>JANUWF010001095.1:0-1408498 GCA_026120185.1 Voacanga thouarsii | reverse complement strand
GCTCGAACCGGCATGACTAAGTAGTATTGTCGCTTCTCCAAGTTCAGTTCATCTTCTGGAGGTAACCTCCGACCAGAAGACTCGCTCTTACTCTTCAAAACTAGTACTACTAGCCTACCCTTATTGAGTACTCAACGTTAATTGTTTCACTTGGGAGAAAACTGATAAAACATAGCTTTACTTGAAAATGGCAATTAAAGGTTTCTAAAGTTCGTGACAAAGCTGGTTTTAAAAAGAGTTTAGTATTTGAGTAAAGCTACTTATAGATTTTTATATAATTTGTTTGACTGAAACAAGAAAGGAAACAGTCCTCAATTGCCTTTACAAAATCAGTGTTCACATACTTCGTGTTTGGCTTGCCATAGTAACCTTTTACAACAAATAAGTTTTATGCAGGAGCTTACCTGATCCTTTGCTTGAGTTAACTCAAAAATCTTCCAAAGCTGACCTAACCCCGCCTGGGGTAAACACAAGCCATAATTAAACTCAAGCCAAATTTGCTTCTATAAATAATCCTAGTTCAATTTTCTACAATCATGACCCCAATGTTCCAAACTTTAAGGCTAGATAATCAAAAGGATTTTATAAAATAAATCTAGTTTGATAATAAAATAACTAGGGCTTGTGAAATAGTTACTAATAAGTTGTAGGTATAAAACTTTGTTATTAATAAATAAACTAGGGTTTATTTGATAAAGAGTCCTAAGTCCTAGATGATATTATTAAAATAATAAACTATTACTATTCTCTTAATTAATAATTAATAGTTAGAAAATAATTGATAAATAAAATTAATAAGTAAATTTTAATATATTTTGATTAAAAGATAATAAATAAATTTTAATAGTATTTATGAATATATGACTTAGAAGATTAATATTTTACCTATCATGATTATTTATATAAAAGGCTTTATTTAATATTATTATTATATATAATATTTTTATATTTTAATTTTAATGGAAGATATTATTTATTTGGCTAAAATTCCACTATTTCATTTAACAATCCCATTCCAAATCTTCCTAGGTTCTTCGAAATCATTAGAAGAAAATATAGCATTTGTTTTTATTAATGTAATAAAATTAGCTAACTTAAATAGTTTAGGAACAACAAGGTCATGATCATAATTCTCCTATTGCTAACCATAATCATGAACATAGACTTTAACAACAATCCACAAACCATTCAATTCATGAATAAAAGTATAGATCCATATCTATCATCACATGATCTAAACTCCACTAAACATACTCATATTCATGGCTTCAATAAGAATACAAGAACATAAAACCCTATTCACCAAAGGTGACATAATATCTACCATGCTTAATCATCCACACTAACTCACGACATGAAGAGCATGCATCAAACCCTAAAACATCATAAAACTCAACCATGACAAATCATCCTCATACTTCAATCCCAACTCCATCATATAAACACATACTCAATCACCAATCATATTCCATCCTTTTCTAATTACATCTAAGAGACATGATTTTAAAATTAAGGAGAGGGTTAAAGAGACATACTCAAATGATGACTACCTTGATGAAGTCTCAAGAGAGTCCACACGCTTGGAAGACTTGAGAGTGTTTTTGAGTCTTTAAGAAAATTCTGGTTTTTTTTATCCGAAAGTAGAGTCTTGATTTTAGCGTTTGATGTTATAAATTATAGAAATGGATTCTAGAGGATGAGTAGGTGTGATCTGGAGTTTTTGGGAAAGATTGGAGGTATTTAGAGTGGTTTTAGGCTTGGATAATGGTGGTGTGTGTTCTTGGTGTTCTTCGAAAAAATGGAGAGAATGGAGGAAAGGTTGGACGAAATCTGTTGAGTGGTGTTGGCCGAATGGATGGAAGAATCCTTGTGATTGAATTTTTAGATTAGGGAAAAGAGGGAAAGCTGGTTGTTTGAAATTCAAAAGGAGTAATTTAGGGAGTGAATTAAGATAGAAAATATGGTAAGAATACCTTGGTTCATGGAGGTTCATGGAGCTGCTACGGCCGACTGGATTGTGCTGTAGTTTTACTAAGTTGAATGAGGTTTGAATGACCTATAGGGTGGCCAAAATTCAGAGTGTAATGGTGGAAGATTTTCTAGTTGTTTGAAGCTTAATCCAAGGAGTTTTCATGGAGCAATTTGCTGGAATTTTGAATTTTAATTGGAGGCTTGATTGTATTGATTGATGGAGTGATTTAAGGAGTAGCCATGGAGCTTCATTCATTCAGATCAATGGAGAAGGTGATGGAGTTCAGTTCATGACTGACTAAGGTTGGTTTTACAGAAAATTGGGAGTGAGTTTCGGATAGGGTTGAAGAGGGAACAATGCTGGAATTTCTGGTTGTTCATTCAAGAGGTTTGCTAGAATTTTTGTGCAGATTTTTCTGCAATGTTCCAGCCAACTTTCAGAAGGTTTGAAGGGGTATTGGAGGGTCCTTTAAGACTGGTTTCCAGCCTTCTTCATGGAGGGAAGACAGGGTTAAATTGTTGGTTTGAAAAGTGAAAGAAACAGCTTGGTTCTTGGCCTACCAAGCTGCGAAAACTGCCTAGGAATTTCCTGATTTGCACAGCTTTTGTGTAGCTTGATTTTTTGCCAATGTTTTCAGTCTTCAAGCTGATCAAGATGGCTATTTTTCTGGCAGCATTTGAGTGGAAAAAAATGACTAAAGTTTTCAAAGCTGGACTGACCAAGAAGCTGGAAAAATTTCTAGATTGCTACATGAAAAAGATGATCACTTATAGGGTGGAGTTTGAAGGTTCAACCATGGAGATTAATTCACTTGGGAACCTTCCATAACCCATTCCCCATTTTCAGTCAATATGCTATCCTCATATAGACATTTTCGAAACTCCAAGATCAAAGAGTCTTGCTAGAATTTTCTGGAAATAAAAATGGCTTGGATAAATTGAGCAACTTAATTGATAAAGAATTAAGGTAAGCTAGAGAGCAAAAAGGGTATGAATCCCTTAAGAGTTTTTGTAGGGTATAAGAGTAGGATTACGACATTCCTTTCTTGTCTCCCCTAGGACAACACTCCTACTCCTTCTTATGGCCTACAAGGGATGAAAATATCCACCTATCTAAAATAAAATTTAATCATGCCAAAACTTAAATGATGGGATTTGAACTCAAGACCTTAGAGATAAATTCCAAAGCTCTAACCACTAAACCACAATAACTCTTGCTCTTATTTTCTCTCCTAAATATTCTTCCTATTCAATCCCCAAGCTATCTCCCTATTTCCACTTCAAGAAAAATTACCATTTTACCCTTCCTACTCAATAAGTATAATTAAGCCTTCTAGACTATAAATCACGATTCCAAAACACATAAAATCATTCAAAAATATATTTGCAAGAAAATCTGATATGCATCCCGACCTCCTTACTCTAGGGTTGGTTTTAGATGGGGTTTCACAGTTGGACTTGCCCAAATACTATCAAAAATGTAATAAATGATGCCTAAATCTAAGAGTTTAATTACCTCACATTTTACCACATCACTCATGTTTAGGTTAAACCTACGTTGAGTTGCACTAAGGACTTTACTTCTTCTTCTAGCAATATTTTATGATGCAAAAGGAAGGGCTAATTCCCTTAATATCTGTGATTTTCCATGCTATAACTCATTTATATTTTCACAATAAGCTTATCAATTTGGTCTTTTACTCCAAGGTAAGGTCTTTTGCTATGATCATTGGTAATTTTCTTCCGTTAGCTAAATATGCATATTCTAAGTGTTCAGGGAGGTCTTTTAGGTCCAATTCTGGTGGTTCCTCAATGGATGGTTTTATCCTTCTCAAACTATTTTTTTGGATTTCTTCGAACTCTCCCAATTTAAGAGTGTTATGTGAATCCTCCAAATATGCAATTGAACTCTCTATAAAATCCATAGAGATATTAGCCAATGATCCCTGCACAAAATCAACGATAAACTCATCAAGAATATCAACCCTCGAACAAGAATCATCAAAAGATATAGGATGTTGCATGCTTTTGTGAATTTGAATAGTGACTTCTTCATCTCCAATCCTAAGCATTAATTTTCTCCTACGAACATCAATTAAAGCTTTGGCAGTAGCTAGAAAGGGCCGTCTTAAGATTAAAATGACTTTAAAATCTTCATCCATATCAAGAATAACAAAATCCATAGAAAATATGAATCTATCCATTTTAACAAGTACATCTTCTACTATTCCCCTAGGGTATTTAATAGACCTATCTACAAGTTGAATACTCATCCTTATGGGTTTAGGTTCACCTAGGCCTAGCTTCTTGAAAGTTTTATATGGTAAAATATTAATGCTAGTATCTAAGTCAGCTAATATATTACAAAATAAAAAAGTACCAACAAGATAAGGAATAGAAAAACTCCTTGGATCATTTTTTTTATGTGGTAGATTCCGTTGGTCTTACAAGATGGCGGAGCCTTCTTTATTCAAGACCACAGTGGACAATTCTTCCAATCTTTTCTTATTGACAAGCATGCTTTTGAGCAACTTTGTGTATTTGGACATGTGTATCAAAGCTACACTAAGTGGGATATTTATATGTAGTTGTTTGAAAATTTCTAGGAACTTATCAAATTAGGTATCTTTTCTTACTTTTTGTGTTCGGGTAGGGTAAGGAGTAGGTGGTTGAAAACCTAGATTTTTGCCTTGCTTTTCGAGTGGTGCACAGAAGGGAGCTGGCGCCGGCCTAGATTCTTAAGCCAGTGTCAGTTCTTCTCTGGAATCGAGCAGCTCTTTACCACTCCTCAATATAATGGCAGCTGAAACCTCTTGAGATTCCAACCCCAATATTGATCTTTCTTGTGATTTTAACATTAGGTCTGTTAAAAACCAAATTTTTCTCTCTACGTTTCGAATTATTTCCTCAAATTTTGTAAACGTGTCATCTATTTCATGGAATTACTTGGTCACATGGGTTGCATATTTTTCTAATAGTACTTCTAGAGCAGTTATACGAGCTCGGAAGCACCAAAATTTAGAAATTAGACTTAAGAACAAAGACCCAAGAATTGGTCACCCAATTCTCTACCAAAATGCCCACAAAATAAGAACCCTAGGTGATTTAACAACTAGAACCCAAATTTTAATAGGATTTGGCCAACTACTTCAATATCTAAACACCTTTGAATCTACAAAAAATTCAAGAACAAGTGGGATGGAGAAAAGTAGGCACTCTTCTAGGTTTTCTCACAAGAACACTAGGTAAGAATAAATATACCCAATACCAAGATGAAGAAACAAGTAGGATTAACCTAAGGATTTTAAAGACTTTAAACAAAGGTGGATCTAATTCTTTTGCTTGGTCTTGAAAGGAAAAAATAAGGAGGAATTCTTCTCTCCAAGAGTTTTAACACTCTATTCTCTCTTTGAAATTTGAAATCTGAATTTTATTACAAAAGAGACTATAATGAGGATATTTATAGGCCCCAAGTTGCCCTAACTAATTAACAAACAAGCATAGAAATTAGATGACCTCAATACAAGTTTTTAGACCTTATTACATGCTTTAAAATAGGTTAAAACATAATAAAAGTTGTGAAAATAAATTACAAGTGCAAAGGCTGAAAATACAAAAAAATAGCCAAAATACCGAGACGAACCCGACTGGACCCGGCGCCGAGTCCAAGGACTACACCTGGCGCTAGGTGTAATCTGCCCAGCCACTATTTTTTTGCCAGATTAGGGCTGGTTCCAGGTCCTTCACTCTCGACCGGTGTTGGATAGGCTTTAGGCGTCCTCCCCTATTTTGTTGCACTTCAAAACTTGCTCCTTGGACCTCTATTCCATTTCTCTGTGTTTTCTTGATCTTCCAAATAAAACATTGGTCGTCTTGAACCCTTCTTGATACTCCTTTGGCCTTCAATCCTTGTTTAAAGGTTGGTTTGATCCTCCACATGGATTGTTGATTTTGTTGTGCGTTTTTTGGCCCTTTCTTTTCCATCCATCTCTTCACAATCTTCTTGGACTTGGGTTTGTTGAATTGTTATCTTGAAAACTCTTTTGATTCCTTTTGAATCTTACTCTTACCCATGGCACCATGAAATGTGATTTTGTCCTTCTTTCCATTCTTGAAAATGGCCTTCATGCCTAATTTGATTCCTATTATTTTTCCCTTCTTGAAGATGATTCATCTTCAAATCGATACTTGCATTATAATTCAAACAAGACATTTTATGTGAAAGTAAAGCATTTGGCTTTGGGTCCTCAACAACTCCCGTGTTTTCTCTTTTCTCAACCCAAACTCTCAACCTCATTTTATCTCCATTAATTTTCTTTTTCTCAACCTCCTGTTTGGCTCTTTTTTGCATCATATTACTTTGTGTTTGCCTCTCTCCATACTTTTTTACTCTCATCTCTTCTTCTTTTACCTCAAACTTTTTCATCTTATTCCCCTTCTCATTTAGCTCCCTCACTTTTCTTTCGTCTTATTTTCTTTCACTCTTTTTTCCTTTCTTTTTTTCTCTCTTTTTCCTTTCTTTTTCCCTCAAAAGATTTTGATCTTTTGTAACCTCACTAGAGGGCATTGGGAGAAAAGTAAACTTCTTTCCCTCTTTGCTCAATGCATAAGTGTTTCTTCTGCTATTATGCATCACATCTCTATCCAACATCCAAAGTTTTCCCAACAACAACTCTCCAACATGCATGGGCATCACATCACAAAGTACCTCATCTTCACAATTTCCTATGCTAAATGCAACCTTGGCTTATTTGTTTGCCTTCACCTCGCTATAATCATTGACCCATTGAAACTTGTATGGCTTAAGATGCTTCATGGTCTCTTTACCTAACTTTTCTACCAATATAATACTTATCACATTTGTACAACTTGCATAATCTATCATCATACTACATGGCCTTTAATTGATTTTACATCTTGAGTAGAAAATGTTTTCCCTTTGGGAATCATTCATCTCCTCAACAATATAATTACCCAAGACTCTACTAGCAACACCAATTAATGAATTTCTTTGTTTAACCACTTTTCCCTTTTCACCATCTACTCCCTTTTTTTGGTTTTGTGGCCTCCCTAGAAAATGGTATTGGTGTTTCACTTTTCACAATCTTAAATTCTCCCTCTTTCTTTTGTTGATGTGAGCTCTTTCCCAATTCATAGTTACTTGAAGCATTTTTAGAACCTTTATCTTTAGTACATATTTGCTCATCATCAACCACATCATTATCATGCTCAACTCCTTCTTTGTTATCCCCATGTTGGTCTTCACTCCCTTGTATTAATGGACTTTCCCCAACTTCCCCATATTTTTCGTTACCCATTTGATTTCGCATTTCTCTTTATTTGGCTTCTTCTTCTATCTTCTCTTCTTTCTCAATTTCTTGTAACTTATTTTGTTCACTTTTTCAACCCTTTACTCCTATCTATTCTTTTCCTCATGTTGTTTCTCCCATATCTCAAATCTTTTGTTCAATTAGCTAGATTGCAAACTAAAGGACTTCCAATGACAAGTAGGTGAAGTGTGTTCATAGCTAGAACAATACTTACAAGGGCTCACTTCACTACTTTGCAACTCATCTCTATTTCCTCGACTTTTTCTTCTTGGACAATCACACATGCTATAGCCATAATCCCAATAAGTAAAACAAATATAATCTTGCTTTCTTCTCAAACCACTCTTAGAAGAATTTTGCGATGCACTCATTTCCCTTAGCTTGGATCTTCTTGGATATTCATATAAAGTGTGTGTATAGTTCGAACAAGTATAGCACCTATACTTCCTCTCTTTTTGCAGACCACTCTTTGTCCTTTGCAACCCACTTCTTAAATATGTTTTGTGGTCCTTCATTATGTTCTTCCAAATACCCCATACTCTCATAGTCATCCTCTTCATATCTCCAATCATACTTATCATTCCTACCATAACTACTTCTAGTTGAACAAGGGTTTTCATAGCAATCATATCCTCCACTTTCATTCCAACTAGCTACAGTTAACTTTGCTTGCAAAAGAAGTTCCCATAAAATTTAAGTAGAAAACACAAAAGGAATTTCTCAATTTACTCCCTTATGTGTTTACACTCTTTTAATGACACTCTTCTCTTGTATATACTCTCTTTTGGCTTTTATCAAAATGAGCTCACCCTCTTGCCTTTTCTGTACTCTCACTTCCACACTTAAGTCATTTCCGAAGTCTCCCCAATCCAACGGATTTAGTTCCACTAGTTAAAGCCAACTAAATTACAAGGGTTCAAGAAAAAGGAAATTCCTAAGAAGAATTGAGCTATCACTAGATGGATAACAAGAATGAGACTCAATCAATCAAGAATTTCCAGCAATAAATTATCACATAAACTCTAGGATTTCTCAAGCAGATGTGTAGTGACAACACTAGTCAAGCAGTACAAATATTCAAATAAATGAGGATACTAATGAATAGGACTAAAGATTGGCAATGTTCAATTCACTCCCAAGTATCTCAAGAAGATGTCAATCTAAATATTTAACCCACCAAAAAAAAGAAGTATATCAATTAAGTTCAATGGAAATGATAAATGTAAGCTAAGAACCCTTACAAGACTTTGTAAAAACACTTAAGCATTTCATCAAACACTTGGTAAGCAACTAGTTCAAATGAGGATTTTCAAATGTTAGGATGATATCACAATCTCAAGAATTCAATTTGATGATCAACCAACTCACTCGAGGCAATGAAATCACAAGAAATTCAAAACTCCAAGAAATAAATTGGTATGATCCAAGATGCACCAATTTATTTTCCAAGCTATTTGACAATTCTTAAGAAAATTTGCTACTAGCAATTAGAAAGTTTAATTTCACAAAAATTAAGTTAATAAGTATGAAAATCTATTTGGATTCAATAGAAAAAGCTTTGGTTGTCATATAAGTACATTCCTAAGTCATAAGACCACACATCAAGCACTTGGTGTGTAATCTCGTAACTAAAGATATTTCAAAATTTTCAACTATATAACCATTTCAATACTCAAAATTCGCAAGCAAATTTCATTCCCAATGGTAGATATAGCATCGAGGAGTAATTTCACAATAAATAGAAGCCCAAACTAGAGTTTAATAACTTACAAAATCAACTCAAAATTAAGTTATGGGATTTAAATTTGCAGCAATGGTTTTGATAAGATATCCACCTTGTTTGAGCACAAAATCAACAAATATTAGTGCCAAATAATTCCTTAAACTTTATACCAATATATAGGGTTATTTTAACATTAAGTTTATGGAATAATATTAAGTCCCTAGTATTCAAAAATAGCACAAAAATAAGTGATGAAATTTGTAAAAATTTCACTAAGCTCTTCAAGAAGATTGTACCTTTGCCCAAAGAAAGTTGTGTCAATAAGAATCAATACAACCTTGCTCTGATACCAATTTGATACGAGCTTGGAAGCACCAAAATTTGAAAATTAGACTCAAGAACAAAGACCCAAGAATTGGTCACCTAATCCTCTACTAAAATGCCCATAAAATAAGAACCTTAGGTGATTTAACAACTAGAACACAAATTCTAATAGGATATAGCCAACTACTTCAATACCCAAACACCATTGAATCTACAAAGAATTCAAGAACAAGTGAGATTGAGAAAAGTAGGTACCCTTCCAGGTTTCCTAACAAGAACACTAGGTAAGAATAAATCCACCCAATACCCAAGATGAAGAAACAAGTAGGAATAACCCAAAGATTTTAGAGACTCTAAACAAAGGTGGGTCTAATTCCTTTGCTTGGTCTTGAAAGGAAGAAATAAAGAGGAATTCTCCTCTCCAAGAGTTTTAACACTCTATTCTCTCTTTGAAATTTGAAATCTGAATTCTATTACAAAAGAGGCTATAATGGGGTATTTATAGGCCCCCAAGTTACCCTAATTAATTAGCAAACAAGCATAGAAATTAGATGACCTAAATACAAGTTTTTAGGCCCTATTACATGCCTAAAATAGGTTAAAACATAATAAAAGTTATGAAAATTAAATTACAAGTGAGAAGGCTGAAAAAACAAAAAATAGCCAAAATAGTAAGACAAACCCGACTGGACCCAGCGCCGAGTCCAAGGACTATACCCAGCGTCGGGTGTAATATGCCCAGCAACTATTTTGTGCCAGATTAGGGCCAACGCTGGGTCCTTCACTCTTGACCGGTGCCGGGTAGGCTCTGACGTCCTCTCCCATTTTGTTGTACTTCAAAACTTGCTCCTTAGATATCCATTCCAGTGTTTCCTTGATCTTCCAAATGAAACATTGGTCATTTTGAGCTCTTCTTGATACTCCTTTGGCTTTCAATCCTTGTTTAAAGGTTGAGTTGATCCTCCACATAGATTGTTGCTTTTGTTGTACATCTTTTAGCCCATTCTTTTTCATCCATCTCTTCACAATCTTCTTAGACCTGGGTTTGTTGAATTTGTTTTCTTGAAAACTCCCTTGATTTCTCTTGAATGTTACTCTTACCCATGGCACCATGAAGTGTGATTTTGTCATTCTTCCCCCTTCTTGAAAATAGCCTTCATGCCTAATTTGATTCATATCAAGCAGTTGAGTTTGATGGCTAAGATGTCAGCTCGTGAAAATTGTCAAGGTATTGTTCTACATTCTAATTGGCCATGTTACCAACATATGGTATATTGTTAGTGTCATGAATACATCATAAAATATTGAGTTAAGTTTGTGTGTAAAATACAACATAAACTAAGTTTATTAGTTAAGGTACACTTATACACACAACAAAAATATAGTACTTATTTATACAAAGAACATATATGCATACTTACATAGAGATATTTATACAATAAACATGGTTAAATCAATGAAATCCAAGCTTTAATAATATTGTTCCCTGACAAGGGCGCCAAAAACTTGATGCGTAAGATTTGGGTGTAGAAAAATCATATAATTTTAAGTCCATCTTTAGCCAAGTTTTAATTAAAACATTAATTCTCAAATTACACATATGAGCAAGTATACCCATCGCAAGCATAGTATAGTGAATTGACAAATATCGATCCTCAAGGAATAACTACCATTAGTTACCTTTCTTTTATTGTTTAACCGACCCAATAAAGTGATAAGAGAATAAAAAGAAAAATATATATATAACTCGAGGGTGAAAGACTATGCAATTTAGACGAATATTCTTGAAGACATGATTATGAATTACTTAATAATTATCACAATCAATTAGCATTTTGGCATCATGAAGGAATTAAAATAGACTCACTTCGTTTGCCATCCATGGAATCACTACCCTTTAGCTAAATCAGTGAACATATTCTATCTCAAAAGATGCATTAAAATCAACCCTCACATAAATCTCTATATTCTAAGTGATTTAAAGTATGATATTAGACAATGAATCTATACTCTAGCAATCATCAACTAATTTTTTATTACCTAAATTCTTGACAATTAACCCATTTTTGCAAGTAAGTTAAGAGACAACAAATAAAAAATTAATTAAATTGAAACCATTATTAACCTCTTTTGCAAGCAAGTGAACAAGAAGAATCAATTAATCAATTCCTTAAGTAAACTAAGCAATCAAATACTAAGCATAATAGTTAATTCATCAAAAGACTAAATTAACTAAAAAATTATTAATCCCAAAATAATGTCAAATTAAAATGAAAACATTGATCACATCATTGTTCTAGAAAAAGAAAACAAAAGAGAAATAAAGAATTCATAGGCATGCCCCATTCTTCTTCTTTGAAGACTTTCTTGAATAATGCTCCTTGAGTGATGAATCTCCTTATTTAATAATTGCTTGGCAAATTTAATCCTTGGATTCATATATTTCTCTTGTGTTTTTCTTGCTTAAATAGGCTCCTAAGATGCCAAAAATCATTTTCTAAAAGTTCTAGGCTGAGTACAAGTTGAAAAATACCAAAACTCTTAAGAAATTCCCAAATCCGCGCATGAATAGGACAATTCGTTGGCTCTGGACAACATAGGGCCAATGCCGACCTAGTCCCTTATGGCCTATGCCGGCCGTGCTTTGGTACGGCAACAGTTTTTCATCTTTTTCCTTTAATTCTGCATAAAATACCAAAATACCTTTCCAAATACAAAATATTAAATATGAAGTAATATGACTAATTATTGCATCAAATGTATCACAAAATATCCTCAAATAATTAAGAAATTAATGATGATTTTAGCCCCTATCACACTTCAAATTTGTACCGAAATACTCCTAGAATCCTTAACTTTAATCTTGTGAACTTTCTTTACTCAATTCTAGAAACATGACAGAATTACTAGGAGCGAAATAGCCTATTATTTTCCAGTAATTCCTCAATTTCTTATCAAAACATACAATGTCCTTGTTCATCCTTCATCATGGCATATTAATATCACTTCATTCACTCCATGTCTCCTTTAAACATCATTTGATAACATGATTTTCAGTCATGGGTAAAGCAGAGTTTTCACAACCAACAACAACAAAATTTGGCAGCCTTGTTTAACATAGCAAATCTTATATTTTTCTTAATAAATTACTTATTTCTACTTTATTTCTTTCTTCCTTCTTTGCTTCTACGTAAACAACTATAATCATCTTGTTATAATATCTTCAAATCTCTTCCAAACATCACAGAAAACACAACAAATAGCCTTCCATTTCCACGGCCACACAGTACCCCCAAAAACAACGGCATAACATAGCTTTCCACTAAGAATATTTCATAAATCATGCACAGTTCCTAGAAAAGTACATACCAAAATGTTGACCATAAGCTAACTAACAACTTCAATTCAAGAAAAAATGCTTTTTACCTTGTAGATAATGATCTTCAAGCTAAGAAATGGCCAAGCTTTTCTTTTCTTTTCTTTTCTTTTTTTCCTCCTATCTCTCAAAAATCTCTCTCTCCTTTCTCTATTTTCTTTTATTTTTATTTCTCTTCCTTTTCTCTCCTTTTTGCTACAAAATTCCAGCTCCCAAACTAATCTCTACTGCCATCTTTTCTTATATATATAGAGGATTTTTTTTTTTTCCTAGTCATAAGGTCCATTAATTGTTCATTAATTACCAGATGACTTGGTTAACTCTCACTGGTCCACATGGTGCTTAGGTGTCCATTGACTTGGTAAATTCTCATTGGTCCATATGATGCTTTGGTGGCATGAAATGATGACTAAGCTTCCAAGTAACCAATGGCATTTCAACACTTGTCCTACAAGTGACACCTAGCTTCCTTAACCAATTAAAATGTGACACTTGTTTCCTTTTGACCGAAATCACTTTAGTTCTTTAGGAAACCTTTATTGTTCTTCAAGAATACATATAATCAAGTCACTATTTGTCCTAATCACAAAAACTTTTTTATTTGACCAATGCAATCTATGCATTAAATTGAACACTATATTGCATCTCAGAATTTTTTAATTCTTGCTCAGTTTTTCATAATTCGCGGCCAAAATTTCAATGATAGCCTTGACAAAAAATGTGGGATATCACAATACCTCCTCTCCTTGAGCCATATTTTAAGGGTTTATGAAAGATGTACCTACAAATGGGTTAGAAAATAAAGAGAATATTTTTCTCACTTCATTCCCTTAGTATTTGCACTCAACTCTCGTGTTTGCTCTCTTTTGGCTCTTTAATGATAATCATTCCCTCTTGTCTTTTTCATTCACTCAAGTCTTACTTTGTTCAACCAACTCCTCCCCAACTTCAAAGGATTTAGTTCACCTTTTAAAAAAAAATTGCCAATCTAAAATCTTAGGATTCTTCAATTCAAGGGTCTTAGAGGAATTTAATCAAACACTTGGTGAACACTAGAGATCAACAAAACGTAAGCAAGGATTCAAGAAATGAGTATTCACAATATAATCAATAAAATAATAGTGCAAAGAACACAGTGAAGTAAGAAACAACAATGCTTGCACAATTCAAGGAAATGAGAACAAAGATGCTAGAAATAAGAAAGACAAAGATACAAGAATTGAAATAGGAATATGTGGTTAGACTAAAGCTAACAATCAAACTACATTACTTCTAACTGACATTTCATTGAAACTTGGTGTAAAATCCCACGCTAAATTACTCATAGAAAGCAGGAGGGCCTGCATTTCATCATTTGTATGCATACATGATTATCCTCAGTTTTATATTTATATGTGCCTTGTGTACTTTAATTAATTAGCTATGGTTACTAAGTTTCTTTATTTAGCTAGCATGCATTATTTGGGTATATATTAGATTATCTCATATATTTATTTTATTATAAGGGGAACTTAGGGAGAGGGTTTTAGTACTTAGGAATTTTTGTGTTATTATTGGACATAAGAACATTGTGGTTTAATGGTTGGAGGATTAGAATCCTAGTTAGATAATTGAGGTTCAAATACTACCTATTGTTAGTGTTGTGCCCTTGAGGCAATCACCTATACCATGAATATTGCATAATAATTAATAAAATAGGTATTTTTTATCTTTTAGTTTGATTGTTATATCTTAATATATGTATAAACTATTTGATAAAGTCCCTAGTACAACACAGTGCTAAGAAAATTATGATGTGAGATTCCTACTGCACTATGTAGTTTTTCTGCCTGAATAATCCCTAATTATAGTATTAATAAGGTGGGATATTATTAATACGCCAAGACTAGCACATGTTATATCCCTTTATTGGATCAAGTAGTGGTTCTCATAACCGTGAGTATTGTGATACTCAGGATTAATATGTAGATGCTTGTTATATGAACAAGTTCATTAGATGACTTAGCTATGAGATAATCACTTAGATAGCTATTGAGTGTCAGTGATAGAATCTCATTATAGAAAGTGTGCAAGTATCCTTAGACTTGAGATCTCCAAGGTATTTAGTTTATCGAGCATTGTACTTTGATTCTAATATTTGGAGTCTTACAAGGACTGCCTATGGGATGTATATTGGGTACAATGTAAAGTAAATGAAAGTAGTTGAGAGAGTCAATAAGGGGTTCACCACTCCTAATAGTAGAAGAGTTTATCTCAAGGCCACTTGTAGAAATCATTACTCATAAAGTCATTGGCCAAGGCGACTATGTGTTGGAAATAGTTCTAAATTGATTCACATATCGAATAATAGATTTATTAAACAAGTACTAAAATATTTGGGCCAAAATTAATAATATTCTGGAGGGAATTGGTACTAATTCCATGCTCTAGACCGAATGAGATATGGTATGGTAAAGGGAGCTTATTGCACTGGTTATTTTCTATTGAAAGGTTCATG
Organism: Voacanga thouarsii; assembly: GCA_026120185.1. Lineage (NCBI taxonomy): Eukaryota > Viridiplantae > Streptophyta > Magnoliopsida > Gentianales > Apocynaceae > Voacanga > Voacanga thouarsii. Next base: position 1,393,277 of record JANUWF010001095.1, on the reverse strand, counting down.
TCAAGCCACTTGACTTTCTGAACTTTTGGGTGATCAAGAGTCATTGTTAGATGTCGCTCTTGATATGCTAAATATTCTAAACATGTTTGGGCAACCATTCGGTGTTTTGCAATAATGGTTTACCATCTGTGGCCCACGTATGATGCACAATTTGATTAAAACATTAATAAAATTGAATATGAAAATGTGTTTTATATTTTAGTCTTCAAAATTGTAAGGGAAGTTTGCTAAGTTTGATGTGGTATAACCTTTGTCAATTTCATTATGTTCTAAGTATGTTAGCTGTTTGATAAAAAATAAAAAATAAAAAAAGTTTTTTTTTATTTATACAAAAAAAAATAGTAGTTGTTAGTAAACTTAGTGAATCAATTGCAAGAAAATCTGATAATTTTGAGCATGTGTGTTAATATATTGGGCGTCAATATAAGCATGATTGGGGAACCATTCCGTATTTTGTGACGATGGTTTACCATCAGAAGCCCACGTATGATACACAATTTCTTGAAAATATTAATAAAATTGTATATGTAAATGCACTATTTATTCTACACTAACAAAGCATACGGAAATTTAGCTAAGTTAGATGTGCTATAAGCTTTGCGAATTTTATCATGTGCTAAGTATATTAAGTGTCAATATAAACATGTTTGGGCAACCATTTAGTATTTTATGATGATGATTTACTATCAAAAGCCCACATATGATGCACAATTGTTCTGTTGTTATACTAAATTTATTGTAAGCAAATTTGGTAATTTTCACCAGGTGGGTTTTTGTTTTTATATTCAAGCACATTGGTATCTTTTTTTGTTAATCATTAAAAAATATATATATATTTTATGCAATTTACATTGAGCACTTGAGCTTTTTTTTTTTTTGGGGGGGGAGGGGGGGGTTGTGTCATTTCATTGTCCTGCATTGTACTAGACCAGTTGTTGACTAGAGCATATCATGTTGATTCTGCAACTTGTATTAAAATAATAGTCTTTTTTTTTTTTGTTAGGATTAATATGTCAGAATAGTGTTCAAGGTGTAGGAAATTTATCAAATTCATTTTGAAGTTACATTTGGGAGTTGATTGTAAACTTCTTCGTAGTCTATGTTTTTTGTATATGTCTTGAAATCTGAGCCTTCTTCATGGGTGATGTTTTTTATTGCTGTTGGCGATTTGACTTGTGAAAGTGCAACATATAGTTCTACATGAGAAAGCACTGGTTTTGGTAAGTACAGCCCAACATTTGACATATTTTGTCCTTAACTGTTGTTGATTGTCATTGCATAGCACATGTTCATAGGAAATTGCCTTGTTATCATTGTGAAAGGCATGTATGAAATTGTCAAAGACATATTTATTCTTTGTGTAGATACTTTTTCTTCTATTTTTGAACCTGAAATTATTTGTCCTTTGATGAGTGTTTTCCCTGTTTGTGTTGGTGAATGAGTCATATGAATGTGGGATATATATAACGAAATTCTGCTAAGTTAAATGTGCTATAGGCTTTGTGAATTTCACCATGTGCTAAGTATATTGGGTGTCAAAATAAACATGTTTGGGCAACCATTCGATATTTTGTGACGATGGTTTACCATCAGAGGCCCACATATGATGCACAATTTGATTAAAACATTAATAAAATTGAATATGAAAATGAGTTTTATGTTTTAGTCTAAAAAATTGTAATAGAAGTTTGCCAAGTTAGATGTGGTATAACCTTTTGTCAATTTCATTCTGTTCTAAGTATGTTAGCTGTTGGATAAAAAAACAGCCCATTTTTTTTTTATTATACAAAAAAATAGTAGTTGTTAGTAAGCTAAGTGAATCAATTGTAAGAAAATTTGATAATTTTGAGCATGTATGCTAAGTATATTTGGCATCAATATCAGCATTTGGGAAATCATTCGGTGTTTTGTGATGATGGTTTACAATTAGAAGCCCACGCATGATGCATAATTTCATGAAAATATTAATAATATTGTATGTGTAAATATATTGTTTATTCTACAGTAAAAAAGCATAAGGAAATTTAGCTAAGTTAGATATGCTATAAGCTTTGTGATTTTCATCATGTGCTAAGTATATTGGGTGTCAATATAAAGATGTTTGGGTAACCATTCGGTATTTTGCGACGATGGTTTATTATCAGAAGCCCACGTATGATGTACAATTTTTCTATTGCTATACTATATTTATTGTAAGCAAATTTGGTAATTTTTAGCATGTGAAATTTGTTGAATAAATGTGTAGTATATTTTAAATCCAGCCTTTTTTTTAACTATAACAAAAAATAATAGTTTTTACTAATGTTTTAATATTATGAATTTATGTTATTTATAACATTGTTGTGATGTGGCCTTTGTAGTATCTTTTAACCAAAATACACAAAAATAGAGGAAAGGTTTACTGCAATTAGCAGATTTGATATTACAGAGTGTTTTTGCATTTTCTGTTTTGGAAATGACAATACGCAGATTCCAAATCGTCTTGCTAAATGTGTTAAGAAAAGGAAAGCAACATAAAATTTTGCTCTTTAGAGTCTTATGAATGTGGGATTTTTATAAGGAAATTGAGCTAAGTTATATATGATATAGCCTTTGTGAATTTCATCATGTGCTAAGTATATTGGGTGTCAATATAAACATGTTTGGGCAACCATTCGATGTTTTGCAATAATGGTTTACCATCTGTGGCCCACGTATGATGCACAATTTGATTAAAAGATTAATAAAATTGAATATGAAAATGTGTTTTATATTTTAGTCTTCAAAATTGTAAGGGAAGTTTGCTAAGATAGATGTGGTATAACCTTTGTCAATTTCATTATGTTCTTAGTATGTTAACTATTAGTTAAAAAACTTATATTGGGGCGTCAATATAAGCATGATTAGGGAATCATTCGGTGTTTTGCGACGATGGTTTATTATCAGAAACCCATGTATGATGCACAATTGTTTTGTTGCTATAGTCAATCAATTGTAAGTAAATTTGATAATTTTCACCATGTTGGTTTTTTTTTTCCACCATGTATTCAACCACATTGGTATATTTTGTTATTAATCATAAAGGGATCAATATGAATTTTATGCAATTTACATTGTATATTGAGCACCAGAGCATATTTCTTTGGACCTCATACTTTTTTCCTATCATTGCATTGTCCTGGATTGTATTCTTCATTGTATTGGAGCAGTTGTTCACCGGGTCATGTTATGTACATTTTGCAACCTGTATTAAAATAATAGTGTTTTTCTTTGTTAGGAATTACCTTGTTATCATTGTGAAAGGTATCTTTGAAACTATCACAAACATATTTATTATTGGTGTCGATACTTAACCTAAAATTATCTATCCTTTGATGAGTGTTTCCCTGTTTGTGTTAGTGAATGAGTCATATGAATGTGGGATATACATAAGGAAATTTTGCTAAGTTAGATATGCTATTGGCTTTATGAATTTCATCATGTGCTAAGTATATTAGGTGTCAATATAATTATGTTTGGGCAACCATTCGGTATTTTGCGACGATGGTTTACCATCAAAGGCCCACGTATGATGCACAATTAGAATAAAACATTAATAAAATTGAATATGAAAATGTGTTTTATATTTTAGTCTAAAAAATGTAAGGGAAGTTTGCTAAGTTACATGTGGTATAACCTTTGTCAATTTCATTCTGTTCTAAGTATGTTAGCTATTTGATAAAAAAAAAAAAAAACAGGCTTTTTTTATTATTATACTAAAATATAGTTTTTTTATTATTATACTAAAATATAGTAGTTGTTAGTAAGCTTAATGAATCAATTGTAAGAAAATTTGATAATTTTGAGCATATATGCTAAGTATATTGGGTGTCAATATAAGCACGATTGGGGAACCATTCGGTGTTTTGTGACAATGGTTTACCATCAGAAGCCCACGTATGATGGACAATTTCATGAAAATATTAACAAAATTGTATATGTAAATGTACTGTTTATTATAGACTAAGAAAGCATAAGGAAATCTAGCTAAGTTAGATGTGCTATAAGCTTTATGATTTTCATCATGTGCTAAGTATATTAGGTGTCAATAAAAACATGTTTGGGTAATCTTTCGGTGTTTTGTAACGATGGTTTACTATCAGTGGCCATGTATGATACACAATTGTTTAGTTGCTACACTGTATTTATTGTAAGCAAATTTGGTAATTTTCAGGATGTGGAATTTATTGAATAAATGTGTAGTATTTTTTTGTTTTTTGATGAAATCTAGCCTTTTTTTTTTAACTATAACAAAAAACAATAGTTGTTGCTAATGCTTTAATATTATGAATTTATGTTATTTATAATATTGTTGTGATGTGGCCTTTGTAGTATCTTTTAAGCAAAATACACAAAAACAGAGGAAAGGTTTACTGCAATTAGCATATTTAATATTACAAAGTGTTTTTGCATTTTCTGTTTTGGAAATGACAATAGGCAGATTCCAAATCCTCTTGCTGAAAGAGTTAAGAAAACGAAAGCAACATAAAAGTCTGCTTTTTAGAGTCATATGAATGTGGGATATTTATAAGGAAATTGAGCTAAGTTATATGTGCTATAGGCTTTGTGAATTTCATCATGTTGCTAAGTACATTGGGTGTTAAAATAAACATGTTTGGGCAACCATCCGGTGTTTTGCGACGATGGTTTACCATCAGTAGCTCACATATGATGCACAATTTGATTAAAAAATTAATAAAATTAAATATGAAAATGTGTTTTATATTTTAGTCTTCAAAATTGTAAGGGAAGTTTGCTAAGATAGATGTGGTATAACCTTTGTCAATTTCATTATGTTCTAAGTATGTTAGTTGTTTGATAAACATCCTTTCCTTTTTTTTTTTTTTTTTTTTTTTTTTTTGCTATACAAAAAATAGTAGTTGTTAGTAAGCTTAGTGAATCAATTGTAAGAATATTTGATAATTTTTAGCATGTGTGCTAAGTATATTGGGGCGTTAATATAAGCGTGATTTGGGAATCATTCGGTGTTTTGTGATGATGGTTTACTATTAGAAGCCCACGTATGATGCACAATTATTCAGTTGCTATATTCAATCAATTGTAAGCATATTTGATAATTTTCTATTAGGTATCTCGCGTATATCATATATGGTGCAACGGAAAAATAAAATGAGATACCATCCTAGGAATCGCATATGTGTGGAAAACAAGGCATAGAGAATAAAGGTAACAACTTACCTTTTTTTGAACGTCTGAAAAATAAATTTTTTTTTTCTTCAAGTTGAGGCATGATCTAGCAATCCTCTTGATCAAATCACCATGAGAGTTGAATGTCCAACTACTATAATCACAGTATGTGATTATCTCTAACAAAAATCCATACGGAGGATCATACTCAAGCACCAAGATTTTTCTGTGCTAGTAGAAAACAAGATAGCGGCTAGGGTTTATATTGTTCTTCTTGTTTTTCAAAAAAAACAACGTGAGAGAGAGAAAAGAAGATTGTGTGTTGCCCTTAAGGTTTTCATGTGAATTTTTCTATATAATTAGGAATCGTGCATATCAAGTATATATAAAGAAAAATCACTAAAAACTGAGAATTCTAAAACAGTTAGAATTCCCTAATTGTAATTGGAAACATTAAGTTCTCACAGTTACAATGAACCCCACTATGTTATCAAATAACATCTTGAGTATACAATACTCTATTTTGTGTGACCTATTAGGTTTCCTAGTCAATTGGTAGCGAATATGAATTAATTCAAACATCTTGAGATTAATAATCCATAATTAATTAGAATTAATCATATTAATTCCTATCAGGATTGGTTTATTAATTCATCAATTAATAAACCCAAATTCCCAGATCATGAGTGGTATCTAACAACACATCATGACCACCCAAGAATCCAAGAAGTCAAGTGGCTTGACATGAACCTTTCAATAACAAACTACAGTGCAATTAACTCTTTTCACCATACAATATCTCATTCGATTTAGAGCACGTAATTAGTGCCAACTCCCTCCAGAATGTATATCAATTCTGGCCCGAATGTAATAGTTCTTGTACCAGGAACCCACTACTCTAGATGTGTATCAATTGGAACTATTTTCAATACACAAACGCCTTGGCCAAGGACTTTTTGAGTAATAATTCCTACAGGTGGCTGTGAGATATTCACCCCTACTATTAGGAGTAGTGAATCCATTATTGATCCTCTCAACTACTTTCGTTTACCTCATAATGTACCAAATATCCATCCCATAGGTGACCCTCGATCTGGCTCCAGAGATTGGAATCAAAGCATAATACTCAGCAAACAAAGTACCTTATAGATCTTAAGTCTAAGGATACTTGCATGTTTGCTATATTGAGATTATATCAGTGGCACTAAATAGTTATCCATGTGATTATCTCATAACTAGGTCATCCAATGTACTTGTTCCATTAACAAGTATCCACGTGTTAACTTTGAGTATTTAAATACTCATGAATATGAAAACCACTGCCTGACCAAATCAGGAAGTCTAACACATGCTAATCTTGACGCATTAATGATGTCCTGTCTCATTAATATTACGACTAGAAACTATTTAAGTGCTAACACTATACAGTGTAGTAGGAATCTCATATCATTATCTCTATCATAATTTCCTTAACACAGTGTTATACTAGGAACTTTATCTAACAGTTATATTACATAAAAGTAAACATAAGAAACTGTAAGATAAATAATGTCTTTTATTAAAATAAAATGTGTCATATACAATTTACAAGTGATTGCCTCTAGGGCATAAGATTAACAAACTTCCACTTGCACTAAAGCCAATCATTCATGTATCTAATACCAAATGACTCAACATGCCTATCATGTTTCTTTTGGGATAGTGCTTTTGTAAGCAGATTAGCTATGTTCTCATCCATGGGAACTCTCTCTATCTTTATTTCCTTAGCTGCTTCAAAAGCGACCATGTACTCAGCTTCTGTCGTAGAATCGGCAATAATTTCTTGTTTAGAACTCTTCCAACTTATTGCCCCTCCGCATAACGTAAACACATAGCCGGATTGTGATTTGAAATCATCTTTGTCAAATTGAAAACTGGCATCAGTATATCCATTTATTTTCAAATCACCCTCTCCATATACTAAAAACATATCCTTAGTCCTTCATAAGTACTTAAGGATGTTCTTTACAATTGCCCAATAACCCTTACCATGGTTAGATTGATATCTACTCGTCAAACTGAGAGCACAAGATATATCGGGCCTTGTACATATCATAGCATACATGATAGATCCAACTACTGAAGCATATAGAATCTTACTCATGTAATCCCTTTCAACTTGTGTCTTATGAGACATCGACTTTGAAAGGCTTACACCATGCGACATGAGTAAGAATCCCTTTTTGGATTGATCTATGCTTAACCTTTTTAGCACTTTATCTATGTATGTAGACTGTGAAAAACCTAGCAACCTATTGGATCTATCTCTATATATCCTTATTCCAAGAATATAGGTTGCTTCTCCAAGGTCTTTCATGGAAAATTGTTTGGACAACCAAATTTTAACCGTTTGCAAGATATGTATATCGTTTCCTATTAGCAATATGTCATCTACATAAAGTAATAAGAAAACGATTGTGCTCCCACTGCCCTTCTTGTATATACAAGGTTCATCCATGTTTTAAATGAAACCAAACTCTTTGATTGTTTCATCAAAACGGATGTTCCAACTCCTAGAAGCTTGCTTAAGTCCATATATAGACCTTTGCAGCTTACACACTTTTGTGCTATCATTAGATGTGAAACCCTCAGGTTGTGTCATATACACTTCCTCAGTCAAATTTCCATTTAGGAAAACTATTTTCACATCCATTTGCCAAATCTCATAATCATAATGAGTAGCAAAGGTTAGGAGTATCCTGATGGATTTTAACATGGCTACTGGCGAGAAAGTTTCATCATAGTCAATACCATCATGTTGACGATAACCCTTCACCATTAAACATGCTTTATAGGTAGCTAAGTTACCATCCATGTCCGTTTTCTTCTTGAAAATTCATTTGTACCCAATAGGTTTAATTTTTTTGGGTGGATCAACCAAAGTCTATCCTTGGTTGTCATACATGGAATCCATCTCTGATTTCACGGCCTCAAGCCATTTGCTAGATTCTGAACTATTCAAAATATCTTTGTAGGTAGTAGGAGGTTCATCTATTCTCTCAATAGATGTGGGATCAGATGGTTGATCCTTGTTTGTTTGATCTTCTTGAACTTTACTAAGTTCAATTTAACTCCCACTGTCCCATTTAAGCATGTGTTCCTTTTCTAAGAAGATAGCATGCTTCGAAATAAACACTTTATTTTTGGAAGGGAGGTAAAAGTAATATCCAAAAGATTTTTTCAGATATCCCACAAATAAACAGTTGTCAAACTTACTATCAAGTTTGTCTGACTGTGGCCTTTTGACAAAGGCAGGACAGCCCTATACTCACAAATGAGATAACTTTGGTTTCTTACCAAAGAACATCTGAAATGGGGTAAAATCAACCGATTTTGTCAAACCTCTGTTTAGTATATAAACAGAAGTCTCTAGTGCATACCCCCAAAATAATTTTGGTAGGTCTGCAGAAGCCATCATGGTATGTACCTTGTCTAAAAGGGTTCGATTCCTTTTCTCATATGCACTATTATGTTGAGATGTATGTGGTGGAGTCCATTGAGATAATATCCCATTATCTCTAAAATAACTCAGAAGCTCTTGGCTCAAGTATTCTCCTCCTCGATCAGATCTTAGAGTCTTAATACTTTTGCTAAGTTATTTCTCTATTTCATTCTTGAAGCCTTTGAACTTATCAAAGGCCTCGGATTTGTATTTCATTAAATACAAATACACGTATTGTGAGAAATCATCGATAAAGGTTATGAAATAGTTATAACCTTCTCTTGCTTGTATTAACATTGGGCCACATACATCAGAATGTATGAGTTCTAATAACTTCTTGGCCCATTCTTCTTTTCCTAAAAAAAGGAGTTTTAGTCATTTTACCTAGTAAATAAGATTCGCATGTGCCATATAATTCATAATCAAATGACCCTAAGTCACCAAGCTTGTGTAATTTAGAAACACAATTTTCGTTTACATGGCCTAAATGACAATGCCATAAGTAAGAGGTGTTAGAGTTATCTATTTTAGGTTTCTTACTATTTATATTGAGAATTGGATTATCCAAGTCTAGAACATATAAACCATTAACCAAAGTTGCTGAACCATAATGAATATCATTCAATGAAAAAGAACACAATTTATTCTTAAATATCAAATGAAATCCATTTAAGTCTAAACACACAATTGAGATAATATTTTTCATTAAAACTGGTACATAATAACAGTTTTGTAATTCTAGAATAATTTCAAAGGCAGGTTCAGCTCGTATATCCCCACAGCAAGTGCAGCAACCTTAGCCCCATTTGCAGTATGTAGGTCCACGCCGTCTTTCTCTAGCCTTCTACTACTCTTTAGTCCCTGCAAGTTATTGCACAAATGAGATCCATATCCGATATCTAATACCCATATCTCATTTCTAAAGGTAATATTTATCTCAATCATAAACATACCCATAGTAGAAGTAGAAGTACTTGCAAGCTTCTCCTTCTGCTTCTTATCCTTAACGGTCTCCAAGTAGGCTTTGCAGTTGCGCCTCCAATGGCTCATCCTGCCATAATGATGGTGTGGGCCTTGGTGGTAGTGTCCTTCTTCTTCACACCACCTTTGGGCTTCATGGGAACCTTCTTCTTCTTTTGAACTTTCTTCTTAGAAGAAGAAGATTCTACCATTAAAACTGCATTAGAATCCTTCTTCATAAAGGACTCCGCAGTTTTGAGAAGATTGATCGACTCAGGAATGGTGGACTCAATCTTGTTCATCTGATAGTTAATCACAAATTGTGAGAAACTATTAGGCAAAGATTGTAGAATTAAATTAATACTTAAGTCATGATCCATCGCGAACCCGAGAGATCTAAACTTCTCTATCAAGCCCAGCATTTTTAGCCTATAAGTGGCCACAGAAGAACTCTCAATCATTTTGCAACGAAATAGTTACTTCAAGATCTCATACCTCTCAGTTCTGACTTGGGCGTCAAATAGCTCTCGAAAATGTAATATGATCGATTGAGCATTCATATACTCGTGCTGTTTTTGCAACTTAGGAGTCATGGATGCCAGCATAATACATGATACTGTATCACTATCCTCCTTATGCTTTTTGTGGACAATATGCTCATCAGCATGAGTATCTTAGGCTGGTAGTGGTGGAATAGGAGCATCTAGCACGTAGAGTAACTTTTCTGATTTGAGAATGTTCTCAAATTTCTATACCAATCGAGGTAGTTTGATTCGTTTAACTTGTTAGTTTCCAAGATGCTACGTAGGTTTAGGTTTGTTGACATGATGTAAGTGTCTTAGATGTAAAGATAGAGAGGATTAGCTACTGTATATGCACATGAAATGCAAATAATTAGGACTTTAATTAAATGCATTTTTACTCCACTATTTTACTCAAACCAATAGCCCCTACTACTGATTCGGAAAAACCCGTTGGAAGATTTCCTAGTGAACCAGTATCCAAAAGCTTCAAGAATAACCTTGGGTTTGCCCAATAAGCCACCCTTGAGTTTATTGGTAGGTATCTAATACCAATTACATCATATGTAACTACTGGATCATTGGGTGATTAACAGTTTTTAATCTTAAAGCCTTTTGGGCTATTCCAACTTTTTCTCTAAATTTCTTTATGCTTGAGTTTGCCCAACCAAGGTAAAGAATTTAATTAAACCCGACTCATTAATCAAGAATTTAATTCCATAGCTTGAACATGTCCGATGTTAAGTAGGCTTGGGTTTGCCCAACAACCTGGTCTCGAAGAAGGACTCTCCTTCTCACTATATTAATGGAAGGAATTAGGTTTAATATTAATTGAGAGATTTGTTCCTTTTAGTGATTTCAATAAATGACATGCATAAAAATCAATAAATCACATAATTGATAATCATGGTAATAAAGCGATTACGTGGTATGTTTATGGACTTTACCCTAAAGTAATTTCTTTGAGTTATAAAAGAAATTAATATAGGTAACCCTATGGGTTCATGTATGATTTAAGTAGAAGGTCTTACCTTCTCGCCTTATTTTGATTGCCATCTCCAAAATAAAATAATTCTACTCCTATCTAATCTATGTAAACTAATTATATAATTTCCTAAAGAGAGAAAACCTTGAGTTACATTCGCGGGTAGTTAAAATGAGAGGAGAATTAGACAAAAATTCTAGAGAAGACAGGACACGCAGGCCCTATTTCATAAAAACCAAAACTGTAAAATGTATGAACATATATAATTGGTTTTAGTCCATAACCATCCACCATGCCATTAATTATACTTAAACAAAATAAACATATAATTTTTATTATTCCAAAATCACTATTTTGGAAAAATAAAACAAATTCTAAAATCAATATTTTAGAAAAATACATTAATTTTAAATTTCCAAAATCATTATTTTGAAAAAAATTAAAATTATTTGATCAAAACTAATTTTGAAAAAATGATTTTGGTTTCTGTCTCTAGTAGCGATAACGGCGATCCCTTGAAAGAAAATTTTATTTTACCACCTCTCATCATATGAGATTTTTCTTTTTCAAAATCCTCCTCTTTTTTTTTTTTTTTACTGGAACGTTGAAATAGAGCAGAACCGACGCCAACTTGGAAGCCAGAGCTGGTGCCGGCTACGGTTTGGTTTTAAGGACAAAATTTTTCAAAAACAATTTCTGGACATCGCGAAACAGTACGAAATAGGCGCCGGATTGGAAGCCAGGGCCGACGCCTGCTGCAGTTGAGAAGAGGCGGCGATTTTTAAAATTTTTCTAGAAATAGTTTTTGGATCCTTCTTCTTCTGAAAATTTTTAGTGAGAATAATTCTCAACAGAACTTTCTGTTTTTGAAGCTCAAAACAACAACCAATTTGTTAGTTTAAACAAAACAAAACAAAAAATTAAATTCACAAGATGAAACGGAAGGCAACAAACAAGTTCAAGAAAATGTTTTTCTGCAAAAACTTGCAGCACATAAAGAAAACATTTTTTGAAATATGTTGTAACAATTATACAAGCATATTGTGCTACGGACCCAACCCACAATGCTCGAAATAATTTCGACTCTAGTGAAAACAATTTTCACAGTGAACAAGGACATACACGATTACATGAAACAACTTTCACGCAAGAAACAATGTCTGCAAACCACACATAATAAGGCTCTGATACCACTGTTGGGTATCTCACGCATATCATATATGGCGTAGCGAAAAAATAAAATGAGATACCATCCAAGGAACCGTATATGTGTGAAAAATAAGACATATAAAGAACAAAGGTAACAGTTTCACCTTTCTTTGAGCGTCTGAAAAATAAAATTTTTCTTCTTCAAATTGAGGCGCAATCCAGCAATCCTCTTGATCAAATCACCACGAGATTTGAATGTCCAACCACTGTAATCACAGTGTGTGATTATCTCTAATAGAAATCCACACGGAGGATCACACCCAAGCACCAGGATTTTTCTATGCTAGCAGAAAACAAGATGACGGCTAGGATTTATTTTGTTCTTCTTTTTCAAAAAAACAACGTGAGAGAGAGAAGAGAAGATCGTGTGTTGCCCTTAAGGTTTTCGTGTGAATTTTTCTATATAATTAGGAATCGTGCATATCAAGTATATATCATGAAAAATCACTGAAATTTTGAGAATTCTAAAATAGTTAGAATTCCCTAATTGTAATTGGAAACTTCAAGTTCTCACAATTATAATTTGGACCATAAATTATAACTACTTATAATTTGGCCACAACAACTTCTCTTTCTCGCAATTAATCCTACTATGTTATCAAATAACATCTTGAGTATACAATCCTCTATTGTGTGTGACCTATTAGGTTTCCCAGTCAATTAGTAGTGAATATGAATTAATTCAAACGTCTTTGAGATTAATAATCCATAATTAATTATAATTAATCATATTAATTCCAATTAGAATTGTTTTATTAATTCATCAATTAATAAACTCATATTCCCAGATCATGAGTGGTATCTAGCAACACATCATGACCACCCAAGAGTCCAAGAAGTCAAGTGGCTTGACATGAACCATTCAATAACAAACTACAGTGCAATTAACTCCTTTCACCATACAATATCTCACTCAATTTGAAGCACGAAATTAGTGCCAACTCCCTCCAGAATGTATATCAATTCTGGCCTGAATATAATAGTACTTGTACCAGGAACCCACTACTCTGGATGTGTATCAATTGGAACTATTTTCAATACACAGACGCCTTGGCCAAGGACTTCTTGAGTAGTAATTCCTACAAGTGGCCGTGAGATATTCGCCCCTACCATTAGGAGTGGTGAATCCATTATTGACCTTCTCAACTACTTTCGTTTACCTCACAATGTACCCAATATCCATCCCATAGGCGGCCCTCGATTTGGCTCCAGAGATTGGAATCAAAGCACAATGCTCAGCAAACAAAGTACCTTGTAGTTCTTAAGTCTAAGGATACTTGCACGTTTGCTATATTGAGATTATATCAGTGGCACTAAATAGTTATCCATGTAATTATCTCATAGCTAGGTCATCCAATGTACTTGTTCCATTAACAAGTATCCACGTGTTAACTTTGAGTATCTCAATACTCACATATATGAGAACCACCACTTGATCAAATTAGGAAGTCTAACACATGCTAGTCTTGACGCATTAATGATGTCTTGTCTCATTAATACTGCGACTAGGGACTATTTAAATACTAACACTATACAATGTAGTAGGAATCTCATATCATGATCTCTATCATGATTTTCTTAACACAGTGTTGTACTAGGGACTTTATCTAACAGTTATATTACATAAAAGTAAACAAAAGAAACTGTAATATAAATAATGCCTTTTATTAAAATAAATTGTGTCATATACAATGTACAAGTGATTACCTCTAGGGCATAACACTAAAATTTTCAAAATGTTTTTTTTCCACCATGTATTCAACTACATTGGTATCTTTTGTTATTAATCATAAAGGGAATAATATGTATTTTATACAATTTACATTGTATATTGAGAACCTGAGCATAGTTCTTTGGACCTCATACTTTTTTCCTGTCATTGCATTGTCCTGGATTGTATTCTTCATTGTACTGGATCAGTTGTTTACTGGCTTATGTCATGTACATTTTGCAACCTGTATTAAAATAACAGTGTTTTTCTTTGTTAGGATTAATGTGTGAAAATAGTGTTGGAGGTGTAGGAAACTTTTCAAATTTAATTAAAAGTTACCTTTGGTAGTCGATTGTAAACTTCTTTGTAGACTATGTTTTATGTTAATGACTTGAAATCTGGATCATCTTCATGCGTCATGATTTTTTTTCCTCTTGGCGATTTTACTCTTGAAAGTGCAACATGCAGTTGTCTATTTGAAAACACTGGTTTTGGTAAGTATAGTCCAACATTAGACAAAGTTTGTCCTTGACTCTTGTTGATTGTCATTGCATAGCATATGTTCACAGGAAATTGCCTTCTTATCATTGTGAAAGGCATCTTTGAATTTGTCGAAGACATATCTATTCTTGGTATGGATACTTTTTCTCCTATTTTTGAACCTGAAATGATTCGTCCTTCGATGACTCTTTTCCCTGTTTGTGTGACAATTAGCCTTGTGCCATTGCGTAACCCTTTGCTAGGGTTGATATTTCTCAATAGCATAATAGGCACATTCTTTTTAATCTTTAATGTATGATCAGGCATGCCTAGAAAATTGATGCTATTAAGGTATTTTGTTGGATGTATGTTTTCTGCGTATTTCATAGGGCATATCACATTATCTATTCTATCTGCACTTATATATTTAGTAACATATCCTGGTACTTTGTCCAAAGCAAAATTATTCAATTCTACAATTGTTTCATTCCTTGGTGTTAGAATGGCTTTGTTTATCAAGTAGCTAGGATTTGTGTAGCTCTCTTGAAAATCTGGATAAGTGGATTAGAATATTATTTCGACTGGATCACTATTAGCTTCTAACATCAAATTACTTAGGATTTTGATCTATATAGATTCATTATCATTTCCCTTACATTTTGTGGGTTCTGTGCCATCTCCTATTCTCAGTAGCCAGTTGGCAAAAGTTGTATATTCTTCAGCCTCTGATTGTTGTAATTCATTACCTTGTTTAAGCCTCATATTCTCAAATAGTGTAAGGACTTCACAGTGATTCCATAATTCTGATTGATTAAGTGTCAAATTCACTATATTAGCGCTTTGACCTTTTGGCATAACCGGAAGGATCTAATTGAAATCTCCCCCTAATAGCACTGTTTTGCCTCCAAAAGGCTTGTTTTCATTGAAATTCGTTGATGTTCTTTGTTTTTCTTTGATCATTATATCAACACTCTCAAAAACATATTTCAAATTCATAGGAGCTTTATCCCAAATTATCAATACTGCTCTTCTTATTAATTATGCAAGATGAGTGTTTGATTTTGTTGAGCATGTCGAATCTTCTGAGGTTACCAGAGGAATTTTGAATCTGCAGTGTGCAGTCCTTCCACCTGGTAGTAGTAATGATGAAATCCCTATTCAATGTTGTAAATAAGGATATTGAATAAAAATCATGAATTTCTTTCATAATTTGTTGAATTTGAGAATTATTTTTATTAGCAAAAAAGATGTTAGTATGTGAAGGACTATTAAATAATTTTGGAACATGTATGAGAAGAGTAGTACCTAATGATGCTACTGCAAGGAAATGATGGATTGTATGCCCTCTTAGACTAGATTTTTTATGTAAAATCAAATATTTTAATAAAAGAATTTATTTTCAGAAATTGTTTGTGAATTTACTTTTTGTTTGTGCACAATTTTTGTTTGGAACAGACCCATTATGTTTAAATAAGTGATCCATGTGAATGGTGGTCTTTCACAGTAAGGTATGGATAACAGGTTATTTAACACATAAACTTTTGTTCTTAACCTGTTGATGAGACTGGGAATCTCATCATGTTTAGGTTATTATGTTATGAATTCCAAATGGGGAATGGCTTACCTTTACCCAGTGAATAATCCACTCACTTCATGACATAAGCGTATTTCGAATACGTAGGACAGGACCTGTAGTAATGGTTTCTAAAAGTACTATATGATAGAAACCTAGACTACTACCGCTACATCGTGGACTAGTACTCTACGACTTGAGTATGAGTTGGTGGTCTGGCGAAGCTAGAAGCATATACTTTGATTTGCTATAGTTGAGGTTCAATCGTAGGGCCAATATACTTGCATGTTAGGTATGTGTGACTAGTTAGTTAAGACAGACTTGTACAAGATAGTTTCTGCACTATATCGCCTCTTGTGGTTGTTCGAATGGTCTAAAATGTCTAGGGCCCTGGGAAACATAACTCGGATGTTTGCTTTAGGGTAGCTCCCTTAGAAAGCAGAAACACTCCAGGAAGTCGTGGATCATTAGACTAGAAGCCTAAGAATGGTAGATGTCATTTAGAGGGGTGTTAGTACACTTCTTCCTCTCTAAATGTACGGCGATGTGTAGAGGGGTATTTTACTCATTTCACCTGTAGGTCGGAGACTTTGCTAACGTAGCATTGTCATTGGGGTCAATATTTCCTTATGGTGATATTAGGAAATATTTAAAATGCAAAATACAGCTATTTTTATGACAAGGGTATTTTGGTCATTTTAGTAGCCAAGGTGGTGTGTCTTTTGGTCCCCAGTATAAACCGTGAGTCCTAATTAAATACGGGCTAAAGAATTGATTTTAAATTAAATGGAATTTATTTTATTTAAGTAGCCTGATTTAATTATTGGGCTAGAATAAAATAAAGGTCCATAGAGAGAGAGAGAGAATTAATTAAATTAGTTTGGTGAGTTAATTAATTATTCAGGGCTTTGGCCCAGTTTGAATAATTAAATATTAACTTGGGACTAAACTAATATAGGCTTAATTAATTGGACTGGTTTATTTGGGCTGAAAAATTAATTATTTATTAATTGGGCCATTTATTTGGTTTTAGTTAGAATAATTAATTAAGCCCAAAAAGGTTAAACTAAGAGTCCAATGGCCCAATTCAGTTTAACCTAGGGTTTTATTTAGGTTAAACAGGAGAAAAAAAAACAACGTGATTTTTCCAGTGCTTCATCTCTCTGAAAAATACCAGACGTTTTTCCTCTCCCTTTCCAGAAAATATTCTTTGGCCCCTAGGTTGTTTCACCAAAACGATATTAGGCAGGCTATATATTGGAAGATCGAAAGCTAGGCGTTCATCTACATGCAAAAATGAAGTAGAAGGCTTGCAGGAATTGCACCAGAAGTTTCCACGAGCGTGCCTACCCCAGTTCCGCATATTCCAGTTCAGCCGATTTTGAGAACAAGAAGAAGAGGTAATGAGAAAAAAAAATTTTCCCCCCTTTTTCTTCTTCACGTAGGAGTGCTGCGTTTTTGTTGTTCCTTAGCTGTTTTTTTGGCTATGTTTCGCTTGCAATTTTATCTTCAATTGGTATCAGAGACATGAAGATATTTGCACATATAGGAAGCCTATATGCTAGTTAATAAAATCAGACAGTTATGTGTGATTAACTGTGATCCTTCACTATTTTGGTATGGGATAGCATCTCTGTGAGCTTCATCGTTGAAGCATAGGCCTCTGTAAATTTTTTTTTGGCTTTGATGTTTTATTCGTGTAAACCCAATTTAAATGGATATAGGCGGTTGTAGTTTTGTTTTGGATGAGATTTTGATAAGAAAAATGTCCAAGGAAGAAAAAGGAAGTGAAAAAAATGGAAAATCCGCAGATAGAACAGAGAAACTCGTCGCGGGGAAGAAGAAGCACTGTTCCTAAGCCGCCGAGCCGAGCCGAGCCTCCAAGCCGAGCCGCCACTGTTATGTGTCATGAGCCGCTACCCTTGAGCTGCCTAAGCCGAGCCGATTTCTTTAAATTCCAAGCCGTTTCAATTGCAGAATTGCAATTGAAATGCAATTCAATTGCCCGAGTCGCGCGCGGGTTGTCGGGCCGACTCGCGGGCCATGCAGTAAGAGAGGCACCGAGTCGTGGGCGTGGGTCAACGGGTGGCTGCTGCGCGGGTTGGATGCTGAAGTTCTGGTGCGGCTGGTGCACCGGGCGCCTGGTGGACCGCAGGCCAAATGGCCCGGATCCGGTGCATCGGGTGCACGTGGACCGGCAGCTATTTTTTGTAATTTTTTTTTCTCTTTTTCGTTTTGAGTCCCATTCCAGGCAAAGTTAATATTTTTGCAATATTTATATTGTTGGAATATATTTGCATGAAAAATATTAGTAAGGGATTTTAGGATTAAATAAGATAATTAATTAATTAATGTGTTTAATTCTATTATTTAGGCACTTAGGTTTAAAAAATAGAAAAGCATGAAAACGTTTATTGTTTTGAGCATGCTATTTTTTTATGTACCTATGTGTGCCTTTTCTCAAAGACCAAAGTCTTTGGGAACATTTTTTACAAGAAAAATATTTTTCTTCAAAAATTAAATGGTTATTTTAATTTGTACAAAAATTAATCCTTGAATATTTTCTCCAAGGATATAATCCTTGACATAGAAAATATATTGGATTTAGATATTTTTATAAATTAAAATGGAGAGCCATTTTGTTTTGTTTTGGACTAGAAAAATGATTTTGTCAAATAAACTTGAGACCAAAGTCTCTAGAAAGTTTTAATTGGAAAAATTTTGAAATCATTAAGTTTTAACTTAAATAAATTAGTCCATGGAGAAATCTCTCAAAGGATATAAGCCTTGACATAGAGATTTTAATGGACTTGGATATTTTATTTTTGAGTTAAGAAAAACTTAATGGAAATTTCAAAAGGATATTTTTCCAGAAAACCTTTATTTTAAAAGACCAAGTGGGAGAGGGGTTCCAACGGCCCCACGGCTTCCATCACGGTCCTCATTAGAGATCGTGGGTCCCCTCGCGTCTCCCTGGGATTGAACCCGTATAGGATGGAGATACCACATGGATCTAGATCTAATGGAAGGATGTAATTAATAACCCGGGGCACGTACTATGATCGGCCAGCCCACGTTAGAGGTTATAGTGCGAGGTATGTCCATAGGAAATGAGAGGAAACGGCCATCCCACGATGGAGTTATCCTCTAGATCATTACCTAGAAGGGAAATTAATTTGTGGTGGTTATTACACTTAGCTTAAGAAACTGTTAATCTTCCAAAGAAGCTATGTCAGTTTTTCCTAAGAGCCAAATTAATTTCTGTGCACAAATTTATTTTCACAAACTAAATCTTTTCTTTTATTATTCAATTTTTCGAAAATGGTGGGAGGTTCTTTTAGTCCTTTGACTGTTATTCTCGGTGAGAATAAGTTAACGGGACCAAAATATGTGGACTGGAAGAGGAACCTAGACATAATACTCACAGTCGTAGAGTATAAGTATGTCTTTTACGAGACCTGCCCTGTTATCGGGGAAGGTTCCACCGCCAAAGAGCGAGAGGCTGAGAAGGCGTGGAAGAAGGCTGACAAAATGACACGTTGTTATATGTTAGCCTCCATGTCTAATGTGCTCCAGTCAAAACACGAGCACATGGCTTCTACATATGACATCAGTCAATCATTGGCTACTATGTTCGCGGACAAGAGCCGGCCCGCAAGGCAGGAGGTTCTTCGAACTATAATAAACTCTAAGATGGCTGAGGGAGCATCAGTCAGAGAGTATATACTCAAGATGAAGGCTGCTTTTGAGGAGGTGGAAATCTTAGGGGCTATCATTGACCCCGAGAACCAAGTGGACATGGTTCTCGAATCACTACCGGGTTCCTTTACTCAGTTCAAACTAAATTACAATATGAGTTTGATTGAGTTGATGAAGGAACTTCAGATGGCAGAGAAGGTCATGAAACCACATTCAATGGCCATGATTGCTAAGGCTTCTTCCTCAAGAACTGAGTCTAAGCCCAGAAAGTTCAAAAGGAAGAAGGGATACGCAGTAGCCCAGTCCAAGACCCAGCCCACAGATAAACCTAAGGGCAAGTACTTCAGATGTGGGAAGAATGGACACTGGGAAAAGAGTGTCCAGATCTTCAAGCCAAGAAAAATCCCACATGTAATGTTCTCTATCTAGAGTCCATATCAATTGTAGGATCAACTTTCACTTGGATTGTTGATTCAGGACCTACTGATTATATCTGTAACTCCTTACAGGGGTTTAGAAAGATAAGTTGACTCAAGAAGGGCGAACATGGATTATGCGTGGGATTTGGAGCACAAGTTTGGGCCCTTACAGTGGGAGAGCTGGATCTTGTTTTGATTGTAATAAGCAAGTGGTTTTAATAGAGATTTTATATGTACCTGGTTTACATCAGAATTTGATTTTAGTTGCAAAACTTATTAATCAAGGATATTCTATATCTTTCCATTCTAGTATTTCTATCAGTGGAGATGGAGAAATTTTATATACTGGGCACATGTATGGAAATTTGTTCTTTTTAAACCCTATTAACAAACAATCAAATAACACTCAGTCTGAACCTTTAACTAAGAAGAGAAAGACCAATATCAATGATTCATACCTTTAGCATCTAAGGTTGGGTTATATTAACTCAACCAGGATTCAGAGGCTAATCCATGATGGGCCTTTGGGCTCATTAAGATTGGAAAGTTGGCCTCAGTGAGAATCCTGCCTGATGGGAAAGATGACCAAAAGGTCATTTACATCAAAGGCGGATAGAGCCAAGGAGGTGTTGAGTCTTGTTCACACTGATGTGTGTGGTCTGTTGTCTACACCAGCTAGAGGAGGTTTTGAGTACTTCATCACTTTCACGGATGATTGTACGAGGTATGGTTACATTTACCTGATGAGACGCAAGTCTGACTTTTTTGACAAGTTCAAGGAGTTTAAGGCTGAAGTGGAGCGTCGGACAGGTAAATTAATCAAAACCTTACGATCGGATCGTGGTGGAGAGTACCTCCTAGGTGAATTCAAGGACTACATGGTACATCATGGGATAGTATCCCAACTTTCTGCACCGGGAACACCCCAGCAGAACGAAGTAGCTGAGAGAAGGAACAGGACATTTATGGAAATGGTCCGAAGCATGATGTCTCATGCTACTCTTCCAGTGTCCTTTTGGGGATATGCCCTGGAGACAGCGGCATATATTCTGAACTTGGTGCCTTCCAAGTCAGTACCTAGGACTCCCTATGAGATGTGGACTGGGCGTAAGCCAAGTCTGAATCATTTCAGGATTTGGGGTTGTCCAGCTTATGTACTGGTCAAGGGAGACAAGTTGGAACCAAGATCAGAATTATGCTATTTTGCTGGCTATCCTAAAGGGACAAAAGGAGGTTACTTTTATCATCCTAAGGAGCAGAAGGTGCTAGTCAGTACCAATGTTAGATACTTGGAAGATGATCAAAGTACTTCCACTAAAGGTTCTACGAGGTTGGAACTTGAGGAGAAGTTATCTATGGAATCAACTTCTTCTGACCCGATTGTGGAACAAGATGAGGCACAGCCTCAAGAGCCTGTGCAAGTGGAGCCTCGTCGTAGTGGGAGAGTGTCTAGGGTTCCGGATAGATGGACTGGAGAAGCCTTTGAGCTGGTCTCTGACCATCAGGAACAAGACCCCACTAGATACGAGAAGGCTATTGCTGATGCCGATGCAAATCTGTGGCATAAAACAATGAAAGCCGAGATTAAGTCTATGTACCTCAATCAAGTTTGGGTTCTTGTAGCTTCACCTGAAGGGATAAAACCCATTGGGTGTAAGTGGGTGTACAAGAGAAAGAGGGGAGCGGATGGGAAGATGGAAACCTTCAAAGCTAGGCTTGTGGCGAAAGGGTATACTCAGAAAGGGGAAATCGACTATGAGGAAACATTTTCCCCCGTAGCTATGCTTAAATCCATCCGCATCCTCCTTGCTATCGCATGTCACTATGACTATGAGATATGGCAAATGGATGTCAAGACGGCATTCTTAAATGGCCATCTTAGCGAAGACATCTATATGTCTCAATCGGAAGGCTTCATTGCTAAAGGCCAGAAACATATGGTTTGCAAGCTTAAGAAGTCCATTTATGGACTGAAGCAGGCATCGAGAGCATGGAACATTCGTTTTGATGAGACTGTAAAGTCTTATGATTTTATTCAAAACGAAGATGAATCATGCGTGTACAGGAAACTTGAAGGCATTAATGTAATTTTTCTTGTCCTGTATATGGATGACATTCTACTCATTGGAAATGATGTAGGGACATTGTCATCTACAAAGGTTTGGCTATCTAGTCAATTCAGTATGAAGGATTTGGAAGAAGTCAGCTACATTCTCAGGATTAGGCTTCTTAGAAATAGAAAGCAGAGAATGTTAGAGTTATCCCAAGCAACATACATTGACAAGATGCTGGCCAAGTACAGCATGAACTCATGCAAGGGAGCTTTAATCTCTTGTAGACATGGGTTGTCATTTTCTTCAAAGGACTGTCCTAAGTCTCAAGAAGAAAATGAGAGAATGAGTAGGATTCCCTACGCTTCGGCTGTGGGAAGTCTCATGTATGCCATGCTGTGTACTAGGCCAGATATCTGCTTTGCCGTGGGTTTAGTTAGCAGATATCAGTCAAACCCTGGGGAGGTTCATTGGCAAGCTATAAAGTATATTCTCAAGTACCTCAAGGGAACGAGAGATTATATACTAGTTTACAGGGCTAATGATTTGGTTCCTACAGGATACACAGACTCAGACTTCTAGGCGGATAAGGATGAGAGAAAATCCACTAGTGGATATGTCTTCACCTTGTCTGGAGAAGCAATTTCATGGAGGAGTATTAAGCAGTCTTGCATTGATGACTCAACCATGGAAGCTGAGTATGTGGCACTTTGGAGGCGTCCAAGGAAGTAGTTTGGCTCCGCAAGTTCCTTTCAGAACTTGGAGTCGTACCACATAAGGACAGGCCGATTGTGATGTATTGCGACAACACTAGAGCAGTATCGCAATCTAAGGAACCTCGGAACTACAAGAAGGGGAAACACATCGAGAGGAAGTACCACCTGATCCGAGATTTCATCTAGAGACGGGAAGACGTGGTGGAACATATTACCTCAGAAAACAATCTAGCAGATCCATTCACCAAGCCTTTGGCTGAGAGAGTCTTCAAGAGACACTTAGACGCCATAGGGGTGGGCACCTATGGACTTACCTAGTCTTAGAGTGCAAGTGGGAGATTGTTGGATTGTATGCCCTCTTAGACTATGTTTTTTATGTAAAATCAAATATTTTAATAAAAGAATTTATTTTCAGAAATTTTTTGTAAATTTACTTTTTGTTTGTGCACAATTTTCATTTGGAATAGACCCATTGTGTTAAAATAAGTGGTCCAAGTGAATGGTGGTCTTTCACAGTAAGGTATGGATCACGGGTTATTTAACACATAAACTTTTGTTCTTAACCTGTTGATGAGACTGGGAATCTCATCATGTTTAGGTTATTATGTTATGAATTCCAAATGGGGAATGGCTTACCTTTACCCAGTGAATAGTCCACTCACTTCATGACATAAGCGTATTTCGAATACGTAGGACAGGACCTGTAGTAGTGGTTTCTAAAAGTACTATATGATAGAAACCTAGAATACTACCACTATAGCGTGGACTAGTACTCTAAGACTTGAGTATAAGTTGGTGGTCTGGCGAAGTTGGAAGCATATACTTTGATTTGCTATAGTTGAGGTTCTATCGTAGGGCCAATATACTTGCATGTTGGGTATGTGTGACTAATTAGTTAAGACAGACTTGTACAAGATAGTTTCTGCACTATATCGCTCCTTGTGGTTGTCCGAATGGTCTAAAATGTCCAGGGCCCTTGAAAACATGACTCGGATGTTTACTTTAGGGTAACTCCCTTGGAAAGCGGAAACACTCCAGGAAGTTGTGGATCATTGGACTAGAAGCCTAAGGATGGTAGATGTCATTTAGAGGGGTGTTAGTACACTTCTTCCTCTCTAAATGTACGGCGATGTGTAGAGGGGTATTTTACTCATTTCACCTATAGGTTGAAGACTTTACTAACGTAGCATTGTCCTTGGGGTCAATATTTCCTTATGGTGATATTAGGAAATATTTAAAATGCAAAATACAGCTATTTTTATGGCAAGGGTATTTTGGTCATTTTAGTAGCCAATGCGGTGTATCTTTCGGTCCCCAATATAGACCGTGAGTCCTAATTAAATACGGGCTAAAGAAATTATTTTAAATTAAATAGAATTTATTTTATTTAAGTAGCCTGATTTAATTATTGGGCTAGAATAAAATAAATGGAAAGAGATAATTAATTAAATTAGTTTGGTGGGTTAATTAATTATTCAGGGCTTTAGCCCTGTTTGAATAATTAAAGATTAACCTGGGACTAAACTAATATAGGCTTAATTAATTGGACTGGTTTATTTGGGTTGAAAAATTAATTATTTATTAATTGGGCCATTTATTTGGTTTTAGTTAGAATAATTAATTAAGCCCAAAAAGGTTAAATTAAGAGTCCAATGGCCCAATCCAGTTTAACTTAAGGTTTTATTTAGGTTAAACAGGAGAAAAAAAAATAACGTGGTTTTTCCAGTGCTTCCTCTCTGTGAAAAATACCAAATGTTTTTCCTCTCCCTCTCCAAAAAATATTCTTTGGCCTCTAGGTTGTTTCACCAAAACGATATTAGGCAGGCCATATACTAGAAGATCGAAAGCTAGGCGTTCATCTACATGCAAAGACAAAGTACAAGGCTTGCAGGAATTGCACCAGAAGTTTCCACGAGCATGCCTACCCCAGTTCCACATATTCCAGTTCAGCCGATTTTGAGAACAAGAAGAAGAGGTAATGAGAAAATATTCCCCCCCCCCCCCTTTTTCTTCTTCACGCAGGAGTGCTGCGTTTTTGTTGTTCCTTGGCTGTCTTTTTGGCTATGTTTCGCTTGCAATTTTATCTTCAGGACAATCTTAGATTTTGATCTAAGCTAGTTTATAATTATTTTGTAGAGGAATGTCTTGCATGTGCCTCCATAACCATATAAAAAATACAGCTTCCTTTTATTATGATCAACTGCATTTATGACTTTTTCATATATATGTTTTTGCTCTGTATTTAATTGTGCATACATAACCTCATGTTCTACTTTTAGTATATTTGTATCATACATGATTTCTTCTCTAATGCATGTGTTCTATAGATCTTTGAGCAACTCTTGATTTGGCAAAGGCATTCCTTCTATTTCCACTAGACTTCGACCTTGTTTCTGTAGTAGGTTCTGTAATTCTCTTATGGTATAGCTTTTGACTTGATCTTCTGAGAGTTGTAAAGACGAAAATCCAAGGACTTTCCTTTGTCTATATTCAATATCATCACTAATTTTTTGCCAATTTACTTCCCAAAGATTCTTGACATCTGCAACATTACAAAAAATAAGAATTGTGACAAATAAATCTCGTAGTTGACATCTTGTTGCCTATTAAGTTGCTTCATCAATTGTTTCATGCCATTCTTTATCTTCTTGTAGTAGACCTTTTGCATACCAAGTTTCCTTGAAAGTTGAATATATTTTTTCATCATACATTCTAATTTCTTCATAGCTTGTAGGGCCATGGACATAGTTTAGTAACATTAGCATATAGTATCTCTCACCTAAGGCTGGATGTGCGAAGGTGATTCTTCCAATGCACTTTTTGTTTTTCTTCTTTTTCCATTCTGTACCAGCAATAATGTTGTGGGAATTCTGCATACTTCAACTTTTTTGCATTTGAATCTGCTTTGTTCATTTCGAACCAATTTGTAAACATTATCTTCTTTGCATCTTCACTCATTGCTATATTAGGAAGAGAACTGTTATCATTAAATATGATATTCTACTCTTCATTAAGATGAAACCCCAATCTCGAGACTGTTGGTGTTCGAAAATGGATATCAAGCTCAAATATTCTCCCACATGCTTCACATGCTGATATGTATCTACAATCCAATAATGTTTTCACTTCATTCAAATTCCACTCTTGCGATTAACTGTCCATGCTAATTTTAGCCTGATTCCCGTCAATGACTGCTGTTGTTCTATCTGGACCTTTATTGAGATATTTAAATAAATATTTAATGGCTTTTAATTGATTGCATATTTCAACATTAATGTGGCTTTGGTATTTGAGTAATAAATTCTGCTTGTACGGGACTACAAATCTATTGTCAAGGAAGAATCCATTCTTCTCAATAGTTACTGATGTATCTTGTCTTCTGTAGATACAATATCCTGATTCATCAATTGCTGTGTTGTTATGAAAAGACTTTGGAAAATGCTTTGAACAATGTCCTGTTTGAAAATGAATGTATTAGTTTTTAACCAACATTATGTTATGTTCTCAAAATATTAAATCATTTAATAAACTTCTTATCTTGTACCATGCATGGCGAGTTCTCGTATCCAATTCCACAGGCCCATGCATCAAGAATTTTGTTACAGTTTTATAGGCTATCGGATCAATAAGTGGATCAGGAATTTCTACAGATATCAGCTTATCTATTTCTTCAGGAGTATTTTTCTTTGAACTTTAATGTAGCCAAATGATGATGTGTGTATGGGGTAATCCTCATTTTTTAAATTCAATTGTGTATACAACTGTTTAAAAAATGGAAAAAGTAAGTTAAAGAAATTGTCAAACAATTTGTAAATATAAAAATTTGAAATGTTTTTGTTTGAAGTAACATACCTAAATCTACTTGGCCAAATATTTTGTTCTTTAATATGTCATTGATCATATCATCAAGTTTCACCTTGAATACTCGGACCTCAATTTCAGGCCTGTTTTCTAGTCTTTGGCCGGGTATCTCATTTAACAAGTCTATTATTTCTAGATAATTAGGATTGGCAGTAAATGATGCGTATTTATTTGGGTATAAAAATCATATAAAAATAAGCACATTCCCAATCAAGTTTAAATTAAAACGTTAATCCCAAATTACACATATAAGCAAGCGTACTCATCATTAACATAGCATAGGGTTCAAACGAGTGTCAATCCTCAAGGAATAAGTATGCCTTAATCACTTTTCTTTCATTGTTTAACCGACTCCATAAAGTGAAAAAGAAAAAAAATAAAAATAAAATAAAAATATATACATGTGTCAAGGATGGAGAATTATGTAACTTAAACTATTGTTCTGACAAACATGATCTTAAAGAACCCAATCATTATCATAACTGATTATTCTCTAGTATCATGAAGGATTAAGGTCGATTCACTTCTTTAGCCAATCCATGAAATTACTACCTTCTAGATAAATTAGCATCACATGGTCAGTCTCAGCTAATTCATCCAAAAGATGCATTAAACATAATCCTAGATTAAATTTCCTTGGTTTGGCAAATTTAAAGCATGAAATTAATCAATGAATCCTTGGTCTAGCAGACATGAATTAATCTTTAATTACCCAATTCTTAGCAATTAACCCCCTTGGTCTAGTAAGTTAATAGAAAGAAACAACCAATTAATCTCGTAATAAGTACAAGAAATTAAATACCAAAAAGAACAATCAAGTAATCAAAAGATCAAATAACTCTAAAAATCATGAATACCTAAAATAATGTCAAATTACAATAAAACAATTAACATATCATTGTTCAAGAAAAAGAAAACGAAGTAAAAGAAATCACTCATAGACAAGTCTCCTTCTTCTTCCTTTGAAGACATTCTTGTACAACCCTCCTTGATTTGGAGAATTCCTCCTTTGATTTGAGTAATTTTCTATGATGATATATGAATTCTCCCCTTTTCTATTGTGTTTTCCATCTATTTATAGGCTTAGGAAGTGCCTAAACTCGTTGGTGCAAAGTTCTTGGCCGAGTAGAAGTATGAAGATACTAAAATTCTGCAGATTACCAAAAATCGCGTAGAAAAATCAAGATTCCGTCTTATCTTCAGGGCACAGCCGGCGGCGCCTTGGCTACTGGAGCTGGCACCGGTTGTGTTCTGTCTCTTCAATCGTTTGTCAATTTTTTTCGATTTCAGCACAATGTTGTCCAAAGTATAGCCGACATCGCCTTGGCTACTAGAGCCGGCATCGGTTCGGTTCTATTCCGGTCCTGTTTTAACAATTTTTTATTATCTCGAAGTATGTGCCAATAGTGTGTGGCTGGCACCGGTTCCTCTGCCCTGGCCGGCGGCGCCTATGTTATGTTTTTCAACGTTTTTGCTTTATTTTACCCCTAAAATCTGAAATAATAAACAAAATACCTTTCTAAAGGTAAAATCTCAAATATGAAGAAATATAACTAGTTATTGAACAGAATCTATCACAAAATAGCCTTAAATAACTTGAAAAAATATGACTAATTTAGGCCCTATCACATTCCCCCACACTTAGTTCTTTGCTTGTCCTCAAGCAAAGTATCAAAGACAAGTAAGAAAAACACAATGGTTGATAAATCACTCAATCAATTTTAAAACAATATCTTCAATGCTCCCTTCATTCAAGAACATAAAACACATGCTACTACATCTTTCACAACAAATGCAAGACTTGTGTAAGTGAATAGTGACTTAGTAGAACCATCCCAATACTTTAACAATATTCTCAAACCATTGAAAAGAATTTAGTTCAAAAAGAATATGCATTCTATAATCTTACTTTTCATACACTCTCTCCACTAATCCGAGACATATCATGATTCTACTTAGGTTAAGTAGGACTTTCAAGCTTGTAATGTAAGGCTAGAGGCTTGTAATGTGGCTTGTCAAACGAAGGATATAGGAGAATCAAACATCAAGAAGATGAGAGTTTGCAAGAAAATGATAAACAAAATGTATCAATAATTTCCAAACTCTTCTTGCTCTCCTATTAATCAAAACCCATAACCTTGTATAGCAATTATAGCACAGTTTAATCAAATCTTGCATTTCCATAACTCATTCTCACTTCATCAATCATTCTTTCACAAGATCATTTAAATTTTCATCATTGGTGCCAAGAACTTGATGTGAACTCAAGTTTTTTAGAGGTTCCTACAGCTCAACCACCATTCTTCTCGTGATCTTTCTTCTCTTTCTCTTTCGCTTTTCTTTTCTTTTCTTTTTTTTCTTTTGTTTTTCAAATGCTGTTGTTGTTTGTTTCATAATTTTTTCTCTTTCCATCTTTTCTTAGCAGTTTTTTGTTTTCTTTTCTTGTTTTCAGTCTTTCTCTTCTCAGCTCAACACAACTATTGATACATGACTGAAAGCAACAAGTCATGATATTTTCACAAATATTCTCACTCAACATTCTCCTACATATACTTCTATCCATCAAGAGCATAGAGGTTTGGAAGAATTATTCAAACTCTCAGAAAGAAATAATGGACAAAGTTTGATAACGGGTTTTAAGAAAGAAATTAACAATTTAGGCTCAAAATAGGCACTAGGGATAATATAAAATAGGTAGGCTTGAAAAGCTTAAACTATCCAAAGAAGGTCTATTACCGTCATCCCTAAATTAAATCATGTATGTCTTTCTTATTTCGCCTCGAGAGGTATTCAAGTAAGTTCTAAAATTCTCAATGAATTTTAGTGGAAAAATAGGTTTAAGAACAACGTAAAGCATATGATCAAGAACTACTTAGTCTAAGTGCGTGCATAAAGTCATGTATAAGCCATAAATGATATAGAACATATGCTCTCTAATCCATCATAAAGACATGCATTAAAAATACTACCTGAAATCTCAAAGAAGATCAGAAAAAAATTTGGAAAATTTTTAGTTTTTGGAAAAATTTTGCTCACAAGAAGGATAAAGGATACAAGACTGATGCATAGAAGAATTTTCAATTGAACCACTCCCCCACACTTAAACTGGACATTGTCCTCAATGGCCAAATAAATAGAACAAAGAAGAAATAATACCATGAGACCAAAAATATAAAGGAGAAGAAATAAGAAAGATAATACTTCCATATATTGTGCAATATGTTGTACAAGAGCTGAATTCCTGAAGAAAGAGGCATTGGCAAAGTATCTAAAAAGAAAAACACAAAAGAAACACCAAAGCATAAAAACTAGAAAAGAAAAATAAAGCAAAACGAAAGGAAGAAAATATGACAAAAAGAAAAGAAGAAAAAGAAAAAAAATGAAATCATGAACTAACTAGGAAAGACATGAAAAGATAAAGGAAAAAACAAGAGTGAACAATAGATAAAGTGGGGAATAATCAACTCAACCCTCCTCCTCCTCCTCCTCTTCCTCATCATCATCATCATCATCATCAGTTGGTGCAGAAGGGCCCTCACCACCATGTTGGCCCGGAAAATACTGCCTCTATTCAGCCCATTGCTGCTCCATAGTAGCTTGCCGTCTTGCAATGTCATCGATGGAGCCCTGCAAGCGTAGGAGCATCTCCGTCTGCTGGGCTAATTGTCCCAGCATGGTAGTTTCGAAGTCAGTCCTGGGTTGGGACTGAGAACTACTAGCTCGTGCGCGTGATGGTAGTGGTGGGTGCTCCTCCTCCACAGAAATCGCAACTTACGTTTAATACCTAGCCTTGAGGCATCACCATTTGTTCCATCTTCTGAGTCAAGGTGTCCACCATAGCTTCCAATGCTGCCACAACATCCACTTTGTGCACTCCTTGCACGCGAGCTTTAGACCTCGTACTCCCCCAAGAATAGTTATTAGAAGCCAAGTTCTCAATAAGATCGAATACCTGTTCTGGGGTTTTATGGTTGATGGAACCCCCTGCAGAAGAGTCCACCACTTGGCGTGTTGTGAACGTGAGGCCATTCAATAAGATGAGCATCTGCATTCCTAACTCAAATTCGTGATGTGGGCATTTTCTCAACATTTCCTTGAATCTCTCCCAACTTTCATACAAGGGCCCAGAATCTAATTGTTGGAAGGCAAATATTTTGTTTCTAAGTTTAGCTTTCCTAGCTGGAGGGAAATATTTGGCCAGAAAATTTTTAGCTAGGGCATGCTAAGTAGTGATGGAACCTGTAGGCAAAGACTTTAGCCACAATTTGGCTCTATATCTCAAGGAAAAAAGGAAAAGTCTTAAATTTATGTCATCCTCAGAAACACCATTCATTTTAAAGGTATCACAAATCTCAAGGAAACTAGCTAAATGGGCATTGGGATCTTCTTCAGGTAGCCCATCAAATTGAACCATATTTTGAACCATCTGGATAATATTGGGCTTTATTTTAAAATTATTTGCATCCACCCTAGGCCTAGTGATACTCAAGCCTATGCCCGAGATTGCAGGTTTCACAAAGTCATCCATAACCCTCATATTATTCCCAACATTGTTATTTTGAGCACCATCCATATCGACGATCAAGTTCCTTTAGATTGTCCGGCGGATTTTTGGTAGTGTCCTTTCGATTTCAGGGTCAAAATCGACTATCTCGCCTTCAAATTTTTAGGTCATGTACCAAGGATAATACCTAAGAAAACAACATGAACCGACTTAGATAACATAATTCATGATTACAACAAAATACAAGATTACAAAGTTAGTCAATAGAACATAGTCAAAGTTAGTAAGTTAGATTACAAAGATATACAAAGATAAACAAGTTACAAAAAATGGCACCTTTTTTGCGAAAAGAACAATTGTACATATTCACATATTTACCTATTTACATATTTACATAGTTAAATCAACAAAATCCAAGCTTTCATGATATTGTTCCCCAGCAACAGCGCCAAAAACTTGATGTGTATTTATCTAGGTATAAAAATCATATAAAAATAAGCACATTCCCAATCAAGTTTAAATTAAAACGTTAACCCCAAATTACACATATGAGAAAGCGTACTCATCATTAACATAGCATAGGGTTCAAACGAGTGTCGATCCTCAAGGAACAAGTATGCCTTAATCATATTTCTTTCATTATTTAACCGACTCCATAAAATGAAAAAGAAATAAATTAAATTAAATTAAAAATATATACATATGTCAATGATGGAAAATTATGTAACTTAAACCATTGTTCTGACAAATATGATATTAAAGAATCCAATCATTATTATAACTGATTATTCTCTGGCATCATGAAGGATTAAGGTCGATTCACTTCTTTGGTCAACCCATGAAATCACTGCCTTCTAGATAAATTAGCATCACATGGTCAGTCTTAACTAATTCATCCAAAAGATGCATTAAACACAATCCTTGATTAAATTTCCTTAGTCTAGCAAATTTAAAGAATGAAATTAATCAATGAATCATTGGTCTAGCAAACATCAATTAACCTTTAATTACCCAATCCTCAGCAATTAACCCTCTTGGTCTAGTAAGTTAATAGTCAAAAAATATGAAATCAATAAATTGCAACAACCATTAACCCATTTGTTCTAGTAAGTTAATGGAAAGAAACAACCAATTAATTTCGTAATAAGCACAAGTAATTAAATATCAAGAAGAACAATCAATTAATCAAAAGATCAAATAACTCTAAAAATCATGAATACCTAAAACAATGTCAAATTATAATAAAACAATTAACATATCATTGTTCAAGAAAACGAAAACAAAGTAAAAGAAAGCACTCATAGACAAGTCTCCTTCTTCTTCCTTTGAAGACCTTCTTATACAACCCTCCTTGATTTGGAGAACTCCTCCTTTGATTTGAGCTATTTTCTATGATGATCTATGAATTCTCCATTTTTCTCTTATATTTTTCATCTATTTATAGGCTTAAGAAGTGCTTAAACTTGTTGGTGCAAGGTTCTTGGCCGAGTAGAAGTAGGAAGATACTAAAATTCTACAGATTATCAAAAATCGAGTAGAAAAATCAAGATTTTGTCTTATTTTCAGGGCACAGCCGGCGCCGCCTTGGCTACTGGAGCTGGCACTGGTTGTGTTCTATCTCTTCAATCGTTTGTCGATTTTTTCTCAATTTCAGCACAATGTTGTCCAGAGTATAGCCGGCACCGCCATGGCTGCTAGAGCCGGCGTCGGTTCGGTTCTATTCCGGTCCTATTTTAACAATTTTTTGTCATCTCGAAGTACGTGCCAATAGTGTGTGGCTAGCGCTGGTTCCTTTGCCCTGGCCGGTGCCGCCTATGTTCTGTTTTGCGATGTTTTTATTTTGTTTTACCCCTAAAATCTGAAATAATGAACAAAATACCTTTCCAAAGATAAAGTCTCAAATATGAAGGAATATGACTAGTTATTGAACAGAATGTATCACAAAATAGCCTTAAATAACTAGAAAAAATATGACTAATTTAGGTCGTATCAGTAAATGTGATGAATAAATCTGGGTTACCAAAGAACCTGCATAGTGTCATATCATCTTGATAGTTCTGAGCTAAATAGCGAGGTCCACCAGTGAATGTTAATGTTAGTATTGTTCTTTTGCCAATCTTTCTTGAATCTGTATCACCACTCTCAATTGCATCTTGTACATTTCTATATAATTCTATTCGCAAATTTTCTTGATTTTCTAAAATCCACTTTAGCCTTGCCTGTTCAATGCTTGTATAAGCATCTACAATGAACTGTTGATATAGCCTTCCTGAATGAATCAAAGTTAGTCCTTCACTACGTTTGTATTGAAGTACATGTGCATAGTATTCTCTCATTGTTACATAAGATCTCTTAGTTTTTTGTTTTTTTTTTTTTTGTCCATCTTGTACTTAATTGATTTTTGGATGATATCCATTTTCCCCATATGGAAACAGTAATGGATATTGCATAGCCATGAAAGAAAGATGCAAATATCTTATTCATTGTAGACTTCTAGATTTCATCCCAACAATGATGTCACGATCTTTGGTTATTTTATTCAGATTCCCAACAATTAGAGCCATAATCTCTGATGCTCTTGGTGCATCATATTGTCTTCCTCTAAATTCTCTGCTATGATGCAATCTGATTTTGAAATTAGATATTTCTCCTAAGGAATATTTGTCTCTAGCCATTCTAAAAACTTTCACCAACTCATTCCTTGTATCCAGCATCGATATAAGTTCTTGTGTGATGTCTTCTCTTATTTTCATGTTATGTTACCTTTTGTTCACTACTTGAATTCTATTGTGGACCTCATTTTGTGTATCATGAAATAGAGTTGGATAAAATGTGTCTACTCCATCTGTAGGTATTAATGACCCAAATGATAATTTTTACCATTGATTCTATAAATGTATGGTCCAGATCTTTCATTCACTTTATCATCGACTTTAGCACCTATAGAAGTTATGGAGAACATTGAATTGTATGCTCTAATATTTTCCAAGAATGTCTTTGATTTCTCATCAGTTACTCTTGTGAGCAAAGTGTTTAGAGGCTCAGGCGAATCTTTCCTTCTTGGTAGTTGGACCTTTCCTTGTTTACAACATAATTTGAATTTTGGATACAGTCTCTTTGGTTATCCCTTGTTTTTCTCTTGCTCCCAGAATATGGCATCACAATACATGCACTGAAGTGTAGGGGATCCATAATATAGTCCATGGTTTGTTGAAGAATATGATATTATAAATGAGAAGCAATTAGGTACATATTATTGATATTGTAATTCATATTATAAAATATCTGTGGTATGAATGTTACTTGTTGGAATAGTCATTAACCTTCTTGCAGTCGATGTTGTATCATTTTGGTCAGTGTATTTGGCATTTAGCTTTTGTTTCCCTCTTTGTATATCAATCCTCTGTTGTCTATGCATCTCTGCTTTCTTTGCTATATTTTATTTTCACTGTCAATTGTAGGTGCATAACATAATTTTGTTGAAAAGTATTCTATTGATAAATATGTTACCTGTGTTGTGTATGTCTTGCAATTGTAAATCAGTAGCATTCATGTTTTCTGATACTGGATCTCTTTTTCATTTGTGAAGTTGATTAGAATAAGGTTGTTTCCTTTTATGGTCCAAAGCTTCTTTTCTTCGTAATCTATTTTATTTTGCCTTGTTACGTTATACTAAATCTGCATGAATTCTCATATCATATTAATCAAATTGATTTTATAGTAGTCAAAGAAATTTAGTTTAGGTATCATTTTTTTATTTAGAAAAATAACTTTATTAACAAATAAATTGCTTATATATATGGAAGTTAGCTGCAGCACATGGGTTGTCGAAGCTGGACATTTTTTTTGTAGGTTCTTCAGTGTTAACCTGCAGATTGTGTTTTGTTATATTGAAGTGTCTGCATTTTGTTATTTATAGCAATTGAAGTATGATTTTTCATTGACTGTTTAGATTTTTTTAGTAAGTTATTTAGTTAATTGGGCTTATTTATTGATAATGTTTATTCTGAATTTACTGCGTTTTTTGATAAATAATTTTTTGGTTTTTTAATGTTAACTAATGTTTTTTTTTCCCAGGTTTAAATGTCAGGATTTGTGGTGTATATATATTTATGCGATTGGTATATGGAATTGAGTGGGCATTATTTATTTATTGGTTTTGTTCATTTAAAAAGACATTGAAATATGTGAATTTAGTATTTGTTTGAATAATATCTATGTCATGTAGAATGAATCCTATAAGATTCATCAAATAGATAATATGAAGGGTCATTTGCTGAATTAGGTGTTGTTTTGAAATTAACTTGCTTAAGCATATTAAAAAAAGCTCTGTAAATACAGAATTTATTTGGATGTTTATTATGTCATTGAAAATGGATCCTGTAATATTAATTAAATACATTGTTGGTATGTGAAAGGACTTTATCTTTGAATTTTGATTGGTGTTAAAGAATGAATCGTGTAGTATTCTTTAATGGATAATTGGAATTTGAAAGGGTTTTGATGCTATCGGTAAATAATGGAAAACAAATCTTTTAAAACAATATCTTTTCAAAAATCTAAAGAGATAAATATTAATTGTGTGATAAATTTATTTTCTTGTAAATATATATAGATTTGTAGAGCAAGTTGTTCATTGTTTTCTTCCTTATTTTCATTCATTGAAATATGGACTTATACAATGGCATGCCTATAGAATATACATTAGTAAGGAAGCCAAGTATTCATCCATTCATAGCAAAAACCATGGTTTTGTCAACTACACAACTGCAGTCAGATAAACCATATTATGCTTTACCTGATAGGCGAGCGAAAAAAGTGCGAATGATTTTAAATTCTGCAACATATGATTATGATGAGTATGTTGAAATATTTATTCCAATGTCTACAACCATGATTATTGATGGTGTTAGCTGCTGTAATTGGTGGACTAATTCTCATCCTTGGGTGTTTGATGTGCCAGGTTTGCAACATTCATTATCAATCATGTTTTTGAATGAAGAATATTTGGAGGCTAGAGAGACAGAGCGAAAAATGGATTATACATAAAGTTCTATCAACCTTTTGTTGTTGCTATTGTTGAATCTCAAAAGTAGTATCATATTCATAAGGATTTGTTCAAGCAATATACTGGGAAACGAAATTTTCAATTGCCAAGAGATTTAGCGAATACTATTTGGCTGTACTATGATGTTCAAGTGGTAAATGTGGAAGGTTCTTCTACTGGTGCTGCTGAAGTGGTTGATATAATTAGGAAAAGTAATGATGTTATAGTTACTGGAAATGTTTAAAAAGATGTCATTGAGGTCGAGTTAATGTTTCGTAGGTGATGCAACAATTTAAATGTTCTCAATAATAATGTATGACTGGTTCATGATATTGATGTCTTATATAGTGTAGTAGTGGTGATGGTATGTCATTAGCTTAGTTATGTGATAAGATGATTTTTTTTTTTTTTTCTCGTTGGCTTCATGAAATTTCAGTACTGTTGAACTATTGGAATGAACTTTAAAAGAAGCAGTTTATGTTGATGGAAGTCGTGATCATTCTGAAAAACTACAAAAGGAAAGTGAACATTGCTTCACTCCCAGAGTAGATTAGCTTTCATGTAGCATGCTTCTCTTTATATCTATAAACAATTACAGTGGTTCTTCAATTGTACTATCTCTCAAAAGACAGTTCATCTTCTTCTCTGTGCACTCTTTTTCTCTTTTAGATGTTTGGTTGAATATGGGAAAAATAAAAAGATCTTAGCAAAATGTTTAAAACAGGAAGATGTTTAGTGCGTGTAAATGTAAATATCTTATCTCTAAGCTTCATTCAATTGTGCAAATTTTGAGCCAAATAATTGTACCAAAGTAATTGAGGTTCAACTATGCTGGTAATAGACAGCAGCATAGAATTCGATGATGAAAAAATTAAGCAAGTTAGTGAAGTGGGAAATGCTAATATGTACTGGGATATTGCAAGGAACATAAATAGATGTATATTAGATATGAATTTTGCCACAGTTCATGCTTGAACAATTCCTATTGCATTTATTCACAATTTCTTGAATATGATCAGTATTTACAATTTTTTGTATATGATTAGTATTTTCTTTGTTCATTGTATCTGGATTTCTTTTAATGTGACTAAAAAGAAAAGATGAATATCACATATAAGGACAATCTCAATTGGATTCATAATTACTCAATCAATGCATTCATAATTTTCACAAAAAGAATGAACTAAAGTTTTATTCACACATATGTATGTATGTATGTATGTATGTATGTATGTATGTATGTATGTATGTATGTATGTATGTATGTATGTATGTATGTATGTATGTATGTATGTATGTATGTATGTATGTATGTATGTATGTATGTATGTATGTATGTATGTATGTATGTATGTATGTATGTATCACTTGGCTACTATTATGTCAATGGTTCCGTTGTCGAACTTCATTGATAGGATTGAAGGTGTAGTATTAAGTTGGAGCTCTATTATTTATATATAACTTAACTTTGTCAAAAGTAAAGAAACGTTGGAATAATTTTTTAAGGTTGTTTATTTGCACTTTGGAGGAACATTGCCAAATTCATTAAAGAATTCGGTCGACAAAGGTAGCATTTTGCTAACATTCTTGATGCCAGTGCTATAAGGCCTGTGGATGGAAATAACACATGGGAGTCGGCTCCAAAGATTACTACTTTTAGCTATTACAATGCACACAAACTGGGAGGAAAAAGTAAATCAAATCCTCATGTATAATTAGTCCCTCAAAATTTGGATTCTATATGGCTTCTTGTTTCATATTTCACCAAATTAGTACCAGAATTAGAGATCTTCTTCTCATCTCCAATTCCCTATTTTCTGTGATGAATTTTACTTACAACAATACAATACATTCTTCATCTTTACAGTCAAATGGGAAAAAATTTGTGCTTGGTCCTTTAGCATAACGCATCAAACAGTCATTACATCAAAAGACTTCAGGAAATTCAAAGTGATCTTCACAAATATAATGCAGCCAATTCATTTGTCAACAACATTTAACCAGCTTTAAGGAATTATGAGAGTGACTCAATCAAAATGACTCTTGTATGTTCAATAAGACAATTAATATACATAAAATTTTAAAATGTGAATATCTAATTGTAATAACAATATAATTTTGTCAAACTATTCAGGAGCAAAATCTAGACTGCTGGTTTTCTTTCCCATCAGCATTCTAATGATATTCTGCAATTTAACAGTGTTCATCTAACTCTTCTGTTCTAACTCTTCTTCAGTCTAATTTCAATCTTTTGTTTTCTTGAATATCTGGCAGCTCTTTGTTTTATGTTGTCATTTGTCTCCTGTAAAAGAATATGGTATAGTCAGTATTGAAGTAGCTAGTGCAAAAATAGATGTGGCTTTTGTTTTCCATACCGGCCAATTAGTTCTCCTTTTGTGTCTCGTTTGATGGGTGTCTTTGTGTGTACCGTATCATCAACTTCTTTTCCTTGTTCCTCTATTTGATGTTCTTTAGGTGCCTAAAGAGTTTGTCAAACAAAAAAGTGTGTCAGCACCTTTAATTGTGTCTCATTAGTAAGCAGTTACAGGAATAACGTTCAATGTTAGTTACCTTTATCTGTTTTTTTTTCAGAACTATATTAGATGCATGATGGATTCAATTCACTGTAAAACTTTCTTTGGGCAGTCCTCTTGTCTGTTCATTGAATCTGACTTGGCAAACATATATGTTGCCAATTATATTCTTCAATGGTCCAGGTATAGCATCATGCAGTCCCTCCTATATTAGAATGAGTATTTTTGAGAG
Source organism: Voacanga thouarsii (assembly GCA_026120185.1). Lineage (NCBI taxonomy): Eukaryota > Viridiplantae > Streptophyta > Magnoliopsida > Gentianales > Apocynaceae > Voacanga > Voacanga thouarsii. The sequence continues at coordinate 1,354,128 of JANUWF010001095.1, read as the reverse complement.
ACACACTAATTGTGGAAATTCTTACGAATATGTAACAACATAGTCATATTTTTAGTGTTTATTCATTATGAAATGGATATACCTCTGCAGCTCTTAGGGCTAGTTCACTTGCTTGCATCCCCACAATCTTCTCAACATCTCTATCAAAGAAAATAAAATGCCCTTGTGTTGTGTGGTCACCAACAAGAACCTCAACGCGATATTAGCATTTCTAAGATTTTAGTGTGTGTTTTTTTTTTTTTTTTTGGTTTGGAATTCATGAATTTGGATTTGTTAAGCAGTTTATGGTTACCTTGAATCTAGGTAATCTTCTATTCTAATGCATGATTCACATGCCAACTTGTTTCCATAAGTTTTGAGTTTCTTTCTACATCATGTGTAAGAATTATATCTCCATCCATTGTATGTGGCAATGTCTAACATAGTAATGCTACAATAATATGTTATTTCCTGATTCAACAGGTTAATTGCAGCAAGGTTAATTTGTTTTTTTTTTTCTACGGTATAATAATGGAAATCTATGCCAATGAATACACAAACAAACAGAATAAAGACACCATAAACATGGGTATGGAGTAAAATAAATTGGGCAAATTAGGAGATGTATAACATAGTTTTGTGCAATATTTCAGTACCATTTTATCTCTGTCACTGATCATTGCATTTAACTCAGACAAAGTTCTCTTGTTTTCCTCATGTTGTTGGGCAGTTAACACAACAGTTCCAATTGTCAACTCTGTTACTAGTTCTGCTTTATGGTCTTTCTCACACTTGTTTAATGCATAAGGAGGCGGAATTCTTGTGCAGTTTTTTTCATACATTTTTGCATATTTAATTTTTTAGGGTTTGGCAAATTTCTACTTACCTCTGTCTGAAGTTTTCTACTTTTGCAATTTGCAGGTTAACGTAGATCTTTGTTGCATTGCTACTTGATATTGATGCATGGCCTTGGTCATTTTTCATTATCATCAACGTGAAAACAACAATCTGCACCATTTGGCTGCCAAGCACATTTGTCTACGGAATCACATTTGCGTTGTTTCCCCAAAGCGTGACACATATCTCCTTTCCCCTGCAATTTAAAATAGTTTCAATCAGTAATATATTTACTTGTGTATATGTATTTTTAGATATCATGGCAAAATCTTACTTGTCATTCTTTATTGTTACAAACTGTAAATCTACTTGGTTTCCCATTTAAGACCTTTGTTGAATAGTTGAAACTCCTGTTATCATTCCAATTGCATCTAGAATAGAATTGAGGCAACAAACATATATATCATTTCAGACTGTTTCTCTTGCTTAGCAAATGTAAGAGCTGATAAAATTCTGCTCAACATCTTTCGTTGTGGACCACTGCATGTACATATCATTTTGGCTGATTATAAGCATGATTCTTTCGAAATCTATATTATTATTTATACATAATTAATCAAGCAAAGTTTTCAGTTTCTTCATGTGCTGGTTATAAGTATTTTCAATCATAGAATCTAATGCAAACCAAATGGTTAGGGAACCATATGAATGCATGACTGCAAATATGACACAATGCAAAAGCGTGACAGAAGAATATGCCATTCATCTGTTACCAACTAAGAGGGTAATGTCTCTAGCATGGGCTTCAATGTCTTCATATTGCACAAAATGGAATTTGTGTCTTGGTATTTCTGGTAGGTCCTCCTTCAATTCCTCTATGTATGTGCTTCTATCAATGACAAACTGTAAATTCTCATCCACCACTTTGTAGCTTGGCCTAGGTGATTGAAGGCTGAAGTTTTTCATGATGTAAAAATTCCCTTCTTCAATAGTATTCTGAAAATATGGGACAAATTTGCTTCTAATCATACAATGCTTCATGTTCTCCTACATGAGCAACACCATTTACCGTCAAACATCGTATACATAAACAATAACATTCACAATTGATAGTTGTATCCAGAAGTAATATTTCTCCTCGCATATTCCAGAATAAAAAGAATACTCTTGACAAATATATCAAAATGTTTCATTTTTCATAGATATTGAACAGATATCAGGAGCATAAAATCTGGCACTAGGTAGCAAATTTTTTAACAGAAATTGAAGGATGTAAATCTATCGAAGAAGAGGTAAGAATTTAACAGATATCATGTATCAGGCATACTTACAATTGCTTATACCTTTGCATCCAAGGCAAAAAAATCTACACTTATAATCTCCCCTGGTCTTTGAGCATTATATGTATCCCACATTCGTGTGATTCTAAATAGCACACTTTTATCTTGCTTTCCTTTTATTAACTCATTCAGGAAGACGATTTGGAATCTGCCTTTTGTCATTTACACAACTCAAAATGCGAGAACAGTAAAATCAAATATGCGAATTGCAGTAAACTTTCCCTCTGTTTTTGGTTTTTTGGCTTAACAATACCTATCCGCTTATTACATAATAGACGCATTTATATAGAGTAGTGATTTCGTAAATAGTAATGAACTTATGAACACTTACCCGATGATGAGCTTTGAATCTGCTTACATACCTCAAAGCAGCTCAGCTAATGTTGAGGAAGGATTGAAGAGCCTAAAAAGGAGATCAGAATACAATCAATTGAATGCTTGAAGATAAGAAGAGATGAAGTCGAGGAAGTTATGAGTCGGAACAAATCTGAGCATTTCAATTTCTCAAATCTGTGTTATTACATTCAGATTCTTTGAATCATGAAAGATTAAAGGATGAATGAAGCATAATGGGGACTGATTGTAAACCAAAAATCGAACAGACAAAAGACGATAAGATGTAGGAATCAAATAGGCAACGAAGAAATTGAAAAGATGAAGAATTAGGTTTGCAAAATAGTCAAGTCAAAGACAGTGTATCTGAATAAACCATAAAGAAGTCGAAGCAGGCTGGTAGAGTCAAAGCCCCTGTATCTGGGTAAAGCATGAAGAAGCCGAAGGAAGCCAAATAAAGAAGCGACGAACCAAGCCAGATGCTTCCTCAGGAATTCAGATGCCACGTGTCATGCTATTTGACAATTGCACATGACACATGGCAACACCACAGCTTTTATCTTTGGCTTATATATATATATACATAGATGTTCCTCCTAAATGAAGGATAATTTTTTAAAATTTTAATCTAGTGGTGTTTTAATATATTTTTTTTAAGTCTTTATGTATGTGTCTTTGTAGTCCAACCAATTTAAGTAAAATCAGCGGGACTCCTCTACTTCTTTCCTAAAATCCCTGATCTCTTCACTCTGCCGTCATATTCTGGCAAGGAAGCAGGGATCTCTTTACTTTGTCGTCATCTTCTGGCAAGGATGCCATGTTAGCTAGAGTGGCCCGAACAATCTTTGCGATCTATTGCACCTCCACCTCTATGCTTTCAAAATGCCTTTTCTTTTCTGCGGCATCGACACGCCCTCCGCTTCCTTGGTTCTACTGCTCCACTTCGTTACCGAAATCCTTCCGAGTTGTTCTTCCTGGACCGATCCTGCTCAATGGTTTACAATATAGAGTCAGACTTAAAGATTACATAGAGTAGTGCTTTTATAACATCATTTTTCCTCAATTTTAAAGGGCCAAAGCATTTCGAGATTGATGATTTGCATTTTGACCTTGGAATGGTCCTTTTCCTTTATGGTGCAATGTTTCGAGGACGGGCTCTAGAAATTCTTGAAGTTACGGTAGATTTTGTGACCTTATTTTTATTCCAAATGTCTATTTTAAAGTTCAGCAATTTATTTCTCATTATCCATTGTAGATCTGGTACAATCTGCAACTCTTTTCAGAAAAGCTGCAGGAGTGTACCAACATTTAGCTCAAGAGGTTCTTCCTCTTTTACAGTCTAAACTACCACTAGAAAGGCCACCCAAATCCATGACTAGTATGTCTACTATAATAAGCCTCATTTACTCGGCAGAGGCCAAAGTTAGTATTCATTATCCGTAACGGTTGTTGCAGTGAGATTTAGTTTGCATTTGTGTTGCTGATTAAGCATTAGCTGCTTCTGTTTTCCATTCTCCATTTTTCACCATAATTGTTTATACCTTTCTCTTACCAGTGATGATAGCATGTTGTTGAAAATTTGTAGGTTGTTACTGAAATTCTTGCAATAGTTGGCATTAACTGAATTGAGTGTTACTTTCCTCAACTCCATTTATGTTGTTGATCTATCATAAGATGTAAAGAACCTGCCTTATTTTTCTCTGTTTGCTTAATGTTTTTGTTCTTGACAAAATATATTCTTGAATTAATTTTTATCTTAAAACAAGTACATTCATGATTTCAATAGTTTTTTGAGGAGCCTTTTTTTGGTTTTGTTGTATATGTATTGTTTCATTGTCTTTTTTTCTTCACTTGAGATAAGGGGACATGATTTGGATCATGTACTGTGTAATAGTTTGTAGTAACTCCAATGAAACTAGATGAACTTTGATTGCCTTTACATGCATATACCCTTAAGAAAAAGAAAAATGAGAAAAAAAGGAAGCAGGATTCTAGAAATTAACCCCTTCTACAAGTAGAGAATACATCTAAATTTTGTCAGCATAGATTGAACATGGCAGGCCCTTCAGTTAATATAAAATTACACCCTCAGAACTCCGAAACTATGGACTGGTCATGGTTCATTTTTTTTTTCTTTCCCAAATCCATTATGTTACAGTTGATGAAAGCTCCAATTATTTTGCTCATTTAATTTTTGGAAACGATGTTCAGAGGGCTAAAATTGCCTCCCAAGGTTAATGAGTTGCTTGGACTATAGTTATAAATAGAGTTGAAACCAGTAAACTGTGATCAGGCTAGAGGGTCTTAAAATCTTTTATGTCATTTACATACATGATTTTAATGTCTTTGAATGAGAGTAGCAGTACAATTTTGAACCATCACTAGCTAGAAAGCCATTGAATGACTTGTTATTTAGCATTCTCAGTGATATGTGGCATGTCCTTGTAAGATGAAACAGATAATGCAAACTGCATTTGGCCGTTTTGACAGGAGTGAACATGAGAAGCTTCTTGATGATGTGTTCAATGTGCTATACTTTATTGTGTAAAATAAGAAAAATAAGAAAATCCTTTTCAGGATTGGATTCATGGAAGCTTAGTTGCTTTAAAGTTGTCATGACCTTGTATTTCTGAAAATCTACCATTTGTTCTTTATAGAATTTTATAATCTAGTTTACTTTATGTTTGGAAAATAACTCTATCGCAAGTGTTGCATTTCTTTGTAGGAATTGCGGTGAATGAAATTTTTGAAGAGAAGAAGCCTGGGATTTTGGAGCAGCGTTATCAAAAAAATGGTGGGCCTTCCTGGCCTTTGATTTTTCTATTGAGAAGCGCCAAGTCATTTTCTAGTTTTCTTTGTCGTATAGGTTGTTGAATAAATTTTTGTTGGATAAAGATTCTTAAATATATTTTTTGGGGGGCTTGTGATTTTTTGGTGCAAATGAAGCTTTTCAAATGCTATTTCTTGTTTGCCTAACAAAAATATAAAGTTATACCTAGTCGAGCTGAAAAAAATGAGTTCTATTTAAAATTAACTCGATTCGTATTTAGTCCATTTCTCATTGTTCTGCCACCAATTTAAAATAATAACTAGCCAGTATAATTAAGATTTTTTTTTTTTTTGAAGGGGTTCTACAAGTTTATAGTTGTATCTAATTGAGGTCAATAACTACTCTTATTGAGATGGCTTTTTTTCTTACGTCTTTTTAAAGTTATTTTATTTATTTATTTATTGGCTTCTTAAAAAGTGCTCAATGATATGTTGATGTGTTAGATTTAGGTATATAAAATCATGCAATTTCAAGTTCATTTCCAATTAAGTTTCAATTAAAACATTAATTCTCAAATTATATATATGAGCAAGTACACTAATTGAAAAGTATAGTATAGAAAATTAATGAGTATAAATCTTCAAGGAACAACTACTATTAATTATTTTTCATAAATTGTTTAACCTACCAATTAAAGTGATGAAAGAAAAAAAATAAGAATAAAAACAAAAATACATACAACTCTTAGAAGACAAGAACATGTACTTAGATAAAAATTCTTGAAGACATGATAATGGTTTATTAATAATTATCACAATTAATCACTATTTTTGCATCACGAAGGAATGATATAGAATTCAATTCTTTCCTAAATCATAGACTTACTATATCTCCAACTGACTTAGTAGATTTCTCAATCTTACCAAACAGCCAAAAACATACATGAAACTCATTCCTCAATCAATATCCATATATTCTAGGCAATATAAAATATGAAATTACCCAATGACTCTATACTCTAAACGAAATCAACTGATCTTTAATTACTCAAGTCCTTTATATTTAAACTTTCTTAAAAGCAACTCAGGTGTTAGATAAGATATGCATAAAACCATCGAAGTAAATTTACACAACCCCATATTCATGAACACACCATCCACGCCTTCTCTAATTTAAGAATGAAGTAAATATGACCGATACAAATTAAGACAACTATGGCTAAAACAAGTTTCAGTTGGCTCTAAACTACAACAGTCCAAATAGCAAACTGGGGACATTCTCATCAAATTGAGAGTTCATAGCCTCAAGTAAGTAGATTTCTCTTCATTCACCGTATTGTCCCCCCTTTATTTCTTAACTCATGTTTTTTTTTCCCTGACACTCTTATTTTCTCACATTTCACTTTTTCATCATATGTTAAACTTTTCTTTTTTTTTTCTTACATTCATTTTTCAACTTTATTTTTTTTCTTCTTTTCACTCATTGTTTTTCGCCAAACGAAATGCACTTTGCATTCCTAGACTTTTTTTCCTTACTTTTTTCTAGAATGGGTACATACATCCCTTCTGACACGCTTGTTTTCCAACTCTCATTCTCACCTCTCGCCCTATTTACTTCAACTCAGAGCAAGTACTAGTTCAGAAATTACCATCAAAACAAACATTAGCCATGTATCTCAACTTATATTTATCATATCAACCACATTAAAACTTCAAGAATAAAGCTTCAAATATCTCTTAAAAATAAACAAGAGTAACTGTAATTCGCAAGTTTTAAACATATCCCAATCTAATACAAGTGTTGAACCCGAGATTAATTCAATCAAATAAGAAATATAACGTATCTCAAAGCAAAAGCAATCATAATAGTTCCACTATAACAACACCTTTAACTAAAATTTCCATATCTCAACAAGCAAAATTTATCAAAAAATTACCCCATAAATGCTAAAAAAATGAGAACAAAAAAATTTTAGAAAAATATCTCACTCCTAATCGCTCCTCTACATTTAAACTGAACATTATCCTCAATGGCCCCAAAATTTAGCAACAGAGCTTAGCCAAAGGACAAAAGGATAAAAAGGAAAGAATAAGAAAAAGAAATACTTTCTATAAACATGATTTTCCATAAGAGAGGTCGAATTCCAGTACAAGAGCATTGTTGCTGAACAATAGTGAGTCACCTAAAAAGAAACAAAATACAACATAAAACTAGAAAAGAAAAAGAAACAAAAAGACATAAAAGATAATAAACATGTCCTAGAAAGAAAAAGAAAGAAAAGAAGGAGAAATTATAGATCATGAAGTGTGATATTAGAGTGCTCCAAATTGCTATTCTCTCCTTCAAAGTAATGCTTCACTCTACTATTCACCTTGGAAAGTCCTTTTTCCGGATGACAAACCTTAATAACACCAAATGGGTATACCCTATTCACCGCATATGGTCCCGATCACCGTGATTTTAGCTTCCTCGGGAAGAGCCGTGGTCGAGAATTAAAAAATAACACCTTCTCACCTGCTTTGAACTCATAGGTATGGCGAATGTGCTTATCATGCCATCTTTTCTTCTTGTCTTTGTACAACCTGGAATTTTCATAGGCATCATTCATCCAACTTATTCAATTTAAGCAATCGCCTTTGTCCTGCAAGCTTAGAATCAAAATTGACAAGTTTAATAGCCAATAAGCCCCATGTTCTATCTCTATAGGTAAATGATAAGACTTACCATAAATCAATCTATAAGGAGTTATGCCTATGGAGTTTTGTAGGCTGTCCTATAAGCCCAAACGATGCCATCCAATTTCAAACTCCAATCCTTTCTTATATGAGTAACCACCTTTTCCAAGATTTATTTAAGTTCTCCATTAACCACCTTAATTTAGCCACTGATTTGGGGGTGATAAGGGGTAGCAAACTTATGAAAAATACCTAAATGTTTGAGAATATTTTCCAATTGTTGATTATAAAATTACTAATGAGTACTCTAGGTACACCAAACTGGGTAAAAAGCTTTTTAAGGAATTTGACTACAAACTGTGTATTATTAGTTGGCAAGGCCTGTGCCTCCACCTCCTTAGACATATAACCCACCACTACTAAGATGTATTTGTTTCCCAAGGAATTAGGAAAAAGACCCATGAAATCTATTCCCTAACAATCAAATACTTCACAAGATTGAAATATTTGTAATGGTAGCTCACTAGATTTAGAAATATTACCTATACGTTGGCACCAATCATAATTCTTAACAAACCTGTGAAAGTTCTTGAAGATGGATGGCTAATAAAATCTAAATTCAAGTACATTCCTTGCAGTATTGTTGGCTTAGTAGTACTCTCTGGCGGGTTCCTCATGGCAACGTTGTAGAATGCTTATGCTTTCTTCGAAATCTGCACACCTTCAAATAACTTGATTAGCACAACACTTGAACAAGTAAGGGTCCTCCCGAAAATAGTGCTTTACTTCAGAGAGGAATTTCTTTTTTGTTACAATGTGAAATCCTTAGAAATAATTCTTGCAACCAAATAATTAGCAAAATCTGCAAAGCAAGGAGTTTGAGGATTTTTACTTTAATAAGCATGAGTTGTTCATCTGAGAGGGTGTCATTGATTTCTTCTTATTTCAATAGCTCTAGCTCAGGATTCTCTAGTCTAGACAACTGATCTGCAGCCAAGCTTTCAACTCCCTTCTTGTCTCGAATCACCAAATCAAATTCTTGCAATAGTAAAACTCATCTAATTAACCTTAGTTTTAAATCGTGCTTGGCTAGAAGGCACTTAAGTGTGGAATGGTTAGTGTACACAATGACTTTGGACAAAATAAGATAAGAACGAAATTTATCAAAAGCAAATACTATTGCAAGCAATTATTTTTCTGATGTAGTTTAATTCTCTTGTGCCACTATAAGAGTCTTACTTGCATAGTGGATAGGTTGAAAATGTTTATAATTCCTTTGTCCAAGCACTGCTCATACTACATAATCACTTACAAAATACATTAGTTTAAAAGGAAGAGACCAATCCAGTGAAATCAAAATAAGAGAATTTATCAATTTTCTTTAAGCACGTTAAAAGTATTAAGACATTTTTTATCAAAATTGAAAATAGCATCTTTTTCAAGTAAAGAAGAAAGAGGTTTAGAAACTTTTAAAAAATCAAAGATGAACCTCCTATAAAAACCTACATGTCCAAGAAGGCTCTGGATAGCTTTTACCAAGATAGAAGGAGAGAGTTTCCCAATGGCCTCAATTTTTGCATTATCGATCTCAATACCTTTCCCTAAAATCTTGTGACCCAACACAATTCCTTTTTGGACCATAAAGTGACATTTTTTCTAGTTGAGCATAAGGTTGGTATCCTCGCATCTTTGTAGCACCTTCTCCAAGTTAGCTAAACACAAATCAAAAGAATCACCAAAAATAGAAAATTCATCCATAAAAACCTCTATAATATCCCCCACAAGTCCCTTGAAAATAGCCATCATGCATATTTGAAAAGTTCTCGGACCCTTGTAGAGACCAAAAGGCATGTGACGATATGCAAAAGTACCAAAAGGGCATGTAAAAATTGTTTTCTCTTGATCCTCTAGTGCTATAAGAATTCATAAGTAACTGAAAAAACCATCCAAGAAATAATAGAACTCATATCCGGCTAGTCTTTCTAACATTTGGTCAATAAACAAGAAAGGGAAATGGTCCTTTCTAGTTTCTTCATTCAACTTCCTATAATCAATGCATACTCTTCAACTGGTTACTAATCTTATTAGGATCAACTTATTTTTGTCATTAGGAGCTACCATCATTCCTCCCTTCTTTGGTACCACTTGAGTTTGAATAACCCAAAAGCTATCTGAGATGGGGTAAATGATTCCTGAGTCTAAGAACTTAATTACCTTTCCTTTTACCATATCTTGCATGTTCGGGTTTATTCTACGTTAGGATTGCACTATGAGTTTTGCTCCTTCTTCTAATAAGATCTTGTGAGTGCAAAAGGAAGAGCTAATTCCCTTAATATCAGTGATTTTCCATGCTATGACCGTTTTATATTCTCTTAACAAGTTTACCAATTTGGCATTTTGCTCCCAAGTGAGGTATTTTGCTATGGTCACTGGTAATTTCTTTCCTTCACCTAAAAATGAATATTCTAAATATTCGAGTAAATCTTTGAGCTCTAACTCTGGGGGTTCATCAATAGAAGGCTTTATTCTCCCCAAACTACTATTTTCAATCTACTCGAAATCCCTCATCTCAAGCTCCTCATTTGGATCCCCCAAATATGCAATCATACTTCCCATGGATGATTGGTGATGCTCATATTCCTTTTCTATGTTAAACATCAAATTCATAGAAACATGAGCTAATGATTCTTGCACAAAATTAAAGATAGAATGATCAAAAATATCAATTGTAAAACAAGAATAATCTAAAGACATGGGATACTTTAAGCTTTTATGAATTTGAATAGTAACATCTTCAACCCCAACTCTACGTGTTAACATTCCCCCATGAACATCAATCAATGCTTTGGCAATGCTAAAAAAGATTGTCCTAGAATTAAAGGGATTTTAGAGTCTTCATCTATGTCAAGAATAACAAAGTCTACAGGAAATATAAACCTATCTACTTTAATAAGCACATCCTCTATTATCCCCCTTGGATATTTAATAGATCTATCTGTCAATTGAATGCTCATCCTATTGGGTTTAAGTTTACCAAGGCTTAGCCTTTGAAAGTTTTATATCACAAAAGATTAATGCTAGCACCTAAGTCAACTAATGCATTGCCAAATATAAGACTATCAATAAGACAAGGAATAGAGAAACTCCCTGGGTCATTTTCTTTTTGTGGTAATCTCCCTTGGTCTTGCAAGATGGCTAAACATTCTTCATTCAAGACAGCAATGTACAAATCTTCCAATCTCCGTATGTTGGCAAGAATGTGTTTGAGGAATTTTGCATATTTGGGCATGTGTATCAAAGCTTCACTGAGTGGGATATTGATATGCAATTGCTTAAAAATCTCAAAAAATTTATGAAATTGCTCATCATTTTTTACTTTTTGTGCTCTGGTGGGATAAGGGACTAAAGGTATAACATAAATTTTCTTTTTCACCTGTTGGTGTCCAGAGTTAGGTTGGTGTCTGGTTAACTACTTGGGCTACTGCCTGCTCTGTTCTGGTTTCGCAAGATTTTTCTTCAAGTGGAGACTGGTGCCAGGAATCCTGTTCGAGCCAGCGCCGATTCAGGTCTGTTGCTTCAATCCATTCTTCCCCACTCCTTAAAGTGATTGTCACCAACTTAACTTGAATATCTGACCCAGTGGTGACCAAAAGTGATTATCCTTGTGGTTCTAAAACTAAATCAGTTAAATACCAAATCCGCCTTTCCATATTCTGAACCAAAGCCTCAAAAATCTTAAGGGTTTCATCTATCTTTTGGAATCGTACTGCCATAATTGTTGCAAATTTTTCTAACATAGTTTTTGGAGCTTGTGGATTCCATGGCCATAATATCATCCTTGGTGAAGTATCAAGGTTCTGCCAATTGTTCCTCCAGCCCAAGTTCCAATTGGCCATATTATTTGATTTCAGAAAAGAGAATACGAAAGCAAGATTTTGGAATTTACAAATATTTAGGTAAGTATAACTATTACAACAATTAGCACATTAATTCATAAATCATACAAACAACAACAAGATATGGCACCAATTTACACAAAGAACATGTATGCATATTTACATATAAATATATAAATATGGTTAAATTAATAAAATTAAAGTTTTCATGATATTGTACCTCAACAATGGCGTCAAAAACTTGATGCCTCAGATTTGGGTATAAAAAATTGTGCAATTTCAAGTCCATTCACAATCAAGTTTCAATTAAAACATTAATCCCCAAATCACACATATAAGTAAGTACACTCATCAAAAAGTATAGTACAGTGAATTAACTAGTATCAATCCTCAAGGAACAACTACCATTAATTACTTTTTATACATTGTTTAATCTACCAATTAAAGTGCTAAAAGAAAAAAAATAAGAATACAGACAAAAATACATACAACTCTTAGGAGAGAAGAACATGTACTTAGATAGAAATTCTTAAAATATGACAATAGATTACTAGTAATTATCACAATTAATCACTACCTTAGCATCATGAAAGAATAACATAAAATCCAATTCTTTCCCAAGTCATAGACTCACTATACCTCTAGCTAATTTAGTAGACTTCCCAATCTCACCATACAGCCAAAAACATGCATGAAACTCATTCCTCAACCAATATCCCTATACTCTAGGCAATATAAAACATGAAATCAATTAATCTTTGATTACTCAAGTCCTTTATACTTAACTTTCTTTCCCAAGTCTATTAAGAAATAACACATATAAAATTAATGAGTTGAAACCAACTCCTAACCTTTTTCCCAATTTAATTAGAAGAAAGATCCAATTGCACTAATTTATCAATGAATACAAGTAATCAAATACTAAGAATAATAATAAATTGATCAAAGAACTAAATTAATTCAACACCATAAATCTAAAAATAACATGCAATTACACATCATTGTACAAGAAAAAGAAAACAAAGGTTTAAGAAAGAACTCATAGATAAACCCCATTCTTTACAAGAAAAAGAAAACAAATGTTTAAGAAAGAACTCATAGACAAGCCCCATTCTTTCTCCCTTGAAAACTCTCTTGAAATAATACTCCTACTCTAATAAATTCTTCCTGGAAAGAATGATTTCTGATTTTGATCTGTGGAATCCCCCATTCTTTCTTGTATTTTCCACTTATTTATAATTCCCTATAAGTTACTAAAAGTCTTCTTGAGAAACTTCCAATTCTAATCAAAACTGACTTCAAATCGCCTTGAAACCTGAACTGAGCAGCGTTGGGTCAGACTCTTTAGGTCGGTGCTGAGTCAACTCTAGTTCTCCCAGATAACTCTACTTTTTCCCCCTATGTTGCCTTGTTTTTTCCAAAACTGAGCCAATGTCAGTTCAACTGTCTAAGTAAGCGCCAGTTCAATGCTAGAATTCGCACAATTAACTCCAAATTCTCGATTTTCTTCATAAAATCAAAGAAAAACCTTTTCACAGATAAAATATCAAATAGGAAGGGAATTGACTAGCTATTGCATCAAAAACATCACAAAATCACCCCAAATAGCTAATAAAATATAAATATATTTAGGCCCCATCACATGTACAAAGGACTGCTTACTGCTCACTTCTATCTCTAAAGGGGCTAAATATGTTCATCTGTATTTGGTGTTGCCTTTAGTTTTAAGTAATATGTTTTAAATGATAATGTTGTTCTATAGTTGGTGAACTTTTTGCTCATATTCGGAAGAAGTATCCTTGGGCTGATCTAAAGATTGTCAAGGTATTAAGACTTGCTTTTTCCAACTTTGTGCTTCCTTTTACCATTTAAGGAAATAAAGAGAATTGTAAAAATGCATTTTGATATATGATACTGATCAGGATATTTGTTTCACCCATATTTGTATTTCTAATGTTTTGACAGCAAATCGTAGATGTAAAATTATATGACCTACTTCGTGAGAGAACTGCTACTGATGATGAGAAATGAACTAAAAAACTATTCTCTGTGTCTTTTTGGATTGAACTTTGTCTTTTTGTCTTCTTGTGCTGGAGTTACAATTCGTATTGAATTTGGAATTTGAGAAATCTGCAATTGGCTTCCAATTGAGCCGTTGAAGCCACCGAAATTCTGAAATTGATTTTCTCTTCTTTCCTACATTAGCTCAATTGAGCCATCACCAAGCTGCTTCTCCTTTTCTGTTTGGCCTTTGCAATCGGCTCCAATTGAGCCGTTGAATGAGCTGCTGTCGAAATTGCCTTGTTTCTTTTGTTGTTGCATCGGCTCAATTGAGCCGTTTACCTAGTTGCGGCTCAAGTGAGCCAAAAACCACCAATTCTATTGCTAGAAATTGTTATCGTTGTTATGAATTATTGGAATCTCCATTAATTAGTGGAGGCTCCACTAATTATGGATTTATGTGAATTATTAGAAGATTTTTATGGATGTCCACCATTTAGTGGAGACACCATTAATTGAAGATGATGTATGCCATGATGTATTTCACTAATTAGAGCTCTATAAATAGAGCTATTCTCTAAGCTTGTAATACACCATCATTTTGTGAAAGAAAGATTAGTGAAAGAAAGATTGGAGAAAGAATTGTGAGAGAAAGAAAGAGAGAAGTTTGAAGAGAAATTCTTGTGCAAAGAATAGTTAGAATTTTCTTAGTGTGTAGTGTGTAGATTTTATTCTAACACTACCCTAATTTTATAACACGTTATCAGCACGAGTCTCTGCCGTTATTAAAGCCAGAAGACAGGTACGCATTTATTGATCTCGCTAAATTCGAATTTGTAGCCATTGATATTTCTGAAAAAAAAATAATTATATGTCATACAGAAATGTATCCAAATGCTAAAAAAAAGGAGATCCATATGTCATGTGGATAAAAAGAAAGATTTGACCACCTGAAGATGGTCGTACTACCCACTGCACGGTATGAATGGTTGCACCTGAAGTTGCAAGATTGTAAAACCGTAAACTCCGTGATGTATAAAACTACATCTTAGTTAAAAAATTTGCAGAGAAAAAGTTACTGATGAAGTTATATTGAAGAAGACATTCTCCACTTTTCATACCTCGAATATTGTCCTGCAGTAACAATATCGAGAAAAAGGGTATCCAAAATTGACAACTTTAACATGAGTTATTATTGAGAAATCATGAAGTCGGATGAATCGGCTCAACAAAGACTCTCAAGTGAATGTCGTTGGCTCCAGCAGAAGCCATCGTTATAGTCGTAGTTGTGGCAAGTGGCCGTGGTTATGGTCATGGACACACTCGATATTTCCCTTATCACGTAGAAATACCGGCCACCGAAGTGGAACAGAAAATATAATAAGGGAAAAAGATATTTCCATTAATAATAAGCATCACATCTTTTATTCATATCACTAGTGTTCATATGAACTTGATGATACATGCTTATAGTTGCTCTTTTGTAATTGAGCCGACAAATGTAAGATGAAGGTTTGTAATTGTTCTTTTTCAATATTTACATTAGAGGACGACAAACAATTAGTAATTATGGACTTCAGCTCCTCTTTTTCGACATCCTCCTCCTTTTCTTTCCCTTTTGAGCCGAAGATCGAGACTAGCAGCAGAATTAGCCGTAAAATTACTCGCGAAATGAGTCTTGAGATTTTATGATCTCCTTAAGTTTATTATATTTCTTATTATATTTGGCCTTGAAGCATGCTTGTCTCAATTTCTGTGTTTGGTCCTCTAACCGCGTATTAGGACTTTCTTCCACCAACCGTTTTTCACATTCCAGATATCGCAATGGCTTCTTTCAACTTCTTCTCACCCATATGTCCTCCTTCTTCTTTATTTTGCATCTCCCGTAAATCGAAGTGATATCATCGGTTATTTATTTATAAATCTTTCATAGTTTCATACTTGCAAATTATAAGTATGTATGAGAGAGAACTCGAACATTCTTAATTATGGTCTCCAAGCTCACCAACTTCCCGTGAGACCATCGACGAATTCCTAACTCCCTACATCTTTTCTTGAGACAAAGTTATGCCAATATTCAATTCTTTGGCCGCACTCTTGATTGGTAGGTAAAAGTATTGCGAAATTGTTTCTCTTGATAGTGTCTCGGGAGTTATTGCCCTTCTTCTCTCTCTCGCCTCTTAATCATCTTCTTCTCCCCAGAATTTTGTCTCGCAATAATATCTTGAACTTCGATATTATGCATTTCATGAGTACTTACTCCGACTTCGTTGCCAAGACCACTCATTATTTCTCCTAGAAAAAGAAAATAATATCGCAAAGGTAATACCATTCAAAATCCATGTTTAAATGTATAATAACCTAGAAACATATTCTCGGCTTTGTTCAAAATCCATTAGAGAGTAGAAAGGATCATGCACAAGCATATCCTCATTCAAAGGAATAGCATCAAGAGGAACAAGATCGAAAGCAGTCTCTTGTAGGGGCAGATCAACTTGGTCCAAAGCGGTATGTTCAAAACTTCCACCGATTTACATAAAAAACAAACCAAAAGAGAGTTTAATTTCATTATCAAGCACACTAAAAACAAATGGAAGCCATCAAAGGTATCTCACCCGAAATTAGGAGGAAGCGGTTGGTTTGAAAAAGAAAACATATCACAATTTTCTCGTGCTCGAATTAGGCGTAAGCGGTTGGTTTGGAAAGGAAAACATATCAAAATCTTCTCGTGTTTGAATTAGGCGAAGCGGTTGGTTTGGAAAGAAAAATACATCAACATCTCGCTGCGTAAACCGAGTCAAAATTTGACCATGTCTCAAATGAATTACGAGTCTCCATATCTCGCTTTGTGATTTTTGTTTTTGATGTTTACTAATGACTCGATAACTGAGATATATATCGATACATATATATATATATATGTATATATCTGTATGAGGAAGAAGAAGAGGTAGATGGTAGGTAGAGGGTCGGAGGAGAAGAAAAGACAAGAGATGAAGAGGAAAAGTCGATACCGGGAAGAGTGAAAAAAAAAGAGATATTTTTCTTGGCATTTTCTGCTTGTCATCATTTTCTTATATTTCTTTTCTTATTCTCTTGTGAAATCATTATTCCCTAAATTAGGGGGAGAACAAAAACAGTACAAGAAAGATCGTGATTGGACAACATCATTAAATTATCTTGATCCGCATACAAGCGCGTGTGAACTTGAAGTTCAAAAGATAATTCATTTGTAAATCATTGCAAATCAAATGCCAGATGCTTTTGTTGACTCTAGAAGAGTAACAAAATCACATATGCCAGCTATAAATGCTCCTATTCTAATTAAAGTTCCAACAGAACAAAAGATTTTACATATAGCTGCTGAGCCAAAAGCATGCCAGAAGCATGGCTGACCTCTTGGTTCTAAAGATAAAAATCCTCGAAAGAAAAGAGGATTAAATGATCCAGAAGATCATATTGAAGAAAAGAATGATAAAGACCAAGAGAGAACTGATGACAAAGAACCGTAAGTTGATGAAAGTAACACCGAAATTTCTATCAATTATACCACTTCGGTAGAAGTTGGAATCGGATAGAAATCGTTATTGATGATATATTTGCATACAATATATCTCTTGATGTTACACAGATAATGATGATCCCGAACCAATATCGCTTGATGAATGTCGGCATAGAAAAGATTGGCTGCAATGGAAAGATGCGATTCAATCGGAGTTAAATGCACTCGACAAAACGTGAAGTCTTCGGACTCGCAGTCCGAATACCGTAAGGTGTAAAACCCGTTGGCTACAAATGGATATTTGTGCGAAAGCGCAATGAAAATAGTGAAATCGTTCGATATAAAGCGCGATTAGTAGCCCAATGTTTTTCACAAAGACCAGGTATTGATTATGATGAAACTTATTCTCCCGTTGTTGATGCTATTACACTCCGATATCTTATCAGCTTAGCAAGACATGAAAAGATAGATATGCGCCTATTAGATGTTGTCACCGCTTACTTGTATGGAAATTTAGAAAATGATGTTTACATGAAAATCCTCGAAGGATTTCATATGCCCGAAGCATATAAACATTATCCTCGTGAAAATTACTCCATCAAGTTGCGTAAATCATTATATGGCCTGAAGCAATCTGGACGCATGTGGTTCACACGTCTTAGTGAATATTTATTGAAAGCGGGATTTAAAAATGACCAGGTATGTCCATGCGTTTTTATTAAGAAATCGGTTCTAAATTTGTGATATTAGCTATATATGTTGATGATATTAATCTTATTGGAACTCCTGAAGAGCTCCAAGAAACAATTGATTATTTAAAAAGAGAATTCGAAATCAAGGATTTTGGTAAAACCAAATTTTGCCTTGGTTTACAAATTGAACATTTGGAGAGTGGAACATTTATTCATCAATCAACATATACAAAGAAAAGTGCTAAAAAGATTTTACATGGACAAAGCACATCCATTGAGTATTCCAATGATCGTCCGATCATTAAATGTGGATAAAGATCCTTTCCGACCTCAAGAAAATGATGAAGAACTCCTTGGTCCTGAAGTACCAAATCTCAGTGTAATTGGTGCATTGATGTATCTTGCTAATAACACACGGCCTGATATTGCTTTCGCTGTCAATTTATTAGCAAGATTTAGTTCTTCACCAACACGACGACATTGGAATGGAATTAAACAAGTCCTTCGATATCTCCAAGGTACAATTGATCTCGGATTATTTTATGCAAATAAAACCAGTCCAACATTGATAGGTTATGCAGATGCTGGTTATTTATCTGATCCACATAAAGCACGTTCTCAAATGGGCTATATATTTACATGTGGAAATACTGCTATATCATGGCGTTCTACGAAACAATCTATAGCAGCTACTTCTTCAAATCATGCTGAAATTATAGCCATTCATGAAGCAAGTCGAGAATGTGTATGGCTAAGATCCATGATTCATTATATCCGAGAAAGTTGTGGATTATCATCAATCAAAGGTATTCCAACTCCTCTTTATGAAGACAATGCAGCTTGCATAGCTCAATTACGAGGAGGATATATTAAAGGAGATCGGACAAAACATATTTCACCAAAATTCTTCTTTACTCATGAACTCCGTAAGAAATGTGAAATTGATGTGCTACAAATTCGGTCATGTGACAACCTCGCAGATATTTTCACGAAGACTTTACCGACGGCAACATTTGAAAAGTTGAGATATAAAATCGGTATGCGTCGGTTTAAAGATTTAAAGGAATCATCTCATCGTGGGGAGTAATAAACATACATATAGAATAGTGTACTCTATTTCCTTCACTAGATTTTTTTCCCACCGGGTTTTTATCTAGTAAGGTTTTAACGAGGCATATTCTTTATGTATGGATGGACATCCAAGGGGAGTGTTATGAATTATTGGAATCTCCATTAATTAGTGGAGGCTCCACTAATTATGGATTTATGTGAATTATTAGAAGATTTTTATGGATGTCCACCATTTAGTGGAGACACCATTAATTGAAGATGATGTATGCCATGATGTATTTCACTAATTAGAGCTCTATAAATAGAGCTATTCTCTAAGCTTGTAATACACCATCATTTTGTGAAAGAAAGATTAGTGAAAGAAAGATTGGAGAAAGAATTGTGAGAGAAAGAAAGAGAGAAGTTTGAAGAGAAATTCTTGTGCAAAGAATAGTTAGAATTTTATTAGTGTGTAGTGTGTAGATTTTATTCTAACACTACCCTAATTTTATAACAATCGTCCCTTTTTCATGCTACAGCCGTAATTGTTGTCTTTGATTTGTATCTGGGCCCCCACCGAATTCAATCAATTCTTTGTTGCTGTTTTTGTCCTTGCTGACCGCCGACTCAATTAAGCCACGAAGCCAATGCCTTTTCATTTCCAACATCAATTGCAATTTTCCTTTGTTTCCTCAATTTCTTTTGTCCATCCAGAAAATAACCGGTGCCAGTTCCTGTTCCCAAGCCGGCGCCACCTCTGTCCTGTTTTGTGATAATTTTGTCTTATTTTACCCTTAAAATCTGAAATAATGCACAAAGTATCTTTCCAAGGGTAAAATCTCAAATATGAAGGAATATGACTAGTTAGTTCACGAAATGTATCACAAAATAATATCAAATAATTAGAAAAAATATGACTAATTTAGGTCCTATCACATTCCCCCACACTTGAATCTTTACTTGTCCTCAAGTAAACTCTTAAACAAAGTACTTGAAATAATTTATTTCTTTTCATATTCATCCATAACAAAGCCATAATTTCTTTCTAACCTTAGACACAAAATTGTCATTCATTCACCCTTTAAAAACCTTTGGAAACTCATATATTAAATTAAATAATCCCAAGGCCATCAAAGTTAAGTTAAACAAGCTTATATTTAATACATGAAAATTATTCCACTCCTCAAGTCAAACATAGATAACATAAACCATACAAGTCAAGTCATTTAACAAATTCAAGCATTATAAACTCAAATTTACCAAACTTGAGTTAGTGAAATAAGGAAAACACTCCACTCTTATTTTTTCTATGACTTTGGGAATTGATAGTCTCAAGTGCATGGATTTCTCTTCACACACTGTATTGGCCCCCTTTACAATCATCATTCATCATTTTTTCTCTCATAATTTTTTCAACAATTTTTTTCTTTTTCTTTCCTTTTTACCTTCGGGATAGCCTCAAGAGAGTGCACCGAATACACTTGCTACTTCTTTCCATATTGACCCCCTTTTCAGCAAAAGGTCTTCAAAAAAAAAAAAAAACAATAAGACATTTTTTTCTCAACTCAATTTTTTCACTCAAAATTTTTCTCATATATATTATTTTTTCACTCAAAATTTTTCTCATATATATTTTTCAACTCACCTCCCTTATTCAAAACTCAAAGTTAAGTAAATTCTAAATCCATAATACAAGGATTAATCAACAACTCTTCCCATATTTCATCATATCATCCATATTCAAACTCAAAGAATAAAATAAAACTCAAATACCAAATATAACCAAGGTTAACTTAAATTCTCAAGACTTAGCAAAATTTAACTTAACACACAAGTTTACCTTTCTAATAAAATCCTACCATATTGAATGACAAATCCATATCCAAAGTTAAAAAGGAAATCATATCTCCATTATAAACAAATAAAATCAATTTAACTCTTCAAATCGTTTTTTTTCCCAACAATTTCAATAATTCAAGCATATATCACTGAAAATCCCTCAAATATAATTGAAAATCACAAAGATGCACATGAAAAAATAGTAAATCTCTCCCCCACACTTAAATTGGACATTATCCTCAATGGTCTAAAATAGCACACTAAAGCATAACCAAGGGACCAAGAATGTAAAGAGGGAAAAGAAAATAATACTCCCCAAGGCAGATGAGCTCCATGAAAAGTCCAAATGTCAAATTCCGAAGTAACTCAACAACAAGAAAATTAAAGAGAATTGATAAAAACTTGGACCAAGAATATCACCAAACCACTCCCCCATACTTAAATTGGATCATTGTCCTCAATGGCACAAAATAAACACAATAAAGCATCTCCAATGAGACAAAAATTGAAAAGGGGTAGAAAGTTGAAGTAAAACACCCCAAGTGTAGATTAGCTTCAAGATATGAGAAGTTCATTCTTCAAGAAGTTGGAAGAATTATTCCAACAAACGTCAACCTCCTTGTCTCCAAATTGTCCACTAGTACCATCAAGACCTCCAAAGGGTTCACAAGATCCTCTTTGTCGCAGCCAAATCCACTTTGCAATTGGTTCTCTTTCTAGTGAAGACTTTTCCAGATTTTTGATGTTCAAGAAAAACAAGAATAATATCCAATGTAGATAGCACAAGTACAATGTCAACCAATCTTAACTCAACATATCCCAAAGAGGCCAAGATTTCCAGATTTGCAAAAAGTTTAGAAAAGTGCATATACACAATGTCAAGAAATTTAGATTTCAATTCATTATATGCATTCTTCTATCATCAAATAAACTGAACAAATATATATCCATGTCCAGTAATACTTTTCCTCAAAAATACATATACACAATGTCAAGAAATTCAAGAGGATGAAATCTTGCTTACATGAAGAGAGTTTTTCCACCAATGTAGTCCCCAACGTATAAGTTTGAAAAAAATTTGTAATCCATGGGGGATACTTAGAAGAAAAAGAAGAAAAAAAAAATAGTTTGAAGAAGAAGAAAGAGAACCGAAGATGAAGAGACGAAACATTCTAAGGGAATAGGAAAGAAAAATAAAATAAGAAAGAAAAATAGAAGAATAAGACAAATAAGAAAAACGAACAAAAAAATCAAAGAAAAAGACAACCTAAGAACAATTAGGGTAAGGGAACAAATGAAATAATAAATAAATAAAAAAGATGAATTCCCTAACATCAGAAGTTAAGGAACTCAAAGGATAGGATGCCACATGAGTTGGTTCTTCTTGATTTTATTTTATATTTGGACTTATGAAATGAAATATTGTTTTGAGCTCGTTACAAATTAACTTTATCTATTTTTTGTTCCACATTAGAGTTTGATGTGCTTTTGATATGGATAATGATTTGTTTAGGCAGTGTTTCAAATAAGTGAATTATGGATATTGATATACTTTTGATATGAATGTACGGCTTTTGATATGGATATACTTTTAATACTATGTTGGTTTGCTTTATCAAATATAAGAATTATGGATTATATAGTGGTAATGTAAATTCATTTAACAATAGAAAATCTATTGGTACTTACCAACAATATAGCATTTTATACTACGACATTGCCAACTGAATTTTAGTTGGTAGATTATCAATTGGCATGATATTCTTAAACATTTACCAAATAAGTACCAATCGAGCCTTTTGTTGGTAATGTATACTCTTTACCGGCCAAACAAATATGTCAACTAAGGAATTGTTGAAAAATTACCAACTAATGTACTAACTAAATTGTCTGTTGGTAATGTATAATATTTACCAACCAAAAAAAATTCCATCAAAGAAACTGTTGGAAAATTACCAACTAAATAATCAATTGGAAAAATAATGCCAACTAAATTACTAACATAAGAATCAATTAGAAAATTACCAACTACTTTACAAACCAATTAGTCAATTTGTTGGTAATTTAAAAAAATTACCAATAGAAAATAACTTAATTCCAAAAAAACCATTACCAACCAAAATTTAATATTACCAATTGTGAAATCTGTTGATAATTACCAACCGACTTGAAAAAAATCTTGTTGGTTACAATTTCCAACAAGTATTTTACCAACGAATTAAATTCTATTGCGAATCTATTGGTAATATAGTATTACCAATAGAAATTGGACAATTACCAATAGAATTTGTCAGTTGATAATCAGCCTTTTTCTAATAGTGCATGATATCAATAGCCTTTAAACAAGCAGATGCAGGCTTGCTATTCTTTGGAGCCATTATGTTAATTTGCGCTTGTGCATGAATTTGGAGTTGATTTGAAATTTTGAAGAGAAGAGATGGTAAGTAGAGATTGTCCTATTAGGCTGCTAGAAATTTGTATTGCAATGAAATTTCAAGTCTACAAATTAAGACAAGAAAAATATTAATAAATACAAAATATTTATTAAGTGATAAGAGCGGTTACAAATTTCCCAAAAAATCCTAAATTGTTGGATTAGTCCTCCGATTCTTCTCTTTTTGAAACATGTCTGTCCGACGGTTAAAGAGCTTGATCTCTGTTTGAACAGAATTTGATAATGAACACTTGATCACCAAGCCTTCGAACTTGTTGGATGAAGAACAAGATGAACGCCTTGAAAATTTAATGAAAACTAAGCATTTTGAATGCTGAAAGAGTTTGAATGTTAAAGCTTGAATGAAACTTTGATGAAAATTCAGAACTTCAAGTGCTATAGGAGCTTGAATGTTAAAGCTTGTATGCTGTTGAAGCTTGAGCTTGTTGAAGTTTGGATATGCCTCTTGTTGTTGGGGCTCCCAAATGGTTTGAACCTTTAAGGGATGCTCTATTTATAACTTGAAAATCCTTTAACTTTAGCATAGCTAGTCAATATGGGATATTATAGTTAAAAGATTTTAGGAGACCTCTCAATAAACCCTAGCCGATTTGGGTTTAAGAAAATTTTGGGCATAATTTCAGTTTAGCCCAATTACATTTAACCCACACCATGTTAGTTATTTAATTCTTGACAAATGTCCAATTTCTAATAGCCCAATTTTATTGAAT
Source organism: Voacanga thouarsii (assembly GCA_026120185.1). Lineage (NCBI taxonomy): Eukaryota > Viridiplantae > Streptophyta > Magnoliopsida > Gentianales > Apocynaceae > Voacanga > Voacanga thouarsii. Next base: position 1,330,049 of record JANUWF010001095.1, on the reverse strand, counting down.
CCATAACATATTAGATTCAACTCATAATGTGTTTTTGATAATGGTCTAATTTTAATAGTCCAACTCCATATCATATTAGATTTAATAAACCTTTAGTATTGGCCAAAATACGATAACCCAATAATAATTTAATTTATTCATGAATTTATTTTAATTAACCAAACCTAAAATATTTAATTTTCTTTTAATCTTGATCAAATAATATATATTTTTCTCCAAATTCTTTGCCTACAAATTTTTTGAAAAAAATAATACTATTTTATACTTGTTTTGACCTAAAAATAAATCTAAAACAAATAAATTTTATTTACAAAATATGACTATTTTATTAATCGTAATATTGATCTTTAAGGTCATATATTTTATATAAAATTCAAAAATTATACTTATATTTTATTTTTTTTAAAAAAAACTCAATATATTCTCAATCCAAATGTACCATATATATGAGAGCTTTAGAAAGGTAAGCCAACTTTTGCAATGTCAACGAGGGTTTGTTTGTGTAGATGTTGGATGGAATTTGTTTTGTGTCATTTGCTTTGTAGAAAAAAGATTATGGATAGAAGAGCAATAAAATGGTTTAAGGTAATAAGTGTTTTACATATGAAGCAACTGTCTTGATTCAAGAATGGTAATGTTCCTTTCATCGCACAAAAATTCACATAGTTACTATTTTACTATGTCACAAAATAATTTACACTTTATTTAAAAATTGGATTAATTACATTTTCACCCCTTAGGTTTGTCCAAAATAGAATTTCATACCTCTATTATGACCAAATTATAAATATGTCCCTATAATTTATTCATTAATAACTAATCCACCTTTTTGTTAACTATCATTAAGAGCATTGTTAAACAATAATAATGTAGTAAAAAGACTTTGATACGAATCTTGTGTGGGTTTTCTTGGTGATATGGGTGTTTTGGTTGGTTATGTGTTCAGCTCAACTTAAGGGACCAAAAACAGAGGTTCTTGTGACAAAAAGGAGAAAACTGAAAATAACAACCTACCATCTATCAAACCCTTGAAGAACTAAGCTTCAAAGACCCTCAAGAAAAATAGAAAGTTCTACTATAATCTCACCCTAATATCCTTGAAGCAACACAGGCAAACAAGAACAAATCGAATAGAGAAAATAGGCACCCAAATATTGGAATTCAAACAAACCTAAGAAGAACAAAGCAACTAAGACCCATTCAAAGAAAACAACATTGGATTATCCAAAAAATTTATAAACTCATTCATAAGGAGGACTAACCCTTAAGCATGGTCTTGAACAAGATGAACAAGGAGGCTAGGGATTCTCAAGATTCTCTCTCAAATTTGAATTAAAGTGTGTGAATTGTGTTGTCAAATCACTAATGGTGCTATTTATACTACCTTAACCCTAGCTAAGGTAATCATTGAGGTTCTATTACAATTTAGGGTCATAATAAGTCTTTACAAACAATTAAAATTGAAGAAAATTGGAGAAAACAATAAAAACACGAAACAGTCATCTGCTGCCCAGGGGGAAGCCGGCGCTGGTTTGGACACCACAGCCGGCACCGATTGTGATCTGTCTTTGGGCCGGTTTATGTTGTGATTGAGGCGATTGTTGGGGCAGAATGGAGCCGGCGCCGGCCGTCCTCTGGAGGCCTCCTTTTTGGTCGAGTTTCGTCTATTTTTGTCGCCGGCCCTGTCCTTGCATGGCCACACCTCCTCCTTCTTTATCTTGACCTCCATGATGAAGCAGAGTCTCTTCATCTCCCCTTTCTTGAAAAGGGTTCGTCTCCGAATCATTGCCATCATCTTCATGGAGTGCCTTCACCATTGCCGCCTTCTTGGCTCCATCAAGGTTCATTCGTTCATCTATAGGCAAGGGGACCAATTCTAAAGGAGTTAGAAGAGTAAAACCATACACAATTTCAAAAGGAGAATAAGAAATAGTAAAGTGAATAGCCCTTTTGTAAACAAACTCAAGGTGTGGCAAGCATTCCTCCCAATTGTTCAAATTCTTCTTGATTATGGTCTGCAATAATTGGGTAAGTGCTCAGTTGACCACCTCCTTTGGAAAAACAACTTCAAATTTTTTAGGAACAGCTACAATTTCAGTAGACAAAGACAATAAAAAATCATTAGTAGGAACATAAGAACCTTTGCATAAAAGAAGAATAACAGATTCCTTAGCTTCTATAGTCTCTATGACCTCACTTTCTTTTGCAAAGAAATTCACTCTTCTTTTACCTCCCATTTCTTGTCCTTGCTCACTCCTATCCTGGATCATCAAAGGTACTTATTTGTCTATTCTCTCTTCCAACTCTTTTTCTTTCCTCTCTTGTTCTTTTCTCTCAATTCCTTACTTTTGTTTGACATCTTGCGCTCCCTTTTTCTTTTCTTTCTCCTTCATGATTCTTTGATCTTTGTTCACCTCACTAGGGGTTATGGGGGTGAGGGTAAACTTAGTTCCCTCATTGAGTAGGGAATAAGTATTCTTCCTCCCATCATGATTTACATGCCTATCATATTGCCAAGGCCTCCCTAGGAGCAAGTGACCCGCTTGCATGGGTACCACATTACATAGTACATCATCCTTATACTTCCCCATCTCAAATGACACCAAAACTTGTTTGTTTACTCTCATTTCCCCACTATTATTCAGCCATTGCAATTTGTAGGGCTTGGGGTGTTTTATCCACTTTATGTCCAATTCTTCAACTAAGTTTGCACTAATCACGTTAGTGCAACTCTCACTATCCACAATGACACTACAAGAGGTCTTGTTGATTAGACACCTAGTGTAGAAGATGTTCTCTCTTTGTTGGTGATCTTGGTCCTCAATAGCTTGTGAATTCAATGACCTTCTTGTGACTCCCACCAATGAGTATTCTTGAACAAAAACTTCCCCTTCATCACTCTCTCATCTCCATTTTCCTCTTGGTCTCCTTGGCACCTTTCTCCTTTTTCTTCCTTGTCAGTAGAGACCTCACCATAGGGATTAGTATACATCGTTCTCTTGCTTGGACACTCATGGAAAGTATGTTCAAATCCAAGGCATTTAAAGTATTTGATATCCCTATTCCTTTAGGGCCTCTCTATGACTTTTTCCTAATCCTTGTTCCAACCTTCCCTAGGTTTCCAATCCTCTCTAAGTTTGTTGAAGTCCCTTTGGAATTGCTTAGGGACTTCATCCTTCTCAATTGGCATCTTGCTAATGGTGTTGGGGTTTGGAAGTGGTGGTTTAGTAAATGCCCTCCTCTTCAATTGCCTCACAATCTTCATAGCGGCATGTACCATATCTTCCAATCGATCATAGAGGTGCAATTCCACCAAATTGGCAATCTCCCTATTTAATCCTCCCAAGAACCTTACTCTTGTTGCTCTAGGATCATTATTGATTTGAGCTCTCATCAACATTACTTCCATTTCTTTATGGTAATCTTCTACGCTCTTGTTCCCTTACTTGAGTGATTGGAGCCTTTGGTAGAGATCATTGTAGTAATGGTGTAATATAAACCTTGCCCTCATCATATCTTTCAAAAAATTCCAACTAGCCACGATTTTCACTCCCATTTGTCTCCTTTGTGCACCAACTTGCTCCCACCATACTAAAGCATACTCCGAAAATTCCAAAATAGCCAACCTCACATTTGACCTCTCACTTTAGGTATGACTTTCTAGGAATATCTCCATCTTACTTTCCCACTCAAAATAAGCTTCGGGGTCACTCTTACCATAGAATATGGGCACCTTCAATTTGATGTGGTTCAACTCCCTCTCCTCATCATTTCCTTCTCTCCTACCTCCTCTATTGCCCCATCCTCGATGATGTTCCCCAAAGGCTTCAACTCGATCCCCCTCATACCATTCATCAACTTCCTCAAATTCTCTTTTTAGCCCCCTTATGTTGTTCCAACCATTCCTGCCTTGGCCCCTACCTCGTCCTATTCTTATGCCATGTCTTCCCCTTCTCATAGGAACTTGTTGGAATCCCCCAATGGAGTGCTCATCCCACTCTTCCCCTTGTTGGGCATTTAACGAAGGAGTATAGATATCACCATCCCTCATCCTAGAGCTAGGCACTTCAAATCGCTCTTGGCCTCTCTTTTGTGCAACGGTAGAAGACTGTCCAAGATGATTTATCAACTCCCTTGTCATGTTTTGGAACTCACTTTGTATAGTCCTCATCATAGCTTGCAAGTCTTCACGCAAACCCCTAGCATCAATTTGTTCTTCTTGAGGTCCTAGGCCCACTTGGATTAGGCCTAGAGATCTCTTGTTCATGAGTCATGGTGGTAGAGTATTTACTTGTCTATACCTGTAAAACAAAGAGATTAGAAAGAAAAATCGATCCTCACTTCACTTCCTTGCATGTTGGCTCTCAAGGTTGTTCACTCCACGCTCATGTTTTGCTCTTTTAGGCTCTTTTAATAATAGGCGCACTGTAACACCCCGCTACCTAGGCTCACCAGGGCTGGGGATGTCGCCCCGTCCAAAGGACAAGTGGTCTTTATAACTAGGTCACACAAATAAAATAGCGGAATAAAAATAATACTTTAACTTAAAATTTATTATAACTCAAGATTAAATCTAAGAATAAATCCTCAAATTCCCAAAAGAAACACAAATCCATAAATAAAATCATCCACTCTCAACTCCCCAAAGCAATACATAAAAATAAATGACAAAATTCTCTTCCAAGGCAGATAACACTAGCTACTCATCCCCACAGTAGGATCGACCTGAAATCATGGTAAAAATAGTGATGAGACAGAAATCTCAATAAGCCGGTGTGTGCTTTGAGTGTCCAGTGGAAATAGTTCGTGTATGCAAAGTATAAAATTCTTTATAAAAAAAAAAATCATTGGCAAGCAATAAACATTAGTCAAAAGTAAGAGTGGTGTTTTGGCTTTTCCAACCATACATAATCAATAAAATCAACCACTCAAAAAAAATGATCATGGGTTACCACACGTTAGGCCCTATAACCGGTCAGAATGCCGACACTTTGTGCAGACTGACAAAAAAGGTAGGTGATCGGCCTACCAGGCAAGATACTCCTTCTTCTCTATACCCAAACAACAACCAGGTGTCCATTTCGGCAAAACACAGTCACTTGAATGAAAAAAATAAACTGCTAGCTCGGATCGACACGACCTACTGGACTGACATCTTATCCGTGAAGGACTCACCCCTCAAAGGTGGCCACCTACTGAGAGACTTACCCTGACCCTTCAAAGACTAGCCCTAGCAGTCCACCCTTATTGAGTACTCAACTTAACTTATCCCACTTGGAAAAAATGAACAAAACACAGTTCCACTTGAAAATGGCAATTAAGGGTTTCTAAAATCTTTGTCAAAATCAGTTTTAGAAAGAGTTTTGAGTTTGAGTAAATCTATTTATGGATTTTCAAATAATTGTTTGACTAAAATAAGGAATGAGTCAATCCTCAATTGCCTTTACAGAAAATGAGTGTCTATGTACTCTACATTTGGCTTGCCATAATAAACATTTTTCATCAGTCAGGTTTTATGCAGGAGCTTACCTGATTTTTGCTCACAATAAAAGGTCTCCAACAGCTGACCTAACCCCGCATGGGCAAATACAAACCATAATCAAACTCAAGCCAAAATTCACTTTCTCAATTTAAAACAACTCGACTCACTACTACCATGATCCTAGTGTCCCAAACTTTAAGGCCAAACAATAAATAAATAGGTTTATAAGCTAAGCCTAATTTGAAATTTAAAATAATTAATGTTTTGGGAAATAAGTACTAATAAGTTGAAGGTTTAAATCTTGCTAAGCTAAATTCAGAGTTTAATTGGTGAAGAGTATTAGGTATTAGGTAAAATAATGATTTATTAATAATTAATTGTTTGAAAATAATTGCTAGCTAAAATTAGTTGAAAATAAATTTTAATGGGTCTTGATTGGAAGATAATAAATAGACTTTAATAGGTTTTGATTAAAAGGTAATAATTAAATTTTTAATAATAAATATTTTACTTATTATGATTATTTTCATAAAAGGCTTTAGTTGATTTTATCATTTTATATAATATCTATATATTTTATTTCTTAAATAAAAGCTACCATTTATTTGGCTAAAATATATTTTTAATAATTCAAATCTACTTCCTAGGGTTTTTTGAATTTTTTAGCAAAATCATATTATTAAATATTTTATTAATGAAATAAAAATTAACTTAGAGACAACTAGATCATGATCATATTTCTATGGCTAACCACAATCATGAACACCCTTCTATTCATCAAATCACCCAAATCATGCATATAAGCATAGATCTAAATTTATCAAGACATGATCTAACCTCTACTAGCATAAATATAATCATGGCTTCAATAATCCAACGTGAATATAAATCCTATTCACCAAATGTGACATAATCTCTAGCATACTTGATCACAGATACTACCTATGACATGGAGACATGCATCAAACCCTAAAATACCATACAATCAACCAATATAATCTATTCATGCATAAATCCCATCTCCAACATATTCATACATATATTCATGCTTCACTCTCAACTCATCACAACAATATATACTCAACCCTATTCATGATTCATCTTCTATCAATATCATCCTAGAGACATGAATCTAGAATTTAAAAGAAGGCTTAAAGAGGCTTATTTGATTGATGAATACCTTGAATGAATCTCAACTCCTAGATGTCTAAATCCGTCCAAAGAAGATGAAGGAAGCATGGCCATAGTTGATGAAATCATTCGGCCAATTGAGGGAGAGAGAGAGAGAGAGAGAGAGAGAGAGAGAGAGAGAGAGAGAGAGAGAAGAAGAAGAAGAAGAAGAAGAAGAAGAAAGTCCATTAGCATGCTTAAACACATATATGTTCATTAGAGATTGAAGATTAGCGAAGACAAAGTTGATTGAATAAACCTACCTTGAAGGTGTTCTTGAGCCTTCACAAAATTTCTGGTTTTTTATCCAAAAGTGCGAGTTGGATTTTGGAGTTTGATGTTAAAAATGGTATGGATGGACTCACGATAGTGTATAGATGAAATCTGAAATTTTTAGAAGAAGTTTGAAGTGATTTGGAGAGGTATTAGGTGAAAGGAATGAGTAGGTGTTCTTGGTGTGCAATGTGTTCTTGAAGGTTGAAGAGAATAGAGAGCTTTTGGGATTGGAGGCTGCCGAATTTCTGTAGGGATTAGGGCTGCCGAATTGCTTGTAGGGTTTTGGAAGATGATTTTCTGGTTTGGAAGGGAAAATGAAAGGTTAGTTGTTGAAATCCTTTAAGAATATTTTTGGAAAGAAAATTTGGAAATTAGATATGACAAGAATATTTTTTATTATTGGAGAGCATTTGGGAGGCTACCATGGCCGACTGCTTGTGCAGTATTTCGGCTGGATGGAAGCTGGTTGAAGGAGGCTAAGGATGGCCGAAAATAAGGAGTATAATGGTGGAGGAAAGGTCTGGTTGTTTGAGGGATATTTTATAGAAGGTTGCTAAATCATGGTGGCTGGAATTTTGGTAACTAATCAAGCATGATTGCTGAGATTTGTTGCAGAGATTTTCGGGTAGCCATGTCTAAATTTCGTGCAGAAGCTTGGGGAGCACAATGGAGTTCAGCTCATGGGGAGGGTATGTGTAGAAGAAAGCTGAGGTTTCGGCTAGGGATGAATTGGGAAACAAAGTTGGAAAGTTTTCCTGTACAAAATTTTCGCAATGCTGGAATTTTCTGGACAGTTTTCGGCTGCCATTTTTCAGTCAGCTTGCAGAGAGTTTGAAGGGGATTTCAGGGGTCTTTCAAGGCTGGTTTCCAGCCTTCTTTATGGAGGAAAAATGTGGTTAAGATGCTGAACAAAAATTGAAAGAAAACAGCTTGATTTCGGACCTCCAAAGCTGCGATTTTGCCCACGGATTTTTCTAGTTTTGCAAAGCTTTTGTGCAGTCCGAAAATGGCCAGAAATATTCAGGTTTCAAGCTGATCAAAAGGGCCATTTTCTAGTAGTATTTGGGAGGGAATAATGGCTAAGAATTTCAACACCTTGAAGGCACAAGAAGCTGGAAAAATTTTAGTTCTATGCATGAAGGAAAATGAACCTAGTTAGAGTGAAGTTTTTGAAAGTTTACTAGGGAAATTAATTCACTTGAAATCCTTCCCCCTCTTCCATGGTTTCGGTCCACAAGATGTCTTTCTCTAAGACATGTTGAACCTTCAAAGCCACAGCACATTGCTAGAATTTTTCTAAAATAAAATTGGCTTGAACAAATTGAACATCCTAAAGGATTGAGAAATAAGAAAAATTAAGGATCAAGAGGAAATGAATTCCCTTTAGGAATTTCGTGTAGGCAAAAGAGTAGGATTAGAATACTCCTATCATGTCTCTCTTAGGACAACATCTCTACCCTACTCCAAAGCATATAAGGCCAAAAATAACACTTCCCAAGCAAAAATAAAATTTAATCAAGCTAAAGCTCCTATGATGGAATTTGAACCCACGACCTCAAGAATTAATTCCATAGCTCTAACCACTAAACCACAACAACTATTGTTCTTATTTTCTCTCGAAAAATACTTTCCTATTCAATCCTCAAGCTATCACCTTTTTTCCACATCAAGCAAAAATTACCATTTTACCATTCTCACTCAATAATTATAATCAAGCCTTCTAGACTATAAAACACAAATTCAATGCACATAAAATTATATAAAAATATATTTAAATATGCAATGAAATATGATATGCATCCTAACCCCCTTACTCTAAGGTTGGTTTTGACTGGGGTTTCACACTCACCCTTTTACCTTTTTCTCAACACTCAAGTCTTCTTGTTCAATTCCAATTCTCCCCAATAGCTAAAATTTTAGTCCAACGTAGTGAATCACACAAATCAAAAGAAATTTTCAATTAGAAGGTCATAGAGGAATTTCAACAAACACTTGTTGGGCGCCTTAAGCAAACAAGTTTTAAGTCAAGAATTTCAAGAAAAGTGGACTCAACCAACACAAGAACAAGCACTAGATGCAAAAGTAACACTCCTAAACAAGAAACAAACAAGAATTATCAAGAACAAAGAAACAAGAACAACTAGAACTAGGATAATGATGAACAAGATGATCACAAATGTACAATAGTAAAATTGAGTTCAATGAATATGGAATTCAACAATAGAGTGATATACTATGTCCCAAAATCCCAAGGAATGAAAATCAAGAATCAAAGTTCCCAATTATGACAAAAAATATTCTCATGTAACATTTATCAAACACCTTGGATGCAACCTCGTCAGTTAAGAACAACCAGTATTTTCATCCATATATAAGCCAATTTTCAACACAATCACAAGATAAATTTGTTCCCAATGATTATAACAACATCAAGGAGCAATTTCTCCAAAGAAAAATCAAGTTATAACAAAATTTTCATAACCTTTTTGGAGCATATTTTTGAGTTACGGGAATTCCCTGTTTTCCTTTTTCGTTAACTTTGTAGGGCTCCTTTTCTTGCTTTCAAGTTTTGATCGGAATCAAGCTTTTTCTTTCTCTAATACCAAACTCTTTGATACGAATCTTGTGTGGGTTTTCTTGGTGATGTGGGTGTTTTGGTTGGCTATGTGTTCAGCTCAACTCAAGGGACCAAAAACAGAAGTTCTTATGACAAAAAAGAGAAAACTGAAAATACTAACCTACCCTCTATCAAACCCTTGAAGAACTAAGCTTCAAAGACCCTAAAAAAAAGTAGAAAGTTCTACTATAATCTCACCCCAATATACTTGAAGCAACAAAGGCAAACAAGAACAAATAGAACAGAGAAAATAGGCACCCAAATATTGGAATTCAAACAAACCTAAGAAGAACAAAGCAACTAAGATCCATTTAAAGAAAAGATTTATAGACTCATTTATAAAGAGGACTAACCCTTAAGCATGATCTTGAACAAGATGAACAAGGAGGCTAGGGCCTCTCAAGATTCTCTCTCAAATTTGAATTAAAGTGTGTGAATTATGTTGTCAAATCACTAAAGGTGCTATTTATACTACCCTAACCCTAGCTAAGATAATCCCTGAGGTTCTATTATAGTTTAGGGTCATAATAAGTCTTTACAAACAATTAAAATTGAAGAAAATCAGAGAAAATATTATAAACGCGGAACAGTCGTCGGCTGCCCAGGGAGAAGCCGGCGCTGGTTTAAACAGTCGTCGGTTGTGATCTGTCTTCGGGCCGGTTTATGATGTGATTGAGGCGGTTGTTAGGGTAGAATGGAACCGGCACTGGTTTGGCTGCTTAGAGCCTGTGCCGGCCATCCTCTGGAGGCCTCCTTTTCGGTCGAGTTTCATCCGTCCTTGTCGCCGGCCCTTGTCCTTGCATGGCCACACCTCCCCTCCTTTATCTTGACCTCCATGATGAAGTGGAGTCTCATCAGTCTTTAATCATCCAAAAATATTCTTTGGTGGGTTATTTCATGTATGTATATCACTTGTTAAGACAACAATGCCCTTATTTATTTTAGATCTTCAACCTATTAGAATTTTATTTCTATTTTACCCCCTAATTCTTTACGTCTTTTTCTCACACATATAGATGGTATCATGGTAACATATATACAAATATATATAACCAATTCTCTTTATCTCCCAACTCCTATACAAGTTTTTTTAATGGATGTATGATATTTAAATTTAAATATTATTATTCAAGTACGTAAAAGTATCTAATTAGTGCTTATACCTTATATTTTCAACTTTGATGTAAAGAATTTCAAGTAGGAACTTCTCTTGATGTTTTAGTAATGCAAAGTCAATATAGTTCTAAAGCTTTGTTTCAAAAACCAAGAGATACTATAGAAACGAGTTGGACAATGAAAGACTTTAGGCTAGTTTGAAAGGGTTGATTTGCAAAGAAATGAAATAATTTGGGAGGAAGATGGGTAAATCTATTATGCATAAGAGTTTTTAATGGAAAGAAAGGAAGAGAAGTAGAGGGATGGGGGATCGTTTCATCGTCTAGAATCGTTTCCTCCAATTGTTGAAAGAAACGGACAAATCCCTAGGTAAATTTTTTTAAATGAGAAATTTGCTCATATTATGTTGGGCATTAAAAAAATTTCGAAGTCTCCAAAGGTTAGTTTTGTAAAATGAATCTTAAAAATAAACATTTTTTTCCAAATCTCTCGTAACTCCTAAGTACAAAAATACTCTTTCTTTTCTTTTCTTTCCTTAACTACTAAATAAATAGTGTGTGTGTGTGTGTATGTATGTATATATATATATATATATATATATTTATGTATGTAAAACCTCACCTTCTTTTCACTACAAGAAAACAAGGAATTAGTGAGGGCTAAAGTTGTTGCTATTCCGTCACTAATTAAACATAGCGACAGAAAATGTCGTAGCTAAACCACTCATCACTAAATAAAAATATCGCAACAACAAGAAAAAACTATCACTATTAGCAACGATATTGTGAAAGTAATCCCTCGACCTAAAAAGAGTCAAACGAAATTACATTGGTCAAATTTGCTTTAGATTAGTGACGGTATAGCGATGGCCAAAGACATTTTCCCAATATGGATTTTTAAAAGAATTAATTCAAACCATTACTAAACCCTCTCTATATTAGCAATGACTGCATTTTTGTAATTTACTTTTTTCCAAATTCATTTATTGTCCATCACTAAACCGTTGCCATTGTTGCGAGGGTTTACCGACAGAATTATTTATGCAATGTCTTTTTTTAGACAGTAAATTACTTGCCGTCTCAAAACCCTAGCAAAGGTTGTGACGGATTAGTGATGGCGGTATTTTTAAATCCATTTTAATAAAATATTTTAATAGCGACAGCCTTTCTACCATAGCAATAATCTAGCTAATTTGCTAGGGTTTAGTGATGGATAAATGATTTTCTGCAGCTAAACTGTAGCTAATTGTGCTAACGGTTTTTCCCTAGCTAATCTGTAGCTATTTTCTTTTTCCCCCTTACAAGCCTATTTTGTAATTATATTAAATCCCCTGCACCATATATTATATATCTAAACAATAAATACCACACCAAATTTAAATTTACAATAAAAATATAACTGATTTCATTAAATTTAAAAAGAAAATATTCATATTAATAATATAAAATACATTTATAAGTACAAACATTTAATGTAATATAAATGTAATATACAAGATAATTTCTACAATAAAATCCCTATACTACAAGGGCAGTGGCACTAGCTGAAAGTGGTAGGGGTGGAGAGCAAGGACGAGAAGCATGCAAATGATGAGGATCTGGGGGTGGAATAAAACTGCCCCTAGTCTTATCTACCTCGTCGTCTCCCTAAATCAACTGCAGCGGTGGTAGCACTATCCTGAACCTCTCTGACATCAATGTAATAAATCCAGTAAATTGAATTTTCATCTGATCCACTTTCTAATTGAAATCCTTCTTGAGCTCATCTTTGACTATGTGCACCCTCTCCTCAACCCTCTTCTCTACTGTATGGTCTATGTCAGCTGGTGTAGAGGATGTGGATGGCAAGGAACTCTGCTGGATCTGCTGTCTAGCTCGTGTTGCCTTGGAGCCCAGTCCATACACATGTCCTCGATTGAACTCCCTTATCGCCTCGATAAAAAGGGCCCTCTCATCCAAGATGGCTGAGGAGGTAATATTGGTAGACGAAGTGGAAGAAGTATGACTAAGGTGCTCTTTGGCAGCCTTATATCCTCCCAAAATCGATTTCAAAGTCAATATTTTATTTAGTAAAATGTAACTAACTAGAAAGTATTTTAAAATTATGAGTTTGTAAACCATTACCAATGTCTTGCGAGAGCAATCGCTGATATACTGCCCCTGTTTGTCTCTACTTTAAAATCTATGCAGCCTCTTGGACTACTCAATATGGCTGAAGTCATCACATATCTTCGATCGCTACAATTAAAAAATTAATTGATAAAAATATTAACTTGAAAATTATTTACACGAAGTAGAATTACAAAATGTGTGAATAATTGAATAAAATTACCATACGGTCCTTATGGACAGTGAACAAGACAGAGTCTCCAGTATGAGTGGAGGTGGCCTAATCCCTGTTCCTCCGAGTAGTAGAGGAGACTCGCTAAAACTCCTATGTGCTCCAGCACTACTACATTACCTCCCAATATCGAGTGTCAATCCAAGAGGGGGACTGGCCAGTTGCGGTCATCTTTCTTAGCTTCGATAGAGTTTTCAAAAAGTGGATTTGATACTTATGCTCCCAATTGAATTAGATCTTAGCACTATACTCATCGGTCTAACGAAATAGCTTTTGCAAAAAAATCAATAAAAATTTCAAATTGTTAGTTCACAAATAATTATATATATATATATATATGAAGTAAAAAATAATAATTTTGAATAATTTATACAATAATATATAACTTACTCCAAACTCCTCAAACCATGCGTTCTTCACGATCATCAAGACATCAGCATATGTCGTGTAAGGCTCATCGAAGTACCTCTAGAATATAGACGTGATCTCTCGTACGCATTTATCGAAACCAGCAAATCATTAAGTTGTCATAAAATAAAAATAATATGCAAATAAGCATACGTGAAATATAAAAATGAAACCAAACAGTAGGAAAAGAATCAATTAATATGGAAATAAATGTAATGCAAAACAACAATATTTAACATTGAAATTGAAATATAGTCAAACATATAAATAAAATACTATTAAATTTAAAATATATTCATAAAGTAATAATGTGCCTGAATATATTATACAACTAAGCAAAATATATTACAAATTAATTTAATACATATCTTATATATTTTAAATGTACCCCTCTGCTTGTAGTATAATTAATGGTCAGAGATCCTGTGTCGAGATCCAAGCTGATACGATGTTGTATACAATAGAACTACAAGGGAAGCCCTATCTTGCCCGGTAAGTGCATCTCCAGAGAACGTGTTACATATTAGTATCCAAGGAGTATGCCATGGTGATGGCGTACAATCCGTGACCAAGTACGCTATGAGTCATCATAAGGCAGCTGCCCTCTAGTAGACATATCTAAGTGGAGAAAAAATAGTTAAAATTAATTAGTCAATGTAAAGAAAATTGTAATATATTCTCGCACTTAAAAGTTAGGAAAATTGAGAGCTCATTCTTCGAAGTACAATACCTAAGTAGAATGATGAAAAATAAATAGATAAAAAATGGTCTGTAACCAAACTATACTATTCACTTGAGTCATTTTCTAAAATGTATTCCTTAGAATCAACTTCTGCCTCAGAATCTGTTTCCTAATTACCCCCGTCATCATCCTCATTATGGTTCAAGTCCTAATTCTAATCTAATGTCTCTACCTGAACATCCAACAACTCATTTTGCCTTCCATATGTGTTAAGGGCCCAAGATCAACTTCCAATGATATCCTCATTGCAATATTGTCATTAACTTCTTCTTGATAAGCCCTATCAATAATAGGTGCATCAATCACATGTTAAGCTTTTATTTTGCAAACTGCCATCCAATCAGATTTAGATCTTTTAGTTCCTGAATATATAGCAAAGTATACTTGATGTGCTTGTTAGGCCAATACAAAAGAATTATATTTAGGATAACATCTCTTATGATTAATATCTACTAACTTATATTGAGGATGTTCTCTCAATCCCCGATTTGGTATAGGGTCAAACCAATCACACTTAAAAAGCACAACTTTCTGCGTTGGATGACTAAGAAATTGAACTTCAATAGCCTCCTTTAAGACTCTATAATAATCACCAACACCATACTTATTCTTGGCACCTTTAACGCAAACTCCGTGGTTGATATTTTTTCTATGTTCTACGTGCACACTCATATGGAATTGATAACCATTATTTACATACCCTTGAAATGATTCCAGCTCTCTCGATGGTTCCCACAAAAGGTTTTGCAAACATTTGTTTATTACCCCATTGATTGGATCATGCACCTACAAGAAAGTTACATTTTGTAAGTTTGTAATCAAAATATTTAACATAAGTAAAGTACGTAAACATACACTCACTAACAACTGCAACTTTAGTGAACTTATGTAATTTTTTAACCATCTAGAAAATTCGTTCTCTATCCTTCTCTCGACTTCCAACTTTGTGATACCTATAGGATAGGATCGTAAATTAGTAGAAAAAATTCTAATATATGGTTGCACCTCTTCACAATTTAGTAAAATGTAGTTTGTGGCAACATTAAATTCCTCAGATGTCAGGAATCAAATTTAATTCTTCACCATCCTTTCCTATAATATTGCAAATTGATAGCAAAGATTGTTCTAGCCCATGCTCAGTTGAAACCTCTTCATTATGTGCCACATGTGTATGTCTTGTTTGAACATGTGGCTTAAAGTAGTAGGAAAAGAACTTTGATGCTTCTTCAACTAGATAAGTATTATAAATTGATCCTTCCACCATTGCCTTATTTTTCACCTTGACTTTTAAATGGTGCAAGAATGTATAATTTAAAACAAGACAACTTAGAGCACACTTTTGAAGAGGTCATTAATATCATGTACTATAATGCCAATAAATTGTTTAGTGAATGCCTACATACCTTTCAAAGTGATACATCTATATGTATTAAGCTAGACCACAATCTTAGGCCTCATAAGGCAAGTGAACCACTAGATATTCCATTACATTGAAGAAACTCGCTGGGGAATATTTTTCAAGTTTATATATGAGCACTGAAATTTCATACTCAAATTTCTTCATATGAGCCACTAACAATTTAGGTAAGTACACATCCCTACGAAAAACACTCAATTTAATCGACACATTTCATACCTTGACTAGAAGAATTCTCTTACAGTAATTCGAAATAACTGTTCCTTGAATACATAACAATCATAACTTTTCATGCAAGACATTTTTAACTCTTTTAAATCAACACATCTTGATAAATTAGGAGCATATCTATTTGGAAGTTGCAACTCTTTCACCCACTTAAGCAACACTTTGCTTAGCCTCTATAGTCAATAAATAGTATACTTTTGGCACAGACATCCTTTCTTCGCGTGTTCCACAAACACTTAGTTCAATTTTATGACAAAAATCTCAACATCACATCGTACATTTAAATTGTCTCTTGTTTTTCCCTTCACATCCATAAGAGTGTGGAAAACATTGTCAAACATGTTTTTTCATTATGTATAATATCTATGTTATGGGGCACCAATAGAGTGCTCCAGTAAGGTAAGTACAAGAATATGCTCCTTTTCACCTAGTGATAAGGATCTACCCAAGCATCATGCTAAAGCTAAAGAAGGGAGATGGAGATTCAAACCACATTCCGTGATGCCAAGGAAGAATTTAAATTACAAAGGCTTTTAATGGAGGATTCAAGCCAAACAAGTCACCAAGTTAAGGAATATGAAGATAGTAAAGAGTGGATGCCAAAGGGAAGCTTGAAAGACTTTCAAAAAGATAAATCAAGAATTAAAAAAGTTGTCAAGCGATGGAGGATCAAAGAAGGGCCAAGAAGATCAAAGCTTAAACAATAATTTGTTTGGAGGATCAAGTGCGTGCGAGAGAAGGTTGAAAAGACAAGAAAAGTATGGTATGAGGAGACCAAAACATAGCTGGTGCCGGGTCCACTAGTACACCTGGCACCAGGTCACTTCAGGCGTAGCCCTATTTTGCTGATTTTTCTTGTTTTGTTTTATTTTTGTTTCTAATTTAATTCTCACAAATTTTATTATATAATAGGGATATTTTAAACTTTTTAAAGGTTTGAAAGTCTAAGATTTCATCTCACCTTAGTTAGGTTTAGATGCCTATATATATGGCATTATAATATTTCAAATGTAATGTTAGGTATTGATAGAAATCAAAGAGTCTTATTTGAGAGCTTTTAAGAGGTAATTCCTTTTAGGTAAATCCTATGAACATTAAGAGCATTCTTAGGGCCTAGTCCTTCCTTGTGTATTGAGTCTTAAATTCTTTTAGGATAGATCAATTAGCTTGCTAATTTGGATCTTAGATTATAGATAATCTAACGTTCTTGTTGGAGGTAAAATTGGTTGCCTAAATCATCTTCTTCAAACTGTTCTTGGTTTCTTGTTGAATCAAGGGTCTTTGGTTATAATTTAGACGACTTAATTCTCATTTCAAGTGTTCTAAGTTCTTTATTTAGGGTTAGAGTCCTAATATTTGAATTGGATATATTGTTTCTTTACTAAATTGACTGTTTTGAGTTCTTAAGTGGGTCTTGCATTTTACCCCAAATTTAGCCACGAAATTCATTGAGAAATCACCCCTAAGATCATATTAAATAGTTTGGTATCAAAATGAGGAAGCTTTAATTCATAGCAAAGTTTGAAGACATTGAACAAAGCTTCAAAATTTGTCAATCCCGTAACTCAAAATTGTGCTACAAAAAGGTCAAGTTTTCTTTGATTTTTCTTATGTTTTATATGTTCAACTTGCACTTTTTTTATAGTATAATCATTGAGGATTGCAAATTGCTTGTTTTTTTTGTTGATTTTGGGGGTTAAAATTGCTTAAAATTTCTACTATATCTTAAGTTCTGAAAAATGCCTACAAAGTGTTTGATATTTTGCTTGAGTGAATTTTTCACTTGAAACTATGGTTAAAACTTTTATGACCACTTCTATAATTGGTTAGCTATTGTTTTAAAGTATTTTGAAAACATTGCTTGTCCAATTGAACTCATTATAATTGTTGAATTCTAACTCTTGTTCTTGAGTGATATGCTCCTTAAACTTCTAGTATTTCATTGAAATTCTTGTTAGGTCTTGTCCATTCACCCATTCCTTAGTCATTGAAGTTGTTGAGCTCTCTTGAATTCATTGACTCTTGATATAAACTCCTTGATTTTCATTATTATTGTTAATCAAACTTCCATCTATGTCTAGTTGGTTATCCTTAAAGGGTTAATAAACTTGTCAAGTTTGGACTAGCTCCTAAGCAATTGGGGAGATTTTTTTGGAAAGAACTCATTGAGAAAATTTGAGTGTTTGAAAAAGGCAAGAGTGTGAGCTTATTCTTGTTAAAAGCCAATAGAGAGTTAAACACGAGAGTTGAGCGTTAATTCTTGACTGCATACACGTGAGGAAGTGATTGTGAGAAATTACTTTCTCCTTTTCTCCAAATTTTGTAAGTGAGAAACCTTGAAATTCTTAATTCAATGTCCCAAGAAACTTTATTTGATATTCAAGTCGCCTTTGAAATTTTCCAAGCAAAAATGGAAGGCACGAGGAGGGATATTGAGAGGATGAAATCTAACCAAAGCCAAACTTCAATGAATGCTAAAAGGGAAGATAACCTTAGAGTGAGACATGAGTACAAACCTCCACCCCCATTATATGAGCAACCAATGAAGGGATATGGAGAATATTTTATGGGAGGTTATCTAAAAATTCCCCTAAAGGGAAAAGATAGGAAAAGTTTGGGGTTAGGTGAAGGAAGACATGAGGGAAAAAATTGAGAGGGGCAAGGAAGGGGACTTACCCTAAGAAGTCCACATATTCCATCTCATATTTCAATATTTTCCAAACTAGAAAAATAAACCACCAAAACAATTATTAAGAACAACCCAAAAGCCTAAAGAAGAAGAGGGTAATAAAGAAAGGCTTGAGGTAAGGAAGGTTTCTTCATTAATTAGTGTTGCTAAAAAGATTGAGGGTGAGAATGATGTTGAGAATGAGAAAAACTCATAAAAGAGTAATATCTTTTACACTAGGTGCCTTATCTAAGAAAAGCCTTGTAGTATGATCATTGATGGAGGAAGTTGTACAAATGTGATAAATGCTACCTTAGTGGAGGATTTGGGATTAGAAAGCATAAGACAACCTAAACTATACAAACTCCATTGGTTGAGTGATTGTGGTGAAGTAAAAGTAAACAAACAAGTTAAGGTTGAGTCTGATATGGGAGCCTATAAAGATGTAGTGCTATGTGATGTGTTCCTAATGCAAGTAAGGTATATTTTATTAGGAAGGTCATGGATGTTTAATACAGATGTGGTGCACAATGGGAAGGAGAATAAGTATATTTTGAACAAAGATGGGAAGAAGATCACACTACTTCCATTACCCCCTAGTGAGGTACTTAAAGATCAAAATATCATGAGGAAAGAAAACAACAAAAGAAGAGAGTTGAGAAAGAAGGCAAAATGAGAGAGAAAAGAAGGAGGGCTTAAAAAGAACACCCAAAATAAAAAAGATGATAGAAACAAAATGAGTGAGGCTTTCTTGTGCTTGAAGCATGAAAATAATGAGAGAGAGGCTATAGAAAAGAAAAGTGAAGATGAAGGTAAAAATGAGCTTGATGTGGGAGAACATACACTTATATTTTTATCTTCACAAAAAGATTCTTGTTTGAGATCTTACACGTGTTAATTCAAGGATGAATCATCTTCAAGAAGGGGTAAATGATAAGAATCCACCTAAGCATCATGCTAAAGCTAAAGAATGAGTGATAGGGGCTAAATTGGTTATACTTTGATTAGTTATTTAAGGTTCTTTTGTAATATATTTTGTGAAATAACTGGTCATATTCTTTCATATTTGAGATTTTACCCTTGGAAAGGATTTTGGTCATTACTTCAGGATTTTTGATAGAACAAAGCAAAACCGTCGCGAAGCAGAGTAGAACCGGCACCGGTTGCAAGGTTGGAATCGGCGCCGGCTGTACTCTGGAATGTATGCGCACAATTCGGAAAAAAATTGGCGGAAGAGTGGAGAAACAGAACCAAGGTGATGCCGGCTCTAAAGGACCAAGGCGGCGCCGGCTGTGGTCTGTCCCTGAGGCGGTGCTGCGATCTTTTTACGCGTTTTTGGAAATCTGAAGAGTTTTAGCAACTTCCAACTTCTATTCGGCCAAGAACTTTGTACCTACGAGTTTAGGCACCTCTTAAGCCTATAAATAGATGAAAAACACAAGGGAAAAGGGGGAGAATTCATTGATTATCATAGAAAATCACTCAGTCCAAGGAGAATTCTTCAAAGTTCAAGAAAGGTTGTACAAGAAGGTTTTCAAAGGAAGAAGAAAGAGGCTTGTCTATGAGTTCTTTCTTTTACTTTGTTTTCTTTTTCTTGACAACGATATGTTAATTGTTTTATTGTAATTCGACATTGTTCTAAATATTCATGATTTCTAGAGTTATTTGATCTTTTGATTAATTGGTTATTATTCTTGGTATTCAATTGCTTATGCTTATTACGAGATTAGTTAATTGATTATATCCATTGACTTGCTGGACCAAAGGGGATGGATGGGTGTTTCAATTTATTAGTTTCATATTCTGTTGGCAATTGACTTGCTGGACCAAAGGGGTTTGATTGTTTAAGAACTGGTAATTGAAAATTAATTGATGTCTTCCAAGACCAAGGGTTCATTAATTAATTTCATGTTCTAAATTCATCGAGACCAAGGGAATTTAATTAAGGATTGTGTTTAATGCGTCTTTTGGATGAATTGGTTGAGACGAACCAAGTGATTCTAATTTGTCTAGGAGATAGTGATTTCATGGATTGACCATCAAAGTAAGTCTACATTTATCCTTCATAGTGCTAAGAGAATGATTGGTTATGATAATGGTTAAGTTCTTTAAGATCATGTTTGTCTAAACAATGGCTTGAGTTGTATAAATGTACATCCTTGACATATACATATTTTTATTTTTATTTTATTTTTATTTATTTTTCACTTTATTGAGTCAGTTAAACAATAAAAGAAGGGTAATTAATATCTACTTGTTCCTTGAGGATCGACACTTGTTTGAACCCTATGCTCAGTTAATTATGGGTATGCTTACTCATATGTGTGATTTGGGTCTAACATTTTAATTTAAACTTGATTGGGAATGTGCTTAATTTTGTATGATTTTTATACCCAAGTCTGAACGCATCAAGGAGAATGGAGATTCAAATTACATTCCATGATGCCAAAGAAGAATTTAAATTATGAAGGCTTTCAATGGAGGATTCAAGTCAAAGGGAAGCTTGAAAGAGCTTTAAGAAGACAAATCAAAAATCAAGAAAGTTGTCAAGCGATGGAGGATCAAAGAAGGGCCAAAAAGATCAAAGCTTGAACAACAATTTATGTGGAGGATCAAGTGCACACGAGAGAAGGCTGAAAAGACAAGAAAAGTAGGGTGTAAGGAGACCAGAACACATCTGGTGCTAAGTCCACTCGTACACCTGGCGCCAAGTCCACACTAGAACAAATTGGTCCGTTTCTAGATCATACCTGGCACCGGGTCCACTAGTACACCTGGCGCTAGGTCACTTCAAGCTTAGCCCTACTTTGTTGATTTTTCTTGTTTTGTTTTATTTTGATTTCTAATTTAATTTTCACGAATTTTATTATGTAATAGGGATATTTTGAACCTTTTAAAAGTTTGAAAGGCTGAGATTTTATCTTACCTTAGTTAGGTTTAAATGCCTATATATATGGTGTTACAACATTTCAAATATAATTTTAGATATTGATAGAAATCAAAGAGTCTCCTTTAAGAGCTTTTGAAAGGTGATTCCTCTTAGGTAAATCCCATGAACATCAAGACCATTCTTAAGGTCTAATCCTTTCCTATGTTTTGAGTCTATAAACCCTATTAGGATAGATCAATTAGCTTGCTAATTTGAGTATTAGGTTATAGATAATCTAAGGTTCTTGTTGGAGGTAAAGTTGGTTGCCTAAATCATCTTCTTCAAAGTGTTCTTAGTTTTTTGTTGAATCAAGGGTCTTTGGTTGTAATTTGGATGACTTGATTCTCATTTCTAGTGTCTAAGTTCTTTATTTTGGCTTAGGGTCCTAGTATTTAAATTGAGTATATCGTTTCTTCACTAAATTCGTGGGTCTTGCATTTTATCCCAAATTTAACCACGAAATTCATTGAGAAATCACCCCCAAGATCATATCACCAAGTTATGATCCACACCTTTGCCGTCGTTCCTCCCCAGTTCACGTCCTAAATATATTATTTTTTAAAAATGGCACACTCTATGCCATACTTAGTCTCCTATTAGACGAGCCACTGGCAGAGAAGTTTCTTGTCCTCTTTCCCTTCTAAATGACCGTATGTCCCTCCTAATGGGTGATTCAATGGCAAGAAACAGTGATAAAAATCGAATTAAAATGTTTTAGCCCTAAACTGTAGCTAAAAGGCTTTGTACGCTCCTTGCAATATGAACGTGCCAATCTACTAGCAATACTATACACATTAAGCATTCCATAAATTGGAAAATCATTGGTTGTCTTCAAAAGTGCTGCCCACAACTAAAAATTTTATTTTTTGGATATGTCATATGTGGGGATACCATCAGGCCATAACTTACCCATTTTATCTATCAATTGTTGTAGATAAACATCAACTTGTGTTTAGAATTCTTTGGGCCTAGAATAATGACAATAAAAAATATTACTAGATCCTTCTTGTACATCCATAGAAGGAGATTATATGGAGTGAGTATAACTGTATAACTGGCCAATATGAATACTATTTTCTAGACATCCCGAATAGGACAAACCTATTTATGGACATTCCAAGCCTCACATTCCTCACATCTTTTGAAAATTCAAGATGGCTCATATCCAAATGTTGCCAAGCCTCGCCGTCACAAGGATAACTCATGTAGCCATCCTCTATTGTGCTCTCTGTATACCATCTCATGTGTGAGGCATTCATTTTATATTCATACAACCATTGCAATTGAGGTTTGATTAGCAAATAATACATCTTTTTAGCAGGTATTTCTTTTTGCTTGTTATTTATCCCAACCCTTCGTTTGCATGTACCGAGAATGACCATAGAATTTATAGTCTCTATGGATAATATCATCTTTCTAATAAAGCATATATCCATTTATGTAGATATCTATTTTTTAAACAGATAAATCGAGACTAGCTACTAATTTCTTAAACTCATAGAAGTCATCAAGAATTTTATTCCTACCCGAGACTACCTCCTTCATGAGCTACACCACTTGGTTAAAACATTTCTCAGACATATTATTTTCGCACTTCATATTCAATGGATAATATACAAGTGAAAGCTTCGAGTGGCTCGCACACCCTTTCCATATTAGCATATCAGCAGCTTGCAACATATCATAGAACTATTTTGCTACTACATTTGGACACTCATCAACAAAATCTGCAGATGCCCCATAATTATCAAACCAAAGCCTTGCAACTGTTGAGATGTATATTCTCTTAGACTAAATTTCTAGTGTAATTTTGACTTGTATTAATAAAAGTATTTCTCTCAGAAATTATTTGTGAAATATTCCTTATATTTGTGCACAATTTTTATTGAAAAAGACTCATTATGTTTAAGTAAATGGCTCATGTAAATGGAGGTGGTCTTTCACAGTAAGGTATAAACCATAGGTTACTTAACATATAAATTGTTGTTCTTAATCGAATGATGAGAATGCGAATCTCATCATAGTAAAGTTATTGTGTTATGAATTCTAAATAGAGAATGGCTTACCTTTAACCAATGAGTAGTCTTCTCATTTCATAACATATGCGTATTTCGAATACGTAGAACTAGACCTGTAATAGTGGTTTTTAAAAGTACTATATGGTAGAAACCTAGACTACTACTACTATATCGTGGATTTGCACTCTATAGTTTGAATATAAGTTGGTAGTCTGACAAAGCTGGAAGTGTATGCTTTGATATACTATAGTTAAGGTTCTTTAGTAGGACCAGTATACTTGTATGTTGGGTATGTGTAATGATGTGTTTAGACTTGGATATAAAAATCATACAAAAACTAAGCACATTCCTAATCAAGTTTAAATTAAAACGCTCAATCCAAATCACACATATGAGCAAGCGTACTCATCATTAACCGAGCATAGGGTTCAAACGAGTGTTGATCCTCTAGGAATAAGTAGGCATTAATCACATTTCTTTCATTGTTTAACCGATTCGATAAAGTAAAAAACAAGTAAAAATAAAAATATGTACATGTTAAGGATGGAGAAGTATGTAACTCAAACCATTATTTAGACAAACATAACCTTAAAGAACTCAACCATTATCATAACTAATTATTCCCTTGGAATCATGAAGAATTAAGATAGATTCACTTCTTTTTCAATCCATGAATCCCTATCTACTAGGTAACTTAATATCACATATTCTGTCTCAACCAGTCTTACCCAAAAGATGCATTAACCATAGTCCTTGATTAAATTTTCATATTTTGGCAAACTTAAAACATGAAACTAACCAATGAATCCGTATTCTAGCAGACATCAATTAACCTTTAATTACCAGTTCTTAGCAATTAACCCCTTTTTCAAGCAAGTTAAGAGACAACAAATATGAAACCAATCAATTGAACTACCATCAACCCCTTTTTCAAGCAAGTCAATAGAAAGTAACAATCAATCAATCTCGTAATCAACCCAAGTAATTAAATACCAAGAAGAACAATCAATTAATCAAAAGATCAAATATCTCTAAATATCATGAGTATCTAAAACAATGCCAAATTACAATAAAACAATTAACATATCATTGTCAAGAAAAAGTAAACAAAGTAAAAGAAATAGATACTCATAGACAAGCTTTCTTTTTCTTCCTTCATAGACCCTCTCGTAAAATCCTCCTTGAATTATTTATCTCGAGAAAATATTGGTGATGCACTCTAGAATAAATCTAAATCCCTACATTGTACACCTCCCTTTCCTATGGTAAATTGGCCTTTATTTATAGGCTTACAAAATTCCTAAAAGAGTCCTAAGAAAAGAAAAAGTAATTACCTAAAAATAATCCAAAATAAAAAAGGAATAGAAATTGCTAAAATAAAATCCTAATGGTCCATCATCTTGACCTAGCTCAATTGGAAATCGATTTGGACTTTTGTCTTCTTGTGCTGGAGATTGCAATTTATGTTGAATTGCAATTGTTGAAATCTGGCTTCAATTCATGTTTGAATTGGAATTTGGATTTGCTGAATTGGCTTTTAATTAAGCCGTTTGAAATTGTGTTTCTTTGTAGTGTCGGCTCTATTTGAGCCGACAACCAAGCCACCGCCTGCTACTGAAATTGCTTCCTTTCTTCTGTTATTGCATCGGCTCGATTTGAGCCACCGAATCAAGCCACCTAATTTGCTAAGCCGCTCTTTGTTATGTCCCCTAAATTGAGCCGAAATCCTTTTCTTTGTTACATAGGCTCAATTGAGCCGCCAAAGCTATTTCTTTTCTACTTGCATTGCTTGTTTCGGCTGCTTCTTTTGCTGCCTACCATTGTTGACTTTGCTTTGCATCCTTGGCCCCACCGAAACTATCCTTTTCCCCTTGATTTGTTGCTACTGTAATTTCTATCTTGCTGTCGGCTTGCATTGGCTCAATTTAGCCGTCTACCAAAGTTGATTCTTCTTTTGTTTTCTTTTCTTATTTCAGTTGCTCCTTTCTCAACTTGACATTGTTGACTTTGAATTGCAACTGGGCCCCATCGAATTCAATCAATTCTTTGTTGCTTTGTTTGTTGTTGCTCTTGTTGTCGACTTTGGCTTGCTTAGCCGTGAGCCATGACCAATTTCTTCCTTTTCCTTTCAATTGTAAAAACCTTTGTTGACTTCCAATTGCTCTGCACTTCCCTGTTTTTCCAGTGGAAGACCGGCGCCGGCTGTCCTTCTCAAAATCGGCGCTGCCTATACTCTGCTTTGTGACGATTTTGCTTTATTTTACTCCTAAAATCTGAAATAATACACAAAATACCTTTTCAAGGATAAAATCTCAAATATAAAAGAATATCGCTAGTTATTTCACAAAACGTATCACAAAATAATATCAAATAACTAGGAAAAATATGATTAATTTAGGCCCTATCATGTAACTAGTTAGTTAAGACAAACTTGTATAAGATAATTTTTACACTAGATCGCTCCTTGTGGTTGTCTGAATGATCTAATTATCCAAGACCCTGAGGAATATGACTTAGATATTTGTTTTAGGGTAGCTCCCTTGGAAAGCGAAAATATTCTAACAAATCGTGGATCATTGGACTAGAAACTTAAGGATATTAGATGTCTTTAGAGAGATGTTATTACACTCTTTCCTCTCTAAATGCATGGCGACGTGTAGAAGGGTATTTTAGTCATTTCACCTATAGTTCGAAGACATAGCGAATGCAACATTGTCTTTGGGATCAATATTTTCTTATGGTGATATTAGAAAATAATTAAAATGTAAAATACAGCTATTTATATAGTAGAGGTATTTTGGTCATTTTAGTAGCCAAGGCGATGTGTCTTTTCGGTCCTCAGAATAGCCCGTAAGTCTTAATTAATTTTAGATTGAGGAAATGGTCTCGATTAAAAGGATTTTATTTTATTCAAGAAGTCTAATTTATTTTTAGACTAGAATAAAATAAAAGAACGAGAGAAATTAAATTTATTATCTACTTTAATTAGTTAATTAATTATTCAAGGCCTAAGCCCAGATTAAATAATTAAAAAAATTAACCTGGGCTTAAACTAGTTAAAAAGGCTTAAATAATTATTTTAATTCATTTAGGCTCATTAATTATTAATTGAGTTATTTTAATAGGCTCAGAAAATAAATAATTAATGGTTATTATTTTGGGCTCATTAGGTCCAAGAAAAATAATAAATTATTAATGGTCCAATAGCTTGAATCAAAAGGGTTTTTTTTTTTTTTTAACTCGTGGAACAGAAGAGTTTAGGCTAAGCCAAACCTCTTCTATTGATAACCTCCGGGTGTTTTGAAATATCAAAACCCCTGTATTCTAGTTATTAGGTGAGAGTGTGTGTCTTGGTTTTTCTTAGAGCATACACACGAAAAGAAAACCAGAAGCTTTGTCTTTTTCACTCCTCTCTATCGTTCATTTCTTTTTCCTTTTTATTTCTTGATTTTGCTAATCAATAGCAAAAAGATTAAGAACTATTTTCTGAGGCTAGTTTTTCCTCGCCTAAATTGTTTCACCAGCAAGTAATAAGCGGTGAAATATTCTAAGTTTTCAAGAAGGACTCGTGTTCATGCAAACTAGAAGAAGTAGACGAATCGTGGGATTTCAACAGGAATCGTCATCATGAGAAGAGGCCATTCTAGTGGTTCAATCATCTTCTTCACGGCTAAACAAACCAAAGACACGCAAACGTAAAAAACTTAATGATTCTTCCGCTCTGTGGCTTCTACATTTTTCTTGGTTTTGGCTTCAGTTTTCGTAAAGTGCATGGTTTTTGTGTTGTTTCATTAGCATCAAGTGGTATCATAGCATGTTACTTTGAAAGGCTTAGGAAAGATGCATGCTAGTTAATAAAATTGGCAAGTTAATAGTTTGATGAATGCTTGAGATCCTTCGCTATTTTGGTATGGGTAGAATTCTCTGTATACCCCACGGTTGAGGTTTAGGAAGCTCTGTAAAATTTAATGTTTGTTAGCAATCATGTAAACCCGATTTAAAAAGGTATAGGCGGATGTGGTGTTTGTGTTTAATGAAAAAATGTAAAGAGGCCGCTTGTGTTTATCACGAAGAGAAGTTGCAGAGGTTCTGGAAAAAATCACAGAGAAAAAAAAAAAGCCTAAAATGTGCCGAGTCGAGCCAAGGCAGGCGCCCAGGCCAGTCGCGGCTTGCAAGCTGCAGCTGAGGCCCAAGCGCATCCTCGACACGGCAATAGGTGCCGAATCCTAGGCAGGATGTAATGCATCCTCCCCAAGGTGCAGTCACTATTGTGGCTGGATCTTGGGGCACCCGTGTGCCCATGGGTCGCAGGCACCTACCCACAGTTCATGGGCTATGGGTTTTCGCATGGTCCAGTGTGACGAGTGCACAAGACTAAGAAGGAAAAAAAAAATCTTGTTATTTTTTGGGCTATTTCTTTTTTTTTTTTTTTTGTCTTATACCAAGCAAAGTTATTATTTTTGCAATAGTTAATATTCTTTGAATATTTTGCATGAAAAATAATAGTAAAGGATTCTTAGGATTAAATAAGACCATTAATTAATTTAATTAATGTGTTTAATTCTATTATTTGTGCACTTAGGTTTAAAATTAGAAAAGTATAAAAACGTTTACAGTTTTCTATCATGCTATTTATTTTAATTCCTGTGTGCACGTTTTCTCAAAGACTAAAGTCATTGAGAAATTTTATTTGACAAGAAAAAATATTTTTCTTTAATAAAATGGTTAATTTTAGCTTTAAAAAAATTAATCCTTAGTTATTTTCTCAAATGATTTTATCCTTAACATAGAAAATATTTTAGATTTACAAATTTTTGTAAGTTAAAATGAAAAACCATTTTAATTCATTTTAGCAAAGGAAATTTATTTTTGTCAAATAAAAACTTGAGATTAAAATCTCTAGAAAGTATTAAATGGAATTTTTTTTTTGAAATTATTAAGTTCTTAATTTAAATAAAATTAATCCATGAGAAAATTTTCTCAAATGGTATAAACCTTGACATAGAAATTTTTTATGGATTTAGATATTTTATTTTAAGTTAAAATAGAACTTTAATGAAACTTTTCAAATGATATTTTTCCAAGAAAACTCTTATTTAAAAAGCTAAGTAGGATAGGGGTTCCAACGGCCCTACGGCTTCTATCACAATCCTCATTAGAGATTGTGGGTTTCCTCGCATCACCCTGGGAGTAAACCCATATAGGATGGAGATACCATAAGGATCTAGAACTAATGGAATGATGTAATTAATAACTCGGGGCACGTAATATAATCAGCCAGCCCACATTGGAAGTTATAGTGCGAGGCATGTCCATAGGAAATAAGAAGAAATAGTCATCCCCTCGATAGAGTCATCTTCTAGATCATTACTTAGAAGGGAAATTAATTTGTGGTGGTTAACAAACTTAGCTTAGAAAACTATTAATCTTCCCAAGAAGCTATGTTCGTGTTTTTAAGAGCCAAATTAATCATATTAAAGATAATAATAATGGGGTTAGATATTATCAATTTAATATGAGGATAAAATGTACAAAATTATTTTATTTTTACAAATCTAAGAATTTCTTTTATTTTTCAAATTTCAGAAATGGTTGGTGGAAGTTCTTTTAGTCCTTTAGCCATTATTCTCCATGAAAATAAGCTAACAGATCCTAGTTATGTGGACCAAAAAAGGAACATAGACATAATACTCACAGCCGAGGAGTATAAGTATGTCCTTTACGAGACCTATCCTGTGATCAGGGAAGGTTCCACCGATGAAGAGCGTGAGGCTGAGAAGACATGGAAAAAAGCTAATGAGATGGCACGATGCTATTTGTTAGCCTCCATGTCAAATGTACTCCAATCCAAACATGAACACATGATAACTGCATACGATATCAGTATATCATTAGCTACGATGTTCATCGACAAGAGCTGGCCCGCAAGGCAGGAGGCTCTTCGAACAATCATTAACACCAAGATAGCTGAGGGAGCATCAGTCAGAGAGCACATACTCAAAATGATTGCTGCTTTCGAGGAAGCGAAAGTCTTGGGGCTATCATTGACCCCGAGAGTCAAGTGAACATGGTTTTCGAATCTCTGTCGGGCTCTTTTACTCAATTTAAGTTGAATTATAATATGAACAAGTTAAACATGAGTTTAACTGAGTTGATGAAAGAGCTTCATGTAGCAGAGAAGGTCATGAAGCCACAAGCAAGAACTATGATGGCTTCTTTTTCAAGAACTGAGCCCAAGTCCAGAAAGTTTAGAAAGAAGAAGGGTAATGCAGTGCATCAGCCCAAGTCCTAACCCAAAAACAAGCCTAAGGGTAAATGCTTCAAATGTGGGAAGAAAGGACACTGAAAAAAGAAGTTTCCAAATCTTCAGGCCAAAAAAAATCCCACAGGTAATGTTTTCTATTTAGAGTCTATATCAATGGTTGGATCAATTTCCATTTAGATTGTTGATTCAAGAGCCACTAATCACATCTGTAACTTCTTGTAGGAGTTTAGAAAGATTAGAAGACTCCAAAAGAGCAAACATGGACTACGCGTGAGAAATGGAGCATAAGTTTGTGCCATTGTAATGGGAAAACTGAAACTTACATTTGATTGTAATAGAATAGTTGTATTGAAGGATATTTTATTTGTTCCTAATTTTAGACAGAATTTGGTTTCAGTTACAAAACTACTAAATCAAGGATATTCTGTTTTTTTCCATTCTGGTATAACTATCAGTAGAAATGGAAAAGTTATATGTACTGGACACATGTATGGAAATCTATTCTTCATTAATCCTATTAACAATCAATTAAATAAAACTCAATCTAAACCTTTAAATAAGAAGAGAAAGACCAATGTCAATGACTTATATCTTTGACATCTAAGGTTGGGTCACATTAACTCAACTAGGATTCAGAGGTTAATCCAAGATGGGCCTTTGAGCTTATTAAAATTGGAAAGTTGGCCTCAATGTGAATCCTATCGTATGGAAAAAATGACCAAAATATCCTTCATCCAAAAGGTAGATAGAGCCACGAAGGCACTGAGTCTTGTTTACACTGATATGTGTGGTTCTTTGTCTATACCAGCAAGAAGGAGGTTTGAGTACTTCATCACTTTTATGATAAGTTCAAAAAGTTTAAGTCTGAAGTGGAGCGTCGGATAGGTAAACTAATCAAGACTTTATGATCGGATCGGGGTAGAGAATACCTTCTTAGTGAATTCAAGGAATACATGGTATATCATGGGATAGTATCCTAAATCTCTACACCGAAAACACCCCAGCAAAGCGGAGTAACTGAGAAAAGGAATAGGACATTGATAGAAATGGTTCGAAACATGATGTCCCATACTACTCTTCCATTATCTTTTTGGGGATATGTCTTGGAAACAGTAACATATATTCTAAACTTGGTACCTTCTAAATCAATACCTAGGATGTCCTATAAGATGTGGAATGGGCATAAGCAGAGTCTAAATCATCTCAAAATATACAGATGTCCAATTTATGTACTGATCAAGGGAGACAAGTTAGAACCAATGTTGGAATTATGCTATTTTGTTGGATATCTAAAAGGAACAAATGGTGGTTACTTTTATCATCCCAAGGAACAAAAGATACTTGTGAGTACTAATGCTAGATACTTAGAGGATGATCAAAATATTTCTTCTAACCCGATTATAGAACAAAAAGAGGCAAAGCCTCAGGAACCTATACAAATGGAGCCTCGTTGCAATGGGAGAATATATAGGGTTCTAGAAAGATGGACTGGAGAAGCTTTTGACCTAGTCTCCAACCATTAGGAACAAGATCCTACTAAATACGAGAAGACTATTGCTATTGTTGATGCTGATGCAAATCTATGGCATAAAATAATAAAAGCCGAGATTGAGTCTATATATTTCAATCACGTTTGAAACCTTATAGCTTCACTTGAAGGGATAAAACCCATTGGGTGTAAATGAGTGTACAAGAGGAAAAGAGAAGTAGATGAAAAGGTGGAAACCTTGAAAGTTAGGCTTGTGACGAAAGGGTATACTCAGAAAGAAGGTACGATTATGAGGAAACATTTTCCTCGGTAGCCATGTTTAAGTCCATCTGTATCTTCCTTGCCATCGCATGTCAGTATGGCTACGAAATATGGAAAATGGATGTCAAGACGACATTCTTAAATTCCACCTTAATAAAGACATCTATATATCCCAATCGGAATACTTTATTGCTGAAGGCCAAGAATATATAGTTTGTAAGCTTAAGAAATCTATTTATGGACTTAAGCAGGCGTAGAGAGTATGGAACATTCATTTTGATGAGACTGTAAAATCTTATGATTTCATTTAAAATGAGGATGAACTATGTGTGTATAGGAAATTGGAAGGCATAAATGTGATTTTTCTTGTGCTATATATGGATGACATTCTACTAATTGAAAATGATGCTGGGATACTGTTATCTACTAAGGTTTGGCTATCTAGGTAATTTAGTATGAAGAACTTAGGTAAAGCCAGTTATATTCTCAAAATAAAGCTTCTTAGAAATATAAAGTAGAGAATGTTAGGATTATCCCAAACTATATACATTGACAAGATGCTGGCCAAGTTCAGCATAAACTTATGCAAAGAAGCATTAATCCCTTGTAGACATGGGTTATCTTTTTCCCTGAAGGACTATCTAAAGTCTCAAGAAGAAAAAGATAGAATGAGTAAGATCTCCTATGCTTCAGCTATGAGAAGTCTCATGTACACCATACTATGTACAAGGCCAGATATATACTTTGTTGTAGGCTTAGTTAGCAGATATCAGTCAAACTCTAAGGAGGTTCATTGACAGGCTATAAAGCATATTCTCAAGTATTTTAAGGGTACAAGAGATTATATGCTGGTTTACAGGGCAGATGACTTGGTTCCTACAAGATACACGAACTCAGACTTTCAGGCGGATAAGGATGAGAGAAAATCTACTAGTGGATATGTCTTCACCTTGTCTGAAGGTGCCATTTTATAGAGGAGTATCAAGCAATCTTATATTGTTGACTTAATAATGAAAGCTGAATATGTGGCAGCTTCGGAGGCATCCAATGAAGCAGTTTGGCTTCGAAAGTTCCTTTTAGAACTTGAAGTTGTGCCACAAATGGACAAATGATACGAGCTCGAGAACTACAAATTTTGAAAATTAGACTCAAGAATTGGTCACCCAATACTCTGCCAAAATGCCCACAAAATAAGAGCCCTAG
The DNA here is from genome assembly GCA_026120185.1 of Voacanga thouarsii. Lineage (NCBI taxonomy): Eukaryota > Viridiplantae > Streptophyta > Magnoliopsida > Gentianales > Apocynaceae > Voacanga > Voacanga thouarsii. The sequence continues at coordinate 1,297,420 of JANUWF010001095.1, read as the reverse complement.
ATGATTTAACAACTAAAACCCAAATTCTAATAGGATTTGGCCAACTACTTCAATACCCAAATACCCTTGAATCTACAAAGAATTCAAGAACAAGTGGGATGGAGAAACATAGGTACCTTTTTAGGTTTCTTAACAAGAACATTAGGTAAGAATAAATCTACCCAATACCCAAGATGAAGAAACAAGTTAGATTCACCCAAGAATTTTAGAGACTCTAAAAAAAAGTGGGTCTAATTCCTTTACTTGGTCTTGAATAGAAGAACTAAAGAGGAATTCTCTTCTCCAAGAGTTCAACACTCTATTCTCTCTTTGAAATTTGAAATCTGAATTCTATTACAAAAGAAGCTATAATAGGGTATTTATAGGCCCCAAGTTGCCCTACTAATTAGCAAACAAAATATAGAAATTAGATGGTCTTAATACAAGTTTTTAGGCCTTATTACATGCCTTAAAATAGGTTAAAATATAATAAAAATCATGGGGACCAAAATAAAAATGTAATAAGCTAAAACAAGGTAAAAAATTAGACGATTTTGGGCTAGACCTTACTTGGGCCAGCGCCGATTTGAGTGGTAGACCCGGTGCCAGTTCAATTCTGGTCTAACGGCATTTTCAACAAACCACTGCCAATGCCGGGTTGGCTTGGCTGGGTCGACAGGCAAATTTGAGTTGTCCAATTTTTCTCAGGTAGCTCCGTTTCTTCACTATTTTCTGAATGTTTTGCAATCCAAATCTTATTTTTGACCTCCAAGATCATTTTGGTTATTTTCTTGACCTTTTAAATAGACTTGAAGTCAAGTTTATTCCTCCTTGAATCTACCTTGGATCGCATTCCATCTCTATCTCTCTTAATGTTCAATCCTTGGCTATGTAACTGCTTGACCCTCTACAAGGATTGTCGTCTTCTTTGTACTCCATTTGGCATCTCCTTCGGCATCCATTTCTTTACGCAACCTTTGGATCTTGGTTTGTTAAATTGGTTACTTTGAAAACTCCCTTTAATCCTCTTGAATAACGATCTTATCCAAGGAGCTATGAAGTGTGATTTGGTCGCCCTTCCCCTTCTTGAAAATGGCCTTCATATCTAATTTAATTCCTATCATTTTTCCCTTTTAAAGATAATTTGTCTTTGAATCAATACCTGCAGTACAATTTAAACAAGACATTTTACATGAAAGTAAAACATTTGGCTTTGGGTCCTCAACAACTCCCTTCTTTTCTCTTTTCTCAACCCAAGCCCTCAACCTCATTTTACCTCCACTCATTTTTCTTTTTTCTCAACCTCTTGTTTGGCTCTCTGTTGCACCACATTACTTTATGTTTGCCTTTCTCCAAGCTCTTTTACTCTCCTCTCTTCCCCTTTTACCTTAAACAATTTCATCTCTTCCCCCTTCTCATTTAGCTCTCTTTCTTTTCTTTCACTCTTCTTTCCTTCCTTTTTCTCTCTCCTTTTCCTTTCTTTTTCCCTCAAAAGATTTTGATCTTTTGTAATCTCACTAGGGGGGCATTAGTAGAAAAGTAAACTTCCTTCCCTCGTTGATCAATGCATAAGTGTTTCTCCTACTATTGTGCATCACATCTCTATTAAACATCTAAGGCCTTCCCAACAATAACTCTGCAACATGCATGGGCATCACATCACAAAGTGTCTCATCTTCATAATTCTTTATGCGAAATATAACCTTGACTTATTTATTTACCTTCACCTCACTACAATTATTGACCTATTGAAGCTTGTATGGCTTAGGATGCTTCATGGTCTCCATACCTAACTCTTCCACTAATGTAGTACTTATCATATTTGCACAACTTGCACAATCTATTATCAAACTACATGGCCTTTGATTGATTTTACATCTTGAGTAGAAAATGTTTTCCCTTTAGGAATCATTCATATCCTCAATAACATAAGTACCCAAGACTATACTAGCAACACCAATTAATGAATTTATTTGCTCAACCATTTTCCCCTTTCACCATCTACTCCTTCTTTTAGATTTGTGGCCTCCCTAGAAAATAGTGTTGGTGTTTCACTTTTCACAACCTTACATTCTCACCCTTTCTTTTGTTAATGTGCGCTCTCTCCCAATTCATAGTTACTTGAAGCATTTTTGGGACCTTCATCTTTAGAACATTTTTGCTCCTTATCAACCATATCATTATCATGCTCAGCTCTTTCTTTTTTATCCCCATGTTGGTCTTCACTCCCTTGTATTATTCGACTTTCCCCAACCTCTTCATGTTTTTCTTCACCCCTTTGATTTTGTAATTCTCTTTCTTTGGCTTCTTCTTCTATCTTCTCTTCTTTCTCAATTTCTCGTAGCTCATTTTGTTCATTCTTTTCAACTCCTTGCTCCTCTCTATTCTTTTCGTTATATTGTTTCTCCCACATCTCAAATCTCTTGTTCAATTAGCTACATTACAAACTAAAAGACTTTTAAGGACAAGTAGGTGAAGTGTGTTCACAGCTAGAACAATACTCACAAGAACTCACTTTATTTCTTTGCAACTTATCACTACTTCTTGAACTTTTCCAACTTGGATAATCACATGTATCATAGCCATAATCCCAACAAGTAGAACAAATATAATCTTGCTTTTTTCTCAAACTACTCTTAGAAGAATTTTGTGATGCGCTCATTTTCCTTGGCTTGGATCTTTTTGGATATTCATAGGAATTGTGTGTATAGCTCAAATAAGTATAGAACTCACACTCCTTTTCCTTTTGTATACCACTCTTTGTCCTTTGCAAACCACTCATTGAATATTTTTGTGGTCCTTTGTCATATTCATCCAAATACTCCATACTCTCATAGTCTTTCTCTTCATATCTCCAATCATACTCATCATTCCTACTATAACTACTTCTAGTTGAACAAGGTTTTTCATAGTAATTATATCCTCCACTTTCATTCCAACTAGCCATAGTGAACTTTGCTTTCAAGAAAAGTACTCACAAAAATTTAAGTAAAAAATACAAAAGGAACTTCTCACTTCACTCCCTCACTTGTTTACACTCTTTTAATGACATTGTTCTCTCGTGTATAATCTCTTTTGGCTTTTATCAAAATAAACTCACCCTCTTACCTTTTCCACACTCTCAATTCCATACTCAAGTTCTTCTCGAAGTCTCCCCAATCCAAAAGATTTAGTTCCACTAGCTAAAGCCAACTAAATTCTAAGGGTTCAAGAAAAGGAAGTTCCTAAGAAGAAATGAGATATCACTAGATGGTTAACAAGAATGAGACTCAATTAATAAGAATTTCAAATAGTAAGTTGTTACACAAACTCTAGAATTTCTCAAGAAGATGTGTAGTGACAACACTAGTTAAGCACCACAAGGATTCAAAAAAATAAAGATACTAAGGAATAGGATTCAAGATTGGCAATGTTCAATTCAATCCCAAGTATCTTAAGAATATGTCAATCTAAATATTTAACCCACCAAAAACAAGAAATATATCAACTAAGTTCAATAGAAGTGATAAATGTAAGCTAAGAACCCTTACAAGACTTTGTAAAGACACTTAAGCATTTCATCAATCACTTGGTAGGCAACTAGTTCAAATGAGGATTTTCAAATGTTAGGATGCTATCACAAACCTCAAGAGTTCAATTTAATGATCAATCAACTCACTCAAAACAATGATCACACAAGGAGTTCAATAGCTTAAAGAGTTGAATTGATATAAATCAAGATGCACTAATTTATTTTCCAAGCTCTTAGGCAATTCACAAGAAAATTTACAATTAATGATTAGAAAGTTTAGTTCCACAAAACTTGGTGTGGTTTAATAAACAATGCTTTGGTTGTCATATAAGTACATTTCTAAGTCATAAGACCACACATCAAGCACTTGGTGTGCAACATCGTAACTAAAGGAATTCAAAATTTTCAACTATATAACCACTCCAATACTCAAGATTCACTAGTAAAACTCATTCCTATTGGTAGATATAATATCAAGGTACAATTTCACAACAAATGAAAACCCAAAACTAGAATTTAATAACTCACAAAATCAGCTCAAAGTTGAGTTACGAGATTTTCTTGTATTCAAACCTTTGCAACAAAAACACTCAAGAACCCCCAAAATATCTGCAATTTCAAACTTCAAATAGCTACCTAAACATCAACCAAACATGTAGATTCACTTTCACAACAAACCCATGGCATAATTTGAAGTTTTCAACTCTCAAAAATCTCGAGAAAAATGAGTTACGGGATTCAAATTTGCAGCAATGGTTTAGATGAGATATCTGTTGGATATCTCACACGTATATCATATATGGCATAGCGAAAAATTAAAACGAGATACCAACCCAAGATCCGCATTTGTGTGGAAAACAAGACATAAAGATAACAAAGGTAATAGCTTTTACCTTTCTTTGATCGTGTGGAAAACAAAATTTTCCTTCTCCAAGTCGAAGCACGATCTAGCAATTCTCTTGATCAAACACCATGAGAGTTAAATGTCTAACCACTATAATCACAGTATGTGATTATCTCTAATACAAATCCACACGGAGGATATACTTAAGCACCAAGATTTTCTATGCTAGCAGAAACAAGATGGCAGCTAGGGTTCTTCTTGTTTTACGAAAAGAGAGAGAGAGAGAGAAGAGGAAGAGGAAGAGGTTGTTTTTGGAGAGTTGTATTTTGCGAATCCCTACTAGCTAGGGTTTCGTGTGTATCTAATATATCACACGAAAAATCATTGAAAATCTGAGAATTCTAAAATAATTAGAATTCCCTAATTGTAATTAGAAATATCAAGTTCTCACAATTATAATTTGGACCATAAATTATAACTAATTATAATTTATCCACAATAATTTCTCTTTCTCGCAATTAACCCCACTTTGTTATCAAATAACATCTTGAATATATAATCCTCTATTGTGTATGACCTATTAGATTTCCCAGTCAATTGGTAGCGAACATAAATTAATCCAAACGTCTTTGAGATTAATAATCCATAATTAAATTAATCCTATTAATTCTATTTAGGATTGGTTTATTAATTCATCAACTAATAAACCTATATTCCCATATCATGAGCGGTATCTAGCAACACATCATGACCACCCCAAGAGTCCAGGAAGTCAAGTGGCTTGACATGAACCCTTCAATAACAAACTACAATGCCATTACCTCATTTCACCATACAATATCTCATTCGGTTTATAGTATGGAATTAGTGCCAACTCCCTCTAAAATATATATTAATTCTAGCCCGAATATAATAGCACTTGTACCAAGAATCCACTACTCTAGATGTGTATCAACTGGAACTATTTTTAATACACAGTCGCCTTGGCTAAGAACTTCTCGAGTAGTAATTCCTATAAGCGGCCGTGAGATATTCGCTCCTACTATTAGAAGTGGTGAATCCTTTATTGACCATCTCAACTACTTTCATTTACCTCACAATGTACCCAATATCCATGCCATAGGTGGACCTTGATCTGACTCCAGAGATTGAAATCAAAGCACAAAGCTCAGCAAACAAAGTACCTTGGAGATCTCAAGTCTAAGGATACTTTCATGTTTGCTATATTGAAATTATATCACTGGCACTAAATAGTCATCCATGTGATTATCTCATAGCTAGGTCATCCAATGAACTTGTTCCATTAACAAGCATCCATGTGTTAACTTTGAATATCTCAATACTCACGGATACTAGTCTTAACGCAATAATGATGTCATGTCTCATTAATACTACGACTAGGGACTATTTAAGTACTAACACTATACAGTGTAGTAGGAATCTCATATTATGATCTCTATGATGATTTTCTTAACACAGTATTGTACTATGGACTTTATCTAATAGTTATTTTACACAAAAGTAAACATAAGAAATTGTAAGATAAATAATGCCTTTTAATTTAAAATAAAAATGTGTCATGTATAATGTACAAATGATTGCCTCTAGGACATAACGCTAACAATATCCACATTGTTTGTGCTCAAAATCAATAAATATTCATGTTAATTCCTCAAACATCATACCAATATATAAGATCAATTTAACATTAAGTTCATGGCATAATTTTAAGTTCCAAGCATTCAAAAATAGCACGAAAATAAGTGACAAAAATTTAAAAAAATTCAACAAGCTCTTGAAGAAGGTTATACATTTACCCAAAGAAAGTTCTGTTAATAAAAATCAACACAACATTGCCCTGATACCAATTTTGATACGTGCTCGGGAGCTCCAAATTTCAAAAATTAGACTCAAGAATTAGTCACCCAATCCTTTGCCAAAATGCCCACAAAATAAGAACCATATGCGATTTAACAACTAGAACCTAAATTTTAATAGGATTTGACCAACTACTTCAATACCCAAACACCCTTAAATCTACAAAGAATTCAAGAACAAGTAGGATGGAGAAAAGTAGGCACCCTTCTAGGTTTCCTAACAAGAACACTAGATAAGAATAAATCTACATAATATCCATGATGAAGAAACAAGTTGGATTAACCCAATAATTTGAGAGACTCTAAACAAAAGTGGGTCTAATTCCTTTGCTTGGTCTTGAAAAGAAGAACTAAGGTCCTCTCCAAGAGTTCAACACTTTATTCTCTCTTTGAAATTTGAAATCTGAATTCTATTATAAAAGAGGCTATAATAGGGTATTTATAAGCCCCAAGTTGCCCTAACTAATTAGCAAACAAAGCATAAAAATTAGATGACCTTAATACGAGTTTTTAGGCCCTATTAAATGCCTTAAAATAAGTTAAAACATAATAAAAATCGTGGGGATCAAAATAGAAATGTAAAAAGCTAAAACAATGCCAAAAATATAATGATTTTAGGCTGGACCCAACTTAGGCCGGCACCGGTTTGAGTGGTGGACCTTGTGCCAGTTCAATTCTGGTCCGACGGTATCTTCAACAGACCACAATCGGCACCGAGTTAGCCTGGTTGGGCTGACATCGAAGGCAGCCAAATTTGAGTTGCCCGATTTTTCTCGGGTGGCTTCATTTTTTCACTATTTTCTGGATGTTTTGCATCTAAAATCTTATTTTTTACCTCCAAAATCATTTTGGTTGTTTCCTTGACCTTCCAAATAGACTTAAAGTCAAGTTTGTTCCTCCTTAAAGCTACATTAGATTACATTCCATATCTATCTCTCTTGATGTTCAATCCTAGGCTATGTGGCTGCTTGACTCTCCACAAGAATTGTTATCTTCTTTGTATTCCATTTGGCATCTCCTTTGGCATCTATTTCTTACACACCCTTTGGCCCTTGGTTTGTTAAATTGGTTATTTTGAAAACTCCCTTTAATCCTCTTAAATAGCGATCTCACCCAAGGAGCCATGAAGTGTGATTTGGTCATCCTTCACTCTTCTTGAAAATGGCCTTCATGCCTAATTTGATTCCTATCAACAAGCCGATTGTGATGTATTGTGACAACACTAGTACAGTCTCACAATCAAAAGAACCCAGAAACCACAAAAAAGAGAAGCACATTGAGAGAAAGTATCACCTGATCTGGGATTTCATTCAAAGATGGGAAGTCGTGGTGGAACAGATAGCCTTAAAGAACAATTTAGCAGATCCCTTCACCAAGCCGTTAGCTGAAAGAGTCTTTAGAATATACTTAGACGCCATAGAGGTGGGCACCTATGGACTCACTTAATCTTAGAGTGCAAATGGGAGATTGTTGGGATGTATGCTATCTTATAGTAGGTTTCTGATATAATTTTGACTTGTATTAATAAAAGTATTTTTAAAAAAAATATTTGTGAAATCTTCCTTATATTTGTGCATAATTTTCATTAGAAAAGACCCATTATATTTAAATAAATAGTTCATATGAATGGAGGTCTTTCACGGTAAGATATGGACCATGAGTTACTTAACACATAAACTGTTATTTTTAACCAAATGATGAGAATGTAAATTTTATCATGGTAAGGTTATTGTGTTATAAATTCTAAATAGGGAATGGCTTACCTTTAGCCAATGAGTAGTCGTCTCATTTCATAACACAAGCGTATTTCAAATACGTAGAATTGGACCTGTAATAATAGTTTCTAAAAGTAATCTGTGATAGAAACCTAAACTACTACTGCTACAACATGGACTTGTACTCTACAGTTTGAGTATAAGTTGGTGGTCTGACGAAACTAAAAGCGTATGCCTTGATATACTATAATTGAGTTCTTCAGTAAGACCAATATACGTGTATGTTAGATATGTATAACTAGTTAATTAAAGCAAACTTTTATAAGATAGTTTCTACACTATATCGCCCCTTATAATGGTCCAAATGATTTAATTATTCAGAGCCCTGAGGAACATGATTTGGATATTTAATTTAGGATAGCTCTCTTGGAAAGAGAAAATATTCCAAGAAATCATGGATCATTGGACTAGAAGCCTAAGGTTGATAGATATCTTTTAGAAATGTGTTAGTATACTCTTTCCTCTCTAAATGCACGGCGATATGTAGAGAGGTATTTTAGTCATTTCACCTGTAGGTCGAAGACACGCAACATTGTCTTTTGGATCAATATTTTCTTATGGTGATATTAGAAAATATTTAAAATATAAAATACAACTATTTATATAGTATAGGTATTTTGGTCATTTTAGTAGCCAATGCGATGTATCTTTTTGATCCTCGGAATAACCCATAAGTCCTAATTAATTTTAGGTCGAGGAAATGGTCTTGATTAAAAGGATTTTATTTTATTCAGGAAGTCTAATTTATTTTGGACTGAAATAAAATAAAAGAATGAGAAAAATTAAATTTATTATCTAGTTTAATTGGCTAATTAATTATTCAAAGTCTAAGCCCAAATTGAATAATTAAAAAAATTAACATGTGCCTAAATTAGTTAAAAAGGCTTAAATAATTATTTTAGTTCATTTGAGCTCATTAATTATTTATTATGTTATATTAATAAGCCCAGCAAATAAATAATTAATGGTTATTATTTTGGGCTCGTTAGGTCCAAAGAAAATAATAAATTATTAATGGCCCAATAGCCTGAACCAAAATGGTTTTTTTTTAACTCACGGAACAGAAGAGTTTAAGCTAAACCAAACCTCTTCTGTTGATAGCCTCCGGGTGTTTTAAAATATCAAAACCTTAGTGTTTTGGTTATTAGGTGAGAGTCATGTGTCTTAGTTTTCTTAGAGCAAACACAAAAAAAAAAAAAAAAAAACCAGAAGCTTTGTCTTTTTCACTCCTCTCTCTCATTCGTTTCTTTTTCCTTTTTGTTTCTTAATTTTGCTAATCAATAGCAAAGGATCAAGAACTATTTTTCTGAGACTACTTTTTCCTCACCTAAGTTGTTTCACCAACAAGTAATAGGCGGTGGAATATTCTGAGTTCTCAAGAAGGACTCACATTCATGTAAACCAAAAGAAGTAGACGAATTGCGGGATTTCAACCGGAATCGTCATCAAAAAGGCCATTCTAGTGGTTCAATCGTCTTCTTCATTGCCAAACAAACTAAAGACACACGAGGTAAAAAACTTAATGATTCTTTCGTTGTGTGGCTTCTGCATTTTTCTTGGTTTTGGCTTCAATTTTCTATAGTGTGCATGGTTTTTGTGTTGTTTCACTAGCATCAGCAACATCTAGAACAATTTCTCAAAATAGGTTGCTTGAACAAGTTTCAACAGCTGCATTGATTAATGTTGAGGTGGGTTTTCTCGATGCTTATGATATGGTTCACTATGATAAGTCCACCAATGATAGTTACCAACAAATCAATATTTGTATAAATGAATTTCGACTCTGGTCAGGCCAGATACTTCTTTTTTTTACTCTTTGAGTATAGACATCTTATCTTGGATGATACCGCATTCAAAATAGAAAATGTCAAAATTTCTTTAACCCCCAGTTTAAATTCTATAGTAATACCATTGATACCAGGAACATGCCTTTTGTAAATCCAATTTCGATCATCCATCTACAATCAACATCATAAATAATGTAAACTATTTATTAATTAAGGTTTGGGCTCACCTACTTACTATTTTGATGTTAGGATTTATTACCTATTAATTTTTATCTAAGATTTAGTGTTATTTAATTATTAGCTACACAGACCAATAACTAGTATCATCCACCAGAACAACAATATTACATGAAAGAAGATAACTTCTATATTCAAAAACACAATTTGCTAATGAGACAGAAATGTAAATAATACCAACAGAATAGCCATGGGACAAACATCTTATCCATTCCATAACATAAAAAGAAATTTAAGGTGAGAAGATATCAACATAAAGGAATCAATTGGTGAGTAAATGCTTAAAAATATGCCTCTACATAACAATTCTCATCTTTTCAAGTGGATAAGGTAAAATATGCATTTTTACATATATGTAGCCATTAAAAGTTACCATTCATGAAACATTCTTAACATTTTCACACAGATAGATAATGCATGTTTGTCGTATGCATTGTTACATTCTTGTTATTTTTAAGTGTTTTATTTAATTGTTTGTGCTTTCTTAGTTTTGTTTTAGTATCTATTGTTTATGGAATTTGTGTGTTAGATCAGTTAGCTGAGTTATTGGAATATAAAGGTTCTACTGGCTATTGGTATAATCTAGAAGGGATTGGTAACTAATAGCATTAATTGGTATTTGTGGTGTATGAAAAAAATGCAGGTGTGTTAGTGATGCTACCAAGGATGTAGTTGAGATTTTTAGGGTTCAATAGTAATACTACCATTTTGGTTTGCCTTTGCTAGAGGGTCTAGGAAACCTCAGCGATAATGTAGAACAGACCCCTAACACAGGTAACACTAATGTTGATATTGATATATTTGATGACTTTTTGCACAACCATTATGGCAAGAGATAAGAGTGATTTGTAGCTCAATCGATTGCACATTAGAGAAGGAATAATTACATTAAAGATTGGAAAATGAGGAAATTATATCAAGAAAATATTAGAGAATGATATTATAATTTTTATCAAAATTTTAAAGATGTAAGTATTTGTGTTCAGTTTCCCAATGAAGTCGTTACTCTTTTCCAAATAGTTTATGTATTCTCAATTTTTTGAAAAAATTTTGATAGAGTTTCCCCCATAAATTAAATATTTTCCAGGCAGTAAGGCACATCAATTCAACCAACATTCAATAAAAAATACGAAAAAAAAATATAAAATCTCATAGCAATTATTCAATAAAAGTAACTTAAGGATAATCACTCATTACCCACGGAGAATGATCACCCATCACTCATGGGGATCCAGGCATATAAATTAAGAATACAATATTGTAAGTTGAAACGTAGAAACCCATGTACTTTTTGCAGACGAGCAAAGTAAAAGAAAAAGCACCTCAGTACAGTATTCTTTTGTAATGTGAAGCACTATATTTTAAACAATAATAATGGTTAAAAGTAAAAAAGATGCTTGATTCTTAAAAAAGAATGCTAATGTTATGGCATGAAGGATTTAATTGGAACAAAAATGAGGAAATGTGTTTATTCCCACTATGACCTTTCATTTCTTGATTTCTTTCCCAAGAATAATGGTGTTTAATTTTTCCTCATCTCATATGCCATGTTTCTTCCTAATTTCTTAAGAGGAGACAAGTTGAAAGGTCTATCCCTCTTTGAAAACTAAGTTTATTAAAATGTTTTAAAGATTTATAGAGAAAACTATACTTTTTCCTCTCGTGGTTACACTAATAACTTAAAAGTTAAGTATTTATTTCATTGTTCAAGAGGTTTTTTACTCGAAATTGAAAATAGATAGATGAAAAGATAATAGACCTTGGTCCACAATTTTGCTCAAGAACAGCACCATTATTAGGAAAATATTAAGATAGAGCACAATTATGTAACCATATTCTATACACGATTATAACGAAAATTGCATCATTTGCCACAAGCTCTAACACAAACATTGCGAGCCCTTGCAACTACGTTACAACATTGCAATATCTATATAAAACTTACATCTTATTTCATAAAAGTCAAATGATAGAACTATTGCATATTTTTTCCCTTTCCTATAACATGTTTTACACCCAATTGTTTACATCTTTTCTCATGGCCAAATTATCTAAGCTGATCGTTCCAACAAAAAGTACCAATGTAAGAAGCATGCATAATTCAACTTCTAGGCACCTTACATAAAAATCCTTTAAATATTCAATTCAACTCCTACTAATTAGTTTCCTTTCATTATCTAAAGGTAAAAATAAATTGGGAATTCTTCCTGTTGCAAATTCTAAAAGGACAAATAATAGAACATTGCAAATCAGGTCAACTGTCAAACATATTTCCAGTGTTTTCATCTAAAATATAACCACATGATATTAGCATCCTTTTCAAGTGCAAAAATGTGCACAGTTTTGGAGCACCATGGTACTATCCAAGAGCAAAAAAAAATAAAAATGAAGCATCTACAAAAGAAATAGAGGGAATGGACCACAAAAGTTTCACGTTGTAGCTTGTGTCTTATTCTACCATATACAAAATGCTACATACATATGTCACTTAAAGTTAACAGGAGTCCAAAGGCACAATATTTAAATTTCATTTCTAGCTATAACAAGTATCATGATGGATAAAAAAAAAGTGACCAAATTGAAATAAACATGATTACGTTTGAAGTTGCTAAAAGAACTTGAAAAAATACTGAGTGCTGATAACGAAGGCTTTAAACAATTTTGGTTCTAATTTGTTTTAAGTTTGATAAATTATAAATTTTGTAGTTTTCTTAAAATCAAAGTTTTGTAAGATCTTGATTTATTATTAGAAAGATTTTATAATATATATATATATATATGTATATATGTATATATATCTTCAACTTAGATCTAATGCAAAGGATCTATTAAGAATCAATAGAAAATAGCTGGAGGATATGACAGAGTTTAGAAAAGAAGTTTAGCAGTAGACATGAAGAATGGAAAATATTTGAGTGGCATGTTGATTTAATGAGCCAAGTTTGTGCAAGAGAGGCTTGGGTAATTGGTGATTGTTAAGTTTAGATCATTATCTTTTCATGTGATTTGTTGATGTGTTTTACCATTTTATTTTAGCATGGTTGGGATGAAATGTGAAATGAAAAGTAAATGTGTGGGAAAATGTATACGTAAATGTCATTTGAAGAGGCTAATTTAATTTGGATCTATTAATTACTAATTAGTATTTAGGATTTATTAATTATTTGAAGAGGTTCACAAAAAAATTTCAGCTACCAAATGGATGTTTTCTAGGCACTAAGGCAACTCAAAGTGTGACAACAACAATATCCACACACAATTCAACAACCCCAGATAGTTTTCACATTATTTCACATACAAAACTATCACTTCATTACATACATAGTAACTTTGCAACGTATCTTAAGGGTACTCACATATTACCCATGGAGAATGATCATACATCACTCACGGGGATCCAAGCATGTGAATTAAACATACAATAATTTCATTTGAAACATTGAAACTCATGTACCTTTTGTAGACGAGCAAAACTTATGTACTTGTGATGTGATGCTCTACATTGTAGACAATAATAATGGTTAAAAATGGAAGAACGCATGTAAATATATGTATATGTATGTAAAAAAATATACACTACTTTTGTGTGTGTGTGTGTGTGTGTGTGTGTGTGTGTGTGAGGTCCTCAAAAGAAAAGGTATCAAGCTATTGAAAACAAATTGCATTCCTAAGACTAACCATTGCATAGAATTAATAAGAGTAAAAAAAAGGCAACATACACATAACAAGATCGAAGTACCAAACTATATTGTATTCTAATGAAAGGATTTTTTTTCTCTTACTTCCAAGGAAGCCATCGATTTTCTAGTGCACTATGTAGTATACTGTTTATTATATCAATAATAATCACTACTAAAAAATAGATCAAGCCATCGTATTTCATCGTCACACCGTCGTATTAGCCAAAAACGATGATTTAACGATGGTTCTATGACCGTCGTAACAAGTTTGGACATTTTTTGTCAACAATGGCCAAAAAATCATCGTATTAGACTAATACGATGGCTCTATACAAGCATTGTATATAATCAGTTCGGATGGTTTAAAGACATGGTTCGATAAACTTTCGTAATATCTTAACAAACCGTCGTATTTATTACCAAAAACGACGGTCGGAACTGTTGTATTTGTTAACAAAAATGATGGCCTTAAACCTTCATATTTGATAACAAATATTATGGTTTGAACAATTGTATTTGTTACCAAAAACATCATATTTGGTTTATCAGATGTGACATTTAGAATGTGCACCAAATGCGATGGTTTTCAGCCGTCGTATTTAATTATTCAATTTTTTTTAAAAAAAATAGTTGCTTGGTATTTAGCCCTAACCACCTACAATTTCAAGCCAAATACAATCCAATAAACTCATTCAACCCCAATCATAATAAAACATAATTTACTTAATGCCGAACAAATCAAAATCAATTTCTTGAATAATGAAATCATAAATAATCCATAAGATCCACAAGAGAAGTAATGCTACATATATGACAGATAGGAAGTGCCAAGAAATCTATCAGAAATAATAGTACATATAAAACAAGAAGAAAATGAGAATATATCAGTCATCACGAACAGTCTCATCAGCATCACATGATCTAACGGGTCGAGGAGTAGAACCAACACACGGAGATACTGTAGATGCACTAGATGGTGGTATAGGCACTGTAGCAAATGCACCTACATCAAATCTACGAGATAATGATTCTATAGCAGTCTGAAGTGCTGCTATACGTGACTCGTAAACCTCTCACTCACGCTGCATCTCAATTCGCATCTCAACTTGCGTAATTTCTGGCATACTCTGAATACGCGTATCAACTTGAGCTCTAATGACCTCCTCAACATTGCTTGCACAAGGGGATAATTAACTGATTGAGGTTAGTGTTGGTCCCTTTCCCTCGCATCTTACATGACCTCTCGTATCAGGACCGAACAATGCTGGAAGATCTGATCCTTCGCTTCCCCAATGCGCTTAAACTCAGGTAGTGCCTGCCACTCTTCCTTTAATCGATCCTTCAAAATTATGAAACAATATATCAAATTAAAATTAGGTAAATGAGTTTTATGCGTCATATTTTAATAATTCAGGAAAATTAATCTTCGAAAATTCCTTATAATAATCTCTAGAGTTATACCATCAACTTGCCGACAATCCACCTTCATGTCGCAAGAAACATATCATACTGCGATGATAGTTGGACTTGTAAGGCCATCTGTAAAGATTTTTGAGAATTTTCAAATGAATTAAATAATATTCAAATGAATGGTGTATAAGAGAAAATGAATACCTGATCCTGTATAACAGAATGTGGCATTAATCCTGTGACCGGTGGATATGTAATATGTGATTTATTTTGTCTGTTTTGCTCGGCCTCCATCTGTGATTATCTAAAATAGTTAATATAAAAAATAAGTATATAATAATTATCGCGTATATGCACACATTTATGATAAGAAAAAATATTCAACTTTTATACATATAATTTGCGTATACTTCAAGTGCCACTAATTAACTAACATCCTCTATTGATTTTCATCAACTCGCCTATCTTCGCAAAGAATAGCCTTCGTACTTGTCTGGAAAGGAGTATAGTATCTATACTTCAACTTAGACTTATAAACTTTCCAAACAATGCATAGCATCTTCATTGTGACACTACGTCCTTCTGGTGGCATAGTGGTGTTCTCCTTGTACGTGTTAAACAAACAAACAATTATTTTTAAATTTTTAACTTATGAAAAAAATAATTTTATATATGTTAGAATAAATTTATTTTCCTGTATTTCTTCCCAAACCTCATCTTTAAGTCTCTGAGGTATAGAATGGCCAATCCGTATAATTCAGAGGGATCCTGCCACTCATATGTTCAAAACAGCCCACTACTGAACTATAACAAGACGCTTCCACTTCTATAAGACCTCCATATTGGTTCACACCAACCTCGTACTTTCAAAAGCCCAACATATCCTATCCAAAGGGTAAATTTTCACTCCCGCCAAAACTTCTTGACATGGAACCTATAAAATATCAATAAAATAATTAATTCAAAATAGGCCAGTCCGTAAGTATGATTTCATTAAACAGAAAGACAAAAGCTTAATATGATTTTAATAGCCACAAAAATTAATTTCTCCTAAATTACTTCCTAACAATTTAGCAAACCTGAGATGCTAGGGCCTAAGGAAGAAGGTCCCGAGCAACTAGGACCTACAGCAAAAGCAAGTGCAGCCATCTCCTGACTAGAACTCTAATCTCGAGAGTTCATCTGGACAGTTGTATCCAATCTCTAGCCAACCTCCTGTACTCTTAGCTGTGTCTCTATACCTTGTGAGGAACTAACCCCTGATCTTGAGGCAGCTATGGCATCCTACATCAATACACGTGAGAACATTTGGTAACCATCTGCAACACACAAAGAAGCATAGAAAAATAAAGTTAAAGATATTTAGTCAAAATCAATTGAGAAAAGAATATAACAATTCTAGCACATTTAGTAAACTGGAAAGTGATTAATTACATTAGGTTGTGGGGTGTATTCTTCTTCTAACTAAATCCACTTCCTCCCCAGAAATGTCGTCTCTAACCCATACAACATCTACTTCACGTGAAACAGGACGAGAATCTAGCTAATGTGCGGGAAAAGTTTCTAGATCATGGTCCTTTGAATACACATCATAGTTATCTCTTCTCATCATTGGCATTACAACATGCTTGTCCCTTTCTCTGAGACAACGAGAATACCAAACTTGTTCCACTTGATTTGCTAGGATGAATGGCGCATCCATCCCTCTATTTTTTTGGTACAACAAATGATCCAGATTCACCTCGATGTACATCACCTCGATAAACTTAAGGTCGTCAACTTTGACACCTCGATGTACATCAACCCAATTACATTTGAATAACAAAAATTTTAATTGGTTACTATATCGTATCCTTATAATATCAGTCAACACTCCATAGTAATTGACACCAGCTGCTATGAGATTCCTCTCACTGGGGCTAGAATAACTTGTAGTATCAACTCTACACATAACACCAGAATGTTAAGTGTACTTATTAGACTTATACGTTGTTATACGAAACCGGAACCAATTCACGTTGCATGCATTGTAATGAAATCCTTGGTTGAAAGGACCATTTGCAAGCTTTTTAACTTCAACCGGAATATTAAGACATTCTTTATTCTCATTAACCTATAAAAAAATATAAGGTTTATTTGCTTTATATATTATAAATAACTATTAGTTATTATGTATATACTATACTTACATAAGGACTAAGCTAAGTGTGAAATGTTTGAGAATGAATACGTTGTCTATCATGTAACCGAGATCTGGGATACTCTCTATGTATGACAGACATATGATGACTGCGTGTAGACATATATGAAAATTTAAAAATAATAAAAGAAGCATAGAACAAAAAATAAAAAGATTCAAAGTAAAACTAACTCTCTGTATGGTTTAAAGAGGTCGGAATTAGCTAGAACCCACTGATGTGCTTGCATCAACGTAACATGATCAAATGTTACATCAGTCCCCTTTCCAATTGGTTTACCTATCTCATTATTATCATCAACATATCTCGAGGGCCTATTCTCTTTACTCTCAATATCATCTAAATATCTTGACACAAATGTCATGCATTCTTCTATTAAATACCCACTAGCAATCGAACCTTCAGGCCGAGCATGATTGCACACATTACATTTGAGAGTTTTCAAGTATCTTTCAACTAGAAACATCCATCGACATTGAATTAGGCTAGCTAACAATGCATCATCGGCCAAATGTATTGGTAAATATTCCATTATATCAAAAAAACTTGGGATGAATATCTTCTCAAGAAGACATATTGTAACTGCAAACTGATTTTGAAGATTCTCAAGATGCCGCTCTTTATTAACTTTGGAATAGTTGCCTAAAACATGAAGTAATCTCAATCAACAACTGCACTACATTCTTGGGTAACGTTGTGCGGGCAGGCAATAAGATTAATTGTTGGAGTAAAATATGAGAATCATGACTCTTCAAACCTCCTAAAATCTTTCTCATCATATTCACCCATCGAGAAATATTAGAACAATAGCCATTAGAAACTCTTAATTCTTTTAATATTGTTAAAAAAAAAAAAATCAACTTCTGACATGCTCATTGTATAAGAGGCCGATGGCAAACCGTATCTGATTCCTTGAGGTTTTAAAATTGGATGTAAAGATTTTCTAATATTCATTACTTGCAAGTCTTGACGAGCTTTGAAATTATCTTTCAAAGAACTACTGTCACCCAATATTGTATACAACAGATTGTTCGCAAAAATTTTTCTCTATGTGCATTGGATTGAGATTGTACCTCATCAAATTGCTCTCCCAATATGGCAACTCCTAAACAATACTCTTCTTCTTCTAATTATACGAATTTATGCCAAACTTCCGTTCATAGTCAGACTGCATTTTGATTTTCATATCATCTACTGCATATTCTGTTAAATAACCCTTAAGTTGTGTTAATATTTCTATCCCCATGCTTTTTTTTTTTTTTTTTTGTGCTTATCGTATTTCAATTCCACCATAGAAAGAAACGTTGTCCCTACGCAGCTTATATGATGGTTTAAGAAATCTACGATAATATAAGAAGCAATATTTACCATCATTAGGCAATCGGTAAAACAAACAATTAACACCGCATATAGGACAAGCCCTATCAGTATAGACACTGTAGCTAGGTAGATTACCGTAAGTTGGGAAATCACTTATGGTGCAAATAATAGCTGCACGTAAACGAAACATCTCTTTCGCCCCAACATCGTAAGTAATCACACTCGTGCCACAAATCTTTTAACTCCTTGATCAAACGTTGTAAAAAAAATCAATCTTGTTCCTTAGGTTCTTTAGGCCAGGCCATCAATAAGAATTGATAAAATAAAATAAGGCTGCTTCATGCATAGCTAGGGTGGCAAATTGTATCGTATTAAGACTACAAGCCAGGTACTATATGGTATGTGTATATTTGAAAATGGACTAAATCCATCTGAAGCTAGTCCAAGCCTAATATTCCGGCAGTCACTTGCAAATTCCAAATGGTCCTCATCAAACTTTTTTCCAAGCCCTAGAATCAGCTAGGTGTCTATAAACACCATCTTTCACACGTCATTCTTCATGCCACCTTATAAGAAATGCAGTTTTTCGAGACATGAATAATCACTTCAACCTTGAAATCAATGGAAAGTACCTAACCCGCTTGCATGCAAATATACTGCCCTCTTTCTTGTACTTCGAAGCATTGTATACCTCACAATGAGTAATAGTGTCATTTCCTCCCCTGTATCTCATGCAATTATTTAGACATGCATCCCAGACTTTGCATTCTATTCCCAACACATTCATTATCTTACTAGCCTCGTAGTAATTTTTGGCAATTTTCACACCTATCTCACTAAATGCATACGTTAAAAGCTCAAGTAGCATGTCAATAGACTTATTCGACAACCCATTGAGGACTTTTAAGTGTAATAATCTCATAATGAATGACAGTGAAGAAAACTTAGTACAGCCTAGATACAAACAAATTAAGTATTCCTCAAATCTTCAGACTCTTTAGTTGCATTATCGAAATCATTAATGCCAGCAGTATCTTGAACCATCCCAACCATATCATCCCCTTGTACATTTTTAGTCGAAGGAATGTTGCTACTTGTATTGCTAGAAGATAAGTATGTTTCCCCATGAACACTCCATTTTTTATACTAACGCATGAAACCCCACATTTGGCAATGTTGTTTGACCTCTATTGTACTATAAAGATATCTACTCTAGCACTTCAAACAAGGATAATGGATTTTGGATCCATCAGGTTTGTCTCTTAATGCAAATTCTACAAAGGCATCTAAACCCTTACTGTATTCATCACCTAACGGTCGTGTAAGTCAATCCACAGTCGATCCATCTTCCTATTCATTTACCTATATTTTTAGTCAGTTTACAAGTTTCGCTATAATAAACGTATTGCCAAATATGATTTCACATTCTCTTTTGAAAGTATGAAAATATCATATCCTTTTCATTCTTAAAAGCACAAATTGATCAGCACATTTATAATTTTAAATATTTTGAAAAATTTTGACAAATTTTCCCCTGTAAGTACACGTTTTATATGCACTAAGCCACCTCAAGATGTGTCAAGGATTCAACTCAACAAACAAAAAACCAAAAAAAAAAAAAAACATACATGAATCATACTTTCTAGAAAATTTAAAAGACACTTGATTTTATCATAAAACATTATAATTTTTTTCTAGTAATAAAATGTCAGTTTTACTCTCATGATATTAAATTAATCTCAATATTGCCCTGTATTTGTGAAAAATATGATCATTAATATTCTTCCATTACTAATAATTTGTTTGAATTGAGGGAAATGAGGGAGAGAAAAATAGAGGAAATAGAGTGTTTAAATTTTAGGTGTTTAGATTAGTTTTTTAAGAAGGAAATAAAAAATTAAGAGAAAAATGAAGGGACTAAATTTAGTATAAAAGATTTAACGTCATGGAAATGGAAGGAAATGAAATTTCATTTAGTAAATTTTTATTAAATACTCTAAAATACTCTTAATAAATTAAAAAAATTAATTTTGTTACATCAAATTAGTGAGTAAAGATATAAACAAAAATCGTATCTATTTATTTCTTTTCCTTCTATTTTATTCCCTTCTCCAAACGTTATATTTAACTCTTCTTTCTTTCTTTCTCCAGTTCTAACTAAATATTTTCATGAATCATTAAAAAACATACATGAATTTGCTTGTAAAAGAGAAAGAAAATAACTGAACATTTCAAAGAAGGAAAAAAATCCAGTAAGTTGTAAACAAATTCTAATACTTCCCTTATAGAGAACTTAAAATATTAGTAAGATTTTGTTGCACAAAAATCAAAATGTAAACAAGATCCTTACAGAAATGTGGTTTCAAATCTAGTCCATGAAATAGTCTTAGCATATATACTCCTAAAAATTATTCTCATAAAACTATTTTATTCAGATTCTTTGTAAAAAAATTTGAAAAATTTTTGACAGAGTTTCCCTATAAATTGAACATTTTTCAGGCACTAGGCCACCTCAAAATGTGCAATTATGCAATTCAACTAACAAGGATAGAATAATCAACAGTATATGTCATAAAAAAAATAATCACCCATTACCCATGAGAAGTGATCACCCATCACTCACAGGGAATGATCACTTATCACTCACGGGAATTAAGGCATATGGAGTGAGAAAGTTAGAAACGATATGCAAAAGTCAAAAAGTCATGCACAAACATCATTAAAAAATTGTGGACAATAATTAAATTATCGTCTAAATATTGCATTCTCCAATATCTCAACAAGGTTTCAATCTTCTACTTGTTTTTTCTTTTAATGCAAAATCTTCAAAGGAAACTTTCACTCTTTAATAATTTGGATAATGATCAACAACTCCTCCAAAAGTTAATTCAATTTGGTATATTTTTTAGATCCATTTTGAATTTCAGTAATTTTTACTCTCGAAAAATTCTACTCAACAAAGTTTCTATTGGTCTTGGAAAAATGTTTGTCATGCCCCTACCATCTTTTTTCTCTCATTCTTTACCAAAGTGTAATTTCTAACTCCCATCTTTGTAGATTCCAACAAAATCTAAGCCCTTCAAGTGCAAAACTACATATAATCCAACACTTAACCTTTCCATTTAATAGATTAACAACAACCTAGGTTACCACTATGCTATCTTAGAAATGGACTGTGGCTCTCAAATTGAAGCTTGCCCTGAATACAACTTAGAGTGAAAAATGTTAGACATTTAGAATCTACATAGTCCAAAGCAAAATATAATTACATTAGGAAACTATATGACAATCTAGAAGTATACATAACTTATTTTTAAAAAAAAAATCCATAATGTCAAATATTTGGCTAAGTCTCTCCCTGAATGAAGCCTTATATATTGAGAAAGACTATTTGTATCTACATCGATCTATACTAAGATATAAGATTCTAAGTCTATCCAATACTATAAACTAGCCATACCAACCTCACAGTATACCAACTAATTAATAAGTTGAATCCAATTACTTAAAGTAGAACTTGAAATGACTTACCACTCATGTTAGTAGTCATCAAAGTGCTAATTCTATTTTATTTATTTTTCTAACTAAATTAATAATATTGTTATTTAAAATTTTTTAAAATGATAATTTAAAGCATACCATTTGAGTAGGCTGTATATTACAACATATTTTACATATTATAATAAAATATATAATATGTGGTGTGGTTTAATGCGATTTAAATTTTTTTTAAATCGTACAAATTTTGTAATTTTATATATATTAAAATTGCAATCAAACCAATTTCATTTAGGTTGATGTGTTACAGTTTTGAATTTTTTTGTTAACACTCTTACAGTGGACTAATTTTAGGATGAAAATATGAAATGTACTCGAAGGCAGTAT
This sequence comes from Voacanga thouarsii, assembly GCA_026120185.1. Lineage (NCBI taxonomy): Eukaryota > Viridiplantae > Streptophyta > Magnoliopsida > Gentianales > Apocynaceae > Voacanga > Voacanga thouarsii. The sequence goes on along the minus strand of JANUWF010001095.1, from coordinate 1,274,917 downwards.
TTTTAGCGTAGTATTAATGTACTAATTTTAAGTCTAAAACAAATGCTTGAGCATCATTTTTTCTCAGCGAGGAGAACACCCAATTGCAAAGATCTACCCACCCATTACAAAAACAAACACCTAATTGAAGGCGAGGAGAACAAAGCCAAAGAAGGGGAGAATGTCTTGGCGATGGTGAAGGAGGCAGCAACAGCAGCAGCGGCGGGCATAGTGGAAGGCAATGGGAATAGTAGCAAGCAGATCTCACAGGCAAAGGCAAGGGGGAAAAGGAAAGGGACAGCCAGGGAAGACAGAATAATTTGCAAAGTGTATCTGTGTAGTTGAGGAAGGGGTGGATTTAACAAACATATGCGACGGTTATAAACGATCGTCGTATATTTCTCTTCAACATGACGGTTTGTGTCATATTTGCTTACCTTTTGGACAAATTTAATACGACGGTTTATTATTGATAGGTATGATTAGCTGTATAAAAATCATTCAAATTTAAACGCATCCCTAGCTAAGTTTTAATTAAAACATTAATCCCCAAATTACACATATGAGTAAGAATACTCATCGTAAGCATAGTATAGAGAATTAAAGAGTATCAATCCTCAAGGAACAACTACCATTAGTTACCATTCATTCATTGCTTAACCGACCCACTAAAATGATAAGATGATAAAAAGGAAAATAAAGAAAAATATATACAACTCAAGGATGAAAGAATATGCAATTTAGACAAATATCCTTGAAGTCATGATAATGAATCACAATTAATTATCATCTTGGCATCATGAATGAATTATAATAGTGTCCAATTGTTTCTCAAGTCATAGACTCACTATCTTATGATTAAATTAGCAGATTTTTCAATCAAACCAACATAAACAAAATAATGCATTAAACTCATCCTTCAACAATTATCCCTATACTCTAGGTAATAGTGAACATGAAATTTGCCAATAACCCTATACTCTAGGTGAAATCAGCTAATTTTTTATTACATTGGTTCTTTGTTCTTAATTTCGCTTCACAAGTCCATTAAGAGATAACAAATATGAAATTAAATCAACTCCTAACATCGTTTCCCAAGTCAATTAGAAGTAAATCTAATTTCATCAATTCTTCCATAATCATAAGTAACAAATGCCAAGAAAAATAATCAATTGATCAAATAACCAAATTAATTCAAAATCATAAATCCAAGAATAAAATCCAAATACAACTAAATAATTAAACTCGTCATTGCTCAAGAAAAAGAAAACAAATGAAAGAGATAAGTACTCATAGACAAGCCTTTCAATTTCTAATGAAAACTCTTCCTAAATCAATACTCCTTGAATGATTTCTCTAGAGAAAATATTAATGGTGGTGCACTCTAAAATATATGTCCAATGATCCATGTTGTGCACCCCTTTTTTCCTATGTGAATAAGAAGTATTTATAGCTACAAGAACTTCCTAAAAGTCCTACATGAAGAAGAAGTAATTTCTTAATCTAAAATGGCTTCAGAATACAATTAATAAAGTCCACCATCATTTTTTCAGTTGGCTAATTTGCTTAGTCAATCTTGAAGTCACCGAAGCCACTTAATCGAGCCATTGTTGAAACTATGAAGCCACTTGAGCCAAATTGAAGCCTGAGTTAATGAAGAATTGAAACCATTCGAGCCACGAAACCTCCCGAGCCAACACCTTCTTCTTCTTGCTAAAGCCGCCAAGCCACTTCCTAGGCCACGAAGCCATTTCCCCTTTCTTTCTTCTGCGAGCCACGAAGCCGATGAGCTACGAGAGTGCAAGCCGATAGTCTTCTTTTTTTCTTTTCCTGAAACTGGCTCACTCGAGCTGATTTCTTCTTTGTTCTTTGGTGAGTCATGGCTCTTGTCTTTCTTTCGCCCTTTTGCTGAGCTGCGGCTCCTTTCTTGTTACATCCTCCCAAGGATGTAAGACATCCTCCTAAGGCTACTTTCTTCTTTTTTCTCCTTTTGTTTGTTTGTTCTTTTGTTTAGTGACCATGAAGCAGGCTTTTTCTTCTTTGTCTTCAGGTTGAGCCTCCCGCGGATGTAATGCATCTTCCAAAGGATTACACTTGTTGTGCTTTTCTTTTTCCAATTTCAGTTTGGTTTTCTCTGTTTTGTCTTGTTTGCCTAGTCTTAGATCAGCACCATGTCAATTTTCTTGGGCTGGCACCGAGTCTCCTCTGGAACTTCTTCAATTTTACTCCAAATTCATCTATTTTCACATAAAATGTCAAAAAAATATTTTTAAAAGTAAAATATCAAATATAAAGAAATATGACTAGTTATTTTATCAAAGGTATCACAAAATATCCTCAAATAACTAGAAATATATATATAAATTTAGGCCCTATCACATTTCCCTATACTTGAATCTTTGTTTGTCCCTAAGTAAAGTAACTAAGACAAAGCACACAAATCTTCTCAAATTCATCCGCAACAAAGTCATAATTTCTTTTCCAACATTAGATACAAAATTATCATTCATTTAACCCTTTATAAACTCATGTACTAAATCAAACATATCAAGACCCCCAAAATTAAGTTAAACAAGTTTATACTTTAGTCTAAGAAAATTATTTCACCTTTCAAGCTAAGACATAGATAATACTAGCCATCTAAGTCAAGCTATCTAACTAATTCAAGATTCATAGAAACTAATTTACACAACTCTAAGTAATGAATAAAGGGACACTCAATTTTTTTCACACTCATTTTTTTTCAAGATGACTTAGGGAATTTAGCCTCAGGAAAGTGGATTTCTCTTCACTAACCATTTTGGCCCCATTTTTGTCATCAACACTTTTTCAGCATTTTTTTTTTCTTTCTTTTCTTGCCTTTGGGATAGATTCAAGAGAATGCACTGAACAATACTTGCTACTTTTCTCCATATTAATCCCCTTTTCAACAAAAGCTCTTCCAAATTAAAATAAGGGTTTTTTTTTTTATCATCGTTTTTCAATACCACAATAATATCTCAAAACAATGATTTTTTTTCACTCAATTTATTTTCACCTTCCTTATTCACAACTTCAAGCTAAATAAATTTAGAAAACCATGAATCAAGAAGTGATCAACAACTTTTTTCATATTTTATTACATCATATATATCTAAACAAGAAAAGTAAAATAAAATTCAAATACTAAAATATAACCAAGATTAACTTAAATTGCCAAGACTTAACATATTCAACTTAATACACATTTTTATTCCAATAAAATCCAACCAATTTGAATGACAAAATCATATCCAAAGTGAAAGAGAAAATCATAACCTTATCATAGGGAAAAACAATTTCATCAAACCATTCCATACGAAATCATGTAAAAATAAAAAAATAAAAAAAATTGTCCCAAAGTCTTAAGAAAATATATTGAATTCAAAAAAGATGTACAAGAGAAAATATTAAATCCCTCCACCACACTTAAATTAGATATTGTCCTCAATGGCTTAAAATATCACAGTAAAATATATCCAAGGGACCAAAAATATAAAGAGGAAAAAGAAAATAATACTCCCTAAGGTAGATTAGCTCCAAGAAAAGAGAAGTTTTCCTTCAAAAAGTTGAAAGAAGTAGTGGCATCAACGTAGGAGTTAAGAAACCTACAAAAAGAAAAACAAACATACCAAGTAAAAGCATAAAAAGGAATTGAAGAAAAACAAAATAAAAACACACTGAAAATCAAATAAAAAGAAAAAAAATAAAAATTCAAAGCATTTAAGAATCCCCTAAAATAGAGCCTCCAGACGGGCCGCCAAATTGTCCTCCAAATAGACCACCAAATAAACCACCACAACCTCCAAATGGACCATGAGGTCCTCCTTGTCTTTCCCAATAATGTCGCCAATAATCCCCTTGAATATCTTGATTGAACCTTAGATGGTGCAAAATATCATCATAGTGTTGTCGTGTATGCTCAATCCTAGTTAATGCCTTACCCTTATATCAGCTATATCTACCCTTATAGATGTGAGCTTTAAAATTTTAAATTTTTGGGGGACAATTTGTGAAGTAATCGGAGCATTCACCAAAGAAGAAAGATGAAGAAAGAAAATGTTGAAGAACAGAGAAACAAAATTAGTATTTTGAAGGAATAGCAAAAGGAAAATCAAAGAAGAAGGAGAGATAGAAGGAAAAAAAAAACAACAGAAGAAAGAAACAAATAAAACAAAACATAAAGAAAAGAATGGGGGGCCAGTGCTTCACGGGAACAAAACAAGAAAAAGACAAGAAAAATGAAGAAAAAGAAGAAAAGGACAAAACAGGAATATAGGAAGAATAAGGAAAAGAAGAAAAAAGTAAAAGAAAAGGTAAAGAAAAAGAAAGGGAAAATGAGGCGGGGAATGGCGTCGATCAAAACAAAAATATTTTTTTTCTTTTTTTAATATAAAAACAAAACAAATATATAAATAAAAACAATCCTAAGTTAATACACGACAACCAATACATGTAAAATAAGAATGCATAAATTAAACATTAAACTAAAATTAAAAAGTATATGAAAAATAAATAAATTCAATTCTTCTAAAATATCGTGTCAGTCTGTGGTAACATAAGCGAAAGTCCAAACTTGAAAATAAAAAGAATTAATATTGACTCAAAATTTATGATGTAAAAATTATCAAATAGTCGAATACAATTAATATACTTATGTCACATTAACATGGAGTTAGTAAAATTAAAAAGGACAATATATAATATATACAACATACAATTGAGACAAGTTAGTAATTATTAACATGTATCTACCTATTTACACATTCACATGGCTAAATCAATAAAATTCAAACTTTCATGATATTTTCTCTGGCAACGGCGCAAAAAACTTAATGCGTATGATTGGAATGTATAAAAATCATTTAAATTTAAATCCATCCCTAGCCAAGTTTTAATTAAAACATTAATTTTCAAATTACACATATGAGCAAGTATACTCATCACAAGCATAGTATAGAAAATTAAAGAGTATCGATCCTCAAGGAACAACTATCATTACTTACCATTTATTCATTGCTTAACCGACCCAATAAAGTGATAAGATGATAAAAAGAAAAATAATATATATACAACTTAAAGATGAAAGAATATGCAATTTAGACAAATATTCTTAAAGTCATGATAATGAATCGCTTAGCAAATATCACAATTAATTATCATCTTGGCATCATGAATAAATTATAATAGAGTCTAATCGTTTTCCAAGTCATAAACTCATTATCTTATGATTGAATTAACAGATTTCTCAATCAAACCAACATAAATAAAAAGATGCATTAAACTCATCATTCAACAATTATACCTATACTCTAGGTGCTAATGAACATGAAATTAGCCATTAACCCTATACTCTAGGTGAAATCAACTAAATTTTTATTATCTTGGTTCTTTGTTCTTAACTTTGTTTCCCAAGTCCATTAAGAGATAATGAATATGAAATTAAATCAACTCCTAACATCGTTTTCCAAGTCAATTAGAAGAAAATCTAAATTCATTAATTCTTTCATAATTATAAGTAATCAAATAACAAGAAAAATAATCAATTAATCAAAGAAACAAATTAATTCAAAATCATAAATCCAAGAATAAAATCCAAATATAATTAAAGAATTAAACTCATCATTGCTCAAGAAAAAGAAAATAAAGAAAAGAGGTAAGTACTCATAGACAAACCTTTCAATTTCCAATGAAAACTCCTCCTAAATCAATGCTCCTTGATGATTTCTCTACAGAATATATTAATGGCGGTGCACTCTAAAATATATGTCTAATGATCCATGTTGTGCACCCTTTTTTCTTATGTGAATAAGAAGTATTTATAGCTACAAGAACTTTCTAAAAATCTTATATAAAGAAGAAGTAATTCCTAATCTAAAATGGCTTCAGAATGAAATTAATAGAGTCCATCGTCATTCCTTCAGTTGGCTAATTTGCTTAGTCAATCTTGAAGCCACTTAATCGAGCCATTGTTGAAGCTACGAAGCCACTGTTAAGTTTTGTGGACTTCTAAATGTGAAAAATATCTACAAATTCCTTCCGAGGACCTAAGTGAAACAATTTAGGTTGATTAAGGATTTACAAAATTACCTCTATACTGTCGAAAGCAAGACTTCTGCCTTCAGATTTCCAAACATATGTGCACTTTGGATGATCACTAGGCGCTGTAATGCGCAAACGTCCTCTATCGGATACACACACAGCGAACTCAGTTCGTTACCCAGGAGTGCTAGCACCTAAGGTTATGAGAGGCTAGATTTTCTGGTTATGGAAACACAAAAATTTTATGAGAAGTCTGCAACAAGAAGACAGCTAAGGCTTTCTTTTAAAACAACACGAACTTCTTGGAGTCCAACTCTCATCATATCTTATGTTAAGTTCAAATTAAATTTTAAAAAGATATGAAAAGATTTTGCCATTTTCTCGGTAATTTAACTAATTAATTTTTCAAGTCAAATTCTTATAATCTGGGCATCCTCCAGATACATTCCAGATTCATTGTATTTGGTGATTTTCTTGGTTTGATGAACCTAGACACATTTCCAGATATATCAAACCAAGTCACCAGAAAAATAACCTAACGTGTTCGCTTAATGTGTGACCTCATAGGTTCATTTAACACTGGCAGTGTACCCGAATCACACTTAAATGGCCCACAAATTAAAAGAGGTTTCTAGCAAAACACTATAACTATCCGAGTTAAATGAAGATTAGTGATCTCTTTGAACCAAACCATAACTTTATATTTAGTTCTTTTATCACATAATATCCAGATTAAGCATAAGGTATGGAGCATGTCATCCTTATTAAACTTAATCAACTATTTCTTGATATCATAGTAAATTGTTCAAACAAATGATATCAATATCTCAAATTGATATATTTGAGTACGGCCATATGTTTTAACAGTCTAACTTATCAAGGGACCCATGGACATCTCTTCTAAGAATGAGCGGGACAAATTCCTTCACTATCAATTATAGTCCTCTCCCTGGTTTATTCTATATCCAACAGTAGTCTAATTTTTATTATTTGCTTAAATATAATTTTAGACAACATCAAAATATATAATTTATCAAGTAGAAAACTATGATAAAGTACTTATAACATGTCCCATAAAGTACTCTCACAGTGGGTCATATCTAATATAATGTTCTCTAACATTTATTTATGTTTTGACTTGATATCCCATATATCCATGACTAGTAAAATATAGCCATCAAGTCACAAATATACTAATCTTAATTTATTTTTGTTCCACTAATAATAATTGATCAGGGATAATTTAAGAATAGTCATTGTATTTATTATAGGGTTTTACTATCAAGTCACGTACTTGATGACCATAAAACTAAATGTACCATTCATGGAAAGAAATGCCTCATATTATTACAAAATACATAACGACAATAGTATAAGTACAAATTATTTTAGGGCATATCCCCAACAGTCACCCAAGCCAAATTGAAGCCTGAGACAATGAAGAATTGAAACCATTCGAGCCGCGAAGCCTCCCGAGCCAATGCCTTCTTCTTCTTGCTGAAGCCCCCGAGCCACTTCTCGAGCCAAAAAGCCATTTCCCCTTTCTTTCTTCTACGAGCCACGAAGCCGATGAGCCACAGGAGTGCGAGCCAACGGTCTTTTTCTTTTCTTTTCCTGAAATCGGCTCACCCGAGCCGATCTCTTCTTTGTTCTTTGGTGAGCCACGGCTCCTTTCTTGTTACATCCTCCCATAGATGTAATACATCCTCCTAAGGCTACTTTCTTCTTTTTTTTCCCTTTTGTTTGTTTGTTCTTTTGTTCAGTGACCATGAAGCCAACTTTTTCTTTCTTTGTCTTCTTGTTGAGCCTCTTGCGAACGTTATGCATCCTCCCAAGGATTGCACCTGTTGTTTTTTTCTTTTTCCAATTTCAGTTTGGTTTTCTCTGTTTTATCTTGTTTGCCCAGTCTTGGACCAACACTAAGTCAATTTTCTTGGGCTGGCGCCAGGTCTCCACTAGAACTTCTTCAATTTTACTCCAAATTCACCCACTTTCACATAAAATATCAGAAGAATATTTTTATAAGTAAAATATCAAATAGGAAAGAATATGACTAGTTATTATATCAAAAGTATCACAAAATATCCTCAAATAACTAGAAAAATATATGTCAATTTAAGCCCTATCAATGACCGTCGTAATTATTGATTAATACGACGGTTATAGTCGTATTAAATCAAATACGACACTAATGGTCGTATTAAAGAGAAATATATGACAGTTTGTCCCTAACCGTCGTATTAAATTAAAAAAAAAAATTATTTTTTTACTTGGCTTACACACACACACACACACACACACATACACATATTACTAATGTGACAAATAAATTTATATAAATTTTACTTTTACAATAATATTTATACATAGAATGTCTATGTATGAATGAATGTATATAATAATTAGTAATATATATGTATTACTAATGTAACAAATAAAATTATATAAATTTTACTTTTACAATAATAATTATACATAGAATGTCTATGTATGAATGAATGTATATAATAATTAAGATAGTATACTATATATATATATATATATATATATATATATGTATGTATGTATGTAATTAAAATTTTATTTATTTTATGTAACATATTAATCGAATACTCACTAATTAATGAAGGATCTATTATACTACATATAAACATATATATTAATAGAATGAGTAATAAAATGAAATTCAAGCTCTTTAAAACAAATATATGAAAACTTAAGATGTAAACAAAACTTAATTGAAAAATCAATGATCTAACCATTAGATGTACTTACAAAGTTAAAACAAGCTTAGTGGCCAAATTTGAATGTCATTCGTTTTATTTTATCACATTTGGAGTAATATTTATAAAATAGTAAGAAAACTTAGTGTATTTACAAATATAAGAATATCAATTTAATAATCCAACCGTTAGATTTGTTAAAATTATTACCAAAAGTATTATGACTAAATTTGAAAATAATCAAATAAAATTTGAAATACTTTTGATGAATTTTGTTATAATTAGACTAAAAACGATGGCCCTAACCGTCGTATTAGCTAAGTATAAACAACGATTTTATTAACAACCGTGGTATTTAGTAAATTAAAAACAACGGTACGATTTTGAACTAATACTACGATTGAAAATGAGTGGCATTGGTAAAAAACTGCCAAAATTTAATTTCAAAATAAGATTATTTCAACAAAATGCAACGGTGCACAATAACCGTCGTAATAGATATTAACCTAATACGACGCTTTAGAATAAATGTTATTATATTACACCTATTATGACGGTTAGTATACCGTTGTATAAATTGCACTATTGTGATAGTTTTGGGACCATCGTATTTGCCCCATTTTTTTGTAGTAAATGTTCTACCCAAAATAATATTATTAGTTTCAAACTTATTTTCTTTTCCTTAAGTTCTCATGTACTAACAATTGTTCCTTTTTTTGTTCTTCTTTTTTTCTAATCAAACTCCTATGATCTATTTCTATCTGTAATATAAATAGTGTTACCCATATTATGAATAATTGCCATTTATAAAATGTCTTCCATTGAATTTATATCCTAATAACATTCCTATGTCAACATTATTAACTGATAAGCTCGTTATTCAGAATGAAGAAAATCATAAGCATCCTTTTGGAGTTGATCAAACTAATGTAAAGCCTTAGGTAGCAAAAGGGATAGTCCAATTGACTACACACAAAAATTTGCTTCTTTATTTTGGCTTGAGTTGTCCCTCCAGATTTTACCATGTAGGAAATTACAACCACTATGAAATCAAAGACAGTAACAAAGTACGAATACGACAAATTAACAAACTCTATAAAACTTTACCTTGATTTCAGCATTTTTTAATATGAATAATCTACTATTAAACTAAAGAAAACTAAGCCTATGAACACTTAAACAAAGAATGCCAAATACAAGTACTAGAATTTAGAACACACACACGTGCTCAAAAGGTAATCTTTTTTTCAAAAACAAAACAGTACAAACTAAGTCCAAGAACAAATATGCAGACACAACAATAGGACAGCAATTATTAAAAGAGATAGCAAAAAGACAGAAAGAAAAAGTGATATGATCTTGGGGCTGATTTTCTAATGAATTTTGTGGCTAAATTTGGATAAAATTCAAGACCCATTTAATAACTCAAAACAGTGAAATTAGTGAAGAAACAAGATATCCAATTTAAACACTAGGACTCTAAGCCAAAATAGGGTTCTTAGAACACTAAAAATGAGAATCAAGTCATCCAAATCACAACCAAAGACCCTTGATTCAAAAGAAACCAAGAACACTTTGAAGAAGATGATTTAGGCAACCAACTTTACCTCTAACAAGAACCTTATATTATCTATAATCTAAGACTTAAATTAGCAAGCTAATTGATCTATCCTAAAAGAGTTTATAGACTTAATATATAGGGAGGACTAGACCCTAAAATAGTCTTGATGTTCATGGGATTTACTTAAGAGGAATCACCTCTCAAAAGCTCTCAAAGGAAACTCTTTGATTTATATTAATATCCAAAGTTTTTACATTGAATGTTATAATGTCATATATATAGGAAACTAAACCTAACTAAGGTTAGATAAAATCTCAGCCATTCAAGTATTTAAAAGGTCCAAAATATCCCTATTACGTAATAAAAATTGTGAGAATTAAATTAGGAATAAAATAAAACAAAACAAGAAAAAATTGAACAAAACAGGGCAAGGCCCGAAGTGACCTGGCGCTGGGCCGACATGATGTGCCTGGTGCCGGGTTGGTTCTATAAAAATTGGCCAATAGGCCGAGAGCGCTCGGCACCAAGTAGGCTTGTTGGGCCTAGCGCCGGCTGCGTACTGGTTCTCCATAGCCAGCTCATTTTTCTTCTCCTCAACCTTTCTCTCGCATGCGCTTAATCCTTCACACAAATTGTTGTTCAAGCTTTGATCTTTTTGGTCCTTTTTGGATCTTCCATTACTTGACAACTTTCTTGATTCTTGATCTGTCTTCTTGAAGGACTTTCAAGCTTCCTTTTGGCACCCACTTCTTAACAATCTTCATATTCCTTAGCTTGTTTAGCTTGAATCCTCCATTAGAAGCCTTCACAATTTAAATTCTTCTTTGACACCATGGAATGTGGTTTGAATCTCCATCCCCTTGTTTTAGCTTTGGCATGATGCTTGGGACGATTCCTATCATTTCCCTCTTCTTGAAGACTATTCGTCCTCGAATTAACACCTATGTAAGATCTTAAATAATAATCTTTTTCTGAAGATAAAAACACAAGTTTATGCTCTTCCACATAAAGCTCATTTTTTTCCTCTTCTTCGTAGTCTCTCTCTTATTATTTTCACTCTGTAAGCACAAGAATGTCTCATTTACTTTGTCTCCCTCCTTACTCTTTTTCCTTTTCTCTTCTTTTGCATCCTCTTGTTTTGAATTTTTCTTAAGCTCTTCTTCTTTTCTCTCTTGCTTTTGCTTCTTTTTTCTCAACTCTCTTCTTTTGTTGTCTTCTCCCCTCATGATGTTTTGATCTTTAAGCACCTCACTAAGGGGTAATGAAAGTAGTGTAATCTTCTTTCCATCCTTTTTCAATGTATATTTATTCTCCCTCCCCTTGTACGTCACATCTCTAGAAAATATCCATGGCCTTCCTAATAAAATATGCCCCACTTGTATTAGGAACACATCACATATCATTGTATCTTTATAGGCCCCCATAGCAGACTCAACCTCAACTTGTTTGTTTACTTTAACTTCACCACAATCACTCAACCAATGGAATTTGTATGGTTTAGGATGTCTCGTGGTTTTTAATCCCAAGTCTTCTACTAAGGTAGCACTTATCACATTTGTGCAACTTCCTCCATCAATAATCATACTACAAGGCTTTTGTCGGATAAGGCACCTAGTGTAAAAGATATTACTCTTTTGTGGATTCTCCTCATTCTCAACATCATTCACACCCTCAATCTTTCTAACAACACCAATCAATGGTAAAACCTTCCCAACCTCAAGCCTTTCCTCATTACCCTCTTCTTTTCTATACTTTTAGGTTATTCTCAATGATTATTTTGGTGGCTTACTTTTCTGATTTGGTGAATGTTGAAAAATTGGATTGGTATATGTGGACTTCTTAGGATAGGTTCCTTTCCTTACACCCATTAATTTTTCACTCCTCATTTTTTTGCCCTCGTGTCTTATTGGAATTTTTAAATAACCTCCCTTAAATTGTTCTCCACTTCCCTTCATTGGTTGCTCATATAATGGGGGTGAAGGTTTGCACTCATTTCGCACTCTAAATCTATCTCTCCTTTTTACATTCATTGAGGTTTGACTTTGATTAGATTTCATCCCCTTAATGTCCCTCCTCATTCCTTCCATTTTTGCTTAAAAAATTTTAAAGGCGGCTTGAATATCAAATGAAGTTCCTTGGCACATTGTATTAAGCATTTCAAGAGTTCTCACTTAAAAAATTTGGATAAAAAGATAAAGTAATTCCTTACAATCACTCCCTCACATGTATGCACTCACCCTCGTGTTTAACTCTCTTTAGCTTTTATATCAATAGACTCACCCTCTTATCTTTTTCAAGCACTCAATTTCCTCAATAAGTTCTTTCCACAAAAATCTCCCTATTTGCTTAGGAGCTAGTCCAAACTTGACAGGTTTACCAACCCTCTAAAAACAACCAACTAGATGACTAACGGTGGAAGTTGATTAACACACAACAATGAGCCTTAAGGAGTTTATATCAATCAAGTAGATTCAATGAATTTAAGAAGTTCAAAAAATTTAATAAGAGAATGGTGAATGGATAAGACCTAACAAGAATTTTTAATGTAATACTAGGAGTTCATGGAATGTGGCATTCATGACCAAGAGCAAGAATTCATCAACTAAGATGATCTCAAATGGACAAGAAATGTCCCCAAAATATTCAGAATGATAGATAATCAATTATAGAAAATGTTTGCAAAAATTTTAGCCACAATTTCAAGGGAAAAGTTCACTCAAGAAAAATATCAAACACTTGAGGTGCAACCTCGTAACTCAAGGATTTTCAAAAATTCTCATACTTGTAATAGCCCAAAAACTCAAAAACCACAAGAAAAATTAATCCCCAATGATTATACTAATATCAAAGAGTAATTTCTCAACAAGTAGAAGTAAAAAACATAAGTTTTATAGTTCACAAATTTAGCATAAAAATGAGTTACGGGATTCTTTTTGAACTCAATAAATTTGAAGCAAATAAACCCAAAAAACCATGCAATTTGAAACTTCAAATAGCTACTCAAACATCAACCCAACATACAAGATCAATTTCTCAACAAGAAAATCAAGAAAAATCAAAGTTTTAAAGACCTTTTTGAAGCACCTTCCGTAGTGATGAGTTTGCTCTGTTTTTCTTAAAACTTTGAAGCCTTTGTCTTGAAGAACCAAACCTTAATAAGAATCAAAGCTTTCCTTGCTCTGATACCAAACTATTTGATATGATCTTGGGATTGATTTTCTAATGAATTTCATAGCAAAATTTGGGATAAAATTCAAGACCTATTTAAGAACTCAAAACAGTGAAATTAGTGAAGAAATTAGTGAAGAAACAAGATACCCAATTTAAACACTAGGACCCTAAGCCAAAATAGAGAACTTAGAACACTAGAAATGAGAATCAAATCATCCAAATCACAATCAAAGACCCTTGATTCAAAAGAAACCAAAAACACTTTGAAAAAGATGATTTAGACAATCAATTTTACCTCTAACAAGAATCTTAAATTAGCTATAACCTAATACCCAAATTAGCAAGCTAATTGATCTATCCTAAAAGAGTTTATAGACTCAATACATAGGGAGGACTAAACCCTAAGAATGGTCTTGATGTTCATAGGATTTACCCAAGAGAAATCACCTCTCAAAAGCTCTCAAAGGAGACTCTTTGATTTCTATCAATATTCAAAGTTTTTACATTAAATGTTATAATGCCATATATATAAGTAACTAAACCTAACTAAGATGAGCTGAAATCTCAGCCATTCAAGTATTTAAAAGGTCCAAAATATCCTTATTACATAATAAAAATTGTGAGAATTAAATTGGGAATAAAATTGAACAAAATAATAAAAATTGAACAAAACAAGGCAAGGCCTGAAGTGACCTAGCGCCAGGCCGACATGATGCACTTGGCACAGAGTTGGTTTTGTAAAAATTGGCCAATAGGCCGAGAGGGCCCAGTGCCAGGTAGGCTTGTTGGGCTTAGCGCCAGGCGCGTACTGGTTCTCCACAGCCAGCTCATTTTTCTTGTCCTCAACCTTTCTCTCGCATGCTCTTGATCCTCCACATAAATTTTTCTTTAAACTTTGATCTTCTTAGCCCTTCTTTGATTCTTCATCACTTGACAACTTTCTTAATTCTTGATTTGTCTTCTTAAAGGATTTTCAAGCTTCCCTTTGGCACCTACTTCTTGTTAATCTTCATATTCCTTAGCTTAGTGGCTTGTTTAGCTTGAATCCTCCATTAGAAGCCTTTGTAATTTAAATTCTTCTTTGGCACCATAGAATGTGTTTTGAATCTCCATCCCCCTTCTTTAGCTTTAGCATGATGATTGGGAGGAATCCTATCAGAAAGCTAGTAACATACTTCTTTTAATGTTTATGTGGCTAAAGCATGAAATAGATCATATCCCAGGAAGAAATGACTAAAAATTTCAGCTATTTATAGTCCCAGTGTAAGGAAGGAAGATTAGTGACAAACTCTTATTTATTTGGGGGAATATATTTACCTTTTAAATTGGAATTGTTGGTGCGCAGTAAATGGTCTTCTTGAAGCAAATCTACCTACAAAATTTAGCAGCACCAGAGGAGTAATCCCCACACTTGGTGGCGTCGGTGGTAGCAAAGGAGATCGGCAGTGGCATTAGTGCTAGATGACACAATGTAGCTCATCAGTGCTGCAGAGGATAGATCAGAAATGGTGGTAGTGGCATGGGGGTGCCAAAAATGGAAGGAACTTGAAGAAATCGTAGGGGAAGGGCCAGGGAAGAGACAAATTCAAGGGTGGCAGTAGCGGGGGTGATAGAAGTAGGAGAAAGGAAGAGGGAAATCATAGAGGGAGCACCAAGGAAGAGACAAATCAAGTGCGCGCGATCGGGAAAGAAAGAAGGAAAGAAAGGAAAAAGACTTAGTGTTTAGTCTTTAATTTAGCTATGACATATACATCCTCACTAAACTCTCTCAAATAGAGATGGTTTAGTTACAAATGCCTACAATTTGTCTACAGCATCTTTTCGTCGCTAATCCCTCGCAGATAACAAGGATTTAGCAATGGCATTAAATATATGTTTTGTGTGTGTGTTTGTGTGTGTGTGTGTGTGTGTGTTTTGTATCTTTCTATTTTTCTAATTTAATTTAGATAGATATATAAGGCTAAATCTTAATTCTTGCTCAATTTCACGTAAGTTGTATGAATTTTTTTATAAAACTAAACTCAAAATTAAATAATAAATTATTTATTAGATATGTTAATGGATAATACATTCTTTTTCCAAATTTTAATCTTTTTAATAAAAATATGTTATAAATCAAAAAATCTTAATAAAATTATAATTTAGTTGTTAATTTTTGCTTGTTAACATTAATGTCATTAAAATTTAACAAAATTTCAAGTATTATTTTCTTATTAAGTAAGTAGTATAATTAAACATGCATATATTAGATTCATATATACTTTGCTACATATTTCAGAAGGAAAAAAAATCTAAAAACACATGGCTAGGAAAAAGTTTATATATATATATATATATATATATATATATATATATATATATTGATGGTAGAACTGTTCTGGGCAACCCTATGTCTTTCTTTATTCTCGAAGACTCTTCTCTGGGAAAAAGAAAGATTCTTTTGCCGAATTGCTTTGAAAGTCGCTAACTCGGCCTAGTTGCTCCCTATTCTCGAACTGGAAAATTCTTCTTCTTCTTACTAGCCTTTCTAGTCTTATCTTTCTATTCATTCTCTTTCTGTTGCCTAGGCATTCTAGGCTAGGCTTATGTCGAACTATTCTCTTTGATCTCTGGGCTTATGGATAAGGAGACATCCGATTCGGTTACATATTTTATATATATATATATATATATATATATATATATATATATATATATACACACACATACACAATTGACGCATACATATTTATATAATCACTAACATATGACATACATAACTAATATCCATATATGCATATACAATCATAATCACTAATATATCGATATAGTATATAACTTAACTATGCATATATATTAATTATCTAACATGTTAAGCATATTGACAAATTTATCATTATTGTATAACGACATGTATGTTTTAAAACACATCTCAATTAAACACTCAGTTAGACACATGATGATGAAATTGAACGAAATTTTTAAATATGTAACTATACATAAATCGGGCAATCAAAGAAAATTAGGATTTGAATAAAATAGCAAATTTTAAATGGGTTGCGAGGGTTTAGCTACTGCAATTAATTTTTGTCAAAAATTTCGTCCAAAAAATTAAACGACTGTAGCTAATAGCAAGGGTTTAGCTGCGACATTTTGAAATTAATTTCCCCATAAATTTCTTTCAAAAAATTAAAGGTCGTAGCTAAACCCTAACAAATAGTAAGGGTTTAGTTACGGCATATTGACATTAATTTCCTTTGAAAAAAAATTTTCCAAAAAAATTTAATAGCCGTAACTAAATCCTAGCAAATAGCGAGGGCTTAGCGACGGCAAATTTACAAATTTCCCTCCAAACATCCTTCCCAAGAAATTAAACGGTCGTTGCTGAACCCTAGCAAATAGCGAGGGTTTAGCTATGGCTTATTCACATAAATTTTCCTCCTAAATTTTATTTCCAAAAAATTAAATAGCCGTAGTTAAAACCTAGCAAATAGCGAGAATTTAGCTACAGCCTATTCATTTTATATTTCAATATAAATTTTTTTACAAAAATTTATACTGCCCTGGCAAAATCCTCGTAAATTTGCAAGGATCGCACATCTCCTTGTGCTAATAGCGAGAGTTCAACTACGGCTAGTCAACTCTTCGATAAATTATCCCTTCCTTACTTATCCTCGAAAAACCGTCTTTAATTCCCCGTCTCTAATTGCCATCGTGAATTCTCTATAGTGTTTCCCATCTTTTTCTCATAATTGAAGATGATTTCTTTTCTTTTCTCCTCTAAACTTGCAAACTAACCCTTAAGGATGAAGTTCATGACAGAATCAATTACCTAAATTTTAGGATTTTGATTTTTTCCTTTCAGATTTGTAGGCTTCACATAAATAACTTAAGGAATGAAGTGCTTTTTTGTCATTTTAAAATTTTTTCCATAAATTATTTGCTGATTATATATAATAGCGTATTTAGTACTTTTTAAAAGTTCTGTCAGTGAAACTAACAGAAGTTTATCATAAGGATCTATTTATAATTTGTTCAAAATATAGAGATGAAATTGTAATTTGGACAAACTGAAAGGATAAAATATAATTAATCAAAAAATAAAATTTTTAATATACTATATACCATAAAACATAAATGTCCCTAATATAAATTATTTTTCTATATATGAACTTGACATAAAGTACTCACGACTCATACTTTTCTCACATTATATTATATTATATTATATTATATTATATTATATTATATTATATTATTATAATTTTAAATTTTACATAATACTAAATCAAACATGATCAATTTTTGTAAGACAAAAATGTATTTAAATTGTAAATTCCTTAAAGAGTATATTCAGTGCGAAAGCCTTCGGTGCACCACTTATTTATGATACTACTTCGCATTCCTTAAGAAACTATGGAACTAGTAGAATTAAAATGGTAAAACAATACTAGCACAATGAATTTCGATGGTAAATTATATAATTTAATGCTACCAACTTATATATATTTAAGATGCAATTAGATTGGAAGTTTTTTTAAGAAAAAAAATGTTGATTTAGGTTTGTTTTGATAAAAAAATAAATCTAATGTAAATAAATTTTTTTAATAAAATATTAATAGTTATATTATTCACTATAAATAGATCGTAATGTTAATCTTTATATTCATAAAAAAATTATAAAATTAAAAATAATACTTATAATTTTTTTTTAAAAAAAATTAAATATAATCTCAATTCAAGTATACCTTTAAAGTAACCATATTAGATTCTCCACTTATAATATTGAACCGTGTATGGTGATGGAATGGGCACTATTAGTTTAGTACTAAATCATATAATTTACATGCATTAGTTGTAAATACCCAACCCAAATTGATTTGGGGTTTGGTATTCTTTGAGTGTTCCATGCTATGATCTAAGTTTTGAGGTGATAGGAGAATAAGTTAAATTAGGAAGATGTATTTGTTATTTAGTTTTCTTTTTTTAAAAAAAAAAGCTAATCCCATAACTTTTTATCTAAATGATATTTTTGTATTTTTATCGTCAATTGTACCCGATAGTCACACAAGGGTTTCAGATATCGAGGAAAAAAATTATTAATTTTCCAAACTTGAAGATAAATTCTATGAATTTTGGTTATTAATTCATATAGAAGAGGATGATTATATGTTAGAAGGTTCCCTTCCTTTTTGTTTCTAGGGTTTTCAAACCTAAGTTTAATTAATTTATTAGGGTTATAATTCTTTTATTGATTTTATTGTCATATTTTGATGTTAGCGAGCAGTTGTGGTGAATGTTTTACTTAAACTGGAGGTGTTAGTTTTAACTATTGTGAAAGGTAAGTGATTATGATATATTCTGATTTTCAAGAATATTATGAAATTGTATTTTTTGCATAAATTTGAGAAGTGATTTTGGCTCACAGGTTTAGGAGAAGAGGTGGAAGAATATGTTCTAAAATTTATATAAAAGAAATCCCCTCTCAATCGGTAAACAATCTCAATATAACCTCTCTAGTGGGATAAATATGAGGATTGATATCAATGGTCCTCTTCTTAATCTGAAATTCATGAACATCTGTCTGTTATGTATTAAGAATGTATTATGTCTTCGAATTTCTATTTTTAATGTTTTGAAATGGAAAAGAAAATTTTATATAATATATATATAAGTGCTTTAATGATAGATTGAAACTGTACCAAACTCTTGTTTTATTTATGGCTGGGACACACTCTTATTTTAGCATGCATGTAAATTTTGGGGGAAAAAAAGTTATAACTAGCTATTTGATACTATTCGATATGTTTTATTTAAAAGTATATAGATATATGTAACTTTCTCACTCTCAAGAGGATATCTAAACTATTTATTAGGTTTGTGTAACTCATTTAATTTAACATTTTACAAATGTTAATCAGGAATATGATGAGAACTATAAAAGTGCATGGGATTAGATGCACTTAAGGTTGGTTGGCTTAGCAAGAGTTCATTATTTGTTTGAGTTAGACACTGTTAAGCTCCTCATTTCTTAGCTAAGGTTGGATAAAAAAATTTATTGTAATAATGGTTTTATTTTATTCTTAAAATTTTTAAAATATGATATAAATTATGTTGAAATGTAAATTTTTCTTTAAAGATAATTAGTTTCAGTTAAAGTTAATAGATATTATTTTTGGGTTAGAAGTTTAACATTTCCTTGGAGATATCGCCATATATCATTTCAAATACAAACTCTGGTTCCATTTTAAGTTTCGAATTTGGAGCATTACATTAGTGTATACATGTATAGCTTAGTACATGTAACACTATTAATAGTGCTAAATAATACATGATATTAGTATCACCAGGGATGCACCTGGTTTGATTTGGTTTGATTTTATTCATTTTTCAAATCAAATCAATAATTTTAATTTGAAAATTTTCAAACCAAACTAAACTAAACCATCCTAATTTTCAAACTGTTGGGTTAATTTGGTTCTATTTGGATGGTTTTACTCTTATAAAACTTTGAACATATGATATTTAGGGTGTAAGTGGATAAAGATTTGTTTGAGTTGAATTTTGTAAAAAAAATTATAAAATATGTTAGATGAGGTGGGATCTAAAGAGAATTATGTGTTTTGAGTGGATAACTATATAAAATAATAATATATTTAAATTAAAGTCAAATTTGATTTAGAATTAGAATTAAAAATTGCTATCCAAATATAACCGTAAACAAAATAAACTAACACAAACAATATTTGCTAATTTAATAACTTATTCAAGATAAAAAAGATCAAATGACTAAGTTGGGCTACGTTTAAGATAAGAACATGACTATGGTACTTGGCCCAAGGTCAACTTCTCACTAAGCCGAATAGATATTACCAGTTGATAATGTATATTTAAGTTCATTCTTATATAACATTTATATTTTTTATTAAAATTTTATATGGGATCAAATGTCATAGGTATTTTTGTTTTAATGTTATATTTTAATTGATTGAAACATAAATAAATAAATAAATAAATATATATATATATATATATATATAAGGAGTTGCGGAAGGCTTTTGATTTGATACTTGGCATCATCATATATTGACATTTGGCAATATTAATAATATTAGATTTACATAGAGATGTTTTTTAAAAGAAATGTGAAGAGTTTTTTAATTTAAAATATCAAATTTATCTGAATTTAATGAATTCAGATCTTGACAAATATTAAATTTACATGAAGAATAAGGAGATGTATTCTTTCAATTAAGTTAAGTTAATTTATCTACTAATTTAAATTATCTGCAAATTAATACTTCTCTTAATCAAATAAAAGGACACCTCACTTAATTGGATACGTGCATAGTGTCTAATTTAAGATTACTTTTTTTTTCTAAAATAAAATAAGGTTATTTTTTTCTAAAAAAATATAAAAATTATTTAAATTTATTGAATTTAAATTTAAGTTATAATAATTCGTGCAACGTACGAGAAACCAAACTAGTTTAAGTTAAAAGGATAAGGATTTAGCCTTTCTCTTGTTCTAAATAGTATTAAAAAGAGTTTAATATTATTTTATTGTTAATTTTGTGCCTAGAAAGTCACAAGCAATAAGTTTGAAAGGAATAATTATATTTATAGGAGACGGAAACTAGCATATTCCGAAACTTTTATCATGATTGGAAAATTAAATTTAAAAAATTAAATATGTCTTGAATAATCACAAAGGCAATTTTATTCCTGTGGTTGTCTCAAAATATTCTCAACTCAATTAACTACCCCAACAGGACATGGGCTTAAGCTCAACTAATTTAAGGGTTAAGTTAATGGGTTGGCTTATTGTGAACCCATGGTCCAGAGGCTTTACTGGGCCTTTCGTTTTTTTGTGTTAATTAGCAATGGGCTCAGCCCTTATAGTTAAGGACTTAATTAATGGGGGGAAAATTAGGAGGACTTGATAGCAATTTTGTAACTCTCTGACTGATTAAACGTTCTGCCAGAACGTGGTTCTGATATTCATCGTTGTTCATCTGTCAGAGACAGTTCAGAGAGGGGAGAAAGGCCAAGAGGAGGAGGCAAAGGAAGGGGAAGAGCTTGAGGCTTCGAATTTAGGTGTGGAAGAGGTTGGTGGTGATAAGGGTGATCTGTGAGTAGGATTCCGGGTAAGGATTCTGACTTAACTGTGTTTTAATTTTCAACTGATGATTTGACTTTATGATCTTCTATTTTTCAATCTGAAAATTATGTTGGTATTCAATTGGATTGAGCATGGGAATAATTTGTTGTGATGTATGAGTTGTTTATGATCAAGTAAGACTATATGATATGTACTTTACTGTTCTTGTTCTGTACTGAATTTTGGTTGTTAAAATTCTGTTCTGTTCTATCATCTGTTTAGGGTTTGGTCTTGGTAGGGATGATCCCTTATGTTCTGTGTACTGGCCCTAGGCTTAGGGGATACAATACCTTGCCCAATTCTGTATACTGGCCCTCCTCCTAACGAGATAAAATAGTCAGGAGACTGATATCAATTAGCCAAAGCTTCTCCCCAAACACGTGTCATGAATTCTGGGTCTGTTCAATTGATTTGAAAAGTTGGAAATGGTGTAGTGAACTGTTATGGAAAAATGGTAGGGCAATGGTTGTGTTGTTCATTATTGGAGTGGTTGTAGATGTTGAGCCTTGTTCTGTTTCTTTGTGCATTTTGGCCTCTGATTCGTTCTGGTTTTATATCATTTCTTTCGTCTCTGCTTTTCGTGCATTGTGCTCTATTTTTTTGACAGATTTAGTTTGAACAGGCGCCTGTTATTCAGTCCAATAGGCGCCGATTGACATAGCTAAACAAGCACCGGTTCATCTCAGAATCGGACCCCTTCCGTTTTAGTAACAACAGGCGTTGTTTACTCTTCCTAACGGACGCCGATTGACTTTCTAATTTTGAATCTCTTCAGTTTTATCAAAGTTACCCTTGTTTGTTGTAATATTCCTTAGTGTGTGCTATAAGTGAGAAATATTTGAGCTTGAACCACAACCATATGTTACCCTAACTAAGTCCACTGCTACCACTATTTTTAAAGTTCAATGATTTGCAAAACTATATCTATGTAACTTGTTCAATCCCGGTTAAGTCATGATTCTTACTGAGCTAGTGAGCTCACACCTTACTTATCATTTCAGGTTCTCAGTTGAACGAGGAAGAATTAGACGGGTGGTTCGAGGAGGACCTAGAGTGACTAATTTGACGAGTTCATGTAACGTTCTCATTTATGATCTACTTTATGACATTGGAGTTTTAGTACGTTTGAAGTTATTCCAAGAGATTAGTTAAATCATTTTGCGTTGTAACAGAATAATTATGAGTTTTAGCAATTTCAGTTATGACAGTTGAGTCTTTTTTTTTTTTTTTTTTGGTAAAGTCTGTTCTGGTTCCAGGTTCGGTATCCCATTTCGGGATGCTGCCATGTCATCTCCCGGGTCCGGAGTGTGATATTTAGTGGTATCAGAGACATAGGTTATGACATCTCTAGGCTTTAAACTGCAAGTGAAAAATAAGTCTGAAATTTCTTAAGTTGACGTGTGAAGGGGTTGATGGTTTAAGTAATGCCTAGGTTTCGAGACTGTTGTTTATTAAGCTTTTGATTGTTTCTTTCTTGTTTGATTTCTTTTATTTAGTTCTTGGTTGATTACGATATTCGAGATGGCACGTGGAGCTAGGAGAGCAACACAGGAGGGTGCAGGAGACAGTGACCAAGACAGGGTTGCCACCAGGGCACGAGGCCAGTCTAGTAGAGCAGCACAGGGCTCGGGTTCATCAGCTACGGTATCTGTACCACGACGAGCTGATGGGATACCACTTAGGGGAGTCCATTTGCCTCCACCGCCACCGTATATGCCACCGCCGCCTGCCTCAGTACCACCACCAGTTTCGATGCTGGCAGGAGTGCCTACTTTTGTTCCTTCAGCTATGCCGGGACCTAGCGCACCGATAGATATGTCTGCAGCATGGTCTATGATGGCTCAGTTAATTCAGAGCCAACAGTCTCTCTAGCAGGAGCAGTTACGGTTACAGGCAGAGCAGCAGAGCGGACAACAGAGGAATGAATCGGGGGCTCGGTCCTTGTTCGAACGGATGAAGAGAATGGGGCTTCCGACATTTGATGGCATGGGTGGGCCAGATAGAGCTGAGGCATGGTTGGAGGAGCTAGAGCATTATTTTGAGACTTTGGAGGTGCCAAAGGAAGTCAAACTTAAAGTGGTTGTTCCCTTCTTAGTGGGGGAAGCACTGGATTGGTGGAAAGGAGTTAAGCCAATTTACTACCAAAGAGAGGAGCCCTTCACGTGGGGGAAGTTCAAGAAAATTTTCCTGAATCAGTATTTTCCAGACACATTCCGGATGGAGAAAGAGAATCAGTTCTACGAGCTCGTCCAGATGGAGCAGATGAATGTCACTAACTACGCACTCAGGTTTAATGCTTTGGGGAAGTACGTACCGACAGTCACCAAAAATGCAGCTTCACGAACTAACAGGTTCGTCCGGGGACTTCAGGCCAAGATTCGAGGAAGGTTATCTGGTAACAGGCCTACCGATTATCAGGATGCCTATCAGCGGAGTCTGGACATTGAGGCGGAGTTTCAGAGGACCGATGCTGAGAGGGACCGAAAGAGGCCTAGGTCCGTAGTCAGTCAGGGGCAGAGTGTTGGATTCGGATTTAGCCGAGGGCAGAGTGTTGGGACCGGATTCAGGCAGGGGTAGAGTTTCAGACTGGGTTCCAGTCAGGGGCAAGGGCTTAGATCAGCACCTACGGGACAGCCAGATCCTAAGAGGAGAGCTATGGCAGGGTCATCAACACCAGCAGTATCAGAAGGTCGCACCATGAGTGCCTTAGATTCCATAGCGCCTCAGTTCAACACGCTGTGGAATGCTTGCACCAACTGTGGCAGGAGGCACCCAGGAGAGTGTAGGTGGGCATCAGGCAGTTGCTTCCGGTGTGGGAAGCAAGGACATAAGGTATATCAGTGCCCAGAGCCAGTGCCGAGGTCAGCTCAAGCGAAGGTTGAGTCACAAAGGCCTAAGGCGGGAGAGCAGAAACAGAAACCCAATGCTCGGGTTTTCGCCCTGACTCATGATGAGGCCGAGACAGCAGATGATGTGGTCACAGGTACGATTCTGGTTAACTCTGTGCCAGCTTATGTGTTGTTTGACTGTGGTGCTTCGCACTCGTTTGTATCCCGTAGATTTGCTAGAGTACTTAAAACCTCCCCAACCTTATTAGAAAATGCTTATAGGGTGTCTGTCCCCAGTGGGAATGTGTTGGTTTCTAATCTGTTGCATGGGGATTGTAAGGTAGAAATTGAGGGGGAGGAGTTGGGTGCTAATTTAATTCAATTGAATATGGTGGACTTTGATGTCATCCTAGGTATGGATTGGTTAGCTAGGAATCATGCCTTAGTGGATTGTCGGGAGAAAAGGGTCCAGTTTGCTTTGCCGGGTAAAGCAGTGTTTCACTTCCAGAGCGGAGGAAGAGAGTCCCGTAGAAGATCAATGCCAGTAATTTCAGCTATCAGAGCTCGCAAGAGTCTTCAGAAAGGATGCGAAGCTTATTTGGCTTATGTGGTGGATACTAAGAAAGAGGAACCACGCATGGAAGATATAGAAGTGGTAAAGGAGTTCAAGGATGTCTTCCCGGAGGATTTACCAAGCATACCACCAGCCAGGGGGTAGACTTTGAGATCAACCTTGTACCAGGAGCTAAGCCTATCTCTAAGGCTCCATACCGGATGGCGCCAGCGGAGTTGAGAAAGTTGAAGACTCAATTACAGGAGTTATTGGACAAGAAGTTTATTCGCCCTAGTGTCTCTCCTTGGGGAGCGCCAATCTTGTTCGTTAAAAAGAAGGATGGTAGCATGAGGATGTGTATCGACTACCGGGAGCTGAACAAGATTAGTGTGAAGAACAAGTACCCTCTACCACGAATTGATGATTTATTTGATCAGTTGAAGGGGGCTAAGGTATTTTCAAAGATAGACTTGCGATCGGGGTACCATCAGTTGCGCCTCAAGCCCGAGGACATCCCAAAAAGTGCCTTTAGGACACGATATGGGCATTATGAGTTCTTGGTCATGCCTTTTGGTTTGACTAACGCCCCAGCAGCGTTCATGGAGTTGATGAACAGGGTCTTTAAAGAGGAGTTGGACAAATTTGTAGTCATGTTCATTGACGACATCCTAGTGTACTCACCATCAGAAGAAGCCCATCGAGAGCATCTCAAGATTGTGTTGCAAAGGCTTCGCGAGCAACAACTTTATGCAAAGTTCAGTAAATGCTAGTTCTGGTTAAGGAGTGTAGCATTTCTGGGTCATGTCATCTCGGAGGAAGGTGTTGCTGTAGATCCTAAGAAAGTTGAGGCGATTGTGGATTGGCCTAGACCAACTACGCTTACGAGGTTAGGAGCTTCTTGGGATTGGCGAGGTTATTACCGGAAGTTCGTGGAGGATTTCTCTAAGATAGCTACTCCACTAACCCAACTTACCCATAAGAGGACCTAGTTCAAGTGGAGTGATGCATGTGAGAAGAGCTTTACGGAGTTGAAGAGGTTGTTGACTTCGACTCCGGTTTGGCACTACCTTCGGAGGCTGGAGGATTCATCATTTTCGGTGATGCTTCGAAGAATGGACTTGGTTGCGTGTTGATGCGAGAATGGAAAAGTTATAGCTTATGCATCTAGACGAGTTGAAGCCATATGAGCGGAATTACCCGACTCACGACTTGGAGCTAGCTGCAGTGGTGTTTGCGCTAAAGATCTGGAGGCACTACTTATATGGGAAAACGTGTGAAGTCTTCACTGATCATCAAAGTTTGAAGTACCTGTTCACTCATAAGGAGTTAAATATGAGGCAGAGACGATGGCTTGAACTGATTAAGGACTACGACCTGAAGATCAGTTATCACCCGGGAAAGGCAAACCGAGTTGTGGATGCTCTCAGTAGGAAAGGACCGGGAACATTGGCAGCTTGTATCACTGAACAGCATCAGTTGATTTCTGAGCTTGAGAAGTTGGAATTGGAGGTTGTGCAACCTGCTTCGGGTTATCTGGCAGCTTTGATAGCTCAATCATCATTGGTGGAACAGATTAAGGAGGCACAATCCAAGGATGGTGAGTTAGGGAGGAAAATGGCAGCAGCACTCAGCGGAGCACAGCCGAAGTTTCAGGTTCACGAAGATGGCAGCTTATGGTTCCGGGGTAGATTATGTGTCCCAAGTGATGAGGTACTGAGGATGGAGGTGCTTAGGGAGGCTCATAATACGAAACTCTCAATTCATCCTGGAGGGACTAAGATGTACCGGGATCTCAAAGGAAATTTTTGGTGGAGTGGAATGAAGCGGGACATAGCAGATTTTGTATCCAAGTGTCTAGTATGTCAGCAAGTTAAGGCTGAACATCAAAGACCTACAAGATTGCTAAAGCCACTGGAGATTCCTATTTGGAAGTGGGAGCACATCACCACGGATTTTGTTACGGGTTTACCGAAATCAAAGACTGGGAAGGACACAGTATGGGTTGTGGTGGATCGGTTGACCAAGTCAGCTCACTTCTTGCCTATGAAGTTGACAGCTTCGATGGAGAAGTTGGTACAGCTATATATGGATGCAATTGTTAGGTTGCATGGGGTGCCAGTAAGTATAGTATCGGACAGGGATACCCGATTTGTGTCACGGTTCTGGAAGAGTTTCCAAGAGGCCATGGGGACCACTGTCACCTTGAGTACTACTTTTCACTCTCAAATTGATGGTCAATCTGAGAGGACAATTCAGATCTTGGAGGACATGTTGCGCGCTTGTGTTCTGGACTTTAAAGGGAATTGGTTGGACAGCTTAACTTTGGTGGAGTTCTCCTACAACAACAGCTTTCAGTCTAGCATTGGTATGGCCCCTTATGAGGCATTGTATGAAAGAAGATGTAGATCCCCGGTTTGTTGGGATGATGTGGGAGAAAGAAGGGTAACTGGACCCGAGTTAGTGCAGATAGCCTCAGAGAAAGTACAAGTTGTTCGTGAAAGGTTGAAAGCAGCTCAAGATCGGCAAAAGAGTTGGGCTGATAGTAAACGGAGACCTTTAGAATTTGAATGTGGAGACAAGGTATATCTGAAGGTTTCACCAACCAAAGGAGTCATGCGGTTTGGCAAAAGTGGGAAGTTGAGTCCGAGGTATGTGGGACCGTATGAAATTCTGGAAAGGGTTGGAGATCTAGCATACCAGTTAGCTTTGCCACCGGCACTATCTAGGCTGCACAATGTGTTTCATGTGTCCTAGCTAAGAAAGTATGTTGCTGATCCGAGTCATGTGTTGGAAGCATCTCCTTTGCGAGTCCGTGAGGATCTGACTTACGAGGAGGTACCAATAAGGATCGTGGACAGGAAGATGCAAGTCTTGAGACGAAGAACTATACCATATGTGAAGGTGCAATGGTCAAATCACACGGAGCGGGAGGCCATTTGGGAGCTGGAAGAGGATGCACGACGAAAATATCCTTCCTTGTTTGATGATTCAGGTGCACAAGTTTCGAGGACGAAACTTTTTGTAAGGGGGGTGGAATGTGAGCCCATGGTCCAGAGGCTCTACTGGGCCTTTCGTTTTTTTGTGTTAATTAGCAATGGGCTCAACCCTTATAATTAGGGACTTAATTAATTGGGGGAAAATTAGGAGGACTTGATAGCAATTTTGTAACTCTCTGACTGATTAAACGTTCTGCCAGAACGTGGTTCTGATATTCATCGTTGTTCATCTGTCAGAGACAGTTCAGAAAGGGGAGAAAGGCCAAGAGGAGGAGGCAAAGGAAGGGGAAGAGCTCGAGGCTTCGAATTTAGGTGTGGAAGAGGTTGGTGGTGATAAGGGTGATCTGTGAGTAGGATTCCGGGTAAGGATTCTGACTTACTGTGTTTTGACTTTCAACTGATGGTTTGACTTTATGATCTTCTATTTTTCAATCTGAAAATTATGTTGGTATTCAATTGGATTGAGCATGGGAATAATTTGTTGTGATGTAGAAGTTGTTTATGATCAAGTAAGACTATATGATATGTACTTTACTGTTCTTGTTCTGTACTGAATTTTGATTGCTAAAATTCTGTTCTGTTCTATCATCTGTTTGGAGTTTGGTCTTGGTAGGGATGATCCCTTATGTTTTGTGTACTGGCCCTAGGCTTAGGGGATACAATACCTTGCCCAATTCTGTGTACTGGCCCTCCTCCTAACAGGATAAAATAGTTAGGAGACTGATATCAGTTAGCCAAAGCTTTTCCCCAAACACGTGTCATGAATTCTGGGTCTGTTCAATTGATTTGAAAAATTGAAAATGGTGTAGTGAACTGTTATGGAAAAATGGTAGGGCAATGGTTGTGTTGTTCATTATTGGAGTGGTTGTGGATGTTGAGCCTTGTTCTGTTTCTTTGTGCATTTTGGCCTCTGATTCGTTCTGGTTTTATGTCATTTCTTTGGTCTCTGCTTTTCGTGCATTGTGCTCTATTTTTTTTGGCAGATTTAGTTTGAACAGACGCCTGTTATTCAATCCAATAGGCGCCGGTTGACATAGCTAAACAGGCACCGGTTCATCTCAGAATCGGACCCCTTCCGTTTTAGTAACAACAGGCGCTGTTTACTCTTCCTAACGGGCGCCGGTTGACTTTCTAATTTTGAATCTCTTCAGTTTGATCAAAGTTACCCTTGTTTGTTGTAATATTCCTTAGTGTGTGCTATAAGTGAGAAATATTTGAGCCTGAACCACAACCATATGTTACCCTAACTAAATCCACTGCTACCATTATTTTTAAAGTTCAATGATTTGCGAAACTATATCTATGTAACTTGCTCAATCCCGGTTAAGTCATGATTCTTACTGAGCTAGTGAGCTCACACCTTACTTATCATTTCAAGTTCTCAGTTGAACGAGGAAGAATTAGACGGGTGGTTCGAGAAGGACCTAGAGTGACTAATTTGACGAGTTCATGTAACGTTCTCATTTATGGTCTACTTTATGACATTGGAGTTTTAGTACGTTTGAAGTTATTCCAAGAGATTAGTTAAATCATTTTGCGTTGTAACAGAATAATTATAAGTTTTGACAATTTCAGTTATAACAATTGAGTCTTTTTTTTTTTTTTGTAATGTTTATTTTGGTTTCGGGTTCAGTATCCCATTTCGGAATGCTGTCATGTCATCTCCCGAGTCCGGGGTGTGACACTTATAAAACTAAGGTCTAAAGAATTTATTATAAATATCTCACTACCTCGAGTCTCATGCATAAGACGCGTCACAGAGATTACCAGCAGCAATCAAAGTTATTCTAGTAAAAGGTTGTTGTGAGTTGAGAGAAGAAAATAAAATATTTCCAATCAACTTTTTCATACCGATTGTAGACAATCTAGGATGCCTAATGCTTGGATGATTAGATTCGTGCAACAAATTTCTTCGTTCTTATAATTTTTGTTTGAGATAGTTTTTCATTATTCTAAATTTAGTAGCATGAATTCATCACAGATTCAATAAATTTGATACGTAGATTTATTAAGAAATGTGGTTTTAGTGCTGAAGTCCAAAGAGCTTCATGGATTGTCGGCCTTTTGATATTGAGCTACATTAGATTAAGATGGAAAACCATGGAAGAAAAATAAGAAGGGTAGGAATTGGTGATGTTTTCGGAGATCCAAAACTATTGTCTTCACCTTGCTTACACCCAAAACATTGGTCATTGGTTAAATTCTGGGTTAAAGTTGCAAGAAATTCACATGGTAATTCTCTAGCACACATCGTCACTCTATGGCAATATTTGGATAAGAAAGTGAATCACGGACAGGTTCTTTTCCTCTATGCAGGCTTGTGGAAGGAAATTGCAGGAAATCAGGGTTGGGGTAGTTGGACAATGGATGTGGCAGAGGGATGGAAGAATCGAGACAAAGGAATAAGAAAGTAAAGGGCGTTAGATAGAATGGGTCAGCAACGGCAGCTTGAATGGAGAGAGGGCATAGACGTTGATGGTTAGAATAGGGTGGTGCAGAGATGGAGTCTAAGTGGAAGAAAGGCGATAAGGATGGTTTGAGCCTTTTCAACTTTCGGCAAAATATGCTTTAACAGTTTCAACTACCACTGTCGCCTTAAGATAAGCATCCATGTTTGCTGAATTGCCGAGATGATAAGACCTCACTAAAGGGAAAATCTTTTAATGGTCTAATTTAGCTTCGGAGGGAACAGGCTATGCATAGGGAAGGGATATAGAGGACAAATGTGTCTTTTTACCTTGTGAAAAAGTTTCAAACCTTTAAAAATGGACTGCTAGAAGCTTTCTTGGAAGTCAAAAATCACTGTCCTTTATTAAAATTATACTACTTCTATTTTATAATATAAATAATTTAAAATTTAAAATTTTTTTCATAATATAAATTATTTTACAAAATTTTATAAATATTTATTATTTTTTTTCTAACTTTATCTCTCCTTACAATTTTTCTCTTTTTACTATTTATGATCCAACTCTCTCTAATTATCAAAATAAATAAAGATTTAATTATAATTATTTTTAAAATTTTAGTTTTAAAATTATATGAAATTTAAGACTCTTAATTCTTATATACAAATTTAAAACAACTTATATTATTAAATATAAGTAATACTTTGTTTGGGAGTGAAATACTGTTAAAAGGGGAAGGCAAAAGTCACTCCCCTTCACTTAGATTATATTGGATTGAAGTAAAAGTAAAATAACCTCGCGTTTTTATCTCATTCAATTTACCCTCCAACCGTCTAATTCTAAACAAATTTTCTACATTTACTTCCCTTCTAAATTCCTCCTTTTAATCAAATAAGATACATTATATATTTACCACCATCGCTTCTTCATTTCCTCCCTCCCTCTTTTCACCCAACCAAATAAATATAAACTAAGTAAACCAAAAAAAGTATGTTTTATTCCATGTCATTAATGACTGAGCTTGAACACGGCAATTAACTTTCATGCAAAGCGCAATTCATTTTCAGATTCCAATAAAAATTAACTTAACAACGAGAGATAGCAATATTCCCCCATAAACAAGGGACTCATTCCGGATTGAAAATTTTTCCATTTAAGCAGGTATAAAACTAAAAGCAGACTTCATTCCTCAGTCCACCCTCGACGGGAATTGCACGATCTCTGCTCTTGATCCGTCCTATATATATTTTATATATTATATACGTATACATATTATATAAATTATATATATATATATATATACTATGTAAATTATAAATAGATTACTTATATATATATAATTATATATATAATTTAAAAAATAGAAGAAAAAATGAAAAAATATATATCAATTATTAATTTTATTTTTACTAATTTAATAATTTAATTAATAAATGAACCATTAAAAACCATCACAAAATTTTCAAAGTGATTAAAAAAATTTTAATAAAAATATATCGAAAGTTAAAAATATTTCCAAAAAAAATATTTAAAAATTTTTCAAACCCAAACGGGTCCGCTGTATCAGAATTGAGAATTATTTTATCCTCGACCGGACGGGCTTAGGGCGAGAATCTCCAACTTTTCCCGTGATGGGAATGGAGAAATGAGAGATGCGAAGACAGAATTGGACATTTTGGTCCCCGACACCTGCCATCTCTAATAAAAACCCATATATAAAAAAAAAGTTTCATATCCATCCCTAGCACGCATCACAACAGGTAAACCAGCTTCCACATTAGTAGTTTCATAATCATACACAGTGACAGTAGCAAGATGAAAGGTTTTCCAATTTTTCTCTAAAATCACCCGAAGATGCAATAGACGCAAAGATGGAGATACGAAAATAACCATGAAAAACCAGTAACTAGTTACCAAAGAATAATCATCGAGTACAGAAGACAACAACTACGAGTACACTGATTTAAAACCCTCCGTTAGAGAAACCACCTTAGCTGAAACCCTCAACTGCAATTTTGAAACAGCTTCCCGAATGTCCTGTGATGCATGAAGAAAATGATCATGATACTCAAACCTTTTAACAGTTTAATAGCCAAAGAAACATTTCTTGAATACAAGGACAAAGTCCTACCCACCCGCAAAATTACCGGTACCCCCACTAAAAAGGAGGAAGAGAGGGGAGGGGGAGGCCACGAGAGGACAGCTGTAACAAGATATGTGCTAACAAAAAGACATTTGAATAAATATTATGAATACTGACTGGCGTCACAAAGCGCATTATCCATTTAGCTATATACCTCAATGCTGTAGCGGGAAGAGAAATGTGTCAATATAACGGATTTGTTTCGAATCCATTCAGCATGCTTTATAATCTGCACATTTCCAGTAGTTTAACATTTCATTAGCTAATAAACTATATAAGAATCCCAACTACTTCTTTCAAAAATGTCAAAAGATCACAAAAAGTACACATTTTGCAACTTGCCTATAGATGGCCACTTATCAGATGTACACTATTATCATTAGAAGAGGTTTATGCGGAGTATTGCTTAAATATAGTATGATTTTCTCCAAGTTTAAGTGCCTCATTTCAAATACCTCCAACAAGTGAGTATGGCCATGCTCTCGTGCATGTTCAACACTGAAGTTTTCATCCAAAAATGTTGCCTGTCAAAAACAAAATTATTCATAATTGAATCTACATAATTCATACAAGGGTCACATGAAGGAAGGCAAACCAAATAAAAACTCAACAGCAAGTAGCTCATCAACATTACTGCAAAAATCAATTAAGGTTACAGGGAATGCCTGGTCTTGTATTGTTATGCTTTTGGTTTACACACATTAACAAATACCCAACATAGCAGCATACATGAAATAAATGGGCATGCAACCTAGGAACAAGGGCATCAGTAAACAAATCAAAAAGAGATATATCAATGTACCTGTTCTGTTTACAGGTAGCTGAATACTAGATATTTATTTTGTACAACTGCTAAATACTAATGCCTCATGAAATTTACGAATGTTTGTAAGTTATTTGATCCCTCGTGTCACAGATTACAGCAATTATTTAAATGAGGTTCTTGAATTTTGATGGTAAACATTTCTTTAGAAGGTACCAAAGTGGAAAAGCAACTGGCTAAACAAGTTCAAAGGAGAAAATCTGAGACTATTCATGGGTTTGCACTGTTTGTTATTAGTACAACCATTTGTTATTAGTACTGCTACTACTTCCCTTCTGTTTCCAGTACAAGATATTACTACCACTACTTTCTTTATTATTCACAGTTACTACTAGAAGATTCTACAGTTTATTTGGTGGATTTCACAAACATATAATCTGTAAACAAGCAAAGCTGCCAAGCCCTTAACAGCTCCCAAAAGAGTTATATAATCCATCGAGTATTTTATCAGAAACATGCCAAGACCTTCATGGCACCTAAACTTTAAAGTAGACGAAGTAAAATGACCTCCAAAGGGGCACTGAGCGGAAAAACAATTATTACCCAAGGCAGGGTTCTTCTGATACATGGTTCATGTACAATTATAAGGCTTGTAACCAATAATCATTATACATTTTCAACAAATACAACAGACTATCAAAAAAAGTTAAACAGTTAGTGAATTAGTATACTATTTAGAACATGAATGAGATTCATTACTTCATAGCCAAATTTGATCTCGTGGTATAAACTTACGAATATAAGTAGATACAATAAATAACAAAGCTAATATTGAATCAAAACTCAGAGAAAGCTACAGTACATTCCATACAAACTACGTGTGTCTATCCTGTCCAACCCTTCCCACCAATCAAAATTTTCCTTTTCTTGGATGAATTTGCATGCTCTAGTAGATGTTACAGATAGATACTATGGTTCCTAAGAAAACAAAAGCTTTTATTCCAAATACTTAAGCTCAAGTGAATCTAAATGTTTAGCTTATTACATTTCCAATATCATTTATTTGGCATGAAAGATCACAAGATAGACTAGATTATGATTGTTATTTGTTTACCATATGCATATAGAATGTACTTAATGCCTTTTTTTTTTTTTTTTTTTGAGGAAAATGTACTTAATGCCTTCATAATGAGATTAGCTTTCTATTTTACAAAATAAGGTTTCAGAAAAAAAAAATGTTTTAAAACATAACTAAAAAATAGAAAAGAAATGGCTTTTGAGCGAATTGAAGTTTTATGAGAGTAACAAAGCAAGATTGAGCTTAAAAAGTTAGCTCGACTCTTAACTTGTAAATTTGGGAAAATGCTAAACTTAATTGAATTAAGAATGCCCATCAGCATTCAACATGGCTCCATTACATTGCAGCCTTTCTACAAATTACAAGTGTCCCACTTAGCATATATAGCTGCACATATTTAGGAATTATAGCTGTAATTATTTCCTGTAATTGTTTCTATATTTGTAATGTATAGTTGGCTTACCTTAAATAGGTCTAGGTATCTTGTATAAATACCTTGAGATATATGGAATAAACACAAGAGTGTTTTTCAGCCAATTATTAATTTGGTATCAGAGCCAGAGAAAAGACTTCCGCTGCCTCCTTTTCCCAAACCCTAGCCGTCATTGTCTCTTCCAAAACCAGCGCGCACTGTAGCAACACTGTAGCAACACTGTAGCGGCGGCGATACTATAGCATGCGGGTACTGTAGTGAATCGCGCTGGTTATCATCTATCATGGCTACCAAAACTAACAATGAAGCGATCCCCGATAGCAAGAAACTCTCGACGGTGACCATTCATGAAACCTCTTCTCCAATCCATATTAAATTGGATTGTACTAATTATCGTGTTTGGTCAAAGATCGTGTTTGGTCAAAGATTTTAGAGATGCATATTGCTGGCAGAAAGAAGAAGGGTTATATTACTGGACAAAAGGCTGTACCTGCAGAAGATGATCCGGGTTATGATGAATGGGAAGCTGAAGATGCTCTTGTCAAGTCTTGGCTTATTAATTCCATGACTGATAATCTGATGTCACACTTTGTTCAGTGTGGGACATCTAAAGAAGTTTGGGATGCGGTTAAGAGGAGCTATCTTGATGTGTCTGACTCTTCCCAAGTCTATGAACTGATGAAGAGGTCATTCCAATTGTGCCAGGGTGGTCGACCTCTGCCAGAATATTACAACGAGTTGAATTCAATTTTCATGGAACTTGATTATCGTAGGCCCAATGACATGACATGTGCTGCTGATATCAAGAAACAAAGGAAGTGTATTGCAGAGGATCGCATCTATATGTTTCTTGTAGGTCTTGATCACTATTTGGATCAAGTTAGTAGTCGTGTTTTGGCTCCTTCCCCTCTACCAAGCTTGGAAGAAGCCTACTCTTTAGTTCGTCATGAAGTGCAGAGACAGGTCATTATGGGAATAGAAAATCATTCTGAAGCTTCAGCTCTAACGATTCAAAAGAGCACCTCTCAGTTGACTCCTTCTGTTCCTGTGAATTCTGTCGCTTCCAATTCTCGCTTCTGCACTCATTGCAATAGTCCCAGGCATATACCATAGAGGTTTGTTGGAAGAAGCATGGATATCCGGAGTGGTATAAACTTAAACAAGCTGAGAGGAAAAATAAGAAATCTGCTCAGATTGCTGTTATTGATACTTCTCCACCTTCTGCTTCTCATGTCTCTCAAGTGTCTGCTCACCAAGGCAATTCTAACACTTGGGTTATTGATTCAGGAGCCACTGACCATATGACTAGTAATTCTTCTATCCTTGCCTCTCTAATGTCTTCACCTGTCAAGTCTGTACAGGTTGCTAATGGGACCTCTATGCCCATTACAGGAGTCGGGAGTGTCTCAATTTCTCCTACATTCTCCATGTCGTCTGTCTTACTTGCACTGCTCTTTCTAATAGTCTTCTTTCCATTAGTAAGATTACCAAAAGTCTTAATTGTTCCGCAATATTTGATTCCACTCATTGTATCTTTCAGGACAAACGTACGAAAAGGATGATTGGCATTGGTAGGGAAAGAGGCGGTCTTTATTACTTAGAGGGGGCTACGCAGTTTCAATCTGAACCTAGCCATGGCCTTCAAGTAGAGAGCAAGTCATTTGATAGAGAGAAGATTCTTTTATGGCATTGTCGTCTAGGGCATCCATCTTTTCCTTATTTAGAGCGTTTATTTCCAAAATTGTTTCGCAATGTTGCTATCTCTAGTTTAAGATGTGAACAATGCATTTATGCTAAAAACCATCGTGTTCCTTTCAAAACTAGTTTCAATAAGAGTTCTATTCCTTTTTCGTGTGTTTACAACTGATGTATGGGGTCCTTTTTCTACTCCATCCGCTTCGGCCATAAATACTTTGTGTCTTTTATTGATGATTGCACTAGAGTGAGTTGGGTATATTTGATGAAATCTAAAAGTGATGTTATACAAGTGATTCCTCAATTTTACAAAATGATTGTGACACGGTTTCATACTCGAGGTCCAAGTTTTTCATTATGATAATGGTTGTGAGTTTGTAAATCAATCTCTTACCCAATTCTTCCTAGAACATGGCATCCTCCACCAAACAACTTGTGCCTACACACCACAACAAAATGGGGTAGCGGAGCGTAAGAATCGTCATATCCTTGACGTTGCTCGGGCTTTGAGCTTTACTATGCATGTTCCTAAACGTTTTTGGGCTGAGGCTTGTCATGATTCTTTGTCTTTCTTATTAATCGCATGCCCGCTCGTATCCTTAATTTTCAAACCCCTTTACGGATGTTGTCACAATTTCACTCTATCCCTTCTGCTCTAAATATTTGTCCTAAGGTCTTTGGTTGTGTATGCTATGTTCATGTCCACTCTATATATCGGGATAAGCTTGATCCACGTGCTCTCAAATGTGTTTTTCTTGGTTACTCTAATTCTCAAAAAGGCTATAAATGTTTTCATCCTCCTACGGGTAAATATTATGTTTCCATGGATGTTCGGTTTTGTGAACAAGAGTCGTATTTTTACGGAGATGTCTCTATGATTCCTCTTCGGGGGAGATTAGTAGTAAGGAAGAGGAACGGTTATGGTTAGAAGAGAAGAAGTTGTGGATGTCGAGTAAGGGGAGAACTCGGCTATTGTGGAGAATAAGGAATCTTTAGATGATACTTGTTCAGGTGAGGTTGAGTACGAATTTAAAGAGGGAAAGGATGAAAGACCAGCTAGGTTATTTCAAAAAGGCTATACAAGAAGAAAACGAGAATACCAGCTGTTATGCCTCCTCTTGATTCTAGTGCCCCTCTTGATGATGCTACCATGCCATCGGATGACTCTTCTACTATTAACCACTGAGGTATGTGTTCCTTCTCTTCCCACTTCAACTTCGAGAGATAGATTCTACTACTTTGACTCTACCGGTTATGGATCACGATCATGGTAGAAGATATCCCCTTCGTGAACGTAGAGAACACGATAGGTTGGGTTTTCCAAGTCATCTTTTAATGTCACTTATCCTATTTACGATTTTATCTCTTATCACCGTTTGTCTAAGGCTCATCTAGCTTTTGCTCTTCGGTTGTCTTCTGTGTCTATTCCTAGTCATTTTCGGGAAGCCCTTGGAGACCACTAAGTGGAAGATTGCTATGGAAGAGGAGATGAAGGCCCTTCAAAAAAATTCTACTTGGGAGATGGTTGAGTTGCCACGGGAGAAGAGGACAGTAGGATGCAAGTGGGTGTTTACGAGTGAAATACAAGTCGGATGGGACAGTTGAAAGGTATAAGGCTAGACTAGTGGCCAAGGGTTACACTCAAACCCATGGGATTGACTATCATGAGACTTTTGCTCCTGTGGCTAAGATGAACACCGTTCGAGTCATTCTATCTCTTGCGGTCAATCTAGGCTGGCCATTACGCCAATTTGATGTAAAAAATGCTTTTCTCCATGGTGATTTGACCGAGGAGGTGTATATGGATCCTCCTCCGGGATTTACACTAGGGAAAGGTAAGGTGTGTAAGCTGAAAAAGGCATTGTATGGGTTGAAACAATCGCCAAGGGCATGGTTTGGCAAGTTGAGCTACTCGATGAAGGCGTATGGTTTTAAGCAAGCTTTAGCGGATCATACTTTGTTTTATAAGCGGGAGCATGATGATATTACCTTGCTTATTGTTTATGTTGATGATATGATTGTTACGGGTAGTAATGCTTGGTGAGATAGAGAAACTTCGAAGCTATTTGGCCAAGGAATTTGAGATGAAGGACTTGGGGGTTCTAAAATACTTCTTGGGTGTTGAAGTATCTCGGTCCAAGCAAGGACTTTTCCTCTCTCAACGGAAGTATATTTTAGATCTCTTAGCTGAAGCCGGTAATTCTGCCTGTGAACCTGTAAATACTCCTATTGAGATTAATTATGGCCTGGCTATCTATCCTGATCAGGTTCCAACTAACAAGGAGAGATATCAGAGACTAGTGGGGAAGTTGATTTATTTGACTCATACTAGGCCTGATCTATCATATGCAGTTAGTGTTGTCAGTCAGTTTATGCACAATCCAAGTGATAGACACATGAATGCAGTGAATCGTATTTTGGCTTATCTGAAGTCCTCTCCAGGTAAAAGTATTATGTTCTCCAAACATGGGCACTTGGATATTGTTGGTTACACAGACTCTGACTTTGCTGGCTCTAAGTTAGATAGAAAGTCTACTCTAGGCTATGGGTCATTTGTTGGAGGTAATTTGGTGACTTGGAGGAGTAAGAAACAGAATGTAGTGTCATTATCTAGTGCAGAAGCTGAATACAGGGCTCTTCATCTTGCAACCACAGAGCTTGCTTGGTTAAAAATTCTCTTGATAGAACTCGGGTTTGGTCCAAAGAAACCTATGGTACTGTATTGTGATAACACTGAAGCTATTAAGATCGCTAACAATCCAGTTCAACATGATCGAACTAAGCACATTGAACTTAACAGGAATTATATCAAGGATAGTCTAGATTCTGGTATGATAGAGGTTCTGTACATTAAGAGTGCAGAGCAACTGGCTGACATAATGACTCATGCTGTTACTAGTAGACCATTTTATGCATCATTGTCCAAGTTGGGCATGTGTGATATCTATGCACCAACTTGAGGGGGAGACTTAGCATATATAGCTGCACATATTTAGGAATTATAGCTGTAATTATTTCCTGTAATTGTTTCTATATTTGTAATGTATAGTTGGCTTACCTTAAATAGGTCTAGGTATCTTGTATAAATACCTTGAGATATATGGAATAAACACAAGAGTGTTTTTCAGCCAATTATTAATTGTCCCTAAATGTCAATAGCGACACTCCTCCCAGAATTTGTTGTCTCATGCATATAAGAAATATCCATATTCCATACTCAGACTCGTTATGCCATTTAACTTGAATGAAAGTTAACACTCCTCTTCAACTATAATTAAAAAACTTGCAGAAATTTATAGCAGTTGACACATTGGTATGATGCTTGAACTTTTCTGTCAGCTTAGTTTTTTGACAAACAAATTGCAAAAGACAAAAAAGATAATATTTCAAAGCTAACAGACAATTCATTCATGTTTCTTTCAAGAGAATTACAAGTCAAAGATGAGGTCTTATCACAGTCCACAATCTACAAGGCACAAGTTCAAAAGATGGTAAATGAATCCTAATTAGACACTTTATCTAGTTGCTGAAGCCTAGGATTTTTACCTCAGTTATAAGGATCTTTGCCCGAAGCACATCAGCATTGCGTGGATTGAGAAAAAAATCTGACGTTGTGTCCCCTGTGAAGGCTACCTCAGGGCACAAGATAGTATCTGTGATCTGACCAACTTTCTATATCAAAAAATGGAGGGAAAAAAACAAAAAAAGAAAAGAGCAATGGGAGGTAACAAGGAAGCCAATGGCAATATCTATATACCTCAACTCCAGATTTCTTCAATTTTTCAATTTGTTTTCCTTTAAGATCCATGTATTGTTTTCTCAGCTTTTTTCTAACAGAGTAAATTACATAACCCTGTGCAGATAAGAATCAATCAGAGATGATTATCTCTTAAGAGTACGATAGAAATTTAGAAAGCAAGTATTACAAAGCTAATAAAACAAGTCCAAATTTCCAACCCCCCAGAAATTTTCTCTGTACTAAAAATAACAGACGGGTACAGATCATAAAAATATCATATTTATTATCAATTTCCTTTGTCAATGACAAAAATTTTAAATCTACGGTTTAATAATTTATAACAAGAAAGATGGTCATTGGAAATATACAGCATCTGCATGCAACTAGATGTACAATTTTGGCAGGCAGATAATTGGGGTGGGGGTGGGTGGTGGAGTCCACATAGCTGGTGCTCTGTTCTGTGTAGAGAAGGAAACAAAGCATCAATTACCACATCTTACAGAAAAAGCTGAACATTGGGGCTTGCTCTTTTTCTATTGGAGATTATAAGGCAGATGCCAAGCGACACTCAAAGATTCTAAAGCACTCAAGGATAATAATAGAAGACAAGGAGATGAAAAGGAGCATCACAATTAACCTTGTGTGCCCCACCTAGAAGAAGAGCAATGACAACTTTTGGTACAACAGAAAACCCTATTTACAAGGAGTTGGAATAGTTTTTTGTTTTACTAGTTTCAAAGTAGACTATTTATCCCTGCGCATATAGCAGGCATATGGATGGGCTTCCGAGCAACACTGTGAATATCTTGATAGAAATCTTGCATTATGTTCTCTACTGATAAAACTTTAGCAGTTAAAAAAAAACACACAAAGTTATCATCTGCAGCAGCATCTGGGTAATTTGTGAACATATCCACAAATGATTAGACCTGGTAAGGTTCTGCACATCTTTTACATGTAATATGCTAACACAGCCTCAGTAAAAGTTGTTGCTTCTAGAGATTCAGCAATTGAATTGCTGGATTTCAATCTATTACCTTGCACATTACATAAAATAAATATGGAACTTGGAATATTACCTGACTTGGTATGACATGGCAAGTTTTGAACGGTCTCACTACAAGATCATTCCGCATTTCATATGTTTCTCCTGATTGCGAACTTTGAAATTACAGTTTGGACTAGGAAGTACAAAAAAACCAGGAAAAGGAATTCAAAGAATTGCATAAGAGTGCACACCTACGTCTAAAGCAACCAAATCAAAGTTCAGTTCCACCTTACTCATTGACCTGTGAATATCAAATAACTTCTCAACATCCTCTTTTATACAAGGTGGCACAATAACTATTGGAGGTTTTAAGTTGTATAGACTGCGAGTTGCCACATACATTGGAAGTCCTCCCTGACTCAGAAAAAAAGCAGAAACTCTTTACCGCTTCAATTTAGTGTACAAAATATTGATGGAAAATGCACAGAATTTGACAAGCTATCCAGAAGT
The DNA here is from genome assembly GCA_026120185.1 of Voacanga thouarsii. Classification (NCBI taxonomy): domain Eukaryota; kingdom Viridiplantae; phylum Streptophyta; class Magnoliopsida; order Gentianales; family Apocynaceae; genus Voacanga; species Voacanga thouarsii. The sequence continues at coordinate 1,233,149 of JANUWF010001095.1, read as the reverse complement.
AAAAACAGTAACCGAAATTAAATTAGATATTTTCTTTGAGTAAGCCCAACTAAAAGTAGTCAAGTAAATAATTTTTACACTGGCAATAAGAATTCACATGACATCTTTAATTTGAAATGACTGGAGGTAGATAGAGGTTCCAGAACTGTGGACTGATTCAAGTTCAAGTGTAGAATATTCTTCACAATGGTATATGTTATATAACTTATAGCAGTTGCTCTCTTGGGGTGATGTCTGAAATATTCACAGGCTTAGTGTTGCAATATTCAGGCCACTTAAAATACAGAGATTTTCATATATTTCTCATTCATATACGGATTAATTTGAACTAATTTAGTATCTTGACATTACTTTACATCATGACATCATTTCCTTACCCCAATATGTAATTACTATATTTTGCAACAAATAGAAATGCAGACAATTTGCCATAAGCCTGTTAAGATAAATTTTCTTCTCAACAAAAACCTATTAAAATAAAAGCAAAACTAAGAAAATTGGAGCTAATTACAAAAATCTTGCAAATGACCCGAAAACCCATATATTATAAGGAAGAAGGGAAAGGAGAGAGGGAAAAAAAACCTTCAGAGAACTAAATACTTGAACAGATTTCACATAACAAAGCCCTTTGATTTTGTTAGAGAACTGTCATTCAGAATGAAATAGAGGTAGCACTCAATACGGTTATCCAAAAACAGAGCAGTGGAAGCTTACAATATGATCAAGATGGGCATGAGTAATGAACAAGAAATTCTGGTGAACAGCTCTAGAAGGGCACCTTCCAATATCAAAAGCACACTTCAATTGAGGCACAATAACACAAGTCTCATGACCACCAACTGAAATTCCTTCAACCGAATATCCCTCAACATCTACTCCTTTCTTGTAAACCTCGGCCCTCGCCCTTCTGTATTCGTCTTCTTCCTCAATTGCTTTACCAAGTGCTGACAAAAATCCTGAAGAAGAAGAACAAACAGATGACCCTTTTACAGCACTTGGACGAGAGCTACTATGGATGTGCAGTAGTGAAAGACTGTTATCCCTTGGACTTTGGAAAAATGGGGAATTTGGACATCTGTGAGCGAAGGGTAGGCAAGAAATAACCATTGGGGTTGTAATGCTTGCCGAAACTTGCATTTTTATTTTCATTTTTGAGGGATACATCGCAGGAAATATCTCCCAGAGGAACAGGAATGTTTGCCCAGGCAGCCGAAACAGGCAAGAATATGAAGTGGAAGGAGTTACAGCACTGGCTTTGAGGCCCCCTGTGGATCGGGAGAAAAGAAAGGGAAAAAAAGGAGGGGTGAATGTTAATTATTTATGCTCTTTAGTTAAATATCAGGGAAAAGATTTGGATTTTATTATGAATTATTGGAATATTTATTAATTAGTGGAGGCTCTACTAATTATGGATTTATGTGAATTATTAGAAGATTTTTATGGATGTCCACCATTTAGAGGAGACACCACTAATTAAGATTAGTGGAAGATGATGTATGCCATGATGTAATCCACTAATTAGAGCTCTATAAATAGAGCTATTCTCTAAGCTTGTAATACACCATTATTTTGTGAAAGAGCTATTCTCTAAGCTTGTAACACACCATTATTTTGTGAAAGAAAGATTAGTGAAAGAAAGATTAGAGAAAATTGTGAGAGAAAAGAAAGAGAGAAATTCTTGTGCAAAATAGTTAGAGTTTTATTAGTGTGTAGTGTGAAGATTTTATTCTAACACTACCCTAATTTTATAACACGTTATCAGCACGAGTCTCTACCGGTACAAAAGCCAGAAGACTAAGCACGAGTTTCTGTCGTTACCAAAGCCAGAAGACAGGTACGCATTTATTGATCTCTATGGCTAACATCGCGAAACTCGAATTTGTAGCCTTTGATATTTCTGGAAAAAATTATATGTCATGGGTTCTCGATGTAGAAATGCATCTAAATGCTGAAGGCCTTAGTGAAACTATTCAAGCAAATAATAGTGTATCTGCACAACACAAGGCTAAAGCTTTGATTTTTATTCGTCGTCATCTCGATGAAAATTTGAAAATGGAATATCTTACCGAAAAATATCCATATGGCCTATGGGTAAATTTAAAAGAAAGATTTGACCACCTGAAGATGGTCATACTACCTACTGCACGGTATGAATGGTTGCACCTGAGGTTGCAAGATTTTAAAACCGTGAATGAATATAGCTCCGCAATGTATAAAATTACATCTCAATTAAAATTATGCGGAGAAAAAGTGACTGATGAAGATATGTTGGAAAAGACATTCTCCACCTTTCATGCCTCGAATATTGTCCTGCAACAACAATATCGAGAAAAGGGGTATACAAAATTTACATGATTTAATTATCGCCCTCCTCATTGCGAGAGAAAAATAATGAGTTATTATTGAGAAATCATGAAGCCGGACCAATCGGCTCTACAGAGACTCCCGAAGTGAATGCTTTGTTGGCTCCAGTAGAAGCCATCGTTATAGTCGTGGTCGTGGCCGTGGCCGTGGCCGTGACCGTGGTCGTGGTTATGATCGTAGACACGCTCGATATTTCCCTTATCACAATTATAATCAAGCTGTGAGAAATACGGCCACCGAAATGGAACGAGAAAAGATCAAAAGGGAAAAGAAAAAGAAATTGAAGAAAAGCATGAGGATATATGTTATAGATGTGGCATGAAAGGTCATTGGTCACGAAAGCGTCAGTACGGCTAAGCATTTAGTTGAATTGTATCAAGCTTCATTGAAAAATAAAATTGTGGAAGCAAATTTTTCTCAACATCCAATAAATAATATCGAGGATGACGATATTGATCCTGAAGATCTTAATATCAATATTACCCATATGGATGTATCGGATTTTTTGAACACCCGGACGGTAGGATAGACCATTTAATTGGTGATGGTAGTATCCGAGAAGAACTAAAGCCTCACCACGATATTTTTGTATTTTCATTTTCATTCTATTCTAATAATATTTACGTTTACATATATATATTTGTGTTCGGATGGTCTGTTATTAATGATGATGTATGCATTATTGATAGTGGAACTACACACACCATACTAAAAAATGAGAAATATTTTTCCGATCTCAAAATGGGAGAAATAAATATTTATACGATAAACGGTAGTGCAAATGTAATTGAGGGCTCCGGAAGAGCTAGTATATTGTTGCCTAAAAGAACAACAATTATTATTGATAAGGCACTATTTTCCTCAAAATCCGGAAGAAATTTATTGAGTTTTAAAGATATCGCGAGAAATGGGTATCATGTTGAAACAAATGAGGAAAATGGGATTGAGCATCTTTTTATTACTCAAATGCATTTGGGTAATAAATCGGTATTAGAAAAGCTGCCGTCTTTTTCTCTTGGTCTATATTTTGTAAAAATACGTACAATTGAAATTCATCATCTAGTAAACCGGAAGTTTACTTGATCCTATTACTTTTAGCATTTGGCATGACCGGTTGGGTCATCCGGGATCTACCATGATGAGAAGAATCATTGAGAATACACATGGTCATCCTTTAAAAAATAAAAGGATATTAACATCAGAAAAATTCGCATGTACTTGCATGTTCCCTAGGAAAATTAATTGTTAAACTATCACCGGTAAAAGTAGGAGCTGAAAGTCCTACATTTCTCGAACAGATTCACGGAGATATTTGTGGACCTATTGATCCACCATGTGGACCGTTCAAATATTTTATGGTCTTAATTGATGCATCATCCCGATGGTCACATGTATGTTTATTATCTACTCGCAACCTGGCGTTTGCGAGATTACTTGCTCAAATAATTAAATTACGAGCACAATTTCCGGACCATCACATTAAAAATATCCGTTTGGATAATGCTTGGTGAATTTTCATCACATGCTTTTGATGCATATTGCATGTCAATTGGGATTAATGTTGAACATCCTGTAGCTCATATTCACACACGAGAATGGTCTTGCTTGAATCTTTGATTAAACGATTACAATTAATTGCTAGACCATTATTAATGAAAACAAATCTCCCAACATCTGCTCGGGGACATGCTATTCTACATGCTTTGCAACACTTGTACGTATAAGACCGGCTAGTTATCATAAATTCTCTCATTTGCAATTGGCTTTTGGGTCGGAACCAAATATTGCTCATTTAAGAATTTTTTGGTGTCTTGTATATATTCCAATTGCACCAAACCAACGTACAAAGATGGGTCCTCAAAGAAGAAAGGGGATATACGTTGGATATGATTTTCCCTCTATTATCGGGTATGTTGAACCCACGACGGGAGATGTATTCACGACAAGATTTGCTGATTGTCATTTTGATGAATCATTATTCCCTAAATTAGGGGAGAACCAAAACGACATAAAAAGGATCTTGCTTGGACAACATCATTAAATTATCTTGATCCGCGCACAAGCGCATGTGAACTTGAAGTTCAAAAGATAATTTATTTGCAAAGCATTGCAAATCAAATGCCGAGACAGCTTTTATTGACTCCGAGAAGAGTTACAAAATCGCATATTCCGGCTATAAATGCTCCTATTCGAATTGAAGTTCCAGCGAGAACAAAATATTATACCTATAGTCTGCTGAGTCAAAAACACGCCGAAGCGTGGCCGACCTCTTGGTTCTAAAGATAAAAATCCTCGAAAGAAAAGAGGATTAAATGATCCGGAAGATCATATTGAAGAAAAGAATGATAAAGACCAAGAGAGAGCTGATGACAAAGAACCAGAAGTTGATGAAAGTAACACTGAAATTTCTATCAATTATACCACTTCAGGTAGAAGTTGGAATCGGATAGAAAGCTGTTATTGATAATATATTTGCATACAATATATCTCTTGATGTTACACGGGATAATGATGATCCTGAACCAATATCGATTGATGAATGTCGGCATAGAAAAGATTGGCTGCAATGGAAAGATGCGATTCAATCGGAGTTAAATGCAACGGCAAAACGTGAAGTCTTCGGACTGCGGTCCGAACACCGAGAAGGTGTAAAACCTGTTGGTTACAAATGGATATTTGTGCGAAAGCGCAATGAAAAGAGTGAAATCGTTCGATATAAAGCGCGATTAGTAGCCCAAGGTTTTTCACAAAGACCAGGTATTGATTATGATGAAACTTATTCTCCTGTTGTTGATGCTATTACACTCAGATATCTTATCGGTTTGGCGGTACATGAAAAGATAGATATGCGCCTATTAGATGTTGTCACTTGCTTACTTGTATGGAAATTTAGAAAATGATGTTTACATGAAAATCCCCAAAGGATTTCATATGCACGAAGCATATAAACATTATCCTCGTGAAAATTACTCCATCAAGTTGCGAGAAATCATTATATGGCACTGAAGCAATACGGGCACATGTGGTTTACACGTCTTAGTGAATATTTATTGAAAGCGGGATTTAAAAATGACCAGGTATGTCCATGCGTTTTTATTAAGAAATCTGGTTCTAAATTTGTGATATTAGCTATATATGTTGATGATATTAATCTTATTGGAACTCCTGAAGAGCTCCAAGAAACAATTGATTATTTAAAAAGAGAATTCGAAATAAAGGATTTTGGTAAAACTAAATTTTGCATTGGTTTACAAATTGAACATTTGGAGAGTGGAACATTTATTCATCAATCAACATATACAGCAAAAGTGCTAAAAAGATTTTACATGGACAAAGCACATCCATTGAGTATTCCAATTATCGTGCGATCATTAAATGTGGATAAAGATCCTTTCCAGACCTCAAGAAAATGATGAAGAACTCCTTGGTCTGAAGTACCATATCTCGGTGCAATTGGTGCATTGATGTATCTTGCGAATAATACACGACACGATATTGCTTTTGCTTGTCAATTTATTAGCAAGATTTAGTTCTTCACCAACACGACGACATTGGAATGGAATTAAACAAGTCCTTCGATATCTCCAAGGTACAATTGATCTCGGATTATTTTATTCAAATAAAACCAGTCCAACATTGATAGGTTATGCGAGATCTTTGGTTATTTATCGATCCACATAAAGCACGTTTTCAAACGGGCTATCTATTTACATGTGGAAATACTTGCTATATCATGGCGTTCTACGAAACAATCTATAGCGACTACTTCTTCAAATCATGCTTGAAATTATAGCCATTCATGAAGCAAGTCGAGAATGTGTATGACTAAGATCCATGATTCATTATATCCGAGAAAGTTGTGGATTATCATCAATCAAAGGTATTCCAACTCCTCTTTATGAAGACAATGCAGCTTGCATAGCTCAATTACGAGGAGAATATATTAAAGGAGATCGGACAAAACATATTTCACCAAAATTCTTCTTTACTCATGAACTCCAGAAGAAAGGTGAAATTGATGTGCTACAAATTCGGTCATGTGATAACCTCGCAAGATATTTTCACAAAACTTTACCGACTTGCAACATTTGAAAAGTTGAGATATAAAATCGGTATGCGTCGGTTTAAAGATTTAAATGAATCATCTCATCAGGGGGAGTAATAAATTGACATATAGAATAGTGTACTCTTTTTCCTTCACTAGATTTTTTTTCCCACTGGGTTTTTATCTAGTAAGGTTTTAACGAGGCATATTCTTTATGTAATGGATGGACATCCAAGGGGGAGTATTATGAATTATTGGAATGTTTATTAATTAGTGGAGGCTCCATTAATTATGGATTTATGTGAATTATTAGAAGATTTTTATGGATGTCCACCATTTAGTGGAGACACCACTAATTAAGATTAGTGGAAGATGATGTATGCCATGATGTAATCCACTAATTAGAGCTCTATAAATAGAGCTATTCTCTAAGCTTGTAATACACCATTATTTTGTGAAAGAGCTATTCTCTAAGCTTGTAACACACCATTATTTTGTGAAAGAAAGATTAGTGAAAGAAAGATTAGAGAAAATTGTGAGAGAAAAGAAAGAGAGAAATTCTTATGCAAAATAGTTAGAGTTTTATTAGTGTGTAGTGTGAAGATTTTATTCTAACACTACCCTAATTTTATAACAGATTTATATATTTTATCTACTAATATAGTTGTTGGAGAAAGAGAAGGAAGAAAAAAAATAAAATATGAGTTTATATTTTTATCTGCTAATTAAAAATATAAATTTAATAAAATATGTATTTATTAAAAAATAAAATTATAAAATTATATATAATTTTTAAATCACAAATAGAAAAAAATAATTTATTTAATCTTTATATTATTTTCGTATTTAATTAAAATAAAATTTTGTAATAAATAATTTACTACCAGAAATAATACAAATGATCTCAGACAAAGCATATGAAAATATATAAAGCAATATTCAAAACAAATTTATTTTAACCATTAAAAAATTGTCCCCAAGAAATTAAACCTACTAAAGCCAACAATCTTCATCGATTAATTAGACTTATTGTTTTTGTTGTGAATCATCCTGATCAAAAGATAATAAAGTACATCATTCTTCAATAATTGCTCGTAGCTATTAATTGGCGGGCGCTCCCATTTTTGAGCTCCAAGTTTTATCATTCTTTACAATAATCAAGATACAAGTACATCAAATATAATTAAATTAAAAAAATACTATACATAAGAAAATAATAAATGAATTTCATTCAAACTTTTCTAAAATTTCTCCTTTTGTACTCCATAATGTGGTAAGAGGCAATGTTTTCATAATCGGATTGGTTATAAAATCGAAAAAATTATTGATTCGTGATTTAATAATCCAATCATAATTAAATCGTAATTGAACCGGTAATATTATAATTTAAAATTTAAAAATATAATCATTTTTTTTAAAAAAATTGATCAATAATATAGTGCAATTTAAATCTATAAAAAAATAAATATTCAAATTCATGATTAAAAATAGTCATTTTTAGTTTATAATTAACAATATAACATATTAAAGTAGTTTATTAAATTACATAATTTAATTTATCTCTTAAAAATTATAAAATTTGTCTCAATTTTTTTTTTAAAAATCAATTCAATGTTAAATCGATCAGTCTAATACGAAAATCGGTCTAAAGCACTAGACCGGACAATACTAGTAGGAGGGCTCCAATTAAATCTACTCATACCAATCTTAAAACAAGTCATAATACTCCTTAAAATTTCTTTTCATACTTTTTATACGATTTTTCACTTTATCTTTATCAATAGATATACTAATTTTATTTTGCAACTCTGTGACAACATTGTCATATGCTTTTGTTGTGAAATTTCTACCAATTCTATTTTCTTGCACAAGTTGCGCATAAAATGCATCATCAAGAGCATCATCCGTGTCCATATAAGTCTCTCTTTTCGTGTTGCATTAGAAGTTGTGAGCTTCCTCTTTTTCCTAGAAATTTAAAAAATTATTAAGACAATACATATTATTAAAATACAAATAAAATTAAAAAAATAATTAAAGGAGGACAATAAAGTGAAGAAAGCCATCTATTGAGCATTTCAAATAAATATAAATTCCTTTCTTATTTCTTCACAGAAAGAATCAAATATTTCTTACATAAAGAATCGGCACATACAAGTTAAGAAAACCATCCCAATTTGATTCAAATATTTTATCACATAAAGAATTAGTATGTAGAGAATAATAAAAAAAAAATCTCAATTCTATTTAGTTTTATTGATCTCAACAAGATGAGTAAAAAATTGATAAGAGAAAACAATCTATTCATAAATTTTATTTGACAAAAACAAAAATAATTACCAGATTGGATGCAATGAGAGTTGCTAGATAATTGTGTTGGGAAATCTTCTTTTGAGATGGATACTCTGTACTTCTAAAATTGATGCTCGGAAGTATTGAGAATTCTTTTGAGATGGGTATTTGGTACTTGTAAATTGGTGCCAGGAAGAGAGGGAGTAAAAATTTTCCCGCTAATTTGTTATAACAATATTAAATCCCATATTTATTAGGGGTATTTTTTTATCCTACAATAAAATTTTATTAAATAAGGTTTCCTCTCTTTCCATTTTTGCTCGCTTTTGGACGGAAAGGACATTGAAGTATTTATACTAAACCTAACATCTCTATTTCCCTCTTGTTCCCTTCCTTTCCTTTTTAAAAAACTAATCCTAACACCTAAAACTCAAAACCCTTTATTTCCTCTCCTCTACTTCTCCTCTGTTTTCCTTAATCCAAACAAGCTATTAGTGATAACTGTTATACTTGGTTTTCCTTTTTCTTTTTTGCCCCATTGTACTCTTTACAATATGTTTATTTGGGAAAAAATGGGGAAGAAAAGGAGAGGTGATGTAAATATAGAGATAAATATATAATTTATATTATTTAATTAGAAGGAAGCGAAGTGGAGAAAAAAATTAGAAGTGAGAATAGGGATGTAAATCAACATGAAAAAATAAAAAGGTTTTCTTAAGGTTGTCTTGAATTTTGAAAAATTGGTATCAAACACCATAGTTTTGGATTGAATGGCCTACAATGGACTTAACAAATTACCATACTACGCCCTATATAAAATTAGATGCATTAAGGATAAAATTAGATACATTAATGTAACTTGTTGTAGATATTTTACAACGTCAGTTTTACTAGAAGGAAATAAGAAGAAAAAAGAATATTAGACACATTTGACTCTAGCACCGTATTTTTCTTAAAGTAATAGCAGAACATTCTTCTTCCTCCCTGTCCCCATTCTTGATCAATTTCGCACACACCTTCACCACTCAAATTCCGAAAGAAGGGAAGTTGTTTCCAGCAAATTCAACAAAGCACCATCTTCAAATATATTTTAAGCTCCAAAGCTCACCACTGCAGCATAATTAATATTAGTAATACTCTTTTCTCTGAAGCTAGGGTTAATAACATGAATTGAATTTGCATTAATGATGAATCAGAGAACCATGAAGAACAAAGCTTTGATTGACCATTAAGGTAGCGTTCATCGCCATCACCTCCCTTCTAAATGCAAAAAATCTAGTAATTTCACCTTAATGCAATTATCGCATTTGAATTCTATGTTGGGTTATCTAAAGTGTCCTTTTCTTTAAGCAAAAAGGGAAAAAAAATTCCATTAAAAATCTATCAAAATGGCAGGAGAGTCATTAGATGGATAGTCTTTATACTATTTTAACGAATAAAGAGACTCTAAACTAGTACGAGCTAGTAAATGGACAAGTATATTACCCTCCCATCAAATAAATGAGAAAACAAAAACTTATGCATAGCAACAAAACGAAGACCAAGAAGAATGGCATAAGCTTATGTGTACTCAAAATCATCAAATAAAGGGATCTTTTTTAGCAAAAGTACAAAGAATCTGACATGAGAGTCACGGACAAACGCTCCAACAGGAGCAATAGAAGCAAGCTTCGAACCACCACAATTATTCTTAACAAACCCCACTCCCAAAGGCCTCCAAATAGAGGGCAAATCTAAAATTGGAGCAGCAATCGGGGATAAATTTGCAGCAGCAAAAAAACTCATCAACAAGGGAAATATTACGTGACAAGAGCACTTCAACAACTCCTTTTCCCTAAAAAACAAAATCACACCGTGCCCACCAAAAGTTCCAAAGCACCACACAAAAAAGAGAAAGGTTCTTTGACATCAAGCTCATGCAACATGAATAGAAAAAGATTAGCAAAAGAAGGAAAAGATATGTGCACAAAACTAGAACTGAAATTGAGAGACTGCCATGTCTTAGAAGCCAGACGATATTCAAACAAGGCATGCCGATCATTTTCTACTGATGAACCACAGCATGGACAATGCATATCATAGGAAATGCTTCTCCCTAAATTCTGCATCGTAGGAAGCAAATTCTGGAAACAACGCTAAATAAAAATGTTGGATTTTTGGGGGAATTTTAAACTTCCAACTGGAGGACTAGAACTTAGACCTAACACATGAAGAAACCAAGAAAGGAGAAGGATGCTTGCATCTAAGGCTATCTATAATAGCATTACAGCCAGACTTCACATACAAATACCATTCAAGGAGAAATGCCAAATCAAAGTATCAGCCATACGACCTGCAACAAAGGGGTATCTTACAAATCTCCTCAACCTCAAAAGGACGGAAATATTGTTGAAGGAGATCCATTTTCTATCTTGCACAAATTTGGTCAATAAGATCACTGAACTTAAAAAGACCTGTAGCAGAACTATAATCTAGAATAGGCTTAAAACCACTGGAAATAGGTATCCAATTATCATGCCAGATATCAATGGACTCACCATCCCCCACACGCTAATGCTATCCCAAATTCAGCACTTCCCTCCCCTTTAAGATCCTGCACCAAACAAAATTAGAGTGCTTACCCCTTGTAGCCAAAAATTGCCTAAACGGAAAGTATTTAGTACAAAGGACTTAGGGCATTAAACTAGTTGGATTCATCAAAATTCACCAACCTTGCTTTGCAAACAATGCAAGGTTAAAAGATGGGAGATCCCAAACGCCAAGACCACAAAAATATTTTTGTAGACATATATCACTCCATTTTTTCCAACTTAATTTAAAGTGATGCTACTCATCCTATTTTACAATTGTTATAAGCATTTGATTTTTACTTTCAACAATCCTATAGTGCTTTCATAGCTGTAGAAAGATATGCTAGTGCAACTCCAGTGCCACCTTTAATCTTTAGCCGTGGTGTTGGCTGGTAGGTAACGAACTGATGAAACCTTATTTCTATTTTTTAAGGTTTATACTTGTTGAATGAACCTCTTTAACATGGTTTACCCCAGCCTTGCTTGTGTAACTTGTAAATTGGTAAACACTTCTGCATTTTTTCCTTCTTTCTGTGTCCTTCAATTCTATTAACTCTCTGATTTGCAAGTCTAATGGAGTAAGCGCAAATGGCTGAGTCCAGCTGTTTCTTCCCTTGTAGAAGCAATTGCTTATTTCTCATTAGATTTTTCTTGAGGATAGGATTAATTAATATTTTTGCCCTGATATAAATGTGGATATCAAAAGCAGAGTGATGAATCTGGTCCCTTATACACAACTTAGAGAAAGTGCTTCTAAACTAATTACATGAAGTGAGATTGTTGCATAGATGATTCACAGGTAATATAATAAGATAATATATAATTTTCAAAAAAATGCTGGTTTTCAGTTGTATTCCTTTCAGTTATTAATTTGTTCTTTCCCTTTCTTGATTCTTTCTCTTCTTGAATTTCATTGTTGAAATTTTATGTATACGAATTTGGGTATAAAAAATCATAAAAAAAAATAAGCACATTCCCAATCAAGTTTAAATTAAAACGTTAACCCCAAATTACACATATGAGCAAGCGTACTCATCATTAAGCATATCATAGGGTTTAAAACAAGTATCGATCCTCAAGGAACAAGTATAAAGTAATCACTTTTCCTTCATTATTTAACAGACTCAATAAAATGAACAAGAATAAAAAGGAAAATAAAATAAAATAATGCATACATATCAAGGATGGAGAATTATGTAACTCAAACCATTATTTTAACAAACACGACCTTAAAGTACCCAATCATTATCATAACTAATCATTCTCTTGGCATCATGAAGGATTAAGATAGATTCACTTCTTTTCCAATCCATGAAATCACTATCTTCTAGACAAATTAGCATCACATATCATGTGTCAACTAATTCACCCAAAATATGCATTAAACATAATCCTTGATTAAATCCCCATATCTTGACAGATATCAATTAACCTTTAATTATTCAATTCTTAGCAATTAACCCCTTTTCCAAGCAACTTAATAGACAACAAATATGAAATTAATGAATTGAGACCACCATCAACCCCTTTTCTAAACAAGTTAATAGAAAGAAATAACAAATTAATCTCGTAATCAGCATAAGTAATTAAATACCAAGAATAACAATCAATTAATCAAAAGATCAAAGTAACTCTAAAAATCATGAATACTGAAATAATGTCAAATTATAATAAAACAATTAATATATCATTGTTCAAGAAAAGAAAACAAAGTTAAAAGAAAGTACTCATAGACAAGCCTCCTTCTTTTTCCTTCATAGACTCTCTTGTACAATCCTCATTGATTTGATGAATTCCTCATTGATTTTGAGTGATTTTGTGTTTTTCTTCTTGAATTCATACCTTTGACTTGTGTTTTTCCTCTATTCATAAGCTTTAGAAGTGTCTAAATTCGTCCTTCTAGGGTTTCTAGCCGAATAGAAGTAGAAAAATACCAAAACTTTGAAAATTGCCAAAAATGTGTACAAAAATCGAGCCATCGCCTCTGTACCAGTGCACAGCCGGTGCCGCCTGTCCTGCCTAGGGCCGACACTGGTTGCATTCTGTCTCTATATCCGTTCGTTGATTTTTCTGGATTTTCTTGTCAAGTCTTTTAGGTCGCAGCCGGCGCTGCCTCTAGACTCCCAACCAGCGTCACCTGTCCTGTTCAACCCCTGTTTTGTCGATTTTTCATCATTTCGAAGTGCGTACCAGTAGTACGTGGCCGGTGCCGTCTGTCCTGTCCTAGTCAGCACCGCCTCTAGTTTGTTTAGCGACGATTTTGCCTTATTTTACCCTTAAAATATGAAATAATGTAAAAAATACCTTTTCAATGATAAAATCTCAAATATGAAGGAATATGACCAGTTATTGCACAAAATGTATCACAAAATAGCTTCAAATAACTACAAAATTTATGACTAATTTAGGTCCTATCAGAATTCAATTTTTTTTTAATTAAATATAGTGGTTCTGTATCTTTTATTTTTATGTGGATTAGATTCTGGATAAAGTGCTATTCCATCATGTCTCATAGCCTTTTGATGGTATATAGTTTATATCGGAAACCTTTATGACAGTTAGAGGCAGACGAATGACAAACTATGAACAATGTTCATTTCTTGCATCATGTTTACATACATAGGCTAATATCTTGATTGCTACTTTTTTGACTTCTTCAGTCTAATAATAGTACTTTCACTTGATATGGTAAAAGAAATCTCATTAGGAGCATGTAGATAACAAGGCCAAACAAGTTCAAAGGCTTCAGGTCAACGTGTATTCAAGGGTTGCTTTCTTTCACTCAAAACTAGATAATCATCACAAAAGGCAAGCATTCAGAGTATGAATTCTACTGATCTCTTGGCAATACCAGCCACTAACTTCTTCAATATGAAAATAGTTCATAATAGTCAAACAAATGGCAGAGTCCAACCTGAAAGGGGAGGGGAAGGTAGGGGTATGCATAGGGAGAGTGATCATTTTAGGCAACAACGTTCCAAAAGTGGAAACAGAAAGCCAGATACAAATCCACAACAAGAATCTAAAAACTCTGTGAATCACTCTTATCTCTAATTGAACAATAATTGAATGTCACAAAAGTAATTAAACAATAACTAATAACCACAATATCTCTAGTTCCAAGATAACAGATATTCAAAAGTAAATAGACAACATTCATTCTACAGTACTTATTTCAAGCTCAAATCCATCACTAGTTTTAAGAAATCTACACGTAATATAACATAACTTATTGAATTCAAAGGTTACTCAAAACCCCACCAACTATAAGCAGGAAAAAAAAAATTCAATCATCAACTGAATGCCACAATCACAACTATTCCAGTCAAACAACAGTACTTGGTCATCATCTCCAACAATATAACAAGTAATATCATCAACTATCTGACTGGAAACAGTCAGTGATGCAATGCTTCTCATAACTAATCAGCAGTTCAACACAGTTATCAAAATCCTACTAACTACAAGCAAAAAAAAAATTCAGTCATCAATTGAATGCCACAATCACAACTCTTCTAGTCTAACATTAGTACTTAGTCAATGGCAAATTGAGGCATGTAACAAGTGAATGCACAAGTCATTTGAATATATCATACATAAATTCTTCCAATCTAATAGATTCTATGATGGCAAGCACTACTTCATAGCTCTTCCAGTCTAACAAATTCTATGATATATATATCATACACAAATCTCTAACAACATTCACCATTTAAGTGTTTAACCTCATAGATTTACCAATTGGTCAGCAGCTGCAACTATTATAGGCATCATTTGCATATTCTAAAATGGCATCGTTTGAATAATCCTAGTAACATTCAATAAGAAATGATTCTTAGAATTTGCACAAATTAAAAATATGTCATTTTCAATAATACAACATGAAAGAAAATAAATATAGCAGGCTAATGCTTACCATTTCACTAGTATTATGTGTACTACAAGCTTGCAACATGGATGTAAATGACAGGTAAGAAGCAACTACTTTCAACAAAAGACATCATGGATAAAAGTGAACTCATGGAATTCTACGAAGCATAAACCATCATTTGAAAAGAAAATAAAAAAGAAAAGAACTATGACAACTTCATAGTTCAAACTAGTGTTGGGAACATTCGAGACTACTCTACTTGTTTCTTCATTCAATGGCAAATTGACCTGTTCGGGAGCATTTTGGGGTTCATTCTTATCTGCAACAATCACAGCCTTCCTTCTTTTTCTTGGAACAACAAAGACATCATTCAAAGGAAATCAGATTTTAAGTGGGCATAACAGATTAAATTTTTGTATATAAGAATCTAAACCTTGAGAATGACCACCCTTGAGTTAATATCCCTTTTGACACCTCTCAAAATGGACTTTTAATCTTTCACCCCTTTCTCTACCCTTCGCTCTAATTTGATTAGGATCTTGGACAATAATATCATACACATTTCCATCTTGGCAAGTAGTTTCATTGTCCACTGTTGTGTTATCCCTAATTCCTGATTGTGAATACTTCAATATATGCGTTTTCCAGTAATCATCAAATTTTTTATTAGCATTTTCTAGTACTTGCCAAAGAATAAACCTACTTACCTAATGAGATCCGCATTTATTAACAACATTATAAGTAAACTTCATGGCTCGATTTGTGAAAATAATGTCAGAATCAGTGCCTTGCATACTAAATATCCTAATTTGATGAACATCACTCACATGCTTTTGAGCATCTTTGCCCAACCTTTTCAACAAATACAAATCAAGGATTTTGGCAATATTCTTTGCCTTCAAAGCTACCATTGAGTGTGTACAAAGTATAACCCATACTCTTGAATTTCTTACAGCTATAATAGGCAGTTGAATCTCTTGTGTTGAGAATTACTCTACTTGTTTGATAGCCCCATTTGGTCTCCATAGTCACTTTTAAGCCATAGCATGATTCCTCAACAACTTCTTCTTCTTCACTACATGAAACACAAAGGCCCATGAATTCCTTCTCAAACAACTCGTACAATTTGTAAGTACAAAATTGGGCAGTCTGTTGTAACATGCCATTAAACCGTATTACAAGTGGAGATTTACGTTGTGCACAAACAAAATTAGCCTCTACTTTGTTTTGGTGCCAATCCCCAAGTTTTTGCTCAAATTTAAGAATAAATTTCGTGAGTGAACAATTTATACTCCTAATGCCATTTAATACACTATTAGTGCTTTCACTTCGTGAGGTTGTTTTGAATCCTGCATTGAATGTCTCATTGGAAAGAACATTACACCACCTATCTCAAAGATTATATAGTCTCTCCAATCATTTGTGTCCTGATAAACTGTAGTTTGCAGTCATCTTGGCCCATGTTTGCTCGAACTATTCTTCTGTCTCACATCCCGTTAAATATTTGTGAAATAATTGTTGGAAACCATTATCATTATTAAAGCCACCCAAGTACGATGAGGTATTTTTACAAATATGCCACAATCACAACCTATGCTGGCTATTTGGAAACACTATTTTAGCAACCTTTATAATTGCATTGTCTTGATTAGTCATAAAATTTATGGGCTACTTATTGTCCATTGACTCTAAAAATGATCTAAATGCCCACTCAAAAGAAGTTGATATCTCGTAAGATAAAAATGCACATGCAAATATTATAGTTTGCCAGTGATGATTCACTCCAATAAAAGGTACACAAATCAAATTGTTCCTATTTGTCCTATAGGTAGCATAAAAACAACCACATCATGAAAGTAATCAAAATCAAGTTGAGACCTACCATTTCTCCACAAAAAAAAAAAAGTTGTGAATTCTTCCTTCATCATCCAACTCCACATTCTAATAAAACATTTTCTCTTCATTGGTGTAGATAAGGAATTTTGGGATAAAATATATTTTCAAGATTAAAAGAAAATTATATATTTTAGTATTGATTAATTAAAATTAATTCATGAATAAATATAATTATTCTTGAGTTAATTAATATAATTGGGCTATTATTAAAAGCTCATTAAATCCAATGGATTATAAAATTGGACTATTGAAGTTGGACTATCATTAATGGTCCATTTTACATTAAATCTAATATATTATGGATTAAATGAAATTGGATTGTGCCCTAAAATTGGACTTTTGAAAATCTCATAACCTAAATATGATGTGGGTTCAATAAAATTGGGTTAAAACATACATTAAACCCAAGTCATCTTAAACCCAGGTCCATTAGGGTTTGTTGGAAGTCTCCTTCAAAATCCCACATCGGCTATTCATGCTAAAATCAAGGAATTTTTAGCCTATAAATAGGCTCTTCCCTCAATAGTTCAAGGCACCCCCAAGATCCTCAAGTTAAAGCTTCAACAAACAAGAAGCTTCATCAAGTTTCAAGCATTCAAGTTGCATCAAATTCAAGGTTCAGAAGCTCCATCAAATTCAAGGTTCAGAATCGTCATCAAATCAAGGTTCAGAATCGTCATCAAATCTCAAGGCGTTCATCTTGCTCTGCATCAAACAAGTCTCGAAAGCTTGGTAATCAAGTGTTAGTCATCAAATCCCGTTCGATTCGAGATCAAGCTCTTCAGCCCTCGAATCAACATTTTTCAAAAAGAGAAGAATCGGAGGACTCATCCTGCAATTTAGGACTTCTTCGGAGATTTGTAACCACTTTTCATATTTACTAAATATTTTGTAAATTTCGATATTTTTCTTATCTTATTTGCATACTTGAAATTTGTCTTCTACAAATTTCTGGCACCCCCAGTAGGACCATCTCTGCCTCCCATCTCTTCTCTTCAAATCAATCCCAAGTTCAAGTACAAGTACAAATCAACTCAATGGCCCCAAAGGCTACTGATAGCATGGAGACTACTACAACTGTTGGCAAGGCTCCACAAGCTTCAAGCCAAGGCATGCTGACAAAAAGTAAGACTCGAGCTCTTTCACAAAGTGAGGCTCAAAACTTCAGCATTGTCTCATCGCCTGCAACTGCAAAGTTGAAGCAAGATGCTGCTTCTACAATGCGCAAGATGTCAACTTCATTGGAAAAGACCAACATCTCCAAACAAGCTGACCAAAGTTCAAGTACTGGCTTTGCGCCTCAATCCCTTCATGGGGACTTCAAATCCAAAGCTTCATCAAATGAAGATTCCACTACTTCTTTTGTGGCACCGGTTACACAAAATCTAGAAGAACAACTCGCGCACCTCACGAAATTGGTGGAGGGACTCGCCAAACGCTCCCAAGAGCAAGATCTTACCATCGTGCATCTCATCAATCGCTTTGAAAAGACTAGCGAAACGAGTCAAGCTCATCTAAAGAGATCTAAAGTGCAAAAGGAAGTGGAAACTTCTAAGAAATCACAGGATATTCAAATATCCTCCGAATGTATGATTCCTGTGGACCAGCTCAAAGACTTCATCATGGGCACGATTAAGGACAAGTATGAAGGAGGTAGTAAATCCACCTTCACATATGCAAAGCCGTATTCGCAAAGAATTGATGATATGAGAATGCCAGCTGGATATCAGCCACCAAAATTCCAACAATTTGATAGCAAAGGAAATCCCAAGCAGCACGTGGCTCACTTCATCGAGACGTGCAACAATGCTAGAACTTATGGGGATCCACTAGTGAAGCAGTTTGTACAATCCCTCAAAGGAAATGCATTTGACTGGTACACCGATCTGGCACCGAGTTCCATCAACATTTGGGAGCAACTTGAATAAGAGTTTCTCAACAGATTCTACAGCACTCGTAGAATCATCAATATGGTAGAACTCACCAACTCTCGCCAATGGAAAGACAAACCATTGGTGGACTATATCAACAGATGGAGGAATTTGAACCTCAATTGTAGAGATCGTCTAAGTGAATCATCTGCAATTGAGATGTGCATTCAAGGCATGCACTGGGGACTCCAGTATATCCTTAAAGGAATCATGCCAAAGAATTTTGAAGAATTGGCGACCCGCGCTCATGACATGGAATTGAGCATCATCGCACATGGGGGTAAGATACCTGTCCAAGACCCCAACAAAGGCAAAGAAAAACAAGATTTTAGAAAAGGGAGCAAACATTTTTCTAAAACTGAAGCAAAGGAATCCATGGCCACAGTCGCAGCTCCAATAAAAATTTCTTCAAAGGTAACTCAAAAGGTGACCAAGAAGATGGATCCTCCGCAGGAAAGGAAAAAGATAACCTTAGAAGAAAGGCAGTTTAAGGAATATCCTTTTCTCGATTCTGATGTTTCTTCAATGTTCGATGAACTATTAGCTGCTAAAGCTATAGAGTTGCTGGAGGCAAAGCGCCCGAATGAAGTTGGACGAATAAAGGATCGCAACTATTGCAAGTACCATCGGCTGATTGGTCATCCAATTGAGAAATGTTTTGTATTTAAGAACAAGATCATGCAGTTGGTCCGTGAAGGACATGCAGTCCTTGAAGAAGACAAAGCATCCGCAAATTTAACAACTGTTGGCATCCCTCCTGTTGAACTCGATATTTTGGAGGTTAAATTTGGAAGTTTTGATCCTGTCAAGGTTGAAGTTAACAGACAAGTCCTTCCTACCAAAGTATATCAACAAGAAGTTAAAGAACCTTTTGTCCATGGCGAAGATGAAGGTTGGACCCTTGTGACAAGAAGAAAGAAACGCACCAAAGCTTCAAGAGGTGGAGCTTCACTGGTCAGAAGTAGATTCACAAAGAAAAATGTGAAGAAGGTCAAAAGTAAGAAGACCAAATCTGCATCAATAGTGGATGATTCTTTCTGGAAGAAATCTCCGTCACCTCTCACACTAAAAGACTTCATACCAAGGGAACTTGCTAAAAAGTTCAACATTGTTTCATGCTATGCCATACATGAGGAAAGCAAAGAAGACAATGATGAATGTATAAATGAAGGAGACCTGGAGAGAATTGAAGCTTTAGCAGACCTTAGTAGCTATATGGCTGAGATCACATTTATTGACGATGACTTGCTACTTGGCTCAACGCCTCACAATCGACCGTTATTTGTGGCTGGCTACGTGTAAGAACAGAGGGTGAATAGGATACTGTTAGACGGAGGATCAGCAATAAATATCTTACCTCTGCGAACATTAAGAGAGTTGGGCATTTCTATGGATGAGTTGTCCTAAAGTCGCCTTATAATACAAAGCTTCAATCAAGGGAGGCAACGAGCTAGTGGTACTCTTCGATTGGATATATTGATTGAAGATATGCTTTCAATTGCTCTTTTCCATGTTATTGATGCCAATACCTCCTATAATATTCTGCTAGGAAGACCATGGCTTCATGATAATGGTGTGGTGCCATCAACCCCGCATCAATGTTTCAAATTTTGTCGAAATGGTGTGGTGAAGAAAATAGATGCTGATGATAAACCATTCACTGAAGCTGAGGCACATATTGCTGATGCTAAGTACTACATTAAAAATGATAGTGGATCAACTAAGATCGATTTATCAAGAGGGAAGGAAGATAAAAATGTTACCTTCTCCAAAGATGTTAAAGCTACAGTATGTGCAGAGAGCTCTACTAAGCAACATGCATGCAATAAGCTACTAGGATGGCTCACTTTGCCTCTTACAAAGGCTGATCCTGTCAAGTCGTCAAATACTCCTATAAAAGGATTTGTTCGACCAAAGAAAGAAGCAAAAGTAGATCATGGTGAATTACCGACCTCACGTACAGAGGAAGGATTTGACCCAAATGCTTATAAACTCCTAGCCAAGGCTGGAAATAACTCGCAAAGTCAACATTTGTTGGGAAAGCTTCCTGTTGATGTCAACAAGGAAAATGGTCAAAGCTTGGGATCTATCCAAAGCATGCCAATAGGAAAAGAGCGTGATGGCCTGGGTTACAAACAAGCATCTCCCATCCGACTCAAATTAAAAGGGTCAACATACAGTATATTACTGTAGAAGATGAAGTGACGTCAAAACCGCGATCTACTTTTGGTGGGACAGGAGATACAAATGTACGTCCATCTGTCTTCACTAGATTAGGCCCAAAGAAAAGAAGAAAATTTGTTTTCAAGAGGCTTGGAGTCACAGTCACTTCAAAGGCAAGACATTCCAGCAAAGTCTCCTCCAAGGCAAGAACGGTGGTGAATTGCAATAAAATCTTGAAAATAATAACACAAGTGACACCTGATGTGCCTTGTGATGAAGAAAGCGTAGCCTCTTATAATCACATTACCATCTATGATGAAGAGTGTGCCAAAGAAGAGGATGCTGAGCATGCTCCAGCGGAACTTGAAGAAGGCGTAAAAGCTACAGTTGATGAACTTAAAGAAGTAAACTTGGGCACTGTTGAAGATCCTCGCCCAATTTACATAAATGCACTCTTATCACCTGAAGAAGAAAAGGCCTATGTCGACCTGTTGAAGGAATTCAGAGGCGTCTTTGCTTGGACATATAAAGAAATGCCAGGCTTAGACATCAAAATTGTTGTCCACCATTTAGCTATAAAGGATAGGGCAACACCAGTAAAGCAGGCCCAATGACGCTTTCAACCTGAGCTGGTTCCATTAATTGAAGTAGAAGTAAACAAGCTGATCGAAGCCAAATTTATTCGAGAGGTTAAGTATCTAACCTGGGTTGCGAATATTGTCCCTGTAAGGAAGAAAAATGGACAAATTTGAATTTGTGTAGATTTTAGGAATCTAAACGATGCCTGTCCAAAAGATTATTTTCTCCTGCCTATTCCTGAACTGATAGTAGATGCAACCACTAGTCATGAAGTTCTATCTTTCATGGATGGATCCTCTGGGTATAACCAAATCAAAATGACACCTGAAAATGAGGAGCTTACTGCCTTTCGTATTTCGAAAGGAATCTATTGCTACACAGTGTTGCCTTTTGGTCTAAAGAATGCTTGAGTCACATATCAAAGAGCAATGCAAAAAATATTTGATTACATGCTACACAAGATCGTGGAATGCTATGTGGATGATTTGGTGGTCAAGTCACGTAAACGAGCTGATCATCTTCAAAATTTGAGAAAAACTTTCGAGCGACTCCGAAAATATCAATTGAAGATGAATCCTCTTAAATGTGCTTTTGGTGTCACCTCTGGAAAATTCTTAGGTTTCATCGTTCGTCATCGAGGTATCGAAATAGATCAATCAAAGATCAACGCAATTATGAGGATGCCCGAACCGAGAAACATCCATGAATTAAAGAGTTTACAAGGAAAGTTGGCCTACCTTCGAATGTTCATCTCAAATCTTGCCGGACGCTGCCAACCGTTCAGTCGTCTAATGAAGAAGGGCATACCATTTGAATGGGATGAAGCGTGCCAAAATACTTTCAAATACATCAAATCTTACTTAATGAAGCCTCATGTGCTTGCTGCACCTATCCCGGATAAGCCATTGATTTTGTACATTGCTGCGCAAGAACGCTCAGTGGGGGCATTGCTTGCTCAAAAAAATGATAATGGTAAAGAAAATACACTCTATTACTTAAGTCGAATGATGACACCATATGAGTTGAATTATTCACCAATTAAGAAGCTTTGCCTAGCCTTGATATTTGCAATTCAAAAATTAAAGCATTATTTTCAAGCACATACTGTACGCCTTATTTCCAAAGCTAATCCCATAAAGTATGTCATGACAAAGCCTATGATATCTAATCGTTTAGCAAGGTGATACATTCAACTCCAACAATTTGATATTGTCTTCGTCCAACAGAAAGCTGTCAAAGGACAAGTGCTGGCAGATTTCTTAGCTGATCATCCTAACCCTGCTGAGTGGGAACTAAGTGATGAGTTGCCTGATAAAGATGTTCTCGTCATTGAGATTCTCCCACCATGGAGGATGTACTTTGACGGTGCGGCACATCGTGAAGGTACTGGAGCTGGTGTAGTATTCATTACCCCTGAAGGAGATGTACTACCGTACTCTTTCACCTTGACTAAAAGATGCTCAAATAATGTGGCTGAATACCAAGCCCTTATACTTGGATTAGAGTTGGATGTTAATATGAAGCGACTGCACCTCGAAGTATATGGGGACTCCCAATTGATTGTTAATCAATTGCTTGGTGAGTATGATGTTAAGAAACCTGAGTTGATCCCATATTATAATTATGCGAGACAACTTATGGGATATTTGGGTGATGTGACGATCGAGCATGTATTAAGAAACAAAAATAAGCAAGTTAACGCGTTGGCTTCTACATTATGTTTACATGATCGAGAAATTCAAATTCCTATATGTCAAACTTGGGTCATACCGCCTATTTTTAAAGATGAAGACAATGAAGGACATGAAATCCATTCTGTCTTTGTTTATGAAATTAATGAAGAAGATTGGAGACAACCTTTCATAGATTATCTCAAAAATGGAAAGCTTCCGGATGATCCACGAAGACGGAGTGATATTCGCCGGCATGCCACCCGCTTCTTTTTCTATAGAGATACGCTTTTTCGACATTCGTTTGAAGGTGTCTTCCTGAGATATTTAGGTCAAGAAGAAGCTGTGCAAGCAATGGATAAAACTCATTCTGGCATATGTGGAGCCCATCAATCTGGTCCGAAGCTTCATTTTCGTATCAAGAGGATGGGATATTATTGGCCTACCATGGTGAAAGATTGTCTAGATTATGCTAGAAGATATCAAGCATGTCAATTCAATACCAATTATCTACATCAACCACCGGAGCCATTACACCCGACAGTTGCTTCAAGGCCATTTGATGTATGGGGATTGGATATTGTTGGACCATTACCAAAGTCTTCTGCTGGGTATCTTTATATCTTAGCTGCAACGGATTACTTCTCTAAGTGGGCAGAAGCTGTGGCATTAAAAGAAGCAAAAAAGGAAAATGTCATTGATTTTATATGTGTAAACATTATTTATCGATATGGCATTCCTCGATATATTATCACAGATAACGGTAAGCCATTCTGCAATAATTTGATGGACAAGTTATGCGAGACTTTAAATTCAAGCAGTACAAATCTTCTATGTACTATGCCCAAACTAATGGACTTGCAGAAGTTTTCAATAAAACTTTATGCAATTGCAAAAAGTGATTACTAAGTCAAAAAGGGATTGACATCTTCGTATTGGAGAGGCACTTTGGGCGTATAGGACCACTTACCGCACTCCAACCCAAGCTACCCCATATGCATTGGTGTATGGTGTGGAAGCTATCCTTCCACTAGAGCAACAAATTCCTTCCTTGAGGATCGTTATTCAAGAAGGTCTCACCAAGGAAGATAATGTCCGTCTCAAACTTGAAGAATTAGAGGCACTTGATGAAAAGAAGTAAGAGGCACAACAAAGGTTGGAATGCTACCAAAGTCGTGTTTCCAAAGCCTTTAACAAGAAAGTGCATCTCCGTTCCTTTCAAGTCGGTGATTTAGTTCTCGCTGTGAAAAGACCAATCATCGTTGGACATAAACCAAAGAAGTTGACATCAAAGTGGGATGGCCCATATGTTGTTCAAGAGGTCTACTCAAATGGATCTTACAAGATAGTTGCTGAAGATAGGTTGAAAATTGGACCGATCAATGGCAAATATTTGAAGCGATATTATGCATAAATGAAGGCTCCTCGACTGCACGAGCTTAAACTGCAAATTACTCCTGGCCCGCATGAGTTTAAACTGTGTAAAGGCAACCACCAATAGTGTAGTACGTGGTTAAACTGCTGAAACACTCCATCAAGTCCAAGTTGGTAAAAATGGATACTCCTGGCCCACACGAGTCAAAACTGTGAACGCCCCCCCAAACCATATACATCCATTTTGAACTACGTTTGACTTGATTCTTAAGTTATTCTTAAGATACGTAGGCAGCTTAGAAGAAATTTCTAAGTTCAATCACATCCTTTCATCATTCTCTATTTTTTTTTCTCAAATTATGACTTATTGTGAAGTCGACATTTGCAATAAGTAAACAAAACACATATGTGCGAGAAAAGGTTGAGAAAATATGAAATAAGTATATTATTGATGCTAGTAAGAAAGCAAGCTTATTTTACAAGAAAGGAAAAATGCAACTGCTTAATGAACATATGAGGTGCTACGCGACATCAAGTAAAAAACTTGAAATTTTCCAAGTCTTGTTACATTTCTACCAAATGTTCTCTTATATTCTTCAAGTTGGCTTCATCCTCTTCGTTTGCTTTAGGGGTGTTTTGAAGTGAAGCAAGCTCTTCTTTGAGGGACAAGCAGGTGGACTCTACTTCTAAAAGCTGCCTGTTCTTTTCCTCAACAGCAGTTAAATGTTTTTTATCCTCTTTCTTTAAGCGTTTGAGCTTTCTTTTGAGAGTAGTAATATTGGCTTTAACTCGTTGTGAGTTGGCCTTACTTTCTTCAATTTGACTTATGAGGTCACACTTTTTAGCCTCAACATCACTTAAGTGTTGGCTAGCAGCAGAAAGCAATTTTTCATGAGACTCCTTTGGGGCTTTCTCCAAAGAGGTGGATCTAGCATTGTTAAATTCACGTGCTTTAGCAAAAAAAGAACTCAATAGATTATCCAATTGTGACAAGTCAACAATAGGATCCTTACTCAATTCTTTAAGAATATAGCAAGCTTGATCCTTAAGTGAAGAGATCTGCTCGATAGGCGTTTGTCAAATTCGTTGATAAAATTGTTGCCATACTTCAATGACAAACTTCTTTTTGCAATTTGACAGTAGGGACTCTCCCAGGAAGGTAGAGATAGCTGAACAATGTTGATGAGCTACTACCTTAGATGTCAAATCCTCACGTTGAGAGTAAGAGATGTTCTCGCAACCACCTTGCTTTGAGCAGGGAGAATCATTGATCGAGCCTTGAGAATAAGCATCCTCATCAAAGGCTACAACATTGACCTAATGAAGAAGAACAGCAAAGAAGTTGAGTCAAAAGAAAAGAAAACTGGAATAAAAATAAAACAAAAAGGGAAAACCAGTTTTACCTTGTCCTTGAAGGTCTCTTGATCCTTGGGCTCTTGGTTTAAAGTTGTAGTTGCTGCCTTCATTCTCTTCCAACAGCGGTCTCTACTACTAGAATTGGCTTTTTCAATTCGATTCAACTCCTTTCGTTTTGAAGATGATGAAAGTTTCTCTATAACCAAGTCATGATTCGAAGAAGAATGTCTGTCATGTCTTGAAGGATTTTCTAACTCCTTTGAAGCATTGAGAGTGATAGTATTTTGATGAAGTTTCTTCTCGGGGTAAAGCAAATTCTCTACTTTCTTAAATGCAAGGTTTTGGAAATTCAATATCGAGATGTGATCTTCAAGAAAGGTTCCATGTACTTGTTCCCACCATGCTTTATACTCAGGAGTATAGTGCTTCTTTACTCTATAAGGAGTGGCTGGAAATGTTACATTGGCCATTGTTCCGCGAAGCGTGCATCTTATCCAAAGACGTAAGCTATCTATTAAGGCAGTCTTACGGGTAGAAATCTCAACGTAGCCTGGGATATCCTGCAAGAATCCAAATTGGCGACTAAAGCGATGTGGGCTATAAGGCTCAATAATAAAGTGATCGTCCTTCCGCAAAGTTAGAAGACTTGAACGAAGGCTCAAAAAGTAAAGTTGTTCCTCCAAAGGGGCTACCTCATTATCAACAAAGTCATGTTTTTTATGCTTGGTAAGGATGTTCGTAGCCCAAACAATGATCTCACCTCTATAAATCCGCTTGCGGGCTTCGTCTTCACTGAAGTACTTTCCACTACTTTCACCGAAATAACTCGCCATTGGAGGGTTGTTCAGGCCTTGAGAAACTTTATAGTGAGTTTTGAAGTAGTATGCAAGCCATCCATATATATAGTGAGTTGGGAAAATAGATTTCTCCTCACTGGGATGTTGAGAGTTGGAAATACAATTCAATCCTCTATAAATGCTGGTCAAGACAGGAATAGCCAAACTAACCCGTTCCCCGTATGCCGTCAAACTTGCCATTTTGAAGGTACTTGGACGAATGATATCTACTTCTTCATTAGGCAAGACAAAGACGCAAAGCCAACATGATAAAAATGCTACAAGGAATGTTTCATCTCTGTTGTGGCTTCTAATGCCCAACTTTGAAAAAAAAGCTTCTTCTTCAGATGTCCATGCAGTATGAGGTGGGATAACTCCACATGGATTATCAGTAAACTTGGAGCGTGATCTCCTTTCTTCCCTTGAAGGAGGCGCTGAATATTTTATTGCTCTTTTGAACCAGAAGTCGAGCCACTTATTGATGGAAACACCAGAGTTGTTGTTGTCTTTTTTGATCAAGTGGTATGCATGGAAAAGATGTTCGCAACTCCTTGGAAGGAATCACTTGCCATCATGGTCCACACCGGTGATTTCCGCAGCATGAGGAACAACTTCATCATAGTGCATTCCAAATATTGGTAAGCCTCCAAGTTCATGCAAGTCCCAAAGTGAAATGGATACCTCGCCAGCTGAAGTTAAGAGTGTGTTGGTGAGAGGACACCAAAATTCACAAAAGGCTTTGAGAACGTTGGGGTTGCAATCGTACAAAAAGCGATGCATAGACAGCCTCATAGATCTTCGCAGATCTTAAGTGTCCTTCGCAACGACTTAGAACGTCGTGTGCCCACTCCCAATATCTCTCCCTAAAGCGAAACACGCCCAAAAAGTTCAGTGGTGAGGTCTATTGAGTCTCCTTTTGAATCAGTCGGCGTCCAAGTGAAGGTAACACACTGGGATGAGTTTGAAGTTCATGATTTGAGGAAAGAAGAATCTATGCCTTTGGGGAGTGAGTGCCTTTGAAATTGACTTCCATTGACCATTCCTTCACAAGTCGTTGGAGTGTCGCCTTTGGAAGGGGCCCTGCATACTTGCCTGACTTTGCCTCATAAACTGTCAAAGTCGTCCCTGCTTCAGTTGGATCATTCTCGTGGTCGTGAATGACTAGCAGTTGTTGGCCCGAAGAAAATCGTAAATTTGAGAAGTGCACCATAATTGGACCTAGTAAATAAAATAAAAAAAAAGGTCCCCAAAAAAGAAAAGAGAGAGAAAGTTAGCTTAAAAGAACAATAAGTAAAAAGTTAGTAAAAAAAAAAAAAGATTGAGTTAAAAAAAAAAGTCCAAAAGTAAAAATTTAAAAAAAAAAGATTGAGTTAAAAAAAAGGTTCAAAAAAATAAATTAGTTAAAAAAAAATTGAGCTTACGGAAAAAGGGTTGGAAAAAAAACTTAAAAAAAAAAAGGAAAAAAAAAAGAAGTTGGTTTCGGAAAAAACAAGGAGTTTACGAAAAAAAGGAAAAAAAAAAGCAAACAACAAAAAAACAAAAAAACGAAGTGCATGTGTGGCGTGAACAACATGCAAACAAAAGAAAGAAAAAGGTGGTCAAGAATGGCGGCCGCCGCAGTTTTGCTAGCAAATTGCGAATTGAAAAAAAAAAAAAAAAAGCTGACTGCTGCGGCGGAAACTGCAGAATTCACCTAAGATGGCAGGGATCTTCAATTGAGGATAAAGAAGATTTCTTCAAATTGGTGTGGGAAAAATTGATCAAGATGAAAGCCTTTTTTATAGGTATTATAGGAGGCTTATTCCAAATCCTATAAGAATTCTAAATCTTGATTAAAAGATTTTAATTGAGATTTAAATTTAAATCCAAGAATTTTGATTGGTGGATTCAAGAAATGTGATTCCTTCTCAAAATTGGATTTCAAATCTTTTTCCTTATAGGAATAGAAAAAGAATTCTATTTCATTAAGGAGTCAAAAAAAATGTTTTTATATTAATTTTTGATTAAATTGAGAAATTAATATTTTAAATACTTCAAGCCTTGTTTCCAAATTCTTTTAACAAAAATATTTTTCCTCAAGTCTTGAAGTGGGGGCATTTGTAGACAAGGAATTTTGGAATAAAATATATTTTCAAGATTAAAAGAAAATTATATATTTTAGTCTTGATTAATTAAAATTAATTCATGAATAAATATAATTATTTTTGAGTTAATTAATATAATTGGGCTATTATTAAAAGCTCATTAAATCCAATGGATTATAAATTGGACTATTGAAGTTGGGCTATCGTTAATAGTTCATTTTACATTAAATCCAATATATTATGGATTAAATGAAATTGGATTGGGCCCTAAAATTGGACTTTTGAAAATCTCATAACCTAAATATGATGTGGGTTCAATAAAATTGGGTTAAAACATACATTAAGCCCAAGTCATCTTAAACCCAGGTCCATTAGGGTTTGTTGGGAGTCTCGTTCAAAATCCCACATCGGCTATTCATGCTAAAATTAAGGAATTTTTAGCCTATAAATAGGCTCTTCCCTCAATGGTTCAAGGCACCCCCAAAATCCTCAAGTTAAAGCTTCAACAAACAAGAAGCTTTATCAAGTTTCAAGCATTCAAGTTTCATCAAATTCAAGGTTCAAAAGCTCCATCAAATTTAAGGTTCAGAATTGTCATCAAATCAAGGTTCAGAATCTTCATCAAATTTCAAGGCGTTCATCTTGCTCTGCATCAAACAAGTCTCGAAGGCTTGGCAATCAAGTGTTCGCCATTAAATCCCGTTCGATCCGAGATCAAGCTCTTCAGCCCTCGAATCAACGTTTTTCAAAAAGAGAAGAATCGGAGGACTCATCCTGCAATTTAGGACTTCTTCGGAGATTTGTAACCACTTTTCATATTTACTAAATATTTTGTAAATTTCGATAATTTTCTTATCTTATTTGCAGACTTGAAATTTGTCGTCTACAATTGGCCTCTTGTTTGAAATGATTTACAAGACCATGAGTATCCTCTTTTTCAATAACTGAATTTCTTTGATTATTGAGTTCATTATATGCATTATTCTTCAAAAAACCAATGTTTCCAACGCCACTACTCTCTTTTGACAAATAAGAGAATACATGAGAAGTCTTGATTCCAAAGCTTACTTGGAACTCCAATATATCTCCTTGAGCTTGTGTTACAAGCCAAGCTGATCTTACCAAATGCAATTCATATAACTTAGCCATCTCATGATTATGGTCCTTTTGTAATTTATTCATTTTTCATTTTCCATCAGAATCAACCTCAAATTAGACAGCAGTTCTGGTCTCCAACCTTTCATGAGAAGCTTCACTCTTATTTTCAATATTTTTAATACCTTACTTCGAATAGAAATATATTTTGGATCTAATGTTCTTTGTCCCCTGCACATATTACTGCTTTCTTTTTCTTACACTAAAGCCATATACAAGCGCATATTCACAATATAATTCAAATGTTGCCTCTTGTGAATCCACAACAGTGTTCATAAGTTCTTTTTCCAATTATTGGATAAGAACATCATGACTATTAGCTTGATTTCCTGATTCATTCCTTGTCTCATGCAACAATTTAACCTCTTCCGTGACATCTTCAATGTCATTCTGTGGTACAAACTGAGCATCTTCGTCCAAGCCATCATCAATATATATGCTATTATCGTAGCTACTTGTCCCTTCTTTCAAATATTGATGAAAATCAATAATAGATTCACAACTGATAAACAACATTTATGGAAAATGAATTCAGCAAATAATAGAAATCATTTTGTTAAGAATAACTTCTACAACAAAATTACCAAAATGCCAAGTAAAGCTAATCTTCACAAAAAGATGAGCTCTAACAACAAAATTTAAGTTTAAAAAAATGGAACTGCTACAGAATATCTAAAAATATAGCAGAATAATACTTGATGCTACATTATAATGTAGCATAAAAATACTCACTATATAGAAAGCCATGAAAAAAATTTTGTATATAGGCTTAACGGTAGTTTAGACTTGATGCATAAGGAACTAATGTGTTGAGAAAGTATGGAAATTTAGTGAAATTTAATGAGATAGTAAATATAAGGAGAGAATCAGATGAATACAAGATGTCCATAATAGATATAGATATATATTATTGTACAAAGAACTGCAAAGGTAAAAAATATCTCAAACTCTACATTTATTTGCAGCTAGTAACACATTTTTCCTCATAAATCTTCTCAATTCTAATAGTCCATACTAAAGTGTTCAACTTTAATAGTTTTTTCAGCCAGTAGCATTTAATCAGATCATTACTATTTCACTAAGCAAAAAGACAAATTATTAGAACACTGATAAAGAATTAAGTAGAAAAAAAAAATGCTAAGTTCAGTCACAACTCACATATTATTTGTATACTTGGGTAAACATGATTTATTTATTTTTTGGGGTCTTTTTGATATATTCATTCTTGGTGCTTTCCTTTCCTTTGATCTGCAAAAAAAAGTGTCACACTTGAGAAGTTTAGCTAATGGAGGAGTTGAGAACCATGAAAATGATGGTCTGGCTGTATCATTTCCAGGATCCCCAGGAACTTTTAAATGGGAAGGGCTCTATGGTCTTTCTAGCCTACTTATTTCTAATAAAAGATTGTCATCCATGGTTCTCATTGTAACACAAACAAAATGTCACTGTAGAAGAAAGAGTATGAAATTGCCCTTGTTGGAGCTTTCACGAGAGAGAAGGATAAGGACATTGCATTGCAGGCACTTGTGGCAGAAAAGCAGGTAGCAATGTAGTTGGTGAGTCAAAAAGAAACACTTGTGTTGTAATTCTTGTGAGCTAACTTTCATAAATGTGCTACTGTGCAAGACTAGGAAAAAGGGATTACTTAAGAACCATAGAAAAAGCATAGTTTCTTTTTCATGTGCTTAGTGTATCACATTTTATAAGATCTTTATCTCATTTTTCTCTTCATATGGTATGAGTAAAGGTTATCAACCATCTAAAGAAAATGAAATAACAAAAAAGACAGATGATGTAATTAGAATCACCAATTCTCTTTTTTTCTTTCTTTTGGCCATCTTAAAGGCAAGTAAGCAGGGGCCAAAAAATCAATAGATCTTGCCTTTAGGGAACAAGAAAATTACTAGCTTTAGGAAAGAATTTAACTCATCCACTAAAGTATTGCTAATAATCATACAATATGAACAACAAAAAGACTCAGCTATTGGTACATGTCACAAATACCATGGATCTTCGAAATAATCAGTCTATCTTAGAAGAGCATTGCCAAATGTCCTCAAACCAAATGAAACACAGGGATGGAGAAATTGAACCTCAAACCGGTAGAATAGATTTGGGGCTGCAAATCGAAACTTATGCCAGTAGAATCTCTGGATTTGCACATAGAAACGAAGCTGCATTGTGGATATGAAGGTAGTAAGAGCAAGAAATGGTGCAGCACTAGTCACCATGTGGTTGGAGATGATCGTGCCGGGGAACCAAGTACAAATTTCTCTCTCAAACCATCGAAGAATCTCTGGAGATAGGTGGCCACATTGTCGGATAAAGAAAGAGAGAGGGAGATCAAAGGTAATGAGGTGGCCAACAGTGGAGAAGAGAAAGCTATTGTCGGGTAATGAAAGAGAGAGTGAGATCTGAGGTAATGAGGCAAATAGTAGAGAAGAGAATGGTATTGTCAGATAAAAAAAGAGAGAGGGAGATTAGACGTTCGACGGCAGCCAGGTGGGGAGAAGAGAGGTACAGAGTGAGGAGAGAGAGTTTGGGATCCAGTGTTTTGTAGAATTTGTCACCTTTTTCCAAATTTTCAAGGTTGGGTAACACCATTTCCTTAACCATAGTTTAGGTTATGGAGAAATAGGAATTTTTTTTTTCATTTTAAATAAAAAATTCAACTGGGAGAAGTGTGCTATTGGGCAAACTGGGTCCATCAGTGGAGTCGTAGACTGAGTCCATATTAGAATTTCCCTTCAATTCAATTATCTATATTGTATCCTATTTACCTAATTTTCTTTATTGACCATAAATCTAGATTATTATTATTATTATTATTTTATTTTATTCCCCCTGCTCCCCACAGCATCCAAAAAAAAAAAAAAAAAAACTTCTTCAAACCATTATCAAAATGATTATGCAAGTTTTGCTTTTATTAATTGCGATTGTAGAAAATTAAAATCAAAACATGATAGTTTTATGTGTTCATAAATTTCATTTCGAATGTGATTTTGAGTTATAAACTGTAAAAAAATAATAATTACATTTATTTACTTGAAATGAATGATAATTCTTATTTTGGTCCTATCAAGGGAAGTTCACAATTTGAAATGCTAAACACTCAAGTTGTTTGGTTACTAAAAACAGTTTTTCAAAAAAAAAAAAAAAAAAAAAAAGAAGGTTTAGAGCACAAATGCACAATCCATCAAATGGGCACCTTGTAGAAAATAAGAATCAAACTGTAATGATTTAGTGTGCTTGATAATTTTATTTTAAATGTAATTTTTAATTATAAAATACTAAAAATACCCATAAATTTATTAATCTAAAATAATCTTGATTAACTCCTATAATAGTTTTATGACTTTTTCCGTTCATATCTATATTCATATAGTAATTTTACTTTTTCTAGGAATAGTTGAATAATATGAAAATTAAATTTTCATTCTAATAAAACCAAAGAGGAAAATATTGAAATCTAACAATGAAAAATTTTGTTTTATTCAAAAAAATTGAAGTTATTTTAATATGTAAATAAAAATTATTAGGAAAGATAAATAAATTTATAAATTTAATTAAAATTCAATGTATATTATTAGAAATTAAAAATTCTTTTGTCCCACTAAAATTCAACCTACTTATTATTTTAAAATATCTCAAAATAATTGATATTTTCTTTAAAAACTATATAAAAAAAAAACAAATGACCTCACTATAAATTATTTTTCTATATGTAAATTTAAACTTCTATATAAAATCCCATATCAAACTAAATACTAATCAATTTTGATAGAATGAAAAAAATAATTAAAAATTACAATTAAAATCAGTATGTGTCTTGGTTGCTTGTAATACTAAATATCTCAAAACACAGTACGAGGGCATACAAACATTTGAACTGTATAAACACTTTGCTAAATCGGCACTTACCTTGATATAAATTGCTTTTAAGTGCTCATTTGTTTTAATGTATTTTACAACAGATTTTAGTTATTTATTCTTATTATTTTTTGATAAATCAGAAACCCGCCGCCACTACCTGGAGGCTAACCTAATACCCGCAAACTAGGCCAGCCATGTAAATCATCTTAAAGAGGTGGCGGATGACGCATGGGAGGTTCGAACTTGAGTTGAGGGCTAACTGGATGAACCAAGCCTTACCCTTGCCGAACTCGGCCAATCCCGTTGTCACCGATTTTAGTTATTAGTTAATTGTTTAAGAGTTAATTAGATTATGTTATATGTTTTAAATAAAATAAAATTTATTTACGCCTTAAATATGAATAGCATTATCATTTATACAACAATATTGAAAAATATAGACTTAATAGAAAAAATAAAAATCATTAAATATTTCATCAACATCTTGAAACGTTAATTGATTAATTAATTGTTATCAATTTTTTTTGTTTAAAAAAGAAACACATTTATGCTAAGTGCCAAGTGTGGAAATGCAATGTTTTGCACAAAACAATATATATATATATATATATATATATATATATATATATTAATTATCAGGCATTTTGTTAAATAAAAATATTTATTATTCCTTTTCGTACCATTATCATTTATTATTTACTCAATAATAAAATTTTCAAAATTCAAAACAATTCTACCATTATCTAAAAAAAAATGTACAAGTTCAAGAATACATCCATTCTATTTCTCTTAAAACTCTATACACGTTATAGTTTCTATAATTTGTATAAATTATATAAAAGTGACACTTACTGTAAAATTGAGAAAAGTCCTATATTTGAAACAAATGAGGAAGCAAAACATTGTTCTGCTCTTCTTTTCTAAGGACTTAATACTGATTACTTCTTAGTAGGTAGATTTAACCTTTGTGCAATGACTGCTTGGTCCCATTTTTGGCCTACATGATTTATCCTTACTCTTAGCCTTAGGAGGCCTAAAACAATCGTCAACTTGTAGAGAAACCTCATTGGAACCACAACTCTCCTTTTCTTCGACTGCATCCATAAGCTTCTTTGCCATCGTCTTTGTCTTTTGTTTGAAGCTCTGCTTCCTGTGCTCTTCCGTGAAAATCATGTTTTCTGATTCGCGGGTCGCCATCCAGCGTTCTAACCAGCTCAAGCTTGAATTGCTATCCAAGCTATTGCATTTGGTTCTTTTCTTCTTTGAACAGACTCTTAGCTGGGACAAAAGAGAGACCAAGAAAAACATTAATTTGGCATATTAGGAATGAAAGTGCTATAATAACCGTACCGTTTAACATATGCTGTTACTATTACTGTTTAAAAATTCTCTTATATTAATTACCAACAAAAATATTTATTATGTTACTAGTATCCATATTCTATCAACAATTATTAAGAACAAAAATATTAATCAATTTTTTAACAAAAAAAAAAAATATATAAATAGTATCATTTAATTTAAATTATACAAATCTATAAAATATATAACTAAACTAGTCTTAAAAAAATAGAAATATAATCATATATATATACACACACAAAAATTCTATCGATTATATAATGTAGGGTCGATTGCTATTTTATAGAAATCAATAAAAAAAAAAAATATATCATATCGCTACCATCCATATAGCCTATATCAAACTTACATTGATCTTTGCATTGTGCAATAGTTATTTTCCTAAGAAAATAAAAGAAATGTCCATCAGTAGATGTTTCTTATTTATTGGAGAAAATTGCAATGTTGATCCCGCATATTTTGTATTGTCCTAAATTGATTCCATATACTTTACATTTTGTATTTATTGACATAAGTTGAAGACATTACTTTTTATGCTAATCATATGATGAGTAGGGATGCCAATTTTTCTGCTTAAACTGGGAATTCGGTGGATTCCCCGATTTAAGTGGGGACAAGACGGGGTCGGGGACGGATTTCATTTCTCGGCCCACTAACCAGGGTGTGCCGGGGATGGGAATTGCATGATTTTCTCCCCCGATCCGATCCGACTCGCTTCACATATATTTTATATGATATTATATATATATATATATATATATATCGATTATATATACATACTATATTTTATATATTTATATATATATAAATTATAAGTAGATTATATATATTATATATGATTATATATGTATATATAGATAGATTATATATGTATATAAAATAAAAAAAGAAGAGGAAAAAAGAAAAAAAATTATAAATTATCAATTTTACTCTTATTAATTTAGTAATATGATAAATACGTAAACAATTGGAAACCACCATAAAAATTTTTGAAATGATTAAAAAGTTTTGAATAAAAATATATTGGAGGCAAATTTTTTTTTTTTTCTAAAAATCTTTCTAAATATTTCCGAGCCCAAACGGACTCCCTCTTCCTCGTTGGGTCAGGATCGGGGATTGTTTTGTCTCTGACGGGTCGGGAGTAGGGATCCTCTCCTTTTTCCGTAGCGGGAACGAATTGGGAATGAGAAAATAGAGGCGTATACAAGGGCGGGGCGAAAATTTCTAATTTTCGACCCAACCCGACCCCATTGTCATCCCTAATGATGAGTAGGGGTTCTTGGTTAGAAGTTGGTCTAAAAAGTCTTATAACGAGCATGAAATGCCAGATCAACAAGATGGTAAGGATGAAAATGTAATATGGTAAAAGTTATTAGTTAAATAATTTCAGAAAAATCCCTTTGTACTCTTACTCAATGACAATCATGTATTTGAAATTTTAAGTTTGACAATCATGTATATATTAATAGTGAAATTTTTAATTTTAACAGAAATTTGTTACGGGTTCCACTTATTGGATTAAGCAGGTCAGATTCATACAATATATTTTTAAATCCAATAAATAAAATTCATAATAAATTATGGATTTTGCTAGTAATAGGTACCTAATTGTCGAAATTAAAACTTAGGTATCTAATTGTCATTTGAGTAAGAGTATAGGGAGTTTTTGTATTTAACCCATTTCAGAACCCACAATAACTTCATTACTTCCTTAGAAACAAGGTATGCATGGTACGTAGAATTTTTGTAAAGAGGGCAATATTTGGATTTAACACTCAGATGGGTCCTGTGGGCTGTGACCTTTGAACGGGGAATATTTTAATTTTAAATATTTGCACATACATTTTATAAAATATAATTGGTACGAAAACGGAAAATCCATTTAAAAATATTATCGCTAGTGTTAATGGTTCATTTCTAGTCATAGTTTCAAAAACTTAACATTCAATTTCTAAATTATTTTTTTTAAAAAATAAATTCATATTGAAATCATTAAGCACTATTTTTCTAAGGGTGCCTTTGGATTAAATAATCTGGAATCATAGGAAATAAAAAGTGTAAGTGAATAAAAATTAATTTAAAATAAATTTTGCAAAAAATTATTGAATATGTATGGTTTGGTGAGTTCAAAGAAATAGAATAATTTGTGTTGTAAGTAGATGATAATTTTCGAAAAACAAAAATATTTTAAAATTATAATATACTAGTTTGATACTTATACAAACTAGAGTATCATTATATTTTAAAACAAAATGCGAGAAATAGAAAACTTTTATTTATAACTTCATGATTTTTTAAATGTCTATTAAGTGCTTACAAATCATTATAATATATATTTATTATATTCATTTGAATCTAATAAATTCAGATGAATCTTTATATTTAAAAAAAATTATTTGAATTCAATGTTATGCATTACAGCGAGAATTGCAAATGCTGTTAAGTGTTACAATAGGAGATTTTCACAATTTCTTATATATATATATATATATATATATATATATATATATATATTAAACTAAAATAAAAATTTTAGTTTGAAATAAGATTGAAAAATTACAATCCAACTCTTGAGATTGATTTTTATGGAAGGGAAAAAAAAAGGAAATGAGAGAAATAAAGGAATTATGTTCAATTAAAAAATATCGAAACTTAGTTTCCATTTAAAGATAGATAAAAAATAAAAAATTATTGTTTATATTAATTAAAATATAACGTATCAAAATACGTGTAAAATTGTAAATTAATATATTATCTCTTATTTGTTTCTATCAACTTATCCAAACATGATTCTCCCTCAATCCAAACATACAAGAAATGTGCTATCAAAAAATCATGCTCAGTAAATTCAATTGGTGGAAACTAGAATTGGTATTATTATATTGTACCCGTTGTGCAAAAGCATATGCAAGAGCTCTGTCGCGCCTGGTGGCTGCCTCTATCCTGTTCTGAATCCTCTTTCTTGAGATGCTACTGCTCACTGTGCTATCATCCCAATCCTCCTGCCAAATTTCGTTTAATAGAAATATGTCAATCATTGTTTTATAAATACAATAGCTTTTATTTTAGATTTTCCTATTCTGCTTTTGTACTTCTTTGTTTCAAATTCTCGGTGCTTCCGAGCAACTTTGCCAAAAGCTCAAGTGGATGAAATAAAAATCATATCAAGTTATTCAAAATTACATGGGGTTTGACATTCATTTCCTTGGTTGGAGGCTTGGAGCCATTGTGCCAATTCTTACTGCATTAAGTATAGGGCAAATAATGTTGCTAATTTTTAAACTTTTTTAAAACTTAATTTTTACTCTTAAATTTAACAACGGTCCTCATTTGTCTTTAATAATTATATCGTCTAAATTTTATTTTTTTATCTATCAGTGAATTATCAACTTTCATTTTTTATTTATCATGTGACGTGCACATGATATTTTCAGAGTTATACTATTTTAACATCGAGTTAACTCTCTCTATTATTATAACCATCTATTACTATTGAAAATTAAAATTAAAAAGATGATAAATTTTGAATAATATAATAATTTGAACACAAGCGAAAATGATTTTTTCTTTTTTAATTCGAAAGCAAATATTGAATTTTGAAAAAGTTTAAGGATAGAAAAGTTTGGGAATCACCGGGTTATTTGCAACCCCTTTAGTTTGAGTAATCTTTAGGATAGGCAATTCTTCAGTCTCTCATGTTTTACCTGTAACTTTAGCACCTGTGCTCTAACTCTCTTCTGGATTGGCTGGTAATCATTTTCTCTTTCCAAATCAAATGAGGATGCATCAGTTGAATCTCCTATTTGAACTTTGACTGATGTACCGAAGGATTCATCAGGGCTGGGAATTGCAGATTGCAGCCCATCTTCTTGCTTTACAGCATCCACCTTCAATTCTTCACCACAGCCCCGTCTGGCCTGAAATTTTGACCACCCCAAACACTGTAAAATCCTGAAGTTGGAGGGTAATTTCTAAATGCTTACTGAAGGGTAATCTCACGCACCAGGTAATTTCTAAATGCTGACTGGATAATGATTGCTGCATCTTCTTGTTGGAAGAGTTCGAGTGTTGACTTTGGCTTCTCCATTCTAATTCTTTCCTCGTTCTTAACATTCTTAGAACCGCCTTCATCCACTGTTTCTCCTAGAATGGGTTGAGTGACAGTGGCCTCAGAGTTTTTAACGGAGGCAGAATCATCCTCCTCTGCGAACTCTGAACTGACTTCACCTATTCTAGTTTCAGGTTTTGAGCTCAAAATAGAACATGAATCCTGCACTGCTACATCTGAACTAAATTCTTGTTCTATCATTGCCCCTTGAGAACTCCCCGCTGAAGTTGAATCCTTTTCTGCATTACGTTCATCACCACACAAGTATGACCTGACTGCTCTCCATCCTCGCTTTTCCAGCATGTTGCTTTTTACCTGAAATTATAAAATCAGCCCTCTTAAGTATTCCTTTGAAACACTTTAAACTACCAATTTCTACTCGTGAAGGGCACCTTCAAAGTTGCATAAGCTATTTGTGACATGATGATCCCACAAGACAACTGCAATTCTGATAGTTTTTATATTTAATGAATCTTAACTGGGTAATCAAAATGTCCGTCTCTCGACGATTTCAAGGGAAATATATAATTAGGCGAAATGAATCCTCAACGCAATATTTTTAGGATATTGCTGCCTTCGAGTGAAGAGGCAAACGTTTATACAAGTATTAAATGCAGCAAACAAGAAGCGTGATCTTGCATCAAGAGAAAAGCAGTAGCAAATTTGAATTTTGATCCAACTTACGTGATTATTGCTGGCTCTGAGAGAACGGCTTTTGAAGACATTCCGAACCAGCTCTGTTGTGATAATGCCAGCACCCATCTCCGCCTAGAAATCAGAGAATCAAATTCCTTGACCTGTAGATTATCATTGTTTACAAAATCAACGATAGAAAAGCAAAGAATGCTTCTGATTTTGAAGTGGAAACTAGGCACCTGGTAATGCTCATGTACTTCAGCTACCCCTACTAAACTAAGCTTTTCTTGAGTGTACTTGCAAATATTTCTAAGTAAAGAATTTGTTACCTTTTAGGCCGTGTTTGGTTTAAAGATTTTGCTGAGAAAAAGGAAAAGTATTTCTCAAGATAACTTTTTCTCTTGATTGGTAATTAAGGAAAATAACTGTTCTGGATTGAGAGAAATAGAGGGAGAGGAGAAGAGAGAAAATGAAGGGTTTGAGTTCTAGTATCTGGATTATTTTTTTAATTAAAAAAGGATAATAAAGGAAAAGGAATAGAAAGATTACGTTATATATAAAAATTTTAACGTTTTGTCAATCTAAAAATAGAGAAAAATAGAAGAGAACAAACCTCATCCAACGAATTTTTCATAAACGAACTAAAATATTTAATGTTATTACATCAAATTAGTGAATAAAAATATAAAGTTATATTATATTATTTCATTTTGTTTCTCCTTCTATTTTCTTCTTTAAACATTATATTTAAATCTTTCTTTCTTTTCCCTCTATATCTAATCAAACATTATAAATAATTATTGATATCATCTTATTTCTTTATCTTATTTTTTTCTGTCATACTCCTTTTCTATCCTTTCCTTTCTCTTCATCCAAACAAGCAAGGAAAAAAAAGGGAAATTAATAAGAAAATTTCCATTACGATTTGAGGGAAATGCTTTCCTCATAAAAGTGTGAGGAAAAGGAAAAAGAGAAAGAAAAGCAAAGTAAATACTAAAACCACTAGGGAAAAAATGAAATTACTAAGAAAAGGTTCAGTACAAAGCAAAATTCAGAGAAAGAAAAAAGAAAAAGCAAAAGCAAAATTCTACGAAGAAATATGCAGAATGCGAACTTCAACCTCGCAACAAATATTTATAGTACTAATTCTCCATTGCTAGTTTGCCACCAAGGCTACTTGTATCCAATTTCATAATGTTGCCGTAAAATTTTTTGTCCTTTGATTTTCGGTTTTAGTAATTTTCCTTTCATATTTCCCGGGGGGTGGGGTAGGGTGCGTTTTGGAAACACAGTTTATATTCAAACTTTCATTTTTCCAATAATGTTTGAAGTATTCATATATTTTACAAGAATTTGGTTTATGTATATACATTTTTTCAAAGCAAGAATACTATTTTTATTTTTATTTTTTATAAATATAAAATAATTAAAACATTAACTAATAAGCATCTTGGGTTAATGCCTTATATTTATTTCTTTATTTAATTTATCGCAAGGGAGTTGGGAAGGCAGGAATGTAAGATCTCAAATGCTTTCAAAACATCTCCAAGAAATATAAAATCATTGCTCTTTAATTATTATTTAAAAAAAACATATTTTTTGGGGTCTATTTATATGCCAAAATCTACAAAAGAAACAATGTAAATTACTTTCCTGAAATTTTGTTTGTGTTTTCCCTAGTCAATTAACCAACCAATATTTGGATTCTGGTTTTCTAGGGATTTCCTTTTCCTTTTCCTCGTTGAAACTCTTGAACCAAACATGGCCTTAATGTTTCTTTATTAGAAACGGCACGTGTTTGCTGGAACAAACTTAAAAGATGGACAACTATGGCAAAACTTTAGTGCTGGAATTGGACAACTTTAACTTCAAAAAGTAGACAGGAATTGTAAAGGCCTTATTAAGGATGCAGATGAGAATCTTCTTATATGGTTTATTGCTTTTGTGTTACTTTATTTGCACATGCCTAGCAGCAGATTGGCATGACAAAGTTTGCTTGCTACCAACATGCAATTCATATGATATGAGAAATAGGATCTATTAAAAGAGTTATAGACAATTGAGATATAATTTTTGGTATTTATATGACTATTATATGAGCTTTAATTATTCACATTCAAATAACTTCGATTCTTTTTCCTTTAGTGATGTTAAATTTTAAGGTTTATTTTAAAAATGGAATAAGAAATTTATGATCGGGAGAAATTATATTAAAAGATATGTTATAAGAATAATATTATAGTTTTAAAATTTTTTTGAGAAGAATGAAATATAATATTATTAAAATTTGTTAAAGATAAATTTAAAAAATTTTAGATTTTTTTTTTGGTGGTGTTGTTTTTTTTTTTTTTTTTTGGGTGGGGGGTTGTAGATCCGTCTCTGGTTTGTTGATAAATATTACAGCATAATCCATATAGTACAAATTTTAACGGTGCGTAGTAATCTCCCTTCTTATTTTTATTAATAAATCACAAGTGGCAACAAAACCAAAGAGGCTGGCCAGTTCATTGCAGGCCTGGTCATGATTGAATTTTCAGTCGGTTCAATAGACCAATTTTTATTTTTCCTGTTTTTTTTTTTTTCCAACAGACCAATCAAACCAGGGCAACGATTATAAAAATTATTGACTACAACTCAAAATTAGACCGGAACCTTCAACTGCTGTCCAGTTAAAATAGATGGGTTTGCGCCAAGTGGGCCAGCCCAGCCCTCCCAGAAATCGGCCTTGCCCCCTAATGGCGGGCCGGAGTGAGGTTCGGTCTCGCAGGTCAATCGGTATTAGGTTAGGAATAAAATTTCTTAGCCTGTCACTCGTCGGTCCGACTAGGCTTGCAACCCTCTCATGGACGGGCTAGTCGGCCCTCTAGAATTTAATTTTTTATATTTTTTTATATTTTTGTCCTTCCAAAGGCCATATTCATTTATACACTTCAAAAATTTTATAAATACTTTCCAATTTACTCTAAGACTTAGCAAATACTCTTTTCAAACCTCAATTCTCTTAATTTTTTATACAAAAAGTGTTAAAATAGAATTTGTTAGATATATATTTTTAGAATTATTCAAACATATTCTTCAAAATTTAGAAGTTTATTAAGTAGTGGTCAAGTATTGATATCTTAAGATATTATTATATTTAAATTTTAAACAATATAGTACTTTTAAGAGGTCTAAGTATTAAGTATCTCATTTTATATAATTTTTATTTTGTTAATTAATAAAACCGGTAGGTGTCTAAGCCAAACTCTAACCACTTAAAGTTATCTTTTTTTTTATAAATACAAATAATTGTGTTATTTAAATTATAACAAAACTAAAAAAGTTAAAATTAGTAAAAAAAAAAAGAAGGAAAGGGCCCATTAGCCTGACCCACTAGGATCGCGGGCCTCGTGTTCTAAGGGTCGATCCGTGCTAGACCCAAGATTTTCTGACCTTAGACTCGACCACCACTTGACCCGCGTGTTAATGGGATTGAGCCGATACGATCTAAAATCGTGTGAACTGGCCCATATGCCATTAGTAGGTTTGTCCAATTTTGAATAATCGATTTTGTATTTTTTTTATAAAAAAATTATATATATATATAAAACCAAACATGAAGCATACCATTACGATACGTGAAAGCATCATAAGGCGACACGTGACTAAATAATTTTTTAAAAATAAAAATTATATTTAAATTCATTTAAAATCTTAATTAATTAATAAAATATATATGTATTTAATATTAATACATTAAAATGTGTGATTTTTTGAATACTATCTAAATTAATGCATTAAAATGTGTAATTCTTTGAATAATATATATGTGTGTATTTAATATTAATACATTAAAATGTATGATTTTTTGAATACTATCTAAATTTATTTTAGAATCTTAACTAATTAAATTATTAATTAAATTAATTAATAATATATATTTAATATTAATACAT
Source organism: Voacanga thouarsii (assembly GCA_026120185.1). NCBI lineage: Eukaryota > Viridiplantae > Streptophyta > Magnoliopsida > Gentianales > Apocynaceae > Voacanga > Voacanga thouarsii. The sequence continues at coordinate 1,189,052 of JANUWF010001095.1, read as the reverse complement.
TAAATCTTAATAATATAATAACCCGTGTAACGCACAGGACATCAATTTAGTATCTTTTGAAAATTACATGTGTTGGCTTCTAGTAATTGAAACCACCGGAAGCTGACACGTTAACAATCTACGGCTAGTGGCCATTGTAATTTTTCCTTTTCGTCTTTCTACGAATACTTCTCATTTTTTTTTAATTAAACATCTCTTTTTTAATTATATCAAAAAGATAAATAGCATGATACCCGTCTCTGCCCCTGCCTCCGCCCTTGTCCCCCCCGCCCAACCTCTGGCCTGCCTGTCCCGTCCCTGCTCGCATAGTATGTATATATAAAAATTATAATTTATATTATATATATATACAATAATTATATATAATATATGTAAAAATATATACATATATTTATATAAATGTATTTATATATAGTATATATATATTAATTATATAATATATATATTTATATTTATATTTGTCTTGTACTTATATCTACTTAACCATGATAGGCCAAAAAATATAATCTATGAAATTATAAATTCTCATGTGAGATAATAATATACTTATATTAATAAATTTGTCATTTTAATACACTAACAAATAACACGTTAACAAATAATGTCGTAGTTGGGATGGTAAGACACTATGGACATTTTATTTTTTATTGCTATTCTAAACATTATAATATTTTTATAAATTTTGATTGGTATTAATAATATTATTTTAATATTACCCCATAATTATTTATTCTTATTTCTCTAATATTTAAAATATTATTTATTTATTCTTAATTTTCTAATATTATAAACATTATTTTTTAATCTTTATAAATAATTTGACTAAGAGTATGTTAGATAATTTTATTCACAAAAATTCTTATTCTTAAAATTTATTATTATTGTATATATATTTAAAAAGACATATTATGGAATAGTTCCAATTAAGAAAAAAAAAAAAAAGTGAATGAGAAATTAAGAATGGCATTGTAAAGCGGCATGGATACAAGTTTCTCTCAAAGCATTAAAGGTCTTAAGAGGCATGAGCAAAAATACCTAGTTTATAAACTTATATCTTGGATAGTGGACAGTTTTTTCATTAATATTTTTTTGTGAACTATAAATTAAGTATTGAATTTTTTAGATTTATAATGTACCAATTTAGTAGTGTTTTTGCCAAATTAAGAGTTTAAATTGATATTACACGGATATGTAGCATTTCATTTGCTTGAGGAGGGTCAAATTAATTTCTCTTATAATATTGCCTTTGATAAACCAAAATTTATGAAATAACAACTTCCTTTCTTGTAGTAGATGGCTATATGTCACCACTCATCAACTTTCCATAAATATAGAGTTTTTTTTCTTTGCTAAATTTCCATTCATATAGAGTTAATTACTTGATATGTACGTCTTTTACTTTTAGACCTTATATGCTTTAATTAAAAAAAAATTTAAACGCAACAATTAATTAACAACAATAATTAGCTAAATTGTGTATGTCTAGAGTCATTACTTATTTTAAAATTATGATTGTACCTCATACTACCATTCAAATTTATCTTGAATTAATATTTTAATTTTAAATTTTTTTCTCATAGAGATAAGATACAAAATAGAATACAAATGATAATAATTTAAAATTTGACTATAATTTAAGATAACAATAAAATTTTTTCCTTTCCAAGTAGACTTGAACTTTTTGTAAACCAATAAACATTAGCCTACCATAGGGTGGAATTTTTCGAATATGAGCAAGATGAATATTATAATACAAATAAATTTTATTTGTAAAATATTAAAATATTTATTATTTATTTTAAATAAATTATAATATTAATATTTGAATTTATAAAATTTAAAAATTATACTTATATTTAAAAAATAAATATAAATGTGATATTTATATACTTATCGTTGAATTTTGGAATAAATTGTAGCTAGGTGTCTTATTTTTCCTCTTTTCGATATGATATTCTTCTTGTTAATGTCTTGTTTTACTGTTAATTAGTGATATTAGGATATTAATCTCCTTGACTGGTGTATTCTTGCTACTTGTTAGTGCTATTTTTTTTTTCCTTTCATTTTGGGGTAGGAAAAAAAATAAATTAGAAAACAACATTACGTTTATTTTTGAGTGTAGATGATTATAATTTAATTTTATTCGTATTTATTCAATAAATATTTTTATTCAACTAGCTAATAATAAATTTTCACAGATAACAACGAACCATTAAGTAAAATTTCCACATACTTGCCAACTGGTTAATTTATTAAATTATCAATACTTTGAGTTGTGTACAAATAAATTGTTTATATTAATCCAAATTAAATTCAATAATTTAATGTTTTAAATGGTTCAGTTTATTTCAAGTTTAAAAATTTTGAATTAATTTTAAAAAAAATATAAATCAAAGCATATTTTGACTAAATATTTAAAAAATTCAATATGGTTTTAACTAATCTAAATATAATTCTGCCTACAAATAAATTATTTAAAAATATTTTAAAAAAATATTTTGACTAAATCAAAGCCAAAGGCCCAAAGCCCTACCTATCTTCTTCATTATTCTATCTACTTTCACCACCACGCCACTGCCGCCGCCTTCAAGCTCGAGCAGTCGAGCTCACACTCTCAATTGCTGCAGATCTTGATTGGTTTGTTGGTGTGTGTGAGTGAGCCTCATCCATGACTCCATCTGAGGTTTTCCTTATCTATTTTTCTCTTCTGGATGTGTTTGTTTTGTGCGTGTTTGAGCCTCTTTTGCTGCTAACTTGATTTGGATAAAAGTCAAGTTCAATCAACGACTATGCTAAAATTTGTTTCAGAGCTAACAAACAAAGAAAGGGGGGAGGGGAGGGGGGTAGTTTTGTAGGGACAAAAACCACACTGGCTCTTGAAAGTTTCAATCATACCTCCACTGCCCTAGGGTCCTCCATAGAAACTACTATATTCCTATCCAGAATTATTATAACAACTTCTGATCAGGCTACTCCAAAGTAAAACTATTTAGGATTGATTTTAGTTTGAAATTAGCGAGCTAGAATCTAAATTCAAGTATTAACTTAAGTTTGAAGCTCAAATTTTACTCAGGCTTACTAAAAAATGGATGACTCAAGCTCAAATCTACTGAGGTTTGGTGCCATTTAGAGAACAATTCTCCTATGATCAATGCACATATCTTTCTTCTAGTATCAGTTGAGAAATCTGTGCATGAATATGCATCTAGCACTCACTTCACTGAAAGTGAGAGTGGGGGAAGAAAAAGGAAAAAAAAAAGGCAGTCCTTCTTTGATCTAGATAGTTTTGCACCAATTCTCGAGTGTAAAATGGATGGTGAAGAAAATGGAGTGTCAATTTAAAGAAACAGAACACTTCATGGACTAACAAATTCAAAAGGAGAGAATTTTGGATTTTATGGTGACTGGGAGAGGGAGGCTTATTGGATTGGTTTTGCAAAACCAAAAACAGTAAGTATTGAGAACTAGAATAAAAATGAGCTAATTCAAATAACTTTTCAATCTTAAAACATTGTAAAATGTGTCTCTTTCACTCATTCATAACACATTACACACACTCTCCTTGGCCACACTTAAAAAAAAAAAAAACCAAAATTCAAATTCATTCACAACCATTCTCATTTCCAAAACTAAAACTGAAAACATGAATTCAATCTATCATTACATGTGGAGGTCAGAAATATATCAAATTGTTTTTCTCTTATTTATTTGTTGTTTTAGAACTTCTGTATGTTTTTTCAATTCAGTTGTGAACTGTTTCTTTTGCTACTTTTGGTCATTGACGGGTTGTTTTTGTATTCACTAATTTCTTTATGTGAATGAATGTTATAACTTTGAATATTGTTGCTTTTTGTGTTTATTATAGTGTCGTTATCCATTTATTTTTGTCTTCATGGATTCTTCTGTTATTTTTTCTTTATTTCTTTTTTTTGAATCATTTTTTGTTTGTGTATAGTACTTGTAAGCATTCTTTCACCCCCGTAATTTATATTCTTGATTCTGCCATAATGTCTCTAATGCTGATTCTTGACCTGAACGTGGATTTGAGTGCTGGAATTGCTGCCGAAGAGTGAGGAGCTCATCTAGTTTATTGGGTTACATGCATTAATTCTCTTTTTATCTTACCCTATTCTTGAGGTTGTAAAATTCTAGCAGGATTGTCTTCGTAAAAGTAGACATAAACTTTGTTATTTCATGTATCCCTTAGACATGAACTTAGGTATTTCCTTGCTTATTATGTTTTTCATGCCTTGGCTTATGTTTCCATTTTGTGCATTGATGTGTAGTTGGACAACTCGACTAAATTTGTTTTTGAGATGTATTTAGCTTGTGGAATAACATGTAAAGACAACTTCTAGTTTTGTTGTTGGGCTGATGGGCCGAAACTGCACCCCCGCATCCCCGGTTCCTTGCTGGGCTGGGATTAGGGATTATTTTGTCCCCAGTGGATTGGGAGTGGGGATCTCTACCTTTACCCGTGTCGGGAATGGGCCGGGGAAGGGAAAACGGGGGGGGAGGGGGAGGGGAGGGGGAATGCGAGAGTGGGGTTGGGATTTCTAGTCCTCGGCCTACCCCAACCTTATTGCCATCCATACTCCTCGCCCCTTTTTAAAACACGCAGAGGAAACCGATACGAGCTGATAGCAATGGACTGCCTAAGTGCTTGTGCCGGGTGATCAAAACTTGCCTGGCATGAAGCTGCCAGTGTAGTTTAGGTGCCGATTCAATTGCCCAAATTTTTTACGATTTTTTAAAAAAACATTGAAAAGCTTTTGACAATTGATGTAGGCTAACTATCTTATTAGTAGGCCTAATTGTGGTTCCAGATTTCGCTAGTTGAATCGCGAATTGAAATTGTGGTTAACAATTCATAACTGAAATTGGCAATTAGAATCGTAGTCTACGATCCATATGAGATTGATGGTTTTACCCACTTACCAATCATCAGTTTTTTAAATTTTTTTCTATTCATGTGGTAATATATAAAAAAATAAAAGGCCTACAACAATGGCCCATTTGCATATGGTTGTTGCATGCAATGGCCATACAAATCGTACTATTGCATGCAACGACCAGAATAGCCATTTGTTGTGGTAACGATTAATTTTTTGGCCACTTTTTTTGTGTCTTCTTACTCTTTTTATAAATATGTCTCTCAATTCACTCTTCATTGTTTTACACTTCTCTCAACTCTCTCAACTACCAATTTCAATTTATAATATATTATTATTTTTGTTTTTCTAGTTTTTAGAAAAAAAATGTATCCTAAGTAGCTTTTGTGAAACTCTAGTCGAAACCAACCTTAGAGTAAGGGGGTTGGGATGCATATCATACTTTATTGCATGTTTAAATATATTTTTATATGATTTTGTGTGCATTGAGTTTGTGTTTTATAGTCTAGAGGGCTTGATTATAATTATTGAGTAAGAATGGCAAAATGGTAATTTTTGCTTGAGGTGGAAAAAGGGTGATAGCTTGAGGATTGAATAGGAAATATTTTTTTAGAGAGAAAATAAGAATAATAGTTGTTGTGGTTTAGTGGTTAGAGTTATGGAATTAATTCTTGAGGTCTTGGGTTCAAATTCCATCATAGGAGCTTTGGCTTGATTAAATTTTATTTTTGCTTGGGAAGTGTTATTTTCGGCCTTATGTGCTTTGGAGTAGAGTAGAGATGTTGTCCTAAAAGAGACATGATAGGAATATCCTAATCCTACTCTTTTGCCCTACACAAAATTCCTAAGGGGAATTCATTTCCTCTTGATCCTTAATTTTTCTTATTTCTCAATCCATTAGGATGTTCAATTTGTTCAAGTCAATTTTATTTTAGAAAAATTTCAGCAATGTGTTGTGGCTTTGAATGTTCAAAATGTCTTAGTAAAAGACATCTTATGGACCGAAACCATGGAAGAGGGGAAATGATTTCAAGTGAATTAATTTCCCTAGTAAACTTTCTAAAACTTCACTCTAGCTAGGTTCATTTTCCTTCATGCATTGAACTGAAATTTTTCTAGCTTCTTGTGCCTTCAAGGTGTCGAAATTCTTAGCCATTATTCCCTCCCAAATGCTGTCAGAAAATGGCCCTTTTGATCAGCTTGAAACCTGAATATTTTTGGCCATTTTTGGACTGCACAAAGGCTGTGCCAGAAAATGGCCCTTTTGATCAGCTTGAAACCTGAATATTTTTGGCCATTTTTGGACTGCACAAAGGCTGTGCAAAACCAGAAAAATCCCTGGGCAAAATCGCAGCTTTTGAGGTCCGAAACCAAGCAGTTTTTGTTCAGCATCTTAGCCACGTTTTTCCTCCATAAAGAAGGCTGGAAACTAGCCTTGAAAGACCCCTGAAATCCCTTTTAAACTCTCTACAAGCTGACTGAAAAATGGCAGCCGAAAACTGCCCAGAAAATTCTAGCCTTGCGAAAATTCTGTGCAAGAAAACTTTCCAACTTTGTTTCCTAATTCATCCCTAGCCGAAACCTCAGCTTTCTTCACAAACCACCCTTAAACAGCCATGAACTGAACTCCATTATCCTCCCCAAGCTTCTGCACGAAAATCCAATCATGGATGCCCTAAAATATTTCCTAAAAAAAATTACTGCAATCATACCTTGATTGGATACCAAAATTCCAGCCACTATAATTTAGCAACCTTCCATAAAATATCATTCAAACAACCAGACATTTCCTTCACCATTATACTCCTTATTTTCGGCCACCCTTAGCCTTCTTCAACCAGCTTTCATCCAGCCGAAATACTGCACAAGCAGTCGGCCATGGCAGCTTCCCAAAAGCTCTCCAATAATCAAAGATATTCTTGTTATATTTAGTTTTCAAATTTGCTTCCCAAAAATATTCTTTAAGGATTTCAATAACTAGCCTTTCCTTTTCCCTTCCAAACCAGAAAATCATCTACCAAAACCCTATAAGCAGTCGGCCAACCCTAATCCCTTCAGAAATTCGGCCAGCCTTGAACAAAACCTCTCTACTCTCTTCAATCTTCAAGAACACATAGCACACCAAGAACACTTACTCATTTCTTTCGCCTAATACCTCTCCAAATCACTTCAAACTCCTTCTAAAAATTCCAAATTTCATCTAATCACTACTGTGAGTCCATCCACACGATTTTTAACATAAAACTCCAAAATCTAACTTGCTCTTTTGGATAAAAAACCAGAAATTTTGTGAAGGCTTAATAACACCTTCAAGGTAGGTTTATTCAATCAACTTCATCTTCGCTAATCTTCAATCTCTAATGAACATATATGTGTTTAAGCATGCTAATGGACTTTCTTCTTCTCACACACTCTCTCTCTCTCTCTCTCTCTTGACCGAACACTCCCTCTCTCTTGGCCGAATGATTTCATCAACCATGGCCATGCTTCCTTCATCTTCTTTGGACAGATTAGACATCTAGGAGTTGAGATCCATTCGAAACTCCTTCAAGGTATTCATCAATCAAGTAAGCCCTTTTAACCTTTCTTTTAAATTCTAGATTCATGTCTCTAGGATGATATTGATAGAAGATGAATCATGAATAGGGTTGAGTATATATTGTTGTGATGAATTGAGAGTGAAGCATGAATATATGTATGAATATGTTGGAGATGGGGTTTATGCATGAATGAATTATCTTGGTTGATTGTATGGAGTTTTAGGGTTTAATGCATGTCTCCATGTCATAAGTAGTATTTGTGATCAAGTATGCTAGAGATTATGTCACCTTTGGTGAATAGGATTTATATTCATGTTGGATTATTGAAGCCATGATTATATTTATGCTAGTAGAGGTTAGATCATGTCTTGATAAATTTAGATCCATGCTTATATGCATGATTTGGATGATTTGATGAATGGAAGAGTTGTATAAGTCCATGATTGTGGTTAGCCATAGAAATATGATCATGATCTAGTTGTCCCTAAGCTAATTTTTTTTTCATTAATAAAATATTTAATATTATGATTTTGCTAGAAAATTCGAAAAACCCTAGGAAGTGGATTTGAATTACTAAAAAGATATTTTAGCCAAATAAATGGTAACTTTTATTCAAGAAATAAAATATATAGATATTATATAAAATGATAAAATCAACTAAAGCCTTTTATGAAAATAATCATAATAAGTAAAATATTTATTATTAAAAAAATTTAATTATTACCTTTTAATCAAAACTTATTAAAGTCTATTTATTATCTTCCAATCAAGATCCATTAAAATTTATTTTCAACTAATTTTAGCTAGCAATTATTTTCAAACAATTAATTATTAATAAATCATTATTTTACCTAATACCTAAGACTCTTCACCAATTAAACTCTGAATTTATCTTAACAAGATTTAAACCTTCAACTTATTAGTACTTATTTTCCAAAACATTAATTATTTTAAATTTCAAATTAGGCTTAGCTTATAAACCTATTTATTTATTGTTTGGCCTTAAAGCTTGGGACATTAGGATCATGATAGTAGTGAGTTGAGTTGTTTTAAATTGAAAAAGTAAATTTTGGCTTGAGTTTGATTGTGGTTTGTATTTGCCCATGCGGGGTTAGGTCAGCTGCTGGAGACCTTTTATTGTGAGCAAGAATCAGGTAAGCTCCTACATAAAACCTGATTGATGTAAAATGTTTATCATGGCAAGCCAAATGTAGAGTGCATGGACACTCATTTTGGTAAAGGCAATTGAGGATTAATTTCCTCCCTATTTCAGTTTAACAAGTTATTTGAAAATCCATAAGCAATTTTATCCAAACTCAAAACTCTTTCTAAAACTGATTTTGATAAAGACTTTGGAAACCCTTAATTGCCATTTTTCATGTGAAACTGTGTTTGTTCATTTTCTTCCAAGTGGGATATGTTACGTTGAGTACTCAATAAGGGTGGACTTCTAGGGCTAGTCTTTGAAGGGTTAGGGTAAGTCTCTCAGTAGGTGGCCACCTCTGAGGGGTGAGTCCTGCCCGGATAAGATGTCAGTCTAGTAGGTCGTGCCGGTCCGAGCTAACAGTTTATTTTTCAATCAAGTGATTGTGTTTTGCCGGAATGGACACCCAGTTATTGTTTGGGTATAGAGAAGGAGGAGTATCTTGCCCGATAGGCCGATCACCTACCTTTTTTGTCAGTCTGCATAAAGTGTCAGCATTCTGACTGGTTATGGGGCCCAACGTGTGGTAACCCATAATCATTTCTTTTGAGTGGTTGATTTTATTGATTATGTATGGTTAGAAAAGCCAATCACTCTTGCTTTTGACTAATGTTTATTGCTTGCCAGTGATTTTTTTTTTTTTTTATGAAGAATTTTATACTTTGCATACACGAACTATTTCCACTGGACACTCAAAGCACACACGGACTTATTGAGATTTTTGTCTCATCACCATTTTTACCATGATTTCAGGTCGATCCTGTTGTGGGGATGAGTAGCTAGTGTTATCTGCCTTGGAAGAGAATTTTGTCATTTATTTTTATGTATTGCTGTGGGGAGTTGAGAGTGGATGATTTTATTTATAGATTTGTGTTTCTTTTGGGAATTTGCGGATTTATTCTTGGATTTAATCTAGAGTTGTAATAAATTTTAAGTTAAAATATTATTTTTATTTCGCTATTTTATTTGTGTGACCTAGTTAAAAGACCCCTTGTCCTTTGGATGGGGCGACATCCCCGGCCCTGGCGGGCCTAGGTAGCGGGGTGTTACAGCTTTAAAGGTAAGGGAAAACAAGTGCTAGCTATGATCCAAATTTCCAAGTAGAGACACTTACTACTCCATCTAATTATCAACCGACCACAGATTTTGGTCTAATTTTTTTCATTGACATTTTCTCCTTCAATAATTGATCAATCGGTATAATTCAGTGATGAAGAAGTTGAAACTCAACATCAAAGTCTTTACATTAATAGTCAAGAAAGTTTTCAATGACCAATTGAAGCACAAAATAAAACCAAAATTGAGACTACAACAAAGAAAGTGCTAAAAATGAAAATTGATATATTCACTAAGTATTTCACCATTTCAACAATGCTATTCAGTAAAGTGAAAGTTTAAGTGAAATTATTGCACTGTTACTCCCAAAATTATATGCATTCAAACTAGGAATGGGTTATGTTACGTTTTATCAACATCTAAGAAGGCACCACCTTCAAAAGTTCATTTTGGATTTGAAAAAATAACAAATCATTAGGTACACTATTGCTACCTCTACTCTTCCTTTTATTGGCTTATTTAAATATTTTGAAAAAGTGTAGAGAGAATAATTAGCTAGTAGCTATAGAATATCTTGCATTTAATTTTGAACAAAGATTTCATTTTAACAAATATTGTCAAAATACTTTAAATCCTATTGTAAAATGCATTTCTTGCATTGCCCTGTTGCATATACTAAAAAAATTATATAGGAGATAGTAAGAAATAATTAGTTCATTTTTTTTTTAAATTTTCCTGGCAAAGTTTCTTCATGTAGTGATACTTGGAATGTTCATTAGTAAACCCATTCTTATATGGGTGTTATATGTCATTGGATAGATAATGAATTAAATATTAAAAAATGATTACTTGATTATATGGGCTTTGATAATTTGCATTCCATTGAAAATATTTGCGAACTATTAATTACTATTTCAGAAGAATACAATTTAGTGAATAAGATTTGTCAATTTTTTTTATAATGCAAGTGCCAATACTGCTTCAATTACTAGTCTTTAAAATTTAATTAAGCCAAATTCTCGAGAATTTTTTTTTTCATGTTAGATATATATGCCATATTATTAAACTTATGTGTATTGGATGCTTTAAAAAGTCTTAATCATTATATTGAATAAAAAATGGCTTTTCCTTGTTAGGGTTACAATTAAAAAAAAAAAAAATGAAGCCAATTGTGTAGATATAATAGTGTGAAACCAAAATAATTTCCAAGAGTTGTCCCAAATAGATAGAATTCAATATATGAATTGTTAAATGAATCTTTTCCATATAAAGAACTTATATGTGTGTTTTTTTTTTTTTTTTTGCAAATAGAGTTGTTGGAATATATTTATTTCCCCAACAATAAAATGTTTTGAAGATATTTTAAATATTTTAAAATTATTTAATAATACTATTTGTAATTTATCTGATATTTATTATCCTATTTCACTTTTAATTGTTCAAGAATGTGTTAATGTTAATACTGTTTTTTATGAATATTCTTATGATCGTCTTTTCTCTCATTGTGTTAATGTTATGAAAATTAAATGGTTAAAATATTATTTAGAAATACTTGATGTTAATTTAGTTGTTAGTGTTCTTGCTCTATGCATGAGAATTGATGGTTTAAAAGATTATCTTACTTGTTATTATGATTCTTTATTTTCTAAAAATAATGATACCGATGATAGTAGTACTCAAGATCTTACATCCCCTCCTAATGTTTTGTTATATAATTACTAATGTAAAGAATATTCTTCGTGACTTATATCATGAATATTCTAGAAGGTATGGTTTAACTGTCAAAATAACTCAAAATATTAAAGTTTCGACATCCAGATCTTTAAAGATTAACGAAGTAAGACTTCTTATGTTAGAAAAGTCAAAACAATTGAAAGGATCTTCAAGTTGCATGACAGAACTTAAATTATATCTAACTTGTGATTTAGGGTGGAAGGATACAGGTAAAAGATTTGATATTTTGAAATAGTGGGTCTAAAATAAGAAAAAATTTCTTATTGTAGTACTAATGGCTAAGGAGATTTTTGCTATTCTCGTTTCAACCATTACGGTAGAACAAGCTTGTATTGGAAGAAATATTTTGAGCAAAACTCGCTCATCAATGGCACTAGAGATTGTTGAAATTCAATTATATTTGGATGATTACACTAAGATGAAGATTGTGAGCAAGAAAATGTATGACTGAACTTCAACGAATTTTTGGACGTCGACATTAAAAGAACTACAAGTATAGTCGAGAATGATGACTATTAAGGTTAAGGTAAGAAAGGGTTAAATGGGAAAAAAAAAAATTACGAGAGTTTTGATTCTTCTACATCCTAAGAGGATACGTAGGTAGTTTAAGTTTAGAAAACTAAAATTAATTTAAAACTCTTTATTTTATATCTTATAGTTTAACTATGTTTAATTATTTTTATATTTTTTCACATCCTAAAAGTTTCCTAAATATTTAAAATATTTATATTTTAAATATTTTATTTATTTAAAATATAAATAATAAAAAATATATTTTATATTTTTTTCACATCCCAAACAGCCAACCACTAACCACTAGTTGTGAACCGGCAACCATCGTTTCACAATTGAGGACACCTAGTAGTCTAAGCTCGATTCTACTCTATTTTGTTTTCTTTTGTTTTTTTTTTGAAACGAAAGACACTAAAAAATAACTTAACCTCGCATGAAAAATTATTTACAGAATATTTTGTTTCCCATAATCTAAATTACCATTATACATGAAAATTTTCAAATTATAGACATTATAAAAATCACTTGATCAATTCATACAAGATGCCTTCAAATTCACATGTTACCATATTAGGAAAGTCCAATAAGGTTTTAACCCCACCTTAAAGATCTAAAAAGACTCTCACTCAATGTTAAAGTCCAAAAAGGCTTAAGTCCATCTTAAAGCTCTAAAAATGTATTTTACCTTACCTTATAAGCTATATATTTATTTACGATAACTAATCACATTATATATAGGCAAATTCGAACAAATAGTCCCCAATCTATTTAATTTACCAGAGGATAGTCCCAATTCTTCTTCCCCCCCCCCCAATTTTTGAGGTCTTGTATCTATATATTTTCATTTTTTTACAATCCTCACACCCATATATGGTGGAATCCACTGAAGTCCTTCACGCGACTTGCACTTGAGCATATAGACAAAAGGCAAATTCTATAGATTGAAGGATTGACATAATCACAGAGCATGCATACGGGTGTATAAATATGGAAGAACAAGAACGTTAACAGAATATGGCTGCATCATGGTGGGATGAAAACATACTTCTTGGAGCCTTAAAAACCTGAAGAACATGGTTGAATGGCTTGAAGCTCAAAACCAGCTTCTTCTCCAACATCCAGTGAACACCAATGCATTGTCTTCTTCTTCTTATTCCGGTTCTTTCTTCTCCTCCGGTGGAAATTGAATGCTTAGCTTTTTAATTCACGGAATATGACCTAACCTAATTTACCGGTCGGTGAGCACACATTTTGGAAGAAGAAATGATCACTCAGATGTCTTGCTTTCCTTCACCTCTCGGTTGGTATTTATAGCAGTGGCTTCATGAATCAAATCCAAAAGCCAAAAAACCAAAAGCCAGGAAAGCAAACAGCCTCTCACGGTTAACTCTTCTGGCTCTTCACACACACACGGTTCCTTCACCAAACTTGGCTTCTTCTGTTAAAAACAAAAACCAGTGGAGAAGACCAAAAGCCAGGAGAGAAACAGCCACGAGAGAGAGAGAGACAAGAGTCACCGGAAAAAAACATTTTTATTTTTTTCCTTTTTTATTTTATTTTATTTTTCACACAGAAAACCAAGAGTCATGAAACCAAACATAATTATTTTGATAAAAATAATATTCCCAAGATTTTATACCCAAATATTATAAACAAAATAATTTTTGGTTTCACCTTAAACTCTTCTAAACTGTGTTCGAAAAAATATTTTGGTCCAGGCTATTGGGCCAAAATAATATTTATTATTTTTCTTGGACCTGAAAAATCCAAAATAATAAACATTAATTATTTTTCTTGGGATTAAATAAATAACCTAATAAATAATAAATGAACCCAAATGAACTAAAAAATAATTAAACTTTAATTATTTATTTCTTGGGATTTAATTAAATAAATAACCCAATAAATAATTAAGTAATAATTATTTTCCTCTAGTTTAAGTCCCGGTTAATTTTCTAATTATTCAAACTGGACCCAAGTCCTGAATAATTAATTAACTAATTAAACCAGATAATAAATTTCTCTCCATTTATTTTATTCTAATCTAATAATAAATTAGACTTCCTGAATAAAATAAAACTCTCTCAATTAAGATCATTTTCTCAATCCAAAAATTAATTAGGACTTACGGGCTATTCTGAGGACCAAAAAAACACATCGCCTTGGCTACTAAAATGACCAAAATACCCCTACTATATAAATAGATGTATTTTACATTTTAAATATTTTCTAATATCACCATAAGAAAATATTGACTTAAAGGACAATGCTGCATTAGCAGAGTCTTTGACCTACAAGTGAAATGACTAAAATACCTCTCTACACATCGCCGTACATTAGAGAGGAAGAAGTGTATTAGCGCCTCTCTAAAATACATCTACCATCCTTAGGCTTCTAGTCCAATGATCCATGACTTCCTGGAGTGTTTCCGCTTTCTAAGGGAGCAATCCTAAAGCAAACATCTAAGTCACGTTTCCCAGGGCCCTGGATATTTAGATCATCTGGACAACCACAAAGGGCGATATAGTGTAGAAACTATCTTGTACAAATTTGTCTTAACTAACTAGTCACACATACCCAACATACAAGTATATTGGCCTTCCGATATAACCTCAACTATAGTATATCAAAGCATATGCTTCCAGCTTTGCCAGACCACCAACTCATACTCAAGTCATAGAGCACTAGTTCACGCTGTAGCGGTAGTAGTTTAGGTTTCTACCATATAGTACTTTTTAGAAATTACTACTACAGGTCCTGTTCTACGTATTCGAAATACGTTTATGTCATGAAGTGAATGGACTACTCACTGGCTAAAGGTAAGCTATCCCTCATTTGGAATTCATAACATAATAACCTAAACATGATGAGATTCTCATTCTCATCAATCGGTTAAGGACAACTGTTTATGTGTTTAAATAACCCATGATCCATACTTTACTGTGAAAGACCTCCATTCACATGGATCACTTATTTACGCACAATGGGTCTGTTCCAAACGAAAATGTACACATAAAGAAAATTATTTCACAAACGATTTCCAACAAATAAATTCTTTTATTAACATATTCGATATTTTCATCAGAAAACTAGTTTAAGAGAGCATATTCCCAACAATCTCCCACTTGCATTCTAAGACTAGGTAAGTCCATAGGTGCCCACCCCAATGGCGTCTAAATGTCTCTTGAAGACTCTCAACCAAAGGCTTGGTGAATGGATCTACTAGATTGTTCTCTGAGGCAATCTGTACCACCACCACTTCTCGTCTCTGGAAATCTCAGATCAGGTGGTACTACCTTTCAATATGCTTCCCCTCCTTGTGGATCCAAGGTTCCTTTGAGGTACTAAAGAATATGCTTTATAGCATGCCAATGAACCTTCCCCAGGTTTGACTGATATTTGTTAACTAACCCTACGGCAAAGCAGATATCTAGCTTAGCACATAGCATGGCGTACATGAGACTTCCCACAGCCGAAACGTAGGGAATCCTACTCATTCTGCCCTTTTCTTCTTCAGGCTTAGGACAGTCCCTTGAAGAAAGAGACAACCCATATCTGCAAGGATTAGAGCTCCCTTGCATGAATTCATGCTGTACTTGGTCAATATCTTGTCAATGTATGTGACTTGGGATAATCCTAACATTCTCTACTTCCTATTTTTAAGAAGTCTAATCCCGAGAATGTAGCTGGCTTCTCCTAAGTCTTTCATACTAAATTGACTAGATAGCTAAACCTTTGTAGATAACAATAACCCTACATCATATCCAATGAGTAGAATGTCATCCACATACAAGACAAGAAAAACCACATTAATCTCCTCAAGCTTCTTGTATACGCATGGTTCATCCTCGTTTTGAATAAAACCATAAGACTTTACAATCTCATCAAAACAAATGTTCCACGCTCTCGATGCTCGCTTAAGTTCATAAATGGACTTCTTAAATTTGCAAATCATATGTTCCTGGTCTTCAGCAATAAAACCTTCTGGTTGGGATATATAGATGTCTTTGCTAAGATGGCCATTCAAAAATGCCGTCTTGACATCCATTTACCATATCTCGTAGTCATAGTGACATGCAATGGCAAGGAGGATACGGATGGCCACAGGGGAAAAGGTTTCCTCATAATCGATCCTTTCTTTCTGAGTATACCCTTTTGCCACAAGCCTAACTTTGAAGGTTTCCACCTTCCCATCCTCTCCCCTCTTCCTCTTGTACACCCACTTACACCCAATAGGTTTTATCCCTTCAAGTGAAGCTATAAGACCCCAAACCTGATTGAAGTACATAAACTCAATCTCGGCTTTCATTGCTTTTTGCCAAAGATTTGCATCGGCATCAGCAATTGCCTCCTTGTATCTAGTAGGGTCTTATTCCTGATGGTTAGAGACCAGCTCAAAAGCTTCTCCAAACCATTTATCTGGAACCCTAGACACTCTCCCACTGTGACGAGACACCATTTGTACAGGCTCTTGAGGCTGTGCCTCTTCTTGTTCCATAATCGGGTCAGAAGAAGTTGCCTCCGAAGACAACTTCTCCTCGAGTTCCAACCTAGTTGAACCTTTCGTGAAAATACTTTAATCATCCTCTAAGTATCTAGCATTGGTACTATCCAGTACTTTCTGCTTCTTAGGATGATAGAAGTAACCACCCTTTGTTCCTTTTGGATACCCAACAAAATAACATAATTCTGATCTTGGTTCCAACTTGTCTCCTTTGATCAGTACATAAACTGGACAACCCCATATCCTGAGATGAATTTGGACTTGGTTTACGCGCAGTCCACATCTCATAGGGAGTCCTAGGTACTGACATGGAAAGTACCAAGTTCAGAATATATGTCACTGTTTTCAGGACATATCCCTAAAAAGATACTAGAAGAGTAGCATAAGACATCATGTTTCTGACCGTTTCTATTAATATCCTGTTCCTTCTCTCAGTTATTCCGTTCTGCTGGGGTGTCCTCGGCACAGAGAGCTGGGATATTATCCCATGATGTACCATGTAGTCCTTGAATTCACTTAGGAGGTACTTTCCTCCACAATCCGATCGTAAGGTCTTGATTAATTTACCTGTCCGGCGCTCCACTTTAGCCTTAAACTCTTTGAACTTGTCAAAAGAGTCAGACTTGCGTCTCATCAGGTAAACATAACCAAACTTTGTACAATTATCCGTGAAAGTGATGAAGGACTCAAAAACCTCCTCTAGCTGGTGTAGACAATGAACCACACACATCAGTGTGAAAAAGACTCAGTACCTCATTGGCCCTATCCGCCTTAGGGACAAAAAATCATTTGGTCATCTTTCCCATCAGGCAAGATTCATACTGAGGCCAATTTTCCAATCTCAATGAGCCCAAAAGCCCATCATAGATTAGCTTCTGAATCCTAGTTGAGTTGATATGACCCAACCCTAGATGCCAAAGATTTGAGTCATTGATATTGGTCTTTCTCTTCTTAGTTAAAAGTTCAGATTGAGCGTTATTTGATTGATTGATAATAGGGTTTAAATAGAATAGATGTCCATATATGTGCCCAGTACATAAGTTTTCTCCATCTCTACTGATAGAAATACCAGAATGGAAAGATACAGAATATCCTTGATTTATAAGTTTTGCAACTGAAATCAAGTTATGACAAAAACCAGGTACATATAAAATTTCTATTAAAATCACTTTTTTATTACAATAAAAAATAAGATTTAGCTCACCCACTGCAAAGGCCCAGACTTGTGCTCCATTTCCCACGTGTAATCCATGTTCACTCTTCTTGAGTCTACTTATCTTTCTAAACCCCTCCAAGGAGTTACAGATATGATCAGTGGCTCCTGAATCAACAATCCAAGTGGAAGTTGATCCAACCATTGATATAAACTCTAGACAGAAAACATTACTTGTGGGGTTTTTCTTGGATTGAAGATCTGAACACTCCTTTATCCAGTATCCCTTCTTCCTACATTTGAAGCACTTACCCTTAGGTTTGTCTTTGGGTTGGGTCTTGGGCTAGGCTACTACGTTTCTCTTCTTCCTTTTAAACTTTCTGGGCTTAAACCCAGTTCTTGAGGAAGAAGCCTTAGCAATCATGGCCATTGAATGTGGCTTCATGACCTTCTCTGCCATCTGGAGTTCCTTTATCAACTTAGTCAAACTCATATTTAACTTGTAGTTTAGTTTGCACTGAGTTAAGGAACCCAGTAGAGATTCGAGAATCATGTCCACTTGTCTTTCGGGGTCAATGATAGCCCCTAAGATTTTCGCCTCCTCGAAAGTAGCAATCATCTTGAGCATATGCTCCCTGACTAATGCTCCCTCAGCCATCTTAGAGTCTATTATAGTTCGAAGAACCTCCTGCCTTGTGGGCCGGCTCTTATCCGCGAACATAGTGGCCAATGAATAACTAATGTCATACGTAGAAGCCATGTGCTCGTGTTTAGACTGGAGCACATTAGACATAGAGGCTAGCATATAGCAACGTGATATTTCATTAGCCTTCTTCCATGCCTTCTCAGCCTCTCGCTCTTTATCGGTGAAACCTTCCCCGATCACAGGGTAAATCTCGTAAAGGATATACTTGTACTCCTCGGCTGTGAGTATTATGTCCAGGTTCCTCTTTCAGTCTACATAGTTTGATCCTGTTAACTTATTCTTACAGAGAATAATGGCCAAATGACTAAAAGAACCTCCTACCATTTCTGAAAAATCGAAAAATAAAAGAAAGGACTTAGTTTGTGAAAATAAATTTGTGTACAGAAATTAATTTGGCTCTTAGGAAAACTAACATAGCTTCTTTGGAAGATTAACAACTTCCTAAGCTAAGTGTATTAACCATCACAAATTAATTTCTCTTATAGGTAATGATATAGAGAATAACTCCATCGTGGGATGGCCGTTTCCTCTCATTTCCTATGGACATTCCTCGCACTATTACCTCCAACGTGGGCTGGCCGATTATAGTACGTGCCCCGGGTTAATAATTACATTTTCCCATTAGATCTAGACCCTTGTGGTATCCCCATCCTATATGGGTTCACTCCCAGGGTGACGCGAGGGGACCCGCGATCTCTAATGAGGTCCGTGATAGAAGACGTGGGGCCGTTGGAACCCTTCTCCCACTTAATTTTTTAAAATAAAGTTTTATGAAAAAATATCCTTTGAAATTTCCATTGAGTTTTTCTTTAACTTAAAAATAAAATATCCAAGTCCATTAAAAACTCTATGTTAAGGATTATATCATTTGAGATTTTTTCATGGACTAATTTTATTTAAGTTAAAACTCAATGATCTCAAAAATTTTCCAATTCAAACTTTTCCGAGACTTTGGTCTCAATTTTATTTAACAAAACAATTTTTCTTGTGCAAAATAAAATAAAATGACTTTCTATTTTAACTTACAAAAATATTTAAATCCAATATATTTTCTATGCCAATGAGTATATCCTTTAAGAAAATATCCAAGGATTAATTTTTGTTCAAGTTAAAATAACCATTTAATTTTTAAAGAAAAATATTTTACTTGCATAAATATTCCCAAAGACTTTGGTCTTTGAGAAACCACGCACATAGGTATACAAAATAAATAGCATGTCAGAAAATAGTAAACGTTTTCATACTTTTCTATTTTTAAACATATGTGTCCAAATAATAGAATTAAACACATTAATTAATTAATTAATGATCTTGTTTAATCCTAAAATCCTTTACTAATATTTTTCATGCAAATATATTCTAAGAATATAAATTATTGCAAAAATATTAACTTCGCTTGGTATGGGACCCAAATTAAAATTAAAAAAAAAAAAAATTGACTGGAGGTCCACTGCACTGCCCGCACTGGATTCGGCCCCATTTGCCCTGCGGTCCACCGCGTAGCACCGGATCACCTTCCAGCCGCAGCTCGTGCCTGAGACCCGCGCCCGTTTCCTTTCTGCTGCCGACCCGCCTTCCGCTCGATAACCCGCCGCTCGACCCGCGCAATTCAATTGCAAATTTGCAATTGAAAACGGATTGATTTCATGGCATACGGCTCGGCTCCAGTGGCTTAATCGGGATAGCTCCTCTCACATGCACAGTGACGGCTTGGACGGCGGCTTAGGAATAGTGTCTTCTTCTCCAGAATGCATTTTCTGCATATTCTTCTACGATTTTCTTCTGCAAATTGCTTCCTTTTGCTTCTTTGGACATTTTTCATTACAAAAAAACTCATCCAAACCAAAACAACAACCGCCTATACCTATTTAAATTGGGTTTACACGATCCAAACTCAAAATCAAAATTCACAGAAAGCTTCTGTGAAAATTTACAGACAGTACAATCCCATACCAAAACAGCGAAGGATCACATATTCAAGCTCCAAACAATGTTCTTCTCCAATTTTATTAACTAACATGCTCCCTAAGTTAATCAAATTTATGCTCTGATACCACTTGAAGGATTAACATAATCATAGAGCATGCATACGGGTGTATAAAAATGGAAGAACAAGAACATTAACAGAATATGGCAGCATCATGGTGGGATGAAAACATACCTCTTGGAGCCTTAAAAACGTTAAGAACATGGTTGAATGGCTTGAAGCTCAAAACCAGCTTCTTCTCCAACATCCAGCGAACACCAATGCACTGTCTTCTTCTTCCTGTTCCGGTTCTTTCTTCTCCTCCGGTGGAAATTGAATGCTTAGCTTTTTAATTCACGAAATATGACCCAACCTAATTTACCGGTCGGTGAGCACACATTTTGGAAGAAGAAATGATCACTCAGATGTCTTGCTTTCCTTCACCTCTCGGTTGGTATTTATAGCAGTGGCTTCATGAATCAAACCCAGAAGCCAGAAAACCAAAAGCCAGGAAAGCAAACAGCCTCTCACGGTTAACTCTTCTGGCTCTTCACACACACACGGTTCCTTCACCAAACTTGGCTTCTTCTGTTAAAAACAAAAACCAGTGGAGAAGACCAGAAGCCAGGAGAGAAACAGCCACGAGAGAGAGAGAGAGACAACAGTCACTGGAAAAAAACATTTTTATTTTTTCCTTTTTTCTTTTCTTTTATTTTTTCTCACAGAAAGCCAAGAGTCATGAAATCAAAAATAATTATTTTGATAAAAATAATATTCCCGGGATTTTATACCCGAATATTATAAACAAAATAAATTTTGGTTTCACCTTAAACTCTTCTAAACTGTGTTCGGAAAAATCTTATGGTCCAGGTTATTGGGCCAAAATAATATTTATTATTTTTCTTGGATCCGAAAAGTCCAAAATAATAAAAATTAATTATTTTTCTTGAGATTAAATAAATAACCCAATAAATAATAAATGAACCCAAATGAACCAAAAAATAATTAAACTTTAATTATTTATTTCTTGGAATTTAATTAAATAAATAACCTAATAAATAATTAAGTAATAATTATTTTCCTATTGTTTAAGTCCCGGTTAATTTTCTAATTATTCAAACTGGACTCAGGTCCTGAATAATTAATTAACCAATTAAACCAGATAATAAATTTCTCTCAATTTATTTTATTCTAGTCTAATAATAAATTAGACTTCCTGAATAAAATAAAACTCTCTCAACTAAGATCATTTTCTCAATCCAAAAATTAATTAGGACTTACGGGCTATTCCGATGACAAAAAAAACACATCACCTTGGCTATTAAAATGACCAAAATACCCCTACTATATAAATAGATGTATTTTACATTTTAAATATTTTCTAATATCACCATGAGAAAATATTGACTCCAAGGGCAATGATGCATTAGCAGAGTCTTTGACTTATAAGTGAAATGACTAAAATACCCCTCTACGCATCGCCGTACATTAGAGAGGAAGAAGTGTATTAACACTTCTCTAAAAGACAGCTACCATCCTTAGACTTCTAGTCTAATGATCCACGACTTCTTGGAGTGTTTCCGCTTTCCAATGGAGCGACCCTAAAGCAAACATCCAAGCCACGTTTCCCAGGGCCCTGGATATTTAGATCATCCGGACAACCACAAGGGGCGATATAGTGTAGAAACTATCTCGTACAAGTCTGTCTTAACTAACTAGTCACACATACCCAACATACAAATATATTGACCCTTCGATATAACTTCAACTATAGTATATCAAAGCATATGCTTTTAGCTTCGCCAGACCACCAACTCATACTCAAATCATAGAGTACTGGTCTACGCTGTAGTGGTAGTAGTCTAGGTTTATACTGTATAGTGCTTTTTAGAAACCACTACTACAGGTCCTGTTTAACGTATTTGAAATACGCTTATGTCATGAAGTGAGTGGACTACTCACTGGCTAAAGGTAAGCCATCCCCCATTTGGAATTCATAACATAATAATCTAAATATGATGAGATTCTCATTCTCATCAATCGGTTAAGAACAACTGTTTATGTGTTTAAATAACCCATGATCCATATCTTACTGTGAAAGACCTCCATTCACATGGATCACTTATTTACACACAATGGGTCTGTTCGAAATGAAAATATACACAAATAAAGAAAATTATTTCACAAACGATTTCCAACAAATACATTCTTTTATTAACATATTCGATATTTTCATCAGAAAACTAGTCTAAAAGGGCATATTACCAACATAGATCACTTGGGAAAAAAATCTAAATTGCACCTAACCCAATGGAAAATGGGTCCAATAATCTCCGAAAACCCTTCTAAATCATCTACCTTTTCACATTTGAAGAACAAAGTCTAGGACATATCGACATCTAACTCAAATCTAGTCTCGAATCAAACAAGCAAATATATTTTTGACGTGAATTGAGACCAAATATTGGTGAACTGCTGTATAGTAAATTCTGATAACTGTTTTCTATTTATTCGCTTTACCATCTAGAGAATAAATTGTAATCCTATTGGTTGGGAATGTGTACTACATGTAAGGTTCGGAATATATGCAAATATTGAATTAAAAAATGGTGGTAAAGTTTTTGTTTTGGCGTAGAATTACAATTTTAAAAATGGACTATAACTATATGAAAATTTTCTTTTTATCTCGTCTCTTTATTTAAGGTTTAATATTTCCCCTATTATGGTCCCAGTTAGTGTTTTTTTTTTCAATTGTTTCTAGCATGTCCGCGATTAAATATTTGATCTGGTGTGGTTCCAATGGTTGTTTTTCTCCTAATTATCTTCAACATGTCTCTATTTAATAATTACTTGGGGGGCCCTAGTTGGCACTATTTTCCAATTGCCTTCAACATATCTGTGTTTAATATTTTCCTTAGTGTAGTCTTATTGGTATTTACAACATGGTTAGCTTTAATATGTCTTTGTTTGTCTTTAGTTTCTTTATTTAATGACACGACGAGTGACTTTATAGTTGTTCAGTTGACTTTTGTTTCTATGTGGTTTAGTTTGTTAATATATCATTTTATTGTCAAACTTTTTGTTAACGTTTTGTTAGTTTTACAGATAGAAATAAGAAGTTTGATACAAGACAAATTGTTAATGTAATTTGGCTACAACAAGTCTACATCTGTGGGACTTATCTTGATGAAAAAGATCCACTAAACTTTAATAAAAGTTATAAAAAATATACTTATTAAAATCATCGACTGATTCCTAATGTACTCTAACAGAACACCACACTAGTGTTCTTTATATCAAACTTCTAAAGACCTTTGTTGGACCCAATTCCTTTAATTAAACTCTTTTCCTTTGTTGTTGCAACACGATAGTACTTCGTTGATACCAAGAACTTTCCACAAAAATGGTTGTTTGAAAAAGGATGATTTAACATCTTGTTAAAGATATGTTGTAAACAGAACAATTAACTTGAATCAGAAGTATGCTTTAACAAGCAGAATTAGAAAACTCTCATAGGCTTAGAATATTTTCATAAAAACCTCTCTATTACTCTTAAACTCATTCTTCTCAATAATTCTTTCAAACTTGTTTCTTTTTGATGTATCACTATTAGAATTCCTTAGGCTTGAGTGTTTGTTTTCTTATTGAATTAGGAGACTGCCTAAGAGGTTATGCACAAGAGCTTCCAAATCTTTACAGCTTTAGTTCTAACAGGATTCTAAGTCTTCATGATATAATCTTTAGAATAAATTCGTTTAGATCTTCTCTAGATATTCTGAAATCATTTTCCTAATCTAACGCTAATATTCCTTGCATCAATAATGAATTTAGCAAGTTTCCAAAAATGAATCTTCAGTCTTGTCAAGAAATTTTGGCAACTGCCTTAACATATTACTAGTCCAAAAATCTGGTGACTTCATAGTTGTACTTTATCATGATGGTGTGTTTATTGGTACTAGTATGAAGGTTTACATTTCAAGTGTTATAGATTACTATAGCATGTGTAATATGGATTTGTGATTGAAGGATTGCGGAAAATTAAATACGCAGCAGAAGACAGTAAATTAAAATTTTTTCTGAGCTAAATTCTTTGAATACTTACTTCTAGGGAGATTAACTTTAATAACCGGAGTTGGATTCAGGTTCGATGGTGCTTGTTGAACTAGAATGTCTTCTTGTTCTGTGGGAATACCTGTTAACCATCAATTCCTTCGCATGAAACACTTATGGAGTTTGCTAACTCTTGACCTTCCAGAGTATTCTCTAACCACTATGGACTTCTACCAATAAAAATAGAATTAGGGTGAAGAAGATTGGAAGAAGAAAGGAAGAGTTAAAGTTAAAGGGAAAAATGAAAGAAAAATGATGTTCAAAGAAAATGGTGGCAGTTTCGCTCAGAAGGGAAAAAAAAAAAAAAATTGAAAGCTATTTGCTATGTGGAATTCAGTCAACCCAATTCAAGGCACACATGACGCTTTTAAAATAAAATAGTTTTCGTTTCCTTTTTCTGAATAAAACCGGCCACTGCCTTTTTCTTTTATTTCCTTTTCTTTTCCTCTTAATTGTGGCGGCTATCTAGGTTTCCAAATAACCTATAGCTGCATTAACAAAACCTTGATGGGCCATGTTTACTCAATTAGTCTAATGACTAATTAAATAAGTCTTATATGAATTAATTAATTAATCCACTTGGGCCCAATATAAAATTATCTAAGATAATTAATTAATTAATTAAATTAGCTCTTTTATTAATTAGTTAAATCACTTGGGCCTAATATAAAATTATCCAAGATAATTAATTAGTGAACTAATTAATTCTATTGAGCCAATTAATTATTTTAACCCAAATAAATAATTAATTGGACTCCTAGAATAGTTTTTTCAATAATAAATTCACCTAATAAGCCCATATAATAAATAAATTTACCAAGGTTATTTGAGTTACTCTGGGGACCAAAAGACATTATTTTTTTGCTATTAAAAATGACCAAAATATCCCAACTAACAAATAGCGGTATTTTATTTATTTTAAATATTCTATTTATCACAATATGAAAATATTGACCCCGAGAATAATATTGCAAGTGCAGTGTTTTTGACCTACAGGTGAAATGATGAAAATACCCCTTTATGTAATACCCATAATTAAGATAGGAAAAATGCATTATACCTTTCTCAATGACATTTACAATCCTTTGATAGTTAGTCTGATAATCCATGACTTCCAATATGTATCTATTTAGCACAGGAAGTTACCCAAAAGTCTACATATTTAGTCATATTTCCCAAGATTTTGGATTATTAGATTATCCCAGATAATCACAAGGAGGTGATTTCTTCACGTAATAAAATATAGAAACTCTATTGTATAAATTCGTGTTAATTAACTAGAGTCATACACCCAACGTACATGGTTATTGACCTTGCGATAAAACCTCACCCAACATACATCAAAGTATGCAAGTCCAACTTCACTAAACCACCAACTTATACTCAAGTCTTAGGCTAGTCATCCACGCAGTAGCTGCGATAAATTAATATTTATTTATTTTAGTACTTTTATAAAGATTATTATCGCGCGGTCTAGTTTTATGTATTCCAAATACGCTTACACTATTAGTGTGAGTGGACTACTCACTGGATAAAGGTAAACCATTTCCCATTTAGAAACCATAGTATAATGATCTAAACCTTAATAAAGTGCCCAATTTCATCAATCGATCAAGAACAAGTTTTCGCTTATGTGTTAGTAGCCAATAATCTACACCGTACTGTGAAAGCACGATCCAATCACGTAGATTAATTACTAACACACTTAGACCTTAATGTGCAATATATGTAAATAAACAACCATTAAGGAATAAAATTTTTATTAATTTTCAAAATACAGAAATACATAATATATTTTGGGCATACATTTCAACATGATCCCTACAAGAACTAAATGTTGTTGCAAAAGATTTAGGATACCAAAAAGAGTATCAACACTACTATAGATACTCTAAGGTAAATAGGAGTTAGTATTTTATCTTGACTAGTGGGGACAAGAATACTTTTGCAATGGCTGAAATATGAGGAAAGAGTGGGGCAGTTGAAGTTTATTTTGTTCATATAAGGTGGTTGAGGTGCTATCCCCACATGGTGAACTTACAACTACTGATGCGAGGTCTAGCAAAAAAACTAAAAGTGAAAATTTATTAAGGAATATGGTTGTGGAAGATCAGTTTATGGATAAGAAGGATTATCAAAATGAAGTTGAATCTTGAAAGCATTGTTGAAGAAGTTCCTTCTAAGGAAAATGTAGAAAAAGCAGGACCTTCAAGACCAAAAATACACGAAAAGAGAAATTGGTGGAAAAAGCTACTGATATCATGCCTATTCTGTAACACACAGCCCTGAGCAGCCTTGAGATAGGAAATATTTTACTACATTTGAAATCTTTTGAATATTATATGAGAATTTTATTAAATTTTATAAAGTTATTTTCTTTCAAAGTCATTATTTGTGAAATAAATAAGTTATGCAAAATATTATATATATTTATATATTATGTTTGGTAAAAATATATATTTCATATATTATATTATATTTGTTTTGATAAGAAATATTACATTTTATATTTGATAAGAAATATTATATTTATTATTACAACTATTAATACCATTATTCTTATTATTCTTATCAACACTATTTTTATTGTCATTTCTATTATTATTATTATATTAAATATTAGTATTTTACTACTAAATATTATTATTATTATTATTATTATTATTATTATTATTATTATTATTATTATTATTATTATTATTATTATTATTATTATTATTATTATTATTATTAGAAAGAGAATTTCGATTTTGCTAAGCTACCTTTATAATAATTAGGTGGTGGCCCACAACTTTAATAAAAGATAAGATGAGGTGGTTTATTTCATTAATAATGCATTAATTATACTTTGACTAGGCTTTGACTATTTTTTACCATGCATAGACTAGATAATTCCTACAATTTCCATAAACTTCTAAAATGTTCTAAATATTTCTATTATAGTCTAAAAGCTTTTATTTTATTCTATTTTAGAAATATTCTATTATTTTATATTATATTTTAAAGCCTTCTAATAGATTATAAAGATTTCCATCATTTTCTATAAGCCTCCAAAACATTCTAGAGGCATGCCACTTATACCTTCAAGCTTGTTCCATAAGCTTTTATAATATTCTATTTATTACTAATAGCTTCCAAAAGATTCTAGAATTGATGAATCATAATCCAAGTGTCTCTATAGGCTTCTAGAAGCGATAAGTCACCTTCCATGTGTTCTAATCATATTTTATTACTTCCTACATAAGTTTCTTGCCTAAGCATATTACATAAGCCATGACATGAGTAAGACTTCTCACCTAAACTTCTTTAACACCTATAAATAGAGGAGAAGGGAGAGGAACAAGATGAGAATCGAGAGAGAGAGAGAGAGGACCAAAATTAAAGGAATAAAAGAAGAGAGAAAGAAAAGAAGAAAGAAAGAGAAGAAAAAGAGAGAAGAAGAGGAAAACAAATAGGAAGGACGAGAGAGGAAGGCTAAGAGAAGGAGAAGAGAAAAGAGAAATGTGAGAAATAGAAAATAAGGGAAAGAAGAGAGAGAAAAAGAGAAAGAGAAATTAGAACTTTAAAAGATTAATTACTTGAGGAATTAGCAAATACAAGGTGAGTCCCTCGATTTCTAACTCCTGTTTTAGCTAAGTGTTTTTCGTTAATTTGGTAATAAATATTTTGTGAGTTCCACTATTTTAAAAGTATCGTTCTTGCTAGTGTTTTCTATTATATTGCATATACACCTTTTTCTTCAATGATTTTGAGAAATTTTGAATAATTATAATTTCTAAAGAATATATTCATGACATGGATGTTTTCTTACTAAATGACACACGGTCTTATGAAATTTTGTCTAATTGCTTTTAAAGCATTCTTGGCATAAAATAAAAGGCATGTTGCTTTCTATATTCAACGAACCTTGGAAATTATTGCCAGGAATATGACAAATATTTGGAAAATAATGTTTTGGCTTCAAAAATGGTTTCCTTGTGTTTGGAAATGAGTTATGTTGAGATATTGTGATGATCTCTTAGCATTGTGCCGTGTGATCCTTGAGTACTCAAGGGGGCTATGCACTTATACTAACTTGCGTAGGTTTGAGAACGCTGTTCGATTGGTAGCCAACTCCGAATTGTGGTTTCTTTCTTCATAAGGTGCTAGTTATTAATGTTTAGTTGTCTTTAACTAGCAACACGTTTTTCCATCATGGAAATGGAGTGTGGGCGTGGGACACCTGGGTCACTGAGACCACATAAAGGCGGTAGGATTATAAATCCTATCTGGGTCATTGAGACCAATATTTTTATTGATGAGACGTGATCCTATCAGTTAATATATGTGGGGCATCAATTTTCAATAAACCATGATTTCCAGATGTGCATATACTCTTTGTTGATAGTTGACAAGATTTTCAGCTAAAATTTTTAAAGAGTTATTTTTCAGGGAAAAAGTATGATAACATCCTTTTATGTATTTTTAAAGGAAAAATACTAGCACACACGTGACTCACAGAGTGTTTTTGCACTCACACGTTTTTCTACATATTTTTAGGCTTTATGGTATAGGTTTGTGATTAGAGGTCACAACGGAAGTGTGATGGGGTAGAAATAAGTAATCTGAGATATTCTATGATATATTGTGAATTTAGAATGTTGTACGAAGGATTCGAAATCTATGTAGTATGGAATTTTCTTATGAAATCCCCCCCCCTATTTTAAAGTTATAACGTGATTTTTCTATGTATTAAGTTATTGATTCATTATAAAGGCTCTTTGTTTAGGAGTTTAGACCGGACGACATCTAACGAAAATAAGGTCCACTATGACTAGAATATGTGAGGTGCTACAAATGGTATCAGAGCTTAAGATTATTGATCTTTTGGGAGTTACAAATCTTATCAGAGCTTAAGGTTGAGATTTTGGGTGAATATCTATGGGAGATATTGACATGAGTTACAAATGATATTAGACTTATAGATTAATGATTTGGGATATACACATGGTGTCAGAAATGTTAGGTGAATAATTTTGGGAGTATAATTGTTATAAGAGAGTTAGACTATTTTAAGTTTGATATCTTGAGTTTATGATTTTTGGAGATATTATCAGTTAGTGGTTAGGAAGAAATTTTGGTGTTGTACGGATTTTCAAATTTCGAGGACGAAATTTCTTAAAGAAGGGAAGATTGTAACGTCCTGCCTTGAGTAGCCTTGAGGTAGGAAATGTTTTACTAGATTTGAAATATTTTGAATATTATATGAGAAATTTCTTGAATTTTATAAAGTTATTTTCTTTCAAAGTCATTATTTGTGAAATAAATAATTTATGGAAAATATATTATATATATTATGTTTGATAAAAACATATATTTCATATGTTATATTATATTTGATTTGATAAGAAATATTATGTTTTATATTTGATAAGAAATATTATATTTATTATTACAACTATTAGTAGTATTATTCTTATTATTCTTATCAACACTATTTTTATTATTAATACTATTATTATATTAAATATTATTATTTTACTACTAAATATTATTATTATTATTATTATTATTATTATTATTATTATTATTATTAGGATTTTACTAAGCTACCTTTATAATAATTAGGTGGTGGTCCACAACTTTAATAAAGATAAGATGAGATGGCCTGTTTCATTAATAATGCATTAATTATACTTTGACTAGGCTTTGATTATTTTTTACCATGCATAGGCTAGAGAATTCCTACAACTTCCAGAAACTTCTAAAATGTTCTAAATATTTATATGATATTCTAAAAGATTCTACTTTATTCTATTTTAAAATTTTTTGTTATTTTATATTATATTCTAAAAGCTTCTAATAGATTTTAAAGATTTCCATCGTTTTCTATAAGCCTCCAAGACATTCTAGAGACTTGCCATCTATACCTTCTAGCTTATTCCATAAGCTTCTATAATGTTCTAGTTACTTCTAATAGCTTCCAAAATATTCTAGAATTAATGAATCATCATCCAAGTGTCTCTAAAGGTTTCTAGAAGCAATGCATCACCTTCTACATGTTCCAATCATATTTCATTACTTCCTGCATAAGTTTCTTGCTTGAGCATATTACATAAACCATAACATGAGTAAGGCTTCTCACCTAAGCTTTGTTAACACCTACAAATAGAGAAGGGAGAAGAACAAGATAAGAAGCAAGAGAGAGAGAAAGAGAAAGACAGATAGAGGACCGAAATTAGAGGAAGAAAGGAACAGAGAAAGAAAAGAAGAAAGAAAGAAAGAGAAGAACAAGAGAGAAGAAGAGGAAAACAAAAAGGAAGGACGAGAGAAGGATGAGAGAGGAAGGCCGAGAGAAGGAGAAGAGAAAGGAGAAATGAGAGAAATGAAAAATATGGAGGAAGAAGAGAGAGAAAAGAGAAAGAGAAATTAGAGCTTTGGAGGATTGATTACTTGAGAAATTAATGAATACGAGGTGATTCCCTTGATTTCCACATCCCATTTTAGCTAAGTGTTTTCTGTTAATATAGTTATAAATATTTTGAGAGTTCCACTATTTTAAAAGTACCGTTCTCGCTAGTGTTTTCTGTTATATTGCATATACACCTCTTTCTTCAATGGTTTTGAGAAATTATGAACATTTATGATTTCTAAAGAATATATTCATAATATGAGTGCTTTCTTACTAAATGGCACAAGGTCTTATGAAATTTTGTCTAATTGTTTTTAAAGCATCGTGTGAATAAAATAAAAGGCATGTTGCTTTCTACATTCAATGAACTTTGGACATTATTGTAAGGAATATGACAAATATTTGGAAAATGATATTTTGGCACAAAAAATGATTTCCCTTATGTTTGGAAATGAGTTATGTTGAGATATTGTGATGATCTCTGGGTATTGTGCCATGTGATCTTTGAGTACTCAAAAGGGATTATGCACTTATACTAACTTGCATGAGTTCGAAAATGCTGTTCGATTGGTGGCCAACTTTTGACTGTGGTCTCTTTCTTCACAGGGTGCCAGTATTTGATGTTTAGTCGTTCTTAGCTAGCAATACATTTTTCCATCGTGGAAATGAATGGCGGGCGTAGGACACTCGAGTCATTAAGACCACATAAAGGTAGTAAGATTATAAATCTTATCTGGGTCATTAAGACCAATTAAAGGCGGTAGAATTATAAATCCTATTTGGGTCACAATGATCAATTAAAGGCGGCAGGATTGTAAAATCATATCTAGGTCATTGCGACTAATATTTTTATTGATGTGACATGATCTTATCGGTTAATCTATGTGGGGCATCAGTTTTCAGTAAATCATGATTCCAAATGTGCATAAACTCTTTGTCAATAGTTGACAAGATTTTTAACTACAATGTTTAAAGAGTTATTTTTTAATGGAAAAATATGATAACACACTTTTATGTGTTTTTAAAGGAAAAACACTAGCACACACGAAACTCACCAAGTTTTTTTGCACTCACATATTTTTCTATTTGTTTTTAGGCTCTATTGTATAGGTTGGTGATTAGAGTGTGCAACGGAAGCATGATAGAGTAGAAATAAACAATATGAGATATTCTATGATATATTGTGAGTTCAGAATATTGTATAAAGGATTTGAAATCTATGTATTATGAAAATTTTCTATGAATAAAATTCCCTACTTTGAAGTTAAAGTGTGATTCCACTGTGTATTAAATATCTATTATAAAAACCCTTTGTCTGAGAGTTCAGATGAGGCAACATCCTATGAAGCTAAGGCCTACTACGACTAGAATATATGGGGTGTTACACATTTGATTGGTTGTTTCTCTACCTCATCCCCCTATTAACAATTGGAATGATAGGAAAAGTTTTGGAAGGACTTCAATTACTTCAAGAATTAGTACCACATTAATAAGAAAATGGAAAAGAATGTGGATATAGTTTTCATGAAAGTTGTGGAATCAACCATATTAGTTGAAGTTATAGAAGAGATGGACAAGAAAGAGGTTGGATAAGCTCAAAAGGCTAAACCTTCTCAAGCCATTGAAACAAGTGGAATTAAAGGGAAGAAGAAGAAGAAGTAATAGTAGAAGAAGAAAGCTATTAAGCCAAATCCTTTTGATGATTATGTAAAGAAATTTGAAGATTTGTAGAAGACTATCACGGAAATTCCCAATTCACTCACACAAATAATAATAATAATAATAATAATAATAATAATAATAATGATGTGGAAAGATTAGGTAAAACTATTAATGATGTCATTACTTGCTTCTAATTTTATGCAAATGAGATGAGGAATTTGAGGAATGATTTGTTATTCCCTAATAAAATCATATTCATTGAGAAGTTATAAGAGAATTCTAATCAAGAAATTGTGGCCAAAATTCCAATAGAAACATATGCAAAAGGTAGGCAAGATGCTCATGCAAAAGGTGAAGTTTTGTGTAAGGAGCCAAACTTGACCAAATATGGAATTGACTAAGGAAGAATTTGATAAGTTCTACCCTTATGAAAAATAGTTAAGCAAAATAGATACTATTATTGAAACTCAAAAGAAGTATGATGATAGCATTGAGAAGGGTGAAAATCCTATTTTTGCTCCACTAAAGAAAAAAAGAATAGGTTGATAATGTGGGGTTTTAGAAGAGGATAACCAAAAATGCGTCTAGCTTTTTTTTTTTTTTTTGGTGTTCAAGCCACCAATGTGGTGGGAGTTAGACAAACTCCTACTAGGTTATTAATAAAAGTAGATAATAAGGAGGGGTGGCCAAGTCAAAATTCTAATACAATATGATAAATTAATGTGAAGGGAAGAAATATGCACTTGAGTGATATAAGCTTGAGGGAAAAAGTCTTTTAAGATCTAAAAATGGCTTTTGTTTAAACTTTAGCAAAGTAGAAGGACTTCAAGACAAGAATAATAAACAAGGGAAGGACATAAGGAGATCAAGAAAAAGTAACAAATGTAACACCTTTTTCTACAAACAAAGAACCCTAAAAGAACTAGCTTTTAGAACCCCAAATTTAGTAGGAAAGGTCTACTATAACAACACCTTAGAACCCTTGACTTAATAAGAAATCAAGAACTAAAAAGATAGGGAATTGTGAGATTCAAACAAGAAACAATAAGAACCTTAAATGACATACAAGAAGAACCTTTGTTGATTTCTTAGTTGAATTATCCTTAGAGTTTATAGACACTTACTCAATGGTGGACTAAGCTCTTAGATTGGTCTTGGATTGAGGTTGAACAAGAAATCTCTTCATGCTTCAAGTCTTCAAGATGAATACTTCATTCATGTTAAAATGTGTAATAATATTGTTCTTGTTCTTACAATACAAGCATTATATAAGGGTATTCTGTTTCTGAATTAAACACTTTAAAATGTTACAAAATGACTCCAAAAATAGTTGAAAACGTCATGGGTTCGGATTCAGAGCACGGTCGGTGCCGGGTCTATTATGGAGGAATAGTGCTTCGTGCACGAAAAACGAGACATTCACCAGTCCCCAGCCAACACCGGGTTGGTCTCCTCAGGCCGACGCTGGGTCCAATTTGGAGGATCAGTACCTCACGACAAAAAAACTTGGGAATTTCATTGTTAGTCCAGGCCCTAGCCGGCGCCGGGTCAGGCTACTTGGGCTGGTGCCGGGTCTGCTTTGCTGGCCGTCGTCTCTGCGTGAGCAACTTCTGGTCGTCGTTTTTTGTATACCAACAGTAAGGTTTGCTTCCGTTTCTCTTTCGACAATGCCCATATGCCATCCCACTTGAAATGAACTTGTAGATTTGCTTGAAGGTTGTGTTGGAGTTGTTTGGCACGGGCTCTCTAAACTGACCGAGTAAGCTTGGTTTTGTTTTGGTTTTGTCCTCCCCCCCCCTTCTTGAGCTTGATCCTCATAGTCGGGTTGATTCCTATCACTTTCCCCTTTTTGGAATAGATTCATCCTCAAATCATAACCTACATCATAAGGAGCAAGATCAGCTATATTAAAAGTAGTACTTATATTATACTCACCCGGTAGATCAATCTTGTGGGCATTGTCTCCATATTGCTCAAGAACTTGAAATGGACTATCTCCTCTCAGTTCGAGCTTTGATTTGCGTTGGGTGAGAAATCTCTCATTGTGGAAATGCACCCAAACCCAGTCTCTTGGTTCGAAGATCACATGCTTTCGTCCTTAGTTGTGATTGCATGCAATGGCCTCATTCCGTTTTTCGATTAGAGTCTTAACCTTCTCGTGCATGGATTTTACCATTTCGGCCTTCTTTTTGCCATTAGGACTCAATCGCTCATCCACAAGCAACGGAGATAAATCTAAAAGGGTTAATGGATTAAATCTATAAACAACTTGAAAATGAGTATATGTTGTAGTAGAATGGACAATTCTATTATAGGCAAACTCTATATATAGAAGACATTCTGTCCAGTTCTTCAAGTTCCTTTTGATGATTGTCCGTAGTAGTTGCAGAAGGTCTGGTTGACAACCTCTATTTGTCCATCCGTTTGTGGGTGATAAGCTATAGAGAATAACAAGTTAGTTCTAAGTTTTGCCTACAATATTTTCTAAAAATGAATTAAAAATTTAATATCCCTATCCGATACTATGCTCCGTAGTAACCCATGCAATCGTACTACTTCCTTGAAGAATAATCCTACAATGTGAGTAGTATCATTAGTTTTTGCACAAGAAGTAAAATAAGCTATCTTAGAAAATCGATCAACAACTACAAAGATGGAATCCTTTCTCCCCTTGATCCGTGGCAATCCTAATATGAAATTCATTGAAATATCTAACCAAGGTGCATTAGGGACGGGTAATGGAGTGCATAAACCCTGGGGTAGTGTTTTAGACTTGGCTTTTCTACATGTTATGCATGAATTACAATGCTTTTCTACATCTCTCCTCATTTTTTGCCAAAAAAAAAATACTCTTGCAAAATACCTAATGTTTTTGAATTCCCAAAATATCCCATTAAACTTCCTCCATGAGCTTTCTTTACTAACAATTCCCTCAATGATCCTTTTGGTATGCATAGTCTACTCTCTTTAAACAAAAACCCATCATGCCTACAAAATTTTTGGAGAGCACATTTTTCACAAGCATGCTAAATCTCTTCCAATTCATCATCCTTTGTATATAAATCCTTAATAAGCTCAAAATCAAGTAATTTTGCATATACGGAATTTAAAAGCACATATTTGCGAGATAATATATCGGCTACTACATTATCCTTACCTTTCTTGTTTTTGATCACGTATGGAAATGTACCAATGAACTCCATCCATTTGGCATGCCTTTTGTTCAACTTTTGTTGGCCTTTAAGATGCTTTAATGTTACATGATCAGTATGGATGATAAATTCCCTAGGTAACAAATAATGTTACCAATGGTGTAAGGTCCTCACTAATGCATACAATTCCGTGTCATAAGTAAAATAATTCAAGGGTGCTCCTGATACATTCTCACTAAAAAGTGCAATAGGTTTTTGATCATGAGTCAATACAACACCTATTCCTATTCCACTAGCAACACATTCCACTACAAAAGCTTTCTCAAAATTAGGCAAGGACAACAATGAGGCTTCACTTAATTTTGATTTCAAAGCAATAAAAGCCTTTTTTTGTTCTTCTCCCCACCTAAATCTTATATTCTTTTTTATAACTTCAGTCAACGAGACATCTATTGTGCTGAAATTTCTAATGAATCGCCTGTAAAAATTGGTTAGCCCATGAAAACTTCTTACCTCAGTCATAGATGTAGGTGTTGGCCACTCCTGTATTGCCTTGACCTTCTCTTCATCAACTTCAATACCTTTTGAACTTACAACATAACCAAGAAAAGTTATCTTTTCCAAATAAAATAAACACTTTTCAAAGTTCGCATATAACATTTCTCTTCTAAGGGCAATTAGCACACATTTAAGATGATGCAAATGATCTTCATAAGTTTTGCTATAAATCAAAATATCATCAAAATCACCACAATAAATTTTTCAATATATTATCGCAATACATAATGCATCAATCTCATGAAAGTACTAAGTGCATTTGATGACCCAAATGGCATTACAAGCCACTCATATAAGCCCTATTTAGTCTTAAATGCAGTTTTTCATTCATCACATTCCCTAATCCCGATATGATGAAATTCGGATTTCAAATTAATTTTTGAAAATAAACATAATCCATACAATTCATCTAATAAATCATCAATCTTAGGGATAGGGTAATGATATTTTACCGTTATGTTGTTAATGGCCCTGCAATCAACACGCATTCTCCATGATCCGTCCTTCTTACGCACCAATAACATTGGAACTATACTTGGACTCAAACTCTCTCAAACATGGCCTTTCTTAAACAACTCCTCAACTTGCTTTTGTAGCTCCTTAGCTTCTTCAGGGTTGCATCTATAAGCTGGTCTATTTGGAATGATAGCCCCTGAGATGAAATTAATCTTATGCTTTATTCCTCTGATGGGTGGCAATTCTTCGGGTATTTCTTTTGGAAATACATTTTGCAATTCTTCAATAAGACCTGCAATTTCACAAGGTAAAGAAATAGTAGTTTCATTAGTAGTTACACAAATACCTTTACAAATTAAGAGATACACTAGTTCTTTAGTTTTGATAGCTTCTACCACCCCTCTTTCTTTTGCAAAGAAATTTACTCGTTTTTTATCTCTTCTCTCTTGTTTTCCCTTTCTCTTTTCCTTTTCTTCTTTCTCGGTGTTCTCTTTCTCAATTTTTTTTTCTCATTTTCTTGATTACTCATTTTCTTCTCATTTTCTCTCATGATCTTTTGATCTTTGCTCACTTCACTCGGAGACATAGGCAGTAGAATAAATTTCTTTCCTTCCTTATACACAGTGTAGGTGTTTTTCTTCACGTCATGCATTACTTCACGATCATATTGCCATGGTCTCTTTAAAAGTAGGTGGCCTGCCTACAATGGAACAACATCACACAATCTCATCCTTATATTTCCCCATATCAATTGCAATCAAAGCTTGTTTATTAACCTTCAATTCCTCACTTTCATTTAGCCATTGCAACTTGTAGGGTTGTGGATGCTTCCTTATTTCTAAGCTTATTTCTTCCACCGTACTAGCACTTACAACGTTGGTGTAACTCCCACTATCAATGATTACACTGCAAGGTACTTGGTTTGTAACACCTCGGAAAACCTAGGCCCGCCAGGGCCGGAGATGTCGCCCCGTCCAAAGGACAAGGAGTCTTTATAACTAGGTCACAAATAAAAATTGTTGGAATAAATAATACTCAAGCTAAAAGAATTTATTACAACCCAAAAATACTTCAACAGTACATCCATGATATTCCAAAAGAAAAACCATAATTAAAATCATCCACACTCGTCTCCCAAAGCAGTACATAAAATCAAAAACACATTCTTTTCCAAGGTAGCTACTCACCCACAACAGGATCAACCTGAAATCATGATAAAATGTGGTGAGACAGAAATCTCAGTAAGTCCGTGTGTGCTTTGGGTATTTAGCAGAAACAGTTCGTGGATGCAAAGTGTGAAATCTTTATAAGAGAAACATTGGCAAGCAATAAACATCAGTCAAAAGTAAGAGTGGCGTTTTGGCTCTTCTAGCCATACATAAGTAATGAAATCAACCACTCGAAAGAAAGGGATATGGGTTACCACACTTTGGGCCCCATAACTGGTCAGAATGCCTAACACGTTGTGCAGACTGACAAAAGTAGGTGATCGGCCTATTGGGCAAGATACTCCTCCTTCTCTATACCCAAACAACCACCGGGTGTCCATTTCGGCAAAACACAATCACTTAACTGAAACAAAATAAACTGCTAGCTCGGACCGGCATGACACACTGGAACTGGCATCTTATCCGGGGAGGACTCACCCCTCAGAGGTGGCCACCTACTGAGAGACTCACCCTAACCCTTCAAAGACTAGTCCTAGTAGTTCACCCTTATTGAGTACTCAACGACATTTCCCTCTTGGGATAAAATGAACACAGCATTATGCTTCATGAAAATAACAATGTGAGGGTTTCCAAAGCTTTGCGAGAAATTAGTTTTAGAAAGAGTTTCGAGTTTGGAAAAATCTACTCATTAACTTTGGAATAATTCCAACGTTGGAAATAAAGATGAGTTCAACCCTCAATTGCCTTCAAATAAACGAGTGTCCATACACTCCATATTTAGCTTGCCATAAGAAAACATTTCACATCGATAGGTTTTATGCAGGAGCTTACCTGATTCTTGCTCACAATAACAAGGTCTCGGACAGATGACCTAACCCCACATGGGCAAATACAAATCTTAATCAGATTCAAGCCACAATCCACTTCCTCAATTTTAAATCAACTCAATTCACTACTACCATGATCCTAGTGTCCCAAGCTTTAAGGCAAAACAATAATTGAATAGGTTTATAAGCTCAGTTTAATTTGTTATTTAAAATAATTAATGGATTAGGAAATAAATTCTATTAAGTTTAAAGTTTAAATCTTGTTAAGGAAAATTTAGAATTTATTTGATCAAGAGCCATAGGTGGTACTAGGTAAAATAGTAATTTAATTGTAGCTTAGTTGTTAGAAAGTAATTGAGAGCTAAAACTAGTTAAGATTAAATTTAATAAGTCTTCCTTGGAAAATAATAAGTAAATCCTTAAGGGTTTTGATCTAGTAAATATTTTATTAAGTATAAGTCTTTTTCATAAGGGCTTTAATCAATTTGCTTTATTTTAAATAATATTTATTTATTTTATTTTCTAGAAAAGTTATTATTTATTTGACAAAAATATCCTTTACATATATTATAATTCCAAATCTACCATTCTTAGGGTTTTCGAAATTCTTTAGCAAAAATCATTAGTAAATATTTTATTCATAAAATAAAATTTGCTTAGGGACAACTAAATCATGATCACGATTCCATGGTCATAATCAATAACATACTCAATCCTTCAATTCATCAAATCATACAAATCTTGTACATAGGCATAGATCTAAATTTATTAAGACATGCTTTAACCTCTACTAGCATAAATATGATCATGGCTTCAAAATCTAATCATGCATACAAATCCTATTCACCAATGGTGACATAATCTCTAGCATGCTTCATCACGAATACTACCTATGACATGCATAAAATCTCAACTCATCATTAAATCCACCAATATAATCCTTCCGTGCATAAATCCCATCTCCATCTCAATTATACATATACTCATGCTTCAATCAATAACATCACATACACAACCCCATCGCCATTCATCAACCTAGAGACATGATTCTAAATTTTAAAAAGAGGATTGAAGGTACTTACTTGATTGATGAATGACTTGAAGGAGTTTAGAGAATATCTCAACTCCTAGATGGCTAATCTTGTTCAAGAAGGGTGGCGAAAGCATGGTTATGGGAAAAGAGACCATTCGGCCAAGGGAGGAATTTTCGGTCCATGAGAGAGAGAGAGAGAGAGAGAGAGAGAGAGAGAGAGAGAGAGAAGAGATCATTAGCATGCTTATTCATATAGGTTTTCATTAGAGATTAAGTTTGAAGAGGATGAAGTTATTAGAATAAGTTTACCTTGAAGATGTTCTTGTTCTTCACAGAAATTTCTGCTTTTTGATCCAAAGTAGCAAGATGATTTGAGGAGTTTGATGTTAATAAGGGTGTTGATGAATGCACAGCAAGGAGTAGATCAAATATGGAGGTTTTCGTGAGGGTTTGAAGTGGTTTGGAGGGGTATTAGGTGTGGAGAAGGAGTAGGTGTTCTTGGTGTAGTGTGTGTGTGTTCTTGTTGCTTGAAGAAAATCGAGAGAGAGAGAGAGAGTCCGTGCAGCTGCCGATTTTTCTAAGGGAATAGGTCTGGCTGAATTCTAGTAGGGTTTAGGGAGTTGATTCTCTGATTTGGAAGGGAAAAGGAAATGTTAGTTGTTACAATCCTTGAAGAATATTGTTAGGAAGTGAATTTGGAAAGTAGATATCCTAAGAATATCTTGATTTGTTTGGACAGCTTTGAAGTCTGCCATGGCTGATTGTTTGGACAGAATTTCGTGGGATTAATGCTGACTTATAGAGGCTTATGGTGGCTGAAAGTAGGGTGTACAATGATGAAGAAGAAGTCTAGTCCATTGAGCAAAATATTATGGAAGGTTGCTAAATAAGATGACCGAAATTTTGGAAACCAATCAAGCTTAATTGCAGGAATTTTGTAGAGAGATTTTCGGACAGCCATTGATGGAATTTCGTGCAGAAGTTCAAGGGGTCCAATGGAGCTCTGTCGGGGGAGGTTTAAGGAAGGTTTTTGCAGAAGTAGCTTGGTGTTTCAGTTGGAAGAAGAAGAGAAAACGAGCTGGACAAAAATCTGCACAGGAATTTTCGCTGTACAGTGAATTTTCTGGCAGTTTTTCGTCTACTACTTCCAGCTATTTTGCAGCGAGTTTTGAAGGGGATTTCAGGGGTATTCAAGGCTGGTTTCCATCCTTCTTTATGAAGGAAAAACATGGCTAAGGTTCTGTACAAATTCTGGAAGAAAACAGCTTGGTTTTGAGCTCTCAAAACCGATTTTCGTATAGGAATTTTTCCTGCTTTGCTCCAGTTTGAGCAGTCCGAATTTGGTCAAGAACTTTCAGGTTTCCAACTGATCCTAAAGACCATTTTTCTGGAAGAATTTGGGAGGGAATGTTAGCTAAAAATTTTGCCCTTTTGAAGGTACAACAATGCTGGAAAAATTCCAGCTCATTCATGAGGAAAGATGAACTAAGCTAGAGGAAGAATTTCAGCAAGCTTTCAAGAGGGTTTTTCCCCTTGAATTTTTCCCCCAAATCATTTAAATTTTCCAAACCATGAGAAGCTTTTTACTAGGACATTTTGATCCTAAAAGACCTTAGTCCTCTACTGAATTTTCTGGAAAGGAAAAGGATAGAACACCTTACTCAAGCTAAGGAGTTGGAATTTAAGAAAAGCTAAAGATCAAGGGAGAATGAATTCCCTTTTGGCATTTCGCGAAGAACAAAAGAGTGAAGTGAGAATTCTCCTAACATGTTTCTCCTAGGACATCATCACCACATTGATCTAGGCCCTCATGGCCGAAACCATCCTTTTCCAAGCAAAATAAAATTTACTCAAGCTAAAGCCTCTATGATGGATTTTGAACCTTAGACTTCAAGAATTAATTCCAAGGCTCTAACCACTAAACCACAACAACCCTTGTTGCTATTTCTACTAGAAAAATTATTTCCTATTCAATCCACAAGCTATCTCCTTATTTTCACCTCGGGCAAAAATTACCATTTTGCCCCTCTCACATATCACTCACCAACAAGACTTCATGATAGTAAAAATCAAATTCAAAGCACATAGAAATGATATGAAAACATATTTAATCATGAAATAAAGCATGATATGCATCCTAACCCCCTTACTCTAAGGTTGGTCTTGACTGGGGTTTCACATGGTTGATCAAGCATTTGTATAAAAGATGTTCTCCCTCTATTGATGATGCTCATCCTCCTTCGCTTGTGTACTCAATGATCTCCTTGCTACACCAAGTGATGCACACACTTGCCCAACTTCTTCACCATCTTCACTCAAAATTTCTTTTTCCTTTTAAATTTCCTCCAATTTCTCATATTCCTTTTTCTCGAATGAAATCTCACTATAGGCATTTGTGTACATCACTCTCTTACTTGAGCATTCGTATGCCGTGTGTCCATATCCTAAACAATGAAAACACTTGATATCCTGGCTCCTCAACTTCTCAATAGCCTTTCTTTTATCTCTATTCCCTTCTTCCTTCGGTTTATTAAACTCCCTAGGTGGTGGCTTTGGAACTCCTTCCTTTTTAGGTATCAGCTTAGGGAATTCCTTAGGAAATGAAGTTGGTTGGCTTACTCTCCTCTCAAATGGCCTTTGCTTCAATTGTTTTTCTACCTTCATAGCCATGTGCACTATTTCTTTCAAGGTTTCCTATGAATGTAACTCGACTACGTTAGCCATCTCCCAGTTCGATCTACTTAGAAATCTTGCTTTAGTGTCACGTGGATCTTCATTAATAACCACCTTCATCATTAGCACTTCAAGTTCTTTGTGAAAATTTTCATCACTTCTATTCCCCTGTCTTAGCACTTGAAGCCTTTGGTATAACTCGTTGTCATAGTGGTGCGGTATAAATCTCGCCCTCATAAGATTTTTTATCAATTCCCATGTGCTGACGGTATTTTCTCACATTCTCCTTCTATTAGCCAAAACCTACTCCCACCATACCAATGCATAGTCTAAAAATCCCAATATTTCCAATTTCACCTTATTTCTCTCACTATAATCTTAGCAATCAAATAGAATTTTCATTTTTCGTTCCCATTCAAAATATGCCCCAGGATCACTTTTCCTCGGGAATTGTGGTACATTCATTTTGATATTTTTCAATTCCTGCTCCCCCTCATTTTCATCTCTCCTTCTACCTCTTATCGCATTACCCCAATATTGTTCTCCATAGTCATTCTTCGGGTATCCCTTTTCCTACTCAAATTCTCTTTCAATATTTCTTTCGACTCCCCTCATAGGATTCTCTCCAAATCTCCTTTGGTCTCTTCCTCTATCTCCTCTGAACTCATTTCTCCCTCCTCTTATAGGAACTTATTGATACTTACCAACTGAGTATTCATCATATTCTTCTCTAGGTTTTGTATTCAAAGAAAGTATGTTGTAGGCTTTCGGTTGCTCTTGTCCCCTCCTTTGACCGGTAGTAGATGTTTGGCTTTGTGACGCTCGGAGTTCGGTCATCTCCCTCCAAATGCCCTCCATACTCCTTTGCAATGAAACGAGGGTCTCACGAAGATCTCCCGGATCCTTTTATTGTCTACTTGCTCCACCAAGATTTAGTCTAATCTTTTCCTCTCCTTAAGTCATTGTTGGAGTTTAGATTGATGTTCCATCAAAAAGAGTTAAGAGAAC
Source organism: Voacanga thouarsii (assembly GCA_026120185.1). Lineage (NCBI taxonomy): Eukaryota > Viridiplantae > Streptophyta > Magnoliopsida > Gentianales > Apocynaceae > Voacanga > Voacanga thouarsii. The sequence goes on along the minus strand of JANUWF010001095.1, from coordinate 1,145,745 downwards.
AAAAATAGAAATTGGTTTCCTTACTCATTTCCGAAGTGTTTGCACTCTACACTCGTGTTTGCTCTCATTTGCTTTTTTAAATAAGAATCTTTCTCTCTTGCCTTTTTTTTTTGTTCACTTAATGTTGTTTCACTTGTTCAACCAAATTCCTCCCCAACTTCAAAGAGTTTAGTTTACCTTAGTCTATTAGCTCTTAGGATGCTTCAATACAAAGGTTTTAGAGTGACAATTTTAGTGAACACTTAGAGGTCAAGAAATAAGTAGAATATAAGGTGTTCACAACACACAACAAGAATAAAGAACACAATGGAGTATGACATCAAAGTTTACACCAATTCCAAGAAGTGAGTACAAAGATACTTGAATTAAGTAGGACAATACGAGAAGAAAGAATATAGGATTATGTTATAGGAATAATACTAATGATCAAGCCACATTCTTTCTTTGAGACATTTCATCAAACACATGGTGTTCATAGAGTATATGGTCATTGAGACTTTTTATCAAAAACCTTATGTGCAAGATTTTTCTATGAAACTTTGCAAGCAAATTTCTTCCCAAATAAGCCCAATATAATCACAACATCAATAGTCAATGTATTCCCAATGATCTTTCTTCAACAAGTCATTCTCATTTCTCCTTTTTTTTTTTTTTTTATCCAAGAAAAATTCGAGATCAAACAACACTTTAGGTTTGATAGATCCAAGCGAAGATAGAGATCTAAGCATATCGTTGCTCTGATACCAAATTTGATATGAGCTTGAGGGAGAAAGTCTTTTAAGATCTAAAAGTGGCTTTTGTTTGAATTTTAGCAAAGTATAAGGACTTCAAGACAAGCATAATAAACAAGGGAAGGATAAAAGGAGATCAAGAAAAAATAACAAATGTAACACCTTTTTCCACAAATAAAGAACTCTAAAAGAACTAACTTCTAGAATCCCAAATTTAGTAGGAAAGGTCTACCATAACAACACTTTAGAACCCTCGACTTAGCAAGAAATCAAGAACTAAAAGGATAGGGAATTATGTATATTCAATAAGAAACAACAAGAATCCTAAATGACACACAAGAAGAACCATTGTTGATTTATTAGTTGAATTATTCTTAGAATTTATAGACACTTACTCAAGGGTGGACTAAGCCCTTAGGTTGGTCTTGGATTGAAATTGAACAAGGAATTTTTCAATGCTTCAAGTATTCAAGATGAATACTTCATTCATGTTAAAATGTGTAATAATGTTATTCTTGTTCTTATAATACAAGCATTATATAAGGGTGTTCTATTCCTGAACTAAACACTTTAAAATATTATAAAATGACCCTAAAAATAGTTGAAAAACGTCATGGGTTCGGATCCAGAGCACGGCTGGCGCCGGGTAGGTCTCCTAGGGATAGCGCCGGGTCTATTCTAGAGGAACAGTGCTTTGTGCATGAAAAATGGGACGTTCACCCGTCCCTAGCCGACGTCGAGTTGGGCTCCTTGGGCCAGTGCCGAGTCCGATCTGGAGGAACAGTACCTCGTGACAAAAAAACTTAGGAATTTCATTGTTGGTCCAGGCCCCAGTCGGCACCTGGTCAGGATATTTGGGCCAGCACCGGGTCCGCTCTGCTAGCCGTCATCTCTGCGTAAGCAACTTCCGGTCATTGTTCTTTGTATACTAGTAGCAAGGTCTGCTCTCGTTCCTATTTTGGCAATGCCCATATGCTATCCCATTTGAAATAAGCTTGTAGATGTGTTTGAAGGTTGTGTTGGATTTGTTTGGTATGGGCTTTAGTCAATGGACTGGGCAAGCTCGCTTTTATTTCGGTTTTATCCTCTCCCCCTTCTTGAGCTCGATTCCTATGGCCGGGTTGATTTCTATCACTGAGTATGCTTAGGAAGACAACAAAATGACTAGAAAGCCATGAAAAAGTTTAGTAGAAGATCAAATGTTTGCCAAACAATCTATAACTATATTCCCTTCTCGAAAAACATAAGTAAAAGACATTCAGAAAAAAAAAAAAAAAACTCTGAAGAAGAGTTAATGTTTGGAAAAATAACATGGTATAAAAAAATGTCCTTCCAACTGCTGAGTTAATACCAAGAAGTTAGATTGAACAAAGACTTCTTGAAAACTTTGGGAAAGACAGAATTGGAAACCTTGTATTAAAGCTTTAATTTCAACTCATACTTGTACAACAACCTATATATGAGCCAAATATAGCCACAAACTCTCTACTACTTATATGAATGATGCCACCAATCTTAGGATAAGTTGAGTTCCCTTTAGAAGCTCCATCAATTTTGAGAATGTATGATCTAGCATCTTTCTTTCTCTATTATATTTCTTGAATTCTAGCTAGGTTTCGTTGGAACATCCTAAGATAGTCTAAAAATGCAAAATCAATCCAACAAGTATTTTTGCAAGGGGAAAGGATTAGAAATATAATATATGTGAAGAAAAGCTTGAATATAGTAGACAAGCTGAGGGGATGAAGCTAGCACTCCATCAACTTTAGAAGCATTACGTGTCTTCCATACTTTTGAGTAAAACCCAGTAACAAGCTCCACAAATATCCTTTCGACCACCCACTTGATTCCACCAAAATAAAATGCTAAACAAGTTAAGGTCCCAACTGGATAACCAATCAAACTTGCAAAATACCTCCATCAAGTGTGCTACATTACATCCAACAACAATATGATTGGAAGTCTTAACATCATCCAAGCATAGAGGACATATAGAAGATAGATGAAAACTAGCTTATAAAAATCTTATTTGTGTTTTTTCTTTTCAAATCGAGCGTTTATTTACATAAGAGATTAGATAGTTTTTCAGATTACCTTATTTTTTATTATAGATTTTTATATCCTAAGAATGATTATGATTTTGATATTAATATAGATCTTCATTATGAGAAGGTTCTAATCCTTATAATGTTTCTTATATAATTGCTCATGTAAAAAAATATTATTTATCAATTAAATTATAAATATTCTACAAAGCATGTTATAGCAGTTCAGACTTCTCAAAAATCATAACATTGATATTCGGTGCTATTAGAATTAACAAGACAAGACTTCTTGTGTTAGAAGATCAGAATAATTGAAAAGTTCATCAAGTTCCACAACAAAAATGGTTTTCTAATAGATTCTTGGGAGTGGAATGATAAAGGTGGAACTTACTTTGATCTTCTGAAGTTGTAGGATGAAAATAGGTAAAAATTCCCTACTCTAACATTAATAGTTATAGAGATTCTTATTCTTACCATTTCATCCATTGTAATGGAATAAACATTTGGTGTTGGAGATAATAATTTGAGCAAAAATCACTCATCAATGGCCCTAAAATCTCAAAAACCTTGGATATTCAATCATGTATAGATGATTAGACTAGAGTAAAAGGCCATGCTTAAAATAATGTATTCCCTAACTCCTCCAAACCTTATCAGGTGGATGATAAAGAAACAACTAGCATAGTCGGTATTGATTCCTGTAAAAAGATTGAAAGGTAATAGAATTGCAAAGGTTTTGATTCCTCTACAATCTAAGAGGATATGTAGACCACATTAACTAAGTTCAAATTCTTTATATAACTTTAACTTTTTTTTTAAAAACATTTCTCACATTTGTTTTTCAAAAAACAAATGAATGTAAACCTTATCCAAAACCACTAACTAGTGGTTGACCGAAATGGCTAACTCTGCTTGAAGGACGACAGGAAAAATAAATACTTTAGCAGAAGATAGCAAATTAAAATTTTTTTCGAGTTAAAGTCTAGAAATACTTACTTCTAGGGCGATTAACTTTTATAACTAGAGTTGGATTCGAGTTTGACGGCATTTGTTGAACAGGAATGTCTACTTGTTCCGTAGGGATACCAGCTAACCGTCGGCTCCTTCGCATCAAATACTTACCACGTTTGCAAGCTCTTGACCTTCCAGAGTATTCTCTAACCACTATGGATCTCTATCGGTGAAAGTAGAATTTGGAACAAAAATAGAAGAGCTAAACGTTAAAGAAAAATAAAAGAAAATAAAAATAAGAAAACGGCAGCTATTTCCCACAAAAAACGAAAGCAAATTTGTTGTGAAAATTTCGGTCAACCATTAATGGCACACGAGATGCCTATATAAATATTATTATTAGCTTTCCTTTTCTTTTTAGAAACAAAATCAACCATCTCAATTTTTTTGTTTCCTTTTTCCTCTTTTTCCTTTTCTCTTTTACGTGGCTACTTCCATCAAAACCCAGATGGGCCATGCTCTCTTAATTAGTCTAATGACTAATTAAATAGCTCAGTTATTAATTAATTAATCCACTTAAGTCTAATATTTAAATTACCTAATATAATTAATTAATAAATTAATTAATTAAATTAGCTCTTTTATTAATTAATTAAACTATTTGAACCAAATATAAAATTATTTAAGATAGTTAATTAATAAATCAATTAATTAAATTATCTCTTTTATTAATTAATTAAACTACCTTGGCCCAATATAAAATTATCCAAGAAAATTAATTAATAAACTAATTAATTAAATTGACCCAATTAATTATTCTAGCCCAAAAAAATAAATAATTAGATTCCTAGAATAATTTTTTCAATAATAAATTTACAAAGGTTATTTAAGCTACTTTAGGGACCAAAAGACGTATTATTCTTGGCTACTAAAATGATCAAAATATCCCTACTAACAAATAGCTGTATTTTAATTATTTTAAATATTCTATTTATCACTATATAAAAATATTAACACTGAGAATAATATTGCAAGTGCAATGTCTCTGACTTACAGGTGTAATAACGAAAATATCTCTCTACGTAACACCTGTCGTTGAAATCGAAAAATAGTACTAACATATTTCTCGATGACATTTTCCATCATTTGATAACTAGTCCGATAATCTACGACTTCCAATATGTATCTGCTTATCACAGGGAGCTACCCAAAAGTGTACATACTTAATCATGTTTTCCAGGGCCATGAATTATTATATTATCCCGGATAATCACAAGGGGGTGATTTCTTTACGTAATAAAGTATAAAAATTCTATTGTATAAGTCCATCTTAATTAATTAGAGTCATGCACTCAACATACAAGGTTATTGGCCTTGCGATAAGATCTCACTCAACATATATAAAAGTGTACAAGTCCAACTTCACAATACCACCAACTTATACTCAAGTCCTAAGATACTCGTCCATGCAGTAGCTGTGATAAACCAATCTTTATTTATTTTAGTACTTTACTATAGAATATTATTATGTGGTCCAACTTTACGTATTCCGAATACGCTTATACTATTAGTGCGGGTAGACTACTCACTGGTTAAAGGTAAGCTATTCCCCATTTGGAAACCATAGTGTAATGATTTAAACCTTTATAAAGTGTCCACCTTTATCAATCAATCAAAAATAATTTTTTTTCGCTTATGTGTTAGTAGCCCATAATCTATACCTTACTATGAAATCACGACCTATTCACATAGATTATTTACTAACATACTTAGACCTATAATGCATGAATATATGTAAATAAACAACCATTAATGAATGAAACTTTTATTAATTTTTAAAATACAGAAATACACAGTACATTTTGCGCATATATTTCAACAATCTCCCACTTGTACTAAATGGACTATGGTAGTCCATATGCACTTACCCCTATGATTTTCAAGTGTTTTTTGAACACTTTCTCCGTCAAAGGCTTGGTGAATAAGTCTACTAGATTGTTTGTTAAGGAAATTTGATTAACCATTATTTCCTGTTTTTAGATAAACTCCCGAATCAAGTGATACTTCCTTTCAATGTGCTTATCCTTCATATGGTTTCTCGACTCCTTACATTGTGACATAGCTTCAAGATTGTTATAATAAATTGTTATGAGCCTGTCCATGTGTGGCACAACTCTAAATTCTGTGAGGAACTTCCGGAGCCAAACCGCTTCTTTAGAAACTTCTGAAACTGCCATATACTCAGTTTCTATGGTAAAATCAGCAAAGCAAGATTATTTGATACTCTTCCATGAAATTGCCCTTCCAGACAGAGTGAAGATATATCCAATAGTGAATTTTCTTTTATCTTTCTTCGCCTGGAAGGCTGAGTCCGTGTAACCGGGAGGAACTAAGTCATTAGTTCTGTAAACTAGTATATAATCTCTTATTCCCTTTAGGTACTTGAGTATATACTTTACAACTTGCTAATGTTCTTTCCCAGGGTTTAACTGATACTTTCTAACCATTCCTATTGCAAAATAGATATCTAGCCTAATACAAAGCATGACATATATGAGACTTCCCACCGCCGAAGAATAGGGAATCCTACTCATCCTCTCATTTTCTTCCTGTGTCCTAGGACATTGCTTGGAAGATAAAGTCAATCCGTGCCTATAATTGCCCCTTTGCACTGATCCATGTTAAACCTAGCAAGTATTTTGTCAATATAAGCTAATTGGCATAAGCTTAACATTCTTTGCTTCTTATCTCTAAGAAACTTAATACTAAGAATGTAACTAGCTTCTCCCATATCCTTCATGCCAAATTGACTTGATAGCCAAACCTTTGTAGATGACAATGTCCCTATATAATTTCTAATGAGTAAAATGTCATATACATAAAGTACCATAAATGATACATTATTCCTATCTGACTTTCTATATACAAATAGTTCATCCACATTTCGTATGAACCCATAAGATTTCACAATCTTATCAAAATGCATGTTCCATGCTCGTGATGCTTACTTAAATCCATAAATGAACTTCTTAAGCTTGCAGACCATATGTTCTTGGCCTTTCGCAATAGAGCCTTCAGGCTAGGACATATAGATGTCTTTACTAAGATAACTATTAAGAAAGACTGTCTTGACATCCATTTGCGATATCTCGTAGTCATAGTGACATACGATAGCTAAGAGAATGTGTATAGACTTATGTATAGCAATAGGAGAAAAGGTATCCTCATAATCGATCTTTTCTTTCTGAGTATAACCTTTTGCAACCAATCTTACTTTAAAGGTTTTCACCTTTCTATCAACACCTCTCTTTCTCTTGTATACCCACTTATACCTTATGGGTTTAATATCAGGTGCAGTGACAAGATCTCATATTTGATTGAGGTACATAGACTTAATCTCAGCATCCATTGCAGTTTGCCATTTATCCGCATCAACATCAATAATAACCTCATCGTATCTAGCGGGATCTTGCTCCTAATGGTCAGAGACGACTTCAAAGGCCTCTCCACTCCATTTCTCAAGAACCTTAGATATCCTCCACTACGATAAGACTCAATTTGTATGGGAACATCTGGTTGTGTTTCTTTTGGTTCATCAATTAGGGTGCTAGAAGTTGAGGCGTCAATCAACTTCTCTTCCAATTCTATATTACTCGAAACCTTAGCGGATACACTTTGTTCATCTTCCAAGTATCTAGCATGAGTACTTATAAGTACCTTTTGCTTTTGGAGATGATAAAAGTATCCACCTCTTATTTCTTTTGGATACCCTACAAAATAGCACAATTCTGATCTTGGGTCTAGTTTATTTCCTTTAGTTAGTACATAAGCTAGACAACCCCATACTTTGAGATGATTCATACTGGACTTTCATCTAATCCACATCTCATAAAGTGTCCTAGGCACTGACTTGGAAGGTACCAAGTTCAGAATATATGCTGCTATTTCCATAGTATATCCCCAAAAAGAAATAAAAAAAGTTGCATGGCTTATCATGCTCCTGATAATTTTCATCAACGTTCTATTTCTTCTCTCAGCTACTCCATTCTGTTGGAGAGTTCCAGGTGTAGTTAGCTGAGATACTATGCCTTGATGTACCAAGTAGTCCTTGAATTCACCAAGGAGATATTCTCCACTACAATCCGATCTTAGCTTTTTAATTAGTTTACCTGTTTGACGTTCCACCTCAGTCTTAAACTCTTTATATATATTAAAGGAGTCAGACTTGCACATTATCAAGTAAACATAAAGTGATCATCTATGAATGTGATAAAATAATTATAACCTTGTCTAGTTGGTGAAGACATAGGACCGCAAACATTAGTCTGAATTAACTCTAATATATTCTTAGCCCTTTCTACCTTTTGAGTAAATGACCTTTTGGTTATTTTACCCTTAAGACAAGATTCACACTGAGGCCATACCTCAAATTCCAATGAGTCCAGAGACTCATTTTTGATTAATCTCTGAATCCGATTAGGATTTATATATCCTAATATCAAGTGACAAAAATAAGAGTTGTTTGATGTGGCATTTCTCTTCTTATTATTAGGTTCCATTTGAGTATTATTTATTTGATAATTAATAGGACTAATATAGAAAAAAATTCCATACATGTTTCCAGAACAAAAAATATTTTCATTTCTATTGATTGAAATACTAGAATGGAAAGAAATAGAATATCCTTGATTAATCAATTTAGAAACTGAAACTAAATTCTGTTTAAAACTAGACACATATGAAATATATTTTAAAATTAAAATTCTATTATAATTAAATAAAAGCTCCAAGTCTCCCACTGCTTCGGCCTACACTTGTGTTCCATTGCTTACTCTAAGTCCTTGCTCTCCTCTATTGAATTGCCTTATCTTGCTGAACCCTTGCAAAGAGTTACAGATATGATTAGTGGTTCCAGAATCAACAATCCAAGTGGATGATAATCCAATTATCAATATGCCCATTCTTATTACATTTGAAAAACTTGCCCTTGGGCTTAGATGGATCAGACTTGGATGCCTTGGGCTAGGCCCCTGCATTGTTTTGGACCTTTTTCTTTTTGAACTTCTTGGGCTTAGATCCAGTTCTAGACGATGAACCAAGTGAGTAACCAAAATTTTTAAGTCAGGCTTTATAATTTTTTCTGCAGCCTGAAGTTTTTTTCATCAACTCTGGCAAAGACATACTCAACTTGTTTATGTTATAATTTAACTTGTACTTAGAGTACAATTTGGCAAAATCTCAAGAACATTATCAATTTAGCTCTCAGGATCGATTGTTACCCCTAGGACCTTGGCCTCTTCAAAGTGGGCAATCATCTTGAGCATATGATTGCAAACCAATACCCCATTAGCCATCCTAGTGTTCATAATTACTCTAAGAGCTTCCTGCCTTACGGGCTAGTTCATGTCAGTAAATATGGTGTGCAACGAAACATTGATGTTGTACGCAGTAGGCATGTTTTCGTGCTTAAATTGGAGAACATTGGACATGGAAGCCAACATATAACATCGAGCTATTTTATTAGTTTTTCTCTATGGCTTTTCTGCCTCATGATCCTGGTTTGTGGAATCTTTCCCAATTTCAGGATAGGGGTCGGTCAAAACATACTTGTACTCCTCCACAGTAACTACTATGTTTAAATTCCTTTTCCATTCCAATTATTTAGGTCTAGTTAACTTATTTTTCTTAAGAATAATGGACAAAGGACTAAAACCAGACATTTATATTGATTGGAAAAAAAATTTTATTCAGAAAAATGTTTGTTTTGAAAAACCCATATAAAAATGCATATTTAAAACATCATATTATTTCCATAATATGGTTTGTTGGGATGTATGCCCTCTTAGACTAGGTTTCTAATGTAAAAAATCGAATATTTTAATAAAAGAATTTATTTTCAGAAATTATTTGTGAATTTACAATTTTATTTGTGCACAATTAAGTTTGGAAAAGACCCATTGTGTTTAGGTAAGTGGTCCATGTGAATGGAGGCCTTTCATAGTAAGGTATGGATCACGGGTTACTTAACACATAAACTTTTGTTCTTAACCGATTGATAAGAATGAGAATCTCATCATGTCTAGGTTATTATGTTATGAATTCTAAATGGGGAATGGCTTACTTTTAGCCAGTGAGTAGTCCACTCACTTCATGACATAAGCGTATTTCGAATACATAGAACATGACCTGTAGTAGTGGTTTCTAAAAGTATTATATGGTAGAAATCTAGATTACTACCGCTACAATATGGACTAGTACTCTACGACTTGAGTATGAGTTAGTGGTTTGACGAAGTTGGAAGCATATACTTTGATATGCTATAATTGAGATTCTATCGTTGGACCAATATACTTGCATGTTGGGTATGCGTGACTAGTTAGTTAAGATAGACTTGTATAAGATAGTTTCTTACTATATCGCCCTTTGTGGTTGTCTGAATGATCTAAATATCCAGGGCTTTGGGAAACATGACTTAGATATTTGCTTTAGAGTAGCTCCATTGGAAAGCGAAAACAATCCAGGAAGTCTGGATCATTGGACTAGAGGCCTAAGGATGGTAGATGTCATTTAGAGAGGTGTTAGTACATTTCTTCCTCTCTGAATGTACTGCGATATATAGATGGGTATTTTAGTCATTACACCTGTAGGTGGAGACTTTGCTAACACAGCATTGTCCTTGGGGTCAATATTTCCTTATGGTGATATTAGGAAATATTTAAAATGCAAAATACAACTATTTATATGGCAATGGTATTTTGGTCATTTGAGTAGCCAAGGCGGTGTGTCTTTTGATCCCCAATATAGACCGTAAGTCCTAATTAAATACGGGCTAAGGAATTAAATTAAATTAAATAGAATTTATTTTATTTAAGTAGCCTGATTTAATTATTGAGTTAGAATAAAATAAAGGTCCATGGAGAGTGAGAATTAATTAAATTAGTCTAGTGGGTTAATTAATTATTAAGGGCTTTGGCCCAGTTTGAATAATTAGGGATTAACTTGGGGCTGAACTGATTTAGGCTTATTTAATTGGATTGGTTTATTTGGGTTGAAAAAATTAATTATTTGTTGGGCCATTAAGTTGGTTCTAACTAGAATAATTAATTAAGCCCAAAAGGTTAAACTAAGAGTCCAATGACCCAATCCAGTTTAACCTAGGGTTTTATTTAGGTTAAATAGGAGGATTGGAAACAACGTCATCGTTATAGAACACACATTCTAAGAGACGGCTTCTTCTCTGTGGAAAAGGCCAGGCGTCTCTCTCTCTCTCTCCAAAAAATTCCCTAGCTTGTTAGTTGTTCACCAAACGGTAATTAGGCAGGCCATATACTGGAAGACCGAGAGTTTAGCGTTCACATACATGCAAAGGCGGAGTAGGAGGCTTGCAGGAATCGCATCAGAGGCTTCTACCAGCACACCTACCCCGGTTGCGCACGTTACGGTCCAACCACCTTTGAGAACCAGAATGAGAGGTAAAAATTTTAAAACCTCGGGATTTGGACAGGGCGCAACTGGCACCGGCTAGGGCAGCCGGAGCTGGCGCCGGCCCTGTCCTGGAATCCCTGTTCTTGTGTTTTTCTAATTTTTTTTATGTTCGCTTCTGCTGCGTGCCCTGTGTTTTCCCACTTTTCGTGCCTTCAATTAATATTAGAGATGTAGGTTTTGTGAAAATATAGGGAGCATGCATCTAGATGAATAAAACTGAATACATATGTGTGATTAAAATTGTGATCCTTCGCTGTTTATGGTATGGATAGATTCTCTGTTAAACCTTGTGGGTGGAGGTATAGGAATCTGTAATTTACTATTTTTCTTAGTAAATTGAGTAAGCTCAATGTTTATGGGTATAGGCGGTTGTTGGTTTTGGTTGATTTCATTGCATTTCATTGGTATAGCCCAAAAGTTCTTCATTGCATTAGTTTTGGTTTTGGTTGATTTCATATATGTTTTTGTACAATTTAGCCCTTAGATCTACTTGGTGCTAAGAAATCCATTGTAGACATGACTGTTCAATTGATGTGTAACAATTCACAATGTATTGTTGAAGTAACCTTCTAGATTGGAACATCAGTGTACTTTCTGATTTTTTGTACTGTAGAACGTGAGAATAGTATTGCCTCATAGTCATATATGAGCGCATTGTGCATCTTCAATCTCTATTCCTTGCATATGGTATTTCAGGATGAAATCCATCTTTAGCATAAGAGAATAACAACGGATACTGTAATGCCATATAAGAAGGATGCAAATGGCTGATTCTTTGTAGGCTTCCAGATGTAGATTGTAAAACAATGTCTCTATCTCTTGTTCTTTGAGATATATCACCAATAATTAATGCTGCTATTTCTTTTGCTGTAGGAGCATGGTATTACCTTGGATTAAAAGTTCTTTTGTGAAATAATCTAATGGTGAAATCAACGAAAACCGCCTATACCATGCTCACAAATCTCAAACTTCACCATTATATTATTTCACAAAAGAACTTTTAATCCAAGGTAATACCATGATCCCACAGCAAAAGAAATAGCAACATTAATTATTGGTGATATATCTCAAAGAACTAGGGATAGAGACATTGTTTTACAATCTACATCTGGAAGTTTGAGATTTGTTAAGAATTGTACCTGTCTCTGGCCATTCTAAAAGCCTTCACCAATTTATTGTGTTTATTAAGCATAGAGATTAAATATTGTGTTATGCTTTCACTGGGGTTTTCATTGTACTTTCCTTGATTCACTACTTTAAGTCTATTTTGAACTTCATTTGAGGTGTCATCAAAATATAGCTGGATAAAATAAGCACTGGTTTCCCTGGCTGGAATCAAAGATCCTATTCGATGATAATTTTCACCATTAAGTCTATATATGTATGGTGCAGATTGATGGTTAAATCTGTTATCAACTTTAGCCCTTATAGAAGTCATTGAGAACATTGAATTATATGCTCTGATATTTTCAAGAAATCTCGTTGACTGGTTCCCTAACTCAAGATTTAATAATGATCTAAGGGGTTCTGGAGGGTTTTTTTTTTTTTTTTGGCAATTTGATTTTCCCCTCCTTACAACAAAGCTTATGAACTAGACTTCTTCTTTTCGCAGACTTCTTTAATTTTTCTTGTTCCCAAAATATTGCTTGGCAATAATTGCATTCATGAGCTGGTTTTCCCTAATAGGATTTTGCTGGATTTCTCAATTCTGCAATTAGCAACTGTATGTTATAGAAACAGGGAATCTTCTATCTTAAATTTGGCATTACGCAATATATTATATCTCAGAATTACCTAATGGAAGCCTTTTTCGTTGTCTCTTTGAAATTGTAGTACCACCTGAAGGAGTTTTGCGTTTGGTACATTGTATCTTCCTAGAAGCCAGGATTTCATAGCGTAATCTTCTCCGCAAACGTGCATTTTTTGTCACAGAATTATCATATTATTGTTATTGGTTTTGTACTTTATGAAAAAAGCATGCTGTTATGTAAATGTTATTAGAATACTGTCTCATTTTTTTTTTGTTTAAATTAATGCAGTCTGATGCTTTTTTTAAATAAGACATATGAATACTAAATTCTGATATAATGGAATATTTCACAACATAATATGTTGGAACACCCCACCTTTTTACTTCTAATTTGCTCCTACCTGTAATGGGATGAGAATTTATATCAATAGCCAGAACAAAAGTTGATCGGTGTATTAAGACGAATACTTTGGTGAAATAAAGTTTTGTCGGGACCTAGATGTAATTATTGGATTTGTTCTACCCATACCCTAAATTTTTCAAAGGCTATTAAGATTAATAAAATAAGAATTTTAGGGTACTTTAGAAAGAGAGATTGATCAGTACAATGAGACGCACACGCACGTATTGGTGCAAAACGTGCTACACTGGGTATTGAGGGCATTTTCGTCATTTTGACTGCGTTTGTGACTTCGACCTCAAATTTGACCAAGTATAGAGGGAATTGAAGAATTTAAGTGTTACCAATGGATTTAGTGGAATTTTTGGAGTTGGATAGTGAAATAAAATATTTTTTCATTACGGACCCGATTTTGGTCATTTCTGAAGAAAATAGAAAATTACGGTTGGAAATGGGACGTGTGGCTTCTTATGATTGGTGGATGAAAATAAGTGTCGTTTAGTGATTGGTTAATGAAGACAAGTGCTTCTATTTGATTGGTTAATGAGGTCAAGTGTTTCTATTTGATTGGTTGTGATAAGTTGAGATAATTTAGAGGGCCTACAAGAAATAAATAACAATGGCCCACAAGCATGAAAAGTTTGACCAAGTTGGACCACCTTTTTGACCTCATTTGACCAAGCTTAATTAAGCTAATCTTGATTTGAGTAAGTTAATCATGGTTGATTATGCATGGCCATGCCAGATTAGAAAATATCTATTAATTCTTGAGAATTCTAGGAATTTCTACACTTCATCACCAAATGAACCAATGAAAACTTACCAAATGTTGATTCTATGAATGGTTACAAGAACATTCATGCAAAAACTTTCTAAAGAATTCCATAGAACTCTTGAATATTCCAAAGAACACCTAAGTAGCTAAATGGACCAATCAAGGGCTTCCAAATGTTAAGGTCATTTAATGCACCTTTGACTTAAAGACCATATTCCTCTATATATAGGCCATGAAGGCCAACTAAAATGGCTTTAGATAGCCAGCATTTTGGAACAAACAAGAGAGAAAAGAGAGAAGAGAAAAGAAAAGGAAATAGAGAAGAAAGAGAGAGAGAAACCGGAAATAGAGAGGAGAAAAAGAGAGAGAGAAAAGCAAGAAGATGCTTGGACTGTTCAGCCTCCAAATGCAGCAAAGAAAAGGTAAAGATCTACCTTACTTGAAGTAAAGTTATTATATAAATCATGGAGATCATTTTGGTATATATATTGTGAGAAGTTTATGTGTGAATTATGGAAACTAGTTAGGTGAAGTTGTGTGAAAGCTGTCCTTGTGTGCAGAAAATTCTGGGAGGTTTTATGTTCAGTAAATCAGTAATGTTTCTAGATTTGAACAAAGCAGGCATATATCTTTGTATCTAAGGATCATAGAGACATTTTAGAACAAGTTTGAGGTTAATCGGATTTACGGATCAAAAGTTATGGTGAAAATAGTAAAAGGTGCCAAATCAGTAACGGGATTTTAATACTGGATCTTTGTGTTCAAAACTGAACAAAATGGACAACAAAATTGGTACTCCATGAATTGGAACTTGTAAAGGAATATCTTAAGGATATTTTATAATTGGTTTGACATCATTTGGATTTGTGGATTAAAAGTTATGGGCAAAACAAGTTAGGGTGTCAAACTGGAAAATTGCAGAATGTTAAGGAAATAATGAATAGTGAAACTAAGTCAAAACTACTGAGGCTGTTTTTTCCCAGTACTATGATACTGGAACCAGAAATCTAAAAACAGCCTATACTGAATTAAATTTAAGAGTCTTACGGTCATTTTGGTATATCATGGAGCCAAATCGGAACTGTAAATTGAAAGTTATATGTAAAACAAAATGGTGTATCAAACCAGTAAAATTCCAGAAAGTAGTCCGAAAATGAATGGACTTAATGGTGACTAGTTATGTGATTTTGGATAACTTAATTTTGGAAACATGAAGTGAATCCCTTGTTTATGAAGGAAGGAAGGATGTGGAAAAAGGAAAACGAAAGAATTGATCAAATGATGGAAAAACGACGAGAACGAAAGTTAAATGTTTTCCTTGACCGATGGCTAACTATCGGCCTCGTCGGCTAACCGTCAGCCCCATCAGCTAAACGACGGTTGAACATTAGCTAACCGTCGGGCACGTCAGCTATTTTTCGGCCAAACACGAATTGATAAAAAAACGATGTTTGATATAGGTTTAGCGATAAACGGTCAACGAAACATCGAAAACGGTAGAAACGAATGTTAAACGGCCATGAACGGAAATGATTACTTAGGACACGAGGTGAGTTCCTTGGATTTCTAAAACTCTTTCTAAAGTTAGTGTGTTTTATTTTTTCATGAAATGATATATTATATACTGTTTGGGACATTTTATGAAAATATGTTTGGAAACATTGAATTTAATCCTCTTTTGGAATTAGAATTTTGGATTTCTTTAAATAAGTTCCTTTTTGGAATTGGGTATTTGGAAAATATTCCAAATGTCCTTATTTGAATATTTCGTGAAAACTTTTGGAACGCGGGTATTCGGTAAATGACCGAAATATCCTTATTGGAACTTTTGTGAATATTTTTCGAATCGGGTAAGGGTAAAATGACCCGAATACCATCGAAAAGTCTTTTGGAATCGGGTATTGGCAAAATGACTTGAATACCCTTGGAAATGACTTTTGTGATCGAGTACGGGAAAATGACCCGATTACTCTTAGAAATACATTTTGATGTGTGAATTGAACCCTTTATCTGGTTTCATCATGATTTTGGAAAAATGTTGTTTTGCCCCAAAAACTGTTTTGATGTGAAAATTCTGTGAGATCAGATAACCCTTTGGCCTGATCGGTTAGACGGGGTTAGTGACGTTGAGTACTCAGCAAGGACTTTGATCTTTATGCTAGCCCATGTTAGAGATAGACGACCCCAAGTAACCTGATCAGTTCTGGGGATTGTCTTACTCCAAACAGAGCGACAGGATATTGAGATGAGTCGTTCTGGCTAGCCGTTTAGAGCCTGGCAATTGCCTATTGATTATGATGGTGGATTGTTCACATAATACTGAGCGGGTACACTCGGTGTGTTCAATCTCTTGCCACCTCGATGGTGATTGATGTCAGGATAAGTAAAAGATCCCTAAGTGTAAGGTGAGGTACATTTGTACGGTGCTCACCGTTCCAGCATGACACGGGTGACGTGCTGTAAGGCGCAGTCTCTGGCACAAGAGACCGTGTAGCCGAAGGCAAGGATTGCGGGACTTGCATACAGGCCGACCTTCTGTTGGAGAAGTGCCTGTGATTGGAAAAAAAAAAAAATGGGGCAATGATTTGAAAGTTGAAAGACCGTTTTCCAAAAAATTATTAAGTTCTGAATATACTCTTCATTAAAAAGTTTTAGATTCATTTCTAATGAACAAATGATATGTTATTTCATAAAAGTTTTGTGTACTCTGCTTCTTTAATAAAACATTAGCATATACGGGACTCACTGAGTGATTTTCCATTCACACGTGCCTTTTATCTTACCTTTTTGTAGGATCCGGAGTTGGAAGGACCTACGGATAGAGGACGATACCATAGTGACAGCAGAATAGGTTCGAACGTCTCCCTTTTGGATAATACTCTGTTAGATTTTTCGTTATAAAGACCCCTTATCTGGGTAATTGGACGGGGTGACACCCAGTGTTGATATGCTTCCGCTGTTACCTTTAGTTGGGGTGTTACATATGTTCTATGCAGTAAAAGGTATAAGATCCAGATACCTAAAGGTTGTAGAATAAAATCTTAAGATGAATTTTCTGACATAGTTGTAGATTGTTTTATGAATTTAATTGAGGTATCCTTTGTTTTTAAAAAATGAAAAGTAATAGAAGAATTTATAGAGAATTATGTCTATTGCAAGATATCAACCTTTACCATGAGGAGATGCTATTGGTCATTTTCTATTGGCTATTGAAAAGATGCGCCTTTTTGGATTTTTTTTTTTGTGTTTAATATGCCAATATTTATGCTTCTTTTTTAATTATTTTTTTAACAAAAAAAAAGGAATAGCAGAATTTATGGACAATAATTACGATTGTTCTAGAATAGGATCACAATTACCGTGAGGGAATGCTCTTGGTCATTTTGTTTAGAGTTATGGCATTCAATCGCATATTGCAAGAAATCCAAGAATTTTTGGGGGCACTAGCACAAGCAAAAATGGTTGAAAAGCCTATTGTTTGGATATTGAAAACATGCATGTCTTTGGATTGTGATATTAGATGTACCAATATTATTCATTTATCAATGAGAATGTCTAAGTTATCGTACCTAGGTTTTTCAAATTCCAAGATTTTTAAAATCTTCCATTTAATAACATTGCGTTTATTTATAGTGAACTTAATGTATTTTAAATGTAATAGAGGTAATGTATATTTCTTCAGAAGATGTGCAGTTCTCATTAATTAGTAAACGCATAGTTATTAATTATTCTTTTTAAAAGAGGAGTGGGGAATTTTAGTTGGGAGGGAGGGTTGATATTAAAGGGGCGAAATAGAGTAATATATTTTTTCTTCAGAAGATGTGCAATTCTCATTAATTTCATATAGTAAGTGCATAGTTAGATAAAAGGGTAGCCTTTGGGGAATATCTTTTTGTGGGAAATAGAATTTCAAGGTGGGGCATTCTTTTCGAAGCCAAATGCAAAACTAAAAAGGGTGTGAATAAAGAACAAAAAGATCTAAATTAATCCTTCAAAATACCTGTAAAAGGGTTACCATGGATTTAAGCCTAACAAAGCCATAGATTATCATTATAGAAACAGAAAATTATGGCAATGTGAAGATAAAATCACAGGGCTGTGAATAAAGAGCAAGGAACTATTTTGTTTTAAGGTATAGTTTAAATTGATAACAACACCAGGTCAATCATAAAGCAGAGTGTGATTCCTCTCAATTGCTAATTCTTGGAACAAAAAGGTTTCGCTTTTGTTCGTTTTCCGTATGGTGCTAATTTGTTACTACCATTTCAACAGGTTATTAATCTTACTTTTCAAAATCAGTTTGTACTATAGGATAAATAAGATATCTTGATACATTTATTTTTCTATCTAATTGATTTAGTTTTTGTCACGCAAAAAGCAGGTGTTCATAATCTGTGTGGAATGAGATTTGATGATACTTAATGCAGCTTATCACAACCGTCATGAATTGTAATTCATCTTAAAATAACCAAGAGAGAGAGTGTGTGTGTGTGTGTGTGCGCGCGCGTGATAGAACGCTGGGCAAAGCAGTTGCAAGTCAGAGGCTTATTTATGAGCATATTCATGTTTTTTTAATTTGAATATATACATTGGAAAGTCCTTACAGTTCAACCGATTTAACATTATATGAAGTACTACTACTGCTATTGCTTACACTATCACTACTACTATGCATACTGTGGGCAATACTCTTGTTGTTGCTACTTTCGTCACATTACTCTCTTTTTCCTTGAACTTGATGATGCCATCTTCTTCAATACCTCAACATCTTCACCTTCATTTTGATTTTTGCCATTTTTTTTTGTTAACACTGTCTTAATTTATATTTGATTCATCTATGCTCTGTACAAATCAAGTCACAATCTTACTTTGTTGTTGTCCCTTTTTTTTTTCTCCCATTTGCTTTGGTGTAAGAATATTTGTTTCATGATCTCTGCTATTTTCAGATGGTGGATTCTGCATCTTTGTAGTATGATAGGAAACATATTCTGCTTCATTAATATGTTCACATAAGGATGCAACTAAAGTTCATCTAAGCTCAAATTGTCTCAGTTATTCATGTAATACCTCTATATTATCCTACACGTTCTCCCTGATATCAGATGGGACATAGAAATGGCTAACTGTGTAGCACTCCCTCAATGTGCCCCTGGTAGCCTCATTGAACTTCACTCGGAAGATATATTCTCTTCCTATTAGATATCACAAGGGCTTTGGAATTGCATCATCTATATTATTCTGCACAATTAAGAAGACATCTCAATTCTTCAGGAATTCAGGGATTTTACTCAAAGAAAGCTCTGAACAAACCTCGGCAATTTTCTCAGCCAATTTTTTGCTTGGATTCTTATTAGCTTCTCGATGTTAGGATCAAAGAAAATAAATCGTCCTTCTCTAGTTGCATCTTTCACAATCCTCTCAACCCGATATCTACGTGCGTTTTACCAAGATGTGGGCATAGTATTCCAGGAAATGGCAGTTCAATTTGCAGTCAACAGATAGAGATGGAATAAGTTACCTAAGCTGTGGATAATCTTCTACTTTAACACAGGTCTCGCAGCAAAATTTCTTCCCACATACCTTAAACTTCCTCCTACATTTACTACATGTTGTATATCTCCAGCCATTGAACACATCAAGATCTTGATTCTAGATTTTACAATAGTAAGTCTGATTCTATAGATCAAGAAACCATGTTTAACATCCTGCACTATTTCCAAGAAATCTCAAATTTCAAAGATTGACATTTTCTGTTACCATTTCTCCTCCAGTCACTACTATGTCATTCAATTCCTCAAGTGTTTTTCTATTAGCTTTGTACTGATCCCTTGTTAAGATGACACTTGCAATTGTCATCTGAGTAGCAGTTTCTGCAAGGTTGTTCTTCTTTATTCTGTAAAATACAGTTTTTTGGTTAGCAGCCTCAGGGTATTTAATGTGTTTTTTTTTCTTTTTTTTTCCTTGGGTCAGTTTCATATTTACTTACAGAGCTCGAAATCTAGCAACCCCCTCAACATCCAAAATCAAGTAGATTTTTGTCACACTGCTGCTTGAAAGCGATGCTTTCCTATCATCATCCTTGATTATCATCGAAGTGAAAACTGTTGTCTATACCTTTTCTTTCACAATCATTTTATCTCGGTCAATAATGTTGCTTAGGGCCCCCCAAAATGTCAAGCGCAATTCCATGCCTCTGTAAAATAGCAGAATGTTAACTTCTGTGTGATTGTATAAGCAAGATACTATGTCTCACTTCTCTAATGGATTTACCTCTCATTCTTTATGGCCAATGTCTGCAAATTTACACAATTTCCCAATCTAGTCCTCTCATCTACTTGGGAAATTCTAGTAATCATACCAACCATATCTGCAAATTGTCCAGAATATGTGTAGTAAATTACATTTCGTTCATCCATTGTAATTCTTATGATAAGTGTTTTCTTATGTATCTCTTATGGTCATAGTATGTAAATCAATTGTATTTGAAACTATGCATTACCTACTAAATGGCTTATGTCCCCAGCACGACCTTGGATCTATTTAAAACTCTCCAGAAGAAACTTGTGTCTTTCAATTTGTGGCAAGTCTTCATGCATTTCCTTAATATAAGTATTCCCGTCTATGAATATCTCTTATTCATCTCCCAATAACTTATAATTGGTCCTTGGTGGTTATACGTGAAATTGCACATCACATTGAACTTCTCTTCTTGAAAATATTCATGAAACTGCGATATGAATTTACTTCTAATGACACAGTGCTTCATATTTTTCTATAGTGGAATATAAATTAGTTTGAATCTTCAAACAGGGAAAATTTCTTAAACTCTGCTCCCCCCCCCCAAAAGATTAAAAAAGAGAGAGAAAAATTTTCACAAACAACATCACCTTTTCATCCATAATTAACATGTTAAGGCTTATCTGCTCATCAAGTCTCTGTGTATTATAGGTATCCCACATTCTCAACACCCTGAACAAAATCCATTGTTCTTGTTTACCACTTCCCAATTCACTGAGAAAGACATATTCCAAAGTGCTCCTTGCCATTAAAATTTCAACTGCCAAGTCTAGACGCTCTCCCTACCTCTCTTTCTCTCTATCGAGGCTACTGTCTTTCTCTGTCGATGTTGTATATATATATATATATATATATATATATATATATATATGTATATAGGTATCTCATTCAATAATAAATGGTAGGTGCCAATACATATATATATATATATATGTATTGGCACCCACCATTTATTATTGAATGAGATACCTATATACATATATATATATATATATATATATGTATATAGGTATCTCATTCAATAATAAATGGTGGGTGCCAATACATGCTTGTCCAGCTCTACGACATCTCATATTCCATAGCATTAGTTCAAAGCATCTGCTAATCCTTTTGCTCAGAACAATCATCTCCAGATCTATGCTATGAGTCCTTAAAGGAATGTTAGCTTCTCCATTTATAATCATTTTACTACGGGGATTATATCGATACTAAAAAATACTGATCCTAACCACTATGAATTCCGGGTGAATGTATCTATGGGTTAGGATAAGGATAGATGCAGAGTACTTTTGCTATGAAGATGGAGAGGTAATTGAAGATTACCAATTATCCAAATTCATTGATATCTAGGACTCATTGATTCCTGAAATCTCTAGCATAGCAATGGGTTTTGTTGATATCCATGAGCTACTTGATGCGGAGAAGCAATTAAAAAGGCTACACAGCTGGCACTACGTGGCAAGATGCAAACCAATGAAAATGCTGGGTTTTGACAAATGTCACATTCATAGACTTCTGGCTTAACTTTAATATACTTTAGTATAGATTTGATAGTGTTATGTGGCCACGTTATATATACAAATTGAATTCAATAGTCACTATTAAATTACTGAGTTCAGATTTAGTTGTTCTTTAGAATAACTCATGAGGATATGATATTGCTTATTAAAGGTGATGGATTCTATTTTGCATAATAAATACTTCATATTTATTTTATTTTAATTTCAAGTTATCGAGATATTGATTATTAAATTATTCTCACTATTTAGTAACTCAAAAAACTTCAAGTTAGTAAATATAGATAATTGTTTGCTCAAAATTAAGGTATCACGTATGATAATCTTACAATGTTTAATTTGTATCGTCTATTCCACAAAATAAATATCAACGGTCCAATCTAATATATCAAAATATATTCTTAATTTTATTTCCAAAGTCAAAGACATATTTCAATAAAATTAAAATGATATCATCAAAATAAATTGTCCAAATTTATTTTAGATCGTAAATAATTTATTTTGAATTAAATTATAAATCAAGTCTTTCTGTATTTAACAAATCAACACTTATTTATAATATGTACATAATTTTGGACTATATATATATACACACTATATATATTTATATCTAGATATAAAAATATACTATTTAATTTTAAAATATAAATATTGTAAATACATTTGATTTACTCAAAGGGCATAACTAACAATTCCCCCACTTGCGCTAGTGTAAATGGGATATGTCAAAAATACCTATACTTTTGAGATGACTCGATGGACATAAATAACAATTCTCCCACTTGCCCTGGGGTAAATAAGACATTAACAATCCTTTTTGTAAAAAGATCAACAAGATTTACATCAACAGAAATCTTGTATACTTTTACATCTCTACATCTTCCATTTTCAATGTGTTTAACACACCACAACGTAACTACATCACTACCTAAAGTGAAAATGAAGCCAGAAGTGGACTTGCAAAAAATCCCTATTAGCCAAAAAATTAGTATCACTATAACTTATAGGTACTAATTCTCGAGTTGAGTAAACTAGAATATATCCTCTCAAGTTCTATGAAGATACTTGAGTATGCATTTCTAGTGTTCTAGTCCTAGGTTTGATTGATATCTAATAACCATTCTAATAATATAACAAATGTTTGGACGAGTACAAAGCATATCATATATGAGACTTTCTACAGTGGATGTATAAGGAACTCGCTTCATGTATTCAACTTCATTAGGAGTTTCAGGACATGCTTTTGCAACAGCTAAATTCCATGTCTAAAAGGTCATATACATTTTTTGGAATTCTACAATGAAAATATCGCTAGTAGTTTATCAATATACGAAGCTTAGGATAAAGCTATTTATCTATTCTTTCTATTTGGAAAGATCCGAATACCTAGAACATATATTGCTTCTTCCAAGTGCTTCATATTGTTTTGCCAACCAATATTTTACTGATGTTAATATCTCTATATCATTTCTAATGAGAAGCATGTCATTAACATATAATATGAGAAAAATCACCTTACCATATATAATTCTCTTATAGACACAAGGCTGATTAAGATTCTGACTAAAACTATAGGATTTAATGGCTCGATCAAACCTAATATTCCAAGATATAGATGTATTCTTTAGCCCATAAATGGATCTATACAACTTGTATGTTCTTGATCTTCTTAGATAAAACCATCTGGTTGTACTATATAAATACCTTGGTCAAGATTTCTATTTGGGAATGCTGTCTTGACATCCATTTGCTATGCTTCATAGTTGAAGTGGGTTGCCATGGATAAGAGGATTCTTATAGACTTTAGCGTGGATCGAATCGAGAAGGTTTACTCATAGTCAATTCCTTCTCATTGGGTATAACATTTAGCAACCAATCTAGATTTTAAAGTTTTTACTTTCTTGTCTACTCATCTCTTTGTTTTGCTGATCAATTTGCACCCAATAGGTTTTACCCCATTAGGTAAGTCCACAAGTTTCTAGACGGAGTTAGTGTACATGGATTTCATTTCTAAATCTATAGAACTCCTCTAATGGTCAACATCTATATCTTCTATATCTTCTTTATAAGTAGCGGGATTCTTTACTTTTTCAATGGAGATTGCTTAAAAAGACTCTTCATAAAATAAGTATCTAGAGGGATGTCAAATGACTCTCCCACTATGCTTAAGCTGTGGAAGTCTTTGAATGATTGAAATAATTTCTTCCTTCTCATTGACTAGAACCCATTCTATTGATTCCTCAATGACTAGGATTTGTCCTGCTAATGCCTCACTACTATCACGTCCTTTATTTTTAGCAATAATATTAGGATTTTGTTGTTGAATAGGGACAGACGATGTTTCTGCTCTATATGGCGAATAGCTATTGGATATAGAATGCGTAACATCTATTTTTCTCTCACTAGAATCTGGCATGTTAAGTATTAGGGATATGAATTAACCACGAAAATCTTGATTGTTTGTTTCTGTAGCTATTTGCTTAGGACTATCTCCCTTAGTTTCTTCTAGAATAACCATACTCTTAGATCCATGTTCTTCTATGTACTTGTCCTCTAAAAAAATCATATTTATACTTACAAATTTTTTCTTATCTTGAGGACTATAAAAGTAGTATCTTTTAGTTCCTTTTGGATAACCTACAAACAGATATAAATTTGATCTTGATTCTATTTTATTCATATTTCCTTTTACAGATATACAGGACAACTCAAAGTCCGAATATGTGTCAAATTAGGCTATGCCCATTCTACAATTCCAAGAGAGTCTTAGGGACAGATTCAGATGAAACCATATTCAATATATATGTCACAGTTTGTATAGCACGTCCCTAAAAGGATATACTAAGTGTAGAGAAGTCTAGCATTGATCTGACTATGTTTAACAAGATCTTATTTCTCCTTTCTGTAACTCCATTTTGTTGAAGAGTACCTAGTGCCCTTAGTTAGGCTAAAATCTCATTTTTTGACAAGTATGATCTAAATTCGTGGGATAGATGTCCTCCACCTCAATCTATTTGAAGCGCCTTAATGTTTTTATCTAACTACTTCTCAGCCTCAATCTTAAATTTGTTGAATTTATCTAAGGTATTAGGCTTATGAGCTATTAGATAAATATATCTATATATTGAGTAATCATCCATAAAAGTAATAAAATGCTCATACTCACCTCTAACTTGGACATTAATTAGTTTACATATATCAAAGTGCGTTAATTCCAAGATTTGGCTCTATATCTTTCGAAAGAAATGATCTTTTCATCATTTTACCCTTCAAATAAAATTCACAAACTTGAAAGGGTTCCACCTTTAAGTTACTTAAAGGATCTTTTTTTACAAGTTTTTAAATCCTACTAAGATTAATATGACCAAGTCTAAAATTCTATAAGAGAGTCTCATTAGTAGGAGATAACTTAATGCGTTTATTATATTCAGTAATATATAACAAACTGTTGCTAGTTTTTAAAACATAAATATCATTATTTAAATATCTACGATATATCAATAAGTTTTTCAAAAATATCTCTACTGAAAATTTATAAAATTTAATAGGATATTTTTGTTTGAATAACAAAGCAACCGAAATCAAATTCTAGTAAATGTCAAAAACATAATAACAATCTTTCAAAACTAAATATTTATTATTAAAATAAAAATAAAAATCTCCAACAACTCTAGCAGATATCATAGATCCTATGCCAACACCTTAAAGTATGCTCTCCTTCATTAAAGTGTCTAGTTGCTTGGAACTCCTGAAATGAAATGTAACTATTATTAGTGGCTCTAAAATCTATTATGCAAGTATTTATAGATTCAATCACTAAACAAGTTTCAATGTAGGATAACTTACCAATGCCCTACTTGTTTTTGGCTAAGTAGTATGGGCAATATTGCTTCCAATGTCCTTTTTACTTATAGTGAAAATATTTTCCTTTATATTTTTCATCTACTTTAGCTTCCTTAGCCTACTACTTAGGCCTCTTTTTCTGTTATTCTACTACCTCTTATTTCCTCATTTGCCCTTAAACTTAGAAAAGAAAGAACGAGCATGAGCCACTACAAGAGTGTTGCTACTTTTCACTTTTAGGATAGCCTTGATGCTCTCAAGCTCCTTTATCAACTCTGTAAGAGACATCTTTATCTTGTTCATGTTATAATTAACCTTGAGCTATGAGAACATCTTAGAAAGAGTTTCTAGTGTCATATCAACCTGAGTCTTGGACTTAGTTTCTACCCCTAAGATCTCTATCATGTTAAACTAGGCAATAAATTCTAGAATATGATCCCCTCCCATGGGCATAACATCGTTTATGCTCAAACATTTGCTGGAGGCTTTTCATGATTTCAAAGTGGTTGCTATGTCTCATGTTTCTCTTCAACACATTTTGAGATAGATCTCAAAATATAGAAGCAAGCTATATTTTTCTAATTATTTGAGGTCATTTTTTGATGTTTTTGATACAATAACTAGCCAATTCCTTTCCTATTTGATATTTTTCTTGTGGAAAAGTTTTTCTGAGTTTTCATATAGAAATTGATGAAATTTGAGCAAAAATGAAGCATTCCAGCATAGACCCAGTGCCTGCTCGATGGAAGTTGCTCAGCGCCAACCCAGCACTGGAAGAAATTCGAGAAACAGAGGGAAAAATAGAGCAAAACCGTATTTCCAAAGAAGAACCGGTGACATCCCAGTTAATATGAACCGGTGCCGGCTCTTGACTGTTCAATGTCGGCGGAGATTCCTCCTAATATCAGAATTTGGAAGTCGCAATACAAATCTTTTGGAAACTGAATTGGATATGAATTAGGACACTTGTAAGCACTTTTTAAAAATATAAACTCCTATAAATACAAGATATTAAGACTCTTTAAATTAGTTTTCACCTTTGGAATTTGCAAACCAATAGGAAACTCTTAGAGAAATACCAAGATTTAGGAGGATTAAGGAGACTGTTGGAGAAGGAAATGAGGTTGATCAAGAAGGTTTTAAAGAAGAAGAAGAAAAAAGCTTTCTTGTCTATTAGTGATTTCTTTTTCTTTTTTTTTTGTAATTTATTGGAAATTTGAGTTTTAATTATATTTAGATGATGTTTTTAGATTCATGACTTTGTATTGATTTTAGTACTTTGATTAATTGATTGTTATTCCTGGTATTTGATTGCTTGTTTTTCTTTGGTGGATTGATGAAGTTGAATTTCCTTCTAATGGACTTGGGAAATGAAATTAGGAATGAGTTCAATTTAATTAATTCTATAATTGTTATCTTAACTGGATTGGGAAAGAAGGTTAAGAATTGAACTTAAGTAGTCAAAGATTAGTTGATTTCGCCTAGAGCATAGGGTTATTGGCTAAATTCATGTTTATATTGCCTAGAGTATAGAGATATTTATGAGGAATGAGTTTTATGCATCTTTTGGTTGTTTTGGTTTGATTGGAAAGTCTGTTAAATTGATTAGAAGATAGTGATTCCATAGATTGGGAAAGAAGTGGAGTCTATTTTATTTCCTTCATAGTGTCAAGATGACAATTAATTGTGATAATTTCTAGTCAATCATTATTATATCTTCAAGAATTTTTATCTATTTACATGGCTTTTCTCCTTATTCTCACTCATTGATTATTCTTGTGACTTTTCTTATGTGAGCTTGATTTTCTCTAGTATATTAGGTTAGTATTTTATTTACTTCTATTTCTTTATTCTATTAGCTAAATAATAAAGATTTGGGTAAAGTAAGGTGGGAGCCTAAATTCTTGTGGATTCGATATTTGCTATTTTCTATACTATCTGATGGGTATACTAGCCCATATGTATGGTTTTAGTGATTAGCATTTTAATTAAAACTTAACTAATTGTAGACTTTTTTGGTAATATTTTCTATACTAAAAAAACACGCATCAGCCATCTTATCATAACTCAGCTACTTCTCGTAAGCTGCCTTGCTTGGGGGTAAATTGTCCCGTAGGCTTAGGAGAACATGGCTTAGTTAGCACATATTTAAGAAATGAAGTTCTGTTTCCAATCAATAAATTTTTTTTCCAACTAGTTAGTTTTTTTTTTTTTTTGGTTAAAATTAGAGGTAAAGTGTTGGAACTCATTTTATGAAATATATATATATATATATATATATATATATATATATATGTTTATGAGCTAATATCATACTATGATGTATGATCAATATGATAAAAAAAACTAAAACTACTATCAAACAACGATAACCTAAAACTCCAAAATAA
The DNA here is from genome assembly GCA_026120185.1 of Voacanga thouarsii. Classification (NCBI taxonomy): domain Eukaryota; kingdom Viridiplantae; phylum Streptophyta; class Magnoliopsida; order Gentianales; family Apocynaceae; genus Voacanga; species Voacanga thouarsii. The sequence continues at coordinate 1,117,561 of JANUWF010001095.1, read as the reverse complement.
CATGCACAATAGGAGATAATAATGTAATTTATAGTTAGGTCAGGATCCTCCCACTAAAGTTAATACATCTTGCATCCAAATACAATATTAGTTGTAGTGTCATTTATAATCTAAAACCCCAAATTAACATGTACCTCTATAGGAGATAAATGTAACCAGGATCTTCCCACTAAAATCAATATATCTTGTATCTAAATGCAATATCAATTTTAGTGTCGTTTATATTTTGGCTATCATAGATATCATTTTTTGGATATTCTATAAGAAGTCCTTATAATATTTGTTATTTAACTGTATAACTCCTATATTAATATTTTTAAAGTTTCCAATCCAAAAACATCACCTATAGGATAATTGTCAATGAATTAAATTTATAAAAATAACACAAAAAATTTGAGCCCAATCTGGTCACTAATATAATGTAGCCTTCCTTTAGGAAGACCATTTAAAATAGCATGAAGCAAAGGTTAATTTTTACTAATGGGCTAATAGGAAGGCCTAAGGTTGAAAATAACCACTGCACTCTTAGGCTTTGCTTAGATAAGGAATTTTCCAAATCCATTTTAATCTAAAATTTTATTGTAATTAAAAAAAATTACTATTGTTTTATATATTTTTGTTTCTCAAAAACTCTCATATACTCACTGAAGGGATTGAACTAACAGAGCATGCTTTCACAGTGAACAAAAATGGAAGAACATGAACAATATATAGAGTATAGTAGCATCATGGTGGGCTTGAAACATACCTGTTAGAGCCTTAAAAATTTGAAGAACATTGAAGAAAGCTTTGAACCTGGGAAAACAACTTCTTCATCATTTCCAGTGAGCTTGCGTGCACTATCTTCCTTTCTTCCGGTTCCGGTGAATGCTTTAATGCTAGGTTTTTTAATTCACGGAATATACCCACTGCCTAAATCTGTTGGTGAGCACTCAATTTTTGATGAAGAAATGATCGTCCATTTTTTCTCATTTTCACAGGCTGTTCATTCTCAGCGTTCTAGCCTATTTCACAACATGGCTTTTCAGTTTAAGAAAACAAAAGCCAGTGAAAGAAATCTAAGAGCCAAAAAACCAAACAACACATGAGAGGCCGAGAGATAGGAGACCTTTCATTTTTTTTCTCCTTTTATTTATTTTATTTTTCCACATAGAAAGCCAAGAGCCATGAAACCAAAAATAATTATTTTGATAAAAATAATATTCCCGGGATTTAATACCCAAATATTATAAACAAATAAATTTTGGTTTCACCCTAAACTCTTCTAAACTGTGTCCAGAAAAATCCTATGGTCCAGGCTATTGGGCCAAAATAATATTTATTATTTTTCTTGGACCCAAAAAATCCAAAATAATAAACATTAATTATTTTCCTTGGGATTAAATAAATAATCCAATAAATAATTAATGGACCCAAATGAACCAAAAAAATAATTAAACATTAATTATTTATTTCTTGGGATTTAATTAAATAAATAACCCAATAAATAATTAAGTAATAATTATTTTCCTCTAATTTAAGTCCCGGTTAATTTTATAATTATTCAAACTGGACTCAGGTCCTGAATAGTTAATTAACTAATTAAACCAGATAATAAATTTGTCTCCATTTATTTTATTTCAATCTACTAATAAATTAGACTCCCCGAATAAAATAAAACTCTCTCAACTGAGATCATTTTCTCAACCCAAAAATTAATTAGGACTTATGGGCTATTCCGAGGACTAAAAAGACATATCGCCTTGGCTACTAAAATGACCAAAATATCCCTACTATATAAATAGATATATTTTGCATTTTAAATATTTCTTAATATCACCATAAGGAAATATTGACCCTAAGGACAATGTTGTATTAGCAGAGTCTTCGACCTACAAGTAAAATGACTAAAATACCCCTCTACACATCGTCATACATTTAGAGAGGAAGAAGTGTATTAACACCTCTCTAAATGACATCTACCATTCTTAGGCTTCTAGTCCAATGATCCACGACTTCCTGGAGTGTTTTCGTTTTCCAAGGGAGCTACTCTAAAGCAAACATCTAAGTCATGTTTCCCAGGGCCCTGGATATTTAGATCATTCGGATAACCACAAGGGGCGATATAGTGTCGAAACTATTTTGTACAAGTCTGTCTTAACTAACTAGTAACACATACCCAACATATAAGTATATTGGCCCTCCGATAGAACCTCAACTATAGTATATCAAAATATATACTTCCAGCTTCGTCAGACCACCAACTCATATTCAAGTCGTAGAGTACTAGTCCACGCTGTAGCGGTAGTAGACTAGGTTTCTACCATATAGTACTTTTAAAAAACCACTACTACAGGTGCTGTCTACGTATTCAAAATACGCTTATGTCATGAAGTGAGTGGACTACTCACTGGCTAAAGGTAAGTCATTCCCCATTTGGAATTCATAACATAATAACCTAAACATGATGAGATTTCCATTCTCATCAATCGGTTAAGAATAACTATTTATGTGTTTAAATAACCTATGATCCATACCTTACTGTGAAAGACCTCCATTCACATGGATCACTTATTTACACAAAATGGGTCTGTTCCAAACAAAAATTGTACACAAATAAAGAAAATTATTTCACAAACAATTTCTGACAAATAAACTATTTTATTAACATATTTGCTATTTTCATAAGAAAACTAGTCTAAGAGGGCATATTCCCAACAATCTCCCACTTGCACTCTAAGACTAGGTAAGTCCATAGGTGCCCACCCCAATGGCGTCTAAGTGTCTTTTGAAGACCCTCAGCCAAATGTTTGGTGAATGGATCTACTAGATTATTCTCAAAGGCAATCTGTTCCACCACGACTTTCCGTCTCTGGAAATCCTGGTCTAGGTGGTGCTACCTCACAATATGCTTCCCCTTCTTGTGGTTCCAAGGTTCCTTTGAGGTACATGAGAATATGCTTCATATCATGCCAACTAACCTCCCTAGGGTTTGACTAATATATGCTAACCAAGCCTATGACGAAGCAGATATCTGGCCCAGCACACAGCATGGCGTACATGAGACTTCTCACAGCCGAAGTGTAGGGAATCCTTCTTATTTTGTCCTTCTCTTCTTGAGACTTCGGATAGTCCCTCGAAGAAAAAGACAAACCATATTTGCAAGGGATTAGAGTACCCTTACATGAGTCCATGCTATACTTGGCCAGCATCTTGTCAATGTATGCGATTTGGGATAATCCTAACATTCTCTACTTTCTATTTCTAAGAAGTCTAATCTCGAGAATGTAGCTGGCTTCTCCCAAGTCCTTTATACTAAATTGACTAGATAGCCAAACCTTTGTAGATAACAATGACCCTACATCATTTCCAATGAGTAGAATGTCATCCACACATATAAGACAAGAAAAATCATATTAAAACCTTCAAGATTCTTATATACACATGGTTCATCCTCGTTTTGAATAAAATCATAAGATTTCACAGTCTCGTAAAAAAAAATGTTCCACACTCTCGATGCTTGCTTAAGTCCATAGATGGACTTCCTAAGCTTGCAAACCAAATGTTCCTGGCCTTCAACAATAAAACCTTCCGGTTGGGACATATAGATGTCTTCGCTAAGATGGCCATTAAAAATGCCGTCTTGACATCCATTTGCCATATCTTGTAGTCATAGTGACATGCGATGGCAAGGAGGATACGGATAGATTTAAGCATGGCCACCGAGGAAAAGGTTTCCTCATAATCGATCCCTTCTTTCTGAGTATACCCTTTTACCACAAGCCTAACTATGAAGATTTCCACCTTCCCATCTAGTCCCCTCAACCTCTTGTACACCCACTTACACCCAATGGGTTTTATCCTTTTAGGTGAAGCTACAAGATCCCAAACCTGATTGAAGTACATAGACTCGATCTCGGCTTTCATTGCTTTATGCCATAGATTTGCATCGGCATCAGCAATTGCCTCCTCGTATCTAGTGGGGTCTTATTCTTGATGGTCAGAGGCCAGCTCAAAAGCTTCTCCATTCCATCTATCCGGAACCCTAGACACTCTCCCACTGCGATAAGGCACCATTTGTCAGATTGAAAACTGGTATCAGTATGCCCCTTTTATTTTCAAATCACCTTCTTCATATATTAAGAACACATCCTTAGTCTACGTAAGTACTTAAGGATGTTCTTTACAACTACCCAATGACCCTTATCAGGGTCAGATTGGTATCTGCTCGTCAAACTAAGAGCACAAGATACATCAGGCTTTGTACATATCATAGCGTACATGATAGATCCAACTGCCGAAGTATATGGAATCTTACTCATGTGATCCTTTTCAACTTGCGTCTCCCTTTCAACTTGTATCTTGGGAGACATTGACTTTGAAAGGCTTACACTTTGTGACATGGGTAAGAATCTCTTTTTGGATTGATCCATGCTAAACCTCTTTAGCACTTTGTCTATGTATGTAGATTGTGAAAGACCAAGCAACCTTTTAGATTTATCTCTATAAATACTTATTCCAATAATATAGGTTGCTTCACTAAGGCCTTTCATGGAGAATTTCTTGGACAACCAAAATTTAACCGTTTGCAAGATAGGTATCTCATTTCCTATTAGCAATATGCCATCTACATAAAGCAATAAGAAAATGATTGCGCTCCCACTGACCTTCTTGTATACACAAGGCTCATTCATGTTTTGAATGAAACCAAACTCTTTGATTGTTTCATCAAAATGGATGTTTCAACTCTTAGAAGATTGCTTATGTCTATAAATGGACTTTTGCAGATTATATACCTTTGTGCTATCATTAGATGTGAAACCCACAGGTTGTGTTATATACACTTCCTCAGTTAGATTTTCATTTAGGAAAGCTATTTTCACATTCATTTGCCAAATCTCATAATCATAATGAGCAGCAATGGCTAGGAGTATTCTGATGGATTTTAATATGGCTACTGGCGAGAAGGTTTATTCATAGTCAATACCATGTTGTTGACGATAACCCTTCGCCACTAGTCATGCTTTAGAGGTTACTATGTGACCATCCATGTCCATTTTCTTCCTGAAAACTCATTTGCACCCAATAGGTTCAATTCCTTTGGGTGGATCAACCAAAGTCCATACTTAGTTGTCGTACGTGGAATCCATCTCTGACTTCATGGCCTCAAGCCATTTGCCAGATTCTGAACTGTTCAGAACATCCTTGTAGGTAGTAGGCTCATCTTCATCTATGAGCAATACGTCATTGTGATCACTAATGAGAAATTCATATCTCTCAGATGCCACACGTATCCTGTCAGACCTATGAAGTTCTTGTGTAGTAGAAGATTCATCTATTCTCTTAATAGATATGGGATCAGAGGGTTGATCATTGTTTGTTTGATCTTCTTGAACTTCACTAAGTTCAATTTTACTCCCACTGTCCCCTTTGAGCATGTGCTCCTTCTCTAATAAGACAGCATGCTTCAACATAAACACTTTATTTTCAGAGGGTAGGTAGAAGTAATATCCGAAAGATTCTTTCGGATATCCCACAAACAAACACTTGTCAGACTTACTATCAAGTTTGCCTGACTGTAGCCTTTTGACAAAAGCAGGGCAACCCCATACTCACAAGTGAGATAACTTTGATTTTTTACCAAAGAACATCTCAAATGGGGTAGAATCAATCAATTTTGTCGAAACTCTGTTTAGTATATAAACAGAAGTTTCTAGTGCATACCCCCAAAACGATTTTGGTAGGTTTGCAGAAGCCATCATGGTCCGTACCATGTCTAGAAGGGTTCGATTCCTTCTCTTAGATACACCGTTATGTTGAGGTGTATGTGGTGCAGTCCATTGAGATAATATCCCATCATCTCTAAGATAATTCAGAAACTCTTGACTTAAGTATTCTCTTCCTTGATCAGATCTTAGAGTCTTAATACTTTTGCCAAGTTGTTTATCTATTTCATTCTTGAAGTCTTTGAACTTATCAAAGGCATCAGATTTGTATTTTATTAAATACAAATACCCGTGTTGTGAGAAATCATCAATAAAGGTTATGAAATAGTTATAACCTCCTCTTGCTTGTATTGACATTGCGAACCCGAGTGATCCAAGCTTCTCTATCAAGCCCAGCATCTTCAGCCCATGAGTGGCCACAGAAAAATCCTTTGCCATTTTACAACGGAATAGTTGCTTCGAGATCTCGTATCTCTCAGTTCTGGCTTGGGCGTTAAACAGCTCTCGAAGATGTAGTATCGATTGAGCATTCATATGTTTGTGCTATTTTTGCAGCTTGGAAGTCATGGATGCCAGCATAATACATGATGCTGAATCACTATCCTTGTGTCTTTTGTGGACAGCATGCTCATCAGCATGAGCATCTTGAGCTGGGGTGGCAGAATAGGAGCATCTAGCATGTAGAGTAACTTTTCCGATTTGAGAACGATTCTCAAATTTCTATACCAATCGAGGTAGTTTGATTCGTTTAACTTGTTGGTTTCCAAGATGTTACGTAGGTTTAGGTTTGCTGACATGATGCAAGTGTTCTAGATGTAAAGATAGAGAGGATTAGCTACTGTATATGCACATGAAATGCAAATAATTAGGACTTTAATTAAATGCATATTTACGCCACTATTTTACTCAAATCAATAGCCCCCACTACTAATTCAAGAAAGTTCATTGGAAGCTTTCCTAATGGACCGGTATCCAAACTCCTCAAGAATAACCCTGGGTTTGCCCAATAAGCCACCCTTGAATTCATTGGTATGTCTCTAATGCCAATTACATTGTATGTAACTATCGGATCATTGGATGATTAACAGCTTTTAATCTTAAAGCCTTTTGGGCTACCCTAACTTTTCCTCTATATTTCTTTATGCTTTAGTTTGCCAAACCAGGATAAAGAATTTAGTTAAACCCGACCCATTAATCAAGAATTTAATTCCAAAGAAACTTAATTCTATAGCTTGAACATACCCGATGTCGAGTAGGCTTGGGTTTGCCTAACAACCTGATCTCGAAAAAGGACTCTCATTCTTACTATATTAACGAAAGGAATTAGATTTAATATTAATTGTGGGATTTGTTCTTTTTAGTAATTTCAATAAATGACGTGCATAAAAATCAATAAATCACATAATTGATAATCATGGTAATAAAGTGAATACGTGGTATGGTTATAGACTTTACCCTAAATTAATTTATTTGAGCTATAAAAGAAATTAATATAGTTAACCTTATATGTTCATGTATGATTTAAGTAGAAGGTCTTACCTTTTCGCCTTGTTTTGGTTGCCATATCCAAAATAAAATAATTCTATTCCTATCTAACCTATGTAAACTAATTATATAATATCTTAAAGAGAGAAAACCTCGAGTTACATTCGAGGGGAGTTAGACGAGAAGAGAATTACACAAGAATTCTAGAGAAGGCAGGACACGCAGGCCCTATTTTATAAAAAAAAAACAAAACTGTAAAATGCACGAATAGATATAATTAGTTCTAGTCCATAACCATCCACCATGCCATTAATTATGCTTAAACAAAATAAACTAACATCAAGGATAGGTTTACTACAGAATGCAAAAGTCTTAAATGAACCATTGATTTTAGAGAAAAAGATATAACATTTAAGATTTGAGGACCAATGAAAATGCAGTGAAGAAATTTAAGCAAACAACACAAGAAAAGACTCAAGGATTTATAATGGTTCGATCCTTAAATGATCTACATCTACTACCTTAAGTTCTCACTTAAGAATTTTAACACCACTCACTAAAACCTTTTTCCAAATCAATGATGGTAAGCAACACCAATCTTACACAAGAGGATCACCACACTTAGTTTTACATCCAACCTCTTTAAACACAATAATCAAGGCTCACTCAAACTGGATTTTACCTCCTCAACCTTGATACAAAACTGTTTGAAGAAGGAGTACAAAAATAGCTCATAGATTTGAGCAAAATATGAACAACTAAGCACAAATACATTTTACCTTTGGAACAATTTTATTTCACTTTGAAGTACAAATAAAAAGGAATATCTTTGTATTCTATAGTGTAAGAATGTTTATGAGAAAGATAGCATAAAAATCTACTTCAAAATTGATTTTTAATGGCTTTTATAAGAGCTAAACTTGAAGTCCCAACGGCTAGTAATGGCTAGTTACTTCTATCAAGATTTTTAGGGTTTTGGATTCACAAAGTGGAAGGATGTGTGTCTAAAAAGTAAGTCCAAAATGGCACTTTAATCAAAGAGATATATTTTGAAAAATGATTAAGATCATTGGATGGTGTTTTAGATTCAAAGATCCATCCAAAGCTACTTAAACAAAAAATCTAGATTTATAAATAATTTTTGAAATAATTTGTAAGTGATTCAAGGTAAAAATAAGTTGAGCACAAGGTAAAGAGATATAGAAATTTACAAATAATACCTTAATAACAATTCTTAGTTTATAATTCTTCACAAAGGCTTCTCGGTATGCAATCTCTTAGAGTTATACTTGATCACCGATTCTTGGATTCCATTACCTAAGAGTTGCTTAATAGTCTCATTAGCAATTCTTGGAAGAACTGAAGCCAAACATGTCCTATCACATATAGATCACATAAGTTAATCCTCATCAATGTTTGTCATAAATCAAAACACAGGAGAATGCCCTTAGGGCTAACAATCTCCCCTTTTTTGAGTGATGACAAACTTGATAAGACTGTGACATAAAAAAAATATAGACAATATGAACATGTTAGACCAAGAGAAGTAAGAATATATTTAATTGAGATGCGTTCTCTCATTATAAGACTCAAAAAGTACTTATGAGATTTAGATAAGAAAAATTTAATCATGGCTTCATAAACATGGCTCAATGAGTCTATGGCCCTACCAACCTCCTTATCCTCTTTCCTTCCAAAAAAAGGACTATTTCTCAAGGAAATAGCAAAAAAAAAAAAAAAAAAAAGGCCACAATAAAAATATGAGTATGTACATGAAGAGATGTAGAAGATGAATCATCAACAGTAATACTCCTTATATGTATGTGCATATATGAACAATAGATAAAACAATGAAGTATGTTAAAAAAAAAAAAAACTAAACTGGGATTTGAACTTTTGGACTTTTGAATCGTTCATCTAAAACAGGTTAAAATAAGATAGAAGATCACTTCCTGTAAAAGCATTTTTGGACTGGTATTTTGGATTGACAAATTGAGGATCCAAAAACTCCCCCTGTGTTTGTGTAAGGTAAAAAAAAAATTCACAAAGACAGATCAATGGTTTTCCAAGAATCAATTGAACCCAGTCTTTTTGAGATTTTTAACACCAAATTTTCACTGTGCAACTAAGGACAAATAGCACAATTTTTAGAAGCATGCATTCACTCAAACATTCATCATCCGAACTTGATCACAATCCATAATTTGCAATCTAAGGACTTGGCATAATGCGCATCACAGCCATGATCACAATCATACTTTGACTTTCAAGTTCTCAAAAAAAAATAAAAATGAGAGAGATATCATTCAATCCAAATCACAGCAGAATGCACACCAAATTCATAAGCATAATCTTTTCCATAATCTCAATTTAATTTCCTCAATCAACAAAGTCACATCAAGTCATAAAAACAAAGTGTCATAAAACCAAATACACAATCCATATAATCTAAGTCACAATCCGTAAAATCATAATTCAATTTCTCCCTCTTTAGCATCAATCAAAAAGATTTTAACAAAAGAGAAATAGTAAGGAATTAAGCAAGAGAATGGTAAATTAGTTAGGAGGTTTTAGCATCAACCATATTATCAAAAGGATCAGCAGGATTGTCAGTTCAAGAGTAAGATTGTTCATGCAGAAAACATAAAGTTAAAATTGTTCAAACTTTAAAACAGAAATAATAAATTTGTTCAACATAGGAAGTCAGCAGGTGGTAGTCATCAGGGGTAAGTCAAGAAATGCGGACGGTCTCGAGCTTATTACTGGCACCCTTTTTAGAATGTTGGCTAGAAATCCTACTGGACTTTCTCTTGACTACCACATGTTTCATGCAGCATCCCAAGGAGCTACCTGGTGGAATTGACTTGTCAATTGGCTTGTCCGTTGTAGCGGTAGCTGGGTCAATAGAGGGTGCAAGAGGTATCATTTTGGTGGCTGGGATAGAGTTGGTTTAGCCACGGGTGCTGTAGCGGGTGGAGCTGGAACTTTTTCAGTGATAGGGGGTGTCTAGAATCATTTGCAGGCTCATCTTCCTGCTGAGGTGGAATGGCTTGTTTTTCGAAGACTCCTCCAGTAGTCTTTTCTTCCTTCTTTCCTCCACATTACTCAATCGACTTCCCAAGTTTTGCAGTTCCATCTTAACTTCTGTGCTAAATCCATCAAAATTTTCAACCAAAATGTTAAAACATTAAAGATGCTTTAAGTCAGTCCACTCTCCTTAGTCCTTTGCTTGCCTTTATTGGAGGATTCTTTTGCTATTTCAGCCTTTCGTTTTGTTCTTGTTGAGGCAGTAGGTGCAATTTTCTTTCCTTCGGCCTTGATTTTGATCAGCTTTTCCCTTTTCTCATCTAACACATCCTTAAGCAGAACCCAATGATTGTTCACTTGTTCAAACCCCATTTTTCAAAAGACTCTGTGTTGTAGACATTAATTTTGAGGTGTCCAGGGGTATTTGCACTTAGATTTATGTTGAAGTATTTGAAAACCTTTGTCAAGAGATTTCCATAGGTAGGGCCTTATTAGAGGTGTTTCGTGATTGAAGCATCAACTTCACAGCTAAAAAACTAAAGCTAATCTATCTTTCTTCCAACAGAGCTAACATCAGTATTATTTGCATGATTCTCATAGATGTTTTGTGTCCAAAGCTTGGTGCCACCATGGTAGACACCATATGGTGCAGAATTCTCCCAGAACCATTCAGCCACTTCGAATTGTAGTCATTTGAATTTTTGAAACTTCTCTCTCCAGTGAACTTCACCTCAAACCTTCCCAGATCAAATAGGTCCGATTCTTCTGGAAATTTGTTCATTTCAAAGAATTAGATTCCTTTGTTTTGGACTCCAAATATCTTATTCAACATTCTATGGTCAAATTTCATGTTGACACAGCCTACTCTAGAGGTGTACCACTGAACCATGAATCCTTCGCCAGTCTCCTCAAGTTTTCCTTTTCTTAAGCTCGAACAAAATTCTTACAATTTTTCATCTACCGAAAGCAAAGCCCCCCATCCAAGTGACTCAAACATATTCAAGATATTAGTAAAATTTAAAAAGACCTCAGCATTAATATGGTATCCAGAGATAACAGTTCTCTTCCTCGATAGCCAGTCATTAAACTCAAATTCACATTTTAAATCAAGAAATCAGGGTACCTATGTCTCAAAGCTTTCCTGTATAGGAAGCTTTTGTATTGAATCAGACTATAAAGTTATATTTTTAGCAATGATCTTCTTACTTTTCTATTTGACAGCTATTTAAGTGTCAACAACAGACTTAATTTTCACCATTTCTTTTCCTTTCGGGTTCTTTTTTGTCTTTGATTTGCTCCCTTGTCTGATTTTTGTAGTTTTGCCGTGGCAGAAGCGAGAAGAAGATGTGGAATTTCTGTTTCAATAAGGAAGATAAAGATACGAAGAGAAAGAGAGGTAGACAGATCAATGGCGGTTTCAAATTTCAAGAAGAGAAAGAAATTTCCTTTTTGATAAGCCTCTTTTTTTGTGATTTCCTTGGTACTTGAGTAGATAAGTACAATCAAGTACCCTTAAAAGAGATTTCATCAGAGATAGGTTGAGCTTCTTTGAAAAATGCAAACATTTTGAAAATTCAAAAAAAGGTTCTGGACTCGTATGCTTTTTCATCCAATTTTTTTTTAAAAAATGTAGGCTTTACACAATTCTGGGTTGCTACTATTTTGGACTTAGACTAAGTTTAAAATTGTTCGTCCAAAAACAGATCAAGAGATATTTTATCGAGGGGGTTTTGGATTCATGTTTCCGAGATGTTGTATCTAAAATCATCATCCGAAAATGTGTATTTTTAGAAGTTCTGCACGAATAAACAAATAAATCCTAGGCAAAATTATTAATTACATAATTTTGATAATTTCCAAACCTCTTCGCAAATGATTAAATCTATCTTAGGCCAGAGGTTTAGTGAATATATCTGCAGGCTGTTCATCAATTGGAATATATTCCACACACACGTCACCCTTAAGCACATGATCTCTAATAAAATGATATTTAATTTCAATGTGCATAGTTCTAGAATGCTGAATATGATTTTTGGTCAGATTGATAGCACTAGTATTGTCATATAAGATAGGCATACAATTAAAATTTAAACCAAAATCAAACAAGATATTTTTCATCCATAGAATTTGCATGCAACAACTACCCGCTATTATGTATTCAACTTCGATTGTTGAAAGGGAGAAACAAGCTTGCTTCTTACTATAGCAAGAGACTAGGGAGTGTCCAAGAAATTGATAGTGTCCACTAGTGCTTTTTTTCTCAACTTTGCAGTTGGCATAGTTGGCATCCGTATATCTAATAAGATCAAATGAATTAGTTCATGGATACCATAAACCATAATCATATGTTCCAATTAAGTATATGAGGATACGTTTTACAGCACATAGATGAGATTCCTTTGGACATGATTGAAATCTAGCACAAAGATACACTGAGAACATACTGTTTGGTCGGTTGGCAGTAAGATAAATGAGACTACGATCATACCTCTATATTTTGATTCATCCGCCTTCTTACCTTTTTCATCTTTATCAAGCTTTAACAATGTACTCATAGGTGTACTTATTTATTTTGCTTCATTCATACCAAACCTTTTGAGCAGTTCCTTTGTATACTTGGCTTGATTTAAGAAAATTCTATCTTTTGTTTGATTGATTTGTAGTCTGAGGAAGAAATTAAGTTCTCCCATCATGCTTATTTCAAACTCTTGCTGTATTGTCTTGGCAAATTTTTTACATAAGGAATCATTAGTAGCTCCAAAAATAATATCATCAACATATATTTGCACAATTAAGATATCATCAGAATTTTCAAATTTGATAAATAATGTGGTATCAATTAAACCTCTTGAAAAACCTTTTGAAAGAAGAAAACCAATAAGCCTTTCATACCATGCTATTGGAGCTTGTTTTAAACTATAAAGGGCTTTGGAGAGTTTAAAGACATGGTTTGAAAAATATTCATGAATAAAACTAGGAGATTGCTCCACATGTACTTCTTCTTCAATAAAACTATTTAAGAAGGCACTTTTGACATCCATTTATTAAAGCATAAAACCTTTAAATGATGCAAAAGTAAGTAGCATTCTTATTGGCTTTAACTGAACAACGGGAGCAAAAGTTTCATCATAATCAATGCCCTTTTCGTGATTAAATCCTTTGACAACTAATCAGGCTTTATTTTTTATAACAACACCATGCTAATCAAGTTTATTTTTGAAAACCCATCTGGTACCAATCATGGGATGTTTAAGTGGTTTAGGAACAAGCTTCCAAACTTGATTTCTTTCAAATTCATTTTACTCTTCTTGTATGGCCATAATCCAAAATTTATCATGTAGAACTACATCAATGCAACTAGGTTCAATGCTAGAAAGTAAGTCAAAATTATCAACAAAAATACCGTCTAGTTTTGACTCCGCAGCTAGGATCACTAATAAATTCTTTTGAATAGGCAGTTTTGTACTTCCAATCCTTTGGCAAGTTTTGATTTAAGAGTTTTTCAGTCCTTTGATTGTTTTCTTTAGCTTGTTGTTCCTCTTATTCCTCTTTTTTGGCATGAATATTGAGATGTAGGGCCTTGTGCTGCTCACTGCTCTTCATGATTCCTACATCATCATCATCATCATCATTATTTCTAGAACAATATATATTTGATTCATCAAACACAATATGTATGGATTCTTCTACACATAAAGTTCTTTTATTGTACACTCTATATGTCTTTTTATTGGAAGAATATCCGAGAAATCTAGCCTCATCAGATTTGCTATCAAATTTTCCAAGATTGTTTCGAGTATTGAGGATAAAAAATTTGCATCCAAAAACTCTAAAGTAGGAAATAGATGGAACTTTGTCAAATATGAGTTCAAATGGAGTTTTTCTAAGAAAGGGTCTTAGCATAACACGATTGATAATGTAGCAAGCTGTATTCACAGCTTTAGTCCAAAAGTATTTTAGAAGGGAGTTTTCACAAAGTATTGATCTTGCCATTTCTTGCAAGGTTCTATTTTTTCTTTCAACCACTGCATTTTGTTGAGGGTCTTTTACTGCTAAAAAATTGTGTGAAACTTTTCATCACAAAAATTTGTAAAGTCATGGTTGCGAAATTCTCTACCATTGTCACTTCTAATTGAAATTATTGTGCAACCAAGGAAATTTTGAACACGTTTAAATAGTTTTGAAAATTCAGAGAAAGCTTCACCCTTTTGTGCAAGAAATAAAGTCCAAGTGAATCTTGAGAAGTCATCCATAATTACATAGGCATACCTCTTACCACCAAAACTAATGGTCTTCATAGGTCCAAATAAATCAATGTGTATAAGTTCAAGAGGTTTTGATGTTGAAATCATTTTCTTGGGTTTAAAAGAGATTTTAGTTTGTTTTTCAAATTGGCAAGCATCACACACCTGGTTTTATCAAATCTCATTTTGGACAGTCCTCTAACAATCGTCTTTGAGGATAATTTGTTTAGCAAATCGATAGATACATGACCTAACTTTCTATGCCAAAGGTAGCTATCATCATCATTCATGGAGAAGCATCTAATATCATGAGCCAAGATCATCAAGATAAAATACATACACATTTCCAATACGGTTAGCAATAAAAATAGTTTTATTGCTAGAATTGTCCATAATGATGCAATAATCTCTTTCAAAAATAACTTTGCAGCTATTATCACATAATTGGCTAATGCTAAGTAGGTTGTACTTTAATTCATCAATTAATAGCACTTGTTTATTGATGGTAGAGGATCTCTTACCAATATTACCTATCCCAAGAATCTTTCCCTTCTTTTTGTTTCCAAAAGTGATGAATCTATCATTTGTGACTTGAATGTCTTTCAGAAATTCAGCATTTTTAGTCATGTGACTACAGCATCCATTATCCAAAAATCACTCTATGGAGCTCATCTTGTCCGATGAATGTTCCTATACATAAGATGGAAGAGTAATTTGGTACCCATACATTTTTAGGTCCACGAGGGTTAGTAATAGTTCCTTTTACCTTCCAAACTATTTTTGTGCCAAATTCCACTTTTTTCCTAACATGGCATTTTGATGTTTTTTATCCAGATTTTTCACAATATGTACAACAATTGTGTGTCATATATGATGAAGCAGTTTCTACAAATTAGGATCTGTAATTTCTAGCTTTGATTTCATGCCTCTAACTTATACCATTTTGGTTTCCAGCCATGTATTATGCACCAAGTAATTTTTTCAAAATTATTTTTTCCATTTGTAAACTTTTGAATGCATGTGGTGAGATCATCGACTCTATTTTTCATATCATCAAAATTGTTAACCATAATTTCAAGAGAATGAATTCTGTCACACAAGAATTTATTTTCCAAAGACATATAATGTAGGGAAGTTAGGATAACGTCTTTTTCAACATTTGAGCACATAAATGAATCAAGTGGGGCTTTGTTCTCATTTAACAATTTTGCATTCTCATCTAACAAGGAATCAATTTTTATTTTTATTTTCTTATTTCTTTAAGATAGCTTTTTAAATTCATGAAACATGTCGAAAAGTAACTCATTTGGATCATCAGGCTTCTCACAATCAGAATCATGTAATTTGGAAATCAAATTTGGAGAAGTAGAATTTATCTTATCCTCTATGGCCATAAAGCAAATGTTAGCTTTTTCATTTTCAGAATCATGGCTTTCTTCAATCTCGGATTCAGCGGGATCTTAACTCCCAATCAACCCTTTTTCTTTTTTCATCTTTATTTCCTTCTTCCTCTTTTTGAATTACTTGGCCTCATTTTCTTTTGCTATTGGATAGTCAGCGATGAAGTGCTCTGTGCTTTTGCATTCAAAACATTAAGGCTTGAAGGAAGATGTTTGTCCCTTTTTTTTTATAAACTTCTTACCCCTTTTGAAATGGCCTTTTCTGAACTTTATTTTTTTAAATTTTCCGGTAACCATAGCCAACTCTTCTATATCCAAATCAGTACCATCGTCACTATCAGTTTGATCACTATTGGCTTCTTTATCAACTACTTTTAAGGTAGTTCCTCGTTTGCCTTTGTCATATCATCATGTTTTTGAAACCTTCTGAGTTTTATTTTATGAGTCAAGAGTGAGCCGATTAGCTCTTTAGTGGATAAGCTATTTAAGTTTTTAGATTCTTCTATAGCTAAGGTTTTTGGCTGCCAACGTTTTGGCAAAGCATCAAGCAGTTTTCTATTTTTCTCACCAAGGGAATAAATTTTCCCATAAGCCTTTAGTCCATTCATGATATTTGTGTATTTAGTGAACATTTCAGTTATGTTCTCACTTAGCCTCATAGTAAATAGTTCATAATCTCAGACTAAAAGTCCTAACTTTGATTCCTTTACTTGATTAGTCCCCTCATGGGTGACTTCAAGTAATCTCCATATATTATGAGTATAATCATAACCACTCACACAATTATATTCATTCGCATGGTGAGCACAGAATAGAATGTTCATTGCTTGATAGTTTAAGGTCATTTTAGCATTATCATCACTGTTATATTAATCACTTCCTTTAGGCACTATTTCGCCTTCAACCATTGTGATTGGGACAAATGGTCCTTTTTCAATCAGATTCCAAAGTTCAAAATTTATTGAGCAAACATATATCTTCACCATTTTGTTTTTTTCAAAATGTGTAGTTGCTTTCATTAAACAAAGGAGGTCTATTTGTTGACGACCCTTCGATATAAGGCAAAGTAGATGTATTTGCCATATGGATCTTTTCTACAAGGCTGTTAAACTAAAAATAGATCAATTCTCTAATACCAATTGATAAACTTTAGAGGGAGGTAAATAAGATTTATGGCAAACAAATATAAATTAAAATTTTTTATGTCTTTTGAGAAGAACGAACTGAATGGCTAAGTTACTTTGTTGCTTTAAGAGTGTAGACAGAGATCTTTTAGATCAGTACATAATTATGAAAGGATGGTGTGAAATACCTTTGGGTAGTTGAGCTATCAAGAACAAGTTTACTACAGAATGCAAGAATCTTAAATGAATCACTAATTTTAGAGAAAAAGAAATAGCATTTAAGATTTGAGGACCAGTGAAAATGCAATGAAGAAATTTAGGCAAACAGCACAAGAAAAGACTCAATGATTTATAATGGTTTGATCCTTAAATAATCTACATCTACTACCTTAAGTTCTCACTTAAGGATTTCAACACCACTCACTAAAACCTTTTTCAAATCAATGGTGGTATGCAACACTAATCTTATACAAGAGGATCACCACACTTAGTTTTACTACCAACCTCTTTAAACATAACAATCAAGGCTCACCATAACTGGGTTTTACCTCAGCATTGATACAAAGTTGATTGAAGAAGGAGTACATAAACAACTTATAGATTTGAGCAAAATATGAATAACTAAGCACCAATACATTTTACCTTTGGAACAATTTTATTTCACTTTAAAGCACAAATGAAAAGGAAATTTTTGTTTTCTAAAGTGTAAGAATATTTTTGAGAGAGATAGAACAAAAATCTATTTTAAAATCGAGTTTTAAAGGCTTTTATAAAAGCCAGACCTGAAGTCCCAATAGCTAGTTACTTCAGTCACGATTTTCAAGGTTTTGGATTCACAAAGTAGAAGGATGTGCATCTAAAAAGTGAGTCCAAAACAACACTTTAAGAAAAAATACATATATTTTGAAAAATGCTTCAGATCATTGGATGGTGTTTTGGATTCAGAGATCCATCTAAAACTACTTCAACTAAAAATTCAGATTTATAAATAATTTTTGAAATAAGTTGTAAGTGCTTCAAGGTAAAAATAAATTGAGTACAAGGTAAAGAGACATAGAAATTTACAAACAATACTTTAATAACAATCTCTAGTTTATAATTCTTCACAAAAGCTTCTCGGTATGCAATCTCTTAGAGTTATACTTGATCACTCACTCTTGGATTCCATTACCTAAGAGTTGCTTAACAGTTTCATTAGCACGCCTTAGAAGAACTGAAGTCAAGCATGTCCTATCACATATAGATCACATAAGTTAGTCCTCATCAACGTTTTTCATAAATCAAAACACAAAAGAATGCCATTACAGCTAATAATATTAATCATGCACAAGAAGGGAGAGCTAAAGAAAGGGGAATCATAACATGCATTCACGAACCTATGACAAAGGGAAGGCTTAAACGGTTTCAAGAAAAACTCCAAGGCTTTATGAAATTACATATGAAGATTGAGAAACCTTGGACAACAATTGGAGGATTCAAAGAGTTAAATTTGATGATTATTCAAGAAGAAAAGCCAAGTGATATCAAGGAACAAACCAAGGAGGAAAAGATGAAAAACAAGGAAAGTATTTTAAAAGAGGAGAAGCCCTGCTTGAGATGAAAAAAATGGGCCATTTGGTGTTGCCAGAGAGTAGGCAGCGCCATATTGACTAGTTCAGGCGGTGCCATTTGGCGGTTGTTTGGTTCTTGGAAAAAAATTTCTACAAACTCAGTAGCCTCACACGACCATTATCAAGCAGGGCTACTTGGTGTCAAGCTAAAGACCACTTTTTGCTATGTTTTCAATTTCTTATTTGTTTGGTGTTGTAGGAGATTATTACATTCAAAATGGGGTTATTTAAATGCAGTCATCATGCACCCAACAAAAAGAAATGTATAAACCTTTCTTTATAAGATATGACGTAGTATAACAGTGGGTAGGGTGTCGAACCCATAAAGAACTCAAGAGAAGTATACTCTTATATTTACTCCTTACCTTAATCTCATGAAATTCTTGGACAATTAACTTGAATGAATTTTATGATATCTTAAAAAAATAAAATAAAAGGGGGAAAATAAATAAGAAAAAACCAAATCTAAAACATGAATAAATAAGGAAACAAATAAGAAATAAGAAAACAAATTCAAACCAATTAGGAAACTACTTGTTTTTAGAACATGCTTTGAGATCAAATTAAGAAACTTATCATAGATGTGATTACATTGAGTAGTTGATTTTAGAACTCTTACAAAACTACCAAATTTCCTATCCTTGGCTAGATGGATTAATCTTCATCAAACGCTCTCAATTAACCCCTAACCTTTTTCTCAATCTACTTTAATTTTATTAACCTTTTCTTAAAGACATTAATACTTTAATTAATCAGTTGTCATAGACTAATCACAAGTTTTATAAGCACATTAAGGCATCACCAACATCAAGTTAGAATATATTCGAAAAACTTTGCAAACATATGCAACTTGAATCATGCAATTCCCTAGCAATTTTAATTAATTCCAAAAAATTGCATCTTAATCAAGATAAATATATGCTACTAAAAAATTACCCTAGAGATCAATTATGGCAAATCAATCAATAGTTTAACATTCCTAGCTATTTAATTATGCAAATTAAATATGTTCATTAAGCACGGAAACACAACACAATTGATAAGAAAAGAAATCCAGAATCACACAAATATTCAAGAGGTAATCTATAGGACATCAAAGATAGAATCTTTAATATATAAATCTTAAAGTACAAAAATCATACTCAAAACATAACCTAAACACAAAATAGAGTCTTGATCATCCTGACCATAAAAACATAAAAATATAATACAATCAAAAACAAGAAAGAAATAAGATAAAGTTTGAATGATAAAAACTTTGTAAACTCACAATCTCAAGTTCTTCTTGCCTCTAAACTCTTCAAGAGAGTTGCACGGCCTATATGCATGGGCATGCCTCTTGGCCGTGCATGCATTCTTCCAAATCAACTCGATGGTAGCAGAGGGAAGATGCATGGGCACATGCATGGCCATGCACTTAGCTGTGCATTTAGCAGATTGTCAATTACTTCAGATTCTACAAACTTTTGGAAGCAATCAAAAGTCCTCTGTTATGCAGGGGTAGATGGATAGCTATGCATCTAGACGTGCATATTTGCATGCCTGTGCATCTACCTATGCATACCCTACACAATTTCAAACAGCTCCATATTGCTTTTAACTCTATTTCAAAGCATTTGGCAATCTTCCATAACTCAAAATCAATCATTTAAGCCCTTGTTTCACTTATTTTTTGCTAATATAACTTATAAACACATAGAAGCACAAAATAAGTAGAAACCATCTAAAATCACACAAAAGATCATGCAAAAGGCAAGTAAAAAGGTTGTAAATATAGAATAATTTCATGCCTAACAAATACTTCCACACTTAACTTTTTGTATGTCCTCGAGCAAAATAATTTTTTTAAAACATTTAAGACAAGAAATTCCAATTTCTAAAAAGTATGGTGGAGATGACATCTTTCCCTTTCATATTGAAAAACAACTTAACACGCATTCAATCAAGAAGATTCAACACAAACTTGTATATTAGATCAAATATATCTAAGGCTATTGAAGTTAGTTTAAATAAATTCATGTCCATTCAATGCATTCCACTCCCTTCTTTGATAAAAAAATATAAGCAATGCAAATTATATAAATAAGACATATATAATCAACTTAAGGCTTTGCATTTTGTACTTATCTAAACTACTACAAATTAAGTATCAAATTAGAATTTTTCTCACACTCAAGGTCATGCAACCAGAATAGGCACTTGCATCCCTTCTTTTTTCTCTTTTGCTCACCATTTTTTTTTTTTCACTTTTTTTTTCTTTTCTCACATTTATCAATTTTTTTCTTGGGATTTATAGCCTTAAGTAAGTGTGACTATATTGACTATTAGGATTTATGGACCCCTAAACGCAAAAAATATCCATGAATCCCTTTTGAGGACTCAAGCTAAACAATTAAATTCAATTTAGGGGTTACAGAATTACCTTTGTATTGTCGTAACCAAGACTTCTGCTTTCAAATTTTCAGGCATACATGCACTTCTAACAATCACCAGACATTGCAATGTGCGAACGTCCTCTATTGGATACACACAGTGAAACCAGCTTGTTACCTGGAAGTGCTAGTGCCTAAGGGTTTTGAGAGGCTAATTTTTTTTTTTTTTTTTTTATGGAGGCACGAAACTTTTATGAGAAGTCTACAATAAGAAGATGGCTAGGATTTTCTTTTAAAATCACACAAACTTCTTGGAGTCCAACTCTCATAATATCTTATCATATCTTATTTTAAGTTCAAATTAAATTAAAAAGGATATGATAAGATTCTGTCATTATCTCAGTAATTTAACTAATTAATTTATTGAGTCAGATTCTTATAATCTAGATATCCTCCGATACATCGAATGTGAACATATTTCTAGATTTATTATATCTAGTCATTTTTCTAAGTTTGATTATCCTAAACACATTTTCAGATACAACGAATCTAGTTACCAGAAAAATAGCCTAAAGTATTCACTTAATTCTGACCATATAGGTTCATTTAACATTGGTAGTATGTCTAAATCACATTTAAATGGCTCACAAGTTATAAGCGATTTTTAGCAAAATATTATTACTATCCAGGTTAAATGAAGATCAATGATCTCTTTGAACCAAATCATAACTTTATATTTAGTCCTTTTGTCACACGATATTCAAATTAAGCATAAGGAACGGAGCATGTCATCATTATTAAGCTTAACCAACTATTTCTTGATCTCATAGTAAACTATTAAACAAATGATATCAATATATCAAATTGATATATTTGAGCACGACCATGCATTTTAATAGTCTAACTTATCAAAGGGCCCATGAACATCTCTCCCAAGAATAAGAGGGATAAATTCCTTCACTATCAATCATATTCCTCTTCTTGGTTTATTCTATATCTAATAGTAGTCTAATT
The DNA here is from genome assembly GCA_026120185.1 of Voacanga thouarsii. Taxonomy (NCBI): domain Eukaryota; kingdom Viridiplantae; phylum Streptophyta; class Magnoliopsida; order Gentianales; family Apocynaceae; genus Voacanga; species Voacanga thouarsii. Next base: position 1,095,580 of record JANUWF010001095.1, on the reverse strand, counting down.
TATTATCTGGTTAAAGACAACTGTAGACAACGCCATGATATAGAATATATTAAATAGAAAATTATGATGAATTCAGATCGAAGAACTTCTAATATCATTATGGCTAAAAAGTACTTATGACATGTCCCATGAAGTACTCTCACAGTGGATCATGTCCAATACAATGTTCTCTAACATTTATTTATGTTTTGATTTGTTATCACATATACTTATGACTAGTAAAATATAGCTATCAAGTCATAAACATACTAATCTTAATTTATTATTATTCGACTACTAATAATCGATTAGGGACAATCTAAGAATAATAATTGTTTTTGTTATAGGATTTTACTATCAAATCACGTACTTGATTATTACAAAACTAAATGCACTATTCATAGAAAGAAATACCTCGTATTATTTCATAATACATAACAATAATAGTATAAGTACAAATTGTTTTAGGGCATATCCCTAATGGCCCCTTTTCAAATTTTTTTTACTCCACTTAAGAGAATGCAGCCAGTTTCGGACAATTGCATCTCATTTTTTTTTCTTTGTCATCATATTTACTTAAATCTAAATTTAAGACTAGTCTAGACAATGTTTTCAACTAAATTAGCACACATACCAAACTCATATTTCATCATATCACTTATATAAACTTTCAAAGTCAAAGGCTTTATACATCTAATAAGAAATAAGCAAGATTAAACTAAATTCTTAAGACTTTGTTAATTTCAACCAAATATAAAATTTTTATCAAAAATCAACTTAACTAAATAAAAATCAAGAAAATTTTTCAAAGTAACAAGAAAAAGAATTAGCACCCCTAATTTTCATTATAAATCTTCAAAGTGTTTTTAAAATTTTCAATTTTTGCCCAAATTCAAATTATGCCCAAAAATCACATAAGAAACTTGGAAAAAAAATTCTAATTCCACACACCCACACTTAAACTAGACATTGTCCTTAATGGATGGAAATAAAACCTTAAAGTACAACCAAAAAGACTAAGAAGAATAAGAGGGTAAAAAAATTCAATGCTTCCCAAAAATATGTGTCATGCAATTATATGGTTGCCAAATTTTCATACATAAATAAGCTCCAAAAGTTGAGAGTAAAAATATGAAAAAAGAATGTGAAAGTCCTTCCCCCACACTTAAACAATACATTATCCTTAATGGAGGAAAATAAAATAAGAAAGTTTAGCCAAAAAGGATCAAGTAGATAAAGGGAGAGAAAAAACAAATACTTCCCAAGAACAATGTGCTCATGGATTGCCACATGCCAACAAATAAATATGCTCAAGAAGTTATATCGATTAACATCCATAAGAAAAGCTTTGAAGTTAGACAATAAAAATGTTAGAATTTAAAGCACATGTCCAAAGAAAAGGGTTCTTAAAGATAATAAAGGAAAAAGACATTACCCAAACAAACCTAACCTAGACACAACAAAAACAAAGAAAAATCAAAACTCAAACAAAGGCAATGGATGAAAAATCACAAAATCATCAATATTTTTGCAGGAAACAGGACAAGGCATGTACTAGATACTGTACGAGGCGTGCACAAACCTATGCAATTTGTAGAAGAAAATATTTGCCTATGCATGGCATGCTACACAGGCATGCATCATGCCGTGCAAATCTACTATAGCTTTGGAAATTATTTTCTTGAAAGAACGATGGTGTGGTTGCATGGCTTGATGCACGGCTGTGCCACTGGCCTTGCAACCATATTGGAAAGTTTTTCAAAATGTTTTAAACACAATTTGAAAATTTTAAATTCTTTTTCCGTTCCTAGTGTTTTATGGTTTGTGAAAATTTATTTCCCTTATAAAATAGACTCAAAAGTAAAAAAAATAACAAAGACTCAAACAAAAACTCGAAGATGTGATAAAATCACTTATTGAAGGAAAAAAAAAACACACACACACACACAAAGAACGAAATACTCCCTTTTGATATGGCTAATTTTGAGCATTAATAGGGCACCAATTGCAGAAAATTTAAATTGGGTTGAAGTTTCTCCCCTCAGATAAGCTACTTTTTCCCAATTCATTATCTTCTTGGGATTCGATAAAAATATTTTGATATACTTTTCTTGTTCTACATGTCTTACCACTTTTTAAGATTCATATGCCAAGAGGGAATACCTCTGAAATAAATAAAAACAAAAATTAAAAGTAAAAAAAGAAAAATTGGACATCAAAGAATTAATTAAGACTAACTATCACAAGAATCATTCAAAGATGAAAACAAGAGGAGAGAGTTCCCCAACAACAGTACCATTTTTTATTGTAGGAGATTACAACATTGAAAATAAGGTCATTTAAATACAATCATCATGCACCCAACAAAAAGAAATTTATAAAACCTTCTCCCTAATATATAACATAGTATAGTAGTGAGTAGAGTGTCAAACTTACAAGGAATTCAAGAAAAGTATACTATTATATTTACTCCTTATTTTAATCTCATGAATAACTCTTGAACAATTAACTTGAATGAATCTTATGATATTTTAAAACATAAAGTAAATGGGGGGAAACAAATAGAAAAATACTAAATCTAAAACACGAATAAATAAGGAAATAAATAAGAAAACAAATCCATGCCAATTAGAAAATCACTTGTTTTAGGAACATGCTTTGAGATCAAATTAGGAAACTCATTATAGATGCAATTACATTGAGTAGTTGATTTTAAAAATCTTGCAAAACTGCCAAAAATTCATATCCTTACCTAGGTGGATTAATCTTCATCTAATGCTCCCAATTAACCCCTAACATTCTTCTCAATGTACTTCAATTTGATTAATCTTTTCTTAAAGATATTAATACTTCAATTAATCAATTGCCATAGACTAATCACATGATTGACAAGCATATCAAGGCATCACCAACATCGAGTTAGAATATATTCCAAAAACTTATAAACATATGCAACTTGAATCATGCAACTCCCTATCAATCATAATTTAGTCCAAAAACATGCAACTTAATCAAGACAAATAGATGCTACTAGAAAATTACCCTAGAGATCAATCACGGCAAATTAATCAATAGTTTAACATTCCTAACTATTTAATTATGAAAGTTAAATATATTAATTAAGTATAAAATCTCAACACAATTAATAAGAAAAGAAATCAAAATCACACAAATACTAAAAGAGGTAATCTATAGGATATCAAAGATAGAATATTTAATACATAAATCTCAAAGTACTAAAATCAATACCTAAAACATAACCTAAATGCAAAATAGAATCTTGATTGTCTTGAACATAAAAAAAAATAATAATAACACAATACAATCGGAAACAAGAAAGAAACAAGAAAAAGTTTGAATGATAAAACTAGGTAAGCTCTCAAACTCAAGCTCTTCTTGCCCCTGGACTCTTTCCCCCTTCTTAAAGCCTTTTTTTGCTCAAAAGAAAGAACGAATTATAAAATATGATGAATTGTTGGAGTATCTTGAAGTATATTTGAATTTGAATGTCCTTCACATTTATATAGAGTCTCTAAACCGTCCTTAATTGAATTTGGAAAGTTAACACCACCATTGGATCAATTTAAGACTTTCTAAACTCTTTAAGAGAGTCGCACAGCCTATATACACGGGAGTACCTCTTGGCCGTGCATGTTTTCTTTCCAAAACAACTCAATAGTGGCACAGGAAAGATGCAAGAGCACATATATGGTCGTGCACTTGGTTGATTGTCAATTTCTTTAGATTTTACAAAATTTTGGGAGCAAACAAAAGTCCTCTGTTATGCACGGGGAGATGTATGGTCGTGCATATTTGCATGCATGTTCATCTAACCATGCATACTTTACACGCTTCTAAACAGCTCCATATTACTTCCAACTCTATTCCAAATCATTTGTCAATCTTTCTTAACTTAAAATCAATCATTTAGGCCTTGTTTCACTCATTTTTAACCAAGATAACCTATAAACACATCAAAACATAGAATGAGTGGAAACTATCCAAAATCACACAAAAGATCATGCAAAAACTAAATAAAAAGGCTATAAAAATTTGACAATTGAAAACCTAACATTTTGTTCTAACAGTTTTCCTTTTAATTGCAACAACTTTTCTTGTTTTAAAAAGGTTTGTAATAGGGTATCAAATGATTGAGATTTCATCTCATTTTGTTAGGTCAAGATGCCTATAAATATCTCATGATAATGTGATTAATACAACTTGGATATTGATTTGAGATCAAAATTTTCTTGTGAGAAGATTTCCTCTTAGGTTTTCCTCTGAAACAATAAGACATATTCTTATGTTTAGTCTTACCTAAGTTCAAGTGTATAAACCCATAAGGATAATTCAAATTGCAATTCTTGCTAAGGTCTTGGATCCTTAGTTGTTCCAATGTTGTAGTTAGGTTCTAATTTGAGTGTCTTAATCTTTCTATTCCACTAGTTCTAAGGTCCTTACTGATTCTAAGGTTCTTGGTTCTTGATCTAGTTGGTCTAATTAATAGTCTTGAGTTTCTAGGGTCTTAGCTATGTTAGGATTACAAGCTCTAGGTTGGGATTTTCTTTTGTTCTTCATTTCACAACACAAATCCCGATTTTAATTCTTTCAATTGAGATCCTGTTTTAACACCAATTAAGCCATGAAATTTACCATAAAAAGAGCCCCAAGAATTCATATTATTGATTCTTCCTTGTTGGGATAAAATTGTTCTTAGCAAGATTGTCGCTACTTTGGGTAATCGAATCATGGCTAATAAGATGACTGCTAATTTAAGGCGATTATCCTATGTTAGGCTCTTGGTTGAAGTTGACACCTCTAAGCCAATCATTAGCTCCGTGGATATTAAGTTACCTTTGGTTGTATTAAAACCCAACAAGTGAGATATGATTTGATCCTTCCTTTTGTAAGAAATATAATAGATTTGGCCATTCTTAAGATAACTACCAAGGGAATAAGGTCCATCTTAAGCAAGAGCTATGGAGAAAAGCCCAACCCAGTAGCATAGCTAAGAAAGGACATGATGACCAAGTGACTAGGAGAGAGAACTACAATGCTCCATAGCTTGAGAAATTACTAGATAAAGGTAAAGGCATTGCCATTGACTGTAAGATTGCCAAGCCAACACTGCATATAGCTAACAAAGGTAAAGAGGTCTTAATCGATGGCAAACCCGACAACCTACCACCTTTGAGGTTGAGAGAGAAGGTTTCTTCTAGTTCATGTAAGAATAATGCACAGCTAGGCCCTTAAAAATTAGTTGACAACTAGAAGCTGAGAATGACCATCTAGCTAGACAAACCTATCTCTCCAAAGAATGGAGCAAATCTTCTAACCACAGATGGCCAATAAGAACTGACTTGGAGACTGGCCTTGCTGAACCTATAGTTACCAAAATTGAGGTAGTTAAATATGCCAAGCAATGGTTGTTGTGGCTAGTTTAGCAAAGGGAAAGACCATTGACCACCAAGAGATAGTTGACTCGGCATATGAAGATGACCAAGGTGAAATTGAAACTATTGGGGAGACTAAGACTTGAATAGACAGAGACCAAACAAAAGTAGAAGTAAATTCACCTATTTGTGCAGCACTAGCTAACATCAAGATAGCAAATGTTGATAAAAATGTAATGAATAAGTCAAAAGATAAAAATGATGGCAAGAATGGGGCTAATAAGGCTTTATCTAGTCAAACATAATTATTGCCATATCGAACATTAGAGGGCTTAATAAAGCCCTCAAACAACATAGTGTAAAAAGTCTAGTCTACTCACACTATGTGGATATTATTACAATATTGGAAACTAAACTCTCAGTTATTACTTTGAAAAACATAATGAAATGTAAATTTTATGGGTGGGAATGCTACCATAATTTTGGTAACTATCCAGGTGGAAGAAATTTGGTATTATGGAATTTGACTAAAGTAATGATTGACATGGTGGACAAAGTGGAGCAAGTGATCCCTTGCAGAGTTATATGTAAGATTACCAACACCTGCCTTTTGATTAGTTTTGTGTACTCCCTTAATTATATTATTGCAAGACAGCATTTTTGGTCAGCCTTAGACACGGTAGGGGCGACCATAATTAATCCTTGGATATTGATGGGAGACTTTAACCTTTATTTGAATGCCAATAAGAAACTTAATAGGAATCAATTAACTCCTTATGAATTGCTAGACCTCAATGAATTGTGCATGATGCTGGAACTAATAGATTTACCTTTCTTGGGGTGTTTTTAACTTGGACTAACACATAGGGTGGTTCCAATCTCCGTTACAATCTTTAGCATAATTTCTTCTTATAAGGTGTGTCTTGGACCATTTTATAATGATATGTAAACTACAAGGATAGCAGCACGACCATTTTCTAAACTATTCAGATTCCTCAATTTTTAGGCTAACCACAACGAGTCTTTGGACACTATGAGACAGGCTTAGGATCTTTTGGTTGAGAGGACAAGCCAATTCATTCTTTCAGGAAGACTTAAATGTCTAAAGGAGTTCAGAATCTCAACAATAAAAAAATTCTCACATCTCTTAGAAAAAGTCACAGAGACAAAGAAGGTGGTTGAGGACCTACATGAATAGTTATCATTGAAATCGAATGATGACAATTTGATAGAAGGTGTCAAAGCAACTAGAGCTAAGGCATAGAGATTAGTAGATGTTGAATTATTTATGTACCAACAGTTTGCAAAGACAAAACACATTGCACTTGGAGACTGGTGTACTATCTACTTCTATGTTATTGTGAAGTAGAATTTAAAGAAACTTCATTGCTTCTATTTTTAGAGTTGATGGGACCAAGACGATAAGCACAATAGAAGTGACAGATGAGTTTGTCAAATACTATACTAATCTCTTAGAGACTTCTACATGATGCAAAAAATTAAATAGGAATATGACTAGAGTAGGTTGTTGTTACTAGTTGAGCATGTGCATATGCTGAATAGGGACATCACACCAGAAGAGATCAAAATTACCTTATGGGATATAGGGGATTTGAAGGGTCTAGGACCCAACGGATACAATGCCTATTTCTTCAAGAAGAGTTAGGAGGTCGTGGGATGGCTAGTTACACAATCATGTTTGGAATTCTTTCCTTCTAGAAAAATCTTGAATGTGGTTATGACCTTAGTTCCAAGAGTTCACATGTTAATGATGTTGGTGACTATTAGCTTATCTCGTCTTGCAATGTCTTATACAAAATAATTTCTAAGACCTTAGCAAACAAATTGAAGAATGTTCTTGAGCATATAGTAGATCAACACAGGCTGCATTCATAGGTGACAAATATATGGTTGATAATGTTTTCTTGGTGCAAGAACTACTCAAGACCTACTCCTGCAAACAGGGTGCCCTAAGATGTGCAATCGAGGTTGACTTAAGAAAAGCATATGATAGCGTTGATTGAAAATTTCTTATATCGCTTCTTGAATAGCTTGGTTTCCCTTTAAGATTTATTGGTAAGATAAGGCAATGTGTGACAACTCTGTCTTACTCAGTCTTTGATTGATTGTAATCTTCATGGGTTCTTCAAGGGCCAAAAAAGGTTAAGACAGGGCAATCCTATATCTGCCTTTTGTTTGTGCTTTGCCTTGAATATTTGTCACGGAGCATTTGGGTGGCCACAACAAGAACTAACTTCAACTATCATCCACAATGTGCCTTCTTAGCTATTACACACTTAGATTTTGTGTACGGCTTGCTTCTTTTCTGTAGGGCCAATAGTACTTCTGTACAGATTTTGCAACCTTAAAGAATTTGAGGAAACTTCAGGTTTGGCGATCAATTGTTCCAAGTTTAACATATCTTTTCAATTGGTGTACTATCTAACAGCAGAAGGAACTAGCAGCTGAATTGGACTTTTAGATGGGTGAATTTCCTTTCCACTATCTAGGAATCTCGATTCAGTGAACAGAGTTAGAGTTTGTTTCTATAAGCCATTAGTGGACAAGCTGAATCATGCAATTGGAAAATGGGTGGTAAACTCTCTATCGTCTACAGGGTGCCTCGAGTTGGTTCTTTTACTTCTTCAAGGAATCAAATGCCTTTAGTTATCCATTTTCCCAATACCTCAAGCTATCATCACATAAGTTAATGTGATGGCAAGAGAGTTTCTATGGAATGGAAAGTGGCCTTTAGTTGCATAGGTAGATTTGTGCAGGCCAAAAATAGAGGGACGCTTGAACTTGAAGGAATCGAATATTTAGAACATGGCACTACTGGCTAACATACTCTGGGATATTCATGCAAATAAGAGGACGCTAAGGGTACAGCGGGTAAACCATTAATTTATTGCAGGACAATCTATTTGGACAGTCTCGTGCACTAGAATAGTGTCAACCCTCTTCAAGAGGCTCTTGCAGATCAGGGACTAGGGATGGCAACGGGGTCGGGCCAGAACGAGGATTAGAAATCCCGACCCCGCCCTTGCATATCCCTCATCTCCCCTATGCCTAGCCCGTCCCCGCCCCTAGCCTACTGATAAAAAAATAATCCTTGGTCCCAGCCCAGTAGGGAAGCAGGGAAGTGTGGGCTTGATTGGGCCCAGCAACCTAAGACTTTTTTTAAATTTGGTTTTACCTCTGATATGGTTTTATTCAAATCTTTTTAACATATTCTAAAAACTTTCTTATTGTATATATTGTATAAATTTTTTGTATATGTTGTAAATTTTAATAATTACAAAAATGATATGTTTGAGGCTTTAGATTAATGTGATTTGCTTAGTTCAATAGCAAGATCTAAAGCTAATTATCAAGTGAAATCTTACAAAAATTTGAAGGTTAAAAATTTTGTTCTATTTAAAATAATTATATCATCTGCTAATTATTATACTCCACAATAATCTTATCAATGATGTGAATCTTTATTAATTATTATGAGTTCAAATAATGGTATAGACTATTCTAATGATTAGAATATTTACTTCTCATAACAAGGAAAATAAACTAGAATGATAGGAAAGCATTATTAATAACTAAAATAAAAATTGCGTACAAACTATATTCAATTATGAGTTATTTAGATGGATAGTATATAAGAATTGATTTTTTTTTTTTTTTTTAATATCATGGTGGACATAATTAACTAAACATCTTGCACTACTTAATACTTTTATTCACACTCAAATATTTATTTCAAATTAGCTTTGAAATGTTTTGGTAATACTTAGTTACATTGATCTACAATAATTAACATCATAAGATAAATTAACTTGAAATAACTTAATACTACAAGATAGAGTCTATAATCTATATACAAATATATATATATATATATATATATGTACAATAAATATAATATATAAAATTTACTTATATTACATATATACATATATAATCTACCTATATATATAATAATACAATACATATATAATTTATTTATATAATATAATATATATTTATATATAATGCGGGGCCGGGGCTAGGTGGGGGTGAGGATCATTCAATCCCCATCCCCATCCCCAGCTTGCCAAGCCCTCTCCCAATCCCTTCCCCGCTTAATCGGGGAATTGGGCTGAATCTCCGATTTAAACAAGGCAATTGTCATCCCTATCAGGGATAGAATGGTCACCCACGTGGACTTAGTTCAACAAGCCAAGGGTTTGTTGGAGCGATGGGGATAGCAAGTAGGGGCATTTCACAGGCACTACCTACGACTTTTTCTGATAGTCTAATCCAAGGGTCCTGTGGGCTAAAATAGTTTGGAACAATGTTTTTATTCTTAAGCATTTGTTCGTCCTTTAGTTTGGTGTCTTGAACAAACTGAGGATGAACAACAAATTGACTTGCTTACTTGACTGCACCTTCACTTGTACAGTCTAGAATGTGATTAAATGATGGATCAGATTATCTAGAAATATGTTAACCTTAGCCAGCTCTGTCAAGTGGCTAAACAAGGAAGTTAACAGCATGGCTGACAAAGATAAAATGTTCAGCATTAGTGACAACTATTTACATGATTTTGGATGCGAAACATGAGTGTATTTGAGAATGCTATGTGGCAACCGGAGAAAATCATCTACAAGGTTAAAAACACGTCTATTGGGAAATTTTTCACTTTGTATTTACATATTTTAACTTTATTTGAAAACAACTGTTGTATGATAGATAACATTTGTACTTAGCCAACAGTCCCAATTGTAGCTGCTAGGTGGCAAAACCTTTTGTATACACATCTCTTTTGATGAATATATATTTTTATACTTTGATCTCAAAAGAAGACTTGAATTCTAGGATGAAGGCAGCCAACATATTCAATAAATTTTTCAGTATTGTGCATTATCATTCGGAGATGTAAAAGTAAAATATTATTATTGCATATCAACTCTTAAATATTATAAATATAAGAAAGGAATTGGCTATAGTTCGATTCAACAACATTAGATAAACATCATTTAGGTTAGTTTGGATTGAATGTAAATGAAAATTATCAGGTACACATCCACGGCCTCTATCCCTTCTTTCGTTAATTTATTTAAATAATCTAAATAACTAGGGAATAATTAGTTAAAATAATAGCAGTTGAACATTTCTTTTAATTTCAATAAAAAAATTATATTTTACTAAAAATACTATCAAATTCCTTAAACCACACAAAATATTGACGCTAAAAAAATGCATAGATTTGATAAGAAACATTAATACAAACTTTTATACAATTTTTGGATAAAGTTTCTTTATATTGTGGAATTTCATAATATAATTAATGGCATGGAGACTAAAATTAATGGCAAACATTGATGGCATGGAGACTAATATTGTTTAAGAGACATTCTTGTTAGCCCTAAGGGCTTTCTCCTATATTTTGACTAATGACAAATATTGACGTGAACTAACTTGTATAATCTATATGTGATAGGACATATTTGACCTCTATTCTTCTAAGGCATTCAAATTTGATTGTTAAGCAATTCTTGAGTAACGAATTCAAATATGGGAGATTAAATGAAGTTCAAAGTTTATGAGGTTGTATACTAAGGAGTTGTTATAGAAGAACTTTAGATTTGGAAGTATTATTAAGGTATTTCTTATTAATTCCTACGTCTCTTTACCTTTTTATTCAATTGATTTTTACCTTGAAACACACAAAGAAAAAGATTTCAAAGTTTTGAAAATCTTAGAATTTTGGATTGAGTAATTTGGATGATTTTGCATTCAAAAGATTCGTCCAAAATCCTGTAAACAGTATTTGAATTGTTTTTGCCTGAAAAAATGCCATTTTAGACTTACCTTTTGGATGCAATGACTCCAAAACACAGGTAAATTTAACAGAAAAATTATAGCCGTTGGTACTTCACTTTTTGGCTCTATAAAAAGTCTCTAAACAATATTAGACATAAGATTTTTGTGTCATTCTTCTAAGAAACACTATTGCTCAATAGAATACAAAAATCTTCTTTTATCAAAGTGCTTCAAAGTGAATTCAAATTGTGTCAACAAGGTAAAAGTGTTTGTGCTTTGTACTTTAGTGAACATCTACTCAAACAAATGAGCTTTTATTGTTCTATTGATATTCAATCTCCTGTGTAGTACAAGGTTATGGTGTAAAACCCATTTGGGATGAACCTTGATTTGATTATTTGATTAAGAGGTTTTGGAAAACCAAGTGTGGCGATCCTCTCTTGTATATAGTACAGTTTGATTACATTAAATTGAGTAAATAAAATTTGGTTGAAAATCCATAAGTGTGAGCTTAAGGTAGTAGACGTAGATCTTGGTAGATCGAACCACTATACATTTTGTGTCTCATTTCTTTGCATACGTCATTGACTGCATTATATTTCTTTCTTTAGTCTGAATTTGGATATATCTCAAAGTGTTCTTGGATAGCTTTCTTTGTCACCATAAAGTTGGTCCAAGAAACTTGATGATCATCATTATTCTGCATATCAGACGATTGAAAATTTTTTGTTTGCCAAAACCCTTATTCTCCCTCCCCCTCCCACCCCCCCCCCTCTAAGGTTTTTTATTTGGTATCAGAGCTTGGTCTACATATTCTTGGTTTAACAATCTTGTAGAAAAGATCCTCATGGCAAGCTCATCCTCTTTTTCATATGTTGAAGGATTTTCAACAAATCGACCTCCTTTGTTCAATGGAAACAACTACACATTCTGGAAAAGTAGAATGAAAATTTGTGTGTTCTATCAACTTTGAGTTATGGAATTTAATAGAGAAAGGTCCTTTGATTCTGTCAAAAGTTGTTGATGGCATAAAATTGCCTAAACAGAATGACGAGTTTAATGTTGAAGACAATGCTAAAATTACTTTAAATTTTCAGGCTATGAACATTTTTTGCTATGCACTAGATGCGACTTAATACAATCGAGTTATTGGTTATGATTCAACCTATGAAATGTGAAAATTACTTGAAGTCACCCATAAGGGGACAAACCAAGTTAAAGAATCAAAATTGGGGCTTCTAATTCATGATTATGAATTATTCACAATGAAGCCGAATAAAAACATCACTGATATGTTCACGAGATTAATTAATATCACAAATAGTCTAAAAGCCTATGGGAAGGTTTATTCCCTTGGGGAATAAAATCGAAAAATTCTGGATGCCTTATCTAAAAGCTGGCAGCCTAAAGCTCTTGCAGTAGAAGAATCTAATGATTTAAAAACCTTACCAACGAAGAGCTGATCGGATCTCTTCTAACACATGAGATGAAACTCAAAAGGTTTCAAGAATCTGATGATCATAATAGAGGCAAAAAAGGAATAGCGTTGAAAGTTGAAAAACAAAGTGAAGAAACTAGTCTATCTAACAATAGTGAGAGTACGGAAATAGACAATGAAGATTTGGCTATGATAGTAAAAAAATTCAGAAGAATATTCAACAAAGAGAACTATAAAAGAGGAAAGAAGTTCGTGAGAAGGAAAGGACAAACCCCAACATTCAAACCTCAATATTATGAATGTAAAAGCACTGAACACTTCATTGCTGATTGTCCAGTTACAAAAAGTAAGGAAGGAAGAATGCTTAGAAAGAAGAAATACCTGAAGGCAAAGAAAGATAAAGATTGATGGGAACTTGGGACTTAAATAGGACTGAGTCTGAAGATGAAGATTCTGAGAATAAAACTGCCAACATATGCCTCATGGCCATGGAAAATGAGGTAAACTCTACTACAACTAATTTTATGTCTAATTTGCTTTTATCTATAACTGAAAAGCATGATGATCCAAATGAGCTGTTAATTGATATGTTTTATGAACTAAAAAAACTGTCCAAAAAAAATAAAGAAATGAAGTTGTAAATTAACTGTTTGATAAAAGAGAAGAAAATGTTGTTAAATGATAAGAAAATGTCTCTTGAGTCACATGTGAGTGCTATTATTGAAAAAGATGTGATCATGACTACTTTACAATATGCATCTCCGGAAAATAGAAATTTATGTGATAGAATTTAAACTCTTGAAAGTATGGTTAGCACTGTTGATGACATGAAAAATAGAGTCAATGATCTTACCACATGTATTGAAAAATTCACAAATAGTAAAAGCAATTTGAAAAAATTACTCGGAACTCACCATCAAGTTGGAAATCGAAATAGCTTAGGATATAGACATAAGAATAAAGACAAAATTCACAAGCCTAAATTTGTTAATGCTGAAAATCGAAATGGCTTAGGATATAGACATGAGAATAAGGACAAAATTAACAAGCCTCAATTTGTTAAATATGCCTTATATTATCCAACACATAAAGCTTGCACATATTGTGAAAAATCGGGACATATAGTATCGAGATGTCTTATTAAAAGAAAAGTGGAGTATGGTAGAATAACATTTTGGAAAATCAAATGAAATGTTACTAAACCTTCATGGACCCAAAAAAGTGTGGGTACCAAAAATCATTCCTCTTTCTCATATATAGGCACATTCTTTGAGCTTCACCGAGTGGTTCTTGGACAGCGGTTGTTCAAGACACATGACTAGAAACGCAGCTTTGTTAGAAGATATACAGACCACAAATGAAGGATTCATTATATTTGGAGACAAGAAGAAAGGAAAGATTCTTGGCATTGGTAATATTGGTAAAGGTTCTTTAACCATTATAAAACAAGTATTACTAATTGATGATTTGAAATATAACTCGCTTAGCATTAGCTAACTATGTGATAATGGCTGCAAAGTCATCTTTGAAAAAGATTCTTGTTCTATAATAGACAGCTCAAATCTTGAAACAATCGTTATTGTCAAACGTGTTGGAAATGTGTATGTATTCCATCTAAATGACCTTATAGCTAATAGTATTAGATGCCTATCCGTACATGACAATGATGGTTATCTTTAGCATAGAAGATTAGGTCATGTGTCTCTTCATTTGCTAAATAAATTGTCTTCAAAAGAGCTTGTTAGGGGATTGCCCAAAATGAAGTTTGATAAAAGCAAAATTTGTTATGCATGCTAATTTGGAAAAAAAATCAAAACCTCCTTTAAACCCAAGAAAATGATTTCAACCTCAAAACCTCTCGAATTAATTCATATGAATTTGTTTGGACTAATGAGGACTGTTAGTCTTGGAGGAAAGAAGTATGCATATGTACTATTTGATAATTTTTCTAGATTTACTTGGACTTTATTTCTTGGACAAAATGATGAAGTCTTTTCTAATTTTTGAACTAATTAAACGCGTCCAAAACTGTATTGGATGCAAATTGATTTCTATTAGAAGTGATAATGGTAAAGAATTTTGCAACAATGAATTTACACACTTCTGTGATGAAAATGGAGTCTTTCACAATTTTTTAGCAGCCAGAACTCCTTAACAAAATGGTGTTGTTTAAAGGAAAAATCACACTTTGCAAGAAATGGCTAGATTAATACTTTGTGAAAATGCCCTTCCAAAGTACTTTTGGGCTGAAGCTGTTAATACAGCTTCCTATATAGTAAATCGCGTTATGTTGAGATCGTTTTTGAGAAAAATACCTTTTGAACTTATGTTTGAAAAAACTCCATCAATCTCTTATTTTAAAATGTTTGGTTGTAAATGTTTATCCTTAATACCCGAGACAATCTTGGAAAATTTGACAGCAAGTCCGATGAGGCCATATTTCTTGGATACTTTTCCAACAAAAAGGTATATAGAGTGTACAACAAAAGAACTTTTTGTGTGGAAGAATCCGTGCATGTGTTTGATGAATCTAATATTTATGCTTCAAAGAGAGATGATGATGATGTAGGAAGTTTAAAGGAAGTCAAAATAGATCAACTCAAAACTCCACCGCTAGATACCCATGCAAAAGAAGAAATTGAAGAGCTACAAGCTGAACAAGGAAAAGAACAAATTGAAGATTTTACGAATCAACAATTGCCAAAAGATTGGAAATACAAAACAGGTTATCCCAAAGAACAAATCATTGGTGATCCAAACTATGGAGTTAAAACTAGACGGTATTTCATTGATAACTTTGCTCTTCTCTCAAATATAGAACCTAACTATATTGATATAGCATTGCTTGATGAATTTTGGATTATTGCTATGCAAGAAGAATTAAACCAATTTGAAAGAAATCAAGTTTGGAAACTTGTCCTTAGACCTCTTGGTCATCCGGTTATTGATACCAAATGGGTATTTAGAAATAAACTTGATGAAAATGGAGCTGTGATTAGAAAAAAAGCTAGATTAGTCGTCCAAGGATTTAATCAAGAAGAGGGTATTGATTATTATGAGACATTTGCTGTTGTTGCTAGACTAGAATCTATAAGAATGCTTCTTGCTTTTACATCCTTCAAAAATTTCATACTCTATTAAATGAATGTTAAGAGTGCATTCCTAAATGGTTTTATTGAGGAAGAAGTATACGTTAAACAACCTCCTGGTTTTATTCATGAACACTTTCCAAATCACGTTTTCAAACTTTCTAAAGCTCTTTATGAATTAAAGCAAGCTCCAAGAGCTTGGTATGAGAGGCTTAGTAGTTTCTTGATTTCAAAAGGTTTTTCAAGAGGCTTGATCGATACCACCTTGTTCATCAAATCTGATAATTTTGACGATCTACTAATTATTCAAATTTATGTTGATGATATTATTTTTTATACTACTAATGACTCTTTGTGCAAGATGTTTGCTATGACAATGCAACAAGAATTCGAAATGAGTATGATGAGAGAACTAAACTTTTTCCTCGGACTGCAAATTAAGCAAACTAAGGATGTAATCTTCATAAATCAAGCTAAGTATACCAATGAGTTGCTCAAAAGGTTTGGAATGAATGAAGCAAAAGAAATCTGCACACCTATGAGTACTTCTATAAAACTTAATCAAGATGAAAAGGGTAAGAAAGTATATTAACATAAGTATAGAGGTATGATTGGAAGCTTACTCTATCTTACTGCTAGCCGACCAGACATTATGTTTTTAGTATGTCTTTGTGCTTATTTTCAATCATGTCCAAAGGAATCACATCTATGTGCAGTAAAATGCATACTTTGATATCTAATTGGCACATTTGATTATAGCTTATGGTATCTTCACATTAACACATTTGATCTTATAGGATACACTGATGCAGATTATACAGACTGTAAAGTTGAAACAAAAAGTACTAGTGGTCATTGTCAATTTCTTGGACACTTTCTTGTGTCATGGCATAGCAAAAAGTAGGCTTGTGTATCCTTGTCCACTACTGAGGCCGAATACATTGCAGCCGGCAGTTGTTGTGCACAAATTTTGTGGATAAATAATACATTGCTTGATTTTGGTCTTAACTTTAATTGCGTACATATATTATGTGACAATACAAGTGCTATCAATCTAACAAGAAATCCTGTTCAACATTCTAGGACAAAACATATAGAAGTTAAACATCATTTCATCCGAGATCATGTGCTCAAAGGCGATGTGTGTGTTGAATATATTTCAACTGATGAACAACTTGCAGATATCTTCACTAAACCTCTAGCTGAAGAAAGATTCAACAATTTGAGAAGAGGTTTGGGAATTACAAAAATTTGATAACTAACCTTTGGCATAAGTCTTCTTTATTTTGCAGGATGAGTGAAGACAAAGTTTTTTGGACATAGTATTTGTATCCAAAACACACCTACAACTGTTTGGACACGGTATTTAAGTCCAAATCCCGCATCGAAAATGCATTTCTGAAAAAGTCTCATTTGGATGATTATTTCAGGTTGGGTCAAAATCCAAAACATTTTTTTATATATATATTCTATATTTTTCCATATTCCAATTTTTGAATTTCAAAAAGTTTGTTTGCGCATTGCTCTAAACTTCTGTGATAGATTTATCTTTTCAATGTACTTTATATCACATTTCTTCAGACATTCAAAGCACTTTATTTTTTTTTTCTCCAAATCTTTGTTACTGACATCCTCCAAAACTCTCTGTATTCTTCTTCTTCAAAGAAAACCATTAGTCCAAAAAAAGCCCTAATCTTACTAATGGCAAAAACGAAATAATCTAACAGGATTGCTGGTCAACACTCAAAAAGGGTGCCGGATCAAAAGTTGAAACAATTAACATTTCCTGAGAAGACCAGTTTGGCAGGATGATCTTCAGTTGATATTTCTCTCTAATATCATAAACAATTTACTTTTTGCAGTAGAACAATTTACTTTCCCGTCTTCAATTATGCACAAGGGTAACTGCTTAAATTCTAACTATTTCCTATCATCTATATTCTATTTCATCTGCTTCCTTTCTGTTATCACTCTTTTTGATTGATGACAAAGGGGGAGAAGATATTGGTTAAGATATTAGACTGATATGAATGATTGAGAAGTTTCTGCTTAGACTGGTATGAATATAAACTGATCTGAATGTCTAGGAAGATATGAACTGATATAATACTGTTTGGGATATTTTGGGTTAGACTGATATGAATATGAACTGATCTGAATGACTAGGAAGATATGAACTGATATGATATTGTTTGGGAAATGACTAAAAATATGAATTTATTGCAAATTTACTTGAGAAAAACTTTGTGCTGATAATATTTGATTTCAGTTTGATCCAAATTTAAAACTTTAGTTTGATATCATGATTTTTTTTTTTTATCAAAAGTACTCTCTTCATATTTGAGGTATCTTTGAGACTAGATAAGATGATTCTGTGACAATTTTTTTTTTTCTCCGATCAGAAGGAATGTTTTCTTTATGTCTAAAACTCCTTGAGATTCTGAAAATTTCATTATTCTAAGGGGAGTTTTGGACTCATATTTTCTTGATCCAAAAATCCTTTTTCAAAGATTCATACTATTTTGGACACACACTTTGGATATCCAAAAAAAAATTGTATCCATAAAGGTTTTATACAAACCTTCAAAAATGTTTTGGACGTACAAAATTGATTTCAGTTTTCCCCCTCATTTTAAAATATGCAAACATTAAGGGGGAGCATCTCATCGTTTAACTTGCCTACAATATTTTCTTTATAAAATTTATTGAATCATTATTTCTTTTTGGAATAATCGTAAAGATATGGAGATAGGTTAGGCTATAGGCTTCTTGAGCTATGCTTATTCTTTATATATATATATTAAAATCTCATAAGCACTCTTTAAGTCCGATTATGAGAGATTGCATTTTAATAAAAAATATTCATATTTCTCTCAGATCAACATGTTCATACTATACATAGCATTGTTCTTTATATATATCATTTCTATCAAGTTTGTCATCACTCAAAAAGGAGGAGATTGTTAGCCCTAAGAGCTTTCTCTTATATTTTGACTTATGACAAACATTTATGAGGTTGTATACTAAAGAGTCCTTATAGAAGAACTTTAGATTAGGAAGTATTATTAAGGTATTTCTTATTAATTTTTATGTCTCTTTACCTTTTTATTCAATTGATTTTTACCTTGAAGCACAAAAAGAAAAAGATTTCAAAGTTTTGAAAATCTCAAAATTTTAGATTGAGTAGTTTGGATGATTTTGCATCCAAAAGATTCGTCCAAAATCCTGTAAACAACATTGAATTGTTTATGTCTAAAAAAATGCCATTTTGGACTTATCTTTTGGATGCATTGTCGTCCGAAACACAGGTAAATTTAACAAAAAAATTATAGCCGTTGGTACTTCACTTTTTTGCTCTATAAAAAGTTTCTAAACAAGATTAGACATAAGATTTTTGTGACATTCTTATAAGAAACTCTATTGCACAATAGAATACAAAAATCCCCTTTTATCAAAGTACTTCAAAGTGAATTCATATTGTGTCAAAAAGGTAAAAATGTTTGTGTTTTGTACCTTAGTGAACATCTGCTTAAACAAGTGAGTTTTTACTATTCTATTGATATTCAATTTCCTTTGTAGTACAAGGTTATGGTGTAAAACCCATTTAGGATGAACCTTGATTTGATTGTTTGATTGAGATGTTTGAAAAACCAAGTGTGGTGATCCTCTCTTGTATGTAGTACAATTTGATTTCATTAAGTTGAGTAAATGAAATTTGATTAAAAATCCTTAAGTGCGAGTTTAAGATAGTGGACGTAGATCTTAGTAGATCTAACCACTATACATTCTGTGTCTCATTTCTTTGCATACGTCATTGACTGCATTATATTTCTTACTTTAGTTTGAATCGGGATATATCTCAAAGTGTTCTTGGATAGCTTTCTTTGTCACCATAAAGTTGATCCAAGAAACTTGATAATCATCATTATTCTGTATATCAGATTATTGAAAATTTTTAGTTTGTCAAAAATCTTATTTACCCCTCTAAGGTTTTTCAATTTTAAACAAATCAAATTTAATATATGATTTGCTAAATGAGTATTTTTCATATAAAGGTCTTATATGTATTATTTTTGCAAGTCAAGCGGTTGAAATTTATTTATTTACACGACAATAGAATAAATATGAGAATATTTTAAATATTTTAAAATCTTTCAATGATAGTACATATAATTTATTTAGCACGTATTATCTAAATGTATATTTAATTATTTAAGAATGTATTGATATTAATAATGTTCTTAGTTAATGTTTTAATAATGTTCTTTTTATCTCTTTATTATTAATGCTATAAATCCAAATAGTTGACATATTTTTTTGAAAAATACATGACATTATTTTAGCTGTTATTATTTGTGTCCCACATCTGATATTCGATAGTTCAGAAGATTGTCTCATATTTGTCATTTTTTTATTATAGATCTTTATAGTATCCATGCTACTGAAGGTGAAGAGGTTCGTGAAAAACTGGTCATTTTATTGGCGTTATTAGAATTAGTAATATATATAGTATGTATATATATACACATATATACATATATAAATGTATGATCTAAAAGTAAAAGTAAACTAACCTATATGATGTTTATCTAATGTTGTTGAATCGAGCTATAGCCAATTCCTTTCTTGTATTTATAATATTTAAGAGTTGCTATGGCGTTATTAGCTTATTAGAAAAGTCCACTTAAATATTCAAATTCACTAACGCCCCCCCCCCCCCCCCCTACTCTAATATTCATCTACCTGAAGTGATTTCTCAACATTTCCATTTCTTTATCTAGCAAACAAAATAAATGGCAAATTAAACGTAAAACTGAAACTATGAGACTGCTGCTCTAAATTCAAGAGAATCAGAAGAGGCTTTAGCCATATTACTAGAAAACTTGAGGCAGGTTAATGTAATTTTTTGTAGCTGATTAGAATTGGTGAACAAGCAGAAGTACAATCTAGTTATCATATACTCGTTCAATCAAATTACGATAATCAATTTTTCACTGCGCTTCCTAGAACATTGCTATATTGGATCAAACAAAGCGAGAGGGAGGTTGGGGTGGGGGTGGGGGGGTGGGGGGGAATGAACAAAAATATGCCTGTGCAATAAGAATAGGAAGATTGGGGTAAGAAAAACCAGAGGAAAAAGCCCACAGTCATGTTGCATGAGAACCATGTGTTCTTGAAGCCCATATTCCAAACACAAGGAACCAGAAGACAAACAGGATAGCCCAGTACCTTGCAGGTCCATACTTGATTCTTGTCAAAACAAACTGCAGGCACAAAAAGGGAGCGGAAATCTGATTACATCCCACAAAAAGTACTAGTTATAAACAATTACAGATCTACAACAACTAAAAAGAAAGTAGATAAAATGCTGCAAACTAATATTACCCAGATATTCATCTCCAAAAGGATATCGAGATTCATGATTTATTGAAGTATGCCCTAATCAGCATGATATCCCCAACGGTTTACCAGGAACATGAGAAAAGAGAATTAAAGGGGTCCGGTAAAATGTGAGAGAAACTGTTAATGGTATGGTGATGCTTATAAGGCATCTTTCTCACAACTTAAGTAGAAACAAACTAAAATGTAAAGAATTGCTTAAATAAAAATGCATCTTGAATCTGGTATTTATAAAATATTAAGAATAGAATAAGGAAAAACCCACTAGTAAAAAGAAAACTACTCCTTGAAATGAAAGACCACACCAAATGCCTATTTTTTCACTCAAAGCATCAAATCAAGGATTAAAAGTGTGGGGAAGAAAGACATAGGATAAGCATGACAAAGTAAACAGATTATGCATATGCCAAACATGACTACGGAAATTGATTATGTGATTCATTCCTCCGTAAGTTTGACTTGGAAAGCTTAGTGTCTATGATTAAATTACAGGTAAAAATATAAATAACATAGATTACATCTGATAATGTATCCTGGCTACTTTCTTATACTGCAAAAGCTCCCACCAAGACCCAAGTACTACTCTACTAAAGAAGTATGAGACAGAAGAATAAATCAAATAGCTGTTGAGTATGACATTTAAAAGATCGCAAGTTAAAGTTATTCTTAATTTCCTTGGCATCTTGTGGAAGAGGTATATTGAAGTGTTAGGAAATGCCAAGGTAACGTGTAACAAGCCATACCAAAATAATGTACTTACTAGATTTCTGTTTATAGTGAAACATCAAATATATTCAACTGAAATAATCTTTTATTGACAGAATTGAATTATAAAAACCAATGGAAGAGGATGAAAGGAAGATCAGAGGGATTAACTTACAAAGCGAAAGAATATTACAACTGCTAATGCACAAATGCCTCCAAGAAGAATGTGCAAACCATTTTTTGCAGTTTTCTGCAAAATCAAGAAAAGACGGTTACACAAGGCATTTTAAGACTAACTAGCAAATGAACACATCAAGGTAATGGAGCCATCTAGGCATTTTAATTGTTAAATAAGAAAAAAAAAAACTACCTTTGAGATGGTAGGGAGGTTGGCATGAAACCCTACTGCTTAAGTAGAAACAAATAAAAAGAAAGAAGGGAAGGAAGGGGTAATTTATTTGAGAATCTTGTGGAAAACATCAGGCATTTAACAGCTCAATGAGAATGAATATCAATCTCCTCATTGAAGTTGGAAATTGCAACATTAACATATTAAATAATATCTGTGTAATTTTAGTAAATGATTCTTGCTAATGTTCAACACGTTTTACAAAAGCTCATATACTCAATCAGCTTCTAGTCTTTTGGTCAAAGTTTCACACATCCTTAAAGTTCCGTAGCAATGAAGTTTTCTTAACCTTTAAGCTTGCTTAGAGTTAGAAGTATTCTTAACTCCAAGTTTCGTATGATGTATGGGTATGATCTAAATAACATAATTCATGGGTAGACCCATGAATTCTGGAAATTTTGCACTGTGGAGCACACAAAAT
Organism: Voacanga thouarsii; assembly: GCA_026120185.1. Lineage (NCBI taxonomy): Eukaryota > Viridiplantae > Streptophyta > Magnoliopsida > Gentianales > Apocynaceae > Voacanga > Voacanga thouarsii. Next base: position 1,072,947 of record JANUWF010001095.1, on the reverse strand, counting down.
CGAAGGTGCATACACTGAACAAATTTTTGAGCCAAAGATGCAAATCATTGGTCAATTGATGCATTACCATTTTAAGAAATGAGAAAATGCAATGCATCTTCCTTCACTAGCCCCAACAGCATACGTGATTCTGCCTAATTCACATTAGGCCAAAACTAGTGAATGCAGAGAATGAATCTAGATTGATTCTGTATATCTCTGCTGTTAAAATCTATTTTAGATTTTTTTTTTTTAAGGGCTTGTTCTCTGACTTCTAGAACCAGAAGAACCTATTTGGCTTGAAATAATTCCTCACATTAAGCCAGGTTTACAATGAACTTTAGAAACAATTTTACAAGACTCATAGCCTCAACTTGGAAATAAAAAATTATTTTTATACCCTTTTTGTTTATGAAATTTTCAACATATACATAGTTCAAGAAAACATCAATCCAGCATCCCATCAGAAATCGTAACCATATCCATGTCCATCTCCTCAAATTAAATATCTTATAGTATCACTAGCGCAAAATCCTATCCACAAACTAAACAGAAAAGCCAAAAAATGACATAAATGAATTTAAAATCTAAGTATTTTATTAAGTCCACCAGTGGATTACCTTGGTAATTCCAATCATCATGCAGCCAAGAGACTTGTCCTAAAGAGATTCCCCTTTTATTGTCAAAACATCATTACCTCAGAGAGAGAGAGAACCATGTAATATTTATATAAGAACCAGCCTCGCACTTGGATAATAAGGGTTTTAATTGACTCATACTAATCAATCAAGAAAGTGGTAGATGAACAGAGCAGAACTAAATCATTCTACTCCTCTGTTAATGGAACAGTAAAGGCTTTCAGATACTTGAGAAGCAAAAGGAGAAAAGATGGAATGACAATAAGATTCTCTTTAGGCAGTCTGTCCTCTGGTACATGCTCAGAACCTAGCATTTCTTAGGGTACTTGGGCCATCTTCGGATTCCAATCCCAACTTTCTCCTTTAAAGAAATCTAAAAGCAACCCATTCCTTAGGGTTCCCACGCCTTCCTTGAAAAAATTGATAGCATGAAGGTTAATAGTGTTATTCACTTGTTTATTCTTTTTCTCCTTTTCTCAATTTGTAGGTGAATATAAATAAAATTCTTTCTTCAATTCATCTAAATTCTTACATAAGAATATGGAATTCTTACATCAGAAGTATTCATATTCTTATGTAGCAATTTAGCTAATTAAAAAAAAAAAAAATTGATATGTACAGGTAAAGGCTAGTTATTATGTATTTTTCTGTATTATCAGACTACAAATTTACCAGTTAAAAGAGATAAAGGAAGGACCCATTTAAGCTTGTTAGTAAAATACACAGGACAAGTCCGACATCTGGAGATTGTTTCAAAACAAATTATTCCTTAATCTTTCTCCTTTATTTTCTAGGTTATGGCATCTAGCTTGAATTGTATTAATATACCAAGCGATGCTGGATGAAGCCACTAAATTTGTCCGGGAAGGTTGCACTAAATTCTGCTTAGTTTTCAGTAGAAATGTAGGCTAAATATAATGGCTAATTTCAGGAAATCTGTGGGATGATGCAACTCCAACAATCTGATAGAAATTCGATGCAGAAGCTAGGCAACAGGTTATAGCTAAATCACAGGAATTAGCTTAAATAAAAGAGTGTGTGACAGAGAACTCTTGGCATCAAACCAAGGGGGAGCAAAAGCTGTAAAATTTAATCAATAACTCTAGACATCTCATGGCCCTAGGAGCAGGGAACTACAGTATCTATAGAATGAAAGACCAACTCCTTGTCTAATTAAAACTTTGACTCGTCCAAGGACACATTCCCTAAATTTGTAATAACAATGACTAAAAGACTCTCAAAAGTAAATGCAAGTCTGAAAATTACGTTAATACCTTGGTCTATTTAAGATGCCTTAAAAGAGAATAATAGCTGAATTAAACTAAAACTAAGTTTAAAGACTCATTAACCCATGATATTCAAACATATCGATATGTTGTAAACTCATTTGAGCTAACATTTACCAATTATTGGACCCTTGCACTGCTTGCATGATTACACCAAGAAAGAGCGTAAATGGTTCTTTTTCTATATAGAGCAACTACTCGCTGATTTATAAAACATAAACATGTTCGACCCTGGCTACATTATGTCTTCATCTTTCTGTGGGATTTGTTTGTGCCCAAAGAGTTGTTTAATTTGAGTTTGGAGGTTGCATCATTCATTTATTCCTATATTTAGTTGCTTTTAGGCATTTGAAAGGCAAAGACATAAAGCAGAAGATGAAATGATGAAGTTACTTATACTATTATTATACATAATTCAACATCAAGGAAAGAACTACCATTACAAGAAACAGCATTGTGGAGTGAATGTCTAAAAGTTCATTGTATCTAAAATCAAACAAAATACATTTACAAAGGAGACTCGCTAAATTATAGAAGGTTGTCAAAATGATATCACATCTACAGAAATAGAAGAAAAAGCACATATTATCAATTTCAGAGTTCAATTCACATAAATGATTGAAAATGGCTGAGAGTAGATATATCACAGCTTTTTTGAATAACACACTAGTTTATATTCACAAGAAAACAAGTTGACAGCAAACATGATCAAGTCAAAGATTCACCGAGGACATTGGTTTAAATCAGGGTAAAACATCTCAGTGATCCTTCAACTTTTCAAGTCTTGCTTTTCCCCTCTAACTAAAAGGTAATAGAAGTTGCCCCCAACTATTAAAACAATCAATATTTCTGCTTCCGTCTCATTTAGTCACTTGAGGCTAACAGAAGTGTGTCATGTGACATCCATGTGACCTTTTTCAATGATGGTTTGGTCAATGTGAGGTTTTCCTTTTCTAGTTAAGATATAGTTTGGTTTGCAAAAGGGGAGAGGGAGGAGAGGGGGAGGGAGGATAAATATCACTTAAGGGAAGTATTTTCATTTACCTTGCTCTTGTTTAGTACAAAGGAGAGAGGAGGGGAAGGAAGAGAGGAGAGGAGAGAAAAATATTTACTTAATTTACCTTTTTATCCTTTGTTCTCTTTCTTAACTATTTTTTTGAAACTAAGGAAATGAGGTCAAACTTGTCACAAACGGCTAAGAAATTGAGAGAGAATAATCTCTTTTCATATATCTTTTAAGGATTACAATGAGCTAATAATATACAAACTGCCTAACACATAAATATAGCAACTACCCTAATAAATTGATTCACAAAATCTCCAAATCAATCCCCTAATTACTACCCACAAAATCTCCTAATCACAGATTACAAAATTCCTTAATTTAAGGGTCAAACTTCCCTAATTCTAGTGTTACAATATTTACAACATTACTTTCCTAAAATACACCCTTTGGCCATATTTTCCCACCCTGCCCCTCAAGCTGGTGAATAGATATTCTCCATTCCCAACTTGGATATAATATTTTCAAACACTAGACCACTTAACCCTTTGGTTAACATATCAATAAGCTGATCATTTGTAGACACATAAGGTGTGCATATCAATCCACTCTCCAATTTCTCCTTGATAAAATGTCTGTCAATTTTGATATGTTTTGTCCGATCATGCTGCACAGGATTGTGAGCTATGCTAATTGCAGACTTATTATCGTAGTAAAGTTTCATTGGGCCCTCCAACTTGATCCTTATGTCTTGTAGAATGATCTTTAACCAAAATAACTCACATACTCCTTGAGTCATAGCTCGAAACTCAGCCTTTGCACTAGACTGTGCTACTACATTTTGTTTTTTACTCTTCCATGTCACAAGATTTCCACCAAGGAACGTACAAGCATAATCAGCATCCATATAAGCTTCAAGCATTAGGCCCCCACTTCTCCTAAAAAGAAGTCCTCTTCCTGGTGTACCTTTAAGATACTGCAACACCCTATGTACTACTTGAAAATGAACCTCTTTTGGACTGTGCATAAATTGACTAATCACACTCATAGTATAAGCTACATCCAGTCGTGTGTGGGACAAATAAATGAGCTTTCCTACCAAACATTAATATACCCCTTTGTCCACCATAGCATCTTCCTCTGCTAGTCTAAACTTTATATTTGGATCTATTGGAGTACTCAGTGGTTTGCATGCTTTTTTTCCTATCTCCATGAGTAAATCAGTTACATATTTCTGTTGAGAGAGAAAAATACCCTTCTCTAAATGTGCCACTTCAATTCTGAGAAAATACTTTAGCTTCCCAAGTGTCTTAATCTAGAATTCTTTTGCCAAGCACTCACTAAAAGAACATCTCTCCTCATCATCACTTCCTATAACAATTATGTCATCCATATAAACTAAGAGAACCTTGACTCCCCCTAAAGATGAATGCTTGATGAACAAAGTATGATCTCCTTGACTTTGCTTGTATCATAACATCACCATAACCTTGGCAAGCCGGCCAAACCATGCTCGAGGAGATTGTTTAAGCTCATAAAATGCCTTCCTTAACCTACAGACTATATGATCAGCAACTATTTTCCCATAACCTGGAGGTATCTCCATATATATCTCCTCCTGAAGATCTCCATGCAAGAAAGCATTTTTTTACATCAAACTGCTGTAAATCCCATCCAAAGTTGGCTGCCAAAGACAATAGGACTAACAGTATTCAATTTTGTAACTGGGGCAAAAGTCTCTAGATAGTCCACTCCATACGTCTGAGTATAACCTTTGGCAACCAACCATGCCTTGTATCTTTTCACTGAACCATCAGCTCTATATTTCACTGTGTACACCCATTGACACCCCACTGGTTTCTTCTCTGCTGGTAACTTCACAAGCTCCCATGTTTTGTTCTTTTCTAGTGCCTCCATTTCTACATTCATAGCTTGTTTCCATTTTTCATTAGACAAAGCTTCAGATAGCTTGGAAGGAATGGCAATCGTTTCTAGGTTACTGAGGAAGCTCTGTGTGATGGAGAAAAACGCTAAAAGGACAGGAAGTGTGTAAGCGGGTATAAAGATCTTTTAGTGCACTTTCTCGCACTTTTTCTCAATGCAATGGGCAAGTCTATGTCACTACTACCCCTATGGGTCTCACTCTCTACCTCTTGTTTTGTTTCAATTTATAATATGAGTTCAGAAGTTATTACCTAGTCAAACTCTTGGACATGCGTAGGTTTGGAGGCAACCGTCTTCTTCCTTGTATACATCTTGCCTTTGTTATATCTAACATCCTTGGGAATAGACTTAGCGTTAGATTGAGCAAATACAAGTTCAGATGAGACTGTGACAAACTCAGATAGCTCAAAGTGAACTGGGACAGGATCACTAGTGGATGAGGAAGTAGGATGATTTGAAGTTGAAAGATCCAATAACAAGTCAAAACCTAAACTCTTATCTTCTCTCCTTAAAGATAAGAGTTTGGAAAGTAAGATTCACGTTCATTGAATGTAATATCCATAGAAACAAAGAATTTTCGGGAGGGTGGATGATAGCACTTGTATCCTTTTTGGGTTAACAAATATCCCACAAATACACATTTTATAGCTCTAGGATCCAATTTCTCTCGGTTGTGACTGTAAATATGTACAAAAGATGTACATCCAAACACTCTAGGAACAAGATTATTTGTGAAATGGAAGTTAGGATAGAAGGTGGACAATACATCCATCGGACTCTGATATCCTAGCACTCTAGATGGTAATCGGTTTATGAGATGTGTTGCTGTAAGAACAACCTCCCCCCAAAAGGTTTTAGATACATGATATTCAAATAATAATGTTCGAGTTTTTTCAAGAAGATCACCATTTTTCCTCTCTACAACTCCATTTTGCTGCGGGGTATTCACACACGATGACTCATAGATTATCCCTTCCTTTTGAAAATATGGACTTAGAGTTTGATTGAAATAATCTCGTACATTGTCAGACCTAACTCTCTTGATGGTCACTCCAAACACATTTTTAATCATGGAGCAAAAATTTGGAAAAACAATACTGATATTAGATTTTTGTTTAAGAAGAAAGACCCAACTAACGCGAGTACAGTCATCAATAAAGGAAACCAACCATCGCGCTCCAAAAATATTAGCAATAGCAGATGGACCCCAGACATCACTATGGATTAAATGAAAAGGAATGGAACTTCTATTATTGCTCATTGGAAAGGGTACACGTTTGTGTTTGGCAAGTTCACATTTTTCACAATGAAAAAACTTAATATCTAAATATTAGAACAAAGATAGAAACTCGAAATGATGGATGTCCAAGTCGATGATGATGGAACTAAATTTTTTCCTTATTAGATGACAAAAACTCGGAAACAAATGACACTAATTGTTTACCCTTAGGGATGGTTGGTTAACTTGCTTCAAGGAAGTAGAGGCCACCCCATTCTCTAACATGTCCAATCATCGTCCCAGAACTCTTTTCCTGAAATACACAACCATTATGATGAAAAACCACCATACATTGTAAGTCATGGGTAAATTTTTAGATGGATATCAGATTGGTAGCTAGCTTAGGGACATGGAGAACATTTTTCAAAGTTAACAATGGGTTAATTTGGACACTTCCAATTCGTACCACAGCGGTCAAAGAACCATCTACAGTGGCTATTTTCCTTCTACTCAGGCACAGGGAATAGGTAGTGAAGATATTTGGTGAATGGGTTATATGGTCGGTAGCTCCTAAATCCATGATCCAAGAGGTGAAAAATGTTGTATCCGAAACATGTAATCCAATGGAAAGTGGAAACTTACCTAAATATGCCATAGAACAAGTACCTAAGGGCTTTTCTAGACTGCTGATGAGTGCTGTCACCCTTTCCAATTCATCTTGGTTGAGACCAACAATTTCTAACTTTGGTGGCTTAGCAATTTGGCCAGCTGCTATATTGGCTTTTCCACTTTTAGATTATCCCTTGTTTTGTTCCCATTCTCGGCTGGGTGGCTTCCCATGAAGCGTCCAGCATTTTACTCTTACAACTCGTGTTTGGGAGGTTGACATTGTGAAAAAAATATTTGCAGCAATTAAGGCAGCCTTAATAGGAAAAATAAAGAGAAAATGACAGTAATGAAGGCTGCTTGAAAGCGAAGAGAAAATAACAGCAATGAAGGTTGTTCGGTATAAATCAGTATTAAAACAATTGGAAACAACACCAGCAATAAAGGCCGGCTATATAGCACCTACGAGGAAGAAAAATAGAGGAGAAATACCAGCAATTAAGGCTGGCTGGTCGTCGAAATTAGAATGAAAGAGACATCACCAGCAATTAAGGCCGGCTGGCAGAAGAAGAAGCAAAGGATTGGCGCAAGCAAAAAAGTCAGAAGCAGTCTAGGATGAATAGCTCTGATACCATGCTAAGAAATTGAGAGAGAATAATTTCTTTTCATATATCTCTTAAAGATTACAATGAACTGATTATATACAAGTTGCCTAAGGCACAAATATAGTAACTACCCTAATAAATTGATTCAAAAAATCTCCTAATCAATCCCCTAATTACTACCCACAAAATCTCCTAATCACTGATTACAAAATCCTCTAATTTAAGGGTCAAACTTTCCTAATTCTAGTGTTACAATATTTACAGCATTACTTTCCTAAAATACACCCTTTAGCCATATTTTCCCACACTAACACCTTTCATATTCTCCAAAACATTTTCTCTCTCCCCGGCCCTCCAATTTAGGAGAGAAGATATGCAAATGTGGAGAGGGAGTGACTCCCCTCCTCATTTCCGTCCTAAGAAAAGACACTCCTTCCCTTATCGGATTCTCCTTGATGCTCTGCAAAACAAACAAAATGGAAAAAAAGGGAGGGGCCAAGGACGTTGAGCGATCATTTTTCATCTTGACCATCTTCACTAGTGCTCAAGTCTAACTTAGTTAAACATTTTCTAGTTTAGCCACAGCAAAATCATACTAGATACTATTAACCAAAAATCACCTAGAACAATTTTAAAAATCATCATCCTTCCTCAAACTAGCAAACCCCCCACCCTAGCCCACACACATGCATCTCATTGGCAAATTTTACTTTGATTTATGAACAAATGTTGAGATATCAAATGTAAGTTTCTTATTCTGATGTATGTGTGCTTCTAAATCTTGAATTTGTTGGGAAGTTTGATGATAGAGTTCATTTTGTGAGAGAAATTTATAATTGGCGGAGTCTATTAATTGGTTTATTTGAATGACTATGTGGGATTTTATGTTCAGCCAAATTATGCTTGTTAGTAATTTAATTCCACAGCTATTCCAAATATGTGTGCTGTTCATGATGTAAATGATTAGTGAAAAGTCAATTTGATTTGCGAGATTTGATGAATTTGATGCTTTTTTGGGCATTTGATTAGTAGTTGGCGCATTTTTGGCATTGAAAAAGAGATATTAGTGCAGCAGATGCAGAGAGGAGAGAACAAGAAGTCAGAAAGAAGACCAGCAGCAACCTTGGTAGGGTGCTGACAGAGAAGATGAAGAAAAAAAATGGAAGAGAAAGAAAAAGAAGAGAAACTAGGGAATAAGATGTATTAATGTTAAATTTAAAAAACATTGAGAAATAAAAATTCACACCAACCAAAATAACTCCAAAACATGTTACATGCATGTCATATGACTAACTTAAGTTACGTTTGACTAGCAAAATGAGACAAAAGGGCAAAATTTGGTCATTTTAATGGTGGGAGGGAAACTTTTATTACTCATTTAGTTGAAGGGAAAAATTAGACTTTTGAAAAGTTAAAGGGTCGCTAAGATTTTTTAGCCTAAACCTAGAAGTTATGGACTGTTCTAAGTATTAATATCCCATCAGTATAGGTTATGATATTCCAATATTCGTGATGCCCAAAACAAACTTTTGTGGATAGGGAACTTTAGTTTGTGTTTTGTAAAAAGAATAAATGAAATAGAGAAATACAAATATCCAATTAATAATGGGCAGCCAAAGTGTAATCCAAAAAAAGTTTTTTTTTTTTTTTTTAAGAACTATTTACCTCTATAAGGAGTTTAAAAGGAAAAGGAAATTAACTTTTTTCTGAAATATGAACAGAAGGTTTCACATGTTACTGTAACAAAACAAGATGCCTAGTACCTTTCCAACACGAGGAGCAATGAGCCAAGCAATTGTCACAGTCAGTAGTCCTGTAGCAAGCAGAATTCCTGTACCCTCTACAGCCCATTTGGTTGCTCTATTTTCAACAGGGACATGTTCTTCCGCTGCAATATTGGAAGTAGCTGGCTGTTCACTGACTACCTGTGAAGCCACAGCGGAGATATTGTTATGGGGATTAAACCACAATGAAATTTCACTTAATCTTTGCCTTCGGATAGCAGCAACAGCATCTGGATCTACTCCTCGACTTCCCTGAACCTGTGCAGTAGTAGGTTCTCCATTAGCAGTCCTTTCCCTCAGTTCTTCATACTCCTTCAAAGAATTCATAACCTTCTTCAAATCTGCAGTTCTGATGTTCTTTGCAACACATGCACAGATTTCACAGACAGTTGATCCATGGTTGACAAACCACTTGAGGGCACATGCATAATGAACTAGAGCAAGATCATTTTTACAAGAACACCCAAGCTCTATAAGTGTGTCATCGTTGTGGTAACAGCCCATCTCTACATCAGTATTACAAACAAAAACCTCCCCAGTAGGACTAATAAATTCAACAAATCGGGACCTTTTTGAACCATTTGCAGTATAGGTATCTTTTCCAACACCTTTCAAATCAACTTGACCATTAGGCTTAACCTCCAGGTTCACATTATCTGCAGCATTTGGTGGTGGAATGATTCCCAAAAATCCCAATGCAGCATTCCCCCTTCTATCAGATTCAGTACATTGGCATACCCGACAAGCTCCTAGTCCTGAATCCTTGTCAATACTACATCGTGAGCCAGAGAAACTCCTAGATTCTTCATTCTCGATAGGTGAACTCCCCATGCCATGTGATCCATTTGTTTGCAATGTGTTTTCCTTTTCCATCATATTAAATGCGGTCCATTCTGAAGAACTAGGATGTCTTGTTGCATGAATCTAATAATAGAATTCACAAGGGTTATACTCCCTCAAGCAATCTCTCTGAAACAAAAATCATCAAATCCCAAAGGAATTGTAGCTTCTCAAGACAAAGTCTCGGAATTCAATAGGGAGAACAAGATTAGGATACTGGTGAAAGACTAGGAAACTCTGAATGAAGTTGGCGAGTATACATTTAGAGTTGTTCATCTGATGATCAAACATAATAGCTCCTGAGCCTTTAAAGGATGAGGGAATTGTGTCACGTTTCTTTTCCACTCACCAGAAGGAAAAAACAAAGAGGAAAATGGAAAGATTAATAGAGAAGGAATTTGACGTAATTTATGGACATCTCAATAGGAAATCCAAAAATAAGAAGTCAGTTCATTATTTTCTGTCAAAGTCGTATTCTTCTCATCTGCATAAACACAAACACAATATATGCATCCACATTCCATAAAGAGGTACTTGACCACTGGAGAAACGTTTGCTATAATTAAAACTAGGATTTTGTAAATCGAAAAGTATAACATAATAAATGTGGTTTTCATTCTCACAAGAAGGAAAATATTGGTAAACCACGGAGGACTCAAACAATGTACAAGTACAATTATCCATGTGAAATCAAAGAGTAAAATTTCTCAATACGAATACTGAAAAGAAAATGAGTTAAAGTAAACATACAGTTTTTCCTGAACAAAAATTATCCAAACACAATAGTTTGCGCTTAGGACAGTAATGGTAATTATACTCTTATTATATTTTCTGTCACAAGGTTTCTTTGTAGAAACAACAATATTCCAGAGAAAAATTTTCAGAGACAATATGAAATACAAACATTTTAAACTCTGTAAGAGCGTCCACTTATTAGCAATTGTAAAGAATTATTGACAGTTTTGCAATTTGGTTATGATTAGAATATTGATTTTAAACAATTTTTGACATTACAATTCTTCAAAATATTTGGCTGTTCACTGACTACCTGTGAAGCCACGGCGGGGGTATTGAAGTATTAGATCAAGATCAATGGCACAAATGCTCCAGTATAAATGAACTAAAACTGAGTCCAAGCCCCCCCACCCCCCCCCCCCCCCAAAAAAATATATATATACAAATCTTTCCTCCACTAGTATACAAAAATAGCAACCCCAACTGCAAATTGCTGGCTAAATATCTTGAGCAAGAACCACAAAAAATCTCGCAGTTAAAAACAGCAAACATTGTAGAAATTTAAAAAGCAAGCATAAGCCCATTAAATCGTTAGTGCAGAAATCACAAAAACAGAAGCATGAGGGAAAGATAATTCCCGAGATAAAAATTATACACATAAAAAGAGTATTATACATAATTCTCGAGACGAACCCACTGTAAATCGCGTATGAACTCCTGAAATAAATTAACAAAAGAATTAGAAGAGGAAGGGAAAAAAAACCTGTGTCAGTCAGCAGTGTTGCGGTAGTGAGGACTGAGGAGTCGTACCAAATTCAGAATAAGTGAAAAGCAAAATGCTGGGATGGTAATATGAGTTGGGCAATCCAATTCTTAACTCTTTTTGTTTTGTTTTGTTTTTTTTTTTTTTTCTCCACCCCCTTCTCACTCGTTCTAGAAAAAATAAAGGGACATTAAACCCCCTAATCTTCGCCTTAAAAATATTGTGGCCCTCCATTATTTAATTAAAGCAACGTGTCCCTGATTTATTCAACTTTATCAAATGAGTATAATTTTATAATATCCATATTATACAAGTCAATCGATATAGTTCTTCGGAGAAAAAAATAGTTAATTTTTGTTTTAATTGTACTTAAATATTAATTTTTTATATATTGCAATTGAATATTAATTGTTAAAACATTTATCATTTAAAAAATTAAATAAAACAAAGTTATTATGTCTAATATATATCTTTATATATAATCTTAGATTTTTTTTTTTTTTTGTTCTACAAATATTTACATCAAAGTTGAAAAAAATATTATAATTATGTTTGAATTTGAATTGAAAAAGTTTTTACTTTATTTGTTCAGGAATAAAATTTTATGTCTCTATTTTATTTGTTCAAGAATAAATTTATACTTAAATTATATTGTAATTGAATATATTGTTATCAAATTCAAACATAGTTATAATAGTTTTTTCACTTTGATGTAAATATTTATAGAACAAAAAATCTAAAATTATATATAAAGGTATATGCTTAGACATAGTAACTTTGTTTTATTTGATTTTATAAATGATAAATGTTTTGAAAATTAATGTTCAATTATAATATCTAGAAAATTTATAGTTAAGCACAATCAAAGCGAAAATTAACTTTCTTTACCAAATAATCATATCAAGTTGACCTGCATAATATGGATATTGTAAAAATCATACTAATTTGATAAAATTGAATAAATTAGGGGACACATTACTCTAATTAAATAATGGAGTGGCCACAATGTTTTTGGGGAGAAGATTATCACTACAGGAAGAGTGACCTTTAGTGACAATGTAATGTTATCACTAAATGCAGAAATGTTGTCACTAAAGACATTTAGTGACCAAAAAAAAAATTTTGTTATCACTTTAATGTCACTAAATCTATGTCACTAAACGTATGGAGTGACAACAACTTATTCTTATTACTAAATGTTATCTTTTAGTAACAATATTCCGATTGTCACTAATGTAATCAACTATTAGTGACAACATTTTTCGTCACTAATTTGTTTAAAAAATCGTCACTTTTACCAATATATTGTCATTAACTGGTCACTCATTAGTGACAACATACTCCTTGTCACTCATTTATGGCCAATTAGTGACAAGGAGTATGTTGTCACTAATGAGTGACCAGTTAGTGACAATATATTGGTAAAAATGACGATTTTTGAAACAAATTAGTGATGAGAAATGTTGTCACTAATAGTTGATTACATTAGTGACAATCGGAATATTGTCACTAAAGGGCAACATTTAGTGATAAGAATAAGTTGCTGTCACTCCATACATTTAGCAACATAGATTTAGTGACATTAAAGTGACAACAAATTTTTTGTCACTAAATGTCTTTAGTGACAACATTTCTGCATTTAGTGACACCATTATGTTGTCGCTAAAGGTCACTCTTCCTATAGTGTTGGGAAGTCAATTAAGTAATATGGAAGGAAAGAAAGAAGAAAAGACTACTGGAGGAGTCTCCGAAGAACAACCCATTCCATCTCAGAAAGAAGATAAGCCTACAAAGGATTTTGGACATGCCCTGTCACTGAAGAAGTTCCAACTCCACCCACTATAGCACCCATGACTAAACCAATTGTTGGAAAATATGCCCTCTTAGATTAGGTTTCTGATGTAAATATTGAATGTTTTAAAAAAGAATTTATTTTCAGAAATTATTTGTGAATTTACATTTTATTTGTGCACAATTTCGTTTGGAAAAGACCCATTGTGTTTAAGTAAGTGGTCTATGTGAATGGTGGTCTTTTACAATAAGGTATGAATCACGAGTTACTTAATACATAAACATTTGTTCTTAACCGATTGATGAGAATGGGAATCTTATCATATCTAGGTTATTATGTTGTGAATTCCAAATAGGGAATGGCTTAACCTTAGCTAGTGAGTAGTCCACTCACTTCATGACATAAGCGTATTTTGAATACGTAGAATAGGACCTGTAGTAGTGGTTTCTAAAAGTACTATATGGTAGAAACCTAGACTACTACTGCTACAGCGTGGACTAGTACTCTATGACTTAAGTATGAGTTGGTGGTTTGATGAAACTAGATGTGAAACCCCAGTCAAGACCAACCTTAGAGTAAGGGGGTTGGGATGCATATCATGCTTTATTTCATGATTAAATATGTTTCATATGATTTCTATGTGCTTTGAATTTGATTTTTATTATCTTGAAGTCTTGTTGGTGAGTGATGTGTGAGAGGGGCAAAATGGTAATTTTTGCCCGAGATGAAAATAAGGAGATAGCTTGTGGATTGAATAGGAAATAATTTTTCTAGTAGAAATAGCAACAAGAGTTGTTGTGGTTTAGGGGTTAGAGCCTTGGAATTAATTCTTGAGGTTTAAGGTTCAAAGTCCATCATAGAAGCTTTAGCTTGAGTAAATTTTATTTTGCTAGGAAAAGGATGGTTTCGGCCATGAGGGCCTAGATCAATGTGGTGATGATGTCCTAGGAGAGACATGTTAGGAGAATTCTCACCTCACTCTTTTGTTCTTCGCGAAATGCCTAAAGGGAATTCATTCTCCCTTGATCTTTAGCTTTTCTTAATTTCCAACTCCTTAGTTTGAGCAAGGTGTTCTATCCTTTTCCTTTCCGGAAAATTCAGTAGAGGACTAAGGTTTTTTAGAATCAAAATGTCCTAGTAAAAGGCTTCTCATGGTTTGGAAAATGTAGATGATTTGTGGGAAAAATTCAAGAGGAAAATCCCTCTTGAAAGCTTGCTGAAATTTATCCTCTAACTTAGTTCATCTATCTTCATGAAATGAGCTGAAATTTTCTAGCTTGTTGTACCTTCAAAAGGTCGAAAATTCTAGCTTACATTCCCTCCCAAATGCTACCAGAAAAATGGTCTTTAGGATCAGTTGAAACCTGAAAGTTTTTGCCTAAATTCGGACTGCACAAGCTGGAGCAAAACAGGAAAAATTCCTGTATGAAAATCAGCTTTGTGAGCTCCAAACCAAGCTGTTTTCTCCCAAATTTTGTGCAGCAACTTAGCCATGTTTTTCCTCCATAAAGAAGGCTGGAAACCAGCCTTGAATACCCCTAAAATCCCCTTCAAAACTCGCTGCAAATCTGCTGGAAATGGCAGACGAAAATTCTGCCAGAAAATTTCTGTTCAGCGAAATTCCTGAGCAGAATTTTTGTCCAGCTTGTTTCCTATTTTGTTTCAACCGAAAACCCCAACCTACTTCTGTCAAAACCTCCCTTAAACCTCCATTAACAGAGCTCCATTGTTCCCTGAAGCTTCTGCACGAAATTCCCTCCATGGCTGACCGAAAATCTCTCAACCAAATCCCTGCAATTTAGCTTGATTACTTTCCAAAAATTTCAGCCATCTTGTTTAACAACTTTCCATAAAATTTTGCTCAATTGATCAGACATCTTCTCCACCATTGTGCACCTTAATTTCGGCCACTACAAGCCTCCTTTAACCAGCTTTAATTCCCCAGAAAATTGCACAAACCGATCGGCCATAGGAGACTTCAAAGCTGTCCAGAAAAATCAAGATATTCTTGGAATATCTAGTTTCCAAATTCTCTTCCTAAAAATATTCTTCAAGGATTGTAACAACTAGTCTTTCCTTTCCCTTCCAAATCAGAGAAGTCACTCCCTAAACCCTACAGAATTTCGGCAGCCACAACTCCTCGGAAAAATCGGCGACTTCTCTTCTCTCTCTCTCGATTTTCTTCAAGCAACAAGAACACACACACACTACACCAAGAACACCTACTCCTTCTCCACACCTAATACCCCTCCAAACCACTTCAAACCCACACGAAAATCTCCAGATTTGATCTACTCCTTGCTGTGCATTCATCAACACCCTTATTAACATCAAACTCCACAAATCATCTTGCTACTTTGGATCAAAAAGCAGAAATTTCTGTGAAAAACAAGAACATCTTCAAGGTAAACTTATTCTAACAACTTCATCCTCTTCAAACTTAATCTCTAATGAAAACCTATATGAATAAGCATGCTAATGATCTCTTCTTCTCTCTCTCTCTCTGTCTGTCTCTCTCTCTCTCATGGACCGAAATTTCCTCCCTTGGCCGAATGGTCTCTTTTCCCATGACCATGCTTTCGACACCCTTCTTGAACAAGATTAGCCATCTAGGGGTTGAGATCTTCTCTAAACTCCTTCAAGTCATTCATCAATCAAGTAAGTACCTTCAATCCTCTTTTTAAAATTTAGAATCATGTCTCTAGGTTGATGAATGGCGATGGGTTTGTGTATGTGATGTTGTTGATTGAAGCATGAGTATATGTATGAATGTGAAGGAGATGTGATTTATGCATGGAAGGATTATATTGGTGGATTGAATGATGAGGTGAGGTTTGATGCATGTCATAGGTAGTATTTGTGATTAAGCATGCTAGAGATTATGTCACCATTGGTGAATAGGATTTGTATGCATGATTAGATTTTGAAGCCATGATCATGTTTATGCTAGTAGAGGTTAAAGCATGTCTTAATAAATTTAGATCTATGCCAATGTGCAAGATTTGGATGATTTGATGAATTGAAAGATTGAGTATGTTATTGATTATGGTTGACCATGGAATCTTGATCATGACCTAGTTGTCCCTAAGCGAAATTTTATTTCATGAATAAAATATTTACTAATAATTTTTGCTAGAGAATTTCGAAAACCCTAGGAAGGGTAGATTTGGAAATTATAATATATGTAAAGGATATTTTAGTCAAATAAATAATGATTTTTCTAGAAAATAAAATAAATAAATATTATTTAAAATAAAGAAAATTAATTAAAGCCCTTATGGAAAAGATTTATACTTAATAAAATATTTACTAGATCAAAACCCTTAAGGATTTACTTATTATTTTCCAAGAAAGACTTATTAAATTTAATCTTAACTAGTTTTAGCTATCAATTATTTTCTAACAACTAAGCTATCATTAAATCACTATTTTACCTAGTACCACCTATGGCTCCTGATCAAATAAACTCTAAATTTTCTTTAACAAGATTTAAACTTTCAACTTATTAGAATTTATTTCCTAATCCATTAATTATTTTAAATAATGAATTAAACTTAGCTTATAAACCTATTCAATTATTGAGTTGCCTTAAAGTTTGGGACACTAGGATCATGGTAGTAGTGGATTGAGTTGATTTAAAATTGAAGAAGTGGATTGTGGCTTGAATCTGATTAAGATTTGTATTTACCCATGTGGGGTTAGGTCAGCTGTTCGAGACTTTGTTGTTGTGAGCAAGAAGCAGGTAATCTCCTGCATAAAACCTATCGATGTGAAATGTTTTCTTATGGCAAGCTAAATATGGAGTGTATGGACACTCGTTTATTTGAAGGCAATTGAGGGTTGAATTCATCTTTATTTCCAACGCTGGAATTATTCAAAAGTTAATGAACAGATTTTCTAAACTCGAAACTCTTTCTAAAACTAATTTCGCTCAAAACCTTGGAAACCCTCAAATTGCTATTTTCATGCAGAGCAATGCTCTGTTCATTTTATCCCAAGTGGGAAATGTCGTTGAGTACTCAATAAGGGTGGACTACTAGGACTAGTCTTTGAAGGGTTAGGGAGAGTCTCTCAGTAGGTGGCCACCTCTGAGGGGTTAGTCCTTCCCGGATAAGATGCCAGTTCCAGTGAGTCGTGTCGGTTCGAGCTAGCAGTTTATTTTGTTTCAGTCAAGTAACTGTGTTTTTGCTGGAATGGACACCCGGTGGTTGTTTGGGTATAGAGAAGGAGGAGTATCTTGCCCAGTAGGCCGATCACCTACTTTTGTCAGTCTGCACAACGTGTTAGGCATTCTGACCGGTTATGGGGCCCAAAGTGTGGTAACCCATATCCCTTTCTTTCGAGTGGTTGATTTCATTACTTATGTATGGCTAGAAGAGTCAAAACGCCACTCTTGCTTTTGACTAATGTTTATTGCTTGCCAATGTTTCTCTTATAAAGATTTCACATTTTGCATTCACGAACTGTTTCTGCTAAATACCCAAAGCACACACGGACTTACTGAGATTTCTATCTCACCACCTTTTATCATGATTTCAGGTTGATCCTGTTGTGGGTGAGTAGCTACCTTGGAAGAGAATGTGTTTTTTGATTTTATGTACTGCTTTGAGAGACGAATGTGGATGATTTTAATTATGGGTTTTGTTTTGGAATTTCATGGATGTACTTTTGAAGTATTTTTTTTGGGTTGTAATAAATTATTTTAGCTTAAGTATTATTTATTCCAGTAATTTTTATTTGTGACCTAGTTATAAAGACCCCTTGTCCTTTGGACGGGGCGACATCCCCGGCCCTGGCGGGCCTAGGTTTTCCGGGGTGTTACACTAGAAGCATGTACTTTAATATGCTATAGTTGAGGTTCTATCGTAGAACTAATATACTTGCATGTTGGGTATGTGTGACTAGTTAGTTAAGACAGACTTGTACAAGATAACTTCTATACTATATTGCCCCTTGTAGTTGTCTGAATGATCTAAATATCTAGGGCCTTGGGAAATATGACTTGGATGTTTGCTTTAGGGTAGCTCCCTTGGAAAGCGAAAATAATCTAAGAAGTCGTGGATCATTGGACTAGAAGCCTAAGGATAGTAGATGTCATTTAAAGAGGTGTTAGTACATTTCTTCCTCTCTAAATGTACGGCGATGTATAGAGGGGTATTTTAGTCATTACACTTATAGGTTGGAGACTTTGCTAACGCAACATTATCCTTGGGGTCAATATTTCCTTCTGGTAATATTAGAAAATATTTAAAATGTAAAATATAGCTATTTATATGGCAAGGGTATTTTTGTTATTTTAGTAGCTAAGGCGGTGTGTCTTTTGGTCCCTAGTATAGACCGTGAGTCCTAATTAAATATAGGTTAAGGAATTGGTCTTAAATTAAATTAAATAGAATTTATTTTATTTAAGTAGTCTGATTTAATTATTGAGTTAGAATAAAATAAAGGTCTATGGAGAGAGAGAATTAATTAAATTAGTTTGGTGGGTTAATTAATTGTTCAAGGCTTTGGCCCAGTTTGAATAATTAAAAATTGACCTGGGATTAAACTAATATGGGCTTGTTAATTGGACTAGTTTATTTGGGCTGGAAAATTAATTATTTATTGGGCCATTTATTTGGTTCTAATTAGAATAATTAATTTAGTCCAAAAAGGCTAAGCTAAGAGTCCAATGAGCCAGTCCAATTTAACCTAGGGTTTTATTTAGGTTAAACGGGAGGATAAAAAGGACGTGGTTTTTACTCTTCTAAGGGTTAAGAAAACAACATTGTTTTTCCATGCTTTTGGCGTAAGAAAAAAAAAACATAGATGCCTTCTCTCTCTCTCCAAGAAAATTCCTTAGTCTGTGAGTTGTTCACCAAACGGGATTAGGCAGGCCATATACTGAAAGATCGAGAGGTTGGCGTTCATATACATACACAGACAGAGTAGGAGGCTTTCAGGAATTACACCAGAGGTTTCCACCAGCGCACCTACCCCAGTTTCACACATTCCGATCCAGACAATTCTGAGAACAAGAAAAAGAGGTAAAAAAATTTTTTCCTTGGAGTCCCACCAGACCGTGACTGGCGCTAGCTGTGGCCTGGGAGTTTCTTATTCTTCGTTTTTTTCCAGTTTTTGCTTCAGTTGCGTGCTTTGTTTATTCCCCCTTTAAACCTTCAATTGGTATCAAAACATGAAGGTTTTGTGAAAATATGGGGAGCATGCATCTAGTTGAATAAAACTGGATACATATGTGTGATTAAACTATGATCATTTGCTGATTTTGGTGTTGATGGATTCTCTGTTAAACCTTTCTATTGGAGGTATAGGAGATTTGTAATTTACTGTTTTTTTAGCAAATCGTGTAAGCCCAATGTTAATGGGTATAGGCGATTGTTGGTTTTTGTTGATTTTATTGTATTTGGGTTGAAATCGGAGAGCCAACGCAGCCAGAAGTTGCGTAGAAAAATAGAGAAAATTCACAGAAAAAAATCTGCAGGAAGAAGACCTGGTCAGATCGGAACCGGTGCCGGTTGAGGTCGCCCGAACCGATGTCGGTTCGGGTTTGGGATCCAGCCTGCATGCTGGTTGCCCGCGAGGTCTGGTTTTGTGGGGCGAGTGTAGTGGACCAAGGAGAAATTTTTTATTTTTCCTTGTAATTTTTTTTGCATTTTCCTTTTTGTTTTGGGGTCTATACTAGGCGAAGTTAATGTTTTTGCAATAGTTAATATTCATGGAATATTTTTGCATGAAAAATATTAGTAAGGGATTTTAGAATTAAACAAGACCATTAATTAATTAGTTAATGTGTTTAATTCTATTATCTGGGTACATAGATTTAAAAATAGAAAAGCATGAAAACGTCTACTGTTTTCTAGCATGCTATTTATTTTTAAAGTACCTATGTGCACGTTTTCTCAAAGACCAAAGTCTTTGGGAATATTTTTGACAAGAAAACATTTTTCTACAAATTAAATGGTTATTTTAATTAGAACAAAAATTAATCCTTAGATATTTTCTCAAAAGATTTAATCATTGACATAGAAAATATATTGGATTTAGATATTTTTGTAAGTTAAAATAGAAAACCATTTTTATTTTATTTTTTGCACAAGAAAATTTGTTTTGTTAAATAAACTTGAGACCAAAGTCTCTAAAAAGTTTTAATTGGAAAATTTTTGAAATCATTAAGTTTTTAACTTAAATAAAATTAGTTCATGGAAAAATCTCTCAAATGATATATACCTTGACATAGAGATTTTAATGGATTTAGATATTTTATTTTTTAAGTTAAAGAGAAAACTTAATGGAAATTTTCAAAATAATATTTTTCAGAAAACCCTTGTTTTAAAAGATTAAGTGGGAGAGGGGTTCCAATGGCCCCACGGCTTCTATCACGATTCTCATTAGAGATCGTGGATCCCCTCGCGTCACCCTTGAGAGTGAACTCGTATAGGATGGGGATACCACAAGGATTTAGATCTAATGGATGGATGCAATTAATAACTCGGGACACGTACTATGATCGGCCAGCCCACGTTGGAGGTTATAGTGCGAGGTATGTCCATAGGAAATGAGAGGAAACGGCCATCCCCTCGATGGAGTTATCTTCTAAATCATTACCTAAAAGAGAAATTAATTTGTGATGGTCAATACACTTAACTTAGAGAACTGTAAATCTTCTCAAGAAGCTATGTCAGTTTTTCCAAGAGCCAAATTAATTATTATCAGTTTTGATAAAGTGCACAAATTTGTTTTGTTTTCACAAACTAAATCTTTTTCTTTTATTTTCAATTTTTCAGAAATTGTGGGAGGTTCTTTTAGTCTATTGGCCGTTATTCTCCGAGAGAATAAGCTAATGGGACCAAACTATATAGATTGAAAGAGGAACCTGGACGTAATACTCACAGCAAAAGAGGATAAGTATGTCCTTTACGAAACCTACCTTGTTATCGGGGAAGGTTTCACTGCTGAGGAGTGAGAGGCTGAGAAGGCATGAAAGAAGGCCAATGAGATAGCTCATTGTTATATGTTGGCCTTCATGTCTAATGTGTTCTAATCAAAACACGAGCACATGGCTTCTGTGTATGATATAAGCCAATCATTGACCACGATGTTCGTGGATAAGAGCCGGCTCGCAAGGCAGGAGGCTCTTTAAACTATCATAAACACTAAGATGGTTGAGGGAGCATTAGTCAGAAAGCATATGCTCAAGATGATTGCTGCTTTCAAGGAGGCAAAAATCTTAGGAGCTGTTATTGACCCCGAGGGCTAAGTGGACATGGTTCTCGAATCACTACTGGGTTCCTTTACTCAATTCAAGTTGAATTATAACATGAACAAGTTCAACATGAGTTTAACTGAGTTGATGAAGGAACTCCAGATAGTGGAGAAGGTCATAAAGCCACAATCAAAGGCTATAATTGCTAAGGCTTTTTCCTCTGGAACTGGGCCTAAGCCTAGAAAGTTCGAAAGGAAGAAAGGAAACGCAGCGGCCCAGCCCAAAGACAAATCCAAAGGTAAGTGCTTCAAATGTGGACTGAAGGGACACTGAAAAAATGAGTGTCCAGATCTTCAAGCCAAGAAAAACTCCACAGGTAATGTTTTCTATCTAGAGTCTATATCAATAGTTGGATCAACTTCACTTGGATTGTTGATTTAGGGGCCACTGATCACATCTGTAACTTCTTGTAGGGGTTTAGAAAGATTAGAAGACTCAAGAAGGGCAAACATGGGCTACGTGTGGGAAATGAAGTACAAGTCTAGGCCCTTGCAGTGGGAGAGCTAGATCTTATTTTTTATTGTAATAGAATAGTGATTTTAAAGGATATTTTATATGTACCTGAATTCCGACATAATTTAATTTCAATTGCGAAACTAATAAATCAAGGATATTCTATATCTTTCCATTCTGGTATTTCTATTAGTAGAGATGGAAAAATTTTATGTACTGGGCACATGTATGGGAATCTATTCTTCTTGAACCATATTAACAATCAATTAAATAACGCTCAATCTGAACCTTTAACAAGGAAGAGAAAGACCAATGTCAATGACTCGTATCTTTGGCATCTAAGGTTGGGTCATATCAACGCAACCAAGATTCAGAGGTTAATCCATGATGGGCCTTTAGGCTCGTTGAAATTGGAAAATTGGCCTCAATATGAATTGTGTCTAATGGGAAAGATGACCAAAAGGTCATTTACCCCTAAGGCTAGAGCCAAGGAGGCATTGAATCTTATTCACACTGATGTGTGTGGTCCCTTATCTATACCAGTCAGAGGGGGTTTTGAGTACTTCATTACTTTCACGGATGATTGTATAAGGTTTGGTTACATTTACCTAATGAGACGCAAGTTTGACTCTTTTGACAAGTTCACGGAGTTTAAGGCTGAAGTGGAGCGTCGGACAGGTAAATTGATCAAGACCTTACGATCGGATTGTGGTGGAGAGTACCTCCTCAGTGAATTCAAGGACTACATGGTACATCATGAGATAGTATCCCAGCTCTCTACGCTGGAGACACCCTAACAAAATGGAGTAGCTGAGAGAAGGAACAGGATATTGATGGAAATAGTCTGAAGCATGATGTCTCATGCTACTCTTCTAGTGTCTTTTTGGGGATATGCCCTGGAAATAGCAGCATATATTCTGAATTTGGTGCCTTCCAAGTCAGTACCTAAGACTCCTTATGAGATGTGGACTGGGCATAAACCAAATCTGAATCATCTCAAGATATGGGATTGTCCAGCTTATGTACTGGTAAAGGGAGACAAGTTGGAACCAAGATCAGAATTATGCTATTTTGTTGGGTATCCAAAAGGGACAAAGGGTGGTTACTTTTATCATTCTAAGGAGCAGAAAGTATTGGTAAGTACCAATGCTAGATACTTAGAGGATAATCAGAGTACTTCTACAAAAGGTTCAACTAGGTTGGAACTTAAGGAGAAGTTATCTTCAGAATCAACTTCTTCTGACTTGATTGTGGAACAAGAAGAGGCATAACCTCAAAAGCCTGTACAATTGGAGCCTTGTTATAGTGGGAGAGTGTCTAGGGTTCCGGAGAGATGGACTTGAGAAGCTTTTGAGCTAGTCTTTGACCATCAGGAATAAGACCCCACTAGATACGAGGAGACTATTGCTGATGTCGATGCAAATCTATGGCATGAAGCAATGAAAGCCGAGATTGAGTCTATGTACTTCAATCAGGTTTGGGATTTTGTAGCTTTACCTGAAGGGATAAAATCCATTGGGTGTAAGTGGGTATACAAGAGGAAGAGAGGAGTGGATGGGAAGGTGGAAACCTTCAAAGTTAAGCTTGTGGTGAAAGGGTATACTTAGAAAGAGAGAATCGATTATGAGGAAACCTTTTCCCCAGTAGCCATGCTTAAGTCCATCCGTATCCTCCTTACCATCGCATGTCATTATGACTATGAAATATGGCAAATGGATGTTACGACGGCATTTTTAAATAGCCATCTTAGTAAAGACATCTATATGTCCCAATCGGAAGGTTTTATTGCTAAAGACCAAGAACATATGGTTTGCAAGTTTAAGAAGTCTATTTATGGATTTAAGTAGGCATCGAAAGTATGGAACATTCGTTTTGATGAGACTGTAAAGTCTTACGGTTTCATTCAAAACGAGGATGAACCATGAGTGTACAGGAAACTTGAAGGCATTAATGTGATTTTTCTTGTCTTGTATGTGGATGACATTCTAATCATTGAAAATAATGTAGGGTTGTTGTCATCTACAAATGTTTGGGTGTCTAGTCAATTCAGTATGAAGGACTTGGGAGAAGCCAGTTACATTCTCGGGATTAGGCTTCTTAGAAATAGGAAGTAGAGAATATTAGGATTATCCTAAGTGGTATACATTAATAAGATGCTGGCCAAGTACAACATGGACTCATACAAGGGAGCTCTAATTCCTTGCAGACATGGGTTGTCATTTTCTTCAAGGGACTGCCCTAAGTCTCAAGAAGAAAATGATAGAATAAGTAGGATTCCCTACGCTTCGGCTGTGGGAAGTCTCATGTACACTTCGACTATGTACTAGGCCAGATATCTGCTTTGCCGTAAGCTTGGTTAGCAGATATCAGTCAAACTCTAGGGAGGTTCATTGGCAAGCTGTAAAGCATATTCTAAAGTACCTTAAGGGAATGAGAGATTATATGCTGGTTTACAGAGCTGATAACTTGGTTCTTACAGGATACACAGACTCAGACTTCTAGGCAGATAAGGATGAGAGAAAATCTACTAGTGGATATGTCTTCACTTTGTCTGGAGGAGCTATTTCATGGAGGAGTATCAAGCAATCTTGCATTGCTGACTCGACCATGGAAGCTAAGTATGTGGCAGCTTATCAAATGAAGGATATAGGAGAATCAAATATCAAAGAAGCTGAGAGTTCGCAAGAAAATGATAAATAAAATGTATCAATAATTTCCAACTCTTCTTGCTCTCCTATTCCAAAATAAATCAAAACCATAACCTTATTTAGCAATTCCAGTGCAACTCAAGCAAATCTTGCATTTTTTCCTTTTTCTTATCTCTTTTCGTCAACTCTTCTCTATTTTTTTTCCACAAGATCACTCAAATTTTCAGCAATGGTGTTAAGGATTTGATATGAACTCCACTTTTACAGCTCAATCAGCATTCTTTTTGTGATCTTTCTTCTCTTTTTCTTTCAAAAAGTTTCTCTTTCTCTTTTCTTTCTTTTCACTCTTCTTTTGTCTTTCATTGTTGTTGTTCTTTTCTTTCTCGGTTTCTTTCTTTTCATCTTTTCTAGCAGCTTTGTCTTTTCTTTTCTTGTTTTCAATCTTTCTTTTCTCTTTCTTTTCTTTTTTCAGCTCAACTCAGTATTGATACATGATTGAAAGTAACGAATCATGATTTTTCTCCGGCACTCTCCCTCAACATTCTCGTACATATACTTTTGTCCATCAAGAGCATAAAGATATGAAAAATTATTTAAACTCTCAAAAACAAGCAATGGACAAAGTATGATAACGGGTTTTAAAGAAAGAAATCAACAATTTAGGCTCAAAATAGGCACTAGGGATAATATAAAAACAGATAGGCTTGAAAAGCTCAAACTATCCAAAGAAGGACTATTACCGTCATCCATAAGTTAAATCATGACTGTTTTTCTTATTTCGCCTCGAGAGGTATTCAAGTAAGTTATAGAATATTCCATGAATTTTAGTAGAAAACTAGGTTTAAGAACAATGTAAAGCATTTGATCAAGAACTACTTCATCCAAGTTAGTGCAAAAAGTCATGTATAAGCTATAAATGATCTAGAACATATGCTCTATAATCCATCATAAAGACATGCATTAAAAATATAGCTTGAAATCTCAAAGAAAATTAGAAAAAAATTTTGCTCACAAGAAGGATAAGGTATATGCATAGAAGAATTTTCAATCGAATCACCCCCCCACACTTAAACTGGACATTGTCCTCAATGGCCAAAGAAATAGAACAAAGAATAAACACTGCCAGGGGACCAAAAATAACGGGGAAAAGGGGAGAAAGAAAATACTTCCATACTTTGTGCTCAAAATAAAATTCTTTCTCAATTTCAAAATATTCCAAAGTAGCTCAATACAAAGAAAACACCAAGATAATTGATAAAAACTTGGACAAGGTATATCACCAAACCACTCCCCCACACTTAAGTTGGACACAGTCCTCATTGGCAAAAAATAAACACAAGAAAGCATCTCCAAAGGGACTAAAAATAATAATAGGTTAGAAAGTTTAAGTAATACTTTCCAAGTGCAATAATGCTCCAATAGGTATCCATACTTGAGGTAAAGAGAATGGCTTGTCCAAGAGGACTTTATTCCTGTAAAACAAAACATAAATAAAATCACAAGGAAAATAATAATAAAATAAAAACATACCTAAATAAAAGAAAACAAACTAAAGGGGAAAAAATACAAATAAAATAAAACTTTTTACACTCATCATGCTTCCTCATCAAATCTTTTGAAAAGAAATTAAAGCTCAAAATAGAAGATAGGCATGATGACTGTAGAATGAATGGAGGATTTTGAAAAATGGAAGGTTCATGAAAATGATTTGTCTCAACAAAGCAAAACACATAAACCTCATTCTCTAACATTCCTTTAGACATATAACTATCTTTTTCAACATATAAATGCAAGGGTATCTAAGCGATGCATCAACTTTGAAATCACCAATTAACCCTTCAAAAGAAGGTTTTTTTTTTTTTTTTACACAAGTAAAATTCCTCTTTTAACTTATTTGAGTTCCTAAAGATGGGATTGGGAAATCCTTACTTTTCCATGCTTCTACAAATACCAAGTTACCTTCCTGAAATTGGGGTGAAGGTTAGAGTTCGTGAACATTCTCAAAGGGTTTCTTAGAATGAATGATAAATCCAACTTCTTGAGGCATGTTAAACTCTAGACATCATCAGTGGGACCATTGTTCTCCAAGAAGTGAGAGGAACCTAAGAAATCATGTGATAAAGAGAAATTAGAATTAGCACTTAGAGTAGAATTGAATACCTCATTTTCCACATTGGACAATTGGTCCTCATATCCTCTCTCTTTTCCTTGGAGATTCTCTTGTTCAAGCATATGGGCCTTTATGACATCCTCAACCAACTTGGCTAGTTGTGTTCTTTGATAGTTCAATCATTAGGATACTTCTTTATGCCACTTAATGGAGGAATTTGAATTGACGACAAAAGAATGCACTGAGGCTTCAAGTGACGTCTCACAAAAAGCATTGATATAAGATTGCAACTTTGCCAAATTCTCATCATTGTAGCTCCTTTAATCTTGTGCCCAAAAGTTGTTGTCCATGATGATGTCAATCTTGCGCTCAAAGAAAAACAAAAATCAAATCGAAAATAAAAACAAAGAAAAATAAATAAATAAATAAACCAAAAAAAAAAAACAAAAGTTAAAAACAAATAATATAAAAATAAAGAAAAGAAAAACACACGCATTCCCAAACTATTTAAATATAAAAGTTAGTGGTATTTATAGTACAACAGGAAGTATGTTAGTCAATTAAGTCAAAGTTAGTAAATTAGATTATAAAGAGATACAAGATACAAACGATACAAAAGATGGTACCTTTGTGTGAAAAGAACAATTGTACATATTTACATATTTACCTATTTATATGGTTAAATCAACAAAATCCAAACTTTCATGCTATTGTTCCCCAACAATTGCGCCAAAAACTTGATGTGTATTTTATTTGGGTATAAAAATCATATATAAATAAACACATTCCTAATCAAGTTTAAATTAAAATGTTAAACCCAAATTACACATATAAGCAAGTGTACTCATCATTAACAGAGCATAGGGTTCAAACGAGTGTCGATCCTCAAGGAACAAGTAGGCATTAATCACCCTTCTTTCATTGTTTAACTGACTCTATAAAGTGAAAAAGAAATAAAATAAAACAAAAGAAAATAAAAATAAAAATATATACATGTCAAGGATGGAGAAGTATATAAGTTAAATCATTATTTTGACATACATGATCTTAAAGTACCTAATCATTATCATAATTAATTATTCTCTTGGCATAATAAAGGATTAAGGTAGATTCACTTCTTTGGTCAATCCGTGAAATCACTATCTTCACGATAAATTAGAATCACTTGGTCTCATCTCAACTAATTCATCCAAAAGATGTATTAAATACAATCCTTAATCAAATTCCCTTGGTCTCGACAAATTTAAAACATGAAATTAATTAGTATCTTCTCTTGATCTCAGAAGACATCAATTAACCTTTAATTACTAGTTCTAAACAATTAACCCCCTTGGTTCAGTAAGTTAATAGCCAACAGATATGAAATCAATTACTTGAAACCACCATCAACCTCCTTGGTCTAGTAAGCTAATGGAGAGAAACAACCAACTAATCTCGTATTAAGCACAAGTAATCAAATACCAAGAATAACAATCAATTAGTTAAAAGATCGAATAATTCTAAAAATCATGAATATCTAAAACAATGTCAAATTACAATAAAACAATTAATATATCATTGTTCAAGAAAAAGAAAACAAAACACTTATAGACAAGCTTCCTCCTTCTTCATTTGAAGACCTTCTTGTATAACCCTCCTTGAATTGAAGAATTCCTCATTTGATTTGAGTGATTTTCTATGATGATCAATGAATTCTCCTCTTTTCCCTTGTGTTTTCCATCTATTTATAGGCTGAAGAAGTACCTAAACTCGTTGGTTAAGGTACTTGGCCGAGTAGAAGTAGGAAGATACTAAAATTCTGTAGATTATCAAAAATCGCGTAGAAAAATCAAAGCACCGCCTCAACTTTAGGGCACAGCCGGCGCCGCCTTGGCTACTGGAGCCAGCGCCGGTTGTGTTTTGTTTCTTCAATCGTTCGTCGATTTTTTCTTAATTTCAACACAATGTTGTCTAGAGTGCAGCCGGCGCCACCTTGGCTACTGGAGCTGGCACTGGTTCCATTCTGTTCCGGTCTAGTTTGAATAATTTTGTCACTTCGAAGTTCATGTCATCAGCACATGGCCGGCGCCGGTTCCTCTGTTCTGGCCGATGCCGCCTCTATTGTAACACCCCGCTTCCTAGGCCCAATAAGGCCGGGAATGTCACCCCGTCCAAAGGATAAGGGGTCTTTATAACTAGGTTACACAATCAAAATAATAGAATAAAAATAATACTTAAACTTAAAACTTATTACAATCCAAGAATTCAAAAACAAATCCAGAATCAAATTATTCACTCTCAGCTCCCAAAGCACTACACAAAAATGAATAACAAAATCTCTTCCAAGGCAGACAACACTAGCTACTCATCCCCACAGCAGGATCGACCAGAAATCATGGTAAAAAGGGTGATGAGATAAAAATCTCAATAAGTTCGTGTGTGCTTTGAGTGTCTAGTGAAAACAGTTCGTGGATGCAAAGTGTAAGAATCTCATAAGGAAAATACTAGCAAGCAATAAATAACGTTTAAAAGCAAGAGTGGCATTTTCCTCTTTTCAAAACCATACACATACAATAAAATCAACCACTCAAAAAGGGCAGCCATGGGTTACCACACGTTGGGCCCCATAACCATACAACGGTCAGAATGGCACACTTTGTGCAGACTAACAAAAATTATTGGTAAGCAATAAATGATGTTCAAAAGTAAGAGTGGCGTTTTGGCTTTTCCAACCATACAGGTACAATAAAATCAACCACTCAAAAAGGTGGTTATGGGTTATCACACGTTGGGCCCTATGTCCACATGGTCAGTATGCCACACGTTGGGTATACTGCCGGTCAGACTGCCACACTTTGTCCAGACTGACAAAAGGTAGGTGATCGGCCTACCGGGTAAGATTCTCCTTCTTCTCTACACCCAAACAAAATCGGTTGTCCATTCTGGCAACACACAGTCCACATGACTGAAAACTATTAGCTCGGACCGGCATGACTAAGTAGTACTGACGTTTCTCTAAGTTGAGTTCATTTTCTAGAGGTGGCCTCCTGCCAGAAGACTTACTATTACTCTTCAAAACTAGTACTACTAGCCTACCCTTATTGTGTACTCAATGTAGATCATCCCACTTGAGAGAAAACTGATAAACCATAATTTTACTTGAAAATGGCAATAAAGGATTTCCAAAGTTTTTGTCAAAATCAGTTTTAGAAACAGTTTAGTGTTTCAATAAAATTACTTGTTGATTTTCAAATAATTGGTTTGATAGAAACAAGAAAGGAATAGTCCCTAATTGCCTTTACCAAATCAGTGTTCACAAACTTCGGGTTTAGCTTGCCCTAATAACTTTTTGCAACATACAAGTTTTATGCAGGAGCTTACCTGATCCTTGCTCAAAATAAAGGTCTCCAACAGCTGACCTAACCCCGCCTGGGGTAAACAAAGCCATAATTAAACTCAAGCCAAGATTCACCTTTACAAATAATTCTAGCTTAACTTACTGCAACCATGATCCTAGTGTCCCAAGCTTAAGGCCAGATAATAAATAAAGGGGTTTATAAGCTAAGTCTAGTTTGATATTAAAATAATTAAGGTTTTGGAAAATAGGTACTAATAAGTTAAAGGTTTAAATCTTACTAAAAATAAATTAGAGTTTATTTGATGAAGGGTCCTAGGTAGTATTAGGTAAAATAATAATCTATTAATAATTATTTGTTAGAAAATAATTGGTAACTAAAATTAGTTGTAAGTAAATTTTAATGGGTGTTGATTGAAAGATAATAAATAAATTTTAATAATATTTATGAATATAAGACTTATAAAATTAATATTTTACCTATTATGAATATTCATATGAAAGGCTTTATTATTATTTTATATAAAATCTATATATTTTATTTCTTTAATAAAATCCATTATTTATTTGACTAAAATATCACTATTTTATATAAAGGACCAAATCCACATTTTCCTAGGGTTTTTGAAATTTACTAGAAGAAATTATAGCATTAATTATTTTATTGAAGAAATAAAATTAGCTTAGGGACAATTAGATCATGATCATATTTCTATTGCCAACCACAATCATGAACATATACTCCACTCCAATTCATCAAATCATCCAAAACATGAATAAAGGCATAGATCTAAATTTACCAAGACATGATCCAACCTCTACCAACATAAACATATCCATGGCTTTAACAAACATACATGAACATAAACCCTATTCACCAAAGGTGACATAATCTCTAACATACTTGATCTCATAAACCACTCACGACATGGAGAGCATGCAGCAAAACCCTAAAAACGCCATACAATCAACCAAGACAATCCACTCATGCATCAATCCCATCTCCATCATATACACACATTTATTCATGCTTCAATCTCAACTCATCACAACAATACATGCTCAAATCCTAATCATAATCCATCTCCTTCCAATATCATCCTAGAGATATAAATTTAGAATTTAAAGAGAGGGTTGAAGAGGCTTACTTGATTGATGAGTACCTTGGAGAAGTTTTGAATGAATCTCAACTCATAGGAGACTAGATCTGTCCAAGAGAGATAAAGAAAACATGGCCATTGTTGAAGGAATCATTCGGTCAAGAGAGAGAGAGCATTCGGCCAAGAGAGAGGGAGAGGGAGAGAGAGAGAGAGAAAAGAGAAAAAGAGAGTCCATTAGTATGATTTTACACATATATATTCATTAGAGGTTGAAGATTAGTGAAGATGAAGTTGATTAAACAAGCTTACCTTGAAGGTGTTCTTGAGCCTTCACAAAAATACTGGTTTTCGATCTAAGAGAGAGAGAGTTGGATTTTGGAGTTTGATGTTAAAAGTGGTATGAATGGATTCATGGAAGTGAGTAGGTGAAATCTGGAATTTTTTTGAAGAAGATTGAAGTAGTTTTGGTGGCCTTAGGCGTGAGAAAGTGAGTAGGTGTTCTTGGTGTTCTAGGTATTCTTGAAGGTTGAAGAGAATGGAGAGGATTTGATTGAAGCTAGCCGGAATTTTGTGGGATTGGAGTGGCCGAATTGTTTGAGGGGTTTTGGTAATTGAATTTCTAGTTTGATAGGAAAAGGAAAGGCTGGTTGTTTGAAATCCTAAAAGAATATTTTAGGGAATCAATTTAGGAAACAAAATATGGTAAGAAGATCTTCAATGGAGGAGAGCTTTTGGAAGCTCTAATGGCCGACTGGTTTGCTTAGAGTTTTTGCTGGATGAAAGCTGTTTGAAGAAACTTAATGGTGGCCGAAAAGAGGGAGTACAATGGTGAAGGAATGTCTGGATGTTTAAGGGATGTTTTATGGAAGTTTACTAAACATATTTGCTGAAATTTTAGTCTTCAATCAATGGCTTGATTGGAGTAATTGTTGGAGATATTTTAAGGGCAGCCATGACTGATTTTTCGAGCAGAAAGTTGGGGAAGATGATGGAGCTCAGTTCATGGCTGTTCAAGAGAAGTTTATACAGAAAAATGGTGAAGTTTCGGTCAGGGCTGAAGATGGAGTATGGCTGGAAAAGTCCTGTACAGATTTTCGCTAGTTGCTAGAAATTTCTGGGCAGCTTTTGCTGCCATTTTCCAGCTAATTTTTAGAAGATTTGAAGGGGTATTCAGAGGTCTTTCAAGGTTGGTTTCCAGCCTTCCTTATGGAAGAAAAACGTGGCTAAGATGCTGGTGAAAAATTGGAAGAAAACAGTTTGGTTCAAGCTCACCTAAGCTGCGAATTTGACTAGAGAATTTTCTGGTTTGCACAGCATTTGTGCAGTCTGAATTTAGCCATAAAATTTCAGATTTTAAGCTAGTCAAGAGGTCTATTTTTTTGGCAGCATTTGGAAAGGAATGATGGCTGAAAATTTCGACACTTTGAATGCACAAGAAGTTGGAAAAATTCCAGATTACTTCCTGAAGAAAATGAACATAGCTAGAGTGGGGTTTTGAAGGTTCAACCATGGAGTTTAATCTCTTGGGAACCTTCCCTAACTCCTACCCATTTTCCGCCCATAAGATGTCTTACACTTAGAGATTTTTGAACCTTTAAAGTCACAGCACTTTACTGAAATTTTCTAAAATGAAATTGGCTAGAACAAATTGACCAACCTAATGAATTGAAAAGTAGGAAAAACTAAGGATCAAGAAGGGTATGAATTCCCTTGAAAATTTTTGTAGGGCACAAGAGTAGAATTAGGATACTCCTATTATGTATCCCCTAGGACAACACCTCTACTCTTCTTTAAAACACATAAGGCTGAAAATACAACCTTCCCAAACAAAAATAAAATTTAATCATGCTAAAGCTCCAATGATGGAATTTGAATCCAAGACCTCAAGAATTAATTCTAAAGCTCTAACCACTAAACCACAACAACTCTTGTTCTTATTTTCTCTCCAAAATATTTTTCCTATTTAATCCTCAAGCTATCTCCCTATTTTCACCTCAAGTAAAAATTACCATTTTTCCCTTCTTACTCAATAAACATAATTAAGCCATCGAGACTATAAAACACAAATTCAAAGCACATAAAATCATATAAAAATATATTTAAACATGCAATAAAATATGATATGTATCACAACCCCTTACTCTAAGGTTGCTTTCGACTGGGGTTTCACATCTATTCTGTTTTGCGATGTTTTTGCTTCGTTTTACCCTAAAAATCTGAAATAATGAACAAAATACCTTTCCAAGGGTAAAATCTCAAATATGAAGGAATATGGCTCGTTATTAAACAAAATGTATCACAAAAGAGCCTCAAATATCTAGGAAAAATATGACTAATTTAGCCCCTATCAGTATGGGTCATGGGTTATTTAAGACATAAACGTTTGTTCTTAATTGATTGATGAGAATGGGAATCTCATAATGTCTAGGTTATTATGTTGTGAATTTCAAATGGGGAATGGATTACTTTTAGCCAGTAAGTAGTCCACTCACTTCATGACATAAGAGTATCTTGAATACGTAGAACAGGACATGTAGTAATGGTTTCTAAAAGTATTATACGGTAGAAACCTAGACTACTACTGCTACAGTGTGGACTAGTACTGTATGACTTGAGTATGAGTTGGTAGTTTAACGAAGCTGGAAGCATGTACTTTGATATGCTATAGTTGAGGTTCTATCGGTAGACCAATATATTTGCATGTTGGGTATGTGTGACTAGTTAGTTAAAATAGACTTGTACAAGATAGTTTTTATACTATATCATCCCTTATAGTTATCTGAATGATCTAAATATCTAGGGTCCTGGGAAACATGACTTGGATGCTTACTTTAGGGTAACTCTCTTGGAAAGCAGAACAATTAGGGGCGGCAATATTGAACACGACACGAACACAACCCAGTTATAGCGGGTTAGAGTTGGCGTTTCGCGGGTTCGGGTTGAAACAGGTCGACCCGTTTAACTTTAAACGTGTACAGGTCATAAACGGGTTCAACCCGTTTCAACCCACAAACCCGTTTAACTTTTTTTAATATTTATATTTAATACTTTTTGTAATACCCTACAAATTTTACTATAGAAAATAGATAATTTAATTTTTTACATGAATTAATTGAATTAAAATTTATTATATGAATTAATTAAATTGTTTGTGTGTCTATTTTGTTTAATTATATGAGACCTCTTAAAGAAAATAAATGATATTAACGTGGTTATTTGCTTGATATATAATAAATGAATCATTCTTAATTAATTATTATTTAGTATCTATAATAATAATAATATTATTATGAGTTAGTAAGCAACAACCTTATGCGAGTCTAAAGGGGAAGGTTAGACCTTTAGGAAATAACGTATATAATATGCCTACAGGCCGAATCGAATATAGAATGAAAAGAAGCTCGTGTGGTGCATTCACCAGAGGGTAAGGTTCACTCAGCATCGATAGACCAGTTCGTATACTATGCTATTTCTGACATTGTGACAAAGACAATTTGAATTACACCCTACAAGGACAAGCCTTCCTTTCGTGCTCGTTTTCGGCTCTCCATTTGCTCTTTAAAATTCCTAGCATGCTACGACAAAAATTGTTATTCTAAATTTCTAGAGAAAATAATTTCTTGAACAATCCAATTTTATTGCAAAATTACATTTGTTTAGATTTTTAAGATTAAATCTTATAAATTTATTAAGATCTCTAGATATTTAGCGGGATGATTTGTTATTTTATTGGTTATTTATGACTTTATGGACTGTTTTATTAGTTTTTTAATTTTATATGATTTGATTTGATTTTTTTAAAATTTTTTGTGTAATGGTGCACAGATTGACGGATTTAGTAGGTATTCGGGTTGACAGATTTAGTAATTATCTATTTAATTTTTGTGTCTGATCATGTCATGTCGTGTCAACCCATTTTATAACACGAACATGACACGAAAATAAATGGGTTGATACGACATGACACGTTTATTAATCGGGTCGTGTTCAGGTTGGCCTATTGAGTGTAATTATCTCAAGTTGATATGATCCGTCAACCCGAACACGACACGATTGCCACCCCTAGGAACAATCCAAGAAGTCGTGGATCATTGGACTAGAAGCCTAAAGATGGTAGATGTCATTTAGAGAGGTGTTAGTACATTTCTTCCTCTCTAAATGTACGGCGATGTATAGAGAGGTATTTTAGTCATTACACTTGTAGGTCGGAGACTTTGCTAACGTAACATTGTCCTTAGGGTCAATATTTCCTTATAGTAATATTAGGAAATATTTAAAATGCAAAATACAACTATTTATATGGTAAGGGTATTTTGGTCATTTTAGTAGCCAAGGCGGTGTGTCTTTTGGTCCCCAGTATAGATCTTGAGTCCTAATTAAATATAGGTTAAGGAATTGGTCTTAAATTAAATTAAATAGAATTTATTTTATTTAAGTAGTCTGATTTAATTATTGGGTTAGAATAAAATAAAGGTCCATGGAGAGAGAGAATTAATTAAATTAGTTTAGTGAGTTAATTAATTGTTCAGGGCTTTGACCTGGTTTGAATAATTAAAAATTGACCTGGGACTAAACTAATATGGGCTTGTTAATTAGACTAGTTTATTTGGGCTGAAAAATTAATTATTTATTTTGCCATTTATTTGGTTCTAATTAGAATAATTAATTTAGTCCAAAAAGGCTAAACTAAGAGTCCAATAGGCAAGTCCAGTTTAACCTAGAGTTTTATTTAGGTTAAATAGGAGGATAAAGAGGACGTGGTTTTTACCCTTCTAAGGGTTAAGAAAACAACGTTGTTTTTCCATGCTTCTGGCGTAAGAAAAAAAAAACATAGACGCCTTCTCTCTCTCTCCAAGAAAATTTCTTAGTCTGTGAGTTGTTCACCAAACGGGATTAGGCAGGCCATATACTGAAAGATCAAGAGGTTGGTGTTCATACACATGCACAGACAGAGTAGGAGGCTTGTAGAAATTGCACCAGATTCCACCAGCACACCTACCCCAATTTCACACATTTTGGTCCAGCCAATTCTGAGAACGAAAAAAGAGGTAAAAAAATTTTTCCCTTGGAGTCCCACCAGGCCGTGACCGGCGCCAGCTAGGCCGCCGGAACCAGTGCTGGCTGTGGCCTGGGAGTTTCTTATTCTTCATTTTTTTTAGTTTTTGCTTCCGCTGTGTGCTTTGTTTTTTCCCCCTTTAAACCTTCACCAACTCCATCCCAGCCCACTGAAGTGATGCCGTCTGCTCCCTCTGGCTACATAGGACAAGGCAATTCCACCGGGAAGCTCCACGGGACGCAGGGTGAAACATGTGGTAGTGAAGAGAAAGTCTAATAGGATTCCTAGTAAGCATTCCAAGAAGGGTGTCGGTACTAAGTCTGAGACCGTCCATATTTCTTCATTTACCCCTGATGACTGCTGGCTGCTAACTTCCAATGTAACATTTCCTTTGCTGAACAAATTTATGTTTTTTGCTTTAACATTTGAACAATTTTAACTTTATATTTTCTGCATGAATAATCTTACTCTTGAACTGACAATCCTGCTGATCCTTCTGATAATATGGTTGATACTAAAACCTTCTGATTAATTTACTATTCTTCTTCTTAATTCCTTACTATTTCTCTTTTGCTAAACTCTTTTTGATTGATGCCAAATGGGATAAATTGAATTGTGGTTTTACGGATTGTGACTTGGGTTATATGGATTGTGTTTTTAGTTTTATGACTTGATGTGACTTTGTGGATTGAGGAAATTAAATTGTGATTATGGAGAAGATTATGCTTATGAATTTGGTGTGCATTCTACTGTGATTCGGTTGAATGATATCTCTCTCACTGTTTTTTTTTTCTTCCTCCTAAATATGAATTGTGAACTTGAAATATGCCTTATTTCACTCAGTACTATCGAGTGTGATTATGACAATGGCTGTGATGCGCATTATGCAAAATCTTTGGATTGCGAATTATGTATGGTGATCATGTTCAGATGATGAATACTTGAGTGGATACATGCTTATGAAAATTGTGTTATTTCTCTTTGGTTGCACAGTGAAAACTTAGTGTTAAAAATCTAAAAAAATTGGGTTCAGTTAATTTTTGGAAAACCATTGATCTATCTTTGTGGAAATTTTTTTACCTTACATAAACACAGAGGGAGTAGTTTTTTTTTTTTTTATCCTCAATTTGTAAATCCAAAATACTAGTCCAAAAATACTTTTACAGGAAGTGATCTTCTGTCTTATTTTGTCCTATTTTGGATGCACATTTTGGAAGTCTAAAATTTCAAATCCCAGTTTAGTTTTTAAACACACTTCATTGTTAGTATTTCTTTCTATTGTTCATATATGCACATACATAGGAGGAGTATTATTGTTGATGATTTATTCTCTACACCTCTTCATGTATATACTTATATATTTATCTGTGACCACTATTTGGCTATTTCTTTGAGAAATTATCCTCTTTATGGAAGGAAAGAGGATAAGGAGGTTGGTTGGGCCATAAGCTCATTGAGCTATGTTTATGCGACTATGTTTAATTTTCCTTATCTTAATCTCATAAGCACTCCTTAAGTCCTATAATGAGAGAATTCATTCCAGTTAAAAATATTCCTATTTCTCTCGGTCTAATATGTTCATATTATCTATATCATTTTTTTTGTATCACAATCCCATCAAGTTTGTCATCACTCAAAAAGGGGGAGATTGTAAGTCCTAAGGGCATTCTCTTGTGTTTTGATTTATGACAAACATTGATAAGGATTAACTTGTGTAATCTATATGATAGGAAATATTTAACCTTAGTTCTTCCAAGGCGTGCAAATGAGTCTACTACGCAACTCTTAAATAATGGAATCCAAGAGAGGGTGATCAAGTATAAGACAAACTTAAGAGATTGCATACCGAGAAGCTCTTAAGAAGAATCATAGACTAGGAATTATTGTCAAGGTATTATTTGTAAATTCCTATGTCTCTTTACCTTAAATTCAATTTGTTTTACCTTGAAGCACTTTAAATGATTTCAAAAGAAAAGGATATTTATGAATCTAGATTTTTTGGTTGAAGTAGTTTTGGATAGACATTTGAATCCAAAATAACATCCAATGATCTGTAGCATTTTTAAAATATATCTCTTTGCTTAGAGTATCCTTTTGGACTCACCTTTTGGACGCACATCCTTCCACCTTGTGGATCCAAAACCTTGAAAATCCTGACATGAGTAACTAGCCGTTACTAGTTGTTGGGACTTCGGGTTTGGCTCTTATAAAAGCTTCTAAAACTCAATTTCGAAGCAGATTTTTGTACTATCTCTTTTAGAAACATACTTATACTTTAGAATACAAAAATTTTCCTTTTCATTTGTGCTTCAAAGTGAAATAAAATTGTTCCAAAGATAAAAGGTATTAGTCCTTAGTTTTTCATATTTTGATCAAATCTGTGAGCTATTTCTGTTCTCTTATTCAATCAGCCTTGTATCAAGGTTAAGAAGGTAAACCCCAGTTGCGGTGAGCCTTGATTGTTATGTTTAAAGATGTTAGGTATAAAACCAAGTGTGGTGATCCTCTTATGTAAGATTGGTATCACCTACCACCATTGATTTGGAAAAATGTTTTAGTGAGCGGTGTTAAAATCCTTAAGTGAGAACTTAAGGTAGTGGATGTAGATTATCTAAGGATTGAATCACTATAAATCCTTGAGTCTTTTCTTGTGCTGTTTGCCTAAATTTCTTCACTACTTTTTTTTTTGTTGCTAATTCTCAAATATTAAATGTTGTATCTTTTTATCTAAAATTAGTGGTCCATTTAAGACTCTTGCATTTTGTAGCAAGTCTGTCCTTGATAGCTCAACTACCCATCTTTATTTCATACTATCCTCTCATTATTCTATGTTGATTTAAAAGATCCCTTTCTAAACTCGTAAAGCTACGAAGCAACTCTGCTATTCAGTTCGCCCTTCTCATAGGACGTCAATTTTTTAATTTGCATTTGTTTGCCATAAACTTATTCACCCTATCTTTAAGGTTTATCACCTCCAAAACACCTTCTAAAC
The DNA here is from genome assembly GCA_026120185.1 of Voacanga thouarsii. Taxonomy (NCBI): domain Eukaryota; kingdom Viridiplantae; phylum Streptophyta; class Magnoliopsida; order Gentianales; family Apocynaceae; genus Voacanga; species Voacanga thouarsii. The sequence goes on along the minus strand of JANUWF010001095.1, from coordinate 1,033,797 downwards.
ACAAAATCATTGCTTTGTTCTTGAATTTTTTGATTAAAACAATAAAAAAAATCCAATCTATCTTCACAAATCTTATTTTTCAATCCCTCCATTTGGTGCACAATTTCTTTGATCTTTTTGCATAGGATCATTACCCATACAATGGAGATTATTGTGGTATGATTTTTCTACAATTTTTATAGTTCAATTTTTCATATTGATTATTGGATATTTTCGCGTGCATTATGGTCCAAATATTCTCGTTTTTCTTAGTTTATTGGATTGGGTGGAGATTTTGCATTCTTTGAAGAATAGATTGCATGGGTATATAATTGACAATGATATTTTGTTGATGCAATTCATGTCTTACACTTTTTGGTAGCTATTAAGCATGCCTCTCATGTGTGTAATTTTGAGCCTACAAAGACATGTTCTCTTCATATATTAAGAGATGCTTGTTGTGCTTAGTTATTTATATGTTTAACTTGACATTGTGATTATGAGCTTTAAATTATGACATGAATGGCATTGCTAATTTGATCATGGGTATTGATATTGTGTTTGGGATTGGACAATGGATATCTTTTTGCAGGTATTGTTGGGGGAGTTTGTGTTGCGTTTAGTGGTATATTAAGGTGGTGGATGAGATGAGTGGGTATTATAATTGTGAGGAAGTTGAGAGTTACGTTTATTGTGTCTTAATGAGTGATCTTGAGTGAGTTCTATCCTTCTTCCTTTATCCTATCTTTGTCTATCATCACATCATTATGTCTAGGGGACCCAAGGGAATGGCACTTGGGGCCAAGAGAGTTAGAGCTTCATCTTCTTCTACACCATCTTTTGAGCCTCTACCTACCCAGTCTATCCAATTCTTTGATCATACATGTCATATATGGTACCAAAGTCACCAACATAACAAAATCATAGTAGAAAAGATGTACAAGCCTTCATTCGATAATTTATTGTAGCTTTCCACTATATTTAGAAGACTGGGTTGGGAGCATAATATCTGACTTGGGGGAGCTTATTATCCTGTGAGGGTAAAAGAGTTTTATGCTAATATGCAGGATAAGAAGAAAAATAATCTTCAGGTTATCTCTACTATGGTCAAGGGGGTGCCTATTGAGTTTGATAAGGCTAGATTAGCAAGGATCTTGGGTGTACCTGATGATGGTCTATGGATCGTTGTGAACTATAATAATCAAAAGACTATTTCTGATCCTACTTAGGATGTTGATGCTGTTAGAACTAGTTTGCAGATATGGAGGAAGGGGTGAATAGGACAATATCACTATTTCTCCAACAATAATCTTGAGGCTCAGCTGCATGCCCTAGTCTACATTTTTTCTTTCAATATTTATCATAAAACTAGTGGCTTCAATAAGTCTAGAGTCCTTGATGTCTATATCCTTGACAAGACGATGACGAGTGTGCCTATCCCCCTTACTCCTATTATTATTCAGTCTATGAGGGAGGTTGCTTACTCTTACATCTCAGCTAAAATCCTAAAATTTTCCATACTCATTATGCATACCTTACTGGACTTTAGAGTGAGTTGTGATAGAGAGATTAATGAGCAAACCATTGAACAGGACTTAGTGACCAAGAATACTTTGGTTTAGTGCGGCTATAGATATGATGAGAGAGAGAAAAGGTGCAAGAAACCTTATGAGGTATAGCATCCGCGGATGGTGGAGCTTCCCTTGATGATGATGAAATGGATGAGCAGTCTACCCGACCTCGCACCCGTGCCAGTAGTTCTCATTCTATTACTGATTTTAAGGCACGCGTAGAGGCCTGATTGGAGTAGTTAAGCCTTGGACTTGAGACACAAACAACCATCCTCCTCCAACTGCGAGATTCATTGCTGATCTTCATAGACGTCAAGATGTCCAGGAGTAGCGTTCAGCTACTTTGATATAATAGTCCGCTAGTGCCTCCACTAGTAGAGCCGACAGCGATCCTGATGATGATGTTGGGACTAATAATGATGATTCTGAGGATGCTACCTCCTGATTCACTATTTACTCACTTTTTTTTTTAATTTTATATTATTTTTCTTTTATTTATTTTCTTTTGACTTTTAATGACTTTTCTTAATTTTTAGCTGTTGCTTTCTTTTGCTTTTTCTAGATTTATGTTTTTTTTTTTTGGTTATGTTTTCTCTAGGTATCATTCTCAAATGACTTCTTGTGATAGATTCACATGTGTTGGAACTAATTTGTAATGAAAGTATTTTCTTTTCTTTATTCTTCCTTTTTATTTATTTTGGTCTTCTTGGCTTTGCTGTCATTGTTATATTTTTTGCCATTGAGGACATTGTTTAGTTTAAGTGTAGGGGGGAGAGTTTAGCATTTATGATATTTTCCATATACATTTTTGCTAAAATTTTTGTGAATTTCATTATTTTAGCAAGGTTATAATTATCGTTCTTACTTAGATATGAGTTTTGTCATTTATTTGGTGGACTTTTATCAATAAATTAGTTTATTGGATGAGAGATGTTAAGACTTGAAGAATTTGAGTTAATCTTGTTTATGTATTAGTGTTTGAGTGTTATTTGACTCGTCTAGTTTAAATATGGATAATGTGATGAATGTGGAGAAAGTTGTTGGCTAACTCTTGTATTATGGGTTTAAATGTTGCTTAACTTCAAGTTGTGATAAGGAATGTGAGAAGGGAAAAATCTTTGAGTGGAAAGATTGTGAAAAAAACTTAATTGTGAGTTGAAAAATGAGAAAAATGAGTTGATTGTTGTTTTATTGTTGAGGGAAAAAAAGTACTTTTTGCTTGATTATGGGGGCCAATACGGATAGTGAAGAAAAATCCACTTTCTTGAGGCTATGAATTCCCAAAGCAAGAAGGAGAAAGAAAATGTTGAAAAAAGATGATGAGTGATGACTACAAGGGGGCCAATACGGTGTATGAAGAGAAATTCATTCACTTGAGGCTATCAATTCCCTAAGTCATTGAAAATAATTGAGGAAAAGAATGGAGTGTTTTCCTTACATCATGACTTGAGTTGTACACTTTTTAGATTTATAATGTTTGAGTTGGTAAGTAGCTTGACTTGTATGATTCATGTTATCTATGTTTTACTTGAAGGAGGAAATAATTTTCTTGGACTAAAGTATAAACTTGCTTAATTTGACTTCAAAAAGCTTGTTATGTCTTATCAAGTGCTTCAATTTGCAATTATTTTCAAAGGGTTGAATGAATGACAAAGTTATATCTAAAGTTTGAAGGGAGATTATAAACCTTGTTGTGATCAAAATTTTGGAACAATAAAAGCTTGTATTTTCTTGATTATTTTCTTCTTGACTTAAGTATTTTGCTTGAGGACAAGCAAATGTTCAAATGTAGAAGAATGTGATAGAGGCCAAATTCATCACTATTTTTCTAGTTATTTGAGGTTAATTTGAGATACTTTGATGTAATAACTAGGCATATTCCTTCATATTTGATATTTTGCTTGTGGAAAGTGTTCTTGACATATTTGTATAGGATTTAGTAGATTTTGAGCCAAAAGTATAAATTTCTAGACTTGACCTAGCACCAGGTGAAGTTATGCAGCAGGCGGCAGGTCTGCTTTGGAAAACCAGAGCAAAAATAAAGCAACTATTGAGGAGAAAACCAGAATGCACCTGGCGCCAAGTTGCTTGAAGTGACCAAGCACCAAGTCTAATATGTTTAGAGGCGATTTTGTGCACAAACTTAGTATCTTCTAAAGTATTTTGGTATTTTTTGAATTCTACTCAGACTAGACTTCTCAAACCACGAATTATTATGTCAAGGGAGCTTATAAATACAAGAAAAACATACGACAAAGGTGTGAATTCAAGGATCCAAGCTAACTACTTATTGTTCAAAGACAAATTCACCACTCAAATGAGCATTGTTCAAGAGAGGTGTTGAAGAGAAGAAGAATGGCTTGTCTATTAGTTCTATCTTTTATCATTTATTTACTTTTCTAGAATAATGATGTGCTTAATGTTTTTTTTTTTTTATTGTAATTGGATATTATTTTAAAGATTATGATTTTGAGTTAATTGGGATTTTTGATCATTTTATTGTTATCCTTGGTAGTTGATTGCTTGTTATTATTGGTTATTGATACATTTTCTTCTAATTGACTTAGGAAATGTGTTAAAAGTTTATTACTTTGATTTCATATTTGTTAAATCTTAATGGACTTGGGAAGCGAAGTTAAGATTAAAGAACTAAGTAATCAAAGATTAGTTGATTTTAACTAGAGCATAGGATTATTAACCAATTTCATATTCTTTTATCACATAGAGTATATGGGTAATTATTGAAGGAAGAATTTAATTGATCTTTTGGCTATTTTAGTGCGATTGAAAAATCTGCTAAATTAATTAATAGATAGTTGTTTCATGGATTGGGAAAGAAGTAAAGTCTACATAAGTGAGTTCATGATTTGGGAAATGATTGAATTTTACTTAAGTTCCTTCATGATGCCAAGATGACAATTGATTGTGATAAATACTAAGTGAATCAATATTATGTTTCTAAGTTAATTGTCTAGTTACATGAAATTACATTATTGAGTTATATATGTATATTGTGTTTATTTTTCCTTATCATTATTTTATCACTTTATTGGGTCGATTAAATAATAAATGAAAAGTGATTAGTGTGTACTTGTTCCTCTGAGGATCGATACTCTTTAATTCCCTATACTATGCTTGCGATAAGTATACTTTCTTGTATGTGTAATTTGGGATTAATATTTTAATTAAAACTTGGCTAGGGATGAATTTAAATTTAATGATTTTTATACACCCAAAATTTACACATCACTCTTCCTTCTCCATTTCAAGGCACAGTTTTATGATTTATTAATGTTTTTCTCTTCTATAATATTTACCCAAAAGATGCATATATCTTTTGAACCTCACCATCTAGAGTATTGTACTATTATCTCCCAATTATATTTAATTATGGGATTTCATCAGTAGCAAAGAATGATGATTATATACATTGAAATAACTACTTTTTATCCTGTAAAATGCCTCTTTGTCCATCAACCTTGGAAGATTCTAAAAACTATTCATGGATTGTTATTTAAATGGATTTACTTTGATGTACCTTATGTGCAAGGGAGAGTTATAATTTTATCCAGCCTTCGGTAATGGCACCGCTGCAATACGCAGCTCATTTGCCTAGAAGAGAACCTTGTTTTCTTGAGGGATGGATAATCCTCTCTCTCTCTCTAACTTATTTTTATTTTGTAGTAGTAATAAGTTGAATTCCTCTACTTTCAGACTCATGCTTTGAGGAAACTTTCCTCTTCTTGGCCTTTGATGTTCAAGAGACCATCGTGGGCCTTGAAGGGGTGTTCAAAAATTAAATCTTTTAAGCAAATAGGTGTGATAAAATTTGGTGAGATTCAACAAATGTGTGAGGAATATGAAGAAACCGTGACTTTAGGGGAGCTTAATAAGGTTGGGGCTTTTCAAATTCCTCAAGAAATTGATATAGCTTGAAAGAAAGGATGGATGGGTAACCAAGGAAGGAAAACGAAGCTGCAAATTGAGAGAAAATGAAGCGATTTTGAAGCAGGAAAATGAAAGAAAACTGCTATTTCTTTTTATTTTGTTGTACTGTAGTCCAGGAGGAGCCAAGTCTATAAGCCTAACAAAACGACGTCGTACGGCTACCTGTTAAACGGTGCAGTGCCGTTGTGAATGAAGAGAACCACCACGAAATGTACTTTGCAGTCTGCACCTTGAAGTCTTCGTTGTTGCATTTTACCCTTCGATTATTAACATTTGATTTTTAATTTATCTCATCATCCAATTTCACATTATCCTTGAGCTAGTATTTATAATTTTCTATACATTTTTAAAGAAATAATAAAAAATCAAAGTTGGAATAATGAGGGAAACATGATTATTTCCATGGCTTTACACATTAAGCAGGAGAAATGCCTTCTTTCTTAACCAAAAGCTATAAAAAAAAAAGTAAGAATTTTAAATTTTGTTCTCATTCTCTTGGAAGTTACATTAAAAAAAAATATATATATATTATAAGGTGAATAAATCAAATTTGTTAAAAAAAATAATTTTTGTTTTGCTCAAGCTTAACTTAATAGTTGAACTAAAGGCAAGACTCACATCCAAGTACACCGAATTTAATTAATTATTTTTAATTTTGTTATAAATCTTATATATGTCCTTAAATTAATAGGAGTAACACCTAATATTATAAATAATATCAAATTTAAGCTCCAACAATAAATGCACCTAAATACGTTACTTCATTTAGTTTCTAGCTTGGATCAAATCAATGTCTCCCCATCTTCTAAATTTGACATGGTCAAAGATCCAAAACTTCTTTTTGCAATATATCTATTTATTGCAATATAAGTGTCTAGGTCAACAACTCATATACCATGTGCGTATATGCCATATGTAAGTAGCCTCCTAGATTATTACAGAAAAAAAATTATACACACACACACAATTGAGATCATTGTGGTATTGTCACTTAACATTTTTTAGAGTATTAGAGTGCAACATGTAGAGACTTCCACTACAAGTGAAATTTTAGATGATTAAGTAGAGATTCCTGTAGAAGTGGAAGAGTTGAATAAGAAATTTTATTATTTAGAAAATTAAAAAGTTAGAAAACATGTCTCTTCATTATTCGATATGGGTAATAGCCCAGAGGCATGAATTGCAAATTTTGATTGACATAAGCACCTATATAGATACAACATAGCTTAAACTACAGAAATATACAAAATTGATTTATCCCGAGAAACGCTCGGGTCTTTGACCTAGTATTGATTAAAAATGAAAAAAAAAGTCTTAATTGTATGTGATTATCTGTCTTCTCTAAATATAGTATTTGGTTTTTTTTAAAAAAAAAAAAATTGGATGAAATCCATTCACAATCATTCTTATATGATTTTTTAAAAATATATATTATTGTATTTTCTTTAATATAAATTAATTTTATAATTCATGATTGATAGAAATATTTGAGGGTACAAAAGAAAAATCAAAGTTTTTAAAGACAAATAATTATTTTAGTCTCGTATTTATTTAGTTTTTATAGTAACTTAGTCTTGTATCCTTTTTTTTTCCATTTATTTTAGTCCAGCCACTAAAATTTCAATTGAGACTAATAGAGATATAAACGTGATATCATATAGTGAAAATGATAAAGTTTAAAAATGAAAATTCATTTTTTTAAGTGAGTGTAGAGACAGAAAGTTAGACAGAGATCCTTAGATTTATCTCCTTGGTGGTTGCCTATTTTCCTCATGTGTTTTATTACTTTAGCTGTTTATATTCAGTTTACATGTGGATTGCTAATTGGAGGGCCAAGATTGTCCTTTGATAGTTAGGTTCATTCGTGAGTTTGGTGATATTAGGCTATTTCTTTGTACTGCTAGACTTTAGGCTTTTGATTTTCCGATGCTAATCAACATGTGGACTTGTGCCACTAGTTTTCTTTTTTGAATCTTGTCGTATTAGTTTTATGTATGTTTACTTGTAGTCTGGCTTTATGGCTGTTTATGTTGGTCTTTTTGGTTGCTAAGTTTTATTTTAATCATTTATGTTCCATACTACCTGTGTCCTGTGTTTGGGTCCTTATAGGCTTCTGGATTTCTTCCCTTGTTTAGTTTTATAGTCTATACCAAGGTGCTCTTGGGGAACCTGTACTGTTTCTTTGTGTTCCTTAGATGTTCTTCATCCTACCTTAGTTTTTTCTTTTATTTTTGGAGAGGTTTGATCTTAGGTTGTGCTTCTCCCTTTTGGCTTGCTGTTTTCCTCCCCTGATTTTGAATCCAAACCTCTGACACTTTTTTTTCTCCGAACTATGAACATCTCTTAGTCTGTCAATGCATATATTTTGTTATCTAAATACCAAAAAACCTCCTTTACTTAGTGGCCCACTTGCCTTGTCCCACTTGGTCACCTAACATGCTCTTTCGTTGGGTGCCCTGCTTATTTTTATTTGACCATCTCCCCCACTTTTTATCGCTTTAACCTATGCCTTCCTTTTAACATGGCCAACACAGAACCAATGGTCAATTGGGCAATGACTAGGCAACGGATCATCCGAGCACACAGGCTAGTACAAGCTGAGATGGGGGACATGGCCGGGTCCTTCTAGGCCATTAAATATTTTAACTGGTCAAAGTTCAAAAGGTTTGTAGAATATTTCAGAAGCTTTAGGACATTTTTGTACATGGTAGAGAAACCTAGATTTGTATAGAATTCTCTAGAATGTCATATAACCTTGCAAACCTTTTATAGAATATTATGGAGAATTCTAGAGACTAAGTACTGTAGCAAGAGTTTGGAGAATTCTCTAGAACACCTTTGAAGCTAAGGTTTGCCTATAAATAAGCTAAACCTCTTATTTGTAATCCATCAAGTTGTGAATATAAACTTCTAAATTCGCTCCAAAAACTCTTGCTCATTAGCATTCATTGCCTTCTAACACTTGGCTCATTTTACTAATTAACCACCATATTTTTATCATTTTCATTCTACACTTAAACTGATCTCACAAGTTCTCTAAATAAATCTTGAAGTTTGCTAGAGCTTCATAGGCTAATTAGTGTTAATCTAGCCATCTAGTGACAAGTGGTATTAGAGTTTCACCTAGGTCAGGCTTCTAGTTGGCTTCCATTTTCGATTTACCAACACCAAGGAATTTAAAGTAGAGCATGTTAGTTGAGAGACCAAGAGAAATCCGCGAACTTGGAACTGCAAGGATAAGTCGACCACTCAAGAGCCATTAGCAACATTTGAGAAGAGACTAGCTCTGGTGGAGCTAGCTATGGCAAACCACAATGACCACATGGAGGAGTTGGACAAACGCATCACACAACTGGACAGGGAAGAATTGTGTGAGAACATGCAAAAGGTACTCAATGAGGCTGTTGATGAACTTCTCAAAAGGGACAATGCTATTCGGCTTATGATTGAAGCTCTCTACTAAGAAGTTGCCAAGCTCAAGAGCGAGCTTGAAGCTTGCAAGGCACAGTTAGCTAGGGAAACTAACGTATCTATCAGGGAGCCATTATATGTTTGAGAAGAACTCCATCAATTGAAGGCCAAGCTAGATACTTACAATTCTCAAATAGTAACAGATGCTGTTCTGGCCGCAACAAAGATCAAGGTGCCAAGGCCAGAGGCTTATGATAGTGTTAGAAAGGCACAAGATATTGAGAACTTCCTCTATGGAGGCGAATGCTACTTCGATACTCTTAACTTCTTTGATGATGATAACAAGTTGTGCACCACTCCATTTTACTTGAAGAATACAGTGCTCGTGTATTGGAGATAGAGATGTGATGACATATGGAGGGAGCCGACGCCATCACTATGTGGGAGGAATTTAAAGCCAAAGTTAAGAGGCAATTCCAACCTACGAATGCAGAGGATGAAGTTCTGACCAAACTTCATTGACTTTAACACAAAGATAACCATTTTTTGAGAGTATGTGCGAGAGTTTTCAGAACTCATATTAAAGATCTCGAATATAGCCCTGAAAAAAGCCTTGTTCACTCTCATGTATAGCCTAATGAGCTAAGCTTGAGTTTTAAAGGTGAGCAGTCAAGGACATTACATTTAAGTTTCAATGGAAGGAAACTGGTAATAATAAGGGTAAGAAGCCAAGTCATAACAAAAGTGGGGGAGACAAGGCCATGCTATCTCCTAAGTCGACTGGATTTAGAGGGAGTAAGACAAACTAGACCAAGAGTGCCAAACACGACCAACCAAAACTGACGACTGAATGTATCCTTTGCTAAGGGCTCATGTTTGCAAAGGATTGCTTGAATCGAGACAAGATAGAAGCCTTAGCCAAAGACCTATGCTAAACCGAATATACATGGACATTTCCATAGCTAGACACAACATGTTGGCTCTAGTGGACACAAGAATCGATGTTAATTATATAAGTCCAGACACAAAAAAGGTGATTGACTGAATATGGTCACCGACTAAGGGACAATTCAATAGCATGAACGGTAAATGGATGCACCTAGAAGGAGAAGCTAAGAACGTGACTGTTCAAATCGGTTAATGGTAAGGTAAGGCTACCTTTTCCGTAGCTCTGCTAGATAATTATGAAGTTATTCTTGGTATAGATTTCTTGACTACTTATATCCTATTTTGGTGTTAAGCAAAGGCACCATGCTTATAATGTAAGGAGATAAGTCTTGCATTATAAATATTTGTCATGAGAAAGAGTTGAGCCTGAAGTAACTCAACAATGGTAGTTAATGAGTCAAACCAACATTTGCTGCCATCATTCTAGAGGTGGATCTTCTGACCCCCGAGGAAACTGTGAAAGTACCCATCCCATATAAAATTGCCAAGGTCCTAAAAAAGTTTGAGAATTTTATGCTTGAGAACCTACATAAAAAACTTCCACTAAGACAAGAGGTGGATTATACCATTGAGCCAGTAAATAGTGCTAAGTCGATATCTGAACCACTATACCAAATGTCTCCAGAGGAGTTTAAAGAACTTAGGAGACAACTTAAAGAATTTTTGGAGGCTAAGTTCAAAAGCTATCAAAGAGCCCGTATGGAGCACCTTTTCTCTTTTAAAAAAAGAAAGACAGAACCTTACAGATATATAATGACTTCAGGCCCTCAACAAATAAACCATAAAGAACAAATATCCAATCTCACTAATTGTCGATTTGTTTAATTGATTATAAGGGGCCAAAGTGTTCTCTAAGTTGGATATCTGCAAAGACTACTAGCAAGTATGGATTGTAGAAGGGGATGAACTAAATGGATTTCATTACAAGGTACGAGTCGGTTGAATTTCTACCGAAGCTGTTTTGTTTAACTAATGCACTAGCTACATTTTGCACTCTCATGCAACGAGTACCAACTAAATTATAGATAAATTTATTATGGTTTACCTCAATGACATAGTTGTCAATAGTAACATTATGAAAGAGCACAAGAACTACATTTAGCTTATTTTAAAGGCACTTCAGGCAAATAGCTTATATGTCAAAAAGGAGAAGTTTTTATTTAGACTAAAATCTTTCTTGAGACATATTGTGAGGGATGGAAAGATTTGCATAAACTTCTAAAAGATTAAAGCCATTGTGGAGTAGGAGGCTCCAACAAAGGCCACCGAGCTCTGTTCTTTCTTAGAGCTTGTCAACTACTACCGGTATTTCATCGAGAGGCACTCAACCATTGCAGTATCATTAACTGATCTATTGGACAAGTGGTAAGAATGGAGTTAGACTTCTAAGTGCTGACTAACATTTGAAGCCTTAAAAGATATAGTCATAAAGGAACTTGTGTTACTAGATTTCACTAAATTGTTCGAGGTGTACACAGATGCTCTCGATTTTGCAATTGAAAAAGAGTTCTAATACAAGAATATTACCCAATAGCCTATGAAACTGCAAGTTAAACAACATGAAATGATATTGGTTAATATACAAAAAGAATATGCTTGTGATTATCCATTGTTTGGCAGAATTATCTCAAGGCCTTATATCATTCATGATCAAGATAAATAATATAGTAGTAAGCTTGTAACATCCCTACTAAAGAGAACAGTGGAAGCATATCAACATTGCATGTCGTCTCGTCTAGTTTTCTAGACAATGGGTTTTTATAACGAAAACAACAGGGTACATACACATATGTAAAGTCTGGACTCGACAATAACCCACATTGATGGCCACACATATACCTATATTAGTGAATCTTATACATGCCATCTCTATCTATAATACAATACAGTATATGATCAGAAAGAAAATTGTCCAGACCTATACCGCTGACTTTGTGGTATCGTCCTTCAATTGTAGGTCCATTTAGCTCTGGATCCTACAAAGGGTAAGATAAAAGACACGTGTGAGTGATGAATCACTCAATGAATTTTGTGTGTGCTAATGCTTTGTGAAAGAATAGGGTACAATTTTTTTTTTTTTTTGGAATTGCATATCATTTGTTCATCGAAAATAATTGCAAAATTCTCTAAAGAAGAGATTATCCAGAACTTATTCATTTTTGGAAAACTGTATTTCACTTTTAAAACATTGCCCCAATTTCTAAATCACAGGCACTTCTCCAATAGAAGGTCAGCCTGTATGCAAAGCTTATAAGTCTTCACATTCGGTATCATAATCTTATTGTGCTAGGGGCTTCGCCTTATGGCACTCAACCGTGTATTGCCAGATAAGTACACCGACTTGCACCGTGTCATCATATTAAGACCGCAGCCTTCAGTACTCGATCCAGGCATCGCTGGATAAGCACACCAACTTGCATCGTGTCATTGTACTAAGACCGTAGCCTACAGTACTCGATCTAGGCATCATTGGAAAATCTTTTACTTGCTACCATAAGCCAAGGGTCCTAATCCTGACGTTAATTACCATCGAGGCAGCAAGGAGTCAAACGTGTCGAGTGTCCCTGCCCGGCATCCAACGAATGACTCAAAATCAAGAAGTGTTTGCAGACATGGCAATTTTTAGGTGCTAAATAGCTAGCCAAGACGACTCATCTCAATGTCTTGTCATCCCATTCGGAGTAAAACAATCCTTAGAACTAGGCCAGGTTACTAAGGTCGTCTAACTCTAACGTAGGCTAGTACAAAGATCAAAATCCTTGCTAAGTACTCAATGTTAACAATACCAACCCCGTCTGATTGATCAGGCCAAAGGGTTATCTAATCCTGCAGAATTTTCAAATCAAAAGGTTTTTGGGGCAAATCAACATTTTTCAGAATTTGATCCCACAGACTCGCAATTTAGATCTTCATTCACATAGACTCCGTAGAGCCAATCAATTCATTCCATAGGCAAATCAGGCCAATGAAATAATTTCAGGGATCAATTTGTCATTTTTCAAAAGTCAAACTCATCATGAGAGATCATTTTCTAAAACTGTGTCAAAATAGGGTAAAGAGTTCTGATCACACATCCAAATATGTTTCCAAGAGTATTCGGGTCGTTTACCTAGTACTCGATCACAAAAATCATTTTCAAAGGTATTCGGGTCATTTTACCCATACTCGATTCCAAAAGACTTTCCGAGGTTATTTGGGTCATTTTACCTTTACTCGATTTGAAAAGTATTCACAAAAGTTTCAATAAAGGTATTTCGGTCATTTACCGTATACTCGATTCCAAAAAATTTCATAAATATTCCAATAAGAACATTTTGATCATTTTCTAAATACCCGATTCCAAAAAGAACTCATTTCAAGAAATTCAGAATTCTAATCTCAAAAGAGGATTAGATTCAAAGTTTCCAAATACATTTTCATAAAATGTTCGAATAAGGGCATTCCAGTTAATTTATGAATACTTGATTCTAGAATTTACCATTTTTTGAAAATCCCAAATGTTTAATAAAAAAAAGATTAAATTCACAAAATTCATGCTTGAATCATCTAGTAAGGTTTTCAATCCAATTATGATATTCAATCGAGCCCAAAATGGTATAAAATAATTCTTGCTCAGATAAACCTTAAACATATTTAGGGATTTCTAAAATGGTACAAAACATAGCATTTCGTGGAAAAGTGAAGCACACTAACTTTCAAAAGGTTTTAGAAGTCAAAGGGACTCACCTTGTGTCTTAAGTAACCCTTTCCGTTCACGGTTGTTTAATCACCGTCTCTATCGTTTTTTACATTCCGTTGGCCGTTTATCACTAAACCTATACCAAACATCATTTTCGAGTTAATTCGTGTTTGGCCGAAAAATAGCCGATGGTTGGCCGACGTGCCTGACGGTTAGTCGACAAGGCCGACGGTTAAGGAAAATGTTCAACCTTCGTTCACGTCGTTTTTTCGTCATTTGTTCGATTCTTTCATTTTCCTTTTTCCACATACTTTCTCCATTCATAAACAAGGGATTCACTTCATATTTCCCCAATTATTTCATCCAAAATCACATAATTAATCATTTTTACTTTCAACCACCTTCTAAGCAAAATTCTGGAATTTTGCTACTTTGACACATGATTTTGTTTTGGGCATAACTTTCAATTCACAGCTCTGTTTTGGCTCTATGATATACCAAAATGACCATAAGACTCTTAACTTTAATTATTTATAAGACTTTTTCTGGAATTCTAGTTCTTGAAGTATGGTAATAGGCAAAAACAGCCCCACTAATTTTACCTCACTTTTACTATTTATACTTTCCTTTGTTCTCCTTTAATCTTTAACACCTTAAAACCATTAATTCATTCAATTCTCCTTCAAATCATCTTTAATTCTGAATTTATAGTAACTCACAAAAGTCACACTTATTCAACACAAATTCATCTTTTCTAATCAAAATCTAGTTTGAACCATTTTTCCAACCAAATAAATTCTATTTTTATTCTACTTTGATCATCACCTATTCAACTGAAAATAAGCCTTCAAGCTACCAAAATTATTCAATTCTTCCTCACACAAAACATCATTCAAAGGTCCTTAGGCAGCCGACACATATATAAGCATATATAAAGTTCATACATAAAAGTTTACAAACCCTAACTTTGATCCAAAATCAATACATGGAAGTCACATTTTTATGTTAAAATTCACATCATCATAATCATCATTCACATAACAACAACTTTAATTCAAGAAAGGTAAGGTTTTTCCTTGTATTTGAGGTTATTTGGTGTGATTTTGCTCCAAGAACACACCAAGAACACATACACTTTTTTCTTTCTTTCTCGCTTCTTTTTCTTTTTCTCTTGGTTTTTCTCAACCTTTTCTTTCTTACTTTCTCTTGTTTTTCTTTCTCCAAGGATGGATGAAAATATGACTGTAAATCAACCTCTTCACCGCCATTCTTCATCAGAAATTTGGCCAAGAAATATTAATTTAATTAAACATATGGTGGTTACAATATAGGTGTGTTCCAATAGAAACTTTACACACCAACCACTTTGTTTTCTCCACAAAAATTTCCTTATTTTTCCTTGCATGGCCAATGAAATTCTTGGCTAATTTCCAGCCATTCATTCATCTTCTCTTGGTCTAAATATTAGTCAATTACATTACTTAAGACCTTAATCAAATGGGCTCACAAGTGATGTGTTCCAATTACAAAATTACACATCATTCTTCATTTATTTTGCAATTCTTTAATTCCATGTGTCTTGCATGAACTCTTCATGAAACCTCTTAAATTACACATATCCATGGGCTACCACTCACAAAATGCCACATGCACCATTTTTAACTGTGATTTCTCATTTTCTTCAGAAATGACCAAAATCGGGTCCGTAACGAAAAAATATATTTTATTTCACCATTCAACTCCAAAAATTCTACTGAATCTATTGGTAACACTTAAATTCTTCAATTTCTTTTCTACTTGGTCAAATTTTTTTATCAAAGTCACGGCGTGGTCAAAATGACGACAATGCCTTCGATACCCCGGGTAGTATAATTCACATCAAAACATGCGTTTCACCGCACTGACTAATTTCTTTTTTTAGAGTACCCTTAAATTCTTATTTTGTTAATAACAATAGCCTTCCGAAAATTTAGTGTACGGGTAGAACAAATCCAATTATTACATCCAGATCCCGATAAAATATTATTCCACCAAAATATTCATCTCATTACACCGATCAACTTTTGTTCTGAATAACGATACAAATTCCTATCCTATTATAAATAGTAGCCAATCAAAAGTAAAAAGGTAGAGTGTTACAAAGCTATCATCAAACTCAAAAGAAACTTTCAAAAAAATAAGTTTGTTAGTTGGATTACTTGGTAGAATTCAAGTATGAGTTTAAATATAGTCTAGGCAAAACTAACGTTATAACCAATGCATTATGCTAAAAGAGCACAATTACCCCAATAATGAGCACACATGAAGGATAACTTCTAGAATAGATCAAGAAGTGATTGGAGCATGACTTCTAAACTCAAATGTTCAAAGAGTTAAAAGAATAAAAGAATACGCCAAGATCTTAGATAGAAGATGGGGTCTTCTACATGAAGAGTTAATGTATCTACGTGACAGTATGGAGCAACTTGAGAAGGGACTTCCTTAAGGAATGTTATGATAGTCGGTGAGCTGGCCATTTGGAGATGTATCGAAAATTGCCGATGGTACATAAATGTTTCTATTAGCCAAGACTAAAAGTCAATATGGATACCTATGTGTGTACTTATCTGATATGCTAACAAGACAAGATGAAAAATTAACTACCCAGTCGATTATTGCAATTGTTGCAAATCCCCAAAAGAATTTGCGAAAGTGTCTATTTAGACTTCATCATAGGGCTACTAGGGATCAAGCCCTCCATCATATCGGTTTGCCAAAGATTGGCAAGAACGAGTAGATATAGCCAACCCATACTTAGAGAAGGCCTTACGACATACAAAGAAATAGACCGACCAAAAGAAGTCATATCAAGTGTTGATTAAATTTTACTAATGTGGAAGGGTTCAAAATATTCATAATGGACCAATGCGAAGGTATGAGAGACTATTCGTTGTATATAAGAAAGTTAGAAAAGTAGCATACAAGGTGGAGCTGTATGAGGGTCTATTCCAACTGCATTCCATTTTTCATGTGAGTCTACTCAAATCGTTCTATAAGGACCTTGATGATCCTTCAAGAAATGTATCAACAAGGGCATTAAAGAGGATAAGGGATGAACACGACAAGGTAGCCAAGGAAATACTATCGGATTGTATCATTTGATATAAGAATCATGACCCATCTAAAGAATACTTAGTGAAGTAGAAAGGCTTGCCAATTTCTAAGACCAATTGAGAGTCGATTAAAAATTTTTGGCAATTTACTAAGTTACTAAGGGAATATAAAGGCTCTAAGGCATCATAGATGATACTTAGTTCAAGTGAAGGAGAATAATATGGCTAGCACAAAGCCGATGGTTGACTGGGCAACGACTAGGCGACGGACTAACTGGACGCACGACCAGCACGAACTGAGATGGGACATGGTTGAGTCCTTCTAGGCCATTCAACATTTTAACTGATCAAAGTTTAAGAAGTTTGTAGAATATTCCATTAGCTTTTAAAGCACTCTTATACATAGTAGAGAAACCTAGACTTGCATAGAATTCTCTAGAAATTATAAAAACTTGTAGACCTTGCATAAAATATTGTGGAGAATTTTAGAGATTAAGTATTCTAGTTTTGAAAAATTCCCTAGGACAACTTAGGGGCCAAGCTTGCCTATAAATAGGCCAAGCCCTCCATTAAGTTATGAATATAAGCTTCCAAGTTCTCTCCAAAAGCTCTTACTCATTAGCTTTCTTTGTCTTCTAACACTTAGCTCGTTTTACTAATTAACCACCATATATCTATCACTTTCATTTTATACTTATGTTAATCTGGAAAATTCTCTAAGTTAGTTTTTGAGTTTGTTAGAGCTGTAAAGGCTAATTGGTATCAATCTGTCATCTTGTGACATTTTTTACCTTCATCTAGGCTACTCTTTCTCGGCATGGCCAAAAAGAAAAAAAAAACTATATAGACCTCTAGGCCAGCAACAATCAATATCTTTTGTCTAGAACCGTATTATAGTAATTTCTTTTGCACCCCTCGACACACCAGCCCCTTCAACCTCTTTTGTGCCTAAGGCTAACCCTAATAATAGTGGATCTGTGGAATATGAAGTAAAATTTGAAAATACTGTATTGTTAGATAAGCTTATGGCATCTTGGGCCAAGTTATTAAAGAACAACTGGGGATAGGCTAATAGGGTAAAACTAATTAATATCCCTCAGTAAGGTGATATGGTGAAGTTAGATACTATAGACTTCCACGATGTTGAGTTACGACTTGGCTATTGTCTTGTTGGCTTCATTGCTGGAAAATTCTCGGGGATGAATCCTATGTGTGAACTGGCTAGGAGTTAGGTAGTCTCGACATGATTCTACACCCATGAAAATGGTTAGCTTGTGTTCAGGTTTGGCACCAAGGAACATAGGCATCAAGTATTAGATAGAAGGACATTAGTCTATCTACGAACATATTTTTATGCTCAAAATAATGCTTGAGGAATTTGATTTTACAGTTAAGGATATTAATCTCCTACCTATTTGAATCATCTTACCGAGTTTGTCATTAAGTTGTTGGAACCAACTTACATTTAGCAAAATAGTGTGTAGAATTGAAACTCTGATTGCGATAGATATGTTGACAGCTAAGATGTAAAGATTCTCATATACCAGGATACTTGTAGAGGTTGGTGCCTCCAAAACCTTTATAAAGTCAATTAACATAGAGATATCATTACGAAAGGTCAATAAGCAGGAGCTGAAATACAAATTTGAATTAATGTTTTATAAATGTGGACGTAGGTTTGGCCATGTTATATAAAGTTTTTCTGGTTAACAAATGCAAAATAAATAGCAACTAAAAAGGATGAAGCAAAGAAACTTTATTGAGAAAAGCCAAGGAAATACCTAGATTACTAGATAAAATAGGCTACATATAGGCATCAAACTTGTTGACTAAGGAGAACACTCAACTAGTGATGGAGAATGACTTCACTGACCCTAAGAACCCTAATTAGCCAATAAAAGAGGAGGAGTATGGCCTGTAACCCGTTAAAGATGCTGTTGGAATATGTACCCTCTTAGACTAGTTTTCTGATGAAAATATCGAATATGTTAATAAAAGAGTTTATTTTCAAGAATCATTTGTGAAATAATTTTCTTTATTTGTGTACATTTTCATTTGGAACAGACCCATTGTGTTTGAATAAGTGATCTATGTGAATGGATGTCTTTCACAGTAAGGTATGGATCATGGATTATTTAAACACATAAACAGTTATTCTTACCCAATTGATGAAAATGAGAATCTCATCATGTTTAGGTTATTATGTTATGAATTCCAAATGGGGATGGCTTACCTTTAATCAGTGAGTAGTCCACTCACTTCATGACATAAGCGTATTTCGAATACGTAGAATAGGACTTGTAGTAGTGGCTTCTAAAAGTACTATATGGTAGAAACCTACCGCTACAGCGTGGACTAGTAATCTATGACTTGAGTATAAGTTGGTGGTCTGGCGAAGCTGGAAGCATATACTTTGATTTGCTATAGTTGAGATTCTATCGTAGGGCCAATATATTTACATGTTGGGTATGTGTAACTAGTTAGTTAAGATAGACTTGTACAAGATAGTTTCTACACTATATCGTCCCTTGTGGTTGTCTAAATGATCTAAATATCTAGGGCCCTAGGAAACGTGACTTAGATGTTTGCTTAAGGGTAGCTCCCTTGGAAAGCGAAAACACTCTAGAAAGTCGTGGATCATTGGACAAGAAGCCTAAGGATGGTAGATGTCATTTAGAGAAGTGTTAGTACACTTCTTCTTCTTTGAATGTAGAGGGGTATTTTAGTCATTTCACTTGTAGGTCGAAGACTTTGCTAATGCAGCATTGTCCTTGGGGTCAATATTTCCTTATGGTGATATTAGGAAATATTTAAAATGCAAAATACATCTATTTATATAGTAGGGGTATTTTGGTCATTTTAGTATCCAAGTCGATGTGTCTTTTTGGTCCTCGGAATAGCCCATAAGTCCTAATTAATTTTTGGATTGAGAAAATGATTTCAGTTGAGAGAGTTTTATTTTATTCGGGAAGTTTAATTTATTATTAGACTGGAATAAAATAAATGAAGAGTAATTTATTTTCTAGTTTAATTGGTTAATTAATTATTCAGGACCTGGGTCCAGTTTAAATAATTAGAAAATTAATCGGGACTTAAACTAGACAAAAATAATTATTACTTAATTATGTATTGGGTTATTTATTTAATTAAATTTCAGGAAATAAATAATTAAATTTTAATTATTTTTGGTTCATTTGGGTTCATTAATTATTTATTGGGTTATTTATTTAATCCTAAGAAAAATAATTAATATTTATTATTTTGGGCTTTTCGGGTCTAAGGAAAATAATAAATATTATTTTGGCCCAATAGCCTGGACCATAGGATTTTTTCGGACACAGTTTAGAAGAGTTTAGGGTGAAGCCAAAAATTATTTTGTAAATAATATTCAGGTATTAAATCCCAGGAACATTATTTTTATCAAAATAATTATTTTTGGTTTCATGACTCTTGGCTTTCTGTGTGGAAAAATAAAATACAAGGAAAAGGAAAAAAATAAAATATTTTTTCTAGAGGCTCTTGGCTCTCTCTCTCTCCCTCTCGTGTGGCTTTTGATTTTTTGGCATGTGGCTTTTGTTTTCTATAACAGAAGAAGCCATGCTTTGAAGATGGATGGCCAGTGAGTCTGTGAAAAAAAAACTAAAAGGCTTTTCTCCTCCAAATATGTGCTCACCGACCGGTAAATTAGGTTGAGTCATATTCCGTGAACTGGAAAGCAAGCATTCACCGGAGGAAGAAAGGATGCAATGCACTGGTGTTCATGGACGGAGGAAGAAGAAGCTGTTTCTGTGCTTTAAGCAATTCTTCAATGTTCTTCAAGTTTTAAGGCTCCAAGAGGTATGTTTTCAAGCCACCATGCTGTGCCAATGCTCTGTTTAATGTTATTTTCTCCATTTTCATTCACTGTGAGCATGCTCTGTAATTTTCAAATTCCTTCAGATGCCAACACAGTACACTTGGATAAAACTGGCAAAAGAGGCTTATAATGTAAGTATGGAGGCTAGTTTGTTGAACCCTCCTAATCTATTGGAAAACCAGAATTTAGATAGAGTAAATGTGGAAAAGCTAAAAATGGCATAGCTTGAACAAATGCAAATATCCAAAGGGGCACCTATATATAAGGGGACTAGGCAAATTCATCCAGTCCTTATTGATATAGCCAACACGTAAGATGGGACTATTATCGTAAAATACTTTGCTGCAACTATGAACAAAATAGGCCAAGCCAACATTCACGCCTTAAAATTAGGAAAAATAGCAAATAAAAAGTCTAAGGATATTAGCACTAATAGGGTAGGGCCCAATTCGACTTCATCGACTTAAACATGAGAGTAGCTATTTGGAACATCATAGGGTTCAATAAGATCCTTAAACATCTTAGTGTAAGGATCTACTTATAGATACTATGTGGATGTCTATGTTGTTTTAGAGACTAAACTATTAATACACAACTTATAATCAAGAATAGGGTCTAAGTTTTCAGCTTGCTAATATTGCCACAATTTTCAAGCTCAATCAGGTGGACAGATTATGGTACTATAGAATTCGTTTATTGTCTTAGTTGAAGTGGTTGAAAGGATAGTTTAAGTTATAACCTGTAAGACAGCTTGTATGGTAACTTATCTACAATTCTGTTTTTCCTTCATTTATGCAACTAATACGCTGATAACAATGATACCCTTGTGGTCTACCTTATATGAACTATCAAAGATTGTGCCAATTACCGTGGGATTAAACTTATGATTCATACTATATAATCATAATATACCATTAAGCCTAAAGGGAAAGTTTTATAGAATAGCCGTAAGACCTGCCTTGCTATATGGTATGGAATGTTGGGCAGTTAAAATATGTTATATTCACAAAATGACAGTAGCCAAGATGCGTATGTTATGGTGGATGTGTGGATATATTAGAAAGGATAGAGTCAGAAATGAGACCACTAGGGAAAAGGTGGGGGGTGGTATCTATTGAGGAGAAGATGAGAGAAAGCCGCTTACGTTGGTTTGGATATGTACAGAGAAGACCGATAGATGCACCTGTTAGGAGGATTGAGGGAAGGAGGCAGGATATGTTAGACAGAGGTAGAGGCAGGCCTAAAACGACATGGATAGAGGTGATTAGGAGAGATATGTCTTTATTAGATTTGAATGAAAGTATGACAGTTGATAGAAGAAATTAGAGAGAGAGGATTCATGTGGATGACCACACGTAGTCTGGTATTGGTTCATATAGCCAATCCCAAGTTTCTTAGGATTAAGGCTTAGTTTATTGTTTTGTTGACTAAGGGCTGGATTTAAATTTAATGATTTTTATACACAAAAAAATTACGCATCAACATTATTAATCGATAAGCCCGAGATTTCCTCAAAATCATGTGTATATTGCCATTAAGGTCCCAGCTAATTCTTCGTCACCCCTAGAGAATAATAAAAGGTTATCTGCGAAAGCTAAATGTATGATGCCCAATGAAGCACATTTTGGGTGGAACTTGAAACTAGTGCTAGAAGTAACCACCTTAATGCTTTTGGATAAATACTTAAGGTATAGCATGAATAAGCGAGGGGAAATAGGGTAATCTTATCATAGTCTCTTGCATCCCTTAAAGAAATCAAACAAGCTCCCATTGATGGATGCAAAATATGAAATTGTGGTAACGCATTGTTGTATCCAAGTAACGAATTTTGAAAAAAAAGCCTATTTTCTAAAACAAGTCTATAAGGAAGACTCAATTAATATTGTTATAAGCTTTCCTCAAGTCAATCTTAATGGAACACCTAGGTGAACAACATTTGGGTAAGTATACCCTAAGTAGCTCATGGGCAAGAAAAACATCATCGGTCAGCAACCTATCTCCAAGAAATGCCGCTAGTGCGCGATACACTATATGTGTAAGGAACGGCTTCAGTCTATTTGTAAAATCTTTGGAGATGATTTTGTAGAGCACATTGTAGCAAGATATAGGGAATATATTTACATGGTCACTCTTGAGGATTAAGGCGATACCTACATGGTTCAATTGTTTTAGTAATCTTGCTTACATTAAGAATTCTAAACAATTATTGATAACATCTTGACCCATCAAACCCTAGAGCTTTTTGAATAAGTAAACTTGTACCCATTTGGTCCCAAAGCCTTGAATTCTCCAATATCCCATAGAGAATTTTAAATCTCGTCTACTGTTACATCCATATCCAGGGCCGCAACAAACTCGATAGCAGCAACATTCTAGCTCCAATGATCTCTACATTAAATCTTCTGCAAGCTTGAGGAGTTCTAAGCAAGGTGGTGTTAAACTACACAAATTAGTGGGTAACCTTACCGAAGCTAGTTATCTTCATGCTATCAGCTTTAGTAACTGATGCTATGAAGTTTTTCTTGGCTATCCGCTTCACTATTCTATTAAAGTACTTGATACAACGGTTCGTCTCTATAATATGCTTAGCTTTGGATAGCTATTAGTAGAGGTTAAGTTCAGCCTCAACGAGTTCCAAGCTTTAGCTCTAGCATTTATAACTTGCGCTGCCAGCATCTCATTGGCGGGAAAGAAAGTCAACTTCGCCTGAAGTTCTTTTAGCAACTAATTTGCATTCAATGCTCGTCGTGAGATATGAGAAAACTTATTAGCATTAAGCTTCCTAAAATCATATTTTATGTGCTTCAGCTTTTTTCATAAATTAAATTACTTAGTACTACTAAACTGCTTGCTCCACGAGCATACGATCATATACCAAAAAAGGTGGTGATTGATGTGTAAATTTTAGGTGTATAAAAATCATCAAATTTAAATCCATCCTTTAGTCAAGTTTTAATTAAAATATTAATTTTAAAATACACATACGAGCAAGTATACTCATCGCAAGTATAGTATAGGGAATTAATGAGTATCGATCCTCAAAAGAACAAGTACACACTAATCACTTTTCATTCATTGTTTAACCGACCAAATAAAATAATAAGATAATAAAAAAATAAAGGAATATATACAACTCAAGGATGTAAGAATATGCAATTTAGACAATTATCCTAGAAAGCATGATAATGAATCATCTAGCAATTATCTCAAGTAATCATCGTCTTGGCATCATGAAGGAATATAAAGTAAAATTCAATCGTTTCCCAAGTCATGAATCTACCTATGTAGACTCCACCTCTTTCCCAATCCATAGAATCACTATAGTTTGATTAAATTAGAAGATTTCCAAATCAAAATAACATAACTAAAATATGCATTAAACTCAATTCATCATAAATATGAAATTAGCTAACGACCATTTGCTTGAAGTGAAATCAACTAATTTTTTTTTTATCACTTTAGTCCTTTAATCTTAATTTTGTTTTCCAAGTCCATTAAGATTTAACAAATATGATATCAATGCAATGAACTCCTAATATCATTTCCCAAGTCAATTAGAAAAACTCGCATCAATAACCAAAGATAACAAGTAATCAAATGCTAAAGATGATAGAAAATTAATCAAATAGCTAAATTAACACAAAATCATGAATCCCAAAATAATGTCAAATGACAATGAAAACATTAAATATATAATTGTTTAAGAACAAGAAAACAAAGGTAAAAGAAAACAATTATAGACAAGCCTCCTCCTTCTTCTTTGAAGACTCTCTTGAACAACCCTCCTTGAATGGTGAATCTCTCATTCTTTGAGTGATTGAGAATTTTTCTCTTGGATTCACTCATTTTCTCTTGTGTTTTCTTTGGTTTATATAGGCTTCTTTGATGTTAAATTCGTTGCTTGAGGGGTCTTGTCTTGATATTAATATAGAATATTAATAAATATATACATACATTATATATAAGTATATTCAAAAATATATTTACACTATATTCATACACATACAAATATATATACACCATATATTCAAAAAAATATATTATGTATATACAGTATATATATTATCTACAAAACTATGTATGTATATATATATATATATATATATATATATATATATCTGTGTATGTGTGTGTGTGTGTACTATATATACAAAGTAGGCATTTCAAATTAACAAT
The DNA here is from genome assembly GCA_026120185.1 of Voacanga thouarsii. NCBI lineage: Eukaryota > Viridiplantae > Streptophyta > Magnoliopsida > Gentianales > Apocynaceae > Voacanga > Voacanga thouarsii. Next base: position 1,009,137 of record JANUWF010001095.1, on the reverse strand, counting down.
TCGATAGTTAGAGGTGTTTAAATTGTTAAGAAAAATGTTATGACTAAATTTGAAGGTAATCGGATATACCTTTAGCACACAATCTAACAAAATATCTAGAAGAAGCTGAAAACCTAAGGCATTTATAAAGATAGACATAGTAAATTAATGATCCGACCATTAGATTGGTTGAAATTACTAAGGAAATGGTTATGAGTAATTTTAAAGGTAATTGGATATGCTTTGGCACGCAATCTAATAAAATATCTACAAAAATACTGAAAACCTATGGAATTTATAAAGATAGGGACTTCAAATTAACGATCCGACCATTAGATTTGTTAAAATTATTAAGAAACTTGTAATGACCAAATTTGTAAGGTAATCGGATATACTTTGGCATGTAATCTAACAAATATCTACAAAAATACTGAAAACCTAAGGCATTTACAAAGATAGACATTTCAAATTAATAATCTGACTATTATATTTGTTGAAATTGTTAAGAAAAGTATTATGACCAAATTTGATTGTAATTGGATATACTTTGGCACGTAATCCAGAAAAAAATCTACAAAAATGCCAAAAACTTAAGACGTTTACAAAGATAGGCATATTAAATTAACAATTTGACCGTTAGATTGGTTGAAATTACTAAGAAAATGGTTATGGGTGAATTTAAATGTAATTGGATATACTTTAGCACACAATCCAACAATATATCTACAAAAATATCGAAAACTTAAGGCATTTACAACTATAGGCACTTCAAATTAACGATCCAACCGTTAGATTTGTTGAAATTGTTAAGAAAAGTGTTATGACCAAATTTGTAAGGTAATCGGATATACTTTGACACATAATCGTATAAAATTCTATAAAAATACCGATGCCTAAGCCATTTACAAATATAGGCACTTTAAAATAACGATCCGACCGTTTGTTGTTGAAATTCTTAAGAGAAGTGTTATGACCAAATTTGAAGGTAATCAGATATACTTTGAAACATAATCGTACAAAATATCTACAAAAATACCAAAAACCTAAGGCATTTACAAATATAGGTACTTCAAATTAACCATCTGACCGTTATATTTGTTGAAATTGTTAAGAGAAGTATTATGACCAAATTTGAAGGTAACCAGATATACTTTAGCATGCATTCCGACAAAATATCTACAAAAATACCGAACACTTAAGGTATTTACAATGATAGGTATTTCAAATTAATGATATGACCATTAGATTTGTTGAAATTGTTAAGAAAAGTGTTATGACCAAATTTATAAGATAATCGGATATACATTGGTACGTAATCCAACAAATATCGACAAAAATACCAAAAACCTAAGACATTTACAAAAATAGGCACTTCAAATTAACGATCTAACCGTTAGATTTTTTGAAATTGGTATGAAAAGTGTTATAACCAAATTTGAAGGTAATTAGATATACTTTGGCATGTAATTCAATAAAATATCTACAAAAATACCAAAAACCTAAGACATTTACAAAGATAGGCACTTCAAATTAATGATCTGACCGTTAGATTTGCTGAAATTGTTAAGAAACGTGCCATGACCAAATTTATAAGATAATCGGATATACTTTGGCTCACAATCCAATAAAATATCTATAAAAATACCGAAACTTAAGGCATTTACAAAGATAAGAACTTCAAATTAACTATCCAACCATTAGATTTGTTGAAATTATTAAGAGAAGTGTTATGATCAAATTTGATGGTAATCGGATATACTTTGGTATGTAATCTAACAAAATATCTACAAAAATACAGAAAACCTAAGATATTTACAAAGATAGGCACTTGAAATTAGTGATCCGACCATTATATTTTTTGTTGAGATTGTTAAGAAAAGTATTATGAACAAATTTGAAGGACTTTGGCATGCAATCTAGCAAAATATCTACAAAAGTACTAAAAACCTTACAAAGATAGGTACATCAAATTAATGATTCGACCGTTAGATTGGTTGAAATTGATAAGAAAAATGTTATGCCAAATTTGAAGGTAGTCGGATATATTTTAGCATATAATCTTGCATAATATATGTAAAAATGCCTATAACTTAACACATTTACAATGATAGACATATCAAATTAACTATCTAACCATTAGATCTGTTAAAATTGGTTTTAAAAAAATATTATGATAAAATTTGAAGGTAATTAGATATATTTTACCACATAATCTAGTATATTCTCATATTTGATCATATTGTATATATTTAAAAATTTAGAGATTAATTTGTAAAATTTTTAGGGACATATTAGAAATATTTCAAAATTTAATAACCAATTTATAAATTCAAAAGGTCTTTTTGTATGTATAAAAAATTTAAAGCCTAATATACAAAATTTATGGGGTCATGTTGTAAATATTTAAAAATTTAGGGACGTGTATTAGCTAGGAATGGAAATTTTGTAGCTAAAAGTATAGTTAATGGTGATAAAAGTTAATATTTTTAGCTAGAAAATGTATTTACATCACTGATGATGCATCATTAGCGAGGAAATATATTTTCATCACTGGTGATGTATTATTAGCGAGGAAAATTTTGCTAGGAAATGAAATTAAGTCGCTGATGGTGCATTATTAGCGAGGAAACTTAAAATTTCCTAGATAATGCATCTATAAGTAAAAATTTTGTTGCCGAAGGTCTTAATCAGTAGCAACAAAAAGCTTTTTTCGCCAAAGAAAAATTTTCCAAGTTAAAAGGTACTTTTAGTAGGAAAAAATTTTTTCTAGCTAAAGTTTTGTTGCCAATGTATCATTTTCTTGTAGCGACACTTGAACTTTTGCTTATCCTTAAGCAAAAAACACTTAAGTTAAGAAAATCATCAAGAAAACACAAACCTTTACTCTTCCAAACATTTTGAAACACAGCAAGGATTATAACTTCCTTTCAAACTTTAGATAAAACTCTTGCCATTCATCAAACCCTTTGAAAACAATTCAAACTTTGAAACATTTAACAAGACATCAGAAAACTCTTGAAGTCAAATTAATCAAGTTTCTACCTTAGTTTAAGAAAATTATTTCACCCTTGAAGTAAAAATATAGATAACATGAATCACACAAGTTAAGCTATCTACCAACTCAAGCATTATAAATCCAAAAATTGTACAACTCAAGTCATGATGTAAGGAAAGCACTCCAATTTTTTCAATGACTTAGGGAATTGATAGTCTCAAGTGTATAGATTTCTCTTCACATACCGTATTAGCCCCCTTTTAGTCATCACTCATCATTTTTTTCAACCTCTTTCTTCTCTTTTGCTCTTGGGAATTTATAGCCTCAAGAAAGTGAATTTTTCTTCACTAATCTGTATTGGCCCCCATAGTCAAGTAAAAACAATACTTTCTCATCGTTAAAAAGGAAACAACAATAATCAATTCATTTTCTCAATTTTTCAACTCACAATTTTTTTTTAATTTTCTCCACAATTTTTTCTCTTAAAGATCTTTTATCTCCTCACATTCTTTATCACAACTCAAAACTAAGCAAAATTTAAACCCATAATACAAGAGTTAGGCAACAGACTTTTCCCATATTCATCATATTTTTCATATTCAAACTAGATGAGTCAAATAATATTCAAACATCAATACATAACACAAGATTAATCCAGATTCTCAAGTCTTGACAATATCCTATTCAATAAATCAATTTCATAAAAATCCACCAAATGAATGACAAAAGTCATACCCAAGTAAGAAAAAGAATTAAAACCTTGCTAAATAATGAAAACCACAAAATCTTTTGAAAAATTTCACGTAAAAATGATATGAAAAATATCTTCAAACCCTATATTCTCCCTCCTCCCCCTCTCCCAACACTTAAACTGGACATTGTCCTTAATGACAAAAAATATAACAATGAAAACAAAGCCAAGAAGACCAAAATAAATAAATAGGAAGAATGAAGAGAAGAAAATACTTCCATTACACCGAAATCTCTAAACTTTCAAATTTTCAAAATAAAAAAATTTAGTTTGATACCAAGAAAACACTAAGATAATTGATAAAAACTTAGACAAAGAATATCACCAAACCACTACTCCATACTTAAACTGGACAATGCCCTCAATGGCCAAAACTAAACACAAGAAAGCATCTCCAAAGGGACAAAAAATGATAAAGGAGGTAGAAAGTTAAGCAATACTCCTCAAGTGTAATGATACTCCAATAAATTATAAAGCTTGGAATAGAATAGAAGAGCTTATTCAAGAGATATTTATTCAAGCCTGCATGCTAAAACACACATAAAAGCACAAAGAAAGTAAAAACTAAAAAAAACACACCAAAATAAAAGAAAACACACTAAAGTAACATACTAGTAAAAATTCTAAGAAAGCTAATAAAGACATGACTCACTCCCCCACACTTAAATTGGGACATAGTCTTCTTATTATTAGGGGGAAAAAACACCTAATAAAACCAAACACAAAACAAGGATACAAACTCTTTCCATTCATCGTGCTTCCTTATCAAACCTTTGTAAAAGAAATTAAAGCTCAAAGTAGAAAATATATATGATGAATGTAGAAAGAAGGGAGGTTTTTGAAAAATAGAAGGTTCATGAAAACATTTTTTATCAACAAAGCAAAACACATAAACCTCATTCTCTAACATTCCTTTAGACACACAAATATGTTTGTCAACATATAAGTTCACATGGAATCTAAAGAATGCATCACACTTGAAATCACCATTTAACTCTTCAAAAGATTTGTAATAATAAAAATTCCCCATTAAACTTAGTAATTGAGTTCTTAAAGATGGGATTAAGAAATCCTTACTTTGCACCACATCTACAAATACAAAGTTACTCCCATTTGAATGGGGTGAAGGGTAGAATTTATTAGCATACTCCAAGAATTTTGTATGATGTAGCATTGAAATATTCAACTCCTTGAGGCATATTAAACCCAACACATTATCATTTGGATCATTGTTCTCCAAGAATTGAGAGGAACCTAAGAAATCATGTAACAAAGAGAAATTAGAATCATTAGCACATAGAGTGGAATCGAATACTTCTTTACCACATCATGCAATTGTCCCTCATACTCTTTTTTTTTTTTTTTTTTTCTATATGGTCAATTGTATGGGCTATCATGAACTCATGAGTCTCCTTAACAATCTTACCTAATTATGTCCTTTGATCGCACAATCGTTGGGAAGCTTCTTCATGTCGCTGAATAGATGAATTTGTATTGGCAACAGAAGAATTCTCTAATGCTTCTATTAGCCCTAAGGGCTTTCTCCTATGTTTTAACTTATGACAAATATTGATGTAGACTAACATGTGTGATCTATATATGATAGGACATGCTTGACCTCAGTTCTTCTAAAGGTATTCAAATAAGATTGTTAAGCATATCTTGAGCAATGGAATTCAAGAATGGGTGATCAAGATGAAGTTCAAGCTTATGAGATTGCATACCAAGAAGTCCTTATAGAAGAACTTTAGATTAGGAATTGCTATTAAGGTATTTCTTGTTAATTCCTATGTCTCTTTACCTTATGATTCAATTGATTTCTACCTTAAAGCACACAAAGAAAAAGGTTTTAAAGTTTTAAATCTCAGAAATTGGATTGAGTAGTTTGGATGATTTTGCATCCAAAAGATTTGTCCAAAATCCGGTAAACAGTGTCAAATCGTTTCTACCTGAAAAAGTACCATTTTGGACTTACCTTTTGGATACATCTTTGTTCGAAACATGAGTCCAAAACATGGGTAAATTTAATAGAAAAATTATAGTTATTTTATAGCCGTTGGTACTTCACTTTATGGCTCTTATGGCTCTATATAAAGCCTCTAAACATGATTTGACATAAGATTTTTTTGCTATCTTTCTAAGAAACATTCTTACTCTATAGAAAACAAAAATCTTCTTTATCAAAGTGCTTTAAAGTGAATTCAAATTGTATATAAAAGGTAAAAGTGTTTATGCTTTTTCCTTGGTGCACATCTGCTCAAACAAGTGAGATTTTACTATTCCATTGATATTCAATCTCTTTTGTATTATAAGGTTATGATGTAAAACCCATTTGGGGTGAACCTTGATTTGATTGTTTGGTTGAGAGATTTTGGAAAACCAAGTGTGGTGATCATTTCTTGTATTTGGTGCAGTTTGATTTCATTAAGTTGAGTAAATGAAATTTGGTTGAAAATCCTTAAGTGTGAGCTTAAGGTAGTGGCTGTAGATCTTGGTAGATCGAACCACTATACATTCTATGTCTTATTTCTCTGCATACAACATTAACTGCATTATATTTCTTACTTTAGTTTGAATTTTGATATTTCTCAAAGTTTTCTTGGATAGATTTCTTTGTTGCCATGAAGTTAGTCCAAGAAATTTGAAGATCATCAATATTCTGTATATCAGACGACTTGAAAATTTTAGTTTGCCAAAAACCTTATTCACCCCCCTCTAAGGTTTTTCATTTGGTATTAGAGCTTGGTCTACATATTCTTGGTTTAACAAACGTGTAGGAAAACTCCTCATGGCAAGCTTATCCTCTCTTCCATATGTTGAAGGATCTTCAACAAAACGACTTCCTTTGTTCAATGGAAACAACTACACATTCTGGAAAAACAGAATGAAAAGCTATGTGTGCTCAATCAACTTTGAGTTGTGGAATTTGATAGAGAAATGTCCTTTTATTCCGTAAAATATTGTTGATGGTGTAAAAATGCCTAAACAAATTGACAAGTTTAATATTGAAGATAATGCTAAGATGACATTGAAATTTCAGGCTATGAACATCTTATGCTATGCACTAGATGCGACTGAATACAATCGAGTTAGTGGTTGTGATTCAGCCCATGACATGTGGAAATTACTTGAAGTCACCCATGAGGGGACAAAGCAAGTTAAGAAATCCAAATTGGGGCTTCTAATTCATGATTATGAATTATTCACAATGAAGTTGAATGAATGCATTACTGATATGTTCAGTAGATTCACAAATATCACAAATGGTCTCAAAGCCTAGGGGAAGGTTTATTCCCTTGGAGAACAAAATCAAAAAATTCTAGGTGCATTACCTAAAAGTTGGTAGCCTAAAGCTCTTACAGAGGAAGAATCTAAGGATTTAAAATCCTTACCAATCGAAGAGCTGATCGACTCTCTTTTAACACATGAAATGAAACTCAGAAGGTTTCAGGAATCCGATGATCATGATAAAGGTAAAAAGGGAATAGCATTGAAAGTTGAAAAAGAGGATAAAGAAACTAGTCAATCTGATAGTAGTGATGGAACGGAAGAAGACAATGAAAAATCTGGCAATGATAACAAAAAAATGTAGAAGGATGTTCAACAAAGGAAACTTCAAAAGAGAAAAAAGTTTGTGAGAAAGAAAGGACAAACCTCAGCGTTCAAGTCTCAATATTTTGAATGTAAAAGCATTGAACACTTTATTGTTGATTGTCCAGTTGCAAAAGGAAAGGAAGGTAGAATGCTTAAAAAGAAAAAAGACCTGAAGGCAAAGAAAGGCAAATGATTGATGGGGACTTGGGACCTAAATGGGTCTGAGTGTGAAGAAGAAGATTCTGAGAATGAAACTGCCAACATATGCTTCATGGCCATGGAAAATGAGGTAAAATCTACTATAACTAATTCATGTCTAATTCACTTATATTTATGACTGAAAAGCAAGATGATCTGAATGAGTTGTTAATTGATATGTTCCATGAACTAAAAAAACTGTCCAGAAAAAATAAAGAAATGAAATTGAAGATTAACTATTTGATAAATGAGAATGAAAAATTGTTGAGTGAGAACAAAATGTCTCTTGAGTCACATATAAGTGCTATTATTGAAAAAGATGTGATCATGATTACTTTACAGTATGTATCTATAGAAAATAGAAGTTTGTGTGATAGAATTCAAATTCTTGAAAGTATGGTTAGCAATTTTGATGACATGAAAAATAGAGTCAGTGACCTTACCACATGTATTAAAAAATTCACAAAAGGAAAAAGTAACCCGGAAAAATTACTTGGGACTCAACATCAATATGGAAATCGAAATGGCTTAGGATATAGACATGAAAATAAGGATAAAATTCACAAGCCTCAATTTGTTAAAGATGTCTCATGTTACATGATGTGTTTGAATTTGGATATAAAAAATCATATAAAAATAAGCACATTCCCAATCAAGTTTAAATTAAAACGTTAATCCCAAATTACACATATGAGCAAGCGTACTCATCATTAAGCATAGCATAGGGTTTAAAACGAGTATCGATCCTCAAGGAACAAGCATGCATTAAGCACTTTTCTTTTATTGTTTAACCGACTCAATAAAGTGAAAAAGAATAAAAAAGAAAATAAAATAAAATAAAATAAAAGAATATATACATGTCAAGGATGGAGAATTATGTAACTCAAACCATTATTTTGACAAACATGACCTTAAAGTGCCCAATCATTATCATAACTAATCATTCTTTTGGTATCATGAAGGATTAAGATAGATTCACTTATTTTTCAATCCATAAAATCACTATCTTCTAAAAAAAATTAGCATCACATATCTTGTCTCAATTAATTCACCCAAAAGATGCATTAAACACAATCCTTGATTAAATCCGCATATCTTGGCAAATTTAAAACATGAAATTAACCAATGAATCCATATCCTGGCAAACATCAACTAACCTTTAATTACCCAGTTCTTAGCAATTAACCCATTTTTCAAGCAAGTTAATAGACAACAAATATGACATTAATGAATTGAGATCACCATCAACCCCTTTTTCAAGCAAGTTAATAGAAGAAATAATAAATTAATCTTGTAATCAGCATAAGTAATTAAATACCAAGAATAACAATCAATTAATCAAAAGATCAAAGTAACTCTAAAAATCATGAATACTGAAAATAATGTCAAATTACAATAAAACAATTAATACATCATTGTTCAAGAAAAGAAAACAAAGTTAAAAGAAAACACTCATAGAAAAGCCTCATTCTTCTTCCTTCGTAGACTCCCTTGTACAATCCTTCTTGATTTGATGAATTCCTCCTTAATTTGAGTGATCTTATGTTTTGCTCCGAGAATTTATCCATTTGACTTGTGTTTCTCCTCTATTTATAGGCTTTAGAAGTGCCTAAATTCATCCCTCTAGGGTTTCTGGCCAAATAGAAGTAGAAAAATACTAAAACTCTAAAAATTGTCAAAAAATGCGCACCGCCTCTGTACCGGTGCATAGCTAGTGCCGCCTGTCCTATTTAGGGCCGGCACCAATTGTGTTTTGCCTCTCTGTTCATTCGTCGATTTTTCTTGATTTTCGTACCAAGTCTTCCAGATTGCAGCCGGTGCCGCCTCTGGGCTCCCAATCGACACCAACTGTGTTTTGTTCAGCTCCTGTTTCGCTGATTTTTCATTGCCTCGAAGTGCATGCCAGTAGCACGTGGTCGACGCCACATTTCCTGTCCTGGCCGGTAATGCCTCTAGTCTGTTTAGCGACGATTTTGCCTTATTTTACCCCAAAAATTTGAAATAATGTACAAAATATCTTTTCAAGGGTAAAATCTCAAATATGAAAGAATATGACCAGTTATTACACAAAATGTATCACAAAATGGCCTCAAATAACTAGGAAATATATTACTAATTTAGGCCCTATCATTACACGATACACAAAGCATGCACATATTATGAAAAATTGGGTTATATAGCATTGAGATGTCTTATTAAAAAAAAAGTGGAATCCGATGGAATAAATTTTTGAAAAATCAAAGGAAACGCTACTAACTTCCGTAGACCTAAGAAAGTGACTCCTCATTCTTATGTATAGGCACATTCTTTGAGCTTCACCAAGTGGTTCTTGGACAGCGGTTGTTCAAGACACATGATTGGAGACGTAGCCTTGTTAGAAGATATACAGACCACAAATGAAGGATTCGTTACTTTTGGAGACAAGAAGAAAGGAAAGATTTTTGGCATTGGTAATATTGGTAAAAGTTCCTCAACCATTATTAAACAAGTATTACTAATTGATGATTTGAAATATAATTTGCTTAGCATTAGTCAACTATGTGATAATGGTAGTAAAGTCATTTTTGAAAAGGATTCTTGTTTAACCATGGATAGCTCAAATTTTGAAATAATCTTTATTGCTAACCGTGTTGGAAATGTATATGTATTCTATCTAAATGACCTTATAGCTCATGGTATTAGATGCATTTCCGTACATGACAATAATGGTTATCTTTGGCATAGAAGATTAGGTTATGTATATTTGATTTGCTAAATAAATTTTCCTCAAAAGAACTTGTTAGGGGACTGTCCAAAATGAAGTTTGATAAAAGAAAAATTTGTGATGCATGCTAATTTGGAAAAAAAATCAAAACTTCCTTTAAACACAAGAAAATGATTTCAACTTCAAAACATCTTGAATTAATTCATATGGATTTGTTTGGACCAATGAGGAATGTTAGTCTTGGCGGTAAAAAGTATGCATATGTGTGAGTTGGTGATTTCTCTAGATTTACTTGGACAAAAGGATGAAGCCTTTTCTGAATTTTCGAAACTAACCAAACGTGTCCAAAACTCTATTAGATGCAAATTGGTTTCTATTAGAAGTGATAATGGTAAATAATTTTGCAACAATGAATTTATACACTTTTATGATGAAAATGGAGTCTTTTACAATTTTTCAGCAACCAAAACACCTCAACAAATTGGTGTTGTTGAGAGAAAAAATAAATCTTTACAAGAAATGGCTAGATCTATGCTTTATGAAAACGCCTTTCCAAAATACTTTTGGGCTGAAGTTGTTAATACAGCTTGCTATATAGTAAACTGAGTTATGCTGAGACTGTTTTGAGAAAAACACCTTTTGAAGTTATGTTTGACAAAACTCCATCAATCTCTTATTTTAAAATATTTGGTTATAAATGTTTTGTCCTTAATACCCGAGACAATCTTGGAAAAATTGATAACAAATCTAATGAGGCCATATTTCTTGGATACTTTTCCAACAAAAAAGGCATATAGAGTATACAATAAAAGAACTCTTTGTGTGGAAGAATTCGTACATGTTGTGTTTGATGAATCTAACATTTATGCTCCAATAAAAGATAATGATGAAGTAAGAAATTCAAAGGATGTAAGAATAGATCAACTCAAAGCTCCACCATTAGATACTCATGCAAAAGAAGAAGAAATTAAAGAACAACAAGCTGAACAAGGAAAGGAACAAACTGAAGATTCTACAAATCAACAATTATCAAAGGATTGGAAATACAAAACAGGCCATCCCAAAGAACAAATCATTGATGATCTAAACTATGGAGTTAAAACTTGACGGTATTTCATAGATAACTTTACTCTTCTCTCAAATATAGAACCTAACTGTATTGATGTAGCATTGCATGATGAATTTTGGATTATTGCTGCTATGCAAGAAGAATTAAACCAATTTGAAAGAAATCAAGTTTGGAAACTTGTTCCTAGACCACTTGATCGTCCGGTTATTGGTATCAAGTGGGTATTTAGAAATAAACTTGATGAAAACGGAGTTGTTATTAGAAATAAAGCTAGATTGGTCATCCAAGGATTTAATCAAGAAGAGGGCATTGATTATGATGAGACATTTGCTCCCGTTGCTAGACTAGAGTCTATAAGAATGCTTCTTGCTTTTGCATTCTTAAAAAATTTCATGCTCTATCAAATGGATGTTAAGAATGCATTCCTAAATGATTTTATTGAGGAGGAAGTATATGTTGAACAACCTCCTGATTTTATTCATGAGAACTTTCCAAATCATGTTTTCAAACTTTCTAAGACTCTTTATGGGTTAAAACAAGCTCAACGAGTTGGGTATGAGAGGCTTATTGAATTCTTGATTTCAAAAGGTTTTTCAAGAGGTTTGATCGATACCACTTTGTTCATCAAATTTGATAATTCTGGTGATCTACTAATTGTTCAAATCTATGTTGATGATATCATTTTTAGTGCTACTAATGACTTCTTGTGTAAGATATTTGCTAAGATAATGCAGCAAGAATTTGAAATGAGCATGATGGGAGAACTAAACTTCTTCCTTAGGTTGCAAATTAAGAAAACCAAGGATGGAATCTTCATAAATCAAGCTAAGTATGCCAAGGATTTGCTCAAAAGGTTTGGTATGAATGAAGCCAAAGAAATCTGCACACTTATGAGTACTTCTATTAAACTTGACCAAGATGAAAAAGGTGAGAAGGTAGATGAACATAAGTATGGAGGTATGATTGGAAGCTTACTCTGTCTTACTGCTAGGCGACCTAACATTATGTTTTTAGTATGTCTTTGTGCCCATTTTCAATCATGTCCAAAGGAATCACACCTATGTGTAATAAAATGCATTATTCGATATCTAATTGGCACATATGATTATGGCTTATGGTATCCTCACACTAACATATTTGATCTTATAGGATACATTGATGCAGATTATGCGGGCTACTAAGTGGAAAGAAAAAAGCACAAGTGGCCATTATCAATTTCTTGAACACTCTCTAATGTCATGGCACAACAAAAGTAAGCTTTTGTATCCTTATCCACAACCAAGGCCGAATATATTGCAGTAGGCAGTTATTGTGCAGAAATTTTGTGGATGAAAAATACATTGCTTGATTTTGGTCTTAACTTTAATTACGTACTTATATTATGTGACAATACAAGTGTTATCAATCTAACAAAAAATCCTGTTCAACATTCTAGGACAAAGTATACAGAAGTTAAACATCATTTTATCCATGGTCATGTGCTTAAAGGCGATGTATGTGTTGAATATTTTTCAACTAATGAACAACTTGTTGATATCTTTACAAAACCTCTGGCCGAAGAAAGATTTAACAATTTAAGAAGAGGTTTGAGAATTACAAAAATCACATAACTAACTTGATTACACAAGTTTTTATTTTATTTTGTAGGATTAGTGAAGACGATGTTTTTGGATGCAGTGTTTGTATCCAAAACACAGCAACACAGTTTTTGGACGTAGTATTTGAGTCCAAAACCTACATCCAAAATTCATTTTTGAAAAAGTTCCATTTGGATGATTATTTCAATTTGGGTCAAAATCCAAAACAGAACTATTTTTTGATACTTTATATTTTCCTTTTTTTAAAAAAATAACTGCATCCATATTCCAATTTTTGAATTTCAAAAATGGTTTGTGCTTTTCTCAATACAGTTTCTCTAAATCTATGTGTTAATTTGTCTTTTCAATGTGTTTTCTATCACAACTCTCCAGACATTCAAAGGACTTTGTTTCTTCTCTCCAAATCTCTGTAACCAACATCTTCCAAAAACTCTCTGAGTTCTTCCTCTCCAAACAACCGACAGTCCAAAAGCCCTATTAATCTTTTCAATGGCAAAAACAAAATCATCTACACCAAAATCTAAGAAGGTACAAAAAATGTCTCCAAAGACAAAGAAGAAGGGTTTAACATTAAACAAAGCAAAAGGAAAAGAAGTTTCACCAGAACCAGACTTCTTGGTATTACGTTATGATTCTTTGACGTCTTCACCGGAACAAGTGAGTTCCAGAAATCAGTTACTCCGATTTATTGACTCTAAGAGTGAATCTGATTATAATGACTGGATTTCTAGAAGTAGAACCATTATTTCTTAATATCGTGTTAATCCATCATACTTTCTAAATCTCTCAAATGCGTTGGATATGTTTTAGCATATTGGTTGGGATAGTTTACTATCTGTTGATGAAAAATTATATACCCCACTTGTTTAGGAATTTTATGCTAATTTGAGGAAAGGATGTCTTGAGAAGATAGGGGGAGGATTTATAATTCGTTGGTATGTTTCTAGGGTTAGAGGTAAGGACATTGAGTTTGATTATCGTTTTTTGAATAGAATCTGTGAAGTAAGGGATGGAGGGGTTTAATATTTTGAATTAAATAAATTTTCAGAGAGAAATGACATATTTGAGTTAAAGAAATTTGAGAAAGTTTTTGCTGGAGGAAGGAGTTTTGGGAATTCAAGTAACAGAAATACTAAATAGTTAAATGGAGTAGGGAGGATCTTGCACCATAAGGTTGCTACTATGGTGGTGTCGAGTTTTGGTCATAAGACCTCCATAAATATTTTGTAGAAGGTAATTATGTTAGCTTTGGCAGAGGGAAGGTAAATTAGTTTTGGGTTTTTAGCTATCAAGTTGATGCTGCAATCGAGAAATACCACTAGCAAAGCATTGCCATTTGGAAATCTTTTAACAAAAGTCTTCAGATATTTTAATGTTAATTTAAACTCAGTTCCCTATGACCTGTAAAAAATGAATGTTTATAGCTTTAATTCTTTTGAGAGAATGTGATAAGTAAGAGTGGGCAATGAATGGAAGTTGATTCAAGATACTGAAGGTGAGGAAAAAGAAAGACTGTTGAAAATAAAAGAAGAAGGAAAGATTGCCCCTTTTGTTGGGACAAAAAGAAAACTTGAGGAAGATCCTCAAGAAGAATCCTCTGCTAAAGGAAAGGAAAAGGAAAAGGGACTATCTGAGAGTATTTTGGACCCTATCAACTCATTGGCTGTCAAACTAGATAGCCTCAGTTCAGAGCTTCAAAATCTTGGCAATAGACTGACAGCAGTGGAAAAGACAGCAAAAACAGATGACCCGGTGTCTACACCTATAGTATCTGCTCAAGCAAAGGTAATAGAAGAATAACCAATCATTGAGGAAGAAATTGAACAAGAACTGCCTGCAGAGGAGGAAGTGCCTGTGACTGTGCAAACCAAGGAAAAGTCCCTGATTCAAGAAGCTATAGCACCCTCTGCCTCCTCCAAACCACATGTCTCATCTGGAAAGAGACAGAAGTATGTTATGGTTAAAAGAAAATCTAGTAGGATTGCTGGCCAACACTCTCGAAAGGGTGCAGGATAAAAAACTAAAACAATTCATATTTCCTAGGAAGACCAGTTTGGCAGAGTGCTTATTAGTTGACCTCTAACCCGACTACCCTAAATTCTCTCTGCTATCGTGAACAATTTACTTTTTACAGTTGAACAATTTAGTTTTCTGTCTTTACTTATGCACAAGCCTATCTGCTTAAATTCTGAATACTTCCTATCTATCTATATTCTATATCTTCTGCTTCTTTTTTGTTATCACTCTTTTTGATTGATGACAAAAGAGAAGAAAATATGAAACTGACTGGATATAATTTTTTGTTGGGAAATGTTAGGATAGTTGCTGGATATGATTGGAAAGTTTTTGCTGGAATAGGTTGAGATAGTTTTCTGCATAAGGGATATAACTGGGAAGTTTTTGCTTGGGAAATATTGGTACAATTACTGGATATGATTAGATATGATTGGGAAATATTGGGATAGTTTTCTGCATACGATTCTACTTATAATTGTGAGAGTTACAATTGATTATTCCACTAATTGTGAGTGTTACAATTGACTCTGTCGACTAGGCTATGATTATTCTACTGATTTATTTGATTATCTATCTATGTGATAGTATGCTATGCTTCTTGTTCCTAATCGTTAATAATGCATAACTGATTGATCAGTCTTTGAGTAGTAAATTCACTTGAGGGAATCTTTGTGCTTTAATTTGATATTTTTGGATGAACTGCTTGATCTGAATATTGATAATCCGTGATCTCAGTTTGTTGATATCTAAATTGGACATCAGATTGGTATACTGAATTTTATCCAAAAGTACTCTTTTTGTAATTAAGGTATCTTTGAGACTAGATTGATAAGATGTTTCTAGGTTATTGATATGATTCTGTGACAATTTCATTGATAAAAATTTCAATCAGATCAAAACTCTTTGAGAAAATCAGGACAAATCAAATTTCTAAAAAATTCATTATCTTGTGCATTATGTCAGGGGGAGTTTTAGACTCATATTTCCTTAATCTAAAATTCTTGTCCAAAAATATTTTCTTAAAAAAATTCATACTGTTTTGGACATACACTTTTTGGACATCCAAAACTCACATTCAAAAAGGTTTCATGTTCACTTTCACCAATGTTTTGGACGTACGTTATGGACGTACAAAATTGACTTCAATTTCTGTCATTTACAAATATTCATATATGAAAATATTAAGGGGGAGCATCTCATCATATAACTTTCTTGCTATATCTCTTTTATAAAATCATTGTATCATTATTTCTTTTTGGAATAATCGTTTGATGGAAGGATGGAGGATATGGAGGTAGGTTGGGCCATAGGCTCATTGAGTCATGCTTGTGAAGCTTATATATATTATATCTTAGTCTCATAAGCACTCTTTGAGTTCTATAATGAGAGATTGTATTTCAATGAAAAATATTCTTATTTCTCTCAGTCTAACATGTTTATACAGCTATTTATTTTACAATCTTATTAAGTTTTGTTATCACTCAAAAATGGGGAGATTGTTTGCCCTAAGGGCTTTCTCCTATGTTTTGACTTATGACAAATATTAATGTTGACTAACGTGTGCGATCTATACGTGATAGGACATGTTTGACCTCAATTCTTGTAAAGGTATTCAAATAAGATTGTTAAACATCTCTTGAGCAATGGAATTCAAGAATGGGTGATCAAGATGAAGTTCAAGCTTATGAAATTGCATACCAAGAAGTCCTTATGGAAGAACTTTAGACTAGGAATTCTTATGTCTCTTTAACTTTTGATTCAATTCAAAAAGAAAAAGATTTCAAATTTTTAAATCTTAGAATTTTGGATTGAGTAGTTTAGATGATTTTGCATCTAAAATATTTGCCCAAAATCCTGTAAACAGTGTCAAATTATTTCTGTCTAAAAAAAGTGCCATTTTAGACTTACCTTTTACATCTTCGTCCGAAACATGAGTCCAAAACACGGGTAAATTTAACAGAAAATTATAACCATTTTATAGTCGTTGGTACTTTACTTTATGGCTCTATATAAAGCCTCTAAACATGATTTGACATAAGATTTTTGTGGTATCTTTCTAAGAAACACTCTTGCTCTATAGAAAACAAAAATCTTCTTTATCGAAGTGCTTCAAAGTGAATTCAAATTATGTCTAAAAGGTAAAAGTGTTTGTGCTTTTTCCTTGGTGCACATCTGCTCAAACAAGTGAGATTTTACTATTCCATTGATATTCAATCTCTTTTGTATTACAAGGTTATGGTGTAAAACCCATTTGGGGTGAACCTTGATTTGATTGTTTGGTTGTAAGGTTTTGGAAAACCAAGTGTGGTGATCCTCTCTTGTATTTGGTGCAATTTGATTTCATTAAGTTGAGTAAATGAAATCTGTTTGAAAATCCTTAAGTGTGAGCTTAAGGTAGTGGATGTAGATCCTGGTAGATCAAACCACTATACATTCTATGTCCTATTTCTCTACATACAACATTAATTGCATTGTATTTCTTACTTTAGTCTGAATCTAGATATTTTTCAAAGTTTCCTTGGATAGCTTTCTTTGTTGCCATGAAGTTGGTCCAAGAAACTTGAAGATCATCAATATTCTGTATATCAGACGACTTGAAAATTTTAGTTTGCCAAAAACTTTATTCACCCCATCCCCCTCTAAGGTTTTTCAGCTTCCAATGATGTCTCATTAAAAACATCAATGTGAGCTTGTAACTTAACTATTCTATCATCAATGTAACTCTTTTGAACTTGTGCCCAAAAATAATTGTCCATGATGATGTCAACCTCGTACTCAAAGAAAAACAAAAATCAAATCGAAAAGAAAAATAAAGAATAGCACAAATTTATACCAATAAAAAAATAAAATCATATAATAATAAAAAGAATGAAATATTCACAAAATACCTAAAAAAAAAAAATACAAAAGTTAGTGACATTTACAAATATTGTTAGTAACATACATGCATAGTATAATATTGAATCAAGTTAGTTAGCTTAGGCACATTTATACATACAGCAAGATATGGCACTTATTTTTGCAAGGAACATATATACATATTCACATATTAACATATATACATATAAACATGGTTAAATCAATAAAATCCAAGCTTTCATGATAATGTTCCCTGACAACGATGCCAAACACTTGATGCATAAATTTTGGATGATAAAAATCATCAAATTTAAATCTATCCCTTAGTCAAGTTTTAATTAAAACATTAATCCCAAAATATATTTACGAGCAAGTATACTCGTCGCAAGTATAGTATACGGAATTAACGAGTATCGATCCTTAAAGGAACAAGTACACACTAGTTACTTTTCATTCATTGTTTAACCGATTAAATAAATTAATAAGATAATAAGAAGAAAAATAAAGAAATATATACAACTCAAGGATATAAGAATATGCAATTTAGACAATTATCCTAGAAAGCATGACAATGAATCCTCTAGCAATTATCTCAAGTAATCATCAACTTGGCATGATGAAGGAATATAAAGTAAAATTCAATCGTTTCCCAAGTATGAATCTACTTATGTAGACTCTACTTTTTTCCCAATCCATGGAATCACTATATTTTGATTAAATTAGAAGATTTTCTAATCAAACCAACATAACCAAAATATGCATTAAACTCAATCCCCAATAAATATGAAATTAGCTAATGATTATTTGCTTGAGGTGAAATGAACTAATTTTTGATTACTTTAATCCTTTAATCTTAACTTTGTTTCCCAAGTCCATTAAGATTTGACAAATACAAAATCAATGCAATAAACTCTTAACATCGTTTCCCAAATCAATTAGAAGAATCTGTATTAATAACCAATGATAACAAGTAATTAAATACCAAAGATGATAGAAAATTAATCAAATAACTAAATCAACACAAAATCATAAATCTCAAAATAATGTCAAATTATAATGAAAATATTGAACATATTATTGTTTAAGAACAAGAAAGCAAAAAAAAAAAAAAAAAATACATTTATAGACAAGCCTCATTCTTCTCATTTGAAGACTTTCTTGAATAATTCTCCTTGAATGGTGAATCTCTCATTCTTTGAATGATTAGGAATTTTTCTCTTGGATTCACTCATTTTCTCTTGTGTTTTCTCTTGGTTTTATAGGCTTCTTTGATGCCAAATTCATTGCTTGAGGGGTCTTGACCGAGAAGGATCCAGAAAATACCAAAATCTTTGTGCACAGAACTTCGCCTCTCCAGAGCGGACCTGGCGCAGGGTCCAGTCAACCCATCTGGAGCTAGGTGTGTTCTGTTCTTCCCTGAGTTTTTGCTCTATTTTTCTCTGCTTGGACTAGAATGGACCTGGCGCCTGGTCCACTTGCCAGACTTGGCACCAGGTATGGTTTGAAAATTCTCCAATTTTGCTCGAAATTAACTCAAATCTGTACAAATTTGTCAAAAATACTTTTTATAAGCAAAATGTCAAATAGAAAAGAATATACCTTGTTATTACATCAAAAGTATCTCAATTTAACCTCAAATAACTAGTAAAATAGTGATGATTTTAGTCTGTATCAATGATCTTCCTAGATAATTAAGAACTTTAAAGGCCTAAAACTACCATATGTATGTTGTTGCAATGTCCACAAACACAAAGAGTGATCTAATACACACAAAATAGAGAAAAACTAAACTGTGGTCGCACATGGGAATTAGAACTAAGATATATTTCCCATGATTATATCTAACTTGGACCATACATAAGTGTTTGTCCAAGTATAGACAGAGCCAGAGAAATATAATTCAGTGTTGTCCCAATCTATATAAAAGTCAATAAAATCCTTTATTTCATAAAATAATAGCAGTTGCTCATTCAGCTTTTTCGAGGTGCATCAGTATGCATTAAAATCACCCATGAGAATCCGTGGGTTTACCTACTAGGTTAACTAAGGTACACTATAAGGGCCTCCTAGCAATTATTATATTCGATGCATAAATAAAAGAGAAGTGAATCTATAAAAAGAATAACTAATTACAGTTTACCTGACAGTTGAAAACTTGATCAATTCCTTCAATCAAGTCCACTAAGATAGTAGTTAGATTCTATAAAACTAAGATCCTACCACCTCAGTGAGCTTAAAATTTTTGAAAAAATTGGAATCCTGTGAACTTTGCCTCCAACATCTATTCCAAGTTAGATGGGGACAACTTGGTGTCCAAAATAACAAGGACATTACCCAATGTCTATAGAGTAAATCCTTGATATTGTGTAGTTTGATGGTCTTGTTGAATTCTCTGATATTCCATACTGCAACTCTCATTATTGACATGATAGAGACAAATTAGATTTTGTCTTATCATCTTATTTGTCTTTTTGTCTTCATATTTATTACCTTAACCATTTTCAGAGCTATTCTATTTGCTATCCCATTTTAGTCGCTGAAGCAAAGGATTTCTTAATAACATTGGCCCCATCATTATTATTTACAATTCTAGTCGGAACATGTTGAATCTTCCTAAGTTCTCTGAATTTTCTTTATATTATGGGCTTCTTTTTTCGTTATCCTAAGTCAATAACATGGGCTAATCTTTTTAGTAGTGGTAGTGTGAGGTAGGTGGGTTGCATTGTGAACTAGAGGGGAAAGATGACCCAACCTCCATGCCCGAGTTAGCCATCTTGACCGTTATGGACTTTTTTTTTATCTAAACTAGTTAAGTGCTATTGGTTAGCATCCGTAGTGGGTGGCAGGTCATGCTTCTCCTCCTTTACTAGTTGATCAAGGTACACATATGTGAACCCTTTTGCAGGCCACTATGTCTATTATGCTTGGCATTTTTCTAGCTTGTCACTAGTACCTTTTTGGTGGGGTTTTTCCCCAAATCTTGTATATTTAGCATCTCTTTTCCAAGGCAGATTTCTATTACATGTCCAAACCTACGATAATATTGGGAGAATGTGGGCTTAAATTCATATTTTAGCTACTATTTCTTAATTGTGCCAGACAGTATTGGAATATCGATTGAATGCACAAGAGGTTTAGAAGTTTCAATCTCCACCAAGAATAACCTTTCCATTTTGGTAGTTAGCATATCAGTCATAATTGGATTACCAACAATAGATACTATCTTGCTCAAGGCAAGTTTGTTCCAATATCCCAAGGTTAGGCTTGGTAGAGTTACACAAATTGTCATGACAATTATGTCCGCAACTGAAAAATTAAATTCCTTAGGTATTATCTTAAGCATAAGAATGTATCTATATATAGAGTATGGTCTACCATCCAACATTTACTACCTATGCTCCTTAAAGTTGAATTGAAACACCAACCACCCACTGGCATGTATATAGAAGTGTGTTGGAACAACCCAAAATTTTAGCAAGCTTATGGGCTGCATTTCTCCCTATAAATTTTCCAACAAAAAACCTAACAAGATAATGTCTAAGACGTGTTTAACATCCTGGAAGTCAATACCTTCTAATTTCATCCTCTTGTTAAGGAACATTGTTCAGTTTCATTCTATTAGCTTTCTCTTAGTTATTTGTTAGTAAATTATCCCAAGAATCCTTGGGAAAATCTATTGATTCTTTGTATCTCAATTCACCTTAACACTCTATATGTCCAATAGCATTGAATTAAGATTGGTCTCAAGAACAAAAGAAGATAATGTGGTTAGGGAGTTAAGGGTAGCAAATGGGATAACTGTAATACGGTCTAGCATAGGTGGGGTTGGGTTGTTGTTGGCCCAGGTACCTGTTTATATTTTCTTTTTGGTCATACTTAACAAGTGGCCTAAGAGGGGAAAGTGCAGAGGAAAGGTTCCAAATATATAAAAGCCAAGAATAATGAACTAAGGGAGGTTAATGGTAAAAGATGGAATATAGGATAAGATAAAAGTGGGGCACTCGACAAGAGAGATTTACAACAAACATAATAGAGCACAAAACCTAACAAATGGGTTGAAATGTGAAAGAAGTTTTCTAGTTACGAGTTAGATGGGTTGACAAGAGAAGATGAAGAATGAAAAGGTGTCAGAGGGGGTGGTTCATATAGTAGGTAGGAAACATCAAACCAAATAGAAGATCGAGGAGGTTAATATCAAGATACTAAAATTCAAATATAGTCCTCAACCTAGATGAAGAATACCGTGAGGACAGAAAGAACATTCAGCTTAAAGAAAACTAAACCTGTACGGCCTGCACAAGAACATCAACAAAATACTAGCAACCAAAGGGCTGATATGAAGTAGGGAATCACTAGAAAAACCAGGAATCACTAAAAACATAATAGCCTACTAAAATACAGTAGTCTATCGAAACAAACCAAAAAAGAAACACAAAGAAGTCACCAATATAGGAGCAAAGCATAAACAAGAAAACAAAACTTAATACAAACTAGAACACTGAAGGCATCCTTAACGTGGCAAAGTATAGCAAAATTCAAAGTAGACACAGAATCATCTCAGAACCAACACAGTCTAGAAACAGTTAAAATGAACTAGATATACTGCCACACAACAGTAGAATTGATGCGTGTGTTCTTGTGTGCTTATGTTTTTGTGTATTCTCTTGTAATAGAGAAATTCCATTTAAGCTCAATCAAGTTTTAATTTAAAATACCACTTTAACTTACATATACACACATTTAGGTAAGTATACCCATTGTGTAGCATAGAGTCTAGTTGGTAAATATCGAAGAATCCCTAGGAACCGTATCAACTACCCCTACTTCTATCATTATTTCATTATTCAATCAGCCAAAAATAGAGAAATAAAGGCACTAACTACTACCATTCCTAACTAATAACAAATTAGCACAACAAGAATATATCAATCTACTTACAAGGTAGAGTCTAGAGGATCACAATAGTAAGATGGAAGAAAAGAAGATTAGCCATGTAATCAAAATGAATCCCCTCAATAATAATGATGTATCAAACACTACTCAATCAATTGAATCCAAATTCAAGCATTGGCAAGGGTCCCCCAATATTACAAAACTCATTCTTCTCACGTAATGAGTTTCTTATCCTTAAGCCCAACGACAGATATCTCTATCATATAAATTAAACCCAAAGAGTATTTAAAGCAAAGACCTATAATTATCAAGCTAAAAGATGTCAAGCCTCGATTTATTGGTAACCTAACAATCTCATCTATCACAAAGTTTTCATCCCCTAACTCATTTATCAAGTTCATCACGAGAAAATAAATCTATTGAATCAATATATGTGGGTACCCATATCATAAATCTATTTCTCAATTTCAATATAAGAGAAAAACCTAATCAATCAATTCAATCAAATAAAATTCAATAAATCAAATAATAATCTAATACAAAACTAAATTATGGTACAAATATTTAATTACAATTAGATCTAAAGAAAATAAACACCACCAAATCTAAATTACAAAGTAAAAGAAAAGAAACAAACTCATAGACAAATGTCCTTCTTCTACTTTAAATTTTCCTTGGGATGCTCCTCTTCTCTTTCAATCTAACTTTGATCTTCTCTCCTAACTCTCCTTGATGTTTTTAAGAGGGGATGTGTTTCTCATGTGGTTCTCTGTAGAAATAACCCAGATAAGGAGTATTTATTGATTCTTCTCGAAAAACCCTACATTCTGTAGAATAGGGGCTTTTACGATATGGTACGACACCATAGAAGGTGTTTTTCATGGTACCGTTCATGCTTTCTATTAGTTAAATTAGCTTTGAAATGATGTGTGGGATTTAACTTCATCGTGTGTTGTAATTGTGTATAGCGGCGTCGAAGTTGAGATGCATGGCACCATTATCTCCCAGAAGTTTTGATATTTCTAAACTCTGATCATGCACTGTACCGTGGAGGGTGTTGGGTACGATGCCATGAACTCCTAGAAGTTTGACTCTGAAATTCAGTTTATGCACTACAATATGCACGGTGACTTCAAGAATGTCGTGTAACTTCAATAAAGCTCTTTTTTAGTCATTTTTCTCCTTAAATCCACTCTTAATTTTAAATATTATATCTTACATCAAACATGAAGAAAAATAGAGGGATAATTAGAAATCTATAGAAAATTCTAAAGACTTTAAGACACAAATAATATGTAAAATATGCATATAATGAACAATTATTACTCCACCACACTTAAGCTTTTGCTTGTTCTCAAGTAAATAAGAATTAAATACCTCAAACAAATTGCTTCTTCACAAAACAAATTTTAACAAGTTAGGATTTTTGAAAAAAGTTTGGCAACTATAGTAAATATATTTTCTCTCTTTTGATTTAAGAATCAAGTTCAACACCTAATTTTTATGTAAACTAGTGTGATGGATATGACTAAATCCATCGAAGTTGAATTAAACAAGTTTATACTTATTTAACACATTTCACCTCATTTCCTAAGTCAAGAATATGAATCAATTGATTCATATAAATAGGAAATAATGATCTGACTTAAGTTCTCTTACTTTCAAAGCTACTACACTTATAAGTAGTAAACAGATGATTGGTCCATATGCTTATTTTTACAAAGTAATGTAAATGACTAGTAGAGATAAATAAATAAAGATCATTCAACTTTTACATTACCTTCATTAAACTCTCATTTTCTTTTCTTGGTAAGGTAATGCAAAAGCCTAATAAAGATATGCGACTGATGATTTTTTAGCTTTTGCTTTACCTTACTTTATTTGCTCATTTTCTTACGCTATCTACATTTACTTAAACCCAAAGTTAGGACTAGCTAGAAGTGTTAGTGTTATGCCTTAGAGGTAATCACTTGTATTTTGTGTATGATACATTTAATTAATAATACAAGGCATTATTTATCTTTTAGTTTATTTTGTGTGAACATAACTGTTAGATAAAGTCCCAAGTACAACACTGTGCTATGAAAATCATGATAGGAATCATGATGTGAGGTTCCTACTACACTGGATAGTGTTCGTACTTAAATTATCCCTAGTCATAGTATTAATGAGATAGGACATCATTAATGTGTTAAGATTAGCATGTGTTATACTTCCTGATTTGATGAGGCGGTGGTTCTCATATCCATGAGTATTGTGATAGTCAAAGTTAACACGTGGATGCTTGTTACTTAAATAAGTGCATTGAAGGACCTAACTATGAGATAATAACAAGGATAACTATTTAGTGCCAGTGATAAAATCCCATCATAGCAAATGTGCAAGTATCCTTAGATTTGATATCTCCAAGATACTTTATTTGCTAAATGCTAAACTTTGATTTCAATCTCTGGAGTTTTGACAAGACTGGCCTATGAGATGGATATTGGATACAACATGAAGCAAATGTAAGTAGTTGAGAGGATCAATAAAGGATTTATCACTCCTAATAATAGGGGTGAATATCTCACGGCCACTTGTAGGAATCACTACTCGAGAGGTCTTTGACCAAGGCGATTGTATATTGGAAATTGTTCCAATTGATACATATGATGAGTAGTGGATTTTGAGAACAAGTACTAAAATATTCAGGCTAGAGTTAATTTATTATTCTGAAAAAGAGTTGGCACTAATTTCGTACTCCAAATCGAAAGAGATATTATATGGTGAAAGGAGTTTATTACACTATTATTTGCTATTGAGAGGTTCATGTCAAGCCACTTGACTTTCTAGACTTTTGGGTGGTCATGATGTATTGCTAGATACTGTTCATGATTTTCTAATTATGGATTTATTAATTAAAAAATTAAAAAATCAATCTCATTTAGAATTAATAAGTTGATTATAATTATCAAGGGTTAATAATTCTAAAGATGTTTAGATTAATTCATATTTTGCTACCAATAGACCAAGAAACCTAATAGGTTACACAAAATAAAGGTTTGAATAGCAATATATTATTTGATAATATTATGGGATTCATTGTGAGAAGAAAATAATCGAATGGGTGAATTATAAGTTTATTATAATTCATGGGCCTAATTGTAATTATACAAACTTTAAGAATTTAATTGTATTTAATTAAACCTTGAAGGACTTAGTTGTAATTAGTTAAAATCCTAAAACCTATAGAAAATAGGAAAAGACGTGTTCCTTGAAATATATATACACAGAAACGGTTTTGTGAGAGGAGTCTTCTTTT
Source organism: Voacanga thouarsii (assembly GCA_026120185.1). Lineage (NCBI taxonomy): Eukaryota > Viridiplantae > Streptophyta > Magnoliopsida > Gentianales > Apocynaceae > Voacanga > Voacanga thouarsii. Next base: position 983,180 of record JANUWF010001095.1, on the reverse strand, counting down.
GTTCTCTTCTCTAATTAAAACCCTAGCAACTATATTGTTCTGCTAGCACAAAACGAAGTGACTTTGTGAGTACTCAAACCTTGTGTGGATTTCTATCAGAGATAATCATATCCTTGGATTGTAGCGGCTCGGTTTGAACGTTATAATAAGAGTATTTTGTTCGTTCAAGATTGTGGGGTTTGCTAGATCACACCGTCAACATCCAGGAGAAGATTTTGAAATCTACTCGCAGTAATATTGTACCAATGCTTTTACTCGTTTTATTCACAACCATATGGTCTTGGGATTGGAATTCAAGTTTTTCCGCTGCATTTTATGATAATGCATGACCGAGCTCCTAACAAGAAGATCATAAAATATAAATAAGTCAAAATTCTCAATGTATACTTCATCATAAGTTTCTCATCTATTCCTAAGAGAAAGAGTGTCAAAATGTTTACTATACATAAATATGGTTAATACAAATTCTCAAGACTTAGTAATTTTACACCTGATTCATAGGTTTAACTCAAAAAAAAAAAAAATCATCCAAAAAGGGCTTAATTAAATTCTTATGCAAAATGAGACATAATAATAATACCATCAAAGTTAAACTATTCCAAAAATTGAAAAGTTTTACCTAATTTTCAGCATAAGAATCCACAAAGAAACATAATTTTGTAGTTTTGCAGGGAATACACTTTTAACCTTTCCCCCAAACTTAAAGTGAACAAAGTCCTTATTGGCTAACAAACATATGCAATATGAATAAATACAATGGGAATGATAAAGATAAAGAGGGAAAAGTAAGACAGTAATCCTTAAGTGATTAGAAACCTAATTTGATCATTAGAGGAAGAAAGAAGATCATCTATAAAGAAAGTTATCTACAATTATGAAAATAAAATAAAATACTAATTAGAGGAAATAAATAAAATAAAGTTGAAAGTCAAATGTCATAAAAAAATGAAATACTAAAAACATCTTAGAAACTAAGAAAATTCTATGCCTATTATCCGTGGCCTCCAAGATGACTTAAACTAACTCCTTAATATCTGATAATGCCTAACTGCTGCAAACGATCCCAAATCTAATGAAGAAAGATATCAACTCCATCTTGCCTTTTATTTAGAACCTCTAAAGTGTTGTTGATACCCTTCTATGTACCTCTGATTTTCTCTAGCTGCTCCTCAAGATTAGAGGATGACTAATTTTACTTCTCTACCAACTCTATCAAGCTAGTGATCATCTGACTCTGCTTAGCAATAGTGCCTCTTAATGTATCCAAGCTCATGGTCAGTGTAGCAAAAAGTGTACGCACCTCAACCTGGAAGTCCACTATAGTAATAGGTCGTCCAATGATAGAGTAAGAAGCTCGTGAAGACTCTACTAGTAGAGGCTGCTGCAATGGCTGTGAGGATGTCTTGCTAGCCCTATCCTTGAATTTGCTGGGAGTTAGCCACATTTTTTCATTTTTATCATAGTTGTATTGACAGCTTACTAAGGTCCTATCCATAACAGTCATACTAGTAGTAGTAGAAGCCGTCATCTCACCCTCTACAAGCATATAAAAGAGCTGAAGAATCTTGGTAATCACTAGTAGGAAGGCTAGCATTGGCAAGTGGGTCGATTCGACCCGGCTTGGGCCTGGTCTGAGGGCTGAACAGCCCACTGTTCACCGGGTCGGTTCAGACTAAGGGTAAAAAACCCTGGCCCGCCACGGGACGGCCTGCTCTTGAAAGCTGTTGCACCAACGGCTCTTAACTCTTTTTTTTTTTTCATTTTGGTCCTTAAAATTGCTGAAACTCTTTTTTTTTGCAATTTAGTCCCTAACGGCTATATTTCCCCTCTAACCCCCAAAACTCTATAAATACCCCTTAATTCACCCTAAAACTCATTAAACACTCTCTAACTCTCTTCAACTCTCTCCAATTTTCTCAAACCCTCCTATTTTCATTCATCTTTCTCTCATAATCTACAAATCTCTTCATTTCCTCTATAAAAAGTGTTAGAATAGAATTTATTTTTTAATATACCTTTTCAATTCTTCAAGGAAGTCTTTATATTTTGGAAGATTGTTAAGTGGCGGAATAGTAGATACAAGAAGTAAAGCTCCACAAAGTGTTGTTGTTCTTGGCCATTAACTAGTTAGTATTTTTTAATCTCACATTCTTATTTTTTAGCTTTATTAATTGTTTATTTGTTTTAGTTATTTGTTTAATTTTTTAGTTAATTTGTTATTTATATATTTCAATTCTCTTATTTCATTATTTGTTAATACTTTATTTTATTTTTTTAAATTTTTATTTGAATTTTGATTGATTATTATTATTTTTTAAAATAATGGATCCAAATCAATATCATTATTTTTCTTCATCACAATCATCTACACATTTTGATTTCAACATAGATCCAACCTTGAATTTAATAAATAATGAAATAAGTAATGAAGATAAAAGCCCTAGTAGACCTAGCGTTAGTGTCTCACAATCACAACGAACTCCAACTATTAATTTTAATGAATCTAATATAGGTTAGGATGATGTTAAAACTGCAGATGTTATAGCTAAAGAAAAAACATATATGGTTTAGAATCTTTTTGAAAAGGATAATGATAATGATAGAGTAACATGTAAAATTTGTAGGGTGGTATATGCACATAAGAAAGGAGGAGGGATATGAGCATTAGTTAGACATATGAAAATGTCACATAATGATTGGTTAGAAAACCTACTTAAACAACAACAAATCCATACTACAGGAGGTTAAATTATTGATAATTTTCAATACGATCATAGAAAAAAATAGAAGTGGATTTACTAAAATGATTGTTCAAACTAAATTACCTTTTAATTTCACCAAAAAATCCACATTATGAACAATACATGCAAAACAGTTGTCAACCAGCATGGAAAAGGATTCCTAGAACAACGTTAAAAAATGATATAATAAAGATATATAAAGAAATGAAAAAGTATCTAATTACTATATTTGATTCTTGTAATTGGAAATTTGCTCTTATGATGATTGGACTGCAATTACAAATGAGTCTTATTTGTGCATTACATGTCATTGGATAGATCATGATTGGTTAGTACAAAAAAGAACTATTTGTTTTAAATTATTGGAATATCCTTATGTAAGTAGTAGTATAGCTAGAATGATTATTCAAACATGTCGTGAATATAGAATTTACATAAAATTATTTCTATTTCTTTAGATAACGCTTCAAATAATGATTCTGCTATAGCAATTTTAAAAAAATACCATAAATCCTATATTAGATGGTGTTTTATTTCAACTAGGTGTGCTTGTCATATATTTAATTTGTGTGTTAAGGAAGAATATAAATATGTTGATGATATTATTAATATAATTAAAAATATTATTTTATTTATTAAAACTTTTCCAACTAGGCAACAAAATTTTAAGGCTTTATGCCGAGAACAAGGTGTATCTTTTAAAAAATTTAGATTAAATTGTAAAATTAGATGGAACTCAACTTTAGATATGTTTGAAAGTGTTATACCTTTTCAAAATCAACTTATTGAATTTTGTAATAGTAATAATTTTCAACCTCAACTAACTGAAACTCATTTTGAAAATTGTATTGCATGCTTTCAACATTTTTATTTACTTTCAAAGGAGCAACTGAACTTTTATCGAGATTTTATTATCTCACTACTCATCATATTCTTCCAACACTTGCTAAGGTACCACATATTTTTTGTGAGTATATGGACCATCCCCAATATGGATATTTTATGAGAAGTATGTTTGAAAAATATAAAAAAATATTATGAAGATATTTCTATTTTATATTGTATGGCATTGTGTATGGATCATTGAGTAAAAACGGCAAGATTTCATGGTATTATTGAATATCTATATGAAACATTAGATTTTGATGAATCTCAAACACTTAGGCAATATATGATAAAAGATATAAAAGATAAAACGGCTAAAATTCTATCTGACATGTATAATTTGTATGAGTTTGAGTCTTCTTATTCTGGTTTTCCTAGTTTAAGTAGGCAAGCTTCTGTTAGGTATCTCATGCATATCATATATGGTGCAGCGGAAAAATAATAACAAGATACCATCTCAAGATCCGCATACGTGTGGAAAATAAGACATAAAGAGAACAAAGGTAACAGTTTTACCTTTCTTTGAGCATTTGAAAAATAAAAATTTTCCTTTCTCATCTGAGGCGCGATCTAGCAATCCTCTTGATCAAACACCACGAGAGTCGAATGTCCAACCACTGCAATCATAGTGTGTGATTATCTCTAACAGAAATCCACACGGAGGATCACTCTCAATCATCAAGATGTTTCTGTGCTAGCAGAAACCAAAAAGGCGGCTAGGGTTTTGCAAAGCAAAATGAGAGAGAGAGAAAATAGAAAGAAGTCATGTGTAGCCCTTGGGTTTTTGGAGTTGATTTTTGACTGTTCTCCAGCAAGTAGGAATCATGCATATATCCCATATATTACACAAAAATCTCCTGCTGAAAAGATACTCCATCTGAGAATTCTAAAACAGTTAGAATTTTCTAATTGTAATTGGAAACATCAAGTTCTCACAATTGTAATTTGGATTATAAATTATAACTAATTATAATTTGGCCACAACAACTTCTCTTTCTCGTAATTAACCCCACTATGTTATCAAATAACATCTTGAGTATATAATCCTCTATCGTGTGTGACCTATTAGGCTTCCCAGTCAGTTGGTAGCGAACATAATTAATTTAAACTTCTTTGAGATTAATAATCCATAATTAATTAGAATTAATCATATCAATTCTAATCAGGATTGGTCTATTAATTCATCAATTAATAAACCCATATTCTACAGATCATGAGTGATACCTAGCAACATATCATGACCACCTAAGAGTCCAAGAAGTCAAGTGGATTGATATGAACCCTTCAATAACAAACTATAGTGCAATTAACTCATTTCACCATACAATATCTCATTCGGTTTGAAGTATGGAATTAGCGCCAACTCCCCCCAAAATATATTAATTCCGGCTCGAATATAATAGTACTTGTACCAGGAACCTACTACTCTAGATGTCTATCAATTGGAACTGTTTCCAATGCCTTGGCCAAGGACTTCTCGAGTAGTAATTCCTACAAGTGGCCATGAGATATTCGCCCATACTATTAGGAGTTGTAAATCAATTATTGACCCTCTCAACTAATTTCGTTTACCTCACAATGTACCCAATATCCATCCCATAGGCAGCCCTCAATTTGGCTCCAGAGATTAAAATTAAAGTACAATGCTCAACAAACAAAGTACCTTGGAGATCTCAAGTTTAAGGATACTTGCACATTTGCTATATTGAGATTATATCACTGGCATTAATAGTTATCCATGCGATTATCTCATAGCTAGGTCATCTAATGTACTTGTTCCATTAACAAACATTCACGTGTTAACTTTGAATATCTAAATACTTACGGATATGAGAACCACTGCCTGATCAAATCTGGAAAGTATAACACATGCTAGTCTTAACGCATTAATGATGTCCTGCCTCATTAATACTACGAGTAGGGACTATTTAAGTACTAACACTATACAGTGTAGTAGGAATCTTATATCATGATCTCTATCATGATTTCCTTAACACAGTGTTGTACTAGGGACTTTATCTAACAGTTATATTACATAATAGTAAACAAAAGAAACTATAAGATAAATAATGCCTTTTATTAAAATAAAATGTGGCATATACAACATACAAGTATTGTCTTTAGGGCATAACCCTAACAGCTTCATCATCATTAAGTAGTCACTTTCAACCACCACGAAAATCTACCTCTTCAATTTAATTAGTATTTAATTCATGAGGTATCATGAAGCGTAAAAAAAGATCATTTACCACCTATAACGAGATAGCAATTTACGAGATGCAGCCCTTGGTAGAAAATGAGGATCAACATTTTGATGTTTGTAGTTGGTGGAAGGCTCATGTAAGTCAATACTCCATTTTATCTAAAATAGCATGTGATCTTTTAACACCACCTATCTCCATAGTACCATCAAAAAGTGTCTTTAGTGAGAGCTGGAACAATCGATAAAAGAAGATCTCGATTGGCTCCTCATACTTTGGAGATGTTAATATGTTGCAGTAGTTGGTTCGCAGCCGAAGTTAGGACTAATTCGTGGATTGTTGATGATGACTCATATGATGAATGGGGTGAGCCAAATAATTAGTTTAGTATTAAATAATTAGGAATTTAGGATAAGTAATATTATGTATTTAATTTTATTTTTAGGATATTCATTCTATTTTTAAATTTTGATCATTGTAATATTTTTAAGAGGTTTAGGCATCAAGTTCCCCTCTTATATAATCTTTATCTTATTAATTAAAAAAACAGGTAGAGGTCCATGCCAAACCCCCCACCACTTTAAGGTGATTGTTTTATAATTTTAAAAAATTGTGTTATTTAAGTAATAATTAAAAAATTACAAAACAGTTGAATATCAAAAAATTTAATCGAATTAAGTAGGAAAAAAATAAAGAATGAGAGACTAAGGCTCGGGATCCGCTCGCCCGGTCGAGGGCCTGGCACCAACCGGTCGACCAAGTTGTGGGATCAGCCTATAGGACTCGTGGACTGGTCCTCGGACCGAGCCCAGCACGAGCCAAAACTATGCAGGCCGGCCCAAGTGTCATTGCTAGGGAAGGCAAATACCCTGGAAGGATAGGTAAACAAGACTACATCTCTCATATATAAAATGATCAGAGTGGCTAAGAGAACAGACTGGGTATGCATCAACTTGTTCAGCACATAGATATCCACCAACCTCCCTTTATTGAACCCACTAGCCTAAGGAGTTATATTGAATCCTAAGAAGTAAATTATCAATTTGTATTGTGGATAGAAGCTGGTCACATGAAGTACCTCAGCCTGACCAGTAATCTGATATGCTAAATATAGCTCAGTCCTAGCTTTAGTGAAACTCTAATCTACATCAAACACCTTCTTTTTATTATAGGTGTTAATATCAACCCAAGCTCCATTATCTCTAATCCCCAAAATATCTACTAACAACTTTCTAGATAGATGAATAGGCACTCCTTTTACTGTGGTATTTATGTTCCTAAAAACTTGATGCTTTTTATCCTGCATGTTTACATAAAAATCCTTCAACAAATGGGGGTAATACACACCCTTTAGTTCAAGAATAGGTCCACATCCTACTTTTCTAAAAATGGTAGCAATCATGAGTTCATGGTCCAAAGGAAGGTCAAAGTCTTTTCAATAATAACCTTTCTATTTTCTCTCTTATGGAGCCACTGTTCAGTCTGAACATCACAAATATTTTTGTATTGGCAAGTAGCTATGTAGAAGAAGTAGAACTACCTTTTTCTTTCTCTCTTTTAGAAGATAATTTGGTAGCAATATGTTTAGGAGTCATAAAGAGAATAAGATAGGAAGGAAAGAATTGCTAATCAAAGAAATGAAAGTGAATGAGATGGTTTCACTCTTAATGCACGTTGCACAAATCTCAACTTAAACAACTCCCAACTAATCAATCAACACAAATCAACCAACAAAACTCAACTTCTCTGCACAACTACACAGCACCATTCTCTTCATCAATCCCTACAAAAATTACACAAGTTCAACATAAATCCCCCAATCAAGTCATACTCATTTTTTGCAAATTTCCCAACACAAAATCCACAATATAATCCAACAAGTTCAAATCAAAGGTAGATTAACAAAAGCTCAATCAGATTAAGCAACAAAACATTTATCAACACTCCTCAAAATGTAGATTAACAATAGCTCAAAGTAGCTTAACAAAGACAAAACAATTCAAAATCCTAACTTCATAACCAATTCAATCAACTCAACTACAATTCAATTCAATATAATAATACAACTCAATATGTTCACTTAAAAGTAAAATTAAAACTCCCAAAGTTTAGAGGTCACCCAAAAAGAACACTAAAATTTCCCCGTTGCTTAGTATAGTTTTCTATCAAAAATAGTAGCTTGAAGTGCGATTGGGAGTTGAATCAAGTTCTGAAATCTTCAATGAGCTAATTCAAAGGCTTACAAAGATTATTGCCCAAAAGTTGATATCACTACGAATCTCAATTAAGAAGCTAAAATCTGGGTTGAATATGGTTGAAAGTAGCCGATGGAAGGGAATGAAGATAGAATCAACAATTTAATTCAGTAAAGGGTGGAATTGAGCAGGAAATTTGAATGTAAGGAGGGATTTGAGCAATGGGTCAAGTAAAATGATGAACGGTGATGAAGGATTGAGAGGGAAAAGTTTGTGCCATCGAAGGGTTTGAAAGAAATTTGGAAATTGATAAGAACATATTTGTTTTATTTTTATGAAATGTGCAGGTGCACGGAGCCATAAGTAATGATTTGCCTGTCATCGTCAATAACTTACATTTTGGATCCTGAAACAAAAATGATGTCGTTAGGCTTATGGAGTAGAGGTACGACGCTGTGGAGTATGAACCCCAAGATCTCGTGTAAATTTTAAGGCCCTATAATTCTTAACTGAAACAATAATGTTTTCGTTAAAATAGATGCATTGAGACATCGTGCATGATGCGCATGACACCATCAACTCTTAGGACATTTGATTTTTCAATATTTTAAAAGCCATGACATCGTGGAATATGATATCCACCTTGCCGTGTACTCCCAAACAAAGTAAAATATCTATATTTTTTATATAATTAAATAAAGTAATTAAAGCAAATAAAACCTTCATATAAACACTAAGCTAAAAAATTAAACTAACATAAGATAGTGATAAGTGCTTATCATGTATATATTTTATGTAGTATTTGTACATTAATTGTGATAAAATCTTATTCAAATCACTACTCACTACAATCTTTTACCTTAGTTTTATATAGGAAATAAAAATATCAATTGGAGATAAACAAGGATGAAAATGAAGAAAAATGAGCAAAAATAGATGAGAGCAGATAGAAACAAGGTTGTCTAGGGAGGTGCCGCCTAGGAACCTTTGATTATGCCAACTATACAAAGAGCTGGTGGCTTTCGAATTTCCCTGGGCTACCTAATGCCTAAGGTCAGTGACTAGGCGGTCCAAGGATATACATGCAATTTTAAAGGTAAACAAAATTCCCTGGCCCGTCCACTTGCACAAAAAATGTTATGTTCCAGTTTTTTTTTTGAAGGTACACGTGATATCGACTATAAATATCTCTTTTATCGCCTTAAAGCATTGGTCTTGTGATAGGGAGTTAAAATCACCATTCTTTTCCTAGTTATTTGAGGGTGTTTTAAGATGCATTTGTTGTAATAACTAGACGTATTTCTTCCTATTTGACATTTTACTTGTAAAAAATGTTTTTGGCAAATATGCGCATATTTAAGTAAAAATCAAGTAGAAAGTGTACAAAATCAGAATGTACTTAGCACCAGGCCCAGCTAGTGGACTCGGCACCGGGTCCATTCTGCTCCAGTAGCAGAAATTAAGCAAGCTTCAGGGTTTTCCAGAACAGACCTGGCGCCAGGTCTGGCAAGTGCACCTAGCGCTAGGTCTATTTTGTCTGCAAAGGAGAAATGACAAAAAAACAGGGCAAAAATAGAGGAAGAATAGAGTGCACTTGGCACCAGGTGAGTCGAAGGTACTCGGTACCAGGTATGCTCTGGAGGCGAAAATTCTGTACACAGAATTAGGGCTTATCTAATGATTTTGGTATTTTCCTACTCTTACTAATCCAAGACTTGCTCAGTCATGAAATTGGCATCCAAGAGGCCTATAAAAGTACAAGAGAACACAAGGGTTTGAGATACAACATAGAGAGATGAATTAAAGTGAAGAAATTCTTATTCTCTCATTGAAAGAGGAGTTCACCCAAGTCAAGGAGGATTGTTCAATGAAGTCTTCAAGGAAGAAGAAAGAGGCTTATCTATGAGTGCTTTCTTTTCTCTTTGTCTTCTTTTTCTTTAGCAATGATGTGTTTAATGCTTTTATTGTAATTTAACATTATTTTAGAATTCATAATTTTGCATTAATTTAGTTATTTGATCAATTCTTTATCATCTTTGGTGTTTGATTAGTTGATTTCATTAGTTATTGATGCGAGTTCTTCTAATTGACTTTGACATAACGATGTTAGGAGTTTTGTAGCATTGATTTTGTATTTGTTAAATCTTGATAAATTTGAATGATGAAGTTAGGATTTTCGAACTAAGTGATCAAAGTTTAAGTTAATTTCGCCTTGACATATGGTTATTAGCTAATTTCATATTTTTAAGGAATTGAGATTCAAGCATGTTTTGGTTAGGATGGCTTGATTGACAAATCTACTAATTGAATCAAGATATGAATGATGAGCTTAATGCATGTTTTGGTTTTGTTAGCTTCATTGACAAATCTGTTAATATAAATCAAAATATAGTATTCTATGGATTGACAAACGAAGTAGAATTTATCTAAGTAAATTTATGACTTGACAAATTATTGAATTTTACTGTGCATTCCTTTATAATGTTAAGATGATAATTAATTGAGTGAATTGCTAATTGGTTCATTGTCATATTTTCTAGAATAAGTGTCTAGATTGCATAAACTTTCATCCTTGAGTTGTATATATTATTTTATTATTTTCTCACTTTATTTGGTTGGGTTAAACAATGAAAGAAAAGTGATCAGTGTGTACTTATTCCTTTGAGGATCGATACTCGTTAATTCCCTATACTATGCTTGCGATGAGTATACTTGCTCACATATGTATTTTGGGATTAATATTTTAATTAAAACTTGATTAAGGGATGGATTTAAAATTGATAATTTTATGCACCCAAAATTTACACATTAAGTTTTTGGTGCCGTTGCCAAAGAACAATATCACGAAAGCTTGGATTTTGTTGCTTTAACCATGTTACTATGTTTATATGTAAATATGTGAATATGTGTATATATTCTTTGTATGACTAGGTGCTGTATTTTTTATGCTTGTATACTTGTACTTTAATGTCTCTGTATGTTACAATTCCTTGTAACTTAATTTGTAAACGTACCCTAACTGTTTAGACAACAATCTTTTTAATTCTCGTTTGTTTTCATTTATTTAGCGATGAGACTACATGCTTCGTATGATTTCATGTTCCTTGGTCTTTATTTTCATTAAAATGCATATTTAAAAAAAAATGATTTTTTCGGCTAGAGTTGACTTGGCATCGGGCCAAAACCGTGGCCTGGGTGCCGGGTCATCACAGCTCAACAGAGAAGCGCAGCAGAATAGGTCTGACACCAGGCCCAGTCTATGGGCTCGGCGCTAGGCCCGTTCGGCCGCCACACTAAAAAACGGCCTTCTTGGCCATTTTTGTTAAAAAAACTTTCACTCCTCTCTAATTTTCTCTCAACCCATCGCCGAGTTCATCTTCAAAACACCGTCGGATCACTTTCTATACCTCCAAAACACTTTCAAAACACAAAATCTTCACTTCGTTCTTGAAAGTTTGGATCAAAACAAGGAAAAATCCAACATTTTCACCCAAAATCTATTTTCAATTCTTCCATTAGGAGCACAATTTCTTCAAACTCTTTGCATAGAATCATTGCTCATACATTGTAGAATATTATGGTATGAATTTTCTATACTTTCTACGGTTAAGTTTTTTCTTATGAAATTTGGGTAATTTTCTATGCATTTTTTGGAGAAAATTCTTGAATATTTTCTAGTGAAGAATTTGATTGCTAAGATTGCTTTCTTTGAGCTTGCATTGGCATGGGAATATCATGGATACTACTTTATGATTAATACCATTAATAGTTTACACCTTTTTTGGAATTGATTGAGCATGCATACTTTGTGATTAACTTTTGGGATAAAGGATACTTGTTCAATGTTTCACTTAGCCTTATGCTGATAAGCTTTGCATTGTGATATAAATGGTATGGCTAATTGAGCATTGTGACTCTAGGTTGAATATGGTTTCCTTGAGCAATATTGAACATTGTGAATATGATCAAATTGGTTGATAAGGTGTTTGGATTAGCATGTAACACCCCACCTTTTACTTTCATTTGGCTACTATTTGTTATAGGATGCGAATTTATATCAATAGCTAGAAAAAAGATGATCGGTATAATGAGACGAATATTTTAGTGGAATAAAATTTTGTCAGGACCTGGATGTAATTATTAGATTTGTTCTACCCGTACCCTAAATTTTCAGAAGGCTATTATTATTAACAAAGTAAGAATTGTAGGGTACACTGAAAATAGAAATTGATCAGTGCGATGAAATGCACGTTTTGGTGTGAATTATGCTACTCGGGGTACGGGGGCATTTTCATCATTTTGGTCTCGCCCGCGACTTTGACAGTAAATTTGACCAAGTAGAAAAGGAATTGAAGAATTTAAGTGTTACTAATAAATTCAGTGGATTTTTTGGAGTTGATTGGTGAAATAAAATATTTTTCCGTTATGGACCTGATTTTGGTCATTTCCGAAGAAAATAGGAAAATGCGGTTGAAAATGGGACGTATGGCTTCTTGTGATTGGTGGCCAAGGACAAGTGTCAAATAATAAAGGATGCGTGAAAGATTCATGCATGCAAGACTTCTTAAATAAGCTTTGCAAAATAAATGAAGCATGATGTGTAATTTTGCGATTGGAACACATCACTTGTGGTCCACTTGATTAAGGTTTTAAGAAATATAATTAGCTAATATTTAGACCAAGAGAACATGAATGAAAGGCTGGAAATTGGACAAGAATTTCGTTGGCCTTGCAAGAAGAAATAAGGGAATTTTTGTGGAGGAAATAAAAATGGTTGGTGTGTAAATTTTTCATTGGAACACACCTATACATTAGCCACCATACAATTAATTGATTTAAAATTTTCTTGGCCAAATTGCGGATGAGAATGGCGGTGGGAAGGTTGTTATAACAGCCAGAATTTTGGCCAGCCTTGAAGAAGGAAAAACAAGAGAAAACAAGGAAAGAAGAGCTAGAGAAAAATAGGGAGAAAAAGAAAAATGAGAGAGAAAGAAAGAAGTGTGTGTGTTCTTGGAGGAAAATCACACCACATAGCCTCAAATATAAGGTAAAACCCTACCTTGCTTGAATTAAAGTTGTTGTTGGGTGAATGATGATTATGATGATGTGAATTTTAACATAAAAACATAACTTTCATGTACTGATTTCGGATCAAAGCTAGAGTTTGTAAACTTTTGTGTATGAACTTTATATATGCTTGTCTATGTGCCGGCTGCCTAAGGGCCTTTGAATGATGTTTTGTGTGAGGAAGAATTGAATAATTATGGTAACTTGAAGGCTTATTTTCGGTTGAAAAGGTGATGATCAAAGTAGAGTAAAAATGGAATTTACTTAGTTGGAAAAATGGTTCAAACTAACTTTTAATTGGAAGAGATGAATTTGTGTTGAATAAGTGGGACTTTTGTGAGCTATTGGAAATTTGGAAATTCAAAATTCAAGATGATTTGAAGGAGGATTGAATGAATTAATGTTTTCAAGTTGCTAAAGGCTAAAGGAAAACAAAGGAAAGCATGAACAGTGAAATTGAGACAAAACTATTGGGGCTATTTTTGCCCAGTAAAATGTCACGGGAACTAAGACTCTAAAAATGGACAACACAAAGTTAAACTTAAGAGTCTTACGGTCATTTTGGTATATCATAGAGCCAAATTGGAGAACAAAATCATGTGTCAATCTGCGAAATTCCAGAAAAATGAGTCCAAAAATTAATGAAGTTAAAGATGATTAATTGTGTGATTTTGGATGAAATAAATGGGAAATATGAAGTTAAACCCTTGTATATGAAGGGATAAAGGATGTGGGAAAAAGAAAATGAAGGAATTGATCAAACGATGAAAAAACGACGTGAACGAAAGTTGAACGTTTTCCTTAATCGTTGGCCTTGTCGGTTGGATGTCGGCTAACCGACGGGCACGTCGGCTACCCGTCGGCTATTTTTCAGCCGAACACAATTTGACTTGAAGACGATGTTTGGTGTAAGTTTGTCTGTAAATGACCAACGGAACATTGAAAACAGTGTAAACGATGGTTGAATGGGCATAAACAGAAAGAGTTTAGTTAGGACACGAGGTGAGTCCCTTTACTTTCTAAAACCTTTTGAAAGCTAGTGTGCTTCACTTTTTCATGAAATGCTATGTTTTATACTACCTCCATTCCAACAAAATTGACCTACGTACTATTTTGGGTTGTCTCAAAAAATTTGACACTTTCCTTAAAAGGAAAATTTTTACTATATAATTTATTATAAAATAATTAATATACCCCACATATATTATTTTTATATACTTAGATTTAACATAAAGTATTGTGGGACCCATACATTTCTTATTTATATTATATTATATTATATTATTATATTATTGTTTTACTTTTGCATAAAATATCGTGCCAAGTCAACCACTATCAATTTTAGTGGGATAAAGGGAGTACCATTTTGGAATTCCCTGAATATGTTTAAGGTTTATCTGAGCAAAAATTATTTTATGCCATTTTGGGCTCGATTGAACATCATAATTGGCTTGAAAACCTTACTGGATGATTAAAGTATGAATTTTGTGAATTTAGTCCTTTTGGATTAAACATTTGGGATTTTCGAAAAATGGTAAATTTTGGAATCGAGCATTCATAAATTGATTGAAATGCTCTTATTGGAACATTTTATGGAAATATGTTTGGAAACTTTGAATTTAATCCTCTTTTGGTATTAGAATTCTGGATTTCTTAAAATGAGTTCCTTTCGAAATTGGGTATTTAGAAAATGATCCAAATGTCCTTAATGGAATATTTATGAAAACCTTTGGAATTAGGTACACGATAAATGATCGAAATACCCTCATTGGAACTTTTGTGAATACTTTTCAAATTGGGTAAGGGTAAAATGACCTGAATACTTTCAAAAAGTCTTTTGGAATCGGATATGGGTAAAATGGCTTGAATACCCTTGGAAATGACTTTTGTAATCGAGTATGGGAAAAATGACCCGGATACTCTTGGAAACACATTTTGATGTGTGAACAGAACTCTTTACCCTGATTCAACAATTTTGAAAATAATCTCTCGTGATGATATTGCCTTTTGAAAAATGACCTTTTGATCCCTGAAATTATTTTATTGGTCTGATGTACCATGGCATGAATTGATTGGCTTTGCGAAGTCTATGTGAATGATGATCTAACTTGCGAATCAGTGGGATCAAATTCTGGAAAATGCTATTTTGCCCAAAAAATGTTTTGATTTAGCAATCCTACGGGATCAGATAACCCTCTGACCTAATCAGTCAGACAAGGTTAGTATTGTCAACGTTGAGTATTCAACAAGGATTTTGATCTTTGTACTAGCCTACGTGAGAGTTAGATGATCCTAGCAACCTGGCCTTGTTTTAGGGATCAAACGGGGTGACAGGACATTGGAACTTTTGTGAATACTTTTCAAATTGGGTAAGGGTAAAATGACCTGAATACTTTCAAAAAGTCTTTTGGAATCGGATATGGGTAAAATGGCTTGAATACCCTTGGAAATGACTTTTGTAATCGAGTACGGGAAAAATGACCCGGATACTCTTGGAAACACATTTTGATGTGTGAACAGAACTCTTTACCCTGATTCAACAATTTTGAAAATAATCTCTCGTGATGATATTGCCTTTTGAAAAATGACCTTTTGATCCCTGAAATTATTTTATTGGTCTGATGTACCATGGCATGAATTGATTGGCTTTGCGAAGTCTATGTGAATGATGATCTAACTTGCGAATTAGTGGGATCAAATTCTGGAAAATGCTATTTTGCCCAAAAAATGTTTTGATTTAGCAATCCTACGGGATTAGATAACCCTCTGACCTAATCAGTCAGACAAGGTTAGTATTGTCAACGTTGAGTATTCAACAAGGATTTTGATCTTTGTACTAGCCTACGTGAGAGTTAGATGATCCTAGCAACCTGGCCTTGTTTTAGGGATCAAACGGGGTGACAGGACATTGGAACTTTTGTGAATACTTTTCAAATTGGGTAAGGGTAAAATGACCTGAATACTTTCAAAAAGTCTTTTGGAATCGGATATGGGTAAAATGGCTTGAATACCCTTGGAAATGACTTTTGTAATCGAGTACGGGAAAAATGACCCGGATACTCTTGGAAACACATTTTGATGTGTGAACAGAACTCTTTACCCTGATTCAACAATTTTGAAAATAATCTCTCGTGATGATATTGCCTTTTGAAAAATGACCTTTTGATCCCTGAAATTATTTTATTGGTCTGATGTACCATGGCATGAATTGATTGGCTTTGCGAAGTCTATGTGAATGATGATCTAACTTGCGAATCAGTGGGATCAAATTCTGGAAAATGCTATTTTGCCCAAAAAATGTTTTGATTTAGCAATCCTACGGGATTAGATAACCCTCTGACCTAATCAGTCAGACAAGGTTAGTATTGTCAACGTTGAGTATTCAACAAGGATTTTGATCTTTGTACTAGCCTACGTGAGAGTTAGATGATCCTAGCAACCTGGCCTTGTTTTAGGGATCAAACGGGGTGACAGGACATTGAGATGAGTCATCCTGGCTAGCCGTTTAGTACTTGGCAATTGTCGCGTTTGCGGGCGCTTCTTAATTTTGAGTCATTTGTTAGATGCCAGGCAGGGGCACTCAGTGCGTCTGACTCCTTGTCACCTCGATGGTGATTGATGTCAGGATTGGCACCCCTGGCTTATGGTGGCAAGTAAAAGATTGTGTGCTGCGGTACACTAGGTATGCTGCGGTATACTTGAGCAGAAGTACGCTGCGGTATACTTATTTTGGTGACTCACGGTTCAGTTCTAGAGGCTGCGGTCTCAGTACAATGATAGGTGGCGCTGAAGGTAAGGACTGCGGGACTTGCTTACAGGCCGACCTTCTGTTAGAGAAGTGCCTGTGATTTGAAACTGGGGCAATGATTTGAAATTTGAAATAAAATTTTCCAAAAATGATTGAGTTTTGAATAAACTCTTCGTTTAAGACTTTTGGAATCATTTCCAATGAACAAATGATATGCTATTCCATAAATATTTTGTGTACTCTGTCTCTTTGATAAAGCACTAGCACACACGGGACTCACTGGGTGATTTTTCACTCACACGTGTCTTTCATCTTACCTTTTTGTAGAATTTGGAGTTGAGCAGACCTACAGATAGAGGACGATACCATAGTGACAACAGAATAGGTTTGGACGTTTCCCTTTTGGATAAAGTACCTTATTACTGGTGTTGAATGAAAATTTTCATATGTGAGATTCTTTATTATATATGTCCACGTGACCATCAATATTGGTTGTTGTATGGATCTGGACCTTACATTCTCTATTGGTTTTTAGTTATAAAGACCCCTTGTCTGGGTACCCCTTGTCTGGGTAACTAGACAGGGCGATACCCGGTGTTGATATGCTTCCGCTATTACCTTTAATAGGAATGTTACATGGCATATATCTTATTTTCTTGCTGGTTTGTTAGAGGGCGTTGAGTGGTGTTTATTGATTATCTTGAGGTATTTTATGTTGAATGGTGGTGGTGTTGTATGGTGTTGTGATTGTGAGACGGTAGAGAGTTGAACATTTGTTGTAAAAAGTGACTTAAGAGTCTCATACTTTTCTATTTTTATCATCTTTCTTCATCCTCCTATCATGTCTAGACAACCTAGAAGGTTAGCACTAGGGGCTAAGAGAGCCCGAGAGGCATCTTCCTCCGAGCCTTTACCTATCCAACCTACCTAATTTTTTGATCCTATGTGCCAAATCTGGTATGATAGGTACTAATACAATAAGATTATAGTAGAAAAGCGATAATCGCCTTCTTTAGACAATTCCTTTCAACTTTCTACTTTGTTTAGGCGCTTGGAGTGGGAGCCCATTATTAGAATGGAAGGTCCTTATTATCCTGTGCGCCTGAGAGAATTTTATACCAACATGTAAGAAAAAAAGAAAAATACTCTCCAAGGTATCTCTACCACAGTCAAAGAGATTACTATTGAGTTTGACAGGGCTTGATTGGCTAGAATTTTAGGAATCCCGGATGAGGGACCATGGATAGTTGTAGAGCATAATAACCAAAAGATCATCTCTGAACTTATCTGGGATGTGGGGGTTGTAAGGGCTAGTTTTCGTATAAGGAGAAAATAGGAAATAGGTCAATATCAATATTACTCCAACAATGACCTTGAGGCTCAGCGGTATGCCCTAGTCTATATCTTTGCTTTCAATGTCTATCCCAAGGCTAGTGACTTTAATGAGTCTATGATACTTGACTTTTATATTCTAGATAAGACGAGGACTCGTGTGTTAGTGTTATGTCCTAGAGGCAATCACTTGTACGTTGTATATGACATATTTTATTTTAATAAAAGACATTATTTATCTTACAATTTCTTTTATTTACTTTTATGTAATATAACTGTTAGATAAAGTCCCTAGTACAACACTGTATTAAGAAAATCATGATAGAGATCATGATATGAGATTCTTACTACATTGTATAGTGTTAGTACTTAAATACTCCCTGGTCGTAGCATTAATGAGATAAGACATTATTAATGCGTTAAGACTAGCATGTGTTAGACTTCTTGATTTGATCAGGCGGTGGTTCTCATATCCGTGAGTATTGAGATACTCAAAGTTAACACGTGGATGCTTGTTAATGGAACAAGTTCATTGGATAACCTAGCTATGAGATAATCACATGGATAATTATTTATTGCTAGTGATATAATCTTAATATAGCAAACGTGAAAGTATCCTTAGACTTGAGATCTCCAAGGTACTTTGTTTGCTGAGCATTGTGCTTTGATTCCAATCTCTGGAGCCAGATTGAGGGCAGCCTATAGGATGGATATTGGGTACATTGTGAGGTAAACAAAAGTAGTTGAGAGGGTCAATAAAGATTCACCACTCCTAATAGTAGGGGCAAATATCTCACGGCCACTTATAGGAATTACTACTGGAGAAGTCCTTGGCCAAGGCGACTGTGTATTGGAAACAGTTCCAATTGATACCTATCTTGTGAAACCCCAGTCGAAACCAACCTTAGAGTAAGGGGGTTGGGATGCATATCATACTTTATTGCATGTTTAAATATATTTTTATATGATTTTATGTGCATTGAGTTTGTGTTTTATAGTCTAGATGGCTTGATTATGATTATTAAGTGAGAAGGGCAAAATCATAATTTTTGCTTGAGGTGGAAAAAGGGTGATAGCTTGAGGATTGAATAGGAAATATTTTTTAGTGAGAAAATAAGAACAAGAGTTGTTGTGGTTTAGTGGTTAGAGCTATGGAATTAATTCTTGAGGTCTTGGGTTTAAATTCAATCATAGGAGCTTTAGCTTGATTAAATTTTATTTTTGCTTGGGAAGTGTTAATTTCGGCCTTATGTGCTTTGGAGTAGGGTAGAGATGTTGTCCTAAGAGAGACATGATCTACACAAAATTCCTAAGGGGAATTCATTTTCTCTTGATCCTTAATTTTTCCCATTTCTCAATCCATTAGGATGTTCAATTTGTTCAAGTCAATTTTATTCTAGAAAAATTCCAGCAATGTGCTGTGGCTTTAAACGTTCAAAATGTCTTAGTAAAAGACATCTTATGGACCAAAACTATGGAAGAGGGGGAAGGATTTCAAGTGAATTAATTTCCTTAGTAAACTTTCTAAAACTTCACTCTAACTAGGTTCATTTTCCTTCATGCACTGAACTGAAATTTTTCCAGCTTCTTGTGCCTTCAAGGTGTCAAAATTCTTAGCCATTATTCCCTCTCAAATGCTGTCATAAAATGGCCCCTTTGATCAGCTTGAAACCTGAATTTTTCTGGCTATTTTCGGACTGCACAAAGGCTATGCAAAACCAGAAAAATCCCTAGGCAAAATCGCAGCTTTGGAGGTCCGAAACGAAGGTATTTTCTTTCAGTTTTTGTTCAGCATCGTAGCCACATTTTTACTCCATAAAGAAGGCTGGAAACCAGCCTTGAAAGACCCCTGAAATCCCCTTCAAACTCTCTGCAAGTTGACTGAAAAATGGCAGCCGAAAACTGCCCAGAAAATTCCAGCCTTGCGAAAATTCTGTGCAGGAAAACTCTCCAGCTTTATTTCCTAATTCATCCCTAGACGAAACCTCAGCTTTCTTTTGCACAAACCCTCCTTAAATAGCCATGAGCTGAACTCCATTGTCCTCCCCAAGCTTCTGCACGAAATTCAGACATGGCTACCCGAAAATCTCTCCAACAAATCTCTGCAATCATGCTTAATTAGTTACCAAAATTCCAGCCACCATAATTTAGCAACCTTCCATAAAATATCCCTCAAACAACCAAACCATTCCTCCACCATTATACTCCTTATTTTTGGCCACCCTTAGCCTCCTTCAACCTGCTTCCATTCAGCCAAAATACTGGACAAGTAGTCGGCCATGGCAGTTTCCCAAAGGCTCTCCAATAATCAAAGATATTCTTGTTGTATTTAGTTTCCAAATTTGCTTCCCAAAAATATTCTTTAAGGATTTCAACAACTAACCTTTCATTTTCCCTTCCAAACCAGAAAATCATCTTCCAAAACCTTACAAGCAATTCGGCAGCCTCCAATCCCAAAAACTCTCTATTCTCTTTAACCTTCAAGAACACACAGCACACCAAGAACACCTACTCCTTCCTTTTGCCTAATACCTCCCCAAATCACTTCAAACTCCTTCTAAAAATTCCAAATTTCATCTAATCACCACTGTGAGTCCATCCACACCATTTTTAACATCAAACTCCAAAATCCAACTTGCTCTTTTGGATAAAAAATCAGAAATTTTGTGAAGGCTCAAGAACACCTTCAAGGTAGGTTTATTTAATCAACTTCATCTTCGCTAATCTTCAATCTCTAATGAACATATATGTGTTTAATCATGATAATGGAATTTCTTCTTCTCTTCTCTCTCTCTCGACCGAACACTCCCTTTCTCTTGGCCGAATGATTTCATCAACCATGGCCATGCTTCCTTCATCTTCTTTGGACGGATTTAGACATCTAGGAGTTAAGATCCATTCGAAACTCCTTCAAGGTATTCATCAATCAAGTAAGCCTTTTTAACCCTTCTTTTAAATTCTAGATTCATGTGTCTAGGATAATGTTGATAGAAGATGAATCATGAAATAGGGTTGAGTATATATTGTTGTGATGAGTTGAGAGTGAAGCATAAATATATGTATGAATATGTTAGAGATGGGATTTATGCATGAACGGATTATCTTGGTTGATTGTATGGTGTTTTAGGATTTAAGGCATGTCTCCATGTCATAGGTAGTATTTGTGATCAAGTATATTAGAGATTATGTCACCTTTGGAGAATAGGATTTATATTCATGTTGGATTATTGAAGCCCTGATTATATTTATGCAAGTAGAGGTTAGATCATGTCTTGATAAATTTAGATCTATGCTTATATGCATGATTTGGATGATTTGATGAATGGAAGGATTGTATATGTTCATGATTGTGGTTAGCCATAGAAATATGATCGTGATCTAGTTGTCCCTAAGCTAATTTTTATTTCATTAATAAAATACTTAATATTATGATTTTGCTAGAAAATTCGAAAAACCCTAGGGAGTGGATTTGAATTACTAAAAAGATATTTTAGCCAAATAAATGGTAGCTTTTATTCAAGAAATAAAATATATAGATATTATATAAAATGATAAAATCAACTAAAGCCTTTTATGAAAATAATCATAATAAGTAAAATATTTATTATTAAAATTTAATTATTACCTTTTAATCAAAACCTTTTAAAGTCTATTTATTATCTTCCAATCAAGACCCATTAAAATTTATTTTCAACTAATTTTAGCTAGCAATTATTTTCAAACATTTAATTATTAATAAATCATTATTTTACCTAATATCTAAGACTCTTCACCAATTAAACTCTGAATTTAGATTAGCAAGATTTAAATCTTTAACTTATTAGTACTTATTTCTCAAAACATTAATTATTTTAAATTTCAAATTAGGCTTAGCTTATAAACCTATTTATTTATTGTTTGGCCTTAAAGCTTGGGACACTAGGATCATGGTAGTAGTGAGTTGAGTTGTTTTAAATTGAGAAAGTGAATTTTGGCTTGAGTTTGATTATGGTTTGTATTTACCTATGCGGGGTTAGGTCAGCTGTTGGAGACCTTTTATTGTGACCGAGAATCAGGTAAGCTCCTGCATAAAACCTAATTGATGTAAAATGTTTATTATGGCAAGCCAAATGTAGAGTATATAGACACTCATTTCGGTAAAGGCAATTGAGGATTGATTTCCTCCCTATTTCAATCAAACAAGTTATTTGAAAATCCATAAGCAGTTTTACCCAAACTCAAAACTCTTTCTAAAACTGATTTTGATAAAGACTTTGGAAACCCTTAATTGCCATCTTCATGTGGAACGGTGTTTTGTTCATTTTCTCCCAAGTGGGAAACGTCGTTGAGTACTCAATAAGGGTGGACTGCTAGGGCTAGTCTTTGAAGGGTTAGGGTAAGTCTCTCAGTAGGTGGCCACCTCTGAGGGGTGAGTCCTGCCCGGATAAGATGTCAGTCCAGTAGGTCATGCCGGTCCGAGCTAGCAGTTTATTTTTCAGTCAAGTGACTGTGTTTTGCCGGAATGGACACCCAGTTGTTGTTTGGGTATAAAGAAGGAGGAGTATCTTGCCCGGTAGGCCGATCACCTACCTTTTTCATCAGTTTGCACAAAGTGGCGGCATTTTGACTGGTTATGGGGCTCAACGTGTGGTAACCCATGAACATTTCTTTTGAGTGGTTGATTTTATTGATTATGTATGGTTGGAAAAGCCAAAACACCACTCTTGCTTTTGACTGATGTTTATTGCTTGCCAGTGATTTTTTTAATGAAGAATTTTATACTTTGCATACACGAACTATTTCCACTGGACACTCAAAGAACACATGGACTTACTGAGATTTTTGTCTCATCACTATTTTTACCATGATTTCAGGTTGATCCTGCTATAGGGATGAGTAGCTAATGTTATCTACCTTGGAAGAGAATTTTGTCATTTATTTTTATGTATTACTTTGGGGAGTTGAGAATGGATGATTTTATTTATGGATTTGTATTTCTTTTGGGAATTTGCGGATTTATTCTTGGTTTTAATCTTGAGTTGTAATAAATTTTAAGTTAAAGTATTATTTTTATTCTGCTATTTTATTTGTGTGACCTAGTTATAAAAATCCCTTGTCCTTTGGACGGGGCGACATCCCCGGCCCTGGCGGGCCTAGGTAGCGGGGTGTTACATATCTAGAGTAGTGGATTCTTGGTAGAAGTACTATTATATCCGGGTCAGAATTAATATATATTCTGGAGGGAGTTGGCACTAATTCCGTACTCCAAACCGAATGAGATATTGTATGGTGAAAGGAGTTAATTGCACTGTAGTTTGTTATTGAAGGGTTCATGTCAAGCCACTTGACTTCTTGGACTCTTGGGTGGTCATGATGTGTTGCTAGATACCGCTCATGATTTGGGAATATGCGTTTATTAACTGATGAATTAATTAACCAATCCTGATTGGAATTAATATGATTAATTCTAATTAATTATGGATTATTATTCTCAAAAACATTTGGATTAATTCATGTTCATTACCAATTGACTGGGAAACCTAATAGGTCACACACAATAGAGGATTATATACTCAAGATGTTATTTGATAACATAGTGGGGTTAATTGTGAGAAAGAGATGTTGTTGTGGATAAATTATAATTATTTATAATTTATGGTCCAAATTATAATTGTGAGAACTTGATATTTCTAATTACAATTAGGGAATTCTAATTGTTTTAGAATTCTCAGATTTTCAGTGATTTTTCGTGTGATATATTAGATACACACGAAACCCTAGCTGGTAGGGATTCACGAAATACAACTCTCCAAAAACAACTTCTTCTCTTCTCTTTCTCTCTCTCTCTCTCTTGTTTTTCCTAAAACAAGAAGAACCCTAGCCGCCATCTTGTTTCTGCTAGCACAGAAAATCTTGGTGCTTGAGTGTATCTTCCGTTTGGATTTCTATTAGAGATAATCACACACTGTGATTTTAGTGGTTAGACGTTAACTCTTGTGGTGTTTGATCAAGAGGATTGCTGGATTGCGCCTTGACTTGAAGAAGAAAAATTTTGTTATCCACATGATCAAAGAAAGGTAAAAAGCTGTTACCTTTGTTCTCTTTATGTCTTATTTTCCACACATATGCGGATCCTGGGTTGGTATCTCATTTTAATTTTTCACTGCACCATATATGATATGCGTGTGAGATACCCAACAGTGGTATCAGAGCCTTGCTATGTGTGGTTTGCAGACATTGTTTCCCTGCATGAAAGTTGTTTCATGTATGTCTTTGTTCGCTGTGAAAATTATTTTCACTCGAGTCGAAATCATTTTGAGCATTGTGGGTTGGGTTCGTAGCACAATATGACTGTGTAGTAGTTACAGCATATTTCAAAAAATGGTTTCTTTATGTGCTGCAAGTTCTCTTTTACAGAAAAATATTTTCTTGAACATAGTTGTTGCCTTCTGTTACATCCTAATTTTCTGTTTTGTTTTGTATAAACTAACAAATTGGTCGTTGTTTTGAGCTTCAAAATAGAAAATACTGCTGAAAATTGTTCTCACTAAAATTTTGTAGAAGAAGAAGGCACCAGAAACTATTTCTGGAAAATTTTCAAAAATCGCCGCCTTGTTCTCGACTACAGCCGGCGCTGGCTCTGGCTCCTAGCCGACGCTGGTTCCGTGTTGTTTCACGAACGTCTAGAAATCATTTCTGGAAGAAAATTTTTCTTAAAACCAGAATGCAACTGGCGCCGGCTCTGGTTTTCAAACCGGCACTGGTTCTGCTCTATTTCGACGTTCCAGTAAAAAAAAAAAAAAAGGAGGATTTTGAAAGGGAAAATTTTCATATGATGACAGGTGGTAAAATAAAATTTTCTTTCAAGGGGTGTTGCCCCCTTGACCTCTGCTTGCTAACCGGCCAGCTGGACCGCCGCTATCACTACTAGAGATGGCACCCAAAAGCGTTTTCTCAAAATTAGTTTTGAGACAAACAATTTTATTTTTTTCAAAATAATGATTTTAGAAATTTAAAATTAATGTATTTTTCTAAAATATTGATTTTAGAATTTTTTTTATTTTTTCAAAATAGTGATTTTGGAATAATAAAAATTATATGTTTATATTGTTTAAGCATAATTAATGGCATGGTGGATGGTTATGGACTAAAACTAATTATATCTATTCATGCATTTTACAGTTTTGGTTTTTATGAAATAGGGCCTGCGTGTCCTGCCTTCTCTGGAATTCTTGTGTAATTCTCTTCTCATCTAACTCCCATCGAATGTAACTCAAGGTTTTCTCGCTTTAGGAAATTATGTAATTATTTTACATAGGTTAGATAGGAGTAGAATTATTCTATTTTGGAGATGGCAACCAAAACAAGGCGAGAAGGTAAGACATTCTACTTAAATCATGCATGAACACATATGGTTAACTATATTAATTCCTTTTATGGTTCAAAGTAATTAATTTAGGATAAAGTCCATAACCATACCACGTAATCGCTTTATTACCATGATTATCAATTATTTAATTTATTGATTTTTATGCATGTCATTCAATGAAATCACTAAATGGAACAAATCCCTCAATTAATATTAAACCTAATTCCTTCCATTAATATAGTAAGAACAAGAGTCATTTTTCAAGACCAGGTTGTTGGGCAAACCCAAGCCTACTTGACACCGGGCATGTTCAAGCTATGGAGTTAAATTCCTGATTAATAGGTCGGGTTTAGCTAAATTCTTTATCCCAATTGGGCAAACTCAAGCATAAAGAAATTTAAAGGAAAAGATGGGGTAGCCCAAAAGGCTTTAAGATTAAAAGCTGTTAATCACCTAATGATCCGGTAATTACATATGATGTAATTGGTATTGGATACTTACTAATGAACTTAAGGGTGGCTTGTTGGGCAAACCTAAGGTTATTCTTGAGGAATTTGGATACCGGTCCTCTAGGAAAGCTTCTAATGAGCTTTCCCGAATCAGTAGTAGGGGCTATTGGTTTGAGTAAAATAGTGGAGTAAAAATGCATTTAATTAAAGTCCTAATTATTTGCATTTCATATACATATACAAGTAGCTAATCCTCTCTATTTTTACATCTAGGTCACTTGCATCATGTCAATAAACTTAAACCTACGTAGCATCTTGGAAACCAACAAGTAAACTGAATCAAACTACCTCGACTGGTATAGAAATTTGAGAATCGTTCTCAAATCGAAAAAGTTGCTCTACGTGTTAGATGCTCCTATTCTGCCACCACCAGCTCAAGATGTTCATGCTGTCCACAAAAGGCACACGGAGGATAGTGATACAGCATCATATATTATGTTGGCATCCATGACTCCCGAGTTGCAAAAACAGCACGAGCATATAGATACTCAATCGATTATACTACATCTTCAAGAGCTGTTTGATGCCCAAGCCAGAACTGAGAGATACGAGATCTCAAAGCAACTATTCCATTGCAAAATGGCAGAGGGTTCTTCTATGGCCACTTATAGGCTGAAGATGCTGGGCTTGATAGTGAAGTTTGGATCTCTCGAGTTTGCAATGGATCATGATTTAAGTGTTGACTTAATTCTACAGTCTTTGCCTAATAGTTTCTCATAATTTTTGATTAACTATCAGATGAACAAGATTAAGTTCACCTTCTTGAGTTGATCAATCTTCTGAAAACTGCGGAGTCCTCCCTGAAGAAGGATTCCAATGCAGTTTTAATGGTAGAATCTTCTTCTTCTAAGAAAAAAGTCCAAAAGAAGAAGAAGAAGGCTTCCATGGAGCCCAAAGGTAGTATGAACAAGAAAGACGTTGCTACCAAGGGCCTATGCCATCATTGTGGAAAGATTGGCCATTGGAGGCGCAATTGCAAAGCCTACTTGGAGACTGTTAAGGATAAGAAGTAGGAGGAGAAGCTTACAAGCACTTCTACTTCTACTCCTGGTATGTTTATGATTGAGATAAATACTGCCTTTAGAAATGAGATATGGGTATTAGATACCGGATATGGATCTCATTTGTACAATAACTTGTAGGGACTAAAGAGCAGTAGAAAGCTAGAGAAAGGCGACGTGGACTTACGTACTGTAAATGGGGCAAAGGTTGCTGCACTTGTTGTGGGGATATACGAGCTGAACCTACCTTCATGATTAATTCTAGAATTGCAAAACTGTTATTATGTACCAGTTTTAATGAAAAACATTATCTCAGTTGTGTGTTTAGACTTAAATGGATTTCATTTGATATTTAAGAATAAATGTTGTTCTTTTCATTGAATAATATTCATTATGGTTCAGCAACTTTGGTTAATGGTTTATATGTTCCAGACTTGGATAATGCAGTTCTCAATATAAACAATAAGAAACCTAAAATGGATAACTCTAACACATCTTACTTATAGCATTGTCGTTTGGGCCATATAAACGAAAATCATGTTTCTAAGTTATACAAGCTTGGTGACCTTTACTAGCTTGTTGGTGTCTTTTCTTTTCTTTTATCCTATTTTTTATTTTCTTTTTCTAGATTTATGTTTTCTTTCTTTTGTTTTTTTTCTTTTAGTAGGTACTCTTGTACTAACCCTTCCTTAAGGAGAATTAAAACCTGGTGGCACAACAATATAATGGAAGTATCTTCTTCACTTTATTCTTCTTTTTTATTCGTCTTGGTCTTCTTGGTTGTACTTTTATTATTCTATCTTTGGCCATTGAGGATAATGTCCAGTTTAAATGGGGGGGGGGGAGAATAAAGGTTGAAAAAGTTCCTTTCCATATTATTTGGTGAATATATTTTGTGTTTGTGATAACTTTTTTCAAAAATTTCAGTGGTTTCATTGTTAGGTAAGGTTGTAATTCTTTTTCTTACTTGGATATGAGTTTTGTCATTGATTAGGTGGAGTTTAATAAAATTGGTTTTATTAGAAAAGATATTTGTCAAGACTTGAGAATTTTGATTAATCTTGTTTATGCATTGATATTTAAATGTTATTTGACTTATCTAGTTGAAATATAGAAGATATGATGAATATGAGAAGAGTTTATTGGCTAACTTTTGTATTATGAGTTTAAATTTTGCTAGCTTTGAGCTATGATGAAAAAAATGTGAGTTGAAAATAGATCTTTGAGAGGAAAGATTGAGGAAAATTATGAAAAAATTTTGATTTGAGTTGAAAATAAAAAAAAATGAGTGGAAACAACACTATTATTGGTGTGAATTGAGAAAAAAATGCTCTTAGGGATGATCGTTGAAGACTTTTAGCTGAAAAGGGGGGTTAATATGGGGAAAAGTAGCAAGTGAATTCTGTGCACTCTCTAGAGGCTATCCCGAAGGCAAAAAGGCAAGAAAGAGCATAGAAAAAAAAAAGAATTGTTGGAAAAAAATGATGAGTGATGACTTATAAGTGGGCCAAAACAGTGTGTGAAGAGAAATCCATACACTTGAAGCTATTAATTCCCTATGTCATTGAAAAACTTTCAGAGAAAAAAAATTGGAGTGCTTTCCTCAGATCATAACTTAAGTGTGCAATTTTTGGATTTACAATGCTTGAGTTGGTAGATGGCTTGACTTATATGATTCATGTTATCTATATTTTTACTTGAAGAGTGAAATAATTTTCTTAGACTAAGGTATGCACTTGATTAATTTGACTTCAAGAATTTTGTGATGTCTTGTCCAATATTTCAAAGTTGAAATTGTTTTCAAAGGGTATGAATGACAAGGGTTGTATCTAAAGTTTGAAAGGAAGACATGATCTTTGCTATGATGAAGAAACTTTTGAATGAGAAAAAAAATCTTGTGTTTTCTTGATAATTTTTCTTGGACTAAAATGTTTTGCTTGAGGACAAGCAAATGTTCAAGTGTGGGGGTATGTGATAGGGTTAAAATCACCATTTTTTTCCTATTTATTTGAGGGTGTTTTAAGATACATTTGATGTACTAACTAGACATATTCCTTCATATTTGACATTTTGCTTGTAAAAGGTATTTTTGGCAAATATGTGCAGATTTAAGTTAAAATCGAGTAGAAAGTGCACAAAACCAGAATGTACCTGACACCAGGCCCAGCTAGTGGACTAGGCACCGAGTCCATTCTGCTTCAGTAGCAAAAATTGAGCAAGATTCAAGGGTTTTCCAGAATAGACCTGGCACCGGGACTATTCTATCTGCCAAGGAGAGACGACAAAAAATAGAGGAAAAACAGAGAAAGAATAGAGTGTACCTACACCAGGTGGGTTGGAGGTACCTAGCGCCAAGTATGTTCTAGAGGCAGAAATTCTGTACGCGAAATTAGGGCTTATCCAATGATTTTAGTTTTTTTCTACTCCTATTTGGCCAAGACTTCCTCGCCATGAAATTGGCATCGAAGAGGCCTATAAAAGTACAAGAGAACACAAGGGTTTGAGATACAATATAGAGAGATGAATTAAAGGGTAGAAATTTTGATTCTCTCATTAAAAGAGGAGTTCACCCAAGTCAAGGGAGATTGTTCAAGGGAGTCTTCAAGAAAGAAGAAAGAGGTTTGTCTATGAGTGCTTTCTTTTCTCTTTATCTTCTTTTTCTTTAGTAATGATGTGTTCAATACTTTTATTGTAATTTAACATTATTTTAGGATTCATGATTTTGCATTAATTTAGTTATTTGATCAATTCTTTGCATCTTTGGAGTTTGATTACTTGATTTTATTGGTTATTGATACAAGTTCTTTTAATTGACTTCGACATAATGATGTTAGAAGTTTTGTTGCATTGATTTTGTATTTGTTAAAATCTTGATAAATTTGAATGATGAAGTTAGGATTTTAGAACTAAGTGATCAAATGCTAAGTTAACTTCGCATTGGCATAGGGTTATTAGCTAATTTCATGTTTTTAAGGAATTGGGATTCATGCATATTTTGGTTAGGATGGCTTGATTGACAAATCTGCTAATTGAATCAAGATATGAATCATGAGCTTAATGCATTTTTGGTTAGGTTAGCTTGATTGACAAATCTGTTAATATGAATTAAAATATAGAATTCCATGGATTGACAAATGAAGTGGATAAATTCATGAGTTGACAAATGATTGAATTTACACTTAGCCCTAAGGGTGGTCTCCTGTGTTTTGACTTATGACACGTTGACGAGGATTAACTTGTGTGATTTACATGTAATAGGACATGTATTTTACCTCAGTTCTTCCAAGGAGCATAAATGAGATTGCTAAGCAAATCTTGAGAAATAGAATCAAAGAAGTGATTGATCAAGTATAAATCAAGCTTAAGAGATTGTATACCAAGAAGCCCTTGAGAAGAATCATAGACTAGGAATCATTGTTAAGGTATTTCTTGTGTAAATTCCTATGTTTTTTTACCTTATGATTCAATTTATTTCTACCTTGAAGCACACAAATAAATGATTTCAAAGTTTTATATCTCAGAATTTTAGATTAAATAGTTTGAATGATTCTGCATCCAAAAGATTCGTTCAAAATCCTGTGAACAGTATCAAATTGATTCTGTTTGAAAAAGTGCCATTTTGAACTTACTTTTTGGATGCACCATCGTCCAAAACTTGAGTCCAAAACTCTGAAAAATCTGACAGCACGAAACTAGTCGTTAACTAGCTGTTGTTGTCCTACTTTTCACTTCTATAAAAGCCATTTAAACCGGTTTTTTGGTAAGATTTTTGTTCTATCTTTCTCAGAAACACTCTTACACTTTATAAAACAAAAATCTTCATTTTCATTGTGCTTCAAAGGTGAAATTGAATTGTTCAAAAGGTGAAAGGTTGTTAGAGCTTATTTGTTCATATTTGCTCAAACTTGTTAGCTATTTCTATAAGTTATCCTTCATTCTAACTTGTATCAAGATTGTGGTGTAAACCTAGTTGGGGTGATCCTTGTTTGGTGAATGTATCAAGGTTGTGGTGTAAAACCCGGTTGGGGTGAACCTTGATTGTGTGTTTGAAAAGGTTGGGTGTAAAACCAAGTTGGTGATCCTCTTATGTAAGATTGGTGTAGCCTACCATCATTGATTTGGGAAAAATGTTTTAGTGATTGTGTTGAAATCCTTAAGTGGGTACTTAAGGTAGTGGATGTAGATTGGTTGAGGATCAAACCACTATAAATCCTTGTATCTTCTCTTTTTCATTTCATTCTCATTTCACTGCTGCATTTTTTACTGGTTATTAGAACAAAGAATTTTATCTTAATCTCTACAATTGTTGATCAGTTTTAAGGACCTTTATATTCTACAGAAAGTTTGTATTTAATGCCTTAACTCCCATCTTTAGAACAACCATCTTCATGCCCTTTAGTGGTGCTTTAAAAGAATCTTGTTTGCATTCGATCAATTGCGAAGTAATATATCTTTGTGAACAAAAGCACTACACTCCTCTTTGCATTCTTTGTTTTAATTAAGGATGTTTATGCAGTTGGGTACAACTATTATTATTATTGCTTCATCTACCCATCTTAACTATAAATCTTATTTCCAGCATTTAGTAGAGTTTTGAAAGTTCTCCGACTGAACATTCAAGTCTGCATTTTTCTTTGAACTCAAACTTTGATAAGCTATTGCTAAAAAGACATCAAAGATTTTTCAAATCGCATTAGTTTGCCATAAATCTTTTTCACCCCCCTAAGGTTTATCATTATTTTCTCACTTTATTTGGGTCAGTTAAACATTGAAAGAAAAGTGATTAGTGTGTACTTGTTCCTTTGAGGATTGATACTCGTTAATTCCCTATACTATACTTGCGACGAGTATACTTGTTCATATGTGTACTTTGGAATTAATGTTTTAATTTAAACTTGATTAATGGATGGAGTTAAAATTATTGATTTTATGCACTCAAAATTTACGCATGATCTTGGACTTAGGTTTTCTCCAAGAACCTTAAGAGAACAAGCTTGCACACAAGACGAAGAGGAAAATCTTGAAGATTTAAGGAAGAAGAAGGGAGGATTGCAAGAAGATCTCAAGAAAGAGGAAGACAATGGCTTGTCTATGAGTGTTTCTAGCACCCCTATTCACATTCTTTTCCTTTATTCTTTAGGTCTCCCAATCTCTTCCAATTACTTCATCCTATTCTACTTTCACCAATAGTAGTCCATAGGAGATTCGAGAATACTTTAGAAGGTCAAGAGTTAGTAAACATGGTATGTGTTAAATGTGACTAGACAATAGTTAGCTGGAATTCTCGTAAAATAAATAAAATTTCAATTTAAGAAGCTTCGTCAAATTCAAATCTGACCCGGTTATTCAATTTAAATGTCCCAAAAGTAAGTATTTCTAGACTTTGGCTCAGAAAAAAAATTTTAATTTGCAAACCTTCGCTGCATATTTTGTTTTCCCGCAATCCTTCGAGCATATGACCCCCATCAGGTGTTGAAAGGGCACAAAGGTAGCTTTCACTTTCATGAAGCACTTCACCCTTAACACCTAGTGGGTATACATTATACTAAGATACTCCTTTCTCTCTTTTACTCATACCCGATCCGACTATCCTATGTCTGGTTGTTTGTTTTACTAGAACCCTGTTAATAGCTGAGGACCAGCACCACTACCAAGTATTGATACCCTGTTTGGTAAGGGGTAACCTTCTGGAGACGACCAATCTACTGAAAATTACCCATAGGCTAACACAAGCTAGTGCATGTAGCTTAGCTTTTATTGAGTACTCAACGTCTTCTTTCACAATTATCACAAGACTCTCACAAAAAATCTCTTACAAAGTTAGCCTAATAAGTTCCAAAGAATATTTTTCAAATCACACAAAGATTTTCGAAAGGCATGGATTTAAAAACCACATTTTTAGTACAAGTATTCATAGTTGAAGGAACCACATGTCTGTATGAGTTATACTATGCCTTTTTAGAATACATGCATGAACAAAAATTCATATTTGAGTGCTCAAAATAAACTTCAAGGTCAATTTATTTCTTGGCTCTTAAGTTATGCTTGACAAAATTTAGAAAGTTTCTGAATTTAGTGAGGTTCCAAATATAGAAAACTTTCAAAATTAGAAAGTTTTCGAAGATAGGATGTTTGAAAAATTAGATAGTTTTCAAAAAATAGGAATTTTCCAAGAATAGCTCATATAAAAATATTTCATGAATGTAAAGGAAACTTATATGTCTTTCTTTCAAACTAACATAATAAAATCGAGTCTTCTGCATAAAATTAATTTTATAAATGCAAGGGAATTTATATTATTCTCAAGCTTAGTATATAAACTATATAACCTCCCAAATTTAGAAAAAGTTCCACATAAATTAATACATGTACTTCCTATATAAAGAAATTCAAACCTATATTACACATCAACTGCATCACGTGACCTCATCACCATCCATTTGTCAAAATATCATCAAAGAATAGAAAACATGTTCTTCACATAAAATCAGAACCTAAAACCTTCAAATAGTTCTAAGTATGCATAAAAATCATTTCTCATCATATCTTAAGAAAATAAATTCAACTTAGGAGTTTACCATAAATCCCCTAATTGTTTTCAATTTCGACAAACATCACCTATGTTCTTAAGGGCGAAACACCTATGTAAATTCCGTTTGACCTCAAATTTTATAGGCACATAGTTAAACATGTGAGGAATGTAAAATAGTTAGCAAACTCTATAAATCATGCTCAGATAAATACTAGAAAATTTTGAATAGAATCATATCTGTCTAAATCTAGCAACAAAGAAAGAAAATTCAAGAACTCCCAACATTGATCCCGTATTTAACCCAACTTTTCCAATGTATTAGAGTATACAAAAACCTACATTTTCACTTTTTTCACTTATAAAAATCATGCTCAAAATAGACTACTAAGTAGACCTAAAAATAGTGCACAATGAATACCGAAAATTCAGCCTTCTTGGTTTTCTATATTTGGAAAATTTCTGCATTCAATAGCAATAGCTTCTAGCATAATAACATACATAAAAGCCTTCACATATATATCTAGAATCAAGATCAAAGATGTCATCTAGAAGAAAAATCAGCTCATAAAAAGTTTTAAAACATAAATATCATTATGCTCTAAACAAAAAATTTTCTAGCTTACATACATGACTTTTAAATATCAAGAAAACATTTTCTTGGACTTGTTCCTTTAAGGAAACTGACTCCAAACTCACGTACAAGAGTGGCACAATCAAGGAAACCCAATCCCTTTCAATCTTCATTCAAGAATCAATCAAAATATCATAAACAAAAGCTAAAAAATTCCAAAATTCCTTAATTAGACTTTTTTAGTGTGAAAAATGGATTCTTATAAATCTTTTGAAACATCACTCTTTTTTTTTTTTAAAGCACAACAAGAAAATAATTCAAAAAAAAATCGAATATTGATCTTCTTTCATCAAGAAACATGCAAAAAAAGCAAAGATTCTAGCTTAATCATCTCTGAATGGCAGTATATGAAGGACAGAGGAAAAAGGGATTTCTTGGTAAGATCAAGTAACGATCAACCTAGAGTAAGAGAGATTAGCATCCCCTCTTTGAATTTCATGGTCAAAACTATAAAGAAAGTCAAGAATCAACCATGAGAAGTTTATGCTATGTGCACGGCCAAAGATGCTCTTAAGTTTCGATTTTGCTTTGAGAGAATAGAGAAGAATTCAAGTGATAAATGTGTAAGCTATGTGTAACAGCTGAGTAAAGGCCTTAGGATAGTCACCTTAGATTTGGTTTAGGTTTTGTTGAAGAGAAAAGATAAGACTTGGGGATAGATAAGTGAGGCGGCTAAAGGAGGAAAAGTGGGAGAGTTTTAAGGTTTTCAAATTTCAAATTCTAGCTTTTGAAGGTGACCTTGTTGTTGATTTTTAGGGAGAAATCAGCCTTCAAATTCACCTTATTCACTTACTAAGATTGGTTGGGAAGAGGAAAGAAAGTTCAAAGTATTAGGGATTAGGAGAGGCAGGCACAAAGTTATAAGAAAAATCAAGAGTTTATGAGTCCACTAGATTACTACTATAGGGAAAAGGACTCACCATACCCCCCCCCCTTTATTTTTTTTTTCTTAGAGGTGACGACTGAGTAGAGAGGGAATAAGGGAGGGTTTAACTAAAACTCCTCTTGATAGCCTATGATCAGTCCTATAAAGATTAGGATACTACAACAACCAGCCAAGAAAAGAGCATAAGCGGAGGTAAGATAGAAATAAAAAAAGGCGAAGAATTTTTCCAAGCCTTTTCCTTCACATATAATGACCAAGATTTGTAGGAGTTTGTACACTCCAAAGAAATGATAACTTAGATAAATATCATAGAAAAGTTTACAAAAAAAAGGATTCAAAACCTCGCTAAAACTTTATTATATATATATATATATATATATATATTCAAAATAAAATTCAGCTCACCATTTAATATTATCACTCCCATGCAAAATATTTTGTAATGCAATATTTAGATATTGACTCCCACTATTCCAAGTCATAAAATTTTACACGCATCACACATTCTAGAAGATTTAATCATTCACATAGCACATGAGCACAAATTCTCAAATTCATGGAAGATTCAAAAAATATGTTGATGTACACATATTCATGCTCAATGTATTTTATTTTTTCATAAACTAGGTGTGACTAGAGTGAGATATTATAGAGGGCATGGAAAAAAATTGACTTGATGGATAGATGCTATATGTTAGATTATATAGCTAATAATCTCCAATCAACATATAAAAATAAGGCCACTGCTTACACCATAGACTGCTTTCTTAGGTAGATGTTTGCTGATAGGGGCTAAAATTATCACTATTTTCGTAGTTATTTGAGTTTAAATTGAGATACTTTTGATGTAATAACAAGACATATTCCTTCCTATTTGATATGATGCTTGTAAAAAGTATTTTTGACAAATTTGTGCAGATTTAAGTTAATTTCAAAGAAAAATTAGAGAATTTCTAGACCACACCTGGCGCTGGTCTGGTAACTAGACCAGGTGCCAGGTCCATTCTGGTCTGGCCAGAGAAAACAGAGCAAAAACTCAGGAAAAAATAGAACACACCTGGCACTAAGTAGGTCGATCGGACCCGCCGCTAGGTCTGCTCTAGAGAGGTGAAATTCTATGCACGAATTTAGTAATTTTTCAATGATTTTGATATTTTTTGAATTGTACTCAACCAAGACCCCTCAAGCAATAAATTTGGCATCAAAGATGCCTATAAAAGCAAGAGAAAATATATGAGAAAATGAGTGAATCCAAGGGAAAAAATTCCAATCATTCAAAGAATAAGAGATTCACTATTCAATGAGGGTTGTTCAAGAGAATCTTCAAATGAGAAAAATGAGGCTTATCTTGTTAGTGTTGTGCCCTAGAGGCAATCACTTGTACCATGTATATTGCATATTAAATTAATAAGAGGCATTCTTTATCTTTCAGTTTGATTGTTATATCTAAATATGTGTATAAACCGTTAGATAAAGTCCCTAGTACAACACAGTGTTAAGGAAATCATGATAGAGATCATGATGTGAGATTCCTACTACACTATGTAGTGTTTGTACTTAAATAATCCCCAGTTATAGTATTAATAAGATGGGACATTATTAATACGCCAAGACTGGCACATGTTATATCTCTTGATTGGATCAAGCGATGGTTCTCATATCCGTGGGTATTGGGATACTCAGGATTAACGTGTGGATGCTTGTTTTGGAACAAGTTCATTGGATGACCCAGCTACGAGATAATCACTTGGATAACTATTTAGTGCCAGTGATAGAATCTCATTATAGCAAGTGTGCAAGTATCCTTAGACTTGAGATCTCCAAGGTACTTTGTTTATCGAGCGTTGTACTTTGATTCTAATCTTCAGAGTCTTATCTAGGACTGCCTATGGGATGGATATTGGGTACAACGTAAAGTAAAAGAAAATAGTTAAGAGGGTCAATAAAGGATTCACCACTCCTAATAGTAGGAGAGTATATCTCAAGGCCACTTGTAGAAATCATTACTCATGAAGTCCTTGGCCAAGGCGACTATGTGATGGAAATGGTTCCAATTGATACACATATTGAGTAATGGATTTCTTGAACAAATACTAAAATATTCGGGGCCATAATTAATAATATTCTGGAGGGAGTTGGCACTAATTCCATGTTCTAGACCGAATGAGATATTGTATGTTGAAAGGAGTTTATTGCACTGATAATTTGCTATTGAAAGGTTCATGTCAAGCCACTTGACTTTCTGGACTTTTGGGTGGTCAAGAGTCATTGCTAGATGTCGCTCTTGATATGGTAAATATGAATTCATTAATTAGAGAATTAATAAATTTAATCCTTTATTTTATTAAGGATTATTAATTCTAATATTGTTAGAATTAATTCATATTATGCTACCAATAAGGCCAGGAAACCTAATGGGTCACACACAATAAAGGTTTGAATGCCCAAATATATTATTTGATAATATTGTGGGGTTAATTAAGAGAAGGGAATATATTTATAGGTGAATTATAAATTTGTTATAATTCATGGGACCTAATTGTAATTAAGTAAACTTCAAGGACTAATTTGTTGACAATTGGACGTTGAAGGACTAAGTTACAATTTATGGTAATTATAAATCTATAAATATAAGGAAACGGTTTCCTTAGGGTAAGAGACAGACCATTCACGCAATAATAGAGAAACCGTTTCTCTGCCTCTCTCTTGATCAAACCCTAGCTGTCTCTCTTCTTGATCAAAACCCTAGCCTCCCGAATTCTACTAGCATAGAATTGTGAGATTGTGAGCATTCAACCTTGTGTGGATTATCATTAGAGGGAGTTCTTTCTTGGACTTCAGTTGAGCTGCAGTGAACGGTTTTGGATAATCTGGATCGCGCCTGCGTTCTTGTTTCTGAAATTTTTGATTTCCGGCTTCACGAGGTAATAAATGCAATCTTCTCCTTTTTCCCCTTTCTATTGCAAACCCGTGATCCATGGCTTGGATTTCTTGTTATTTTCCACTGCGCTTAATCTGATTATGCATGATAGAAATCCTATAGTGGTATCAGAGCCTACGGGTTTGTGTTTTAATGGAATGTTTTATTGCTTTGAATTGTTCAAGCATGTAAATTGCATGATTACAGCATGTTAATTGTATGATCATGTCTGCTGGTTTGTATGTAATCGCCTGGGTTTTGTTTTGAATAATCTGGGTTGTAGAAATCGTTTCTGCGTTGTGGGTTTTATGCTTTTGAAAATATTGTAGAATGGTTCTGCGTCTGTGTTCAGGTTTTGGCTTCAGTTGATGTTCATCCTGTAATTAAGCCTTCCGTTTAACAATTTAGATTGTTAAATTGATTGTGAGAATGATCACAATGGTTTGTTAATAAAGATTAACAAAGATCAACGTCAAAAACTGGTTTTGATTGATCTTGGAACGGCCCCGAACTGAACAAAAAAATTTCCAGAAAATCCAAGCCGCACGCGGTGGTTACTGTTCGGTTTAAAAAAAAAAAAAAGGTTCTGGAATAGAATTTTGAAAGGGAAAATCTCATTTGATGAGAGGTGGTAAAATAAAAATTTATCGTTGCGTGATGGGACCCAGAAGCATTTTCTCAAAATTAGTTTTGAGACAATCAATTTTATTTTTCAAAATAGTGATTTTGAAAATTTAAAATTAATGTATTTTTCTTAAATGTTGATTTTAGAATTTGTTTTATTTTCCCAAAATAATGATTTTGGAATAATAAAAGTATATGTTTATTTTGTTTAAACATAGTTAATGGCATGGTGGATAGTTATGGACTAAAACAAACTATATCTGTTCATGCATTTTTTTTTTACCGCTTTGTTTTAATGAAATAGGGCCTGCGTGTCCTGCCTTCTCTCAAATTCTGATGTAATTCTCTTCTCATCTAACTCCCCTCGAATGTAACTCGAGGTTTCTCCTTTTAGGAAATTATATAATTAGATTATATAAGTTAGATTGAGGTAGAATTTTATTTTCAAGATTTTGAAGATGGCGTTCAAAATAAGGCGAGATGGTAGGACCCTCTACCTGTATCATCCATGAACACATAGGATTGACCATATTAATTTCCTTGGTGGCTCGAGGAAATTAATTTAGAAAGTCCATAACCATGCCATGTAATTGTTTATTACCATGTTTATCAATTTATGCTGCTTACTGATAAATTGTATGCATGCCTAACGATGAGACCACTAAAAGGAACAAATCCCTCAATCAAAATTAAACCTAATTCCTTTCATTAATATAGTAAGAACGAGAGTCCTTTTTCAAGACCAGGTTGTTGGGCAAACCCTAGCCTACTTGACATCGGGCATGTTCAAGCTATGGAATTAAATTCCTGATTAATGGGTCGGGTTTAACTAAATTCTTTATCCCGGTTAGGCAAACTCAAGCATAAAGAAATTTAGAGGAAAATTTGGGGTAGCCCAAAAGGCTTTAAGATTAAAAGTTGTTAATCACCCAATGATCCGGTAGTTACATACGATGTAATTGGTATTGGATACCTACCAATGAACTTAAGGATGGCTTGTTGGGCAAACCCAAGGTTATTCTTAAGGAATTTGGATACCGGTCCACAAGGAAAGCTTCCAACGGGCTTCCCCGAGTCAATAGTGAGGGCTATTGGTTTGAGTAAAATAGAGGAATAATTATGCGCTTAATTAAAGACCTAATTAATTGCATTGCATTTGCATATACATGTTCTAATAATTCTATCTTTACATCTAGGTCATTTGCATCATGTCGACAAACCTAAACTTGCGTAGCATCTTGGAAACAAATAAGCTCACTGAATCAAACTATTTGGACTGGTATAGAAACTTGAGAATCGTTCTCAAGTCAAAAAAGTTGCTCTACGTGCTAGAAGCTCCTATTCCGCCACCTCCAGCTCAAGATGCTCCTGCCGAAGAGCATACTCGTCCACAAGAAGCACAAAGAAGATAGCGACACAGACATCTTGTATCATGTCGGCGTCAATGTCTCCTGAGCTGCAAAAACAGCATGAGCATATGGATGCTCAATCAATGATCCTCCATCTTAGAGAGCTGTTTGATAAACAAGCTAGAACAGAGAGATATGAGATCTCTAAACAACTGTTCCGTGCTAAGATGGTTGAGGGTGCTTCAGTGGCCACTCATGGGCTGTAGATGTTGGGCTACATTGAAAAACTTGGGTCTCTTGGGTTCGTAATGGATCATGACTTAAGTATTGACTTAATTCTACAATCATTACCAAGTAGTTTTACGCAATTTGTGATCAACTACCACATGAATAATGTTGAGACCACAATACTTGAGCTAATCAATCTGCTTAAGACTGCTGAGTCCTCTATGAAAAAAGATGATAAGGCAATCTTATTAGTAGGTTCTTCATCTTCTAAGAAAAAGGTTTCTAAGAAGAAGAAGAAGAACACTCCTACTAAGCCCAAAGGAGGTGTCAAGAAGAAGGAGGCTGCCCCTAAAGGCCCATGTCATCATTGTGGCAAAATGGGCCATTGGAGGCGTAACTGCAAGGCCTACTTGGAGACTGTGAAGGAAAAGAAGGAGAAGCTTGCAAGCACTTCTACTTCTAATCCCGGTATGTTTATGATTGAGATTAATACCGCCTTTAATAATGAGATATGGGTATTGGATACCGGTTGTGGATCTCATTTATGCAATAATTTGCAGGGACTAAAGGATAGTAGAAG
The DNA here is from genome assembly GCA_026120185.1 of Voacanga thouarsii. Taxonomy (NCBI): domain Eukaryota; kingdom Viridiplantae; phylum Streptophyta; class Magnoliopsida; order Gentianales; family Apocynaceae; genus Voacanga; species Voacanga thouarsii. The sequence continues at coordinate 942,403 of JANUWF010001095.1, read as the reverse complement.
GTTAGAGAAAGGTGACGTGGACCTACGAGCTGCAAATGGAGCAAAGGTTGCTGCACTAGCTGTGGGGACTTATCATCTCAATCTACCTTCTGGATTAGTTTTAGAACTACAAAACTGTTATTTTGTACCAGTTTTGTTGAAAAATATTATCTCAGTTGCTTGTTTAGACTTATTCGGATTTCATTTAAGTTTTAAGAATAAATGTTGTTCTTTCTCATTAAATGATATTCATTATGGTTCTGCAACTTTGATCAATGGTTTATATGTTCTAGACATGTATAATCCAATTCTCAATATAAGTAAAAAGAAACATAAAAAGGATAACTTAATCTCATCTTACTTATGGCATTGTCGTTTAGGCAATGTAAATGAAAAACGTGTGTCTAAGTTATACAAATTGGATGACTTAGGGTCATTTGATTACGAATCATATGACACATGCGAATCTTGTTTACTTGGGAAAATGGCTAAAACTTCTTTTTCAAGAAAAGGAGAAAGGGCAAAAGAGTTATTAGAACTCGTACATTCAGATGTATGTGGCCCAATGTCAATACAAGCAAGAGCAGGTTATCAATACTTCATTACCTTTATTGATGATTATTCTCGATATGGGTATTTGTATTTGATGAAATACAAATCTGAAGCCTTTGATCGTTTCAAAGACTTCAAGAATGAAGTAGAGAAACAACTTGGCAAAAGTATTAAAGCTCTTAGATCCGATCGAGGAGGTGAATACTTAAGTCAAGAGTTTCTAAGTTATCTAAGAGATAACGGAATATTATCTCAATGGACTCCACCATATACACCTCAACATAACGGTGTATCTGAGAGAAGGAATCGAACCCTTCTAGACATGGTAAGGACCATGATAGCTTTTACAGACCTACCAAAATCGTTTTGGGGGTACGCACTGGAGACTGCTGTTTATATTTTAAACAGAGTTCCGTAAAAAACGGTTAATACCACTCCTTATGAGTTATTCTTTGGTAAGAGACCAAAGTTATCCCATTTAAGGATTTGGGGTTGCCCTGCTTTTGTTAAAAAGGTAATGTCAGACAAACTTGAAAGTAAGTCTGACAAATGTTTGTTTGTTGGATATCCAAAAGAATCGTTTGGATATTACTTCTATCTTTCTTCTGAAAATAAAGTTTTTATTTCAAAACATGCTGTCTTCTTAGAGAAGGAGCACATGTTCAAAGAAGATAGTGGGAGCAAGCTTGAACTTAGTGAAGTTCAAGAAGAGCAAACAAATATTGATCAACCTTCTGAACTTGTATCTATTCAAATAGATGAACCTTCTAATACACAAGAGCTTCGTAGGTCAAGTAGGATATGAGTGGCACCTGAGAGATATGGATTTCTCATAAGTGACCATAATGACGTATTGCTCATAGATGACGATGAGCCTACTACTTACGAGGATGTTCTAAATAGTTCAGAATCTGATAAATGGCTCGAAGCTATGAAGTCAGAGATGGATTCCATGTATGAAAACCAAGTATGGACTTTGGTTGATCCACCTGAAAGAATCAAGCCTATAGGGTGTAATTGGGTTTTCAAAAAGAAAACTGACATGGATGGTAATGTGGTTACCTATAAGGCTCACTTGGTAGCAAAAGGTTATCGTCAACGACAAGGTATTGACTATGACGAAACTTTTTCACCAGTTGCGATGTTGAAATCCATAAGAATACTCCTAGCCATTGCCGCTCATTACGATTATGAGGTCTGGCAAATGGATGTGAAAACAACTTTCCTTAATGGAAACCTGATTGAGGAAGTGTATATGACACAGCCTGAAGGTTTCATATCCGAAGATGGCACAAAGGTGTGCAAGTTGCAAAGGTCCATTTATGGACTTAAGCAAGCATCTAGGAGTTGGAATATCCATTTTGATGAGACAATTAAAGAATTTGGTTTCATTCAAAACATGGATGAACCTTGTGTGTACAAGAAGACTAGTGGGAGTAAAGTTGTTTTCCTATTGCTTTATGTAGATGACATATTGCTTATAGGAAATGATGTCACTTTTCAATCAGTGAAGATTTGGTTGTCCAAGATGTTCTCCATGAAAGACCTTGGAGAAGCAACCTATATTCTGGGAATAAAGATCTATAGAGACAGATCTAGAAGGTTGCTAGGTCTTTCACAGTCTACATACATAGACAAAGTGCTGAAAAGGTTCAGCATGGATCAATCCAAAAGAGGATTCTTACCTATGACACATGGTGTAAGCCTTTCAAAGTCGATTTCTCCAAAGACACAAGTTGAAAGGGATCACATGAGTAGAATTCCATATGCTTCGGCAATTGGGTCTATCATGTATGCTATGATATGTACTAGGCCCGATGTATCGTGTGCTCTTAGTTTGATGAGCAGATACCAATTTGATCCTGGAGAAGGTCACTGGGCGGCTGTAAAGAATATCCTTAAGTACTTACGAAGGACTAAGGATGCATTCTTGATATATGGAGATGGTGATTTACAAGTAAGAGGGTATACTGATGTCAGCTTTCAGTCCGATAAGGACGACTTCAAATCACAATCTGACTACGTATTTACATTAGGTGGTGGGGCAGTTAGTTGGAAGAGCTCCAAACAAGAGACTACTGCCGATTCGACTACTTAAGCAGAGTACATAGCAGCTTCTGAAGCAGCTAAAGAAGCAGTATGGATCAAGAAGTTCATCACTGAACTTGGAGTGGTGCCCAACATTGTTGATTCGATACCTTTGTATTGTGACAACAATGGAGCCATTGCACAGGCAAAGGAACCACGATCTCATCAACGATCCAAGCATGTACTTAGACGCTATCATCTGATTAGAGAAATCATAGATAGAGGAGATGTAAAGTTAGAGAGAATTCCCACGGATCAGAACATAGCTTATCCACTCACTAAAGTGCTTTCCCAGAAGAAACATGATAAATATGTTGAGTCATTTGGTATTCGATACATGAATAATTGGCTCTAGTGCAAGTGGGAGTTTGTTAGTATTGTGCCCTAGAGGCAATCACTTGTACCATGTATATTGCATATTAAATTAATAAGAGGCATTCTTTATCTTTCAGTTTGATTGTTATATCTAAATATGTGTATAAACCGTTAGATAAAGTCCCTAGTACAACACAGTGTTAAGGAAATCATGATAGAGATCATGATGTGAGATTCCTACTACACTATGCAGTGTTTGTACTTAAATAATCCCCAGTCATAGTATTAATAAGATGGGACATTATTAATACGCCAAGACTGGCACATGTTATATCTCTTGATTGGATCAAGCGATGGTTCTCATATCCGTGGGTATTGGGATACTCAGGATTAACGTGTGGATGCTTGTTTTGGAACAAGTTCATTGGATGACCTAGCTACGAGATAATCACTTGGATAACTATTTAGTGCCAGTGATAGAATCTCATTATAGCAAGTGTACAAGTATCCTTAGACTTGAGATCTCCAAGGTACTTTGTTTATCGAGCGTTGTACTTTGATTCTAATCTTTGGAGTCTTATCTAGGACTGCTTATGGGATGGATATTGGGTACAACGTAAAGTAAACAAAAGTAGTTGAGAGGGTCAATAAAGGATTCACCACTCCTAATAGTAGGAGAGTATATCTCAAGGCCACTTGTAGAAATCATTACTCATGAAGTCCTTGGCCAAGGCGACTATGTGATGGAAATGGTTCCAATTGATACACATATCGAGTAATGGATTTCTTGAACAAGTACTAAAATATTCGAGACCAGAATTAATAATATTCTGGAGGGAGTTGGCACTAATTCCATGTTCTAGACCGAATGAGATATTGTATGTTGAAAGGAGTTTATTGCACTGATAATTTGCTATTGAAAGGTTCATGTCAAGCCACTTGACTTTCTGGACTTTTGGGTGGTCAAGAGTCATTGCTAGATGTCGCTCTTGATATGGTAAATATGAATTTATTAATTATAGAATTAATAAATTTAATCCTTTATTTTATTAAGGATTATTAATTCTAATATTGTTAGAATTAATTTATATTATGCTACCAATAAGTTCAGGAAACCTAATGGGTCACACACAATAAAGGTTTGAATGCTCAAATATATTATTTGATAATATTGTGGGGTTAATTAAGAGAAGGGAATATATTTATAGGTGAATTATAAATTTGTTATAATTCATGGGACCTAATTGTAATTAAGTAAACTTCAAGGACTAATTTGTTGACAATTGGACATTGAAGGACTAAGTTACAATTTATGGTAATTATAAATCTATAAATATAAGGAAACGATTTCCTTAGGGTAAGAGACAGACCATTCACGCAATAATAGAGAAACCGTTTCTCTGCCTCTCTCTTGATCAAACCCTAGCCGTCTCTCTTCTTGATCAAAACCCTAGCCTCCCGAATTCTACTAGCATAGAATTGTGAGATTGTGAGCATTCAACCTTGTGTGGATTATCATTAGAGGGAGTTCTTTCTTGGACTTCAATTGAGCTGCAGTGAACGGTTTTGGATAATCTGGATCGCGCCTGCGTTCTTGTTTCTGAAATTTTTTAATTCCGGCTTCACGAGGTAATAAATGCAATCTTCTCCTTTTTCCCCTTTCTATTGCAAACCCGTGATCCATGGCTTGTATTTCTTGTTATTTTCCGCTGCGCTGAATCTGATTATGCATGATAGAAATCCTACATATCTATGAGTGCTTTCTTTTACCATTGTTTTTTTATTCTTAAACAATGATGTATTCAATGTTTTATTTGTAATTTGACATTATTTTGGGATCAGGGTTTTGTTATAATTTAGTTATTTGATCAATTTTCTTTCATCTTTGGTATTTGATTACTTGTTATCATTAGTTATTGATGCGAGTTCTTCTAATTGACTTGGGATACGATGTTAGGAGTTCATTACATTGATTTCATATTTGTCAAATCTTAGTAGACTTTGGAAACAAATTTAAGATTAAACGACTAAAGTGATTAAAGATTAGTTAATTTCACTTCGAGCAAAGGCTCATTAACTAATTTTATGTTTATGAGGAATTGAGTTTAACACATATTTTGGTTATGTTGGTTTGATTGGAAAATCTACTAATTTAATCAACAGATAGTGATTCCATGGGTTGAGAAAGAAGTGGAGTCTATATTAGTAGATTTGTGACTTGGGAAACGATTGAATTTTACTTTATATTCCTTCATGATGTCAAAATGATGATTACTTGAGATAATTGCTAGATGATTCAGTATCATACTTTCTATGATAATTGTCTAAGTTGCATAATCTAATATCCTTGAGTTGTATATATTTTTTATTTTTCTTTTTCTTATTTTATCACTTTATTTGGTCAATTAAAAAATGAATGAAAAATGATTAGTGTGTACTTGTTTTTTTGAGGTTTGATTCTCGTTTATTACCTATACTATGCTTGCGAAGAGTATACTTGCTTGTATGTATATTTTGGAATTAATGTTTTAATTAAAACTTGACTAAGGAATGGATTTAAATTTATTAATTTTTATACACCAAAAGTTTACGCATCAAGTTTTTTGCGCCGTTGCCGGGGAACAATATCATGAAAGCTTGGATTTTGTTGATTTAATCATGTTTATATGTTTATAAGTTTGTATGTATGTGTGTGTGTGTGTGTATGTGTGTGTGTATATATATATATATATATATATATATATATATATATATATGTTCTTTGTGCAAATAGGTGCTATATCTTATTGTTTGTTACATTGTGTGACTTAATTGGCTAGCTTAGTTCATGTGATACTTGTAAATACTACTAACTTTTGTTTTTAGGTAATTTGTGAATATATCTATTGGGTGTGTTTTTCTTTTGTTTATTTATCTATTATATGTTTTTTCCTTTTTGTTTTTTTCTTTTCTTTGTTTTTCTATTATTTTGTGTGTTTTTATTTTCGATTTGATTTTTATTTTTCTTTGAGTGCGAGGTTGACATCATCGTGGACAATAATTTTTGGGCATAAAATCAAAGGAGATACAATGATGATAGATTGGCAAGATTACAAGCTTACATTGATATTTTTAGTGAGACGTCATTAGAAACATTAGTGAATTCTTTTATGGGCAATACAAATTCATTGATTAAGGGGTACTGAGAATCTTCCCAATGAATGAGCCATTAAAGAACACAACTAGTTAAGTTGGTTGAAGATGCCATAAAGGCCCATACACTTGAACAAAAGGACCCTTAAGGAGAAGAGAGAGGATATGAGGAACAATTGTACAATGTGATGAGGGAACTTTTGATTCTATTTTCTGCCCTCATATTTTGAATTTTTCATTGTCACATGAATTTATAAGTACCACTCCACTCTTAGAGCCTAATGATACCATTGATGATGTGTTGAATTGACCATACCTTAAGGAGTTGGATCTTTTAACGCTACATCATAAGAAGTCCTTGGAGGATAGTGGTACTTTCTACCCTTCACCCCATTCTACATGAGGTAACTTAGTTTTTGTAGACCATGACTTAACAAGTAAGAATTTCTTGATCCTATCTTTACGATCTTCACTACTAGGTTCAAATGGGAGCTTTCATGGTGATAATTCTCTAGAAGGGATAAATGGTGATTTCAATGTTAAGGCATTCTTTAGATGTAATTCGCATCCATGTCTTCAAAGATTGGTTTTTCTATCTAAAAAGATCTAAGAGAAGGGGATTCTTACATCTACTTTTATTGCAACTAATATTTTCCATGAATTCTCCATTTTTCAAAAACCCTCTCTTATTTCTACATTCATCATGCCTTTCTTCTACTTTAAGCTTAATTTCTTTTATAATGGTTTGATAAGAAATCATGATGAGTGGAAAGAGTTTGTATCTTTGTTTTATGTTTGGAGTTGTTAGGTGTTATTTTCTCCAAATAACGAAAATATTTTTCATCTTTAGTGTGGGGGAGTGATTCGTGTCTTTATTTGCTTTGTTAGGATTTTTACTAGTATTTTTCTTTAGTTTGTTTTCTTTTATTTATGTGTGTTTTTATTTTGTTATTAATTTTCTTGTTCTTTTATTTGTGTTTTCCTTTGTAGGTGGGAATAAAGTCTTCTTAGACTAGCCATTTTCTCTATTTCCATTTTGATATCTATTGGAGCTTATTGCACTTGGGGAGTATTGCTTCACATTCTTCTCCTTTATCATTTTTTGTCCCTTTGGTGATACTTTCTTGTGTTAATTTTTGGTCAATGGGGATATTGTCCAGTTTAAGTGTGTGGGAGTAGTTTGGTGATATATTTTGTTCAAGTTTTTATCAATTATCTTGGTATTTTCTTGGTATTGAGCTATTTTGGAAAATTTTGAAATTGAGAAGCAATTTTGTTGATACTTTTGAAAATTAAGCTTGGAAAATTGGAGTTACTTCGCAATGGAAGTATTTTCTTCTCTTCATTCTTCCTTCTTATTTATTTTGGTCTCCTTAGCTATGCTTTTATTATTTTATTTTTGGCCATTGAGGACAATGTCCTGTTTAAGTGGGGGGGGGGAGAATGTAGGTTTTGAAGATATTTCTCATATCATTTTTGTGTGAGTTTTTTCAAAATTTTTGTGGTTTTCATTGTTTAGCAAGGATGTAATTCTTTTTCTTGTGGGTCCACTAGACCTAGTGCTAGGTCCGCTCTGGAGAGGCGAAATTCTATGCATGAATTTAGTACTTTGTTAAAGATTTTGATATTTTTTGAATCATACTCGGCCAAGACCCCTCAAGTAATGAATTTGGCATCAAAGAAGCCTATAAAACCAAGAGAAAACACGAGAGAAAATGAGTGAATCCAAGAGCAAAAATTTCAACCACTCAAAGAATGAGAGATTCACCATTCAAGGAGGGTTGTTCAAGAGAGTCTTTATAGGAGAAGAAGGAGGCTTGTCCATGAGTACTTTCTTTTACCTTTGTTTTCTTATTCTTAAACAATTATGTATTCAATGTTTTATTTATAATTTGACATTATTTTGGGATTCATGGTTTTATGATAATTTAGTTATTTGATTAATTTTCTATCTTCTTTGGTATTTGATTACTTGTTATCATTGGTTATTGATGCGAGTTGTTCTAATTGACTTAGGAAACAATGTTAGGAGTTCATTGCATTTATTTCATATTTGTCAAATCTTAATGGACTTGGAAAACGAAGTTAAGATTAAAGGACTAAAGTGATCAAAGATTAGTTTATTTCACATTGAGCAAAGGGACATTAGCTGATTTCATGTTTATGAGGAATTAAGTTTAATGCATATTTTTTGTTATGTTGGTTTGATTGAAAAATCTATTAATTTAATCAAAAGATAATGATTCCATGGATTGGGAAAGAAGTGGAGTCTATATAAGTAGATTCATGACTTGGGAAACGATTGAATTTTACTTTATATTCCTTCATAATGCCAAGATGATGATTACTTGAGATAATTACTAGATGATTCATTACCATGCTTTCGAGGATAATTGTCTAAGTTGCATATTACTAACACCATCCAGTGTAGTAGGAATCTCATATCATGATCTCTATCATGATTTCCTTAACACAGTGTTGTACTAGGGACTTTATCGAACAGTTATATTACTTAAAGTAAACAAAAAGAAACTGTAAGATAAATAATGCCTTTTATTAAAATAAAATGTGTCATATACAATGTATAAGTGATTGCCTCTAGGGCACAACACTAACATCAAATTCCATCATTGGAGCTCTAGCATGATTAAATTTTATTTTTGCTTGGGAATGTTAGATTTTCGTCCTTAAGTACTCTAGAGAAGGGTAAAGGTGATGTCCTAGGGGAGACATGATAGAATTACCCTAATCCAACTCTTGTACCCTACAAAAATTCCTAAGAGAATTTATACCCTTCTTGATCCTTAGTTTTTCTTACTTCTCAATTTCTTAAGTTGTGCAATTTATTCAAGCCAATTTCATTCTAGAAAAATTCTAGCAAAGTGCTGTGGCTTTGAAGGTTCAAAATGTCTGAGTGTAAGACATCTTATTGGCCGAAAATGTATAGGAGTTGGGGAAGGTTTTCAAGAGAATTAATCTCCATAGTGAACCTTCAAAACTCCACTTTAGCTATGTTCATTTCCTTCATGAAGTATTCTGGAATTTTTTTTTTCCAACTTCTTGTGCATGCAAAGTGTCAAAATTCTCAGCCATTATTCCCTCTCAAATGCTGCCAAAAAACGGCCCTTTTGACCAGTTTGAAACCTGAAATTTTCTTGCCAAATTTGGACTACACAAATGCTGTGCAAAATCAGAAAATTTTCTGGGCAAAATCGCAGCATAAGTAAGCTTAAACCAAGCTGTTTTCTTCCAATTTTCACCCAGCACCTTAGCCTTATTTTTCCCCCATAAAGAAGACTGGAAACCAGCCTTGAAAGACCTCTAAAGTTCCCTTCAAACCCTCTGCAAAATGACTGAAAAAATGGCAGCAAAAGCTGTCCAGAAAATTCCAGCACTTGCGAAATCCTGTGTAGAATTTTTTCCAGCCTTGCTTCATCTTTAGCCATGTCCGAAAACTTCCTCATCTTTCTATCCAAACTTCTCTTGAACAGCCTTGAACTGAACTCCATTGTCTTCCCCAGCCTACTGCTCAAAAAAAACCAATCATGGCTGCCCCTAAAATATCACCAACAATTACTCCAATCATGCCTTGATTGAAGACCAAAATTCCAGCAATCCTAATTTAGCAAACTTCCATAAAATGTTCCCTAAACAACCAAACCTTTCCTTCACCATTGTACTCCCTCTTTTCAGCCACCATTAAGCTTCTTCAACCAACTTTCATCCAGAAGAATCCTTAGCTTTCAATCGGCCATTACAACTTCCAAAAAAGCTCTCCCTTAATCAAAAATATTCTTGCCATATTTTGTTTCCAAATTTGATTCCCAAAATTATTCTTTTAGGATTTTAAACAACTAGCCTTTCCTTTTTCCTCCCAAACTAGAAATTCAATTGCCCAAAACCTCTCAAACAATTCGGCACTCCCTCCTACACAGAATTTTGGCAGCTTCAAATCAAAATCTCTCCATTCTCTTCAACCTTCAAACACACATAGAATACCAAGAACACCTACTCACTTCTCTCGCCTAATACCACTCCAAACCACTTCAAACTTCTTTAGAAAAATTCCAGATTTCATCTACTCACTGCCGTGAATCCATTCATACCACTTTTAACATCAAACTCCAAAATCTAACTCTCTCTTTTGGATCAAATATCAGTATTTTTGTGAAGGCTCAAGAACGCCTTCAAGGTAAGTTTGTTCAATCAACTTCATCTTCGCTAATCTTCAATCTCTAATGAATATATATGTGTGTAAGCATGCTAATGGACTCTCTTCTTCTCTTTTCTCTCTCTCTCTCTCTCTTAGCCGAATACCCTCTCCCTCTTGGCCGAATGATTTCTTCACCAATGGCCATGCTTTCTTCATCTCCCTTAGACGAATCTAGTCTCTTAGGAGTTGAGATCCATTCAAAACTCCTCCAAGGTACTCATCAATCAAGTAAGCATTTTCAACCATCCTTTTAAATTCTAGATTCATGTCTCTAGGATGATATTGGTAGGAGATGGATTATGAATAGGATTTGAGCATGTAATGAAGTATGAATAAATGTGTATATATGATGGAGATGGAATTTATGCATGAGTTGATTATCTTAGTTGGTTGTATGGTGTTTTAGGGTTAAATGCATGTCTCCATGTCGTAAGTAGTATTTGTGATCAAGTCTGCTAAAGATTATGTCACCTATAGTGAATAGGATTTATATTCATGTATGATTATTAAAGCCATGATTATGTTTATACTAGTAGAGGTTGGATCATACCTTGGTAAATTTAGATCTATGCTTTTATTCATGATTTGGATGATTTGATGAATTGAAGTGGAGTATATGTTCATGATTATGGTTAGCAATAGAAATATGATTATGATCTAGTTGTCCCTAAGCTAATTTTATTTCATCAATAAAATATTTAATACTATAATTTTTGCTAGTAAATTCAAAAACCCTAGGAAGGTAGATTTAGATTATTAGATATATAATAAGGATACCTTAGTCAAATAAATGATAGCTTTTATTAAATAAATAAAATATATAGATATTATATATAATAATAATATCAAATAAAGCCTTTTATATAAATAATCATAATAAGTACAAATATTAATTTTGTAAGTCTTATATTCATAAATACCATTAAAATTTATTATCTTTTAATCAAAATTTATTAAAATTTATTTATTATCTTTCAATCAAGACCCATTGAAATTCATTTTCAATTAATTTTAGTTATCAATTATTTTCTAACAATTAATTATTAATAAATCATTATTTTACCTAATACCACCTAGGACTCTTCATCAAATAAACTCTAAGTTATTTTTAGCAAGGTTTAAACCTTCAACTTATTAGTACCTATTTCCCAAAATACTAATTGTTTAAATATTAAATTAAACTTAGCTTATAAACCCTTTTTATTTATTATCTGGCCTTAAAGCTTGGGACACTAGGATCATGGTTATAATGAGTTGAGCTAGTTTTAATAGTGAAAGTGGATTTTAGCTTGAGTTTGATTATGGTTTATATTTACTCCAGGCGGGGTTGGGTTGGCTGTTGAAGACCTATATTTTATCTCAAGCTAAGGATCAGGTAAGCTCTTGCATAAAACCTGTTTGATGCAAAATATTTATTATGGCAAGCGAAATGTAGAGTGCATGGACACTTATTTCTGTAAAGGCAATTGAGGATTGTCTCCTGTCTTATTTCCGTCAAACAAATTATTTGAAAATCAATAAGCAGATTTACTCAAACTCAAAACTCTTTCTAAAACTGATTTTGACAAAAACTTTGGAAACCCTTAATTGCCATTTTCAAGTGGAACTATATTTTGTTCCCTTTTTTTCCCAAGTGGGGTAAGTTATGTTGAGTACTCAATAAGGATAGACTGCTAGAACTAGTCTTTGAAGGGTTAGGGTAAGTCTCTCAGTAGGTGGCCACCTCTGAGGGGTAAGTCCTTCCCAAATAGGATGACAGTCCAGTAAGTCGTGCCGATCTGAGCTAGCAGTTTTTTTTTTTCAGTCAAGTGACTGTGTGTTACCGGAATGGACAACCGATGGTTGTTTGGATATAGAGAAGGAGGAGTATTTTACCTGGTAGACCGATCACTTACCTTTTGTTAGTTTGCACAAAGTGTAGCATTCTTACTGGTTATGGGGCCCAACGTGTGGTAACCCATGATCACTTTTTAAGTGGTTGATTTTATTGAACATGTATGGTTGGAAAAGCTAAAACACCACTCTTGATTTTGACTATTATTTTTTTTTTTTTTTTGCTTTCCAATATTTCTCTTACGAAGGTTTCACACTTTACATTCATGTACTATTTTCACTGGACACTCAAAGCACACATGAACTTACTAAGATTTTTGTCTCATCACTCTTTTACCATGATTTCAGGTTGATCCTACTGTGGAGATAAGTAGCTAGATATTGCCTGTCTTAGAAGATTTTTCTGATATTTAATTTGTGTAATGCTTTGGGGAGTTGAGAGTGGATAATTTTATTATGGATTTGATTTTGAAATTCTTGGATTCATTCTTGGATTGTAATAAACCTTAAGTTTAAAGTGTTATTTTTATCCTATTATTGTGATTGTGTGACCTAGTTATAAAGACCCCTTGTCCTTTGGACGGGGCGACATTCCCGGTCCTGCTGGGCCTAGGTTGTGGGGTGTTACAGAAGGAATTTGTCCCTCTCAATTATGAGAAAGATATCCATGGGCTCATTGATAAGTTAGACTGTTAAAATGTATAACCGTGCTCAAATATAACAATTTGAGATATTGATATCATTTGTCTGAATAGTCTACTATAAGATCAAGAAATAATTGATTAAACTTAACAAGGGTAACATGCTCTATGCCTTATGTTTAATTTGGATATCGTGTGACAAAAGGACTAAATATAAAATTATGGTTTTGTTCAAAGAGATCACTAATCTTCATTTAACCTAGATAGCTATAATGTTTTACTAGAAATCGCTTATAACTTGTGGGCCATTTAAATGTGATTTGGGCACACTGCCAATGTTAAATGAACCTATAGGGTTACACAATAAGTGAACTCATTAGGTTATTTTTCTAGTAACCAAATTCAATGAATCTGAAAATATGTCTAAGTTAATAGAACCTAGAAAATTGATCGGATATAATGAATCTGGAAATATGTCCACATTCGATGTATTTGGATGATATCCAGATTGTAAGAATCTGATTCAGTAAATTAATTTGTTAAATTACCGATATAATGGTAGAATCTTATCATATTAGTTTTAATTTAATTTAAATTTAAAATAAAAATATGATAAGATATTATTAGAGTTGGACTTCAAGAGGTTCAGATATTTTTTAAGAAAACCCTAGTCATCTTCTCAAGAGAGCTATCTGTTAAAAAATATTCGTGCCTCTATTCAACAGAAAAAAAATAAGCCTCTCAAACTCTAGGCGCTAGTACTCCCGGGGTAACGAGTTAGTTCGCCGTGTGTATCCAATAGAGGGCGTTCGCATATTGCAACATCTGGTTATCATTCGAGTTGCACATATGAAAGCAAAACCAAAATCCAAGGATATTGATTACACCGAACAAAGATAATTCTGTAATCCTTAGATCATCTTAATCGTTTGGTTTGGGTCTTCGGAAAGGATTCGTGGATGTTTTTCGCATTTAGGAGTTCACGAATCCTAACATTTACTCCTTAGCCAGTGTTGGAATTAAGGAGATGGGAACTTGTGTTGTAGGAGGTGATTGTGATGATGAAGTGAAGAAGAGCCTACTATGAAATAATATTTTCTACTTCCATTGCCTTATCAACTAAAAGTTGTGTGTTGCTATTATTGATGGAGGAAACTTTACCAATATTGTGAGTGCTAGTCTTGTAGAAAAATTATGTTTATATGTGATGAAACACCTTAATCCCTATAGATTGTAATGGTTCCACGATAGTGAGAAGTTGAGGGTGAACAAACAAGTGTTGTTGACAATTAAAATGGGAAAACATCAAGATGAAATTGTTTGTGATGTAGTCCCTCTACAAGCTAGCCACTTAATTTTGGGAAGGCCATGACAATTTAATTGGAGTGTGTTACAAGAAGAAAAGAGAAATTCCTACTTGGTTATCAAGTGAAGCAAGCTATATACTCTTCGACCCCTATCCCCAAGTAAGGTGAGAGAAGTGCAAAGAAAAATGAAGGACAATAAGAAAAAGAATAGCATCGTATGAGACCTTCCAAAGGAAAAGAATGAGAGGAAAAATGATGAGGGAAAAGAAAGAGTTCAAAATGAGACCTCAAAATAAGAGGAAGCAAAGAAGGAGAGTGAAAAAAGGAGAGAAGATGGAGATAAAATAAGAGTAGCTCTTTTGTGCTTAAAAAATGATAACAAAGAGGGAGAGGCTACAAAGAAGAAAAGTGAAAATGAGGGGGAAAATGAGTTGTATGTAGGAGAGCATAAACTTTTATTTTCATCTTCACGAAAGAATTTTTGTTTGAAATCTTATATAGGTGTTCATTCGAAGACAAATTCACCCAAAGAAGGGGGAAATGATAGGAATCCATCCAAGTAATATGCCAAAGCTAAAGAAGGGAGATGGAACTACAAGCCACACTTCATAGCACCTTGGAAGAATTCAAAACATAGGAGCTTACAAGGGAGGATTCAAGCAAAATCAACCAACAAGCCAAAGAACATGAAGAGTGTGAAGAGATGATGCCAAATGAAAAGCCAAAGAAAGCTGCATTTGCACAACAATTTGTATGGAAGTCCAAAGGAGCACAAGAGAAAGGTTGATGATAAGACAAATGAACTAGCTATAAAGAATAGTGCTTACCCGGCTCCAGGCCCAACAAGGCTACCTAGCGCCAGGTCTACTCGGCCTGTTGGCCAAATTTTTTCAATGCACACCTGGCGTCAAGCCCAACAAGGCTAACTGGCACCAAGTCACTTCGGGCCATGTCCTATTTTGCTCAATTTTTTTACTTTTATTCTATTTTATTTCCAATTAAATTCCCACAATTTTTATTATGTAATAGGGATATTTTGAACCTTTAAAAGGATTGAATAACTAAGATTTCATCTCACCTTAGTTAGGTTTTGGATGCCTATATATATGGTATTATAATATTTCAAATATAAGTTGAATATTATTATTAAGATCAAAAGACACTCAAGAGAGAGTTCTTTAAGGTTTCTTCTATGAAGACTAAGACCAATCTTAGGAATCCATTACTTGTCTTTGATTTGAGTCTATAAACTCCTAATGATAGATCAAACTAACCTACCAAAATAGAATCTTAGTTTCTTACTAATCTGAAGGTTTAGAGTAGAGGTTAACTTTAGTTGCCTAGAGTTTTAAGTACTTTATTTTGGCTTAGGGTCCTAGTAATTGAATTGGGTATCTAGTTTCTTCACAAAAATCACTATTTTGAACTCTTGATTGGGTCTTGCATTTTGCCCCAAATTTAGCCACGAAATTCATTGAGAAATCAACCCTAAGATCACATCGCTCCACCTATTGCAGAGTCAGATGCATTAATGTGAACTCAAACTACTTGGCAAAGTTTAGCAGAGCTAACACTAGTTCCCTTGTGACAGCATCCTCTAAGGCTTCGAAAGCTAGTTTGCACTTAGGAGTCTAACTTCATGTTTGACCATTTGTTAATAGGTTGGTTAATAATACAGCAATAGTCAAGTGTCCATCAACTAACTAGAGTAGTGGTTCACAATCCCAAGATCTAAACAATCTAAGAAGTCTATATCAAGAACAATTAAACAATCTAAGAAGTCCAAACATGAACAACTAGATAATCATCTAGTGGAGTAGTAGAGGTAGCCATATCTTGCCATTGGCCTATTTAAATAGGCATGTTCTTGGCTTCACCTTCTAGATGTGTCCAGATGCTGATCACACATTTCAATATCTTTTGTCTGATGACAATGTTAAGCCCAATGTCCTTGCCATATTTTAACTCATAGGGTTTACGTTAGCTTTCGTGTCTACTAAGGCTAACATATTGTGCGCAGCTATTGAAACGTCCACGTATATCCAACACCTTTTTCAATTTAGTACTTTAGCTTGTACCGTATTAAGGCACCGCATGCATGCTATCTTTTGCTGCTTCTCAGTTTAGCATAGGCCTTGGGTTAAGGCAATAATCTTGCCCCATCTCAAACAATCCCTTATAAAGTGTGGCCCTCAACACAGGAAGCATTCAGTTATCTATTTGGGCTAGTTATGCTTGATGCTCTTGGTTTGGCTTGGCTTACTTCTATTAAAGCTCGTTAGTTTAGGAGACAATTTAGCCTTTTCTCTCCTACTTTTATTCTAACTAGGCTTTTTCCCTTATCTCTCTGATCGTTTCCTTCAATTGGAACTCGAATAAGGATTCGGGCATGGCCGTAGTTTGAGTAATGTCGTGCACATCTCTCTATTGCAACTCAAACATGGCCTAATGACTTATGCCGTCAATAAATGTAAATATAGCCCCGAATCTCTAACATTATTTCTAAGAACTTCAGTAAAAACTCTCGAATATGGTTATCTTTTTGTCAGAGACAATGAAGTTTGGCCTTAGCTTCATTCTCCGCATTCATGGGTTGGAACTATTTCTGGATTTTGGCCTTGAACTCATCCGATATGATGATAGCATCGACTCCCCTCCATAAGTCATCATATCTCTATCTCTACCATACAAGTATAGTGTAAGTAAAGTGGAGTATTATGCAACTTGGTGGCATTATTCAAGACGCCAAGGGTATCAAAGTACCATTCTATCCCATAAAGAAAGTTTTTAATATGCTAAACATTTTTCGCTCCCCTATAAGCCTTGGGTCTTGGCACCTTAGTTTTTAGTGTAGCTATGACAACACTTATTATCATTTGCAACTTGTATGCATTCAACACGGCCTTTAGCTTGTGGAGTTCCTCTTGAACGAATGATGGCTCCCTTGCAGAGATAGTAGCATCCCTTGTGAGCTGTGCCTTTGATGAGGGCTCATCAAATGCATATTTTCTAGTAATTTTGTGCTTTAATTGTAGTAAATCCTTACATAAATCACTATTCACCACATCCTTTTTTATCTTTTTTGTAGGAAATAAAGAAAATGCCACATGAAGGTGAATAAAGATGAAGATAAAGAAAAAGGAATAAAAAAAAATAAAAGAATTGCATAGAGAAGTGGCTGCCTAGGGAAATCAAAGTTCCCTAGGCCGCCTGGAGCTCAAAGGAGTCCAAGGGAACAATAAAAGTGGCGGCCAAGGGAAGTCTGCCTAGTATTCATATGTGTGTGTGTGCACGTTAGAAAGTTGGTGGCTTAGGAAGCTTTCACTTCCCTAGGCCTCCTATTTATTTTTATGTATGTATTTATATATATTTTAGGCGGCGGCTAAACTTCCCTTGGCTGTCTAGTGTTGTGTAAATATACATATGTTTAGGGGTTGGCGGCCAAGGGAACATCAACTTCCTTTGGCCGCCTAGTGCATGTCGTATGTGTTGTATGATTTCAACATAGTGGCCTAGGGATGTTTTAGTACCCTAGGCCACTTGTTTCATTATTGTAAATATGTATATGCATCGTATTGTTAAGATGGCGGTCGCTTAGTGCAGTATAAGTATGTGTATGTAATTTTAGCTGGCGGCCTGGAAAGATATTCTCCCTAGGCCGCCTACCTCTTTACCTTGGCACACCAGGCCAGAAACTTAGCGGCCTAGGGTAGGCCGCCTTAGTTCTGGACAACCTGGCGATCCAAGGTCCACTTCCCTGGGCCCCCCACAAGCGAGGCAAAGTGCAGAAAAGTGAGTTTTTCTAATTTTTCTGCATTTTTTCTCTTTCTTTTTCTATTGTACTCTATAAACACCCATTATAAACCCTAAATCACATCCTTGGTTGGCTAGCAACCAAGAGATCCCTTAGAGATCTCAAAGAAATACCAAGAAGAGAAGATTTTTTTTTTTTTTTTTTGAAGAGATTAGAGCATCATTCAAGAGGTCTATGGAAGAGGAAGAACCGAAGCTTGTCTATGAGTTTTCTTTCTTCCTCCTTTTGTATTTTTACTTGATGAAGAACTTTATTTACCTTTTATTGTATCTAAAGGGATGAGTTGGATTCTTGTGTTGAATACCTTCTTTGATTTATTAAATTCCTTTGTCTAATATGTGATTACTTGATTTTATTGTATTGAATTTGTTGTTTGTGTCACTCTCTCCTAATAATTTCAAAAAATGGGGTTAGAAGTTGAGTTCTCTCTAATGGGTTTAATGTGGATTTTCCTTCGATTAACTCAAGAGAGAGGTTGGGGGATTAGAATTTGATAATCATTGGGAATTTAATTACGCTAAGAGATAGGGGTGTTGGGTTCTTCTGAATAATTGGGCTTGATTGGAGAGGTAGAGATACCCTTTAATTGGCTCAAGAATAGGGAATCCATAACTCGAGAGAGAGTGGGTTTTGCTTTTGTGACCTCTACGGTCTTAGAATTGGGATTTGATTATCTTAGATTGTGTTGGTCACTTGGCTAATTTTGGGGGATTCTACTGGCAGAACATGTCATTCATTCCCTTCTCTTTTATTGATTTTCTCATGGCCAATCTTATGTGAGTTCGATAATTTCTCCATTGTAGGAACTTAGTATAGTTAGTTTTATTTGTTTTTATCTCTTTGTTCATTTTGACTAGATATGATATTAGAGCAAAATAGTGGTAATTACTAAATTCCTGTGGATTCAAGACTTGTTATTCCCTATACTGTGCGATGGGTATACTTACCCTATTGTATGATTTTGGTTATTGGCATTTTAAATTTAAAACTTGATAATTTGTGGCTTTTTGTTATACTATTTACAATGCACTCGAAACCGCCTATCAAGTTTTTGGCGCTATTGCTGGGGAAAAAATGTGTTCCTTTGTTTAATAATTCTTTTGTTTTTCCCTCGAGCCAAAAACGATCATCAGCCTTACAAACTTCAAACTTACCATAGAGTTTGATAACCTCTTATTAAAGAGATTCAACAATAAGTCTAATTATATCATCCCTCTTGAAAAGTCCCTCAACAACCTTATTAAGGGCCCCTTATATTCCCTCACTTAGCTTTTTCCTGTCGAATTGTGTCGTATACTGGCCCAGCTCTTTATGTTATGTGATTGGCCATGGCTAGCTCTATCATAACTAACCTTTTCTCAAATACTACCAATGACTCTTGCGCGGCCAACTTATCCTTGTGGTTTCTGCCTCGTGGGTTCTTTTTAGTCTCCTAGCTAGCGTTCTCTCTTTCAAGCTCCATGAGATTGGAAATGTCATATACGGAAGACACCATTTCAAATTAGCAATCTAACCCTTTGTATACTTGTGCTAGCTATAATACCCCGCTACCTGCATACCCAAAAAGGGCGGGGATGTCGCCCCGTCCAATGGACCAGGAGTCTTTGTAATGGGTACAAAAGAAAATAACTAAATAAATGAAGCAATAATCTTATTACAACTAGAATCAAAACTTATACAAGTCTAAAATTTAAAACTAACAACGGTCTCTCAAAAGAAATACAAAGCCAAAAAAATAAAATGAAATAAATTTTCATCTCTTATTCATCCAACCTGCTCAATAAAAGCACTCTTCTGAAACCATGATATAAAAATAGTGTGAGATTGGCATCTCAATAAGTCTCGTGTGCATGAATGTCATATTAAATATTTCATGTATGTAGGTTTATCAAAATTACAAAATCTCTTTACACGTCAACTTTCATCAATAAACAGTCATTAAGTGGAATAATATACATTATATCCAAAACAGTTCCCAATAAGCCATCCACTCATCAATACAATAGATTCAAGAAGGGATAGAAATGATCCAATAACAATATCAAAACAATATCATGATTACCATCATGATAGCTCCTAACATAACCATTCAACACTGGGCAGTGAGTGATCCGCCCACTAGAGTGAGATACTCCTCCATCTCTACACTCAATACACCGGTTGTCTAACTCGAAAAATATAGTCCACATGGACCAACATGTTAGTTTGAAGCAGCCTGACTAAATAGTACTGTCATCTCTTTAAGTAGAGTTTATCTTTTGGATGTGGCCTCATACCAGAAGACTCATTCTAACTTTCTAAGACTAGTACCACGAATCTACCCCTATTGAGTACTCAACGCTCACCATTAGGTGCAAAATCATTTTCTTTTTTTGCAAACTCTGATTACCTTAGCTTTACAAAATCTGATTTTCACAACAGGCTTTTCAAAAGGTTTTAGTCATAAAAGAAGAAAAACCGTTTTCAGTTAAAAGTAGTGATTTGACAAAATCATTTAGAGATCAAAATAACCACGTTCTCGATCTAAGTATCACAATTTAACAATAACATTACTTCATCATTTCAATTTTCATTTCAATCATCATTGAACAAAAGACTTGCAAACATGTACAATTTAGCAAAACAGTTATATAGGAACTTACTTGAATTTTCAAACACTCAAACTAAAGCCAATGCTTGCCCTCACTTCAAACTTCTTCCTTATCTAGAATCAATGATTTTATAATTGAACTACAAATATTACATCCACTATTATTTCATGCAACATAAATCTCCGTGATCTCATTAATCACCTAAATCATTCATGACATCTAGATAGATTAATTCTTTAACACACATCTATTACTTTTCCTTGTCATGCTTCTCATCATTAAGCAGGTACATAATCAAATCAAATAATCAATATGATAACTCCAATATTCAACTACCATTAATTCCATATAATAACGCTATTTGCATCAAAAGATCTCATCTTTAACCAACATGTAATGGATCTAGGCCACCATAGCAATATATAACCATATGTTACTCCATATATGCCTAGATCAAATATTACGCTATCAAACTCATCAATCTCATCTATTTATACTTTTCATGCATAACATCATTACTATAAAATATACCTTCTTTAAATCAGTAGAGATTGAGTCCAAAAATACCTCTTGACGAGACAAACTAAGAGCAAATGTGACTTATTGGTGATTGGTGGAGTTCACTTGAGAAGAAGGGATGATTGGCTCTCCTTGATCCCTTGGTTCGAAGGTCACACGAAATAGGGGTAAATGAATTCCTTTTTGATCAAGATTTAGGAGGAAAATAGAAGAATTAAATAAAAGTTGATGGAGGTTGAAGAGTTTCTTACCTTAGGGTTAGTTTTCGATTTTGGTGAAGTTTGGAGTTGTGATGGCCGAATTCTTAGAGAGAAAAGGTGGCTGTTTTTTTCATGTAAAAGAGAGGGTTACAGTTTGACAGGTGGCTAATTTGATGAAGAGAATAGGTTAGGTTTAGGTGTTTTGATATTTAGAAGAATTGCACTTTGTTTTAGACTCTTGATCAAACAACAAGAAAAATGGCAGCTTTTGCACCTCTTGGTTTGGCCGAAATTGCTCAATGGTTGGAAGGAGTTTATGGCTGTTTTTTGGCTCTTGGTTTGGTCAAAAATAAGAGAGACAAGAGAGGAGAAAGAGGCTGGTTGCTCTTGGACGAAATTGAGCAATGAAAAATGAGGTCATTTATGTTGTTGTTTTTGGTTAAAACAAGAAAAGAGTTTGAGAGCAACTAGGGCTGAAATTTTCGTGCATATGTGTGTGTATATTGTGATCGAAACAAGTGTAATAAGAAAGGAGAAATTCTGGTTTTTAATTTACTAAATAAGCTTTGATGGGTTGTAGACTATCTAGGATTTTACTAAGATTGTAGAGTTCTACTTGAGCTAAATTAGCTATGGTAGTGGCGGCTAGGGTATTCATTTTTCCAGAAATTTTAAGTAAGAAAAATAGGATATTAATTCAAGAAATAACTTAATTAATACTCTAATTTACTTTAGGCAAAAATAAGTAATTAAGGGGTAATTATATTTGGAGATAAAATCTGATTTTTAGAAGATAAAGCCGAAATTTCTTTCTCCCCAATTCCGTATTTTTGAAAATAGCTTATTCCCAAGAGATATTTGCATAAATTAAAAATTCAACATTATCTCTTTATTTCAAACTAAAATTCTTTGAAGGAAATTAATTTGGGGAGACTTTTCTCCTATTTAAAATGGAGGCTAAAATAAAGCTTTCGAGATAAATATTTTTATATTTTTTTCCTTAATAAACCCTTTAGATAATAGCTTTGAAAATTTCAGATTTTGAAATATTTAAAATCCCTAAAAGATTAGAATAAAATATTAACCTAAGAAATAATAGAAATTTAATTTGCTTTAATTCCTTTATCAAACCAAGGTGGCGGCAAACCCAAAGGTTTTCAGCCATGAGTGGGAAAATAGGGGGAAAAGAGATAAATTAGGGGAAACGAAGAGAAGGCTTGCAAGAGTTGGGATTTGAACTCAAGTCTAAGCTATAACCACTATTCCACAATAACTCTTGTTTAAATATTCTTCAAATAAATTCCTTTAAACTCCTACTTAACTCACTTCATTTATCTTCTATTAAATTCTACTCCATAAAAACAAAAGCTCTACCATCTCATCCAATACAACTATATCCAAATAAACAAATTTATACAATATCAAACACATAAATCACATATACTTCATAAAAATAGTTCAAATTTAGCAAATACATTATAAAATGTTATGTCATGCATGACTTTCCCTATGAACTAATGGTGGTTTAAATCAGGGTACCACACTAGCACTTGTCATGTGTTGGTTAATTTAATACCATATAGCTTATGCAGGTCTAGTAAGCTCAAAGACTAACTAAAATTATTTTCTAGATCAATCTAACTCTAGTACAAAAGTAGTGAAAATATGGTGCTTTGTGGGTTGAGCAAGTTAAATGTTAGAAGGCAAAGAAAGCTAAGTGCGAGAGAATTAGGAGAGAATTTGAGAGCTCTATTCACAAATTTGATACTTTACAAATAAAAGGGTTTGGCCTATTTATAGATAAACCTTGGACCCTAGGGTGTCCTAAAGAATTTTAGAAACTCTTCTACAACACTTGTTCTATAGAATGTTCACTAATACATTATACATGTTCTATAATATTTCATTATCTTCTATACCAGTCTAGCCTATTCTACTATGTACAAGAAAATCCTAGAAACTTCCAAAATATTCTACAAACCTCTTGAAATTTGACTAGTAAAAAATCTCATATAGTCTAAAAGGTTTTGATTATATGTCTAGTGTCAACTTCTACCTGGGCACCTAGCTTCAGTCCGTCTGATCTTCAGGTGCTTAGTAGAGTTCGTCTCGTACAACTGGTGCTCGATCTAGTATTGACTCTATGCCGACTATGTCACAAAGAACAACTTTTGCCTATTTTTTGCCTTCAAAATAAAAAGCAATCCCAATCTACATTCGAACTTTTTAAGTGATTTAATTTTATCTTTTAATCAGTTAACTAACGGTCAACTCCCATTCCATTAGGCATATGACCAGTATATGATAACTTTAAGTTATTTTACTTAGACCAGTACCTGATAGTTTTAAAGTATTTTGCTTAGATTACTATTTTTTTTTTCTTTTCTACTTTCTCCGCTCTCATCTCTTCTCCATGTGCGATGGCCATTCCTCACCATCACCATCACCATCTTGCCATCGATTCCCTTCTCCCATTCTCTTCATCTTTTCTTCTTCTCTTTATTTATTTATATATTAATTAAAAGTAGTAGTACTTTGGTTCGGGATTTGACATGTCTCCTATCTATTTATTAATTTAAAGAATTTAAAATATATGGAGGGGAATGTAACTTGGATTTCCGAACAATCTGTACAATGCGAAATTTGTCCTGTTTACATAGCTAGTATACATTCAAATTCAAAGGCAGATCACTAAATTGACTACAAACTGAAGATTGTCTATTACAAGTGAAGAAAATAGCAATGTAGATCGATTGTAGAACACAAAGATGAAGAATGAACAGAGAGTTTTATTTCTTTCTTCTTCAATGAAGAATCTGTACATTGATTTGTATATATATACACATTTGACATTTTGGATTTCAATCAAACTATCAACTAATTCTAATGAAAATTAAAGTATATCTAACTGCTTAATTTACAGCTGTTAACAATCTTTGCTATTGGCGCCAAGAAGAAAAATTCATCCGGGATCAAAATAAAACTTTGATGACTCAGCATGTGATCTGGAAATTGCATCATCTGAAGTGGCTGATCTGGCAAGTTCCCTTAATGATGCAGCAGCTGACTTGGCATCAGATTCAGCAATAGCTTCCATAGTCTGTTGCTTTCTCTGCTGCTGCTTTCTCTCATGTTTAGTTTCAACAGCCCCCCTCAAGCTGGAGGCAGAAAGAACTCCTAGATGTGATAAAAGGAGAGTGAAAGGACCAGAACTTAAAGCTTTTGTAAAAATGTCTGCTAATTGCTGTACAGAAGATACTGGTAACGGTTTAATGTAACCGACTTGATATAGATCTCTAACAAAATGACAATCCAACTCTATGTGTTTAGTCCTTTCATGAAATACTTGGATTTTCAACCAAGTATATGGCACTTCGTTGTCACGAGAATAAAGGAACAGGCAAAACACAATGAAAACCAAGTTCATTGAAGAAATGAAGAAGCCACTGTAACTCACAAAGCGGTCGAGCTAAAGCTCTATACTCGCCTCGATGAGAACTTCTAGCAACCATCGATTGCTTCTTGGATTTCCAAGCTACAAGAGCAGAACCAAAATAGATGCAATAACCGGTGATGGATCTTCGAGTATCCATGCATCCAGCCTAATCTGAATCGAGCATAAACTTGCAAATCAAATGAAGTGTTAGGCTGGAAAATGTAATCCAAAATCAATAGTACCCTTTAGATATCTAAGCGAGTCTATAAAGCTGCTTGCATGTGAAAAATTGTTGGAGTTGTGAGAAATTGGTGAACTACTTGAATTGCAAAAGCAATATCCGGACGATTGTTAGTCAAATATAATAGCTTTCCAACCAAGCTTACGTAAAGTGAAACATCGAGAGAATAACTACGAATCTCCAGTTGCCAATTTTACTTTCTTTGTCTAAAGGAGTAGACAACTGGTTTACATCCAATGTATCCATGTGTTTGAAGCATATCTAAAATGTATTTCTGCTTGAGATAAAACAATACCATGTGAATCTCTATGG
The DNA here is from genome assembly GCA_026120185.1 of Voacanga thouarsii. Classification (NCBI taxonomy): domain Eukaryota; kingdom Viridiplantae; phylum Streptophyta; class Magnoliopsida; order Gentianales; family Apocynaceae; genus Voacanga; species Voacanga thouarsii. The sequence goes on along the minus strand of JANUWF010001095.1, from coordinate 917,230 downwards.
ATTTCAAAACCAAGAAAGTAGTGAAGATCTCCCGGATCTTTGATTTGAAAGCGATGGTGCAGCTGATTTTTAACTTCAGTAATAGCATCAAAATGAGGACTTAAAATAAGAATGTCATCAACATACACCAAGATAGCAATAAACAAGTCTTTAGTCCTCTTAAAAAACAAACTATAGTCACTCCTTGGTGACAAAAACCAAGTGAAATCGAGATAGCCGATAAGTTTGGCATTCCACTGCCTACTAGCGTGTTTTAGACCATATAATGATTTGTCAAGCACTGCAAACTAAAGAACTATCTGCGGTGACAAAACACTGGAGGCAAATCCATATAAACTTCTTCAAGTAAGTCACCATGCAAAAAAGCATTATTCACATCTAATTGATGAATGTACCAATTTGATTTTGCAGCAAGAGCCGACATCAATCTAATAGTTGTGATCTTCACCACGGGAGAGAATGTATCCGAGAAAATCAATTCCCTCTTGTTGTGTGTAACCCTTGGCAACAAGTCTTGCCTTATACCTATCAATTGATCCATCGGCCTTATATTTGATTCGATACACCCATTTGCATCCAACGAGTTTTCTTTCCGGCGGGTAAGGGAACTAAGTGCCGAGTTTTGTTTTCTTCTAAAGCGGTAATCTCGGTTCTCATTGCTTGACACCATTCCTTGAATTTCACAGACCTCAAAATAATGTTTTGGTTCAAAGTGTTTGTTAGCATTGCATAAAAAAGGCTGATGAAGCAATGGAAGAAGGAAGGAAATGTGGTGTGGTAATTTTATGTACTTTAGAGCAAACATAATCGAGAAAAATGAGCAGAGTCGATGATAGTTCTAGTGGATCTTCGATAGGAGCTGCGAAGTAAAGGTGCAAGGTAAATGTGTTTCTTCTTGAGGAGAAATATGAGGCATTTGAGCGAGATGTAGTATAAGGCAATGGTAACACGGGTTTGTTTGGAACCGAACTAGATGAAGTAGATTGATGAACAAATGGAAAGTAATACTCTACAAAATATACATTTACGGAAATAAAGATTTCTCCGGAGAATAAATCCGAGTAATAGAAAGCCTTTTGTGGTGGAAGAATAACCAAGAAAAACACATGGTTTGCTCCTAGAATCAAATTTACTTTTGTGTGGCAATTGTATACAAGCATAAGCTAAACAACCAAAGACCTTGAAGACTGCTATAAGTCTGGAGACTTGTGATACGATTTTTCAAATGGAGTTTGTTGATTCAATACGGGAGTAGGAGTGAGATTTATAAGGTGTACAGACATGTTGAACACAATAACCTTGATGAGGCAAGAGGTATACGGGATTGAAATCTAAGTGCTCTAGCAATATTAAGAATGTGTTGATGTTTTCTCTCTACAATTCCATTCTGTTCAGGTGTATAAGGACATGATGTTTGATGAACTATGCCATTTGAATAATAAAAATCTGCAATCTGAAATTCAAGACCATTGTCAGATCTTAAGGTTTTAACCTTCTTATGAAATTGAGTATTAATATAGACAACAAAGTGCTGAATCAAATATCTTACTTCAGATTTTTGTTTCAACAAAAATACCCAAGTAAATCTGCTAAAATCATCAACAATAGTCAAAAAATATCTGTGTCCATGAATGGTACTAGTGTTAAAAGGTCCCAAAATGTCCGTATGAATCAAATCAAAAACAGATTCTACAGTGCCTCGATGTAAAGGAAAAGAAGATTTATGTTGTTTTGCTAATGGACAAATTGGACAGAAAGTGTCAACAGCAGGTAAAACAATAGAAGGATCAAGCTTTTTCACTTCAGCTAACTGTTTAGTAGACAAATGACCTAACCTAAAATGCCATAACAATGTCTTATTGTAGAGTTCACCACTGGAAATGTCATAGACTGAATTCACAAAGGATGACAGTTGGTCTGGATCAAGTTGAAAAAGACCTCTAGATAGACTAGCTTATCCAATCATCCGACCATGATATGGATCCTGAATGAAACAAGAATTATTGCTGAAGGTTACAACACATTTTAATTGCTGAAGAAGTTTACTAACAGATATCAAATTGAAAGAGAATTTAGGAATGAACAAGACTTGATCCAAAACCAGGGAATCACTTAGTTGTACTGTGCCTATGTGTGAAACTTGAACTATGTCTCCAATTGGTAGTTTTATGGACACATTGTGTATAGAATGATAATCAGTGAAAGAGTTCAAACAGGAGCAAATATGATCTGTTGCTCCTGAATCCAAAATCCAGACTGAAGAGTATATACCTGTATTTTGAACTGAAGAAGATGGATTTGGATTTGAGAACTTTGGTTGTAAAGTGGCTTGGTTGATTGAATGTTCATGATCAGATATAGCTGAGATCTTGGAGGATGAAGCAAGTTGTGATTGAACTAATTTCAACAACTGTTGATATTGTTCTTGAGTAACATATTGTGAGGACTGAGAATCCATTGAATTTGTTGAGCAGCTTGAAACTGAGTTCACTCCATTAGAAACATCTTTGAAAAGCATTCTGTCTACTGACGACATTAGCTTGTGACAAAAAATTCTGATTCCCCAAATTTACTGTTTCTATTTACGTAACTTGCTTGGAAATCCATGTTTCTTATAGCATCTATCTCTTGTATGTCCTGCATTCCACAAAAGCTACATTGTAACCTCCTATTCATATTATTCCCCTTTTTGAAACCTTGGAATCCAGCATTCTGAACATTCTTTCCAGTAATATTTCCAACTGCATTTGATATGAGCTCATGTTTGGGACCATGTTCAAATTGTGAAGATGAAGCAATCACATTGTTCCTTGCGAGAAAATACTTGAGAATTCTACGAGTTTGAACTATCATTATGTGCGGTATGGTAATTAAGGGATCTTTCATGAGTGGAAACCATAGAGAAAGCCTGGTTTATGGTTGGAAACGGCTTTGTCAACAGAATCTGAGACTTTATCCCAGCAAATTCTTCCTTCAATCCTTTTATAAATCTGACAACAAAGTCAGCATCATTGTTTGTTTTGACCTCAGGCAATGCTGGACATTGACACATAGGATCACAGTGACAAATGGGAAGAGGCCTCAAATTCAACAATTCTTCCCATAGAGTCTTCAAATTTGTATAATACTCATTAACAGTTAGTGATCCTTGTTTCAAGTTATAAATGTCTTCTTGTAGGTTTGAGATTCTAAAAGAATCACCTTAAGAAAACCTTTCACAAAGATCATTCCAAACATCATAGGCATTGTCCATCCAAATCACACTTTGAGCTATGGATGATGATATAGAATTCAAAATCTATGACAGAACCATGTTATTGCATTGTTCCCAAGCTGCATATGAAGTATGAGTTCGAACAGGTGCTTTTATGCTACCATTAACAAATCCTAATTTGTTTTTAGAGATTAAAGCCATCCGCATAGCTCTACACCACTGATGATAATTCCTTTCATTCAAAGCAGGTTGCACCAGAATTAAAGATGGATTTTCATTCGGATGCATATAAAATGGACTTGACACTGTAAATTCCTGATTAGCCATAGATGCTCAAAACCAGAATGCACAACTGTCACTGCTTCAATAATCAAAGATATAAGATACCAATCTTTCAACCAGATTCAAGTATCAATCGCCTCAGCAACAATTCAGAAATTGTAAGTCATCCAAGAAAAATCTAATACCAATTCAATCAGAATGTTCAGACACCAATGTTCAGAAACTATGTGGATAAGCGGGCAAAAATTACCTCATGCAAACAGAGGATACACATTCAGAGAAAAGGAATTTCTGAATTCAGTCCCCATTGTCAACAGATCATGAGCAGCATGAGCAATTAAAACCGCTCTGATACCATGAAGAAAATAGCAATGTAGATCGATTGCAGAACACAAAGATGAAGAATGAACAGAGAGTTTTATTTCTTTCTTCTTCAATGAAGAATCTGTACATTGATTTGTATATATATACACATTTGACATTTTGGATTTCAATCAAACTATCAACTAATTCTAATGAAAATTAAAGTACATCTAACTGCTTAATTTACAGCTGTTAACAATCTTTGCTATTGGCGCCAAGAAGAAAAATTCATCCGGGATCAAAATAAAACTTTGATGACTCAGCATGTGATCTGGAAATTGCATCATCTGAAGTGGCTGATCTGGCAAGTTCCCTTAATGATGCAGCAGCTGACTTGGCATCAGATTCAGCAATAGCTTCCATAGTCTGTTGCTTTCTCTGCTGCTGCTTTCTCTCATGTTTAGTTTCAACAACAAGCTATATTGGCTAATCCACCAGTCGCTGCGTTTCCTTGTCGAAGGCATATGACTTATTGTGACTTCAGTGAAACATAATAAATTCTAGTTGCCTGAAAATGTGAAGAAAAGGCCATGGGACCTAACCTCTACCATTCAGCATGTAAACTAAATTCAGTGAATGAATGCGAATTCAGACCGACTTCAAGCCTAAAGAAATACAGCACTTCAAACCTTCCAACAAGGCCAAACCTTTCTGGCCTCAAGTGATTTCTTTTGGCTGATACAGTTTGCAAAAGTGAAACAAAGTTGCTATTCCCGGCCTCCAACTGCATGCTTTTTCCCAGCCGCAACCGTACATTTGAGTGAATTTATTTGATATTGATCTAAATTCAAACTAAAATTATCCAAAAGCCCCTAAAAAGTTCTTTCTACTAGAATTGAAAAAAAAAAAAACCTAATCTTACTCGTGCCTTGTTGATTGGTCCATCTTATTGTAAGGATTTCTTTTTTTATTATTATTATTTAACAATATATCATGTCTAGAGTTGTATCCACTTAGGTGTGAATATAGGGTGGGGGAGAAAACTCTAATGATCTATGTGAAGAAACTAAAATACTCTTCAAATCCTCTTGTGCTTGTCATGTGATGCATCAAAGTGAAAGTTGATTGTTGGTTAAATATGGAGGGCAAGAATGGATCATTCCGATTGAGGGCAAATTGGGGTTTTACCAATTTTTGAAATGAAGCCCTTATATATAAAAAAAATAAGTAAATATTATGATTAAAAAATCAACCACAAATATATATATATATATATATATATATATATATACACACGAATAATATAATATTTGTATAAATATTTTCTTCTTTCTACTTTTATTTTTTGACATAAATTTTCTTATTTATATTTATGATATGAATGTTTTTTCTTTTTTCTATTTTTGTTTATTTTTATTTCTTTTAATCTTGAAATTATAAATTTCATAACAAACATAAATAAAATTATTTAGTGTTATAAACTTAGGGTAGTGTTAGAATAAAATCTTCACACTACACACTAATAAAACTCTAACTATTCTGCACAAGAATTTCTCTCTTTCTCTTCTCTCACAATTTTTTCTCTAATCTTTCTTTCACTAATCTTTCTTTCACAAAATAATAGTGTATTACAAGCTTAGAGAATAGTTCTATTTATAGAGCTCTAATTAGTGAAATACATCATGGCATACATCATCTTCCACTAATCTCAATTAGTAGTGTCTCCATAAAAATCTTCTATAATAATTCACATAAATCCATAATTAATGGAGCCTCCACTAATTAATAAAGATTCCAATAATTCATAATACTCCCCCTTGGATGTCCATCCATTACATAAAGAATATGCCTCGTTAAAACCTTACTAGATAAAAACCCAGTGGGAAAAAAAATCTAGTGAAGGAAAAAGAGTACACTATTCTATATGTCTGTTTATTACTCCCCCTGATGAGATGATTCCTTTAAATCTTTAAACCGACGCATACCGATTTTATATCTCAACTTCTCAAATGTTGCAGTCGGTAAAGTCTTCGTGAAAATATCTGCGAGGTTATCACATGACCGAATTTGTAGCACATCAATTTCACATTTCTTCTGGAGTTCATGAGTAAAGAAGAATTTTGGTGAAATATGTTTTGTCTGATCTCCTTTAATATATCCTCCTCGTAATTGAACTATGCAAGCTGCATTGTCTTCATAAAGAGGAGTTGGAATATCTTTGATTGATGATAATCCACAACTTTCTCGGATATAATGAATCATGGATCTTAGCCATACACATTCTCGACTTGCTTCATGAATGGCTATAATTTCGAGCATGATTTGAAGAAGTAGTCGTTATAGATTGTTTCGTAGAACGCCATGATATAGCGAGTATTTCCACATGTAAATAGATAGCCCGTTTGAGAACGTGATTTATGTGGATCAGATAAATAACCAGACATCTCGCATAACCTATCAATGTTGGACTGGTTTTATTTGAATAAAATAATCCGAGATCAATTGTACCTTGGAGATATCGAATGACTTGTTTAATTCCATTCCAATGTCGTCGTGTTGGTGAAGAACTAAATCTTGCTAATAAATTGACAACAGAAACCAATATCGGGTCTTGTATTATTAGCAAGATACATCAATGCACCAATTGCACTCGAGATATGGTACTTCAGGACCAAGGAGTTCTTCATCATTTTCTTGAGGTCGGAAAGGATCTTTATCCACATTTAATGATCGGACGATCATTGGAATACTCAATGGATGTGCTTTGTCCATATAAAATCTTTTTAGCACTTTTGCTTGTATATGTTGATTGATGAATAAATGTTCCACTCTCCGGATGTTCAATTTGTAAACCAAGGCAAAATTTGGTTTTACCAAAATCCTTGATTTCGAATTCTCTTTTTAAATAATCAATTGTTTCTTGGAGCTCTTCGGGAGTTCCAATAAGATTAATATCATCAACATATATAGCTAATATCACAAATTTAGAACCAGATTTCTTAATAAAAACACATGGACATACCTAGTCATTTTTAAATCCTCGCTTTCAATAAATATTCACTAAGACGTGTGAACCACATGCGCCGCAGTTGCTTCAGGTCATATAATGATTTACGCAACTTGATGGAGTAATTTTCACGAAGATAATGTTTATATGCTTGAGCATATGAAATCCTTCGAGGATTTTCATGTAAACATCATTTTCTAAATTTCCATACAAGTAAGCAGTGACAACATCCAATAGGCGCATATCTATCTTTTCATGTACTGCCAAACTGATAATATATCGGAGTGTAATAGCATCAACAACAGGAGAATAAGTTTCATCATAATCAATACCTGGTCTTTGTGAAAAACCTTGGGCTACTAATTGCGCTTTATATTGAACGATTTCACTCTTTTCATTGCGCTTTCGCACAAATATCTATTTGTAGCCAACAGGTTTTACACCTTCTGGTGTTCGGACTGTAGGTCCGAAGACTTCACGTTTTGTCAGTGCATTTAACTCGATTGAATTGCATCTTTCCATTGCAACCAATCTTTTCTATGCCGACATTCATCAATCGATATTGGTTCGGGATCATCATTATCCTGTGTAACATCAAGAGATATATTGTATGCAAATATATTATCAATAACAGTTTCTATCCGATTCCAACTTCTACCGAAGTGGTATAATTGATAGAAATTTCGGTGTTACTTTCATCAACTTCGGTTCTTTGTCATCGGTTCTCTCTTGGTCTTTATCATTCTTTTCTTCAATATGATCTTCTGGATCATTTAATCCTCTTTTCTTTCGAGGATTTTTATCTTTAGAACCAAGAGGTCGACCACGCTTCGGCGTGTTTTTGACTCAATGACTATAGGTATAATATTTTGTTCTGCTGGAACTTCAATTCGAATAGGAGCATTTATAGCTAGAATATGCGATTTTGTAACTCTTCTGGAGTCAACAAAAGCTTCTGGCATTTGATTTGTAATGCTTTGCAAATGAATTATCTTTTGAACTTCAAGTTCACATGCGCTTGTGCGCGGATCAAGATAATTTAATGATATTGTCCAAGCAAGATCCTTTTTATGCTGTTTTGGTTCGCCCCTAATTTAGGGAATAATGATTCATCAAAATGACAATCGACAAATCTTGCTTGTGAATACATCTCTGTCAGGGGTTCAACATACCTGATAATAGAGGGAGAATCATATCCAACGTATATCCCCTTTCTTCTTTGAGGACCCATCTTTGTACGTTGATTTGGTGCAATTGGAATATATACAGCACACCCAAAAATTCTTAAATAAGCAATATTTGGTTCTGACCCAAAAGCCAATTGCAAAGGAGAGAATTTATGATAACTAGCTGGTCTTATACGTACAAGTGTTGCATCATGTAGAATAGCATGTCCCCAAGCAGATGTTGGGAGATTTATTTTCATTAATAATGGTCTAGCAATTAATTGTAATCGTTTAATCAAAGATTCAGCAAGACCATTTTGTGTGTGAACATGAGTTACAGGATGTTCAACATTAATCCCAATTGACATGCAATATGCATCAAAAGTATGTGATGAAAATTCACCAGCATTATCCAAACGGATATTTTTAATGTGATGGTCCGAAAATTGTGCTCGTAATTTAATTATTTGAGCAAGTAATCTCGCAAACGCCAGGTTGCGAGTAGATAATAAACATACATGTGACCATCGGGATGATGCATCAATTAAGACCATAAAATATTTGAACGGTCCACATGGTGGATCAATAGGTCCACAAATATCTCCGTGAATCCGTTCGAGAAATGTAGGACTTTTAGCTCCTACTTTTACTGGTGATGGTTTAACAATTAATTTTCCTAGGGAACATGCAGTACATGTAAAATTTTCTGATGTTAATATCCTTTTATTTTTTAAAGGATGACCATGTGTATTCTCAATAATTCTTCTCATCATGGTAGATCCCGGATGACCCAACCGGTCATGCCAAATGCTAAAAGTAATAGGATCAGCAAACTTCTAGTTTACTAGATGATGAATTTCAATTGTACGTATTTTTACAAAATATAGGCCAGTAGAAAAAGATGGCAGTTTTTCTAATACAGATTTCTTACCCAAATGCATTTGAGTAATAAAAAGATGCTCAATCCCATTTTCCTCATTTGTTTCAACATGATACCCATTTCTGCGGATATCTTTAAAACTCAATAAATTTCTTCTGAATTTTGAGGAAAATAGTGTCTTATCAATAATAATTGTTGTTCCTTTAGGCAACAATATACTAGCTCTTCCGGAGCCCTCAATTACATTTGCACTACCGTTTATCGTATAAATATTTATTTCTCCCATTTTGAGATCAGAAAAATATTTCTCATTTTTTAGTATGGTGTGTGTAGTTCCACGATCAATAATGCATACATCATCATTAACAACAGCCATCTGAACACAAATATATATATATAAAAACGTAAATATTATTAGAATAGAATGAAAATGAAAATACAAAAATATCAGGGTGAGGCTTTAGTTCTTCTGGACACTGCCATCACCAATTAAATGGTCTATCCTACCGTCTGGGTGTTCAAAAAAATCCGATACATCCATATGTGCAATATTGAAATTAAGATCTTCAGGATCAATATCATCATCCTCAGCATTATTTATTGGATGTTGAGAAAAATTTGCTTTCACATTTTTATTTTTCAATGAAGCTTGATACAATTCAACTAAATGCTTAGCCGTACGACAGTTTCGTGACCAATGACCTTTCATGCCACATCTATAACATATATCCTCATGCTTTTCTTCAATTTCTTTTTCTTTTCCCTTATGATCTTTTCTGTTCCAATTCAGGTGGCCAGTATTTCTCACAGTTTGATTATGATTGTGATAAGGAAAATATCGAGCGTGTCTATGACCATACCCACGACCATGGCCACGGCCATGGCCACGACCACGACTATAACGATAGCTTCTGCTAGAGCCAACAGCATTCACTTCGAGAGTCTTTGTTGAGCCGATTGGTCCGGCTTCATGATTTCTCAATAATAACTCATTATTCTTCTCTCGCAATGAGGAGGGCGATAATTAAATCTGTAAATTTTGTATACCCCTTTTCTCGATATTGTTCGTTGCGGGACAATATTTGAGGCATGAAAGGTGGAGAATGTCTTCTCCAACATATCTTCATCGATCACTTTTTCTCCGCATAATTTTAATTGAGATGTAATTTTATACATTGCGGAGCTATATTCATTCACGGTTTTAAAATCTTGCAACCTCGGGTGCAACCATTCATACCGTGCGATGGGTAGTACGACCATCTTCAGGTGGTCAAATCTTTCTTTTAAATTTACCCACAGGACATATGGATCTTTTTCGGTAAGATATTCCATTTTCAAATTTTCATCGAGATGACAACGAATAAAAATCAAAGCTTTAGCCTTGTGTTGTGCAGATGCACTATTATTTGCTTGAATAGTTTCACTAAGGCCTTCAGCATTTAAATGCATTTCTGCATCGAGAACCCATGACATATAATTTTTTCCAGAAATATCAAGAGCTACAAATTCGAGTTTAGCGAAGTTAGTCATAGAGATCAATAAATGCGTACCTGTCTTCTGGTTTTGTTAACGGCAGAAACTCGTGCTTAGTCTTCTGGCTTTTGTACCGGTAGAGACTCGTGCTGATAACGTGTTATAAACTTAGGGTAGTGTTAGAATAAAATCTTCACACTACACACTAATAAAACTCTAACTATTTTGCACAAGAATTTCTCTCTTTCTCTTCTCTCACAATTTTTTCTCTAATCTTTCTTTCACTAATCTTTCTTTTACAAAATAATGGTGTATTACAAGCTTAGAGAATAGCTCTATTTATAGAGCTCTAATTAGTGGAATACATCATGGCATACATCATCTTCCACTAATCTCAATTAGTGGTGTCTCCACTAAATGGTGGACATCCATAAAAATCTTCTATAATAATTCACATAAATCCATAATTAGTGGAGCCTCCACTAATTAATAAAGATTCCAATAATTCATAATATTTAGAATCTAATACTTTAATAAAATTAAAACAAGCTTGTGCAATTAATGTACGGACAACTGCTCGTTTTAATAGTAAAATGGGATTAACTATAGTAAGAATAGAATTTACTTTAATTAATTTTCCTCTATAGGCTTTTGCATCATTCTTCCAAAAATCGACCCACGCCATCCAATTACCTCTCGCCAAATCACACTGTTCTGCCACGAGTGTTCCTCAGTGGACCCGTGCCCGCTCTCCTATAAAACCTCTGTTTCCCCCTCTCTCTCACATGCAAAAGACTCTGCAACTGAAACTCTGCAACTGAAACTCTGCGAGTGAAGAGTAACGATAATCGGCAACGATGGCGACGAACATTTGTTGGGGCTTTCTGGTGATTTGTTTCAGTCTCTTGGTTGTTTCTCCGTCTCCTGCTCGAGCAGCAGGAGCGGAGGAAGGAGAGAAGGAGCATGTGTTGACTTTGGACCATTCCAACTTCTCTGACACTGTTGCCAAGCACAATTTCATCATCGTTGAATTCTATGCTCCATGGTATTCATCTACTTCTATCGTTCCTTTTTTAATTTTAAAATAAAGTGAAAAAAAGATTCAAGGGTTTGTTTAAATGGTTTAAGTGGTAATCGTGCTAATTAATTTGTGATTTTGCCTTGAGGGGATGGCTTTAGGAGCTGGGTGGTTCTACTTGCCCCCCTTAAAATTTTTGAAAAAACCCCAAATTTTTTCCTTAAAAAAAAGGTTTTTATAGATTTTATATTTCGCCCCTCAAAAAGTTTCAAAATTCGCAATATTATTCCTAATTTTTATATATGACTTGCCCCGGAGATCAAGTTCCTTGTTTGGTCCTTGGTTGAGACTATTTGGTGGTCCAATCTCTATGCTAGACATATGAAATGAAGTATGGATGGATCTTGAATTTGTATTTGTTGAACCATTCAGCATGCCTGGGTTTTTGTTTAGGGATCTCATATTGCATTTGACTTTTTTGAAATAGGTGTGGGCATTGTCAGCGACTTGCACCAGAGGTAATTAAATTCATGGTTTTAATTGAAAAATAAATGAAAAGACAGAGGTAATTAATAGAGAATGGTTGATTTAAGCAGATTCACATCTGATATTGATTTTTTTTTTTTCTTTGTTTATAGTATGAAAAAGCTGCATCAATTCTGAGTAGCCATGAACCTCCCATCATTTTGGCAAAAATTGATGCAAATGATGATGCCAATAGAGAATTGGGAACCAAGTATGAGGTTCAGGGGTTTCCCACTATTAAGATATTGAGAGATGGTGGAAAAACTATACAAGAGTATAAAGGACCACGTGATGCTGATGGTATTGTCGCATATTTGAAAAAACAAGCTGGTCCTCCATCTACTGAAATCAAGTCCATGGAAGATGCTAGCAACCTTATTGACGAGAAAAAGATCTTTATAGTTAGTGTGTTTTTTTTTTTTTTTTTTTTTTTTTTTGCGCTTAGTTTTATGTTTCAGTTAATCACATGCAGCTAAGATGTTCATTTTGCTTCTAGGCTGGAGTGTTTCCAGAATTTTCCGGGCAGGAATACACAAATTTCATTGCTCTAGCTGAAAAACTACGATCTGACTATGACTTTGGTCACACTCTAGATGCCAAATTCCTTCCTCAGGGTGGAATAGTAAAGAAGCCAACTCTTCGCTTGTTTAAGCCATTTGATGAACTATTTGTTGATTTTCAGGTAATGATAGATCAGTTTTTATTTTTTGTTTCTGTTTTTGCCAACCGAATTAACAACACTTGGTCGTCTTTTTGATCTTTTGTTGAAAGTATTGGCTTTTCTGTTTTTTCCAGGACTTTCAGGTTGATGAAATGGAAAAGTTTGTCGCAGAATCTAGTATTCCCATTGTGACTATATTCAACAGAGACCCAAGCAATTATGAATACATCAACAAATTCTTTGACAGCCCTAATGCTAAGGTTTTTAGCTATTTTTAGTTTCCATATAGGAAAATATGTGATTTCCCTGATGCATCAATAATATTACACCCTCACATATATTCAGATATACATACTACTTTCATGTAGCATATGTATCAGATTATCTACATTTACTCCTTGGTATATAATGATATTTTTGATAAACTGATATATGATGATTTTTGGACAATAACCACTGTTATCTTTTTGGCTGATTACTACTGTTGGACCATAACTCTTTTTTTAGTCAATGTTATGGACCTTGTTTTGGACAATTATAGAATTACTAGATTTTTGAATGGGCAGGCAATGCTATTCCTGAACTTCACCACTGATCTTGAAGCTTTCAATTCCAAATACAATGACGTGGCTAAACTCTACAAAGGGAAGGGTGTAAGCTTTTTGATGGGTGATGCTGAGGCTAGTCAAAATGCCTTTCAGGTTAATGCCAATTTCATAGCTAAATGATGATGGGTTTTTGGACTTCAATTTTGATATCCTTCATGTCATCCTGACATATTTCACTCTTATTGGTTTTAATTTCAGTATTTCGGACTTAAAGAAGATCAGGTTCCTGTAATCGTCATACAAAACACTAGTGGAACAAAATATCTTAAGCCAAACATAGTGGCTGACGAGATCGCACCTTGGGTGAAGGATTTCAAGGTTGTTATTTTGCTTCATTTAACTTCTTAGGTGTTATATCTTTTTCTATAGTTTTCCTTTTTCTTTCTCTTCTCTTTTCTAGGGTGGGGTTAAATTGTGTATTCACAAAATATAGATGATTTCTCCTTGGCATCTTTAGTTACAAAACAATTTTATTTTCTTGTCACTCGATTATAGGATGGAAAATTGGAACCATATATAAGGTCGGAGCCTATCCCTGAGGTCAACAATGAACCGGTGAAAGTTGTTGTTACTGACAGCCTACGGGACATGGTGTTCAACTCTGGAAAGAATGGTTTGTGACCATCAAACATACTTTGGCTTTCTCTATATCTTGTTTCCTTAGCTATATATGTGCACGGTATAATTTCTCTCAACTTCAAAATGTAGAATGTAGTTGAGTTGTAATGCCCATGGAATTTGCTTCCTTTTAAAAGTTGATAATCTTTAGTTCTTGGCCATTAAGATAAAGTAATATCAATTCTAATTATGAAACACTACAAACAACAACAACAAACTAAGCTTTAGTCCAAGTTACATGAACCAATACTAGGCTACGTGTGGTCATCTACATGAATTCTCTCTCTCCAGTTCCTTCTTTTGACTGTCATACTTTCATCCAAATCTAACAAAGACATATCTCTCCTAATCACTTTTATCCATATCATTTTAGGCCTTTCTCTACTTTTGTCTTTGTCTAACATATCCGGCCTTCCTCTCTCAATTCTCCTAACAAGCACATCCCTCGATCTTCTCTGTACATGTCTAAACCAACGCAAGCGGTTTTCTCTCATCTTCTTCTCAATAGATGGCACTCCTACATTTTCCCTAATGTTTTTATTTTTGACTCTATCCTTTTTAGTATATCCACACATCCACTGTAACATACGCATCTCAGCTACTTTCATTTTGTGAGTATGACACATTTTAACTGTCCAACATTTTGTGCCATATAACAAAGCAGGTCTTAATATACTACAAAATGGGTATAAATTTTTTTTTCATGGTGATATTACAATTCAAAATATGCTTTAGTTATCATTTTGTTTTTTTAAAAGAAAACTTTATTCTTATGAAGTTTCAGGTTATAAATTGTTGAAGATATGAGTTCAAGACACTCGAAACTGTTTCTTTACTAATTTTACCATCCCCTTTCCTTCTCATTCCAGTCCTCAGTACCAACCGGTTCCTAATAGAAAACTCAGCAATAGTTTTAACTCTTTTAATATTTACTATACTTCACATGCTTTTACTAAAAACGAATTCCCCCTTGCTTGTAATAAATACCATGCAGAATCTTGTTTTTGAAGTTAATTATTGCAAGTGACACTTATTTATTGTTGCTCTCTTGCAGTCTTGCTAGAGTTTTATGCACCTTGGTGTGGACACTGCCAAAAACTAGCTCCAATCTTGGATGAAGTTGCCATCTCATTTGAGAATGACCATGATGTCATGATAACAAAACTGGTGGGAAGCTGGATTTTACTTATTTATACTGCAAAATATTTAGAGTAGCTTTCCTAATATTTGTTGTATGTTAATTATAGTTCATGATTCATGTTTATATTACTCATAAAATAAAGGTATCAAAGCATGAATGATGTTCTTGAGGTAAATTACTCGTCTATATTTCTCATTAGTGTTTGCCATTCTTAACGAATTCTAGCGTAATTTATTTAGTTTCATGTCTTCTCATGAACCTCACAACACGATCTTCGACCAAATAGTAACTTTTTGGGAGTAAATCATTGTCTATGCAATAACATTCTCTTCCTTTCTTTTGTTCTATGAAATCTCTCTCATCAGCTCTAGTTTCGACCTACGTATAAAGATACATATATGCATACATTCACTCTCTGGTCACTATTTGTAGGATGCGACTGCAAATGATGTCCCAAATGAGACATTTGATGTTCAAGGATTTCCAACTTTGTACTTCAGATCCGCCAGTGGTACCTTGTTACAGTATGAAGGAGATAGAACAAAGGAGGATATCATTAACTTTATCCAAAAGAATAGGGATAAACCTGCACAAAAGGACTCCAAAAGTGACGACTCTATCAAATCAGATTCACCAAGTCCAGATTCAGGGAAGGATGAACTATAAGGTTGGCGTCATTTTATACTTTCTTTATTCTTTTTGCTAAACGAAAAGATTACATTGCTAATTCGGACTTGGAATATAGTAAAACCTTTAGCAATACATTGCCTCTTGTCATCAAAGTTTATCTAGCATTTTTTTTTTCTTTTGGGGGGGGATTGGTTTTCGTGGTGCTAATACTAGTGAAGGGGAATGAATTAGAGATTTGTATGTCAAAAGAAGCATTCGTAGCCGGTTTAAATGTTTTTTAATGATAATTTTTATTGAATGAAACAATAGTTGAATATTACTCCATCCTCCAGATTTGAATGTCCCATTTAAGTACAAAATGGGCCATTCAAATCCAACGGAGGGAGTAATATCTAGAAATAAGGGGGAAAAGATTGAAGTATTTTGTCCAAACTCCTTTTTCACTCCTCAATCTACGATCCCCTTTTGCAAGTCCATCAGCTCAATTTCAAGGATTGACATATAATATAGCATTTTCTCTTTCTCATAGTTATTCTATGCTTTACATATGGTTGGCATTTTCATTTTTCTTTTGTTGGCAATGAAAGTTATATTGTTTACTTGTTTATGGAAGCACATATAATAATTGATTCCGTACACTGGGGTATCAGACTACCAACGTATAAATGCTTTCCTAGCACATTGACCATGAGGCCAATTTCACCACTCTTTGTACTCAAAAGCTAAATTACCGTTCAAGGCTCTGACAAATTCAGGAGAAGCGTTTTAAAGAATAATTCTCTGCAAGTTTCGCATTCCCCTCCACCCCTTTATTGTTCTTGCTTTTGCGTTTTCTTAATTGAAAAACTACGTATTCTTGTTTGTTGTAATCAATGGTGCTGGCTTGAGCTCCTTGTTTTGCTGAGTCTTACTCATTCTATGTCCAGTGATGGTATGTGCTTATACCAAGTAACTTTTATCGTTACAGGTGGTACTGGAATATCACTTCAGAATTTTGTCAGGCTGCTTTAGACCCCTCCCCTGAGTCCCCTCCGCTTACCCTGCTCTTATATGCTAGTAGAAATAAGTCAAATATCTCATGTTTGACATCAGGCTGCTGCAGTTGAGTTGCAAGTTCGTCTCTTGTAAACCTAACTATCATATTATAAATCTCTTATCAATAGAAACTTTTGGTGAACAAATTTTGTTTACTCCATAGTCTCTAGCTGTACTGGGTTTTTTTTTTTTTATTTTTTCTTGTGGGTTAAATAAGATCATTCATTCATAATAGAAACACAAATTATACATAGATAATTAGATTTATAGTAATAAAAAGATGCTATACTCTAAATCTCATGTGGGTAAAGTATAAAAAATAGAAAATAAAATGAATATACAATAGTTTTTTCGTTTAGCATCATTTTCTCCATTCGCAAACAAGAGTGGTATAATAATTTCAAATTTATTTAGTTATTTGGTCAGTAATTTGTAAGACTGAATATATGAGTGATTTTAAAAATTATTTGAAAAAAAGATGAGAAATATTGAGAGGACTTAAATAAAATTTGGGTGATTAAGTTAACTCCAATAAAATGTAGTATTCAACTTTGATTTATGAAGATCGATATGGTTATGGTGTGTGAACAAAAAAAAGAATGGAAGTACAATAAAGAAATCAAGCTAAGGAGTTATAGTTTATAGACCAAAAAGAGATTGGAAGGACAAAAAAATAGAAAAGGAAGTAACTTTGGTTAGCTTTGCTGTACTACATGAAGTAGATCAAAAGCTGATTTTTTTTAAAAAAATATCAAAATGTAACTGAAGTATATTGATCGAAACAATAAATACAACTATTATACTATTGATAGCATTACATGTACAAAAGATATTCAAAAAGAACTATAGTAGACAATTATGGCTCAAAAATTCAAAAAGACTTGAAATATTATAAACAAAGAAAATATGATTTTATATACATGTGTTTTGATCTTATTGGCAAGTGATATTTTAAAAAATAGCTCGAATTCCTAGCCATCCAACTGTTATAAACGGTGCATGCCATAGCCGTAGTCTTGACTTTAGTCGGCCGGACTTCTTTCTTAAACCATTTCAGACGGCTTGGAAAGGTTTTCATCTCTCTTCGAATTGGAATCCAAGCCTTAACTTGCTGCCACCAGGCCTGTCGGGTGACTGTACAAAGGATGAACAAATGAGCACTTGTTTCCCGTTCCATTCGACAAAGCTGACATGGAGGATCCCCTGTTGAGAACGGTAGGGTATCTTTAGTGCGCAAACGCCCCAAAGCCACGAACAAAAAAATAAAAGCGTGTTTAGGCGTTGAGGTATTAGCCCGAACTGTCTTGTGCCAAATGACCTTCGGCGCCTGTGATCGGAAACAGTTGTACGCACCGAGTGTGAGGCCCACTTCATCTTGTGCCCAACCTGTGATCGCGGAGGTTGCGCGGTCAATGTCTCTCGTAGCAGTAATGCTTTAAGTAAGCTCTAGAATCGGTCTTTTTGACCAGATGCTGAGATTACCAAGATAGTAGTGGTAGTGGTGTACCCATCTAGTCCAAGATGAATCCTTTCCGAGTGAATATTTCAGATTACCTTAGCCAACAGAGCCCGATTCCAATTCTTTGGTTCTTTGAGCCCTAGTCCTCCTTCCGTCTTCGCCTTGCAGATGCGGCTCCATGCGACCAAAGACTGTTTTGTCTGGCTCGTCGGGTAATCTGCTTAATGATCGCCAGTTGGGTAGGAAGGATAGAGAACCAGAATGCCTCGACTCCCTCTGGTACAGAGCGAACAAGTTCCAAGCGCCCTGCATAGGATAGTGTCTTCGCTGCCCACTTCGTAATGTATCCAGAGAATTTATCAAGCAACGGCTGATAGAAAGGTTCTGACTCGTTCCGCTACAATAGGAACCCCCAAGTATTGAACGGAAAGGAGCCACATTGGTAGCCGGCTTGTGAGAGTATAAGATCCGCTCGTTGCTACTGTACGCCGGCTAGAAAGATGTTTGTTTTGTTACGGTTCGCCATCAGCCCTGAGCACTCTTCAAATTCTTGGAGACCCTGCAATAAGATACGAACCGATGCCAGATCTCCACGAGAGAAAAGGATTAAGTCATCTGCAAATGGTAAATGGGTTAGCCCAACATTATCACATTTAGGATGAAACTTAAATCCAGGGGAAGATGCAAGGACCCTTAGAGTTCGAGAAAGATATTCCAAGCATATGACGTATAAAAGAGGTGAGATCGGATCTCCCTGTCTCAACCCCTTCCCACGAAGGAAGAAGCCATGAAGTTCTCCGTTAGTAGAAACCGGATAGGAACTGGCCCAACCTTTTTCACTTTCATGGACCCATTAAATATAATCTGCCGGAATCATCCACACTTTCATGTGTACAATATAAAAGCATACTACATTAACCGGAGGCACCCCCAGCGCTAAAGTGGCTGGCTCCAGATTTTTTACCATGCAATAAATGAGGAAAGTGAGATTTCAGTGTTAGTTTCGAGATTGTTTTGCCTTCGATCAATAACACACCACTAATTCAAAGGGAGTAATAGGTTTTAACCAATTTAGCATAGACCGAGATGAATATGGTCTTACCCTCATGGCAACACATGGTAATTCTTACTATAACAAGTTCATGAATTCAAACCAAAGTGGACTGGAAGCTAATAACGAAGTTGAATCGGTTGATATATGCTTTGGGCAATTTTCCATTTTCCCTGTATTTTTTCGTTGGCCCATTTGTTATATATTCTTTTGACAAGAGTTTGATATCTTCTATATAATAGAAAAAGGAGTTTGGGTGATACTGTTCATTTTCGGTCATTCACTTTTGTTGGCATTTGTGTCTTTTTGCCTATTTCTTCTATTCCCACGTTAGCTTTGGTACGAAACATACAAGTGTAACTTTGTGGCCAGATGGTGGCCATGCGTGAGGTGAGCTTAGCAACAGCACACCTGTCTGTTGCTTGCATTTTCTTAGGTTAAGCACATTTGAGTTGAGGTTTCTATTGTATGTGTATACAGAGTTTCGTTGTGCGCAGGAGGGTGAAATGGCTATGGAGGAAGTAGTTATGACCAGTCAGTGTTGTTCTTCTGGTGCT
Organism: Voacanga thouarsii; assembly: GCA_026120185.1. Lineage (NCBI taxonomy): Eukaryota > Viridiplantae > Streptophyta > Magnoliopsida > Gentianales > Apocynaceae > Voacanga > Voacanga thouarsii. The sequence continues at coordinate 897,602 of JANUWF010001095.1, read as the reverse complement.
GCCGAGGAATTGCATGTTCTTGCTGTGGATGGTTGTCTTGTGGATAGAAAGGTCATTGAGAGGTTGCTCAAAATTTCTTGCTGCAAATGTTTGATTTTCTCTTATTTTCTTGAAATGTTGCTTCTTCATTTGGTGATTTTTTGGTACTGGGATGCTTGCTTGAAAACTGAAATGGATTGAAATTGGATGTTGCAGTGACAACAGTAGAAAGTGGGAGGGCTCTGCAATATCTGGGTTTGGATGGAGAGAACAGTGCGGTCGGGTTTGAGGTTTGATGTAAGAAGCCTTTTTTCCCACAATTTATTGAGCATTCTTTAAAGAAAAATGTTTTTTTTTTTGTTGGGATTTTTGAATTTTGATTATCTTTAAATGTTTTAATGGTGGTTTTAAGAAATGGATCTCTTTTCTATGTTGTTTTTTTTTTTAAATGGATTTTTTAGATTTGTCACTTCCAATGTAGTTGGATAACTTTTGGGGCATAATAATATGGTTGGTTTCTGATGGAATTGGTGCATTTGACATGATGAGATGCATGACAACAAATTTTCTTTGTTTGCACTTCAGGACTGCTGGATGACCTTAATGCTGACCCATCCGGAGCAATAGTTCTTCTTCATGCTTGTGCTCATAACCCGACAGGGGTAGACCCAACCCTTGGGCAATGGGAACAAATTAGACATCTTATGAGATCAAAAGGATTGTTGCCCTTCTTCGACAGTGCATATCAGGTAGGTAATTATAGGATTTAGAATCAAGTACATCTCAGTTGATTCAGCCAAAAATAATGATGATAATTTTGTTATGCAGTTGGGAGGAATATGATGTATTCAAGTAATGTTACTAATCAAAAGACATTATATTGCATTACAGGGTTTTGCCAGTGGTAACCTTGATGCAGATGCAGAGTCCGTTCGTATGTTTGTTGCAGATGGTGGTGAATGTCTTGCAACTCAAAGTTATGCGAAGAACATGGGATTGTACGGAGAACGTGTTGGCGCCCTAAGCATTGTAAGTCAATTTCACCAGTGACCAAGTGTTGCCCCTGTATATAGAGTTGGCCAGCGCCATTCCATTTCTTGTATTCATTTTAAACTATTATTGCATTTCTACTTTGGAACCTTCGAAAATATGCATTTCATAATGGTAGATAAAGGCACATGTGTAAAATGAATATATCTATATTGTTTGTCATAGCTTATTTCTCTTTTCGAGGTTGATGTATTTGTATCACAATTCACAGGTTTGTAAGTCTGCAGATACAGCAACTAGAGTTGAAAGTTAGCTGAAATTGGTCAGCCCATGTATTCTAATCCACCCATTCATGGTGCATCTATTGTGGCCACCATACTAAAGGACAGGTGTATTTTTGTTAAACAATTTGGCTCTGGACTCCACTGGTTTAGCAACAAATCAAAGGATTGCATCATTAAGTTCATTTATACCTTTTTAATATCAACCTTACTTCTTGCTTGCAGCAATATGTATCATGAATGGACAGTTGAGCTGAAAGCAATGGCTGACAGAATGATCAGCATGCGGCAACAACTTTTGGATGCTTTGCAAGCTAGAGGTACTTAATTTAGATGATGAATCTTATTCATACTGGGATGTATTATTTGTTACACACGGCGATTAAGAATGCCTTTTCATGGCGCTTGCACATCTCTGCTATTTACTGGAGTTTTGTATCATAGATTCTATTTCTTGTCCTAAGAATTATTTTCATACTAACATATGTATAATACAAAATGATTAAACAGCTTTGGCAGAGGTTGTCTATTTCACCCGACCAAATCTCAGCCATTCTGAATTTTGTATAGTCAGAGACTCTCTTGGAAGTGTTTATCTTGCAAGGGTTGTGTGCTGACCAATTGATTGGATTTGCCTTCTACTACCATATGATTATTCTATGTGCTAGGTACACCTGGTGACTGGAGTCATATCATCAAGCAAATAGGAATGTTTACTTTCACTGGGCTAAATGCTGAGCAAGTTGCTTTCATGACCAAAGAATATCACATCTACATGACATCTGACGGGTAAGAATTTGTTCACTAATATGTAGAAATGAGGAAGAGATTTGTGATTCATTAGGGATTGTAATTGGATCCACTTTTTAGCCTCCAATCATTGTTCGGTGAAACTGTCAAATCCAACCGTTTGCTTTCTGATGTTCATTTTGATGTTACAAGTTTTCCATTAGTGGCCCATGGACTGTTTTGGCCAGAAGTTGATGTATACTTTTCCATGCTACTAATCCTTCTATGGGGACTGCTATGTCTCATGTCATGAAGCAGAAATATCTGTTCTCGCATTTTATTTAGTTTTAGTTTTGGAGTCCAGCATGGTTTAGTTATCTTGAAGACATTAGTCACCCTTGTGTTGCCCGTGAGTCGACATGTTTTCATATATATATATATATATATATATATTAAATTGTGAATGCAGATAAGGATGTCTAATGAGACTGAGAGAAGAGTTGAACATTTATTGGATGGTTCACAGGGTACAATAAATGTTGGCAATTCCTTTTTTACATCCTCTAGGACTCCCAAAGGATCATCTAATGTCACAGAATTAGAAAAGCCTGTTGATGTGTTAGAGAATGACCCTGTCAAGGATACACTTAATCTTGAGCTTAAAAGAAGACAAGAAAAGATGAAGGTATTTTGTTATAGTGCTACCTTAGCTGAATGAAAAAGACTGCTAACTGTTTTCTTTTGAGCGTTTTGACAATACTTGAATCCATAACTTGCAAGAAAGTGAAAGTGTAAAGGCAATGCTTTCATTCAGGGAGACGCTTCCAGCATTTAATGTAAAAGCACAATTTTTGAACGTTGTTGCTGCAAATCAGGTGCAATCCTGTTATGGGAGAAGTTTTACTTCTTTTTCATTTTTTTTATGGTAGGAATTAGAAGTACTTGAATTTCTTTAAATTGATAAATATGCTTCAGTAATGTATTAGATATAGTAACCTTTTTTTTTCCTCTCTTTTCTTTTGTTCTTTTACTAAGTTCTGTGAAACATTCTTGGTTAGATGAGACCTTTTGAATCTGATATTAATGCTTTTAAAAGGTGACTATAGTTTTGTGATCTTATTATGATGATAACAATGATTTAAACATTCCCCCCCCCCCTTTTTATGTGGTTCTCACTCCTCAAGGTTTTCTGCAATTATTATTTTCTAATTGGTGTTGCTTTCCCAGTCATTTGTACCAGTCAAAATAATATGCGATTAGTATTATTTGCGGCTAAAGTTTCTTTAGCAGACCTTATCATTTTGACTATTTCTTCCCTTATCTTTATTAAAGAAAACAAGAATCCGATGTAACACTAATGGTCAGTAAGCTGAAAGGCAAATAGTGTGGGAATGTGTTGACATGATCTTGGATTTCAGACTGTTTGACATCGCCCAAAGCTTGAGCACTCAAAAATTGAAGCATTCCCTTTAATTTTCAATACCAAAACTGAAGATCTTGTTTACATGGAATTGTTAATTCATTTGGTTAGATTATTTCTCGGTTGTAGGAGCTTAGAAGTATCATAAAATTTTATTGACATGGCACCCTTACTTCGGAGAAAGGGAGGAAATGCGCACTTTTCTATGGTTTATGCCTGTTTCTTGATTTTACACTCTCTGTATTATGTGTTTCATGTCTGCACGTGCCCACTTTTCAGTGATAGGGCTGTAAAGGTTTGGATGAGCTTTGCTTCTTTATTTCAAGAAAACAAGAAAGTTTGTTTGAATCCTTAGGTGCTTCAAGACTGATTACGACTTTGAGCGAATTGGCCATGACAAAAAGTGAATCAAATATATTGGCTTTCCATCATTGATATCTATTAATGATTGTGATGCAGTTTTTGTATTTTTCTAGAAGAAAATGTTGAAAAGAATATGATTATATCATCTTACTGGTTGTCGCTCTTTACTTTGCATGTCTGGACTTGATCTCTGACTGAAGTCTTTTTCTCTTTCTTCTGCACATTTTATGTTTTCAACTGTTGTGATATTCTTTTGTTCTTTTATTGTTCTTCCACTAATTGGATGTTTCTTTCTCATAATCTAAATGAATTCTAGCATGTTTTGTGTGGAGAGTCATGTTGCCAAATTTGATGCTATGGTGACCTTTTTCTTTTTGGTAATCATGGATATGATGCAAGCAGACCATAGCTGTGGAGAAGGCACTGGTATAAGTGAATCAGAAATTGAGGAATATGAAGAGAAATCTTTTGAAGAGTTAAAGAGTGGAGGTCATGAAATTAAGTTATCTATGCGACTTTTACTTGTCCGTACTGCCCAAAGAAAAGAATGTGAGATTATCTCTGCAAGAAGCTATTGTAGCATGCAAGTGATGTGGGGAGTTGTAGTTCAAAGAAGCGCAGCGTAAGATATAAAGCAATCATTTTGCACTGGTAAAATACTTGGAGAAAGAAGTAGCAATAAGTGTTGATCATCACAGCCTAAAGCTGAGGTTGATTCACTTGCTGATCATTATCGTGATGGGACATTTTTTTGGCCTTGGATTAGAATTGTTGTAAACATCCCAACTGATTTTAAGGATAGGCACTGTGCAGGTAAAAGTGGCTACAATCTAAGGGATGAATTGACAGAGAGGCGTCCTTTGCATAGTTCTCATATGTCCTTGCCTTTGAGATACCATGTATGTTATCCCTTATTTCTTGGTGGTAAGGATCTTGTGAAGCTCTTTTTGTGGGTAGTTTTACTGGGAAAAGATTACTTAATGTAGCTTGGTTTGGGTTCTTTTTGTGAAAGTGTTTTACTCTGGGTTTTTCAAGATGTAATGGAAATGGGCTCAAAGGGAGTCCTTTGCTTTCGTATGAGTTTTGAGGGAGAGAAATTGTTCAAACCATACATTTTTTATTTTTTTTTTGGAATTTTAGGCTTGATTTCATGTTGTTGGCTCTGGATTTCTGTGCTTGCATGTCTGTTATAAGACTTGATTTGTGCAGGTCAGATATTTTTTAGGAAATGCATGTGCTATGTTGCTTTAATTTCTTGCTCCATGTTGAGTTTTTTCTTCGGCTGGTTTAACATTGACATATACTTTATCTTCGCCATCAGGCATCAGCATAATTTTTATGCGGTGAGGTTTGCTTAGCTTTTAATTTTTTTTGGTTCTGTGTTAAAATTAAGTGGGTCTGTGGGTTTTTAGTTTTTAGTTTTGTTTTATGGGCTCATTTGGACAGTCAGCTTTCATCGTCCATCCTCTGTTTTGAGTTTCTTGGCGTTAGTAAATTTTTTTTCCCATTTTAAGGACTTTTCCTTAAAAAACAAACTTGAAATGTTTGTTAGTTTTTTCCCCTTCAATTTAGTCGTAATATATTTGTGGTTTGGCAAATTTGATGATCCATAGGTTCAGAGAGATATGAAACTATATGCATATAAAATTGTAAACAAAGATGGGAAGCCTTACATACAGGTGAAGACCGAAGGTGGTGAGCTTAAGGTGTTTAGCCCTGAGGAGATTTCTGCTATGATATTGCAGAAAATGAAGCAAACAGCAGAGTCATATTTGGGGAAAGAAATTAAAAGTGCAGCAATCACTATACCAGGTGCAGTTTCTGATTCAGTAATTACTTTATTTCTCTCTTTGTGGATGTTGATAATTGTCTGTTTTTTTTTTTTTTTTCTGAATTGATTTGCAATCAATAATGGTTTTTGAAATTGACTAAGTGAAGTAGGATCATGGAGAAAAAGAAGTTCCAGTCTCAAATTTGTGATGCTTTTGTTTTGCAGCTTACTTTAATGATGCATAACAGCAGGCCACCAAAGATGTAGGAACTATTGCAGAGCTGCACGAAGCTTGGATTGTTAATGAGCCAACTGCAGCAGCAATAGCCTATGGTCTTGATAAGAAATCAAAAGAGATGAACATTTTAGTTTTTGATCTTGGAGGTGGTACATTTGATGTTAGCCTATTGAGCCTTGACAATGGTGTGTTTGAGGTTCTTGCTACAAATGGAGACACTCACTTGGGTGGAGAAGACTTTGATCATAAAGTGATGGACTATTTTGTTAAGTTTATAAAAAAGAAGTCTAACAAAGATATCAGCAAGGATAAAAAGGCTCTTGGAAAGCTCAGGAAGGAAAGTGAGAGAGCAAAAAGGGCCTTCAGTAACCAGCATCAAGTGCGCGTTGAGATTGAGGCATTTTTTGATGGTATTGACTTCTCTGAGCCACTTACAAGAACAAAGTTTGAAGAACTAAACATGGATTTGTTAAAAAAGACAATGGGACAAGTAAAGCAAGCACTGCAGGATGCAGGTCTAAAGAAAACTAACATAAAGGAAATTGTGCTTGTTGGTGGAAGTACTCAAATTCCTAAGGTGCAAGCATTATTGAAGGATTTCTTTGATGGGAAAGAACCGTGCAGGGGAATTAATCCAGATGAAGCTGTAGCCTATGGTGCAGCAGTTCAAGGTGGAATCCTAAGTGGCGAAGGCAGTGAAGAAACAAAGGGTAAGTGGTCTAATTCTTCCATAGACTATTCAGGACACTAATTCACGATCAATATATTGCATTGTTGGCAGATTTTTTTAGGATAACACTTCAACTAATTATGTCTTCTGCTTCCTAGACTATGCAGGCATTCTTTTGCTTGATGTTACTCCCCTGAGCTTAGGAATTGAAACAGTAGAGGGTGTTATGGCCGAATTGATCCCCAGGAACATGGTGATCCCTACCAAAAAATCTCAGATTTTCACAATATATCAAGACCAACAAAGTACAGTGACAATAAAGGTAAACTATAATTATAGAATACAACTAAAATATGGATATATTAACACCTAAATTTAGGCCTTTGGCTTCTTTACTGAAAAATTAGAATCTTAATTTTTTAAACCTGGAAGACTAATCATGAGTTAGAATCTTAGTATAGGTAATACTTGAATTTTTAAGTTGTCTTGTAAATTATCTAAAATTATTTGAATCAAAGTTCAATGTAGTGATATCAGTGAAAATATCTCGGGTACCTAAACTCGCATCTCATGCGAGAATCCTTACTAGTATAAAAAGAAATGGAAGTTGTTTTTTATTAATAAGTAATTGGAGCTGGACCTTAGACCGACTCAAACCACATAGGAAATACTTTGTGTGTATATATATTGCAAAAACAAAAAGGTGCCTCAATGAAGAGCTCCTATTTTATACTATTTTGTTGTCTATCCCTAATTTTCAAATTTCTAAATATAAGTAGCAGAATCTACGGGTTGTCTTGAGTTTCACTAGATTTGACACTGTCCATACAGGAGAATCCAATAATTTCTACTATGTAATACTCGGAAAATAAGCTATATAAAGTGTTAATGTCCTTGTATCCCATCTGCTCCATAGTGGTCGGCATCTCTTCTTTTGCCCCAGTCATGAAGCCTCAAGTGCAATTCAGCTGCAGCAATCAAGAAATGCACTGCCTGAAATGGAGTCAAAATATTAAGCACTTCCTTGAGTGTATTAAGCCTTAAATCATCAGCTCTGTTTAAGATTTCCACCAAGCCTTCCTCTTTCAGTGCAAGTGTTGACTCAACTCTGTTATCATCAATCCCGGCTCCCGCTTGACCGGTCTCATTTGCACGAATTAGCTCGGTCACAGCATGTGATAGTTCGACCATGGAAGTATCAGCCATCGTCTCTTGATGCTTAGCTAGTTTCTCAGTGATCTCCCTCTCCGCCCTTATAGTCCTTGCTTGTAAATCATCCACCTGGCGAATTTGATTCAGTGATAGATCTCCCAAGTTCCCGATATGAACTCCCTGGAGCAACTCAACCAAATTAGCCTCAAGTTGCAGCCCAGATTTGGAATAGAGCAATTGAAAGGTCATGCTAGGCCTCCATTCGCCAATCCACAAGAAAGCATCCTCAAGTTTGCTCCTCCATGAAGGGTTGAACATGGCCAAAACATCATGCTCTATCCACCTGGATTTGGTTCCATAATAATGCTCATAATGCTTTACGACGCGGTCAATAAGAGGAACTAAGACTCGTTGCTCATGCTCCTCAGGTCGTGTTGCTTCTGCGTTTTTTGAGGCTTTGACAAGTTCTTCAAGGTAATTGTTTTGTTCCGTTAGCCAACCCTCGAAGAAGTTGCCAAAGACCTCACCATTGCCTTGAGCCATGTTGATCACAGTTGAGCAACAATGACAGAGGTTTATCTAGCAGAAGCATACAATATCAACTGTTGTGGACCTTGATAAATTAAAGAACAGTGATGATATGCATATACTTATATGCGTGAGGATATATAGGCAGGGGGAGAAGGAGGATGCGGGTTGGAGTCGGCAAGTAGAAAGCCTTGGTTGTCCTGACCTGAACGTAGTTGTTGTACTGCTGTATTATTCAATGCATCTGATGATATGGAAGAAAGAATGAACGCATTAGCCAATCTGGTGCTACGGAAGAGCAACGAATCTGGAGCCAATACCCTGCATGTTATAGGATTTGTGGTGGTGCAGAACAACGAATCTACGGCCAAAAACCCTTGATGTGAAAGGATTTGCGGATGCACATGGATTTGACAGAATTTGTGCAATCCCAAATTATTCAATAATTTCATATGCAAAGGTTACAAAAATATGAATCAATTGTTCGTTTTTTAATATATTTAAAGTGAGTCAAACTACCTCACACAGTTAAAAATTATTGCAATTGAAACTCCCCAAAAATAAATCTAGAACCTGAAACAAGCCGTGCAAATCATCAAAATGATGAATACCGGTGGCCTCAGTCACGTGTCATCAAATCTGGTAGCCAAGCACGTCGGTCGAATACTGCTCTTTTCCATACCACCAGTTATTATTATTTTTTTCATTGAAAGATATTTAAATAGATATAATATTAATAAATTATAATATTAAAATTTTGTAATATATATATTAAATGTTATATTTTTAATACAAATAAATGTGTAAAATAGATCGTTTAAGAAGATTGGTTTTATATAAAAGATTTTTTTAAATTCCAAAGTAAACATTTAAATGCTTTAAAAAAATATTTATTTTGTTAAAATAAAATTACTTTGTAATATAATATTACAATATAATAAAATTAAAAAAGAAAATTCTCATGGAAAAAAACATAGTGGATGTTGTGAATTATTAGTGAATTAATGGAAGCTCCACTAATTTTTATGGATGTCTACTATTAAGAATTAGTGAAGACACCACTAATACATATAAGTGAAAAATGTTGAATTTCACTAATAAGAGCTCTATAAATAGAGCTCTTCTCCAAACTTGAGATATACTACTGGTGAAAGAATCGTCAGAAAAAATTGTAAGAGAAAAGAAATAGAGAAGTTTGAAAAAATTCTTATGCAAATAATAATTAGAGATTTCTTATTGTGTAGACTTTATTCTAACACTGTCAAAATTTCATAACACGTTATCAGCATGAATCTCTGTCGTTACAAAAGTTAGAAGACTAAACGCACGAGTCTCTACCAGAAGACTAAAGGTACAATTGATCTCGAATTATTTTATTCAAATAAAACCAATCCAATATTGATAGGTTATGCAGATGTTAGCTATTTATTTGATTCACATAAAGTACGTTCTTAAACAGGTTATTTATTTACTTGTGAAAATACTGCTATATCATGGTGTTCTACAAAATAATATATAGCAACTACTTCCAATCATGCTGAAATTATAGTCATTCACGAAGCAAGTCGAGAATGTGTATGGTTAAGATCAGTGATTCATTATATCTGAAAAAGTTGTAGATTATCATCGATAAGAGATATCCCAACTCCTCTTTATGAAGACAATGTAGCTTGCATAACTCAATTACGAGGAGGATATATTAAAAGAGATCGGACAAAACATATTTTACCAAAATTCTTCTTTACTCCTGAACTCCAAAAGAAATGTGAAATTGATGTGCTACAAATTCGGTCATGCGACAATCTCGCAGATATTTTCACGAAAATTTTACCGACTGTAACATTTGAGAAATTGATATATAAAATCGGTATGCGCTGGTTCAAAGATTTAAAGGAATCACCTCATTGGGAGAGTAATAAGCAGACATATAGAATATTGTACTCTTTTTCCTTCACTAAATTTTTTTCTCACTGGGTTTTTATCTTATAAGGTTTTAACGAGGCATATTCTTTATGTAATGGACATCTAAGGGAGAGTGTTGTGAATTATTAGTGAATTGGTGGAAGCTCCACTAATTTTTATGGATGTCTACTATTAAGAGTTAGTGAATACACCACTAATACATATTAGTGAAAAATGTTGAATTCCACTAATAAAAGCTCTATAAATAGAGCTCTTCTCCAAACTTGAGATATAGTACTGGTGAAAGAATTGTTAGAAAAAATTGTGAGAGAAAAGAAATAGAGAAGTTTGAAAAAATTCTTATGCAAATAATAATTAGAGATTTCTTATTGTGTAGACTTTATTTTAACACTGCCAAAATTTCATAACACGTTATCAGCATGAATCTCTGCCATTACAAAAGCTAGAAGACTAAACGCACGAGTCTCTACCAGAAGACTAAATGTACAATTGATCTCGGATTATTTTATTTAAATAAAACCAATCCAATATTGATAGGTTATGCAAATGTTAGCTATTTATTTGATTCACATAAAATACGTTCTCAAACAGGTTATCTATTTACTTATGAAAATACTGCTATATCATGGTGTTCTACAAAATAATATATAGCAACTACTTCCAATCATGCTGAAATTATAGTCATTCATGAAGCAAGTCGAGAATGTGTATGGTTAAGATCAGTGATTCATTATATCCGAAAAAGTTGTAGATTATCATCGATAAGAGATATTCCAACTCATCTTTATGAAGACAATGCAGCTTGCATAACTCAATTACGAGGAGGATATATTAAAAGAGATCGGACAAAACATATTTTACCAAAATTCTTCTTTACTCCTGAACTCCAAAAGAAATGTGAAATTGATATGCTACAAATTCGGTCATGCGACAATCTCGCAGATATTTTCACGAAAATTTTACCGACTGTAACATTTGAGAAATTGAGATATAAAATCGGTATGCGCTGGTTCAAAGATTTAAAGGAATCACCTCATTGGGAGAGTAATAAGCAGACATATAGAATATTGTACTCTTTTTCCTTCACTAAATTTTTTTTCTCATTGAGTTTTTATCTTATAAGGTTTTAACGAAGCATATTGTCTATATAATGGATATCTAAGGGAGAGTGTTGTGAATTATTAGTGAATTGGTGGAAACTCCACTAATTTTATGAATATTCACCATTAAGAGTTAATGGAGATACCACTAATACATATTAGTAAAAGCTGGCGAATTTCACTTATAAGAGCTCTCTAAACTTGAGATATACAAATTGTGAAAGAATTGTTAGAGAAAATTATAAGAGAAAAGAAAGAGAGAAGTTTTAAAAAATTATTATACAAATAATAATTAAAAAATTTTATTATGTAAATTTTATTCTAATGTTACCAAAATTTGTGGACTCTTTCTCCGGCTCCCACTGTTTCTTTGAATGCGAACTGGTTACTTTGGTATCGAAGTATTAGTGCAACTAAAAGACAGAATAGGCGGCCTTTCCAAGGTTATATATTTTGTAGGCAAGTGTCTGCATGTGGATTTAGTTCGGCTCATTGTCACCGTTATTCAATAGGGTTAACTCTAGGGGTATGTATAGAATAATGGAAAGCAGAGGTAGCTAGAGGAAAAAGAAGAGTAGAGAGGGAATGAGAGGATTGTATATTTTTTGTATTTAGATAATTAATAAAAGAAAATAAAGGGATAAAATATTTTTTTATATATTTATTTATGTTTTGATGAAAGTATAAATATTTAAAGTTCTTGTTATTTGATAAATATTTAAGGTTCTTGTTTGACTTCTTGTAAGGCTCTTGTTGTTACTTTAAATTGGATTTTATGTAAAAATATTTTCAATTAGTGTTCAAAAGAAGTATATATACTCAAAAACAGCTCCAGCACAAGATATAATTATTATGAACTAGGTTATGCCTGTGCTTATGTTAGGTTGTTTTGGTGAAATATATTTATGTAAAAATAGATATTGCAAATTTTTATTTAGTTAAAAATTAAAATGTCATAATTTTACCTCATATTACTTTGCTCAATAGATTATTATAATGGTTTTCAACTCTGTAATATATAGATAGTAGGAATATTCTATGTGTTCAATGTTATAAATTTATACGTCAAATTTAAATAGATTATGAAAGAAAATATTTATAATATTTGATAGATTCTTTTAATAGATGCATGTGTATCTCAATATAATTTTGTTTTTAATACGATATACATTTTTTTGTATTTTTTTGAATAATGCTAAGTATCATTTTTTCCCCCCTAATAATGTGCATTTGTCTTTCGAGAAGGTGAATAGATTAATGCATTTGTTTGGTTACTAGAATTGTTCATTTGTTTTTTTTTTTTTTTTGGCTTAGATTTTTTTATGAAAAAAATTATTTAATTTATGTTTCTAATTTTGTAAGTTAGGGTTGGGTTTGAAACTTGAGTTTTTAAAAGTCATTTTAACGGATCCTCGTGTCGATAATAAGGTTCAGTTGAGTTAAAAAATCGGTAACTGTTCTTTTGGAGAGATTTATCTTGATGAATCTGTAATTAGTACTAATAATATTTGAAATTGGGAATTGTATTTCATACTCGTACCAATATTCAGATTAATGAAGAGGTTGCTATTAAGCTTGTAAGTAAATTTTATCCTTTCTCTCAGTTCTACTTTGATCAGTTTGAAAATGCTCTTTTGTAATTTTCATTTGGATTTAATTCCATATTGTGTTAAATAGTTGCTGTAGAAGGTAAAAGTTTGATGCTTTTTGTACTCATAGTGTCCATTTAAACTCAAGCGCCAAATTGACGGTGTGTTGACATATTTGAATTTCTGCTAATTAAATAGGCTAAGGTACATTGATGTTAAGATTGTGTTACATTTCAAAACGTATCCCAAGAATTTAATTAATTGAGATAACCTTCACATGAAATATCAAAGAATCCTAAAATTTAATGTATTAATATGAAATAAATGTATATCTTATTAATTAATTTAGTTAATTATTAAATAATTAAGAATTTAGATAATATTAAATACATGTATATCTTATTAATTAATTGAGTTAATTACTTAATTAATTAAGAATTTAGATACCTGAATTCTTTATGATGTACATGAATTAAATGTATTAATTACTTGAATTAATTGAATTCAAATATTCTTTTCGTCCTAAAAATGATGTCAATCTAACAAATGACACACAGATTAAGGAATTGTTAAAACTTATATAATTATAATAAAAAATAATTATTATATTCTTGAATAAAAGTAAACATTTGTTAATTAGATAGGGAATACACACATATTTAATGAGTCAAATATTTATTGAATAGTTGAAGGAGTGGTAAATTAGGACTATACGTAATAAATGCATTCTTAATTTGTAAAATTGACAAGTACTATTTTGGTACAATAAAAATAGAAAATTTTTATATCCTTTTTAGGATAGAGGGAATAACCTTTATATTTCCTTGGGAACAAAAATTCTTCTTTTCAATTAAATATTGCTTCAAAACTACCAAATGTCAAATAAATAACTTTTATTTATAACTTCACAATTTTTCAAAAGCCTATTAAATACTTAAAAATCTCTATAATATATTTATTATTATTTTCTTCATTTAAATTCAAAACTGATGTGTGATACGATCTTGGATAAGCTCCACAATACTAATACATACTAAAATATGGATAATGACCCAGCAATGCATGACACCCTCATTTACTATCCTTTTATTTTTTATTATTCTTTATTGCTATAATTATTTACATTTTCACTTTTTTCAAAAAAATTTCGCCACATAAATTGTGGAAAAAATCACTTGTTATACTTACTTAAGAAATATCGTAAGGCGCTTTGATCATATTTATTAGAGAATAATATTTTGAGTATAATAAATTATAGCTATGAAATTATCATATTAATTCGATTTTAAAAACTTAAGATATTTATTTATACTACTAAGAGACTTTAGATATTGTACATTTATTCAATTTTTATATTTATAAAAATATTTCAATATATAGTTTTACTTTTTTTATTAATCTTTTGATTTGTTGGTTTAAAAATAAGAATTACAATTATATTTTCAACTCATTAATTATAATTATAATCTTTATAATAAATTCAGATAACTTTCACAATCATTAAGAGATTGCAACAGTCATGATTCTCAATTACGTTCTTGTTCTCTCTTTATGTACATATAAAGCTGATTCGCGTATATATTATTTTGATAAAAGACCTAATTGACATGAATAGATTTGGAATTCTTGCCCTTATTCGTTTGTTTAGATTCCCAATCAAGCACTTTTGCTATGGATCGGTTTATGTGTTCATATGTCATTGTTTTTCTTGATTGATTCATACCAGTGAACTCAAGGACAATATAAATTGAGAAAATATATGAAATTTAAACTCTCTCTGTTTCTAATGTTTGAATATTGCGAATAATTTGCGATCAAAGAGAGAGTTTTCAAACAATATAATCTATTGTCTATTATATCTGTACTTGAATAGTCAATTCACTATCAAACAATTTGTACTAATCATAGAAAATAACAAAAAATACTGCCTGGTGACACTACTATTAATTGTATCAATATTTTAGATACAAATTCATGATGTGGTGGGGAAAATATTTTGGATATAAATCAAATCTAAAGTGAAAAGCAATCTTGAATTTAACAGATACATCTTAATTATTCAAGTTTATAACTTTTTAATAGAGAAAAAACTCATATTTTTAAAATTATTCTTAAACTACATTAGTCATCGGCAAACCCAAAATTGACAAAGATGTCACAAAGAAAAAAACCTGAACTATATGACGCCTAAAGAGCCAACGACTTCTCATCATTTTCCCATTTTCTCCAACTATAAATCTATGTGAAGAAAATTAAACTAAAAAAAAAAAAAAAAAATCTACTGTTGAGTGGATTGACTTCCCTAAAAAAAGAATTTGTCTATTATAGAAATGACATCAAACCTCTTCAAACAACCATGAAAGAAGACCTCAATGCCAACCAAAACAACGACAATGGTTGCAACTGCCCATGTGGGAGTTTTAGGTAATGATCTTCCTTCACTTTCCTCCATATTAGATAGGACTTCATATAAAATCTATATATAAGAAAAGCCCACCTCCTCTCCAAGGCAAAGCCTTCTTCTCTACAAGAGTGATGCTTTACTCAAACATGGCATTGTATATAATGCTGAGTTCAATAGTGCACCTCTAGGCCTATATTGCTCCTAGGCTGTCTCCACATTCGCTTTTATCAGGTTTGATACTGCTTGCACCCCTTAAATATCCATATCAAAGCAATCCACACACAAAAACATATACAATTCTAATATTCATTTTTTTTTTTCAATCGAAAAGCAAAATTGTTTCTGCAGAAGTGGAATTTGACCTCATGGTATAGTCTACTGATACCTAGTAAGGAGGGAGGGAAAAGCCAAGGTTTATTTGTGGAAAAATTGAAAGGGATAGGCGATTTAGCGATGGTGGTCCTTTCATATTCTAATGATAAGATTTAGAGGTTTAATGGCAATTAGAGCTCTTGATTATTTGATTAGAATTAATCTTTTTTTTTTGTTTTTGTTGTAATAAAAAAATGGGCTGCCACAAAGACCAAAGCCACTTTTACTATTTATCTGAATTCTTATCTGAATTCAATTAAATAAATTCAAATAACATTTACATCAGAAGTTGGTCCGTCAAACTCTTCAATGGTGGCTTGGTTTTCAAAGTTCTTTAAGAGAATTAATGGATTCTTGGATCAATAGAGAAAGCATTATCATTTTTTTCAAAAAAAAAAACACTTAAATTTAAAGTGAGTATGTGTCAATATAGTAAGTTGCCAAGTGTCGCTTCAAGAGCCTTCCGTATATTGTGTGTGTGTGTGTGTGTGTGTGTGTGTGTGTGTGTGTGTGTGTGTGTGTGTGTGTTGGGCTAATGAATGCACTAACTGCTTTAATGGATTTGATGCATAAAATCTTTCATCACTATTTGGATCGAATTGTGGTAGTCTTCGTTGGTGATATTTTGATTTATTCAAAAGTCTAAAGGAATATGTAAAACACTTAAGTATGGTGTTGGAAAAGTTGAGGGCATATGGATTTTTTGCTAAGTCCAATAAATGCAAGTTTGATTTGAATAAGGTCTTATTTGTAATACATGTAGTATTGAAAGATGGTATAATTGTGGATATCTTGAAAGGTAATACTATATCTAATTAGAAGAGACTAGAGACTCCAACTAAAGTTAAATGTTTCTTGGATTAGCTAGTTATCATTGACTATTCATTTAGGGAATTTTTATCATTGCATTGCTATTGACACAACTCATTCACAAGAAGGTACCATTTCAATAGAATGAGGAATGTGAAAGGAGTTTTTGAGAATTGAGGAGGAAATTAATGTCAACATCTTTCCTAATTCTTTCAGAAGAAGGAAAAAGTTACTCCCTATTCATTGATACTTTGAATGAAAGATTTGATATAGTTTTTATATAAGATGATAGAGTTATAGCATATGCTTCTTAAAATTTGAAACCTCATGAATTTAATAACCAAGTCATTTTAAATTAACGGCCATAGTGTTTTCTTTTCTTTTATTTTTTTTTATAATGCTCCATCACAAGAGCTCCCACAATTCCCGCCCTAGGGCTCTGTGGAGGATGTAAATCTCAAGATGTGTAACATAGAGTTAGAAATCGAATTCGTAACTTCATGGGTACATTGCCATCTATAGACTCGCTATTTACCGCTGTGTCATATGCCTTGAGGGCAATAGCCATTGTGTTTTTATTCAACAAGTGACAACATTATTTGTATGGTGCAAGTTTTGAGATATTCACTAATTACAAGAGTTTAAAATATAGCTTCTCTCAAAATGACTTGAACTAAGGAGATGAATGGAATTTCTTGAGGAATATCGATGGGTGCATCAACTATCATCTAGAAAAAGCTAACGTAATAAATAATGCATTGAGTTAAAAGGTTAATATGGTACAAATTCAAGTTCATAAAGTTCAAGAAGTACAATTTTTGTTGCCTTTGGAGGTGAATATCAAGGATGAGAAGATTTTCTAAGGAATTTGAGTATGGTTCCAAGTTCAAGGTAAGAGATCATGAAGCTCAACGATCTAACAAGGAATTTCAAGAGTTTAAGGACAAAGTGAAGGCAAAGGTAGTGGATGATTTCCAAGTTAATAAGGAAGATGCATTACATTTTTGGGATAGACTTTGTGTGCTAAGTTATGTTAATTTAAGAAGAAATATTTTGTAGGAAACTCAAAAAAGTCACTATATAATACACTTAGGCAAGACCAACATGTACAAGGTATTGAAATAGAGATATTGTTGGTTAGAATGAAGAGGGAAATTACCTCATATATGGCTATGTGTCTTGCTTATCAGAATGTGAAAATTGAATAAAAGAAATGTGTAGGACTTCTTTAACCACTACCCATACCATAGTGAAAATGGGTAATTGTCACAATGGATTTTGTTATTGGACTTTCGAGGACTAATAATCAAAAGATTTTTTTTTTTTCTTGTGATCAATTAGTTAACGAAGGCATTACACTTTATCTTGGTGAATGTAATATAGCTGGTACAAATTGTTAGGACCTATGTTGTTCGAAGATCAACATGACTCTTCGACATGCTGAGTATGCTAAGTCCTATTGAGAACCAGTTTTATTGGCACAATTCGAAGAGGATTAAATTTGCTTTACCAAGTAATATCTAGGAAAAATTGTAAAAGAATATCCAACTAAGATCTGGTGAATATTTATAATAGATTTAATTGGAGGATCTTGAAGATAAATCACAAGAAGATTTTATTCTGCAGATATTAACTTTGAGAAGGAAAGAAATTGCAATTAACTAAGGAAACATAGGAAGAGTTTGCATTTTAGCAGTTTCCTAATGCGAGCAATAAATGTGTGTCCTTGAAATATACATAAAGTCAACTTGAAAAAGATGGAAACACTAGAGAAGAAAATTTGAGTGATCATACGCACATAATTTCTATGCATATAGAGTGACTGGGTTTTATAATAATATTTTGAGGATGATCTGTTACAACTATTATTGGTGTTAGTGTGTTTCTGTTGACCTGTTGCAATAGCAATTCAAGTACTTTTACCTCTACTATTACTAAACTACTTAGATAGACTTGAATCAGACTATTCTTCGAACCCACCGCCTTTTTGGTTAGAAAGGTTCGAGTCAAATGAAGATCCATCGAGTTACTATAACAATGATTGATGAGAGATCAATCATGCTGAGTTGAGTTCAATAATGGTCTTCTATAAGTTTGACAGAAAAAGCACTGTGTTATGTTCTGTTAGATTTCACTATGAGCACTTGGTGAATTGAGATTAGTGTTACTATTGTAATTTTTGTTAAAGTTTAGTGGATTCTTTTTACTGATCGAGGACCCGTAGACATAAGTTTATTAACTGAAGTGTGTTACTAATTTACTGTATTTGTTAGATCTTTATATTATTATTTGTCAAACTGACATAACTTTAATAGGAAGTTTAACAAAATCACAGGAAATTGACAAGTCAAACCTACAAAAATCTATATTCAAGATATAGTGATGTTACATGGATTGCCCACAAGTTTCAAATCATGACCCTAAGTTTACTTTAAGATTTTGGTTGAAGTTTCAAGAAACTTTAGGTTCAAAGTTAAATTTCAACACTTTAACACATTTGCAAATAGATGGGCAATTTGAAAAATTAATATAGATTTTGAAGTATATGCTTAGAGTATATGTATTAGATTTCAAGGACAAGTGAGTTCATAATCTTCTGTATGCATAACTTATCTATAACAACGGTTATCAGGCATTAACTGATATTGCATGGATAGAACTCTATACTGGAGAAGATCTAAAACGAATTATAGTGTTAAAGAAGAGAAATTGTTCAATTTACAGGAGATGGCCGACAAAGTTAAATTGATTAAAAAAAAAATTAAGGGTAACATATATAGTAAACAAAAAAGTTATATAGATAATGAGAGAAGAGAATTGGAATTTCAAATTGTGGATCAAGTATTCTTGAAGTTGTCACCAAAAAGAGGCATTTTGAAACATCCAAGTGGATGAAAACTTACTTCTTGTTAAATGGTACCCTTTGGGGCTATTAAGAGAGTAGGAAACATGGCTTATCAATTGAAATTACTAGAGGAACTGGCCAAGATGAATCCCTGTAATTGTACTCTAATGTGTCACATGTTGAGAAGCCTATGATAATTTTGAAGCAAAGTATACTAAGGAATTAAGAAATAAAAGAATTCCATGATTTAAGTATTATGGGAACTTTATAGGATTCAAGATACCACTTGGGAAATCAAGAAGTTCATGGGAAAGATGTATCCAAGAATAATACATGCTAATGAAATTCTAAAGACGATTTTTTTTCTAAGAAGGGGAAAGTGTAAAACTTGCATATTCAATTAGCCAAAATTTTATTTTATGTGCTTTTTTATATGCATTTGTGTGATATAACATATTTAATTACTTGAGTTTATAGAATTATATGATAATTTGTTTGATTATATGGGTTTAAAAATTTAATTATTATTTTATGAGAAATTACTATTTTACTCTAATTATTTTTGAAAAACTATTTTTGTCCACTAATGAATAGTGCTTTTAGAGTGTAACTCTGGAAGTATTTTATGAAGTGAAATTTAGTGTTTAGAAATCTTATTTCATAGTTTTCATATGAATTTTATATTTTGTTTACCATTTTTGGAAAAATCACCCATTTGTATAATTACCTTTTGAAAAAAATATTTTTATCTTATATAAATAGTGCTTTTGAGTGATAAAACTTTGATAATTTTCTTGGGAGAGTGCTTTGATATCAAAAAAATTATTTCATGTTATTTAAGGTATTTTTAAGCTTAATTTTCAAAAATAGAAATTTTTACGAATCACCATTCCTCAAATTATTTTTATCCCAAATTAACAATACAAAAGGTGAAGAGTGGCTGAAAATCAGCCAATTGCTCCATCCTCTCTAGGCCGACAGCTTTTCTATCCCACTACCTAATTTAATCCCAAAATTTCTTGAAGAAATTAGGAAACCAAGTTTGCCAAAACACATTATTGACATTAAAGAATAATTTTAAACCCGCAAAAATTTTCATTTGAGAAAAAATATTTGAATTCATATGATCCTATTCACTGGAGTTTTACAGAGTCTTGTAAATTTAAGAGTTTGATAAAATGATGAGTTTTTATTTGAATTAATGGATATTTCGTGATTAATTTTGAGTGAGTAACATTTTAGTTAAGGCAGTTTGTAGTTTTTTGTTATATTTTGTGAAACCCTTGAACAACAATTATAATTTACATTCTTGAATTTTTGTGAATTTGATGAATTGTGTTGAATTAATTGAAATGATTTGATGAATTATGTTGAATAAATTGAAACTTTGTTGTTTAATTATGAGTTTCGAGATATATTAGATGATATATGAACATTTAGAAACCTTGGAAATGCTTGATATATGATAGATTTGCCCAAGAAACTAGAAGGCTTATTGAGAGTCATGAATGTTGTGATTTTGTTGAGGAATTATATATGGCTAGCGATATTGCCTGAGTAGTTTCCTTCCAACCGGAGCAATTTTAATTTAAATAACTTTTTATCCTCTCTAGTCAACCAAAATCTATATTTGAATGTTTCCCTCTCATCATCAATCTCATTTCCCTAATTTTATTCTCATTTCTCCTGCCCATTCCCCTCTCTCTCTCTCTCTCTCTCTCTCTCTATATATATATATATATATATATATATATATATATATATATATATATCTTAATATCCCCAAAACAACCTTCTCTCTTATCTCTCCTCTTTCCTACCAGTAAAAAAAAATCACAATTACAAGCCTAAATCATGTTTTGCATATGTTGATAATAACAAAGATATTGATGAAACTTCATTTATGCCTTTATTATTGGACTGAAAATGTTCCAAAATTTCAACTCTCATCGGGGGTCTTGGTTTGGGATTATGGCTCAAGCAACAGTATGCCAAACTACAAGCTTTTTTAGACGCTCTTACAGAATCTTGATTCTCTAATCTCAAGTGTATTATTTGCAACAACTTTCTCTTATCATTTAGTTTTTTACGAGCCCAATCTACTAAAATCTGCTCTTTTCTTGATCTGGTCTTGTCAATAGATTTTTTTGCCTATAAAAATCTCTAGAAGAACTACTCAAAAAGATCGTCTGTTGCAATAAGATGTACTGCAATATTCCAAAAATTTTGAAGCTTTTTATTCTAAATAATTTTAAAAAATCATTGCCTATATAAATTCTACAACAGAACTTCTCTCTTGTGGGAAATGGATAAACATGGTTGGGGGAACACATATGTGGAGAATGGGACTAGAAATGAGGAAAATGACAACTACTCTAAATCTGTCTTAATGCTAACAAAAGGTACATGTGCAGAAGCTCTCTACATATAGGCAATGGGCATGCACACTGGCAGTGTGATAGACATTCTTTAGAATTTAGATAATATGTGGGATAAGAGAAGGGTCTTATCTCAAACTCGTCTAAATGAAGATTTTTCTTTGATAATATATATTATATATTAACAGTTCATCAATATATAAGCAAAGTTAATAGTAGACATTTATAGGGGAGGATAGCAGTTGGGTGGAAGAACTACCAAGAAGGTTTTGAAAGAGGAGAGATGAGAGAGAAAAAGAAATCTCAGGTTTGAGAGAGAGAGAGAGAGAGAGAGAGAGAGAGAGAGAGAGAGAGAGAAGATTGTTGGGGCAAATGGGTAGGAGAGAGAATGAGAAAAAAATTCGGGAAATGAGATTGATGATAAGAGGAAAATATTCCAAGATAGATTTTGGTTGATTGGAGAGGATAAAAAAGTCATTTAAATTAAAATTGCTCTGGTAGAAGGGAAATTGCTTTGGCAATATTGCTAGCTATTATATATTTCATATGTGATATTATAAATATAGAAATAATTTTGAGTTTAAAAAACATTGCTGCAGGAATTGTGGTAATTTATGTTTTATTATGGAATTGTATTTTAAATAATTTATTATGATTTTATGAAAAATTTTGACCTTGTAAAACACTAATATGATAGACAATGGCAAAAATTCTACAAAACTACTTGGAGGTTTTAAAAAGGTATTTTGCTCTTTTATTTTATTTTATATCCAAAGTAAGATTTGAATGGTATCTTCTATCTATTAGTGTATTTTCTCCCTTTATAGATTTTGTTTTGATTATGACCTTGGTATTCCCACTTATGGCATTATAATATGCATTTGGTAAATTATATGACCTTACATGTGTTTGTGGACTTGTTTAATTCTTAATAAATTACATAAATGGAGTTTGGTTAGAATCATGGCTTATGTTAGTGTGATTTGATTTGTCATTTAGACAACACTCTTGGAAAGGAGGAAGATTGAAACTCTACCTTAACTTGGGAGCTAGTTTGATTTTATTTTTGTCGAGGTAAATTTCTTTAGTTTTTAAAACTTATTTATGTATATAACTTGACGATATAATGCTAGATTCTAAGATATAGTTTTGTGAGTTTCACATGTTTTCATAAACGATATTTATGCATATGACTTCTCAAAGATTTATGTAAAATTATTGTTTTATACATAGTATGGAAAAACTTGCTAAAGTCATGACACATTTGTGGAATTACACTTTGCATATGCAATAGTGAATTATGATATTATAAGGAATCGTGTTGTTTTTGTATAATTTTGTAATGCATTTCCACTAAGGGTCTGAGAAAATTTTGAAATTAACAAAAATTTTGTTATTTGTTCTTCTGAAAATGAGGAATGGTTAAGCTACTATTTGAAAATTATGAAAAGTCATACTTTTTTTATGGAGTATTTTTGTAGTCTTCCTTGCTTGTGTAATGGGAAGATATGTAATATGAAATTAATAGATTTGTAATGATGTTGAGTACTAAATAAGGGGTTACACTATTTTTACTATTCTTTATTAGATTATGGAGATTCTTGTGAGAGCACTATTTCCAAGAGCGATCCATTGTCTAAATAAGGTAATAGACGAATAAGAAATTGGTTCTTAATTAGTAATTAGATTTTTACTGTTGTTGAGGCCGTGGGATAGCTAAAAGACCCTTCACGAATGGATAAGAGAAGAAAGAAAATCTTATTCAGTAGGACAGTACACCTTACCTCTTCGTACAGAGGTCAAGAAAATCTCATTCAATAGGACAGTACACCTTACCTATTCATAGAGAGGTCTTGCGTCTCAAAATTATGGGTACTTTTGATCTAATACAACTCTCTAAACTATATGTGATTTGAATAGTAAAACCCTTATGAATTATTTTGCGATGAGCTCAACATTTGTGAACTTACTTGATTTTCAAATCAATTTTTAGTTTTTCAGCCCATTTATGTCATAACCTTTTCACATGACATTTTTTACAAAAATCAGTCATCACAAAAATTTTTATAACTATCATGCATATATACTAAACTTATTAAGATTTATATGTCACACTATTTTATAATGTTTTTCAAGATTTATGATTTTCTACAGGTTTTTAAGTTGATTGTTTGATTATTTTACTTTGTCTATTTTGTGTAACTTTGACATTAATGATCTATTTGAAAATGTTACTTTAGCACCACCTTTATTTTGGAGGATTGTATCTATTATGTGTTAGATTCACTCTTTTGTACTAGCAACCATGATTAGTAGATACAATTAAGCTAGAATAGTGTGGTGTTTTTATTGCTTGTATTTTCATCTGTTAGACAAAAGTTAGATTTATTTTGTATTATGAAGACCATTTATCTAAAGGAGTGGTATTCCTACTTTACTAGATGTGTGATAAGGATATTACAAAGTAAACCTACTACATGTCTATGAGAATTTCAACAATGAAGGATGCATAAAAACTCCGTACTTAAAATCATTGAATAAAACATGTTGATACACAATTGTTTAACATGCAATTTATAGTATAGATTATATATGGCCTAATAAGCAAACGCTATCTCATGATTATTTTAAAACATAAGAAGGTCAATTGAATGGTAATCAAGCATTCAATCTCATTAAAAACAATAATACAAAAGATCTTAGTGACCTTTTATCTTTTCAATTGTCTACTATCTGCTTTAAAATTAAGATGGTTTCTAAGATTTCCCTCAAACATTTAAAGGATTAGATCTTACCCTTCCATCAGTTGATGAATAGTTAAAAAGCTTTTTCAGAAGTCATAGGACAAACATATGGTAAAATTTAGGGTTTACAATTTACTCCCATTAAATTAGGAGGTAGTGGCAATTTAATGCCACGAGTTATAAAAAATGTGTTAGAAGTCTATTAACCATTAGTATAATGACGATATTGACTAACGTAAGTTACTTTTGTAATAAAATATCTATTCTAACCAATATTGATTGTAAAATATTCAAAATAATCCTTTAGTAGAGGGCTTGACATATAAAGTATTTGTGGACATCTAATACTTTTTTTTACAACTTATAATATAAAAGTACCACTACCTCTAATTTAATGGGGGTAAATTGTAATAAACTTTAAACTAAAGTTTCAATCAACCTTCTAAAATTAGACATATCACATATAACTTTGTTAATATCTAATATAATGCAAATTCAAGTATAGTAGACCCAAAATAAAATCACAAAATTATTTTAACTTTTTTCCTCCAAAAAAAAAAAAATGCTACCAAAAAATTATCATCTTTCTCTAATCTAAAAATTTTTATTTAAAAATTAAAATTTAAAAAATTATCATCAACCTAAAGGTATTTCTTAGTTATTTTATTCTAACTAGCTTTACTCATGGTTGTCTTTCTACTTTCTACATAAGTAAGAATTACCTTTAGGTTGATGATAATTTTTTAAATTTTAATTTTTAAATAAAAAATTTTAGATTAGGGAAAGATGATAATTTTTTTTGTGGTTCTACTTTTTTTTTTTTTTTTTTTGGTGAGAAAAATATTGGTACAATTTTATGAATTTATTTTGGGTTTATTATACTTGAATTTATATCATATTTAGGTATTAGTAAAGCTGTACATGGTATGTCTAATATCAAGAAGTTAATTGAAACTTTGGTTTAGGGTTTATTGCAATTTACCCTTATTAAGTTGGGGGATATATAGTAGCACTCTAATACCAAAAATTCTAAAATAGGTATTAGAAGTCCACAAATACTTTGTGTGCCAAGTTTACTCCACTAAAGGTTTTTGGGTATCTTATAATTAACATAGGCAAAAAAGACATTTATAACAAAAGTAACTTCCATTAGTCAATACCATCATTAACTAACGGTTAATGGACCTTTAGCACATTTTTTACAACTGTTGGTATTAAAGTGTCATTATCTCTTAGGATAAATCACCCTAAAATTTAATAGTAAGTTTGTCCATTAGAAGTATCTTCATGCAACATTCTTGACATTTTTCAAGACATAAAAAGTTGCTTTTTCATCTCTTTATCTTCCATTATCTCCATATCTATTAAAATTCCAAAAGTTTACTCGCATATGTTCCCTCTATTGCAACAAAAATAGCATATGTAAGGTAAAAAAGTTGATATTGTTTGAAACTCGAACATAGATTCAACTGTAGTTGCAAGTGGATCAGTGAAAAATTAACTAGGTGATTAAAAAAAGTGAAAAGTTGTATGATTCATATACTTTATATGGTAAAAATAATTTCTTTGTTGTATTTTAGTGTTGAATATGCATTTATTGATCTGTAATGAGGGTGTTTTACACATGTGGGTTGTATCTGGTTTAAGATTTTTGCTTGGTACGTGTCGTGTTCGAACAATTGATCATACTGAAATAATGAACAATTGAATGCCATTGGATTTCCATGAAGGTTTTTTTTTTTTTTTGGTGAAAATCTTGCCTTTGATTTTATTTGTTTTTTCAACTATTTGGGGCTACAATGTTTCTCTATTTTCAATGTTCCTTTGTTACACAAAGACACATGATGGGGATCGTATGTATGTTATGTCTATTTCGCTATATGTGATTGTATGATGTGTATAAGTCCCTATTTATTCCTCTAGTTAAGTAATTAAGTCACAAATCTATATAGTTTATATGTAATTGTGGATCATTCAATTTATTGGAGCTTTCTGTTGTGACTATTGAGTAGGATGATAAGTACCTCATAATAAAATTATACTATGATAGAACCTTTATTTAAGAGGATCACAAAAGTTATGATAATGGAATACATTGATTTATGTGAGGCCAATAAGATGTCCATAAATAAAATTAATAGAATGCTCAAAGTTTTAAGGCATAGGGAGGAAACAATTGTCTACTACATCAATTGGAACGATAGTCATGGATTCTTGGATTCTTAAGCTAAAGATCATAAAAATATAGTATAACTATAACTAGTGATGATTTTTTTTTTTTTAAATGTGCCTTCAAGAACCAAAGTGTAAGAAGTGTTAGAAACAGGGTACCTACGAGTGCAAACAGGCAACTCAACTAAATTGAACAAGTACTGCCTATACCTGACTAAGGTTCTAACAAATGCAATTATCAAATATCAATGAAACCGGTAAGGCCAAACAGTCCAAGCATAAAGTAACTAGATATAATTCAAAATTAATAGATAAGTCAGTAATGGACCTAAGAGAGTTGCTCGCGGTTCCCCGGCACCGGCTCCCCTCTTGACAAGTTGCGATGCAACGGATAGAAACGCTAACCAAATCACCAGTTCAATATTGGTTTGCCTTCAAGAAGTTATTCGCCCCACTCCGGTGCGATAAGTACAGCGACTCTCCTTGCAGGATAAGACGGTCTCAGATCGCCGTCAATGCACACCAACTAT
Organism: Voacanga thouarsii; assembly: GCA_026120185.1. Classification (NCBI taxonomy): domain Eukaryota; kingdom Viridiplantae; phylum Streptophyta; class Magnoliopsida; order Gentianales; family Apocynaceae; genus Voacanga; species Voacanga thouarsii. Next base: position 870,614 of record JANUWF010001095.1, on the reverse strand, counting down.
GATCACCTTGAAAATCCCCTCAGTTCATCGGCTAGTTAAATCAGAAAATATGGGGTTGTGATAGAGAGAACAGAAGAGGCGATTTTTTTTCTCTCAGGGAAGCAAAACACGAAAAAAAAATAGAACCCTAGGGGCGGCTTTGTTCATTTCCTTTTAATCTCGCCTCTAGAAAAAATCAAAACTCAATCCAAATTAGGAGACCCTAATTCAAATCAAATTTTATGTTTCCTCTTTCTTTTTAAGTTAGAGTTAATTGGACCAAATAAAAAATAAAGGAATGTGAAAAATGGACTAAGCCCGAGCCGGGCCAAGCGGGCGGCGCACACAAATGGCATCCTCTATACCTTAAGTTTTTCTATCAAGTCTATAGAAAAGTCTTTTAGTATATAAAGGTTTTCACACTCCTCAATTTTTTCCATGCAGGACTTATGTCTAACATGAGTTCCCAAATGATTAACCACCCAACTTTAACAACATTTAATTATAGATTCCCACCATGAAAATGGCTTCTACCATAATTAAAACAATCTCTAACATGTAAAAAATAACTCCCATTAATTGTTTTAAACTAACTAATCATGAGTTAAAAGTTATTAACTCCCAAAGTTGCCATTTTCAACAATTCTCCACAAACCCATAGTTAAAAACTATCCAGGATTTACATAATCTGCTTTCGATAATGGTACCTTCCGATTTGAACTACTACCTAAGTTATCCAACTTATGCCCTCACAGGAATAGATGGACTTGAGTCTTGAATCTGAATCTTGAGTATGACGGCGTCCATTGGTAACAACAGACTATCGGCTATGGAGACAATCTTTAGGGTTGACACATTATGGCCATATATCATAACCCTATCTCATGAGTGTATTCAGAGAAAATCCAATTCCCTTTAGTTGCGGCCACACAATACCACTAACATAGTTGGCGATCTCCAAGGATGTACTGCTAGCATCCTGTCTAAAAGACTTGATCCCATTCAGAGTCAAAACTCTTACTAATTACAGTAAACGCACCACAGGCTTTTAGGGAAAGGACTTAGATACAAAAGTATCAGAATATGTGCCAGATTCACTCAAACAGATTATTTATGTTAGTATTCGTAGATTTCTAAACGTGAAAAACATCTACGAATTTCTTCTGAGGACCCAAGTAAACGATTAAGAATATCTAAGGATTACAGAATTACCTCTATTTGGCGTAATCAAGATCCTTCAATTCTGATTGTGTTGTTATACGTGCAACCTGAACGATCACTAGACGCTGCAGTGTGCGAACGCCCTCTATCGGATACACACGGTGAACTAACTCGTTACCTCGAGAGTGCTAGCGCCTAGGGTTTGAGTGGCTTATTTTTCTGGTGAATGGAGGCACGAATATTTTAATAGAACGACTCTCTTGAGAAGACGGTTAGGGTTTTCTTAAAACCCATCCGAACCTCTTAGAATCCAACTTTGATAATATTTTATCATATTTTATTTTAAATTCAAATTAAATTAAAACTAATATGATAAGATTCTGCCATTATCTCGGTAATTTAACTAATTAATTTACTGAGTCAGATTATTGCAATCTGGACATCATCCAGATACATCGAATATGGATATATTTCCAGATTTATTGTATCTGGTAAACTTTCTAGGTTCAATTAATTTATACATATTTTTAGATTCATCGAACTTGGTTACTAGAAAAATAACCTAACAAGTTCGCTTATTGTGTGACCATATAGGTTCATTTAATACTAGCAGTGTGCCCAAATCATATTTAAATGGCCCACAAGTTATAAGCGATTTCTAACAAAACATTATAACTATCTAGGCTAAATAAAGATCAATGATCTCTTTGAACCAAACTATAATTTTATATTTAATCATTTTGTCACACGATATCCAGATTAAGCATAAGGCACGGAGCGTGTTATCTTTATTAAGCTTAATCAATTATTTCTTGATCTCATAGTAGACTGTTCAAACAAATGATATCAATATCTTAGATTGATATATTTGAGTATGGCCATACATTTTAACAGTTTAACTTATCAAGGAACTTATGGATATCTCTCCATAATTGAGAGGGATAAATTCTTTCACTATCAATCACATTCATCTCCTTAATTTATTCTATATCTAATAGTAGTCTAATTTATTATCTGGTTAATGACAACTTTAGACAACGTCAAAATATAGAATTTATCAAGTAGGAAACTATGATAAATTTAGGTCGAAGGACTTTTAATATCATTATGGCTAAAAAATACTTATGACACGAACCATGAAGTACTCTCACAGTGGGTCATATCTAATACAATGTTCTCTAACATTTATTTATGTTTTGACTTGATATCACATATATCTATGACCAGTAAAACATAGCAATCAAGTCACAAATATACTAATCTTAATTTATTATTATTCCACTAATAATAATCAATCAGGGATAGTTTAAGAATAGTCATTGTATTGATTGTAGGGTTTTCCTATCAAGTCACATACTTGATGACCACAAAACTAAATGCACTATTCATGAAAAGAAATGTCTCGTATTATTACATACTATATAACGACAATAGTATAAGTACAAATTGACTCTAGAGCATATCCCTAACAGTTTATACCACATTGAACTGCCTTATGGGATCTCCACTTAGTTTGTTAGGTTGCCACTGTAGGTGAATTAATGATGGGTTATCAGTCCCATTCCCAACATAGATTTAAGGAATAAGGATGTTTCCAACCCCTTAGTAAGGGGATCTGCAATGTTATCTTTGGATCCAACAAAGTCAACAGATACCATCATTTCAGATACTAACTCCCTTATAGACTTAAGTCTAACTTGGATGTGTCTCTTAGTCTTTTGATTATACTTGGTACTCTTTATCTTTGTAATTGTGATTTGACTATCACAATGCATAGATATAGAAGTAACGGACTTGTTGATCATTGACAAAGAAGACAATAGTGTTAGTGTTGTACCCTAGAGGCAATCACTTGTATATTATATATGACACATTTTATTTTAATAAAAGACATTATTTATCTTACAGTTTCTTTTGTTTACTTTAAGTAATATAATTGTTCGATATAGTCCCTAATACAACACTATGTTAAGGAAATCATGATAGAGATCATGATATGAGATTCCTACTACACTGGATGGTGTTAGTACTTAAATAGTCCCTAGTTATAGTATTAATGAGACAAGACATCATTAATGCGTTAAGACAGCATGTGTTAAACTTCCTGATTTGATCAGGCGGTGGTTCTCATAACCGTGAGTATTGAAATACTCAAAGTTAATACATGAATGCTTGTTAATGAAATAAGTTCACTGGATGACCTAACTTTGAGATAATCATATGGATAACTATTTAGTGCCAGTGATATAATCTCAATATAGCAATCGTGTAAGTATCATTAGACTTTAGATCTCCAAGGTACTTTATTTGCTGAGTTTTGTACTTTGATTCTAATCTCTGGAGCTCGATTGAGGGCCGCCTATGTGATGGATATTAGATACATTGTGAGGTAAACGAAAATAGTTGAGAGGGTCAATAAAAGATTCACCACTCCTAATAGAAGGGGTGAATATCTCACGGCCACTTGTAGGAATTACTACTCGGAAAGTCCTTGGCTAAGGCGATTGTGTATTGGAAACAGTTCCAATTGATACACATCTAGAGTTGTGGGTTCCTAAAACAAGTACTATTGTATTCGGGTCAGAATTAATTCTGGAGGAAATTGATACTAATTCCGTACTCCAAACCGAATGAGATATTGTATGGTGAAATGAGTTAATTGCACTGAAGTTTGTTATTGAAGGGTTCATGTCAAGCCACTTGACTTTCTGGACTCTTGGGTGGTCATGATGTATTGCTAGATACCGCTCATGATTTGGGAATATGAGTTTATCAATTGATGAATTAATAAACCAATCTTGATTAGAATTAATATGATTAAGTCTAGTTAATTATAGATTATTAATCTCAAAGACGTTTGGATTAATTCATGTTTGCTACCAATTGACTGGGAAATTTAATAGGTCACACACAATAAAAGATTATATACTCCAGATGTTATTTGATAATATAGAGGGGTTAATTGCAAGAAAGAGAAGTTGTTGTGGATAAATTATAATTAGTTATAATTTGTGGTCCAAATTGTAATTGTGAAAATTTGATGTTTCCAATTACAATTAGGAAATTCTAATTGTTTTAGAATTTCAGATTTTCAGTGGATTTTGGAACATTTATTGGATATGCTCAAAACCCTAATTCAAGGGTGATTCACACGAAAATAGGAGTCACAAAACAAACGTCGTCGTCTTCTTCTTCTTCATCTTCTTCATCTTCTTCTTCTTCTTCTTCTCTCTCTCTCTCTCTCTCTCTCTCTCTCATTTTGCTGAAAATGAAAACAGCCTTAGCCATTATCTTTTTCTACTAACACAGGAAATTTTGGTGTTTGAGTATTCCTCTGTGTGGATTACTATTAGAGATAATCACACACTGTGATTATAGTGATTAGACATCCGACTCTTGTGGAGTTTGTATAAAGGGATTGCTGAATTGCGCATCGACTTGAAGAAGATCAATTTTGTTCTTCAGATGATCACCCAAAGGTAAAAGATGTTACCTTTATTATCATTATGTCTTGTTTTTCACACATAGACGGGTCTTGGGAGGGTATCTCGTTTTATTTTTCGCTGCGCTGTATAGGATACGAGCTTGAGATACCCAACAGTGGTATCAGAGCTATGCTATGTGTCGTCTACCGATATTATTTTGGCATGAAAAACTGTTTTCATGTATTCGTGCTTATCTTTGTTCGCTGTGAAAATCGTTTTCACTCGAGTTGAAATCGTTTCGGGCTTTGTGGGTTGGGTCCATAGTACAATATGATTTTGTAAAAGTTATAGCATATTTCGAAAGGTGATTTCTTTATGTGCTTAAAATTTTCTGTAGAAAAATGTTTTCTTAAACATGATAGTTGCCCTCCGTTTCATCTTGTAAATTTGATTTTCTGTTTTGTTTTGTCTAAACTAACAAATTGGTTGTTGTTTTGAGCTTCAAAACAGAAAATTCAGTTGAAAATTGTTCTCACTAAAATTATGCAGAAGATTAGGGCACTAGAAATTATTTTTGAAATTTTTTTTTGAAAATCGCCACCATTTCCCGACTACAGTCGGCGTCGGCTTTGGCCTCCAAATCGGCGCTGGTTACGTTTTGTTCGTGATGTTCAGAAATCGTTTTTGGAAGAAAAAAATTTTTAGAAACCAGAACAGACCCGGTGCCGGCTCTGGCTTCCAAACCAGCGCCGGTTATGCTTTATTTTGCACGATCCAACTATTTTTTTAAAAAAAATGGAATAGAATTTTGAAAAGGGAAAAATCTCATTTGATGACGGGACATAAAAGTATTTTCTCAAAATTAGTTTTGAGACAAGCAATTTTATTTTTCAAAATAGTGATATTGAAAATTTAAAATTAATGTATTTTTCTAAAATATTAATTTTAGATTTTATTTTATTTTTCCAAAATAGAGATTTTGGAATAATAAAAAGTATATATTTATTTTGTTTAAGCATAGTCAATGGCATGGTGGATGGTTATGGACTAAAACCAATTATATCTGTTCATGCATTTTACAATTTTGATTTTTTTATGAAATAGGGCTTGCATGTCCTATCTTCTCTAGAATTCTTGTGTAATTCTCTTCTCATCTAACTCCCCTCGAATGTAACTCGAGGTTTTCTTTCTTTAAGAAATTATGTAATTAGTCTACATAGGTTAGCTAGGAGTAGAATTATTTTATTTTGGAAATGGCAACCAAAATAAGGCGAGAAGGCATGACCTTCTACTTGAATCATATATGAACACATAGGATTAACTATATTAATTTCTTTTATTGCTCAAAGAAATTAATTTAGGGCAAAGTGTATAACCATACCACGTAATCGCTTTAATACCATGATTATCAATTATGTGATTTATTGATTTTTATGCATGTCATTCAATGAAATCACTAAAAGGAACAAATCCCTCAATTAATATTAAACTTAATTCCTTCCGTTAATATTGTAAGAACGAGAGTCCTTTTTCGAGATTAGGTTGTTGGGCAAACCCAAGCCTACTTGACATTGGGCATATTCAAGTTATGGAATTAAATTCCTGATTAATGGGTTGGGTTTAACTAAATTCTTTATCCCGGTTGGGCAAACTCAAGCATAAAGAAATTTAGAGGAAAAGTTGGAGCAGCCCAAAAGCCTATAAGATTAAAAGCTGTTAATCACCCAATAATCCAGTAATTACATACGATGTAATTGGTATTGGATACCTACCAATGAACTCAAGGGTGGCTTGTTGGGCAAACCTAAGGTTATTCTTGAGGAATTTGGATACCGGTACTGTGAAATCCTAGTTGAAACCAACCTTAGAGTAAGGGGGTTGGGAGGCATATTATATTTATTTGCATGTTTAAATATATTTTTAAATGGTTTTATGTACTTTGGATTTGTGTTTTAAAGTGTCGAGGGCTTAATTATGTTTATTGAGTAAGAATGGCAAAATGATAATTTTGCTTGAGGTGAAAATAGAGAGATAGCTTGAGGATTAAATAGGAAAAATATTTTTGGAGAGAAAATAAGAACAACAATTGTTATGGTTTAGTGGTTAGAGCTTTAGAATTAATTCTTGAGGTATTTGGTTCAAATTCCATCATTGGACCTTTAGCATGATAAAATTTTATTTTTGTTTGGGAAGGTTGTGTTTTCGGCCTTGTGTGCTTGAGAGAAGAGTAGAGGTGTTGTCCTAGGGGAGACATGATAGGAGTATCCTAATCCTACTCTTGTGCCTTACAAAAATTCCCAAGGGAATTCATACCCTTCTTGATCCTTAGTTTTTCCTACTTCTCAATTCATTAGGTTGGTCAATTTGTTCTAGCCATTTTCATTCCAGAAAATTTCAGTAAAGAGCTGTGACTTTGAAGGTTCAAAAATGTCTAAGTGTAAGACATCTTATGGACCGAAAATGGGTAAGAGTTGGGGAAGGTTCCCAACAGATTAAACTCTATGGTTGAACTTTCAAAACCCCACTTTAGCTATGTTCATTTTCTTCATGAAGTAATTTGGAATTTTTTCCAATTTTTTGTGCATTCAAGGTATCGAAATTTTCAGCCATCATTCCCTCCCAAATGCTGCTAGAAAATAGCTCTCTTGACAATCTTGGAATTTGAAATTTTATGGCCAAATTCGGACTGCACAAATGCTGTCCAAAACCAAAAAATTTTCTGGGCAAATTCACAGCTTAGGTGAGCTTAAACCAAGCTATTTTCTTCCAATTTTCTCCCTGCACCTTAGCCACATTTTTCCTCCATAAAGAAGGCTGGAAACCAGCCTTGAAAGACCTTTGAAATCCCCTTCAAACCCTCTGCAAACTGGCTGGAAAATGCCTAGAAAATTTCAGCAACTTGCGAAATCCTGTACAGAATTTTTCCAGCTTTGTTTCCCTCTTCAGCCCTGACTGAAACTCCCTCATCTTTCTGTTCAAACTTCTCTTGAACAGCCATGAACTGAACTCCATTGTCTTCCCCAACCTTCTGCTCGAAAAACTAGTCATGGCTACCCCTAAAATATCTCCAACAATTACTCCAATCAAGCCTTAATTGAAGACCAAAATTCTAGCAATCCAAATTTAGTAAACTTCTATAAAACATCCCTTAAACAACTAGACTTTCCTTCACCATTGTACTCCCTCCTTTCGGCCACCATTAAACTGCTTCAAACAGCTTTCATTCCAGCAGAATCCCTAGCCAACAGTCGGCCATTACAGCTTCCAAAAACCTCTCTATTGATCAAAGATTTTCTGCCATATTTTGTTTCCAAATTTGATCTCCTAAAATATTCTTTTAGGATTTCAAACAACCAGTCTTTCATTTTCTTATCAAACCAGAAATTCAGTTGCTAAAATCCCTTAAACAATTCGGCCACTTCCTTCCCACAGAATTTTGGCAGCTTCAATCAAATTCTCTCCATTCTCTTCAACCTTCAAGAACACTTACTCACCTTCTCTCGCCTAAGGCCACCAAAACCACTTCAATCTTCTTCAAAAAAAAAATTCAGATTTCACCTACTCACTGCCGTGAATCCATTCATACCACTTTTAACATCAAATTCCAAAATCCAACTCTTTCCATTGGATCAAAACTAGTATTTTTGGTGAAGGTTCAAGAACACCTTCAAGATAAGCTTGTTCAATCAACATCATCTTCACTAAACTTCAATCTCTAATGAACATATATGTGTATAATCGTACTAATGGACTCTCTTCTTCTCTTTTCTCTCTCTCTGCCTCTCTCTCTTGGCCGAATGGTGACTTCAACCATGGTTATGTTTTCTTCATCTATCTCTTGGAGGGATCTAGTCTCCTAGGAGTTGAGATCCATTCGAAACTCCTCCAAGGTACTCATCAATCAAGTAAGCCCCTTCAACTCTCTTTTTAAAATTCTAGATTCATGTCTCTAGGGTGATATTGAAAGGAGATGGATTATGTTTGAGGTTTGAGCATGTATTGTTGTGATGAGTTGAGATTGAAGTATGAATAAATGTGTGTATATGATAGAGATGGGATTGATGCATGAGTTGATTGTCTTGGTTAATTATATGATGTTTTTAGGGTTTAGTGCATGTCTCCATGTCATGAGTGGTATTTGTGTTCAAGCATGTTAGAAGTTATGTCACCTTTGGTGAATAGAATTTATATTCAGGCATGACAGTTAAAGCCATGAGTATGTTTATGCTAGTGGAGGTTGGATAATGTCTTGGTAAATTTAGATCTATGCCTTTATTCATGATTTGGATTATTTGATGAATTGAAGTAGAGTGTATGTTCATGATTGTGGTTGGCAATAGAAATATGATCATGACCTAGATGTCCCTAAACTAATTTTATTTATTCAATAAAATAATTAATGCTATAATTTCTTCTAGTAAATTTCAAAAACCCTAGGAAAATGTGGATTTGGTCCTTTATATAAAATAGTGATATTTTAGTCAAATAAATAATGACTTTTATTAAAGAAGTAAAATATATAGATTTTATATAAAATAAAATATATAGAAAATAATAATAAAGCCTTTCATATGAATATTCATAATAGGTAAAATGTTAATTTTATAAGTCTTATATTCATAAATACTATTAAATTTTATTTATTATCTTTCAATCAAAACCCATTAAAATTTACTTACAACTAATTTTAGTTACCAATTATTTTCCAACAAATAATTGTTAATAGATTATTATTTTACCTAATACCACCTAGGACCCTTCATCAAATAAACTCTAATTTATTTTTAGCAAGATTTAAACCTTCAACTTATTAGTACATATTCCCAAAACACTAATTATTTTAACTCGCAAATTAGACTTAGCTTATAAACCTTTTAATTATTATCTATCCTTAAAGCTTGGGACACTAGGATCATGGTTCTAGTAAGTTGAGCTAGTTTTATTTGTGAAAGTGAATTTTAGCGTGAGTTTGATTATGGTTTATATTTACCCCAGGCGGGGTTAGGTCAGCTGTTGAAGACCTTTATTTTATCTCAAGCTAAGGATCAGGTAAGCTCCTGCATAAAACCTGATTGATGCAAAATGGTTCTATGGCAAGCCAATTGTGGAGTGCGTAGTCACTCATTTCTGTAAAGGCAATTGAGGATTATTTCCTTTCTCATTTCAAGCAAAGAAATTATTTAAAAATCAATAAGCAGTTTTGTCCAAACTCAAAACTCTTTCTAAAACCAACTTTGTCTTAAACTTTGGAAATCCTTAATTGCTATTTTAAAGTGGAGCTATGTTTATTTCATCTTTCCTAAATGTGATAAGTTACGTTGAGTACTCAATGAGAGTAGACTACTAGTACTAGTCTTTGAATGGTTAGGATAAGTCTCTCAGTAGGTGGCTACCTCTGAGGAGTAAGTCCTTCCCAGATGAGATGCTAGTCCAATAGGTCGTGCCGATCTGAGCTAGCAGCTCTCAGTCAAGTGACTGTGTGTTGCTGGTGATGGAAAGGAAAAATAGGGGAGCATGCTCACGGGAAAAAAACAGAGAGAAAAAACACAAGCCTTAATGGCAGCAGGAAGCGTTAAATCATACATTTGCGTGCTTTAACCCTACTAGGTTGAATAGGAGTGGATTGAATGACAGGAATAGCTTCGCCTTGCCCACTTGAAGAAGCTTCCGGTTAAAATCCCGCTAACCTCCTACTTCGCCTTGTTTGCATGAACGCCAAGCTTTTCAGCTCTCAGAATATGCCACTGCCCAACTTCTTGTCGATGAACACAACAGTGAAGAAGAGTGGTCTCTAATCTCCTTGGTTCTCTTACTATTGATTAGCAAAACTCCAAGGAGAAAACAAGAGAAGGAAGGAGACGTGAGAGAGGGAGAGCTGCGTGAGAGAGAGATTAGTGAGAGAGATTAGAGTTATTTTTTTCCACTAGAGACTTGTTTATTGTTAGTCAAAAACTAGGTCTCAAATATATGATAAACATATCCCCCGGGATATAATATTTCAAACACCCGGATGTTATCTTAAGAATAAGTTTGGCTTAACCCTAAACTTATCTGAACCGTATCTGAAAGAAACTTTATGGTTCAAGCTATTGGGCCGAAATAATATTTATTATTTTTCTTGGACCCAAAAAGCCCAAAATAATAAATATTAATTATTTATTTCATGGGCTTATAGAAATAACCTAATAAATAATTAATAAGCCTAAATGAACCAAAATAATTAAAATTTAATTATTTATTTCTTGGATTTATATAAATAATTAGGTATTAATTATTTTCCTCTAGTTTAAGCCCAGGTTAATTTCATAATTATTCAAACTAGACCTAGGCCCTGAATAATTAATTAACCAATTAAATCAAATAATTAATTTCTCTCAACTCCTATTTTTATTTTATTTTATTCCAGTCTAATAATAAATTAGACATCCTGAATAAAATAAAATAAAATAAAATCCTCTTGAATTGAGACCAATTCCTCAATCCAAAATTAATTAGGACTTACGAGCTATTTCGAGGACCAAAAAGACACATCGCCTTGACTGCTAAAATGACCAAAATACCCATACTATATAAATAGCTGTATTTTGCATTTAAATATTTCCTAATATCACCATAAGGAAATATTGACTCCAAGGACAATACTGCATTAGCAAAGTTTCCGACCTACAGGTGAAATGACTAAAATACTCCTTTACACATTGCCGTACATTTAGAGAGGAAGGTGTACTGACACCCCTCTAAATGGTATCTATTCTAATCCAATGATCCATGACTTCTTGGAGTGTTTCTGCTTTCCAAGGGAGTTACCCTAAAGCAAATATCCGAATCATGTTTCCCAGGGTCCTGGACATTTTAGATCATTTGGACAACCATAAGGGGCGATATAGTGTAGAAATTATCTTGTACGAGTCTGTCTTAACTAACTAGTTACATATGCCCAATACACAAGTATATTGGTTCTACTATAGAACCTCGACTATAACACATCAAAACATATGCTTCCAGCTTCGTCAGACCAACAACTCATACTCAAGTCGTAGAACATTAGTCCACGTTATAGCAGTAGTAGTCTAGGTTTCTATCATATAGTACTTTTAGAAACTACTACTACAAGTCCTGTCTTACGTATTCGAAATACGCTTATGTCATGAAGTGAGTGGACTACTCACTGGCTAAAGGTAAGCCACTCCCCATTTGGAATTCATAACATAATAATCTAAATATGATGAGATTCTCATTCTCATCAATAGGTTAAGAACAAATATTTTTGTGTTAAATAACCCGTGATCCGTACCTCACTATGAAAGAACACCATTCACATGGATTATTTATTTAAACATAATGGGTTTGTTCCAAACGAAATTGTGCACAAACAAAAAATAAATTCACAAACAATTTCTAAAAATAAATTCTTTCATTAAAATATTCGATTTTACATCAGAAACCTAGTCTAAAAGGGCATACAATCCAACAGCCGGAATGGACAACCGATTTTGTTTGGGTATAGAAAAGGAGGAGTATCTTGCCCGGTAGGCCGGTCACCTACTTTTTGTCAATCTGCACAGTGTGGCATTCTGACTGGTTATGGGGCCCAACGTGTGGTAACCCATTATCACCTTTTTGAATGGTTGATTTTATTGAACATGTATGGTTGGAAAAGTCAAAACACCACTCTTGATTTTGACTATTGTTTATTACTTGTCAGTATTTCTCTTACGAAGGTTTCACACTTTGCATTCACGAATTGTTTTCACTAGACACTCAAAGCACACACGAACTTACTGATATTTTTGTCTCATCACCATTTTTACCATAATTTCAGATCGATCCTGTTGTGGGGATGAGTAACTAGTTGTAGCTTGCCTTGGAAGATTTTTTTTATGTTTATTTGGTGTAAAGCTTTGGGAGTTGAGAGTGGATAATTTTATTTATGAATTTATTTCGAATTCTTGGTTTGTAATAAATTTTAAGTTTAAAGTAATATTTTTATTCTATTATTTTGATTGTGTGACCTAGTTATAAAGACTCCTTATCCTTTGGACGGGGCGACATTCCCGGCCCTATCGGGCCTAGGTAGTGGGGTGTTACAGGTACACTAGGAAAGCTTCCAACGGGCTTTCCCGAATCAGTGGTGGGGGCTATTGGTTTGAGTAAAATAGTGGAGTAAAAATATGTTTAATTAAAATCCTAATTATTTGCATATCATGTGTATATACAAATAGCTAATGCTCTCTATCTTTAGATCTAGGTTGCTTGCATCATGTCAACAAATTTGAACTTACGTAGCATCTTGGAAACCAACAAGTTAACCGAATCAAACTATTTCGACTGGTATAAAAATTTGAGAATCGTTCTCAAATCGAAAAAGTTGCTCTACGTGCTAGATACTCCTATTCTACCACCACCAGCCTAAGATGCTCATATTGATGAGCATGCTGTCCACAAGAGGCACAAGGAGGATAGTGATACAGCATCATGTATTATACTGGCATCCATGACTCCTGAGTTGCAAAAATAGCACGAGCATATCGATGCTCAATCGATCATTTTATATCTTCGAGAGTTGTTTGATGCCCAAGCCAGAACTGAGAGATACGAGATCTCGAAGCAACTATTCTATTGCAAAATGGCAGAAGGTTCTTCTGTGGCCACTCATGGGCTAGAGAAGCTTGGATCTCTCGAGTTTGCAATGGTCATAACTTAAGTGTTGACTTAATTCTACAGTCTTTGCCTAATAGTTTTTCACAATTTGTGATTAATTATAAGATAAATAAGATTGAGTCCACCATTCCTGAGTTGATCAATCTCCTCAAAATTGCGGAATCCTCCATGAAGAAAAATTCCAATGTAGTTTTAATGGTAGAATCTTCCTCTTCTAAGAAGAAAGTTTAAAAGAAGAAGAAGAAGGCTCCCATGAAGCTCAAAGGTGGTGTGAACAAGAAGGACATAGCTACCAAGGGCCCATGCCATTATTGTGGTAAGATGAGCCACTGGAGGCGCAAGTGCAAAGCCTACTTGGAGACCATTAAGGACAAGAAGTAGAAGGAGAAGCTTACAAGCACTCATACTTCTACTCCGGGTATGTTTATGATTGAGATAAATACTGCCTTTAGAAATGAGATATTAGTATTAGATACCGGATGTAGATTTCATTTGTGCAATAACTTGCAGGGACTAAGGAGCAGTAGAAGGCTAGAGAAAGGCAATGTGGACCTACGTACTGCAAATGGGGCAAAGGTTACTGTACTTGCTGTGGGGACATACGAGCTGAACCTGCCTTCGGAATTAATTCTAGAACTACAAAACTGTTATTTTGTACTAGTTTTAATGAAAAACATTATCTCAGTTGCATGTTTAGACTTATGTGGATTTCATTTAATATTTAAGAATAAATGTTGTTCTTTTTCATTGAATGATATTCATTATGGTTCAGCAACTTTGGTTAATGGTTTATATGTTCTAGACTTGGATAATCCAGTTCTCAGTATAAACAATAAGAAACCTAAAATAGATAACTCTAACACTTCTTACTTATGGCATTGTCGTTTGGGCCATGTAAATGAAAATAGTGTTTTTAAATTACATAAGTTTGGTGACTTAGGGTCATTTGATTATGAATCATATGGCACATGCGAGTATTGTTTACTAGGTAAAATGACTAAAATTTCTTTTCCAAGAAAAGGAGAACGGGCCAAGGAGTAATTAGAACTCATACATTCTAATGTTTGTGGCCCAATGTTAATATTTCATAATTTTTATCGACTTCTCACGATACGGGTATTTGTATTTAATAAAATACAAATCCGAGGCCTTTGAAAGGTTCAAAGACTTCAAGAATGAAATAGAGAAATAACTTGGCAAAAGTATTAAGACTCTAAAATCTGATCGAGGGGGAGAATACTTGAGCCAATAATTTCTGAGTTATCTTAGAGATAATGGGATATTATCTCAATAGATTCCACCACATACACCTTAACATAACGGTATATCTAAGAGAAGGAATCGAACCCTTCTAGACATGGTACGGACCATGATGGCTTCTGCAGACCTACCAAAATCGTTTTGGGGGCATGCACTAGAAACTTCTGTTTATATATTAAACAGAGTTCTGACAAAATCAGTTGATACTACCCCATTTGAGATATTCTTTGGTAAGAGACCAAAGTTATCTCACTTGCGAGTATGGGATTGTCCTGCCTTTGTCAAAAGGCCACAGTCAGACAAACTTGATAGTAAGTCTGACAAGTGTTTGTTTGTAGAATATCCAAAAAAATCTTTTGGATATTACTTCTACCTATCCTCTGAAAACAAACTATTTGTTTCAAAGCATGTCGTCTTCTTAGAAAAGGAGCACATACTCAAAGGGGACAGTGGGAGTAAGATTGAACTTAGTAAAGTTCATGAAGATCAAACAACCAAGGATCAATCGTCTAACCCCACATCTATTGAGAGAAGAGATGAACCTTCTAATACACAAGACCCTCGTAGATCTAGTAGGATATGTGTGGTACCTGAGAGATATGAATTTCTCATTAGTGACCACAATGACATATTGCTCATAGATGAAGATGAGTCTACTACCTACAAAGATGTTCTGAACAGTTCAGAATCTGACAAATGGCTTGAGGCCATGAAGTCAGAGATGGATTCTATGTACGACAACCAAATATGGACTTTGATTGATCCACTCAAAGGAATTAAACCTATTGAGTGCAAGTGGGTTTTCAAGAAGAAAACGGACATGGATCACGACTAGTGGTGAAATGTTATCGTCAACAATATGGTATTGACTATGATGAAACCTTCTCGCCAGTAGCTATGTTGAAATCCATCAGGATACTCCTAACTATTGCTGCTCATTATGATTATGAAATTTGACAATTGGATGCGAAAACAGCTTTCTTAAATGGAAATATGACTAAGGAAGTGTATATGACACAACCTGAGGGTTTCACATCCAGTAATGGCACAAAGGTGTGCAAGCTGCATAGGTCTATTTATGGACTTAAGCAAGCTTCTAGTAGTTGGAATATCCGTTTTGATGAAACAATCAAAGAGTTTGGTTTCATTCAAAACATGGATAAGTCTTGTATATACAAGAAGATTAGTGGGAGTACAATCATTTTTTTACTGCTTTATGCAGATGACAAATTGCTAATAGGAAACGATATACCTGCCTTACAAACGGTTAAAGTTTGGTTGTCCAAACAATTCTCCATGAAAGATCTTGGAGAAGCAACCTATATTCTCGGAATAAAGATCTATAGAGATAGATCCAAAAGGTTGCTAGGTCTTTCGCAGTCTACATACATAGATAAAGTGCTAAAGAAGTTTAGCATGCATCAATCCAAAAAGGGATTCTTACCCATGCCACATGGTGTAAGCCTTTCAAAGTCGATATCTCTTAAGACAAAAGTTGAAAGGGATCACATGAGTAAGATTTCATATGCTTCGGTAGTTAGATCTATCATGTACGCTAGATATGTACTAGGCCCGATATATCTTGTGCTCTCAGTTTGACGTGTAGATACCAATCTGACTCTGGTGAGGGTTATTGGGCTGCTGTAAAGAACATTCTTAAGTACTTACGAAGGACTAAGAATATGTTCTTAATATATGGAGAATGTGATTTGAAAATAGATGGGTATACTGATGCCAATTTTCAATCTGACAAAGATGATTTCAAATCACAATCAGGCTACGTGTTTATGTTGTGCAGAGGGGCAATAAGTTGGAAAGGTTCCAAACAAGAGATTATTGCCAACTCTACGATAAAAGTTGAGTACATAACCGCTTCTGAAACAGCTAAGGAAATAAAGATAGAGAGAGTTTCTACGGATAAGAACATAACTGACCCGCTTACGAAAGCACTATCCCAAAAGAAACAGGATTGTCATGTTGAGTCATTCGGTATTAGATACATGAATGATTAGCTCTAATGCAAGTGGAAGTTTGTTAGTGTTGTGCCCTAGAGGCAATCACTTGTACATTGTATATGACACATTTTATTTTAATAAAAGGCATTATTTATCTTATAGTTTCTTTTGTTTACTTTAAGTAATATAACTATTCGATAAAGTCCCTAGTACAACACTGTATTAAGAAAATCATGATAGATATCATGATATGAGATTCCTACTACATTGGATGGTGTTAGTACTTAAATAGTCTCTAGTCATAGTATTAATGAGACAGGACATCATTAATGCGTTAAGACTAATATGTGTTAGACTTTCTGATTTGATCAGGCGGTGGTTCTCATAACCGTGAGTATTGAGATACTCAAAGTTAACACATGGATGCTTGTTAATGGAACAAGTTCATTGGATTACCTAACTTTGATATAATCACATAGATAACTATTTAGTGCCAGTGATATAATCTCAATATAGCAAACGTGCAAGTATTCTCAGATTTGCGATCTCCAAGATACTTTGTTTGCTGAGCTTTGTACTTTGATTCCAATCTACGGAGCTAGATCGAGGGCCGCCTATGAGATGGATATTGGGTACATTGTGAAATAAATTAAAGTAGTTAAGATGGTCAATAAAGGATTCACTACTCCTAATAGTATGGGTGAATATCTCATGGCCACTTGTAGAAATTACTACTCGGAAAGTCCTTGGCCAAGGCGATTGTGGATTGGAAACAGTTCCAATTGACACACATCTAGAGTAGTGGGTTCCTGATACAAGTACTATTGTATTCGGGCCAGAATTAATTCTGGAGGGAGTTGACACTAATTCCATACTCCAAACCGAATGAGATATTGTATAGTGAAAGGAGTTAATTGCACTGAAGTTTGTTATTGAAGGGTTCATGTCAAGCCACTTGACTTCCTAGACTCTTGGGTGGTCATGATGTGTTGCTAGATACCGCTCATGATATGAAAATATGGGTTTATTAATTGATGAATTAATAAACTAATCCTGATTAGAATTAATATGATTAAGTCTAATTAATTGTGAATTATTAATCTCAAAGACGTTTGGATTAATTCATGTTTGCTACCAATTGACTGGGAAACCTAATAGGTCACACACAATAAAAGATTATATACTCCAAATGTTATTTGATAACATAGAGGGGTTACTTGCGAGAAAGAGAAGTTGTTGTGGATAAATTATAATTAGTTATAATTTGTGGTCCAAGTTGTAATTATGAGAACTTGATATTTCCAATTACAATTAGAAAATTCTAATTATTTTAGAATTTTTTATTTTCAGTAGATTTTGGAACATATATTGGATATGCTCGAAACCTTAATCCAAGGGTGATTCACACGAAAATAGGAGCCACAAAACAAACGTCTTCTTCTTCTCTCTCTCTCTTTCTCTCTCGTTTTGCTGAAAACGAAAACAGCCCTAACCGCCATCTTTTTCTGCTAGCACAGAAAATTTTGGTGCCTGAGTATTCCTCTGCATGGATTACTATTAGAGATAATCACACACTGTAATTATAGTGGTTAGACATCCAAATCTCGTGGAGTTTGTATAAGAGGATTGCTAGATCGCGTCTCGACTTGAAGAAGATCAATTTTGTTCTTCAGACGATCACCCAAAAGTAAAAGTTGTTACCTTTATTATCATTATGTCTTGTTTTCCACACATATACGGGTCCTGGGAGGGTATCTTGTTTTATTTTTCGCTGCACCGTATAGGATACAAGCCTAAAATACCCAACAAATAGTCTATACAGCCATTCAACTTCCGTTCCAATAGTATTCAAAGCACATAACTCAGCCTCAAAAGTTCATCGAGTTTTTAAAGTCTGTTTACAAGAATTCTAGGCGACTGCTCCGCCATCTAATGTAAACACATATCCAGTGCAATCATTATTATTAGAGTTCTTGGCTATCGAACTTGCATCACTATACCCTTCAAGTACAGCAGGGAATTTCCCATAATGTAGCCCAAGGGATACTGTTCCCTTCAAGTACCTTAGTACTCTATCAAAGGCCTCCCAATGGGTCTGATTTGGACAACTTGTATATCTTGCTAGCTTAGATACAGAAAACGAAATATCTGGTCTTGAGCCATTTGCAAGATATTGCAAACTACCAATAATTTAAGAATATTTTAATTGAGACACAGAAACTCGACTT
Source organism: Voacanga thouarsii (assembly GCA_026120185.1). Lineage (NCBI taxonomy): Eukaryota > Viridiplantae > Streptophyta > Magnoliopsida > Gentianales > Apocynaceae > Voacanga > Voacanga thouarsii. The sequence goes on along the minus strand of JANUWF010001095.1, from coordinate 851,945 downwards.
TCATTCTTGAACAAAGCTACAGAAGGGTCACTTAGAGTTTTAGCAATTCTACAATTTTGATAGCCATATTTTTCAAGAACACTCTCAACATAGTGAGTTTAAGAAATAGTTATCCCCTTAGTTAAGCGAATCAACTTTAAGCCAAGAATCACATTTGCTACTCCCATATCCTTCATTTCAAACTTACTTTTCAAGAACGATTTAGTCTCATTAATTATCTCAACATTGGACCCAAATAACAAAATATCATCCACATACAGGCATAGTACAATACATGCATTACCTTTAACCTTACAGTAAACACACTTGTTATTCTCATTTATGATGAAGCTAAATGATAAAATAGTTTTATCAACTTTTCATGTAATTGTTTAGGTGCTTATTTTAGACTATATAGGGATTTAATAAGTTTACAAACTTTCCGTTCATTTTCTTTGCCTACAAATCCCTCGACTGATCCATATATATCTCTTCTTTAAGATCACCATGAAGAAAAGCTGTCTTCACATCCATTTGGTGGATGGTGAAACTATATATAGAAGCCAATGCAATTAGCATTCGGATTGTAGTCAAACAAGCAACAGGAGAGTAGGTATCAAAATAGTTTATTCCCTCTTTCTGTCTAAACCCTTTGGCAACTAATCTAGCTTTATACTTATTTATGGTTCCATCTGGTTTAAGTTTCTTCTTAAATATCCATTTACATCCAATTGTAGTGCACCTAGAAGGGAGATCTACCAGTTCTCATGTCCCATTAGAGACAATGGAATCCATTTTACTTTTGACAATTCCTTTCTAATGCCCTGCTTCTGAGGAAGTCATGGCTGCTTGAAAGGTTAAAGGTTCGTCCTCAACATTGTAAGTGACAAAGTCACTTCTAAAGTCTTTGGTTACCTTAGCTCTCTTACTCCTTTTAGGTTCTTCTAATTCCTCAGTTTGAATGTTGGAACTATTTGGATCTGCCCCCACATCTTTCATCCTTTCCACATGATCAGGAATGGAATTAGATGTTAAGGCTGAATCTAAAGTAGAAACATCTTGAGGCAAATCAGTTTTCATGGGAAACACATCCTTAAAGAATGTAGCATCACGGTATTGAATAATAGTGTTAACGTCTATGCCAGGTATTTCAGACTTAATTACTAAAAACCTCATAGCATAGCTTGTTTCCACATAATCAATAAAGATGGCATCAACAGTTTTTGGTCCTAACTTATTCCTCTCGTGTTCAGGGATTAAAACTTTTGCAAGACAACTCCACACACGAAAGTATTTTAAGTTAGGTTTCCTACCTTTTCAGATTTTAAACTTAGTTGCCTCTTTATATTTGTGAGGGACTCTATTGAAAATATGATAAGTGGTATTCAAAGCCTCACCCCACATATACTTAGGCAATCCAAAATTCAAAAGTAAATTATTGATCATATCTTTAAACGTTCTATTTTTTTCGTTTAGCAATCTTATTAGACTGGGGAGAATAAGGGGGTGTCTTTTCATGAATTATGCCATTACTTTGGCAATATTCAACAAATGGATTCGACCCATACTCTTCACCTCTATTAGATTTTAACCTTTTAAATTTCTTGCCAATTTGAGTTTCAGCTTCATTTTTAAATATAAGAAACTTTTTAAGTGCTTCATCTTTATGTTTAAGTAAATAAACATAGCAATATTTACTACAATCGTTAATAAAAGTAATGAAGTATTTTTTATAATCCCTAGTAAACAAACCATTGAATTCACAAATGTCTATGTGAACTAAATCAAGTATTTCTGAATCCCTTTCAATTGAATGATAAGGTTTCCTGATTATTTTAGCTTCCACACACACTTGACATTTGTTCTTCTTATCAATTGAATGTTTAGGGATAAAGTCTAAATGCATCATTCTTTTAACAGAATCTAAATTTAAATGTCCAAGTCTACTATGCCAAATATCAGTGGATTCAATAATATGTACCATAAGATAAACAGAATTAATCAGAAGTAAATAGTTCAACTCTTAATTTAAACAAACTATCTGACAAATAACATTTGCCAACAAAAGAATTGTAGTGCATAATCACTACTTTATTACATTTGAAAGTGAATTCATAACCCTCTCTAACTAAACATAAACTATTAAGAATATTCCTATGAACTGTTGGAACATGCTGCACCCCATGAAGAGAAAGAATACGCCCTGAAGGAAACTTCAAGTCCACGCATCCAATCCCCAACACATTGACTGCAGCTGAGTTCCCGATCTTCACAGTTTTTCCTTTAATAGGCTGGTAAGACACAAAAAACAATTTATCAGTACAAACGTGTACATTTGCTCTAGTATCAACCAGCCATCCAAGTGGCTCATAAATAGTAAAGACTTCTAAGTTAACAGAAACATACATTTCATCATCATTTGAAGTAATGATGTCAGTCCCAACCTCAATGGTACAAATCTCAATAAGGTGTATACTCAAATCAGCTTCCACTTAACTAGTGTCCTCTACTACCACATTAACTTGGGCTTCAAAATTTGATCCTTGTTTGACTTTGGACTTTTTAGACGAACAATTCTTAGCCCAATGTCCAACTTGACCACAATTCCAACAAGGTTTGTTCGCTTTCAATTTTTTCTTAGCTTTGACTTTTGTCTTGTTAATGTTTTTAGAGTTTGAATTAACCCCCACATTCCTTTGATTATTGTTCTTCTTTTCAATAGTCACTACATGGACATTAGACTCCACAGGTACAATATGACTATTCTTTCTATGTTACTTCTCAATGGATATTGATTTCATCAGATTGTTTAGAGAAATCTTCTCCGTCTTATGTTTGAGAGACATACCAAAGTCCTCCTAAGATTTAGAAAATTTCTCTATCACTGACATCACTTGGAACTTCTCAGGAAATTTCATATTTGTTTCATGAAGAGGGTGAATAATCAATTGTAACTCTTGAGTATGTTCAGTCACAGACTTACCCTCAACCATCTGAAACTTCAGGAATTTGGAGACATAATACCTTTTCAGACCTTAATCCTCGATATTATATTTTCTATCCAACTCATCCCATAGTATCTTTGTTGTGTATGACTCAAAACAGTAGACATCAAAGAGAGCATTTGCCAATGCTGACAGTATTGCCCCTTTGCCTACATTGTTCCGTTCATCCCATACAACAATCTCAGCTACTCTAGGATGCCTATCAGTTTATATGGGCCTGTCTACCTGCACTGCTGACAATAAGCCCCTTATGGTCAACCAAATCTTCATGCCTTGTTGCCAACGCTTGAAATTCTGCCCTGAACTAAATTTGTCTGGCAAACCATTCAAGTCAACCAAAGGCTTATACGAAGCAAAAGTAGTACCTAATGAACTGGCCATTTCATATAAATAGATAATTACAGAATAACTTCTTAAAGACTGTTAGAAATAGGGTACCTACGAGCATAGATAGGCAACTCAATTGAATTGAACAAGCACCGCCTATACCCGATCAGGGTTCTAACAAATGCAATTATCAAATATCAATGAAACCAGCAAGGCCAAACAGTCCAAGTGTAAAGTAACTAGACATAATTCAAAATTAATAGATAAGTCAATAATGGACCTGAGAGAGTTGCTCGCAGTTCCCTGATGCCGGCTCCCCCTTGACAAACTGCGATATAACGGACAGAAACGTTGATCGAATCACCAGTTCAATACTAATTTGTTTTAAAGAAGTTATTCGCCCCACTCCGGTGTGATGGGTATAGTGACTCTCCTTGTAAGATAAAACGGTCTCAGATCGCTGTCAACACACACCAATTGCGATCACCTTGAAAGTCTCCTCAATTCACCGGTCTCGTTTAGTAAAAAAATATGGGGTCGTAATAGGAAGAATGGAAGAGGCGATATTTTTTTTTTCTCTCAGGGAAGCAACACGAAAAAAAACAAAACCCTAGCGGCAGCTCTGTTCGTTTCCTTTTAATCTCGCCTCTAGGGAAAATCAAAACCCAATCCGAATTAGGAGACCCTAATTCCAATAAGATTTTATATTTCCTTTTTTTTTAAATTAGAGTTAATTGGGCCAAATAAAAAATAGATGAACGTGAAAACATGGCCTAAGCCCAAGCCGGGCCGAGTGGGCAACGCATCAAGTTATAGAAAAGCCTTTTAGTATATAAAGACTTCTACACTCCTCAATTTTTTTTCATGTGGGACTCATGTCTAACATGAGTTCCCAAATGGTTAACCACCCAACTTTAACAACATTTAATTATGGATTCCCATCATGAAAATGGCTTCTACCATAATCAAAACAATCTCTAACATGTCAATAATAACTCTCATTAATTATTTTAGGCTAACTAATCATGAGTTAAAAATTATTAACTCCCAAAGTTGCCATTTTCAACAAGAAGAGCCATCTAGGAGTTCAATTGTCATTGAAGAAATAGAAGCCCAAAGATGTAACATGAATGACAACTAGAATCTTCAAATGCTCGACCTGATGGACAACATTTGGGGGAGGACTGCTGGGAGAGGAAGCCTGTGATCACGCAGTAGAACTATATATCGAAAATGATAGAATGACATATGTGCAATAGGATATAATTGCTGGGGAAGCAAAAATCAGATCATAAAGATTAGGACAATAAATTATACCTCAAATGAAGATCTTAACTACATAGAAATTTGAACTACGAATCTATCACAAAATACTCTTTGAGAGAAATTTCTAAGTAACATAAGGATTACATTAATCTTTTAGCATATGCTATATCTAAGATATAGATTAATAATATATTTATAGATAAATTCTAAAACTTTAAATTAAATTTAGGGGAGTGGTACTTTTCCTTTTATTAGGAGAAGTAAATTAAACTTATTTCTTTTTTGTTTGATTGGGGTAGAAGGAAAGTAAATAAATTTTTTTTCATTATATTAAATTTACTATTATAGCAACTATATTTATTATTTTAATCATTATAAGGTGTAAAAAAATGATACATTTATTTTTTAATATTATTTATTTCCTAACTCCTCTAATTTAGGAGGGAAAGATTTACTGATGTAGAGGGGGAGTCCCAACTTACTTCTCTTCCACATTTACCTCCAACCAACCATGAGGTTTTTGCCATTTAAATCTATATTTACTTCTTCTCATCAAATATTTTTACTTTTGATTCCAGCCAAACATAATGTTAGTCTTACCTAATTCCTTATTGGGTTAGGATAAATAACTAATTAGGCTAATATTATTTTTAGGGCAAATAATTATTGTAACTATTTGAAAGTCTAACTTTTATCCTCTAAATATCAAACGATTTTCACTTGCCTTCAAACTATTAAATCGTCTAGACGATGTTCTTTCATTAGTTAACCAACAGTCATCTACTAATCCATCAATCATGTGATGTGCACATAGAATTATAAACGAATAGAACGTTCACAAAGAAAGCTTGTTTGAACTCATTCATATTTGAATAAAACTTATTCGATTAACATTCGATTCGAGTTCGAACAAAATATTAAATTCAAATAATAAATGAATAAACTCAAATATATTTGTGAACAAATCAAGTGTTCGTGAATATATTATATATTTTATAAAAATTAATTATATTATATTTTATAAAAAATATAAAATAAATGAATTCGAATAATTCGAACTCAAACATTAATTAAGTTTTTCAAACTAAACTCAAGTGAAATCAAATATTAACAAACAATAATCGAATTAATTTGAACACGAACTCAAACTCGAACTCAATTAATAAACAAATGAATTCGCACAATATTTGATTCTGATTGAACTCAAAGTAAAAAAATATGATACTTGATTCATTCGTATTTAATTATGGCCCTATGTGCACGTAATATTCTAAGGGTATTTAGGTCAATTTTGCATTACTTATTAAAAGATGTGTTTTTTAATTTTAAAAATATTTTTTCCCCTTTTTTCCTTTTTCCAATTCTTTCTTTTTTGCTTTTTTTCTTCTTCTTTTCCAACAAGCTGCTCGATTGAGTTGCGGTTCTACTATCGCCTTTTTTTTCCACCACCGTTACCATTTCTCATCAAAGATTTAGAGATGTGAATATGCTCCATTCAAATCTAACATAAAAAACATCTAAAATCTATTAGTAACGTCTCTAAAATCACAAACCCTTAAGTTCTTTCCAACACCAAAAGCTATAAAAATTTAAGAACCATGTCAAGATCTTTCCTGTCAAAATTCAACATACATATTGTCCTTGTTTCTTGAAATTCAGGGAATATGCTAATTAGCTTGACAACACTCAGCTCAGTCTTAGATGCCTCTTTATAAGCTTCTTCTAAAGCTAAGTTTAGTTCTTTAATCTTGCAAAGCATTTCAAGATAAAATGAAATTGGAATTGAGGAAGATCTATTTTGTTTGAATGGATGAATTAATGAAATTAGAATTGAGGAAGATCCATTTTAAGACGAAATGAAATTGGAATTGAGGAAGAAAAGAAATTGCATACCTTCTGAGCCTTTTTTTTTTGCATACCATTTAAGTTCATATTTTTATCCCTCTTGCATTGACTGATGAAGGACTTCATGGTCAAAACCATCCAAAATATTGTCAGCATCATGTGCTATTGATTGGAGCTTTTTTAACCGAATCGATCATCTCAAGTAATGCACAACAAAATCTAACGATGGGGAACCCAAAAAAAACTCATTATTTAATATATCCTTTGTTTTGAAATTTCCATGTTGCATGAAATTTTTGTCTAGATAATAGGGTTTTGGACATATTGAGGTTTCACAGTGGTAGGCAACAAATTATGGCGATTAAAAATATGTTTTTTTTTTTTCTATAGTAGTTGTTTAACAAGTTTTGTGGCTGAAGAAGAAGAAGAAAAAAAGGAAAGAAATATATCTAAATAAAAAATAGAAAATGATATATCTTAATGAGTAATGCGAAAAGACCTAAATATCCTTAAACATGTTATGTGTACATAATGTGATTGATCAAATTAACAAGGATAATGTCTGAATGATTTAATAATTTGAAGGCATGTGAAAATTAGTCGATAATTAGAGGGTAATTAAAGTTGAGTTTTCAAATAGTTTTAAAGTTAGCAGAATTATTTACCTTTATTTTTACCCAAACAAATAAATATTATCTTAATTATATTTGTTGAAGACATAATTAATTTGATTATTCTAATCGTTGTAGAATGTACTAGCATTCCTACATTAGGTATAACATTATTTCATAAACAAAAATGTTCCTTTAATTCCCAATGCGCGTGACTTTCTGGATTCATCACTAAATTGGAAATGAAAAATAATACATTAAACACCTTTAATATTATTTAGAACACTTAAATACACTTCCAAAATATATTAAAGCTTCCTAGATCATGAGTGATGCTTAGGGAGTGAAATGTAAACAGGGACATGATGAATTTTTCGGGAGTGAAATGTAAACTTTAAAGGAAATTTTTTATTAAAAAAATTAATTTTATTAAGACAAAATCAGAAATTTTAATTTTAATTTTTTACATAGGCATATTAAAACACAATGTATTCTTGACGCTCGACTTGTTCCTAATATTGGAGAACTTTCTTGTAATTTGCTAGGAGGGACATGAGGTTAGGGCTTCCTCTCTGTAATTTTATTTTATCTCAATAAATTAAACATTGGAAGATCTTTAGTTTTATAAACACTGGAAGGGAGTCATTCCTCATTTTGAGATATGAATATGACCTACGACATTGATTAGTTTTGTGTAAAATGACCTCTAAACCTTCACATTTTATAGCGATGATTTTCTAAATAATTAATAGACCTTTTTCAACTTCATGAAAGTATCTTTTAAATATTAGGAAAATTAGACAGAAGATTATATTGAAAAACTTAAAACTTTACTATTAAGATAACCAAAAAAATGAATTATAACTGCAATACTTGAAAGGTTAATGCGAAAGAAAAATTATGAATCAAAGAAGACAAAAATGTGATGATAAAATATAATAGAGGATTTTTAAAAAATAGCAAGGAGATTATATAGATTAAAAAGAAAGTCTATAACTGTTTGGACTCTTATAAATTATTTAAAAAACGCAAAAAAAATTATATGTTTAATAATAAGACGAATGAATTTTGTTAATGGTAAAAAATAATAAAAATATTTTTTAAGAAAATTAGAATGTTTGATTTCATTTTATTTTATTTAGAGTACATTAAACGTATCATACTTCGGTGTGATAATATTTTCAGATTATTAAATGTTTGGGTGTTTTTCAATTTTGCCCTTCAAAAGTTGAGTTTTTTTTTACAATTATACTCCTCTTTTGAGAAACCCTCAAAATTTCCTTCCAAAAGTTAATTTTAATTTTAATCATACCCCTCTATTACTTTGTAATTGACAACAGTTTGTCGACTGCATCTTAGCGATTAACTGAAATTTCTAAAAATATAAAGGTTTGAATGATAAATTAATAAGTTTTCCCTATAAAAAAGAAAGGTCAAGTTTGCTTTGCTTATATTGCTTGTAATATGTGAAATGTTATGAATTATTGGAATCTTTATTAATTAGTGGAGGCTCCACTAATTATGGATTTATGTGAATTATTATAGAAGATTTTTATGGATATCCACCATTTAGTGGAGACACCACTAATTAAAATTAGTAGAAGATGATGTATGCCATGATGTAATCCACTAATTAGAGCTCTATAAATAGAGCTATTCTCTAAGCTTGTAATACACCATTATTTTGTGAAAGAAATATTAGTGAAAGAAAGATTAGAGAAAAAATTGTGAGAGAAAGAAAGAGAGAAGTTTGAAGAGAAATTCTTGTGCAAAGAATAGTTAGAATTTTCTTAGTGTGTAGATTTTATTCTAACACTACCCTAATTTTATAACACGTTATCAACACGAGTCTCTACCGGTACAAAAGCCAGAAGACTAAGCACGAGTTTCTGCCGTTACCAAAGCCAGAAGACAGATGGCTGTTGTTAATGATGATGTATGCATTATTGATAGTGGAACTACACACACCATATTAAAAAATGAGAAATATTTTTCTGATCTCAAAATGGGAGAAATAAATATTTATACGATAAACGGTAGTACAAATGCAATTGAGGGTTCCGGAAGAGCTAGTATATTGTTGCCTAAAGGAACAACAATTATTATTGATAAGGCACTATTTTCCTCAAAATCCAGAAGAAATTTATTGAGTTTTAAAGATATCCGCAGAAATGGGTATCATGTTGAAACAAATGAGGAAAATGGGATTGAGCATCTTTTTATTACTCAAATGCATTTGGGTAAGAAATCGGTATTAGAAAAACTGCCGTCTTTTTCTACTGGTCTATATTTTGTAAAAATACATACAATTGAAATTCATCATCTAGTAAACCAGAAGTTTACTGATCCTATTACTTTTAGCATTTGGCATGACCGGTTAGGTCATCCGGGATCTACCATAATGAGAAGAATTATTGAGAAAACACATGGTCATCCTTTAAAAAATAAAAGGATATTAACATCAGAAAAATTCGCATGTACTGCATGTTCCCTAGGAAAATTAATTGTTAAACCATCACCAGTAAAAGTAGGAGCTGAAAGTCCTACATTTCTCGAACGGATTCACGGAGATATTTGTGGACCTATTGATCCACCATGTGGACTGTTCAAATATTTTATGGTCTTAATTGATGCATCATCCCGATGGTCACATGTATGTTTATTATCTACTCGCAACCTGGCGTTTGCGAGATTACTTGCTCAAATAATTAAATTACGAGCACAATTTCCGGACCATCACATTAAAAATATCCGTTTGGATAATGCTGGTGAATTTTCATCACATGCTTTTGATACATATTGCATGTCAATTGGGATTAATGTTGAACATCTTATAGCTCATGTTCACACACAAAATGGTCTTGCTGAATCTTTGATTAAACGATTACAATTAATTGCTAGACCATTATTAATGAAAACAAATCTCCCAACATCTGCCTGGGGACATGCTATTCTACATGCTGCAACACTTGTATGTATAAGACCAGCTAGTTATCATAAATTCTCTCCTTTGCAATTGGCTTTTGGATCAGAACCAAATATTGCTCATTTAAGAATTTTTGGGTGTGCTGTATATATTCCAATTGCACCAAACCAACATACAAAGATGGGTCCTCAAAGAAGAAAGGGGATATACGTTGGATATGATTCTCCCTCTATTATCAGGTATGTTAAACCCTTGACAGGAGATGTATTCACAGAAAGATTTGCTGATTGTCATTTTGATGAATCATTATTCCCTAAATTAGGGGGAGAACCAAAACAGCATAAAAATGATCTTGATCCGCGCACAAGCGCATGTGAACTTGAAGTTCAAAAGATAATTCATTTGCAAAGCATTGCAAATCAAATGCCAGACGCTTTTGTTGACTCCAAAAGAGTTACAAAATCGCATATTCCAGCTATAAATGCTCCTATTCGAATTGAAGTTCCAGTGAGAACAAAATATTATACCTATAGTCGCTTGAGTCAAAAACACGCCGGAAGCGTGGCCGACCTCTTGGTTCTAAAGATAAAAATCCTCGAAAGAAAAGAGTATTAACTGATCCGGAAGATCATATTGAAGAAAAGAATGATAAAGACCAAGAGAGAACCGATGACAAAGAACCGAAGTTGATGAAAGTAACATCGAAATTTCTATCAATTATACCACTTCCGGTAGAAGTTGGAATCGGATAGAAATTGTTATTGATAATATATTTGCATACAATATATCTCTTGATGTTACACAGGATAATGATGATCCTGAACCAATATCGATTGATGAATGTCGGCATAGAAAAGATTGGTCTGTAATGGAAAGATGCGATTCAATCGGAGTTAAATGCACCGACAAAACGTGAAGTCTTCGGACTGCAGATCCGAACACCGAAGGTGTAAAACCTGTTGGCTACAAATGGATATTTGTGCAAAAGCGCAATGAAAAGAGTGAAATCGTTCGATATAAAGCGCGATTAGTAGCCCAAGGTTTTTCACAAAGACCAGGTATTGATTATGATGAAACTTATTCTCCTGTTGTTGATGCTATTACACTCCGATATCTTATCAGTTTGGCAGTACATGAAAAGATAGATATGCGCCTATTAGATGTTGTCACTACTTACTTGTATGGAAATTTAGAAAATGATATTTATATGAAAATCCTCGAAGGATTTCATATGCACGAAGCATATAAACATTATCCTCATGAAAATTACTCCATCAAGTTGCGAAATCATTATATGGCCTAAAGCAATCTGGGCGCATGTGGTTCACACGTCTTAGTGAATATTTATTGAAAGCGGGATTTAAAAATGACCAGGTATGTCCATGTGTTTTTATTAAAAAATCTGGTTCTAAATTTGTGATATTAGCTATATATGTTGATGATATTAATCTTATTGGAACTCCTGAAGAGCTCCAAGAAACAATTGATTATTTAAAAAGAAAATTCGAAATCAAGGATTTTGGTAAAATCAAATTTTGCCTTGGTTTACAAATTGAACATTTGGAGAGTGGAACATTTATTCATCAATCAACATATACAGCAAAAGTGCTAAAAAGATTTTACATGGACAAAGCACATCCATTGAGTATTCCAATGATCGTCCAATCATTAAATGTGGATAAAGATCCTTTCCGACCTCAAGAAAATGATGAAGAACTCCTTGGTCCTGAAGTACCATATCTCAGTGCAATTGGTGTATCTTGCTAATAATACACGACCTGATATTGCTTTTGCTGTCAATTTATTAGTAAGATTTAGTTCTTCACCAACACGACGACATTGGAATGGAATTAAACAAGTTCTTCGATATCTCCAAGGTACAATTGATCTCGAATTATTTTATTCAAATAAAACCAGCCCAACATTGATTGGTTATGCAGATGCTGGTTATTTATTTGATCCACATAAAGCACGTTCTCAAACGGGCTATCTATTTATATGTGGAAATACTGCTATCTTATGGCGTTCTACGAAACAATCTATAGCAGCTACTTCTTCAAATCATACTAAAATTATAGCCATTCATGAAGCAAGTCGAGAATGTGTATGGCTAAGATCCATGATTCATTATATCCGAGAAAGTTGTGGATTATCATCAATCAAAGATATTCCAACTCCTCTTTATGAAGATAATGCAGCTTGCATAGCTCAATTTACGAGGAGGATATATTAAAGGAGATCGGACAAAACATATTTCACCAAAATTCTTCTTTACTCATGAACTCCAAAAGAAATGTGAAATTGATGTGCTACAAATTCGGTCATGTGATAACCTCGCAGATATTTTCACGAAGACTTTACCGATTGCAACATTTGAGAAGTTGAGATATAAAATCGGTATGCGTCGGTTTAAAGATTTAAAAGAATCATCTCATCAGGGGGAGTAATAAACAGACATATAGAATAGTGTACTCTTTTTCCTTCACTAGATTTTTTTTCCCACTGGGTTTTTATCTAGTAAGGTTTTAACGAGGCATATTCTTTATGTAATGGATGGACATCCAAGGAGGAGTGTTATGAATTATTGGAATCTTTATTAATTAGTGGAGGCTCCACTAATTATGGATTTATGTGAATTATTATAGAAGATTTTTATGGATGTCCACCATTTAGTGAAGACACCACTAATTAAGATTAGTGGAAGATGATGTATGTCATGATGTAATCCACTAATTAAAGCTCTATAAATAGAGCTATTCTCTAAGCTTGTAATACACCATTATTTTGTGAAAGAAAGATTAGTGAAAGAAAGATTAGAGAAAGAATTGTGAGAGAAAGAAAGAGAGAAGTTTGAAGAGAAATTCTTATACAAAGAATAATTAGAATTTTCTTAGTGTGTAGATTTTATTCTAACACTACCCTAATTTTATAACATGAAAGATTTTGTTTTTGTTCATGTTTCTAATTTTAGGTAATATTTTAATTTGCTATCCAATCTTCATAATTTTAAATATTTTCAGCCAACCCCTAAGTTATATGGTCAACTTATCATTTACTGTTGAAAAACTAACAAGTGAATGTGATTGAAAACTAAAATTAACTTTTGGAGGGCAAAATTGATAATTTCTCCAAAAAAGAGGTATAATTGCAAAAGAAATTTGAATTTTAAATCAACCAAACAAATGAATCATATATATATATATATATATATTCGTTTATATTCCAACTCGAATTCAAAAATCTAATACTCGATCCATTCGTATTCGAATAAACTCAATCAAAATTATAACCGAAGTGGCAGGCTGAGCGTTGTCCGCAGCCAAATCATGTAAAAATTAATATTACAACACAGCCAAGAGGCTAAAATTTGAAGGGGGGTAGGGGAATGTACTCAAATTTCCCTTTGTTTCTTAGCCATCCCCCGAGCTATGACCATTTAGTATTTGCAAACAAGAAAATAAACAGATTGGTAAGTTCTGTCACCATCTTCTACTTTAAAGATTGCAAGGGTAAAAAAAAAATTGATATCACCATTATATAAAATGATTAAATGCAAAATCAACCTGTAGCTGCTTTGTTTCCCTTTCCCGCACCATACCCCATCTACCTAGCAACAGCAGCTATTAGCTCTGGACAATAGCTGCTCGTCCTATTCTATAGATTTTAATACTTTTACAGGTTCGGAAATACAATTCCATTCAATAATTAAGGTTTCAGGTACCACCAGTTATACAATATGCACATGCAGTAACATTCCGATTCCGCTTTTGAGAAGCTTAATGGACGAAGCGCAATGAGTTCTGTAACCACATCTACAGCTGCAAACAGATTGCTCATTTTACCACATGAAGCCGGGCCAACATTTTCGCTTCCTAAGCCGATGACAAATGGCACTTTGAAACAAAACCATTTTTGTTTAAATCAGGTGTTGATCACCACCCAGGATTATAACCCAAGCTGCAGGAGCATCTTCAGCAAGTAGTCTAACCATGATCCATCAATTAAGGCCCAAATTAAGCTGCAAAGTTTTTATATAAAATCAAACCTGAGCACAAGATAGCAGCTGAAATCAAATTCGAATTGAAGCCTGTACAACATATTTAAACCAAGCTTGAATACCAATTGACTCCATTTGATTCGCTTACACCCCTAGTCCCAATCACCCACAGAGAATTCAATCCCCAATCTGGATATTTCCAGAAGGTAATAGGAGCAATTCAATAGTGCATGCTCAAGAGTTTCTTTGGGCCGGTTAAATAAGATTGTTTGCAATTATCAGATTCCAGTCCTCAGTTTTGCTAGTTAAGGCAACTAGAACACCACTAAGCATTTCCAAAGAAAAGGACATATTTCGAGAAACCACTCCACAAGGCCTATCAAATAATCCTTCTACAGGGACGCTCACCAAAGATGTGTTGCTTACCCTACATTCCATTAGCAGTCACGTTCAAATAGATTAATTCAATTATTAACTATCACCCAGTCAGTCCACTTTCCAGTCTGCTGATCATACTTTATTCCAAGAGACAATGAAAACTCACAGTTAAGGGGAACGGGAAAAATGGCTTCGTGGTTCTGCATAATGTGGAGTTTGTCATTTCCAACACCCTTTCAGCAAAATTAGCCTAAATTCTAGCTGTTGCGTTTTCCTATGAGGAAATGCCTAATAAATATACACAATGTGTAAAGAATTTTCTAATAGCAAAAGGATAAAGAATTCTTGAAACTAAAAGGGTATTTCAGAGAACAATTAATCCCCAGGACTTCTTAACATGACTAAGAATGCAATGAGATCAAGAGGCAACATTCAGTTTGCCCCACACTTTCTGTGGGTCACAATACAAAAAACTAATGTAATGTGATCATTCAACTGCCCGATCAAGACACAGTGGAGCTTCTGCATGTAGAGTACCGTTTTTTGTAATCAAGTATGACTATTATATAGTGATACAAAAATATTATATTGCAATAGAACATGCCTGTCATTTTCGATAAGTACAAAAAGATAAAATATTTTTTTTAATGCTAGATAGAGGTGGCAGAGGAAGATAATCTAGACAGTTAGACAGTGAACCATACTAGACACCTTTTGAAAACCAAAAAACATCAGGGAGTAGTGTCTGAGACAAAATATTACTAAAACACACTTGTAAAAGCCTGTTAAAACCAAGGAAAAATGTAATATTGACATCTCTTAAAGGATGTGATGAATTTAGCCAATATAGTGGCACAGAAGATCTGCAATATCCATTTATTTAAGTGGAAGAAAAATCACCTCAGAAGCGCCTTGATTTCTGTTGTGGAGGGTAACCAGTCATTCCCATTCCTGGATCTTTTCTTCTCATCTGTAACCGCACATTGAAACATGTATCAGAAAACAAACTGAACAACCACAACACAGAAATATATAGTGCATATATAGAGAACCTGCTGCTGATGAGCCTGGGTAGCAACACCCCGCTGCATTGGGATGCTGCCTGGATTCATCCCACTACCCATTCCAGCTTGAGAAGTCAGATTATAAGCAGACATTCCCTGAGGTTGCATCCTTTGCATCCCGACCATAGGCATAGGGCGCGGAACAGATCTTGGCATTACATGAGGACCACCCATGCCACCAGAAACTGCATTTCCAGATGATACCTGCTCATATCAGGAACTATGTATCAGGAAACCTTTTCGCATGAAAAGCTATCAAGTCAAGGCTGTATGAGCGGAGAATTTCATTGGAATATATGACTATGATGCAATGACGAATCTGGGAGTTGGGGGGGGGGGTGTTGTTGGCGTTCAGCCCTCCGAAATTTTTGAAAGACCATTTCCTATAGAAAAATTAAGATTTTTCAGAAGAATCCTTCTACATTTTACCTTTGCCAGCCCAGCCCCGCACAACCACCCCCCCCTGGAAAAAAAAAGGACCCCTCCTTACCAGGTTCTTTCCTATAGTTTGCTCCCCCAACCCCAAGTTCCTAGTTCTATCCATGCTATGAAGCAATAACTTTAGAGAATCTTATATTTGAGGCAACAATTGTAACCAAAAATGGTTCCTAACAAGACACAACAAAAATTAAGAACATCAAGATATATGTTTGCTTCATGTATGAAGAATTTGAATTAAAGTTTATACATAGTATATTGAACGGCTCAAGTTTAACTGCTGCCTGCCTTCATCTGCACATGTAGGTATGGTAGCATAGAAGAATTTTTCCAGTAAACAGGTCAATAGTGAATCTAGATCTTGGAAAAACATTTTAAGTTGGGAATTATTAGCTGTTTTCTTACCATTTGTATGAAAGAGGAAACTACCCAAGATTAGGGAAGTTAGAGAAATCCTGATTTTGTGGTACTTAAATTGGTCCTAGAATTTCCATCTATTCTTCCTCTTTAGGAGCTTAATTAATCCTAGAATTTCTTTCTATTTATTTACATCAACATTTGTATCAGAAGAATAAGAAGACATATATTAAGTTTTTCTCTTCTACTCTTAATTTTCCTCATGGTATCAGAGCCATGAATTACAAAGCTGCCTGGGTTGGCTCTAGATCTGCTTCTTCTGACGCCACCATTGGTGTCAGAACATCTGAAGAAAGCTCCCAGCCATCTCTGATTGCACCCATGGCTGAAATCATAAATTAAATGGTAAAAACTACTTAAGAGTGGTCCAAATCGGTGCATATGGTGATTGATGGCAAGGGAAAACTAGGTTATTTGAATGGAGAAGTCAAGCCTCCGGCAGCAGATGATCCAAAATACCGCAATGGAGATCGGAAAACTCCATGGTACTGCTTAGCTTATTAATTCCATGGAACCAACTGTTGGGAAGCCTTTCATGTTTTTACGAACTGCCCGTGATGTTTGGAAGGCTGTTAAAGAGACATACTCTGATCTAGAGAATCATTCTCAATTATTCGAGTTAAATACTCGAGAGTGGCTGATGCAGCAAGGTGATAGAGAGGTACCTCCTATTAAAGTGACATGATGACTTTGTGGCAGGAATTGAATATGTTTGAAGATGAAATATGCGAGAATCTAAATGATAGTGCTTGGTACAAGAAGGTTGAACGGAGTTGACTGTTTGTATTTCTGATAGGCCTAAACAAAGACCTTGATGAGGTCCAGGGATGAAATTTGGGAAAGAAACCTCTGCCATCTATCAGAGAAGTTTTTTCTAACGTACGGAGAGAAGAGGCTCAAAGACAAGTGATGTTAAAGGGAACAGAAGACTTGAAGGCTGATCAAGTTGGTTCAGCCCTTGCAGTCTGCGGGTATGAGCAACAAGGAGAGAAATGAGGAGGCAAGCAGAGGCCATGGTGTGATCATTGTCGAAAACCATGGCATACACGTGAAACCTGTTGGAAACTTCATGGAAAACCCGCAAATAAAAAGAAACTTGGTGATGATGCTCGGCTAACAAGAGATAGTCAGGCCTTCCAAGCTAGCACTAGTAAACTGGAGCAGCAGTCACCTTCAAAACCTCTTCCTTCCACCAAGGAACAGATGGAGCACCTGTGCACGATGTTTCAATCCCAATCTATAGGAAATCCGAGTTCATCTTGTTCCTTAGCCTAGTTAGGTATTTCTTTTACCACAGCCTTCACCTGTGTCAATCTAAATACCTCCTGGATATTAGATTCAGGAACAGAGAGTCATATGACTGGGTCCTCACGGTTGTTTTCTTCTTACATACCTAGTGCAGGAAATCAAAAGGTGAAGATAGCAGATGGCTCCGTAGCCACAGTTTCAAGGAAAGGGAAAATTATTATTTCTCCTTGTCTTGCTCTAAAAGGTGTCCTTCATGTTCCTCAGCTGTCCTATAATCTATTGTCGATCAGTAAATTAACAAGTGATCATAATTATCAGATTAAGTTTTAGTCACCTCATTGTAAATTTTAGAACTTAACCTCAGGGAAGATGATTGGGCATGCTAGGCAAGATGGTGGCCTTTACCTCCTCAATGGTACGAACTTCGGAAAGCAAGATCTGACAAGTTTCAATTCTATTTCTATTTCTAGTGACAGTGAGATTATGTTACGGCACTTCCGGTTAGGACATCCAAATTTTCAGTATTTAAAACAGTTGTTACCAATTTATTTATAATTAAAAATATTGCCATTTGTCAATGTGAAGTTTGTGAATTTGTTAAATATCATTGTGCCATTTTTTCACCTCAGCCATATAAAAGGTCAAAACCATTTACTATGATTCACAATGATGTGTGGAGTCCTTCAAGAGTGGCAACTTTTTCTAGAAAACACTGGTTCGATACACTTATTGACCCAAAAAAAGAAAAAAACCCAATCCAAGAGTACATAAATGCATTTTTGTGAGCTATCCAACAAATCGAAAAGGGTATAAATGTTATGATCCAGTTCCTAAAAAAAAATGTTTGTTTCTATGGATGTTTCTTTCTTTGAAAGACGATCATACTATTACACTTACTCCTCTTCAGGGGGCGAAGATTAACTATGAAGAAGATACATTTTTAAATGGTTCTGACTTAACTATTGATTTTGAAAATGTTGATAACAAGGTTTTACCAAAAATAAATGAGGAAGGGAATACAAATGAATTAAATGATGGAAATTTGCAACAACCTCTTATAGTGCCATCTTTGAATCAAAATTCTAAAACAACAGAGACGTGTGTGAAATGATGGAAAGGCCTTGCATATTTAAAGGAGTACCAAGCACAAAGGAAAAGAAACGCTGTCTTACAGCATCACCAAGAATCTAACCAGGGTTTGGATCATGAGATCAATGTGCCTTTAGAGAACTCTAACAAAAATACTCCAGGTAACTCTAAGTCAAATTCCTCAAAGTCAGAATGACCTTCCCATTGCTCTTAGGAAAGGTGTTAGGTCTTGTACTAAACATCCTTTGTCCCATTTTATTTCTTATAACAATGTGTCACCCCAGTTTCATGCTTTCATGTCACAAGTGTCCAATGTGGTTACTCCAAGTAATGTACAGGAAGTTCTAAATGTTCCAGAATGGATGAAGAATGCCACTTGGGAAAGAGTTGATCTGCCTCAAGGAAAGACGATTGTTGGCTGCAAATGGATATTCACTGTGAATTATAATTCTGACGGATCCCTAGAACGATACAAGGCTCAACTAGTAGCTAAAGGCACAGACTTATGGCGTGGATTACTCAAAGACCTTTTCTCCAGTTGCAAAATCAAACACTATCCGTGTGCTTTTGTCTCTTGCTGTAAATCTTGATTGGTCTCTGAATCAATTAGATGTGAAGAATGCTTTCCTCAATGGAGACCTCAAGGAGGAAGTCTACATAGAGGCACCACCTGGTTTTACTAAGCAGTTCAAATCCAAGGTATGTATGTAGGCTTAAAAGATCCTTATATGGTCTTAAGCAGTCACCTAGAGCGTGGTTTGAAAGATTTACTAAGTTTGTGAAGGATCAAAACTATAACGAGGGACAGTCAGATCACATCCTCTTCACAAAAGTCTCTACCAAAGACAGGATCTCGATTTGATGGTCTATGTAGATGACATAATTCTGACAGGAGATGATGAAGAAGAAATGAGCTAGTTGAAACAAAGTTTGGCTAGATAATTCGAAATCAAGGATTTGGGGCAACTAAGATACTTCTTGGGCATGAAAATTGCTAGATCAAAGAGAGGAATAGTGGTGACACAACGAAAGTATATCTTGGATCTCCTGAAAAAAACGTGTATGAGTGGGTACAAACTAGCTGACACCCCAATAGAAGCCAATGTGAAGCTTGGAGAGGTGAAAAATGGAGTTCCTGTGGATACTGGTAGATATCAGAGATTAGTGGGGAAGTTAATTTATTAATCCCATACTGGACTAGACATTGCGTTGTTGCGAGTCTTGTAAGTCAATTCATGCACTCTCCTTGTGAGGAGCATCTTGAGTCCGTGTTTCGGATTCTTCGATATTTGAAAGCAACTCCAAGGAAAGGCCTGCTTTTCAGCAAGAATGGGAATAGAGGAATTGAAGTCTATACTAATGCAGATTGGACAGGTTCAGTGACTGATAGGAGATCAACATCTGGATATTGCATCTTTGTATGGGGTAATTTGGTTACTTGGAGAAGTAAAAAGCAAGGTGTTGTCACCAGAAGTAGTGCAGAAGCAGAACTTTGCTTGTTGGCTGAGTGTGTGAAGTACTTTGACTAAAGCGAGTTCAAGAAGAGATTAAAAGATCACTTAATCTCCCTATGAACTTGTACTGTGGTAATAAATCAGTCATCAGTATCATTCATAATCCGGTTCTACATGACAGGACAAAACATGTTGAGATTGATAGGTATGTTATAAAAGAGAAGCTGAAGAATAGGGTAATTTGTACCCCTTTTGTTCCAATTGTGAAGCAGGTAGGACATAACTTAACCAAGGGCCTGATGGGACAGCCATTTGAGCTTCAAGTCAGCAAGTTGGGCATGATTGACATCTTTCCGCCAACTTGAAGGGGAGTATTGATAAGTTAGGAATTATTAGCTGTTTTCTTACCATTTGTATGAAATAGGAAACTACCCAAGATTCGGGAAGTTAGAGAAATCTTGATTTTGTGATCCTTAAATTAGTCATAGAAGTTCTCTCTATTCGTCCTATTTAGGAACTTAAATGAATCCTAGAATTTCTCTCTATTCTTCCCGTTTATTTACATCAACATTTGTATCAGAAGAATAAGAAGAAATACATTAAGTTTTTCTCTTCTACTCCTCTTATTTTTCCTCACGAACTAAGAAATTGCAATTGCATGCAAATGGCAAATTGTATGACAATGTGCACTGCAAGCAAAAACAGCGATGCATTCTTCAATAATACCATGGCAATAAAATGTACTTTGAAAAGATCATTTCCCAAATATTTAAAGTTTTCCATCTTTCACTGACACAATGAATTGCCACAGAATTACCACATGAAAAACAAAAATATAAAATAAACCCTTTTGGAAGGTGCACCTCAAGCAAGTTTGAACCTTGTATCGACAAATTCATTAGATGAGAGAATGAGCAAGCAGAGCCCAAAGGACTGGAGCTTTGCATTTTCAAAAAGGGTAAGAGATGCTAATGAATACCTAAACATTGCATATCACTCAACATTCTATGTAATACATTCTTCTTGTAATGTCTTAGAGCTCTGAATAAATGGGATAAAGTGATGGTGTGATTTTGAGACAATGGATAGCTGGCAGGTTCTCAATTCTAAGGCATCATCTAAAAGGATCCAAGGAGATCATGTTTGGTGCAAGGTAGCATCTAAAAATAACTTTCATTACTAGAAAAAGGTAATCAACCTATTAGGACTGGCTTTCAGGAACTATTTTCCATTTTTTAAATTAGCTACAGTAGAAAAATCTATTTGGGTAAGCTATTTTCATTGTGTTTCTGAAAACCCAATGCCAATTTTGGGCTCAAATAGAAAATAGTTCAAACTAGCTTTTTCTTTCAGCTTTTAACTATTTTTCTCCGTAGCAGGCCACTTTCACTTAAATGTGGCTGAGCAATCAAACCTCACTGATGGCAAACTCATGGGTAAATTCTTTGAACCTAATCCATATCCCCGCATTGCTTTAGATATTCCTCCCAACACCTATTCTCATCACAGTGGTCCCTTCCTTCCAATCTCATTCTTCTTCTGCCCATTTCTCTCTCTCTTTTCTCTCCTGCCTCTCTTTTGCATTCCCCCTCCTTCCCTGGCAAAACCTACCTGTTCTCCCATTGATACTTTCTTTTGCCCAAAATCCCCTTTCTTTCTTATCTTCTCTCATCTGGGCCCTCCTCCCTATTCATCCACATCTGTCTATTCTCTCAGAGGTCCTGATCTTGACAGAAAAGCAAGGTTGTAGATTGTCATGGTGGTGGAGTAGGTCTTAATGATGAGGGTGTTGTAGGGCTGCAGATCGAAGTGAGGGTGGGAGTAGGTCATGGTCTTTGATGGTAGTGCAGAGGCATAGATTGTGGTGGTGGTGGCGGCACTATTGATCATGGTGGTGGCAGCTCTATTGATCATGGTGGTGGTGGTGGCTGTAGCCTAGGTTTTTCATACAAGTGGCAATATCAGTGATTGATAAATAATTAAAACTGAAGGGAGATATTTGATTGCTACCATCATCAGAAAAACGAAGTGTTAAATAAAGGGCTTGCACGATCCCTTGGTTGCTGGATGTAGATGGGTAAGGATGGTGGGCAGGTGAAGAAGGTGAAGATAGAGGAGGATGGCAATTTTGAGATATAAAGGTAAGAAAGAGAATCATAATTTTCTAGTAATAATGACATTAATTTCTTTTCTGAAATTATTGAAAAATTATCTGTATCTCTAAATTCAAATGGATTTTCGGATTTCTTAGTCTTAAAAATGCCTTTCTAAAGTACACCAGAAAATATTCTCAAAAAAGGTACACCAGAAAACATTTTCTAAAAAATTTAAAATTGAATAGCCTGTCCAAATGCAGCCAGTACCAGCATATATTGAATGTAAATCTAGATGGACAACGTCTCCAGACATCCATAATGCATAAGCATACAAAGAACATTCGATTGAGTGATATCATGTTCTGCTGTAGTAAAAAGAACACCTTCACAAGGAAATTCTACACAGATAACTTAAAACTGGTTCGAGAACTAATGGCAATAACAAAAACCAGAGAATTCATTAGCATACCGGTTGAGAAGGCTGAAGACTGATTGTACCCTCAAAATCAGTAGAAGTGTCCACGGGTCGAATTGGATAGTTCACCACTTTCTCTCCAGGTTGGGGTGGCACTAGTGCACTGATGGAAGTAAACTGTTTAGCTGAGGAATATAGTATAGACAACAATCTACTTTCTACTGTTCCTTCTATTCAGCAAAGCCCCTATCCATGGTATCGGTCAAGGCTCCTCTCCAGTATATGAATATCAAATGACATGTTTTGATATTTCTAAAAGATTGGAAGATCTCTAGTGTTATCAAAAATGGAGAGAAGCCATTCCCCAGGGAATGAAACCAAAAAAGAGAAAGAAAGGAAAGAATAGGAAAAAGCCATAGGTTCAAAAGGAAAGCAAGAAAAGCCATTTAACTTGTTAAAAAATTGATTACAATATAGATTGCAAATTTAAATGGAGTATTTCATACTTGCGGCCTGGTAGTGGTTCTATCCGGAAATACCTGCAACAAATGGAAAAGTCAGTCTCGAAAGTAAAAGAAGATAATAACTAAAATTTGATTATACTTCAGATAACCATCTAAGTTTTGTCAGATTACAAACAACTGAATGAACAAGAGAGGAGGAGGAGGAGGAGGGAAGCACAACAGGTGATAAAAAAAATTAAAAAAAAAAAACCTACATGCAAGAATTTTAGGGAAGCAAAAAATAAAAAAATACCGAACCCATACCATCTCGATGACAACCAATAATTAGGTAATTTCCTAGCAAGTTAATCAAATTAGTGGTTCAAGGAGTTTACTTTCTGTTACCAGGGTCATAAGATTAAGGGTAAATTCCAAACTATTACTCTAAACTGTGGGCGATTTGACAATTGAGTACCCCTTGGTTAACACAAGATAATTAGGGGCCAAATTTCGGGCGTATGTGCACCTTTTTAAGAATTTTTCAAATAATATACTTCTTTTCAAAAGGTACTCCTATAAGTCATTTTATACATTATAAAACAAAGAAAAAAAAAAGAATTTTCTACTTCTTCCTAACCCTATCTGCCACCCTTCTCCCCTTCCTCTGCCCACTGCAGCTCACCACTCTCTCACCACCTCAGCCCAACCAGCCACTCCCTCTCACCCCCATCAACCACTGCCCACTCCTCTTCCCCACTGCCTATGCCACTGACACTCTCCCCCAGCTGCTGTCTGTTCTTCTTCCCTTACTCCTGTCACTGCTCACTTCCTATTCTCTCCTCCCTCACTGTTGTCTATTCTTCTTCCCCTACTCATCACTCTCTTTCTCTTCCTCGCTCTTCATGCTGCCGTCTCTTCTTCTTCTTCTTCTTCTTCTTCCCTTCTGCATGCTGCCACCACTCCCTCTTGCCTCCACCACTGCTCTCTATATTTCTCTCTTCACCCCCTCTCCTCTCACTGCTCCTCTCTGTGCCACCATCTCTCTTCGTCATCCTCCTCCATCCCTTCTCTCCCACTTGAACATGATTTTTACTCCCTTGAAATCTTGATCTGTCAATTTATCAAATCCAAATCTAGAATCTGGATCAAATAAAGATAGAGGTGAGCTGCCACAGGGATGTGCGTGGCTCTTGATGGGGTGAGAGAGAAAGGTCGGTTGGGCCGAAGCGGTAAGAGAGGGGGGAACTGCAGCAGAGAGGAGCAAGGATGGTGGCAGCTAGGGTTAGGAAGAGAACAAGATTTAAAAAAAAAAAACAAATGTTGACAGGGGTATTTTTGAAAATAAGCACTTAACATCTGGAAATTCTTCAAAAGTTGCACAGTTGCCCCAAATTTGGCACCCATTTGCCAAGTGTTAAATAAGAGATAATTGTCAAATCCCAACGATTTAGGGTAGCAATTTGAAATTAACCCTAAGATTAAAGATACTTTTTAACCATGGATAGGGCACTATGAAAACAGAGCAATGCAAGTCACAGGAACCTCCATATTTTTGACACATCATAACATTAGCAGGAGAATATTGAAGATGGCAAAGGAAATATAGAACACAAGAAAGCATAATTATCCAATATTAACCCCATATATTTCAATCCACACCATTGTTTATTTGTTTTTTATGTGCAAATACTTATTGAGCGATTCTATGGACGGTGAACATATGGTTCTTTGGGACATCATAAGATTATGTTTAACCATTCTAGGCAAAGCAACTAAGGCCCTACTCTCCCCAGTATTCAAAGCATTCTTTTCTGCCGAAACTTAACTTCAACATCAAAGTCATGACACCAACAAAAGTTTAACCTACAATAAACCTCATTTTATTAGCAGTTTCAAGTTAGAGTTGGGGGGTGGACATACTCCACTGAATGAAAATTCAACTTAAATCTCCTATTTCATAGTTCTCACAAGAATCAATACTTTCTTATTAACCTGGTGGGAAGTCAGTGCTGCACCTACAGGATACCTCTCAAACCACAATTTTATCTGTCTCACTCAAAACTTGTACTTCTGGATCAAAGACCCACTTAGTGCAGAAAAAATCTGCTTTGAACAAATCCAGGTTGCATCACTGATTTGTTTCTTTGCTCGCTTCAGCCAGATGTAATATCATATTTCGTGAAATTAGAAGAACTCCCAAGGATAAACGACCAACAACCAAATGAGCCAACTTTCACCAAACTGGCAAGATGGTGAATGATGTTCCATTCAAATCCAACTAGATTTGGGGAACTTCCTTCACTTAGGCTTGTTTTGGTTCGCGAAGGGGAGGGGGAGAGGAAAGGGGAGGAGGAGTGGCACATTGTACTTCTACTAGGGGAAGTTAATGTATTTACTCTTATCCTATTTGGTTGGAGTAAAAATAGGAAGGGAAAGAGGTTAAAGAAGAAAGAGAATAACTAATTTAATTTACTATTTTATCCCTCACTGTCTATTTTATTAAAATTTTTAATGTTAAAAATGTAGTTAATATTGTCATTATTACTCCCACTTTATTTTCTCTCTCCCAATCCCTCCAAATTGGGAGGAGAGGAAATGCTGATGTGGAGGGGGAGTGGTACCCCCTCCTGATTTACTTCCCCTCCACACTACATCCAACCAAACGAGGTAAATATCCCATTCACCTCCACATTTACTTTCCCTCTTCATTTACTTCCTCAAAACAGTCCAACCAAACCAAGCCTTAGCAAGAAAGAGGACCGGAAATTGTCAATCATCATTCAAGAGCATATGCGTACTCTAAGGTGTACACACTCGGTGCCTACAAACTGAACAAAACATATGATTCATGTAAGGCAAACTAGGAATCCAAACAGGTTGAATATTACACCTTTTTATCCCTCAGAGTTTAGGCCTTAAGTTTTAACCACTATGGACATCATTTATGAAGTAGTTTTCAATTCGTGTTTTGATATAGAAAGATCTACCTATTCACAGATCCACAATTTTCCCAAATGGAACACCAGAACACTCCTTAAGACAAGTCTATATGGACATTGACCTCTTCCGAATTGAGCGCCCCCTCCCCCCCCCCCCTAAAAAAAAAAAACAGAACCCACACATTATTTGATCGAAAGAAATGCAACGTAGCAACCTAGTTATGATAAACAAAATGAAACACACAGAGGGGTGGTGCAGTCAAATCATCCCCATCCCACATGGCCATGCCAAAAAGAAACATTAAATCAACTATAGACTTAACACAAAAATTAGAAGGTTCTTGTTCAACAAATGGCAATACCATCTACAAGAACAAAATATAGCCATACAAATCACAAACTTTGTTCGACTTTCTTGACATGTTATAGCTGAAAAAAGCATTAAAAGAAGACTGTTCATTAATTAGACAGCCATGATCTAAGCGACAGATTTCAAGAGGACAATTTCATTGTCAAATCCAGACATTCAGATGACCACAAACAAGTTGCCAAAATGAGACATAAAGGGAAGCGAGGGAGATACTCATGATCAAGAGCCTGTGCTGCAGTTATCCTCTTTCGTGGATCATATCTGCAAAATAATTCACAAAGAAACCAATGATGCATAAAAAACATTAGCGAGGAAAGGAGCAAAAAGGCCAGACCATCAGAGCATCCATCATACAAGAAACTACAAGCTACAAAGCTAACAACAGAATTTAATATAGGAAGTTATTCGTGCAACGATATCAACATCTAGCAACAAATTTGGGGGGAAAAAAAGATGTAAGTATGCATTACTTTGGATACTTTCTGTGTTAAAAAATTTAAAAAAAAAAAAAAAAAGAGTTAAGGTGGCTTTGAATGATCCACTTAATTGCAGTCTCATCTATGTGAATGGTAAGATATACAATGTTTCAGGGATGAATAGAAGTGGTTGGCTAAAGATCAAGGCCTATGATCATTCAAACTCCAGAAAGGAGTTAGGTAAACTTTTAACCTTTCATGGTAAGCCTTTTAAAATTCATTAGAGAACAAATTTGAGCTCACATTTTTCTCAAGCTCATGCACCAACAAATCACTCTGCAGATAGTTTAACAAAATATGCAATAACCAATATAAGCTAAGAGGAAACCACATACTCAAGCATCTTTGAGAGGAGATCATAGGCAGGATTTTTAGGAGAGAGATGAACAAAACTGTAGAGTCCAGCATTGTCACTGTCATGAATGGGACAACAAAAGAATGAGTATTAAGAAATATGTTCATTGCCCACCGCAAAAGATTAAAAGTTTTTAGCACATACAAACTACAGCCGAGAAATTTAAAGAAACCAACAAGATAAGGAATCCTACTACTTAAACCCTTGAATGTGTTGCACATCAGCAAGCCAATGTGGAAGATTCACAAGGGTTGGCCATTTTTCTTGTGTGGGGTGACCTGGTGGCAGTGATAAAAATTCTTGAGTGTACCAAAAGAATAAAGTAATTAGCAAAATTCTGCCTCAAAGTATTTTATTTGTCTTAGAAAAGTTCCAATTCTTTTTCGTCAACCTTTTCAGTACCTAAACAATATTTTTTTTGAAAACTTTTGGTCTCGACCACCAGCTCCGTCACCGGCTCCTACAGTTTTTAGTCACATGTAGACAATGTGCAATATTTTTGAGGAACATATCTGCCTCCTTTTCAACTTCAGAAGGCAAATGAACGTTTGTTGTGGAGAGAATGAAGATAAAATGGCAAATCTGCCCCTCAAAAATATTGCACATGGTCAGCACGTGACTGAAATCTCCAGATTCTGCTGCGGAGCTGGTGGCTGGGACTAAAGTCTTCAAAAAATATAGTTGAGGTACTGAAAATGTTTAAAAAAAGACTTGGGATTTTTCTAAGACAAACAAAATAATTTGAAGATGAATTTCTCCACTTATTCAAAAGAATATGTAAGATAGAGGATGACAAAAGGACTACCTTACCTAGGACCTTAAATATTTTGTCAAGTTGGTCAAGCTGCATAATCAACAGAATAATTGGGATTAAATGACAGTCAGAAAATGCCTATCCTATAGTAATTGAACAGACAGCACATACCAAGAGTGTCATATCTAAAGAAAATAATTTTCAAAGCTACAATCTGCTTAGTAACATTTTAGTATATGCCAAATAATATTAAACCTGAAATGGATTCGGCGTCCCTTTCACTTCTTGTCCTTGAAAAAGTGGTTTCAATGTGAGGAGCTCAGCAAATATGCACCCAACAGCCCACATGTCTATTTGCAATAAAAATATCAGTAATGAAAATCTAAGTTTAAAGATTGAAATGGGAACAATGTGAAATATAGGGTCAAAGAATATACCAACAGCACTAGTGTAGTGTTTTGCACCAAGGAGCAATTCAGGTGCACGGTACCATATGGTCACCACAACCTATCATTCATCACTTTAACATATCAATTACAAAAATACAAAGAGAGGTGCTACAGTTAGCCAAGAAGTAGCATAGACAAATATTTTTCTAAATAACAACAGTCATAAGAAGTTTTGATCCATTCTTGACTGCTGCAATGAAGTTTAATGGATATCAAATATCCAGTCAACTTATGGAAAGGATGGATCAAAGCATCTAATTTCATAAATATTATCCAATTAGGCTATATGGAAAATTTATGGCATAGCACATCAACCATTTCCTTTCCCTTGAACAGAAACTAGAAACATTTTACAACTTGCATAAGAGTTTTCACAATTATATCATTGCTTAACCACATCATCCAAATACTCCACTGGGAGCTGTTAGTGTGCGTACCACATATACCAACTAAATCACAATTAGGTACCTCAACATAGCCTATTTTATAAAGAAAGAAATGAGTTCAGCCAAAAATATATCATGTTTTAGGCTTACTGCATTAGAAAAATAAATTTCATTAATCACTAAATCTAAAGGCTCAGGAATAAAAGGATACATATTTAAGCTTTTGTACATGACATTCTTGACGAACTCATCTTCTTGGGTCTTAACAATCAAAATTGCTTACGCATGCTACATGAGCATAATAAAGTGCACAAAACTTTACCAAGGCTTAAAGACCACTCAAATACGGCCAACATAGCCAATTACCAGAGTTAAATCTTTGATAGTGCTCAGTTGTAAAAGGTCCGATAAATTCTACCAGTAGCCTCACAAAACCTCTAAATTGAAAATGATGGAATATCAAGCCGCCCATTCCCTCCGCCCCCAACTGAAACCTAAACTTAAAAAAAAAAAAAAAAAAAAAAAAAGAAGAAGTAGGAAACAGAAATGGAGAGGATATTGAAAAAAGCGCAGGTGTGTCCTACCCCATTTTCAGATAATGGCTTCAAAGGAGCTTGGTAAATCCTTGCAAGTCCAAAGTCAGCAATTTTTACAACTCCTTGTTCTTCTCCTTCACCCATTACCTAGTGAAAGCAACAAGAAACCAGCAACCAAAGTGAATAGCTTTATCCTGAGGACATGTGTAATTATGCTTGAGCTAGAGGCAGAAATTTTAGAAATGTACCAAGATATTAGATGGCTTTAGATCTCGGTGCACAATCCAATTACTGCAGTAAACACTCATACATGAGAGAATTAGTTGATAATACAAGTATTGAGAGAAAATGGAGAAGAGGAGGAGGAGGAGGAGATACATATAACTTGGTGGCCTAGTGTTGTGTAGAAAAAGAGGGAGGACAAGCTAAAGCCAAGATGTTAAAAAAAAAAATTGATAATACAAATATAAGCTAATGTCAGGTGTCAAAAAGATTTACCTGTGAAGATAATTCAGACCATTAAGCAGCTGCCACAACAATGACTTAACAGTGTACTGATTAATTGACTGATTAACCTTGTCCCTATGATGTCTAATGATTTCCTGACATTTTCACCCCAAAAAAAAAAAAAAAAGGAATAGTCAAGAGATTGTACTTAACTGCCAACAAAAAGAGAAAAGGAACATGATTCACTTTAGGGAAAGAAGAAGAATAAAGAAAGAGAGAAAGAAAAAGAAAAAGAGAGAGATACTGAATGATCAAACTTAGTACTTCCATTCCAAATCGAATGTCTTCGTTTCCATTTCACAATATTCTGTCTATAGAGTTTAGTAATGTCCAAGCTCATTAGTTTACCCCCATCTAGCTGAAATCAAGAGGAAGAACCAGAAATAATGTCCACTTTCCTAAAGTGAACATGCTTTCCAATCTAAATTTCCACATTATCCATCCTAGTTAAACCAGAAAGATAGTGGGAGCCTTATTGCATACAGGTTCAGTAATACTTCATTTAAGGTTTCTTCCTTCACCAGTTCAGAAAAAATGTGGTTGGAGTAATACAAACTATGGCATATGCAAGCATTAATAACTGAAATATTCATGGCGCATGGAAATAGACAAAAATATGGATAAAAACGAACTGAATGAAAAGCACAAACAATTGTTTTAAAAGGGGATTTAAGATGCATCAGTAACTCTTCCAACAGAGAACTCCACGAACAAGACTTGAACAAACAGTTGCTAGTACAAGATATTATCCATCACATAAATGGCAAAATCAATTAATGATGGAATCATTTAGTTTTGACAAACATCCTAGTTTTAGCTTAAGTTGATAAGCCAAATATGTTAAATGGGTATAAGAAGGCATATTAAAGGTCTGATGTTCATATACAAGGGAAACCTATCTTGTCTTCCTTTCATCATCTGCAAATGCAAATATGTTATTACATATTGAAGACAACCTATTTAATGTGCACGATACATACAATGGCAGATATAACCAAACAAGGGAAACAGATACTCACATAAAGGTCATGTTCAGCATAGTCAAACGCCAGGTAGAGTGACATGTCTACATGATTGATGTGCACGTTCACAAGCTTTACAACATTCTCATGGTTTATCTCCCTCAGCAACTGCATCATTAAATTGATGTTATATTCACCGTTGCATGAATCACAGCCAGCACTTATATAAAAGGAAAAAACCAGAAAGATTATAACTAGGATACCACTCTTATTTGCCTAAGCAACGTTTCAATATCAGCTCGAAAAAGATTAAACAGCTTCTAGGATCCCTAAGGATGGATGAGTTTTGGACATTCTTAGCTCAATCTTAACTACTATGAAAAGAAACACAAGTTTCCTCTTTAGTGGTTTTTACACCAATAATGGCTTGTCCTTTGTTAGACTTCAGGAACAGTTTCAATTGAACTCTGAATGCTAAAAGCTAAGACTATATTTTGATTGAAGTTTAAATTCTAAGGAAAGGACTTGCTATTTAAATTTAAGAATTAAAATCTATAAATAAATAAATAAAAGAACACCTCCAATTGGGAAGCATGAAAATAGGCAAATGTATTTCAACTTAAATCTCAAAAAAAAAAAAAAAGAGATTTTAAAAACGGAATACCCCTGTTCTCCAAACTAAAAAAAAATTCTTTGCATCCTTTACTTAAATTTATTTTTAAAAAATTAAAAAAGGCAACCATTACTCCCCTTTTCTTCTCTTCTTCCTTCTCCCAATCCCAGTGGTCAATGCCATCATTGCCTCCCCGGTGCCATCGCTGTCGACACCCACCCCTTCCTCACCGATTCTCAATTTTCCCGCCTTAACCAAACACCGCCGCCACTACCCCATTCTCTACTAGACATCTTTCCCACCTTCCTTCCTTATCTATCCTCTCCCAACTCCCAATTGGTCAAACCCTGCCCCTTGCTCCCCACAGGGCCACTGCCGCCTCTCCTCTCCCTCCCACTTACCTCACTCAGACCCGTGATCCACTCACTCTCAATCACCCATCATCTCTACCGTGTCAGCCACTAGTGTCGATTCCCCTCACTCCCACATGTGAGCTTCCAATTGCAAACTCAAATCTTAACCACAATTGACATTAATTTTGATAAATTAACAAATAGCAGGGGAGAGATGAAAGAAAAGGAAGAATAGCATTGATTGGGCTCTTAGATTTGTTTTTCAATTTTTAATCTCAAGAAAAAGTACCTGATTTCCCACCCTCCCAAACATGAGCTCCCAATTGCCAACTTGAATCTCATTGAATCTCAAACACAAGTGACACAGATATTGATAAATTAACAGATAGCAGGGGAGAGAGGAAAGAAAAGGAAGAATAGCATTGATTGGGCTCTTAGATTTGTTTTTCAATTTTTAATCTCAAGAAAAATAATCAGATTTCCCACCCTCTGAAACATGAGCTCCCAATCAAACACAATCAACACGGATTTTGATAACTTAACAGAGAGCAAGAGCGAGAGGAAAGAAGAGAAAGAACAGCATTGATTGGCTCTTAGATTTGTTCCTCAACCCAGATATTTTAGTCTCAAGAAAAAGTATCCAATTTCCCACCGTCCCAAATATGAGCTCCCAAATTGCCAACTTGAATCTCAAACGCAATCGACATTGATTTTGGTAACCTAACACATACACACACATATGGAGAGTAGCATTGATTGGGCTCTTAGATTTGTTTTCCAATCTAGATATGTCTCAAGAAAGCGCATCTGCAATAGTTTATAATATTCCCTTCTTAAGCATCAAAAGACTAATCCAAATTTAAGCTATTCATGCACAACCAGCTTGTTTCTTAATTTGAAAATCCTTTACAATTTTCTAGACTTGTAATAGGAGAAATACTCCAACCACTTTTAACTTCCTTCCAAAGGAAATTGCAACAACAAACTGAGATAAAACATGTTATTCTATAATCTGTACACGTAAATATTCGAATTCACTCCAAATGCAAGTGCATATAAAGTGCTTTTCAGGGAAAACATATATTTCCGAAACATTTTCCATTTACTTAGCACACTTTCAACAAGTCAATCACTACACGAATTAGTTTGATACCAAAATGCCAATTTTTCTCTTCCTTTTTTTTTTTTTAAGTCATAAAACTTCCTATACAGTAGATAAAGGAGCAAAGCCAAGTGCAGTGCAAAGGCCTTCTGGGGCTTAAACCCCAAAACAGAGCACTCACTTTACTAGGTGCTTGCTTTCTGTGCACATAGGTTAATTTTGTGCCAGAAAAAAAAACTAGCAATCATGAATCCTAAGCAAAACACAAGCTCTTGAAGCAAAAAAAGGTACAATGACCTATCCACCACCTTCTGTTCGAAGGATCGTTCACTTCTTTTAAGTATTTGCATTGTATTTCCTTACCCAATTGAACTTAACCTCAACATGGTACATACCTACAAGTATTCATACTGTAGCTAGTACAAAATCATACCCCCGAAAGTGTCATTCTTGATGCACCTACACTATATCTCAAAATTTTCTCACTTAGTGATGCAATGAGTATCAATAATCAATGAATAGTAAGTAGGTATTATGCTCCCTTTCAACTAAAAGAAAGTCTAACTGTATAACAAGCTGTCATATATGCAAGTAAAATCCAAACACCTCATACCTGTTAATGGCAGCAATCTCCTGTATTTGATTTGCCCTGTCTTTAAAGATGTAACCAATCAAGATACACACTAGCACATATATGTCCAACTAGGCACGGCAGATTTCAATCTCTAAAGCACAAGCTTTTTTGTCATGCCATATCTCATACTCCCTTTGTCCGGAATTGAATTTTCACATTTTTGTTTTAGGATGTCCATAAATGAAAGTCCATTTCTTTAAAATAAACATACTTTCCCCTTAACATCCACAACTAACCATGGGAATACAAACTCCACTAACACATGGATCCAACCACTAATCTCTCTCATTAATAGGCATAATTTGATAACTTATCCAGTCAAATGCTCTCCTAATCCTTGTATCAAGTCAAAATATGACATTCAAAATTCAAACAGAGAGTATTTCAGATCATTGTCTCTCCACCAGCACAATTTTACCCACCACTAATTTGTGTGAGGTGGTACCCCCAATCTGCTGCAAACAGAAGCTGGTTCATCAACAACCCAAACGGAAAAAAATGAATGGAAAAACGGCACCAGTTACTCCGTCTAAATGTGCCGACGCCACCACTTATGTGTGTTTCAAGAGACCATATGCGAATGAGATAAGAATACTAAAAAAGCAGAGAAATTTACCATGATTTCACGAATTGCTGTAGGAGAGACGCCGTCGCCATCCTTGGACTGCTTAAACTTCTTGATAGCAATGGATTTGCTGCGATTTGACTTAATTTTCGCCAAAAACACCAACCCATATGTCCCCTCCCCGATCTTCCCTATCAGATCGTACTGCTGCAGCCACTCCGGCCGATTACTACTGCTATTATTATTATTTGCAGTACTACTGTTGCTATTAGAATTCGAATTGGAGTGCCCTCTGCTACCGCTTGTATTGCCATCTCCCATCTTTATCTTCAAATCATAAAAATTCACTATAAATTACCGACTTCTTAGGATTCCTCTTCCTAAGGCTTTGTGTCCGCCTTCTCTCTGCATCTTTTTATAGGTGTTCTGAAATTTGAAGCTGAAGACAGCCAAAAATCACAGAGTTTGGTAACTGCGCAGGTGCAATGTTCTCAAGTGCTTGCTTCCTCGGTCGGGGCTGGGTTGGAGTTTTGGCCAACCTCAAACAACATTAGGAAAGGTGTTAATGTCATTTTGGTCCTCTAAACTAGGGTTAATTACAAACCCCCCGGAAATCTAGGCTCCATCTCAAATAAATACATGTTCTTTTAGTTTTGTTAATTGGTCCCCTCAACCCAGATTTTGCCCAAGTGATTTGGAAGGAGTTAAATGGTATAAGTGAGCTGTCTATAATTCTTTTTAATGTTGATAAAATACAAATTTTTCTAGGTTTTGTTCTCCATCTTTAATTGGATGTCTCATTTATTGTTTACTAAGATAAATAAATTGAAAAAAAATCAAATTTTTTTTATATAAAAAAATCATTTTAACACTTATATAAGATACAATCGAGGTTTAAATTTTTTTTAATGATGTTATAAAATTATAAATTTATTTAATGATATTCAAATAAGAAGGGGAAGAAAAGCTTGATGTCGAGGATCGAGATAGATCACAATGGGAGGGGAGAGGGAAGTTAAGAATACAAGCAATTGACTATGAAATTTTAATCTCAAGTCAGATCATGGAGTTGTGAGGTAGGCACCTAGAATTGTTGTTAGAATTGTTGTTAAAGTGGAAAAAAGGAACAAATAGTTGAAGTGAGTGGAAACAATATTATGATCTTAAAAATAATTGTTACAATTGTCATCATAGTAAGAGATGGGAATATTATCGCAATGCAATAGTGAGTCAAGGCACAATCTTGCTTGGAGACACTAACTTGGCAACTATGGCTTGACTTTTGATTAACCTAGAGTGGCAAAGTTCTGCCATTGCTCCCTTAAAAGGATTACGTGTCAACTTAAATAGTGCTTCATTATATATTTTTTTAAATAATATAATTCATTAAAAAAAACATAAACAAATTATACAGAAAAATATCGTAGTCCATAATAATAAAAAAATATCACATTTCAAATTTGAGATAGGTAAAATATAGGACATAGAATATAAAACAAACAACACTACAACAAAAAATTATTGTTGTGACATAATTTTAATAACACATTTTTTTTAATGTTAAAATAAATAATTATTATGATATTTACTTTCCAATACGTATTATTATATTTTGACTGGTTTTTCTTGGTATCGTCTAGTTATTTTGGTTTGATTTTATTTCTTCGGTATTTGTATAACCGGGTTTTTGAAGGGCAAATTTGGCGGGCACAGGGTGGTTTTTTTCACATGTTGTGTATCGGGCTGTCTTTTTCTAATGGCAGCTTTTTCGACCTTTTTGTTTCATAGTTGAATTTAATATAATAATGGTTGTTTAGTGTTTTTGCACCAAAAGCTATTAAAAAATTAATTAACATAGTGATTTAATAAAATATAAAAGGACTTTTATATTTTTTAGAAATTAAAAAAGTAAGTACTACAATGATTTAGTGAAATATTATAATAAATAAAATAAGGGTATAAGGAAAAAAAGAGCATAAATACATTTTGAAATTCTAAGGGCCACATATATTTGGGAATAAATATTTTTTGTAAAGTAATAGATTTTTCAAAACAGATGGAGTAATATTGTTCGACTGTTGTTGTCCTAGGACTTTCCTCTGTCGTGGCATGAAGAAACGAGGTTTCTTGCTGCTGGACCATTGGATACCACAATATAATTGTGTTATGACTTGTGAGTTTAGGTAACAAGGCACCCTTTTAGATTCTTGCAAATGTTAATATGTCACTGTAAAAAATTAGATGGTTCTTTGCAACCTAAAGTTTTAACATAAATTAAAGTTATTTCAAGATTTTTGACGTTCTGCAAACTTGAATTTGCAAGTTGTTATCAAGCAATGATGGGAAGGAAGAGCAATAAAAATTACCTTAGTTGGAAATAATATGTGGTGCAACTAATGTGAAGTTAAGCTTATTCTTTTAGATAGTTTGCAACACACATTTGTTTGAGAAGAACTTTAGTTTAAGTTGGAATTAGCTTGTTAGAAATTTTGCAAAGTACCATTTGCCCCATGATAAATACAGTTGTAAGTTTATCGAGTTTGCTAAGAAGTTGTTTCATTGTGCAGTGGGCCTAATTGTTCGCACTTTAGAGTTTGGAGATGGAAACATGTTTATCGTTTAGGAATCTCTCTACATGTTTTCTTGTTTTCTTTTTTTTTTTCCCCTTTTTTTTTTTTTTTTGTTTGGTGTTTGGGGGTGTTTTGTGGAGGTGTGCCATAATGGGTTTGGAAGCAAGTTTTTATTCAGTTTTGTTCATTTTGCTTTTGGTGTAAGGGGAGCTTTATTTAATTTTATGTGTTTAAGTTATTGAGGAAAGAAATTTTCATGCAAGCCTAAGTGCTCTAGTTTATTGAAATACATATCTAAATCTTCCAATTTCATCATCTATTGTATGAAACTATTTGCTTTCCATCTTGATTGCTTCTTAGTTACCATTCAGGGTTGTGATACTCACATCCAATTCATTTTACACTGGAGATTAATTTTAATAAAGCAGTTATGTCTAATATTTTTTTAACATCAAAGGATTATATAATACATGGATCCATTAAAATAATTATCTAGAATCAGTGATCATTTGGAATAAACCTAGAAAGTTTTTCCCTCTCAATGAAAGCTAAAAAGGATGTGGAAGGGTAGCATCCAAGAAAATAATTGCAAATGATATTTTGGTAATGGTTTTTCCACAAGTAGGATTGATGCAAGAATATTTACCTTGTTTGTTGCAGAAACTAGGACAGATAAAGGGAGATCATTACACTGTTCATATCTCTATTAAGTCTTTTTTTCTATTTTCAATGGTTTGTTGAGGAAGAGTAGATAATTTAGGTAAACCAGGAATCTTTAGATCGGTGCCTCATTCTCAGGTTATAATCATATGTGTACTTGATATCCCTTCCTAATATGAAATTTTCTCATTGGTCAATTCTTCTCTAAAATTGGAGGATTTTTTAAGTTTGATTGATGATATAACATTGTATTCTTTAACTATATTGATGTAGCTTTAAATCTAGATCTTCCTTTTCTAGTTTAAAAAAGAAATTAGTTGTTGAAAAATCTGAAAATTCTTGTAGACATTCTAGTATTTTCTAGCTATACACCTTTTTAGTTTGCATGAAATGTACTCATGCTGTCAAAAATGCAAATTGTGGTTGATTTTACTACATCTTGGTGTGGACCTTTGATGGGGATCAAGTTTACCATAAAGACCAATCACAAGAAGGGGAGTAACCTTGCATGGGACAATATGTGCACCAAGGGAATTCAAGAAAGCTTCCAAAGCCTTCACAAAACCAATTTTGAGGATGGAGGAACTTTGGAGGGAAGTTGAAGGTGTCTAAGAGTTCAATTTTGATGTACAAGAAGAAGTTTGACAAGAAATCAGGCTAGTGTAAGAAATGGAAGAAAAGGGTGAAGAATGTGCCAATCAAGACTCTTATAGCGAACCGACGCCAAATGAGTCACTGAACCAGTGCCTAGTTAGAACAATAGCATAAGTCAAGGAGGATAGAACAGAACCAGCATTGGGTGGGCCACTGAACCGGTAGCAGATGAAACAATAGCAGAAGTCATGAAGGATAGTGGATAACTAGAGCCGGATGGTCCACAAAATTGGCACTGCCCCTAGTCTAGAAGTTAAATCGACGCAGTTGTCATCGGGCCAGGAATTGTAGAACAATGTTTTTTCTTTAGTTGACCGATATTTTAAACTTTGTAATTATCTTTTAAGTCCAAAACTTGTATCCCTAAACTTTTGCTAGGGCTTGTGTAGTAGAAATACATTTTTGTGATTTGACAAGACAATCAACTCATACATTATTTAAAACTTTGAAAAGAGGCTTGAGAAGTGAGACCTCCTTATTCATCTTTTGTTCAAGACCACACTAAGGGATTAGTCCACCCTTCATAGAGTCTCTAAAATCTTAAGATAATCTGATTTGGTTTTCTTCAATTGGGTCTTAGAAGCTTTGTTCTTCTTTGGTTCTATTTTTGAATTCCAATTGAGTGCCTATAGTGTTCTACTTCTTTATTCTTAAATTCCTTTGTCGTTTCAAGGGTATTGGGTAAATCTATAGTAGATCTAACTACTAATCTTTTGGGTATTTGAAACTTTGATCTTCAAGGGTTTGATAGATTGTAGAAGGATAGCTCTATTTCTCTTTTAGCCACTAGAATTTCTTTATTTTGGTCCATTGATATTGCTGAGGTTTAAGGTCAATTAGCACCTATATTCACCAAGAAAAACCACCTAAGCTCATAGCAAACCTTGCCATTTTATTGCTCCATTCCTGGTAGAGTTGGCAAAGAAGCGACCCACTGTTACCTTCATAAAAGTGATATGGATGAATTGAAGGTAAATAAGAAAGACTGAGCATCTTGCATATTATGAACCTTAATTGGACTCGCATGTACATTTTCCTTGTCGCCTTATTTTCTTGGCACATTGTCATTCTCACCTCTGCAATATTTATGGTTTTCTTGTTTACTTTTCCTTTTTACCACTTTCAAATATTTGACAATGAAGACAAAATTTTATGTTTATGTATTTAAAAGGAATGAGTCCAATTAATTAAGGAAATTACCAGCATTAGTGTTTTTAGATCTTACATTGTTAATGCTAAAAATCCTAAAGGAGTATAATAATTAAGTTCCTTTCAGTCAGCCTCATGTCCTTTACCTCGTAGAGTTTATAGTTCATTTTTGCCATTTCCGTTCACTAATTAATTTTTTTTGCTTGTATAGCTCTTCACATTTCCTTTTTTTTTTTTTTTTGCCCTTTTCATTTTTCATGTTTGGAGTGGTATGCATCTGGGAATTTGATCTGCTAAATTAGGTTTGATTAGAATATTTCCTCCTTGCATTTGAGGGAGAAGGGGCACAAAGACCTTAGACTAATATTGAGATATTTATTTACCAAAAAAAAAAAAACACATTATATAGGTCATTGTTAGACTATACTCTCTCAATTCACAAATAAATATTTAGACTTTTTCGTTTATCAACTACCATAGTAGATAGGAATTATTGATCACTTATAGCAATTTCAAAGATGATGTAATTTGTTTGTTCTTTTTTTGCATCTTTGCTTGTATTTAGTTTTCACCTTTCTATAATAGATAGATGATGGATGAATCTACCAAGAAATAATTTTGGGCATTTTATGATATTTTCTCATTTCTTCTCTTTTTGGTTTCGATGCAGCCTGCACTATCACTGTATGATAATTTTCTTAAGATCAGCCATGTGTTCAAGCTTCAGGTCTATAAAAGATATGTTTTTGGTTTTCAATTTGGTCCATAAATCAATTTCCTTCTTAGCTTCACATGGATATATTTTGGTTAACATACTTAAATGCTTGTTCTAAGTTAGAGAAGTTTGCTAAATCTGCTAATTACTTTGAAAGCTCTTGACAACTGTTGAATCTATTTTGCTGATTATTGCTTGCTCTATCTATTCTTGAATGAATCTATTTTACTCCATCTTTTGAGGCTGTCAATGGATTTTGATAAAACCATAGTGAACTATTGAAAAGGACTCTAAGGTATGGTGGTAGAGTTTAGCTATAAATGTCTATAATAATAATAATAATAATATGAATTATCCCTTATGGATAATTTTACTTAAAAAAAAAAAATAAGACTATTAGACATTTACGTCTTTGACTCTTCTAATTTTACTACATTGGATTGAAGATGGAAAGGAGATTGAATGACAGGCAGTTTTTTTGTTCCTCTGGGCTTCTTTTTTGTTGGCGTGCATTTCATTGTTATAATATATTTGAGGTGCATTTCATTGATAATTGCTTCAATTTGGTAGTAGAGTATTTACAATTCCAGTTTATTATTTGCTCAAGGAGATTGGATATGATTATTGCTGCACCGTTGAACATGTAAATGGATTTTAGTCAATTTATTCCTTCTTTCCTAATTATAATTATTATTTGGAGAACTTTCATATATATATATATATATATATATATATATGTTTTACATTTCATGAGAATAGGTATGAGTTATGTGATACACAGGTATACAAAGTGTTCAGTCCCAAGGGCCTGATATTATTATTAGAAAATGATGATAGAGGTATGTCTCTTTTCCTAACTTCAGTTGTGTTCTTGATGGGTTAAGGAGAAATTTTAAGTTTTACTGGAAAGAAAGCTAAACAATATTTGATTTTTTCTACATAGGAGTCAAACTTGATCATCCCTAAAATTAGCTGCACATATTAAGTTCAAATTGCTATAAATTTTGTAATTTCCTTGAAAAGTTTCTAATGGGATGTTGATGTAGTGATATTGCATTGAATATGTTGGGTGATTTTTGGATAAATTATGTTAGAATTTAATGCAATATGAGCTTTATTTGGACAATTTACTCTCTTTTGTAGTTATTTGGTTTTTCCAGGGGGCTTAAACGAAAAAACATACAAGTTAAGAGTTAAAGAAGTAAATTACGAAAAATCACACTAGGAGAGTTCAATCATGTGCTGGATTTAGCAATCAAGGGCCGACTTAGTCATTTGCAGCTAATGTTTGATGTTTGATGAGGATGTTTAGATATTCCTTAGTTTATTTTACATGTAAAATTTTAAACTTTTGCACCTAGTCATTTAAGAAACCATTCAAAATTTCCTTCTCCTAATCTTGTTAGGTTAATAAACTCTCTGCAATGTGCTATCCTTAGTGATTGAATATCAGTGTGCTTTTAGTTTGCATTATGAATCTGCTTTCTCTACTATGAGTTGTCATTGTATACAGTTTCCTTCATAGAAAGTAAGAGACATTTCAGTAGTGGAGATGCAATTTCCTTTCTAAAATACTACTGGAGTGAGTTTAGGTGAACAACGGGAGCTAATATATGGCAAGAGTAATTGGTTGAACATATCTTAAACTTCAAATGCATCAACTTCAGTAGAAAAATACTGCTTCACTTGTTTTTCTGCTAACCTTTTTCCATTTTCCCATAACATGCTGGATGGATTACTTGGGAATTTTTGATAATTTAAGCAGTATGGACTAGTACCTATTAATATTTAGTGCTTGCTAAGAGTGGTACAGCTGTTGCTTCAAAACAATTAAAAACAAAGATGATATGCCTGCTTTATGCATATCCGTATCTATGAAGCTTTATGTTAAATGGAAGGAAAACCAGAAAAGAAAGGAATACATAAACTCTAGATGCTACAGCTTTGTTGTGATCCTTTTTGTTTTTTTGTTTTTTTATTTTTTTGTTTTTTTTTGTGCGAGGGGGTGGGGAATAGCACACAAAGCAATGCTTATTGTAAAAGAGAATGAAACCCACATTAAGTTTCAACAATGTGAATACAATGAATTTCCTTTGATTTCTTCTCCCAAATGTAGGCAGATGCCATTTTCTGTTTTCAGCATGAGTATAGACCAGGGAGTTGGCCAATTTTTATAAGATAATAACTCATTTTAGTATGAGTGTGAACTAATTGCATTTCCAGAATTCATGTGCCTGCCTATATGTTAGACTAAAACAAGTATAGTAGTCACACATTCATGTTCTTTTAGCCTGTCTTTTTTCCCTGGTTAATGTTAGACAGCTTCTGAACCCAATAAGGCACCAAATGTCATACAGATCAAGTACAGAATGCCACATCTTATTAGGGATCAACTCATGTTCGTGTGAATCATTTCTAGTTAACTTGATCATGAAATAATAAAAGCCTTCTGCTGTTCCTATGCATCATTTCTGATCAACATCTATAACTTGGGTTCCATATAATGTTTTAAGGTTGTTAAAATGATGGCACTGATTGGCTTTTGCACTACTTCATCTTCAGAATAATTGGACTTTGCATAATGGACTACATTAAGGATAAAGTTTCCAGTATGAATTTTGTTAAGTTGTGAAGAA
The DNA here is from genome assembly GCA_026120185.1 of Voacanga thouarsii. NCBI lineage: Eukaryota > Viridiplantae > Streptophyta > Magnoliopsida > Gentianales > Apocynaceae > Voacanga > Voacanga thouarsii. Next base: position 809,562 of record JANUWF010001095.1, on the reverse strand, counting down.
AAATAAGTAGAATCTATCACTATAAAACATAACAGAGATGCTTTTGAACTTGGAAGTGTAAAGAACAAAATCAGCACCATGAAGCATTGTTATCCCAGTTTGTCACCTTACTACGCCAAGAACTAAAATAATAATGAACTGAATATGTCATATGATTCCTTTCAAGCTGATTTTGTGTGTATGGTTCTTTTCAAGCCGATTCTATGCGTATGGTCTATTTCAGCTGATGTTTGATGTTGACGAGGATCTTCATATATTCTTTAGTTTATTTTACATGTAAAATTTCAAACTTTTGCTCCTACTCATTTATGAACCTCATCAAACATCAGTGTGCTTTCAGTTTCTAGTTTTTGAACCATTTCCCTCTTCTTTTTTTTTTTTATTGAATATCAGTGTGCTTTCAGTTTCCATTATGAATCTGCATGAGTTGTCATTGTATACAGTTTTCTTGATACAAAGTAAGAGACATTTCAGTAGTAGAGATGCAATATCTTTTCTGAAATACTACTGCTGTGAGTTTAGCTGAACAGAGAAAGCTAATATATGATGAAGAAGAGAGGATGTGTTCAATTTCTTTGGGTGTTTTGTGAAGAAGAAAGGATGTGTTCAGTTTTTGCCAATAGATCAAGTCTTTTTACTTGGAAAACGTCTCTTGTTTTTTGATTGGTTAATTGCAATATGATAAGCTTAGGTTTTGCTATGGAAGATAGGAGACTTCATATTATACTGTTTTTCTAGACCAATCTTTGAAGATGTTATATTTTTTATCTGTACTCAATATTGCTAGGGAAGAAGAAAAGATAATCTTGTGGTAGTATTTTTTTTGTGTTCTCCCTTTCTATTTTTCTTTGCTGGAAGTCTGGAATGGAAGGATCATATGAATGCCTATGATGTGGAGAGGACCTTTTGATAATTATCAATTTCCTCTACTCTTTATGTGCATGCTTACTTATTTTCTAACTTGTAAATGAGTTTCATTTATGCGAGAATAAATAATTTCATAAGTTGACATTTAAAGATAATTTTATTAAATTTTTACCTTGTGTTTCCAAGTTTCTACTATTATCCATATTCCATGGTAATACTATTTGAATGGTGGTTAATTATTGTTGACTTTTGGGATAAAACATCAGTTTATTTGTTTCTGGATTTGTCTACTGATGTTTATCTTTAACTCACCAAAGGTAGGCCTTTCCTTCGGCTTCTTGTTGAGATCACAAATTCAGGTATGCTAGTTTGATGCAAAACATGACCCATTATAAACTGCTGCATCAATATGGCAAGAATAATTGGCTGCTTGACTTGTTTTTCTGCTAACCCTATTCCTTTTCCCCAAAAAAATGCGTGATGAATTACTTGGGCACTTTTGATAATTTGAGCAGTAGGGCACTGATTGGCTTTAAGTTGAGGATGGATTTTATCTGGTTCAAATAATAAATTCCGCTGGAATTTTTTCTTTTGTTCCTGTGTTTCATTTCTAATAAGGACCAGTAACTTGGGTTCCACATAATGTTTAAAAGTTGTTGAAATAATGTTGCTCTTTGTCTATGCTACTACTTTGAAGTTTGATGGCATTAAGTCTATTTAAGCATTGGCTTCTTTTGTTTCTTGGACATACTATTTTTTTGTGACCATAATGAGTAGTTGGCTACTTTTAGAATGTTACCTAGTTAAGTTTGATAACAACTAGTTGTATCTGGAAATAATTGGCAGTTAAGAAAAGAACAAGTTCACTTCAACTGTAATGGTTCATTCCATTCATCCTCGGAAATGCAGTATGCAACAAAAATAATAGCCCAACTTAGTCTTGTAGATTTTATAGGAAATTCTTTGTATTGTGATGTGCATTATTGAATCCATCTATATGAGCATTTCTTTATAGCAAATATTAATTGTAATCAGGAAATGGCATGATTGAATTTATGAATCTTAAGTGCGTCTACTAATCTCATTCAGTCTAACATATCATGATTGTGTCTATTTTTTTGGCTAAACTTTATATAAGTTTTTTTTTTAAATTCGTACTTTGCTCGCCTTCATTTGAATAACACATGTTTTTTTTTTGTTACATATTTGATACAAATTCACGAGACATCTAATGCACACCATGGGCAGTTCTCACCAACAAACGAATAATTACAATCCCCTAGTCATGAGTCGTAGTTTAGTTATTAAAAAGAATGTTTCTTTCATATACACAATAAACTTTTGTATTTTACAGTTTTTTATCATAGCATGGCCCTAAAAATACTTGAAAGGTTTCATATTGGCTATTTTATTTTTTTTTTCATGGCTATAAAAATACTTAACGTTTTTAATTTTTTTAGTTTTGCTATTTTTTTTTGGTGTTGTTTAATTTTACTTTTTCCGATAGTAACGAATTGTTTGAAATTAAAATTAATTTATAAATTAATTTTTCTGGTGGTATTTTATTATTTTTGACGGAATAAAAAAGACTCAAAAAAAGGGGGAGGGAATAAATTAATTCATATTTTGATTGCGTCAAAAATATTTTATTTACATAAAAAATTAAATAAAAATAAAAATTCATATTTTGTATGTGTCAAAAATAAAAAGGACTTTAATTATTAAATTATTTTCATTGGCAAAAATTAATTGTTGACAAGAATTATAGACGCAAGCAAATTATCTCTTTAATATTTGTAATTGATAATTATTACTTACGATAAAAATTATTAGATGCAAAAAAATTTTGGCAGCCCTAATTGCATCAAAAAATAAAGGTGTCGTAATAGTGGGTCGGTCTTGTTAGAAAATAATGTTGCAAACACGTTTAAGTGCATAGCAAATAGTATTTGCCACCGAAGACTCATGTTTGCGACAACATTAGTAGATGCAAAAACTTTATTGCATCTATAATTGTGTCGGTAAACAAATGTGTCATAATACTTGGTCGTTCTCATCAGAAAATTAACGATGCAAAACCAATTAATCGCGTTGTAAATTGTATTTGCCACTGATGAATCATGTTTGCGACCAAACACTTAGATACAAAAAAAAAAAAATTTGCATTATTAATTGCGTCTTTAAACACTTTTTTATGTAAAATTAGTCATTTATATTACTTTTTGCGTCAGAAAAATGACGTTGCAAAAACATTTAATCACGTGGCAAATAGAATTTGCCACCAGCAAATCCGGACGCAAACTATTTGAGATGCCTAACGTTGCGACGCCCTAAGTTCCATCGCATAGCGGACACAAAAACCATTTTGCGTTCGCTAGGTACTCTTTTGTATTGGCAGGCACTGGACGCAAAAGAGCTATTTTTTTGTAGTGATGGTAAGACATTCTACTTAAATCATGCATAAACACATAGGGTTGACCATATCAATTTCCTTGATGGCTTGAGAAAATTAATTTAGAAAGTCCATAACCATGCCACGTAATTGTTGATTACCATATTTATCAATTTATGCTGCTTATTGATACATTGTATGTATGCCAAACGATGAAACAACTAAAATGAATAAATCCCTCAAACAATATTAAATATAATGTCTTCCATTAATATAGTAAGAATGAGAGTTCATTTCGAGACCAGGTTGTTGGGCTTACCTAAGCTTACTTGACATTGAGTATGTTCAAGTTATGGAATTTAATTCCTAATTAATGGGTTAGGTTTAACTAATTTCCTTATCCCGGTTGGGCTAACCCAAACATAAAGAATATTAGAGGCAAGATTGGGATAGTATTAAATGCTTTAATGATTAAAAGATGTTAATCACCCAATGACACAGTAGTTACATTCAATGTAATTGGTATTGTATACTTACCACTGAACTTAAGAGTTGCTTGTTGGGCTAACCTAATGTCATTCTTAAGGAATTTAGATATTGGTCTACTAGAAAAGCTTCCAACTGGCTTTCTCGAGTCAATAATGGGGGTTATTGATTTGAATAAAATAGTAGAATAAAAATATGTTTAATTAAAGATCTAATTACTTGTATATTGTGAACATATACATGTTCTAATTACTCTATCTTTACATTTAGGTCACTTGCATTATGTCGATAAATCTAAACATACGTAGCATATTGAAAACAAATAAGCTTACTGAATTAAACTATTTAGACTGGTTTAGAAACTTGAGAATCGTTCTCAAGTCGAAAAAAATTGTTTTACGTGCTAAATACTCCTATTCCACCACCTCCAGCCCAAGATGTTCTTGCTGATAAGCATATTATCCATAAGAAGCATAAGGAGGACAATGACACTGCATCATGTATTATGGTGGCATCAATGACTCCTGAGTTACAAAAACAGTATGAGCATATGGATGCTCAAACCATTATCTTCCATCTTAAAGAGCTGTTTGATAAACAAGTTAGAACTAAGAGATATGAGATCTCTAAGAAACTGTTCTGTTCTAAGATGGTTGAGGGTGCTTCAGTGACCACTCATGGGCTGTAAATGTTGGGCTATATTGAAAAGCTTGAGTCTTTTGGTTTCATAATGGATCACGATTTAAGTGTTGACTTAATTCTACAATCATTACCAAGTAGTTTTTCACAATTTGTGATTAACTACCACATGAACAATATTGAGACCACCATATTGGAGTTTATCAATCTACTTAAGACTGCTGAATCATCCAAGAAGAAGGATGATAAGGCGATCTTGCTAGTAGGTTCTTCGTCTTCTGAGAAGAAAATTCCCAAGAAGAAGAAGAAAAATCCTACCAAGCCTAAATGAGGCGTGAAGAAGAAGGAAGTAGCCACAGAAGGCCCATATCATCATTGTGGTAAGATGGGTCATTGGCAGTGCAACTACAAAGCCTATTTGGAGACCGTCAAGGAAAAGAAGAAGAAGTAGAAACTTGCAAGAACTTCTACTTCTACTCTTGGTATGTTTATAATTGAGATTAATACTTTCTTTAATAATGGGATATGGGTATTGGATACCAATTGTGGATCTCATTTATGCAATATTTTGCAGGGACTAAAGGGCAGTAGAAGGCTGGAAAAGGGCAATGTGGACCTGCGAGCTGCAAATGGACCAAAGGTTGTTGTACTAGCTGTGGGGACTTATTATCTTAATCTACCTTCTGGATTAATTTTAGAACTTCAAAATTGGTATGGCTACCGGGGAAAATGTTTCATCATAATTGATTCCCTCTTTCTAAGTATACCATTTCGCTACAAGCCTAGCTTTGAAGGTTTCTATCTTCCCATCCTCTCATCTCTTCCTCTTGTATAACCACTTACACCCAATAGATTTTATCCCTTCAGATGAAACTACAAGATCCTAAACTTAATTGAAGTACATAGACTCAATTTCGACTTTCATTGCTTAATGCCATAGATCTGTATCGGTATCAGCAATAACTTCTTCGTATCTAGTGAGATCTTGTTCCTGATAGTTAAAGATCAGCTCGAAAGTCTCTCCTGTCCATCTTTTTGGAACTTTAGATATCCTCCCACTATATCGAAGCTCCGTTTGTACAGGTTCTTGAGGTTGTGCCTCTTCTTGTTCCATAATCGGTTCTGAAGAAGTTGATTCCAAAGATAACTTCTCCTCGAGTTTCAACCTTGTTGAACCTTTAGTAGAAGTATTTTGATCATCCTCCAAGTATCTAGCATTGGTACTTACCAGTACTTTCTACTCTTTGGGATGATAAAAGAAACCTCCTTTTGTCCCTTTTGGATACTCAACAAAGTAGTATAATTCTGATATTGGTTCTAGCTTATCTCCCTTGATTAGTACATAAGCTAGACAGTCTCATATTCTAAGATGATTTAGACTTGACTTACGCCCAGTCCACATCTTATAGGGTGTCCTAGGTATTAACTTGGAAGGCACCAATTTCAGAATGTATACCGCTGTTTCCAAGGCATATCCCCAAAAAGAGACAGAAAGAGTAACATGAGATATCATACTTCAGACCATTTCCATTAATATTCTATTCCTTCTCTCAGCTACTCCATTCTGCTGGGGTGTACCCAATGTAGAGAGTTGAGATATTATTCCATGATGTACTATATAATCCTTAAACTCACCGAGGAGGTATTCTCCATCACGATCCAATCGTAAGGTTTTGATCAGTTTACCTGTTCGACGCTCCACTTCAACCTTAAACTCTTTAAAATTGTCAGAAGAGTCAGACTTGCGCCTCATCAGGTAGACATAACCAAACCTTGTACAATTATCTGTGAAAGTGATGAAGTACTCAAAGCCCCCTTTAGCTTAAGTAAACAAAGGACTACACACATTAGTATAAACTAGACCTAATATCTCATTGACTCTATCAGCTTTTTGGAAAAATGACTAAAAGAAAAAATGACCTTTTAGTCATTTTTCCCATAAGACAGGATTCACACTGAGGCCAACTTTTCAATCTTAATAAGCTCAAGGGCCCATCATGGATTAACCTCTGAATCCTGGTTGAGTTAATATGGCCTCACCTTAGATGCTAAAGATATGAGTTATTGATATTAGTCTTTTTCTTCTTACTTAAAAATTCAGATTGAGCGTTATTTATTTGATTATTTGTACGATTTAAAAAGAATAAATTTCCATGCATATGCCCTGTACATAAGACTTCTCCATTTCTACTGATAGTAATTTTAGAATGGAAAGAAACAGAATATCCATGATTTATTAGCTTTGCAACTGAAATCAAATTCTATCTAAAATCGGGTACATATAAAATATCCTTTAATACAACTACTTTATTACAATAAAAAACAAGATCCAACTCTCCCACTGCAAAGGCCAATACTCTTGCTCCATTTCCTACTCGTAGTCTATACTCGCCCTTCTGGAGTCTTCTTATCTTGCTAAACCCCTGCAAGGAGTTACAGATTTGATCAGTAGCACCAGAATCAACAATTCAAGTGGAAGTTGATCCAACCATTGAAATAGACTCTAGATAGAGAACAATACATGTAGGGTTTTTCTTGGCTTGAAGTTCTGGACACTCCTTTTTCCAATGTTCCTTCTACCCGCATTTGAAGTATTTGCCTTGGGCTTGTTGGGCTGGTTCTTGGGCTGGGCCTGTGCATTTTCTTTCTTCTTCTTGAACTTCTTGGGCTTAGGCCCAGTTCTAGAAGAAAAAGTCCTCACAATCATAGCCTTGGATTATGGCTTCATGACCTTCTCCTCCACCTGGAGCTCTTTCATCAACTCAGTTAAAGTCATCTTCAATTTGTTCATGTTATAGTTCAAGTTGAACTGAGTAAAAAAGCCCAGCAGAAATTCGAGAACCATGTCCACTTAACTCTCGGGGTTAATAACAGCTCTTAGGGCTTCCGCTTCCTCAAAAACAGCAATCATTTTGAGCATATGCTCCTTGACTGATGCTCCCTCAGCCATCTTAGTGTTTATGATAGTCCTAAGGGCCTCCTGCCTTGCGGGCTGGCTCTTATTGGCAAATATCATGGCTAATGATTGGCTAAAATTGTATGCAGTCGTCATGTGCTCATGTTTTGACTGAAGCACATTAGACATAGAGGCTAACATGTAGCATCGAGCCATTTCGTTAGCCTTCTTCCATGCTTTTTCAGCCTCACGCTCCTCCGCAGTGGAACCCTCCCCAATAATATGGCATGTTTCAAAAAGGACATACTTATAATCCTCAACAGTGAGTATTATGTCCAAATTCCTTTTCCAATCCATATAGTTTGATCCCGTTAGCTTATTCTCGTGGAGAATAATGGCCAAAGGACTAAAAGAACCTCCACCAACTATTTTTGAAATATCGAAAATAAAAAAATAGTTTGTGAAAAAAAATTAAATAATTTGTGACTTTATCATTATATTAAATCCGATAATAGTTAACCCTATCACTATTACCTTTAATATGATTAAGTTGGCTGTTAGAAAAAAACTGATATAGCTTCTTGGGAAGATTAACAGTTTTCTAAGTTAAGTATATTAACCACCACAAATTAATTTTCCTTCTAGGTAAAGATCTAGAAGATAACTCCATCGTGGGATGACCGTTTTTCTCATTTCTTATGGACATACCCTGTACTATAACCTCCAACGTGGAATGACCGATCATAGCACGTGTCCCGAGTTATTAATTACATTCATCCATTAGTTCTAAATCCTTGTGGTATCCCAATCCTATACGGGTTCACTCCTAGGGTAACATGAGGGGATCCACGATCTCTAATAAGGATCATGATGGAAGCCATGGGGCCGTTGGAACCATTCTCCCACTTAATATTTTAAAATAAGGATTTTTCTTGGAAAAATATTTTAAAATTTTCAATTAAGTTTCTTTTCACTCAAAATAAAATATCTAAACCCATAAAATTTCTATGTCAAGATTTATACCCTTTGAGAAATTTTTTCATGGATTAATTTTATTTAAGTTAATAAGCTTAATAACTTCAAAATTTTCCAATATAACTTTTGAGAGATTTTGATCTCAAGTTTTTTTACAAAAAACAATTTCTCTTGTTAAAATTCAATCAAAATGGTTTTCTATTTTAATTCTAAAAAATATCTAAATTCAATATATTTTCTATGTCATGGATAAAATCATTTGAGAAAATATCCAAGAATTAATTTTTGTCCGAATTAAAATTAACCATTTGATTTAAGAAAAATATTTTTTCTTTGTCAAAAATTCCCAAAGACTTTGGTCTTTGTGAAAATGCGCACATAAGGTATAAAAAGAAATAAGTATGCTAGAAAACTGTAAGTGTTTTCATGCTTTTCTAAGTATCCAAATAATAGAATTAAATACATTAATTAATTAATGGTCTTGTTTAATCCTAAATTTTTCTTTACTATTAATTTTCATGCAAAATATTCAAAGAATATTAACTATTGCAATAAAAATATCTTCGTCTGGTATGGGACAAAAAAAATAATAATAATTCGGGCGGGTCCATGCACCCGCCACACTACATCATGGCCCATGGGTGAACCCATGGGCTGAATCTGGGGGGGTGGACCCAGCCCACCCGGTCCCCGCCCAGCTGCGCGATCAAAATTGTTGACTGCGCAGCATCCAAATTGCAGAATTGCAATTTGGAATAGTGGCTTCCTCGCTGAAGCCATCCTCGCCACACATGAGTCGCGCATGGCTCTGAGCAGCAGCTTACAGCTCCATACACAGAAAGCGGCTTGGCTTGGCAGCTTGGCTCATCTTCTCTAGAATGCACCTTGCGAATGTTTCTGCGATTTTTGTTCCATTTTCACTTAAAAATCATCCAAACAATCACCTATGCCCTTAAAAAATACTGGGCTTACACGATATTTATGAAAGCAATCAAAATACATTGATCCGATACTTCCACTCGCGAAGCTTACAGTGAAACTACCCATACTAGTAAAAACAAAGGATCACAGATTTTAACCAAAACAAATATTTTTTTATTTTAGTTAAGCCTAACATGAACCATAACTCTGATAGCACTTAAAGGCTTAAAATGGCAAAAATAATGAAAACGAATGTATGTTAGGAAAACGAAAATTTTATCTCTATGATGAAGTGGCCCTCTTCGGATTGGTGTAGATGTTTGTATAAGGATATTCGAGTCTAGTGGCTCACGTCATTGCAAATGTCTACTGCGTCTCATCCACGCGAAACTTTTGATCTTCTGAAATGGTGCCTGTAGCATAGCCGGTGAAGGCTTAAAGTTTGGATTTTGATCAATTTTTACAAAGTTTCAAAGAATGGGTTTGGCTTTTGTGATGAAGTACACAGAGCTATTTTCTGTGACTTGCTTCTGTAAATTGGAAGCTCACTAATAGCTCACACAACCCACTGAATTGCATGATTTCCTCTGCCTTTTCAATCCTTCACCGAGAGAGAGTATAATTATGTAAAAACAGAAAGCCCATGCTTTTAGTTATCTTCACGCCAAACAACACGGGATCCATCCCGTGTTGTCTTTTTTTTATTTAATTAATCAATCAATCAATTAATTATTATTATTTATAAATTTTATTTTACCTTGGTCTTATTCATTGGGCCAGATAAATTATTTGTTTTTGGGTTTGAACACCCATAAATAATAAATCTCAATTATTTATTTTCTAGGCTTTATTAAATAGCCCAATAAATAATAACAAGTCCAAATAGACCAAATAAAATTTCATACATTTTATCTAATTCTAGATTAATTTTCTAATTATTTAATCTGGGTCTTAAGTCCTGAATAATTAATTAACCATTTAAATTAGATAAAATAAATACTCTCTCTCGAACCTTTTTATTTTATTCTAATCCAATAATAAATTAAACTAATAAAATAAAAACCCATAAATATCAAGACCAATTTCTTAACCTAAATCTTTCATGACTTAAGGACTATTTTAGGGATCAAAAGACACATCGTTTTGGTTACTAAAATGACCAAAATATCACTATTATATAAATAGTTATATTTTGTATTTTAAATATTTCATAATATCACCATAAGGAAATATTAACCCAAAGGACAATGTTACGTTAGCAAAGTCTTTGACTTACAGGTGTAATGACTAAAACACCCCTCTACGCATCGCCGTGCAATTATAGAGGAAGAGTGTACTAACACCTCTCTAATAGACATCTACCATCCGTAGACCTCTAATCCAATGATTTATGACTCCTGGAATGTTTTCACTTTTCAAGGGAGCTACCCTAAAGTAAACATCCAAGTCATGTTCCCCAGGACCCTGGATAATTAAATCATTTGAACAGTCACAAGGGGTGATATAGTATAGAAGCTATCTTGTACAAGTCTGTCTTAACTAACTAGTCACATATACCCAACATACAAGTATATTTGTTTTACGAAAGAACCTCAACTATAATATATCAAAGTATATACTTCTAGTTTCGTCAGATTACCAATTCATACTCAAGCAGTAGAGTATTAGTCCACGTTGTAGCAGTAATAGTTTGGGTTTCTTTTAAATAGTACTTTTAAAAACCACTATTACAAGTCCTATTCTACGTATTCGAAATATGCTCACACTATGAAGTGAGTGGACTACTCACTAGCTAAAAGTAAGTTATTCTCTATTTGAAATTCATAACACAATAACCTATATATGATGAGATTCTCATTCTCATTAATCGATTAAGAACAAACATTTATGTGTTAAATAACCCGTGATCCATACCTTATAATGAAAGAGCACTATTCACATGGATCAGTTACTTAAACACAATGGGTCCTTTCCAAACAAAAAATCGTACACAAATAAAATGTAAATTCACAAACAAATTTTGAGAATAAATTTTTTTTATTAATAAATTCGATAATTATATCAAATAATCTAGTCTAGAGGGCATATATTCCAACAACTACTTGCTTATTTGAGTGCCTACAACTCCTTAGCTATTCTTCTTGTTCTTGAATTCTTGTTGAGTCAAGGGTAGTAAGGTGTCGCTGTGATAGATCTTTTTCTACTAAATTTGGGGTTCTAATAGCCTAGATCTATTAGGGTTTTTAGTTTGTAGTTAAAGGAGTGTTCTTGTATTTTCTTTCTCTATTTCCAATCTCCAAAGTGTTTCTTGTTTTGTTGTCTTGTTCTTGTAAAAACTGAAGGGCCACTCAAAACCATTGAAGATTTGAAACCCACAAGCGCATATAATCAACAGAGTAATTAAAGACCATTAGGAACAAATTTCAAATTGCAGTAGACATAGATTTCACCATTTAACCAATATATGCAATATTCATAATAACTTTGAACCTTTTGTAATTCTTCTAAACAACTTGTGTAGCTCCAATAGAGATTTTCTGGTGTATTGTGTCATCTGAGGAGAAACCATGTTTTGATGAATCATACTTCTCTCCATCACCCCACAAAGCGTATGCTTCTTCTCCATGCACAGCATCATCTCCAATCGTCAACTGTTCCTCTGACATTCGTAATGGGATTATTAAGCTTATAGCAAAACAGATTATCGATGTTGCTGCAATGTTCCACCCAATAATGAAACCACCACCAACAATTTGTTTCAAGAATTGAACACCCCCGGAACCTCCATAAACCCCACCCCTTGAATTTGTAACAGGCAAAAATAGGCTGCAGAGTTCAGGCTCTGCAAAGAGCCCGGTCAGAATCCCACCAAGAAAGCCAGCAACGGCGTGGGTGTGAAACACCGCGAGTGTGTCATCGATTTTCTGAAGCAATGTCCACCTTTTGTGAACTATCATCATGGTGAACCATGGCACGCTACCTGAGAGAATTCCCATCACTACTGCCGCCCATCCTTGAACCAAACCTGCATATATTATAAGATGACTTCTGCTTAGAATTTTTCTTCATTGCTTTTGGCTTGGTCGATTTGGGGTATGGGAAGAATTTAAGAAATTCAATTGATTAAATTTAAACTCATAGCACTTTTTTTTTTTTTCATTTTTTAAAATCCAAATGTCACTCTGTTCTAGCTAATTAAATGAAGTAGAAGATTTTTTTCCCCCACCTAAGAAAGGCTTTTGTTTTTTTTTTTTTAAGTCAGAGGTTTTAAAACTTACAGAAAGATAATGATACATTAACATAAATCAACTTCTCAAAAACAATAAAAATTAATTTAATTATTACTCATTCCATTTAGATTTAAATATTTTATTTTAACTTTGTACAAAGATTTATAAGAATATTTATTTGAATAAGCTATCACTTTTAGGCTTATAACTAGAGAGGATAGTGGTGAGACCTATAAGTTAACAGAACTTTTATTTCTTGAATGGAGAAAGTTAAGGTGTATTTGTTTTGCTATTCTTTTTAAAAGAATTCTGCTTTATATTTCTTTAAACCAAAAGATGAATTTAATAAAAATAAATTTTGTTTATAAAATATTGATAGTTTTATTATTTTGACTAAATAGATTGCAATATTGATATTTGAGTTTATAAATTCTTTATAATTTAAATAATATTTATATTTTTAAAAAATACTCAATATAATCCTAATCCAATTATACCCTTAATTATATTCGTTTAGAAAAGAAATATGTTTACTCTTTTCAAAACAAAAAAAAAAGTGAACGTTAATTTTTTAAATGTTGTAAAATAAAAATGTGAAAATTCAATTATAGATGAAAATAATAATATTATTTTTTTATATTGTATGAGAATATGCTTACCTGCACCAGGAGTAATGCAAACAAGGCCAGTGATCATTCCTTGGACTGCTCCAATCACAGAAGGCTTATTGAAGAATATGACATCAAGCCAAGTCCACACCAACAAGCTTGTGGCAGCACAAATGTTGGTGTTTAGGACAGCCATGGAAGAGTCAATGTTGGCGCTGTATGGGTCTCCCCCGTTAAAACCTGCCCAACCCATCCACAATAAACCTGCCCCGGCTAACATTAGGAGCACATTGTTTGGTGGAAATCTCTCTCTATCATTCTTGGATCTTGGACCCACCTGTAAGAAAATGGAATAACCTCAATTAGGAGAATTAATACACTACAATCTACATGTATTTTTGTTCTTTTTTAAAAAATTTTTTGAGGGGCTAAAATTTAGACGTTAGTGCTTAATATAAAAAGAACTTTTAGGACAATATTATATCGAGAAAATGATAAAATTAGGGTAGCGGGAGTAGCATCCGGGCTTTTTAATTTTTTATAATTTTATTTTTTTCACGTAGAAAATTTTTTAAAATTTTCTTTTTATCTCTAATTTTTTTTTAAATTATAATGTTTCTTTCCGACATATCTTTTCATCAACCACAAGCTCTTAGTTCATGATAGAACTTTGAAATTATTTTTTGGCCTCCCACAAATTCTTTTGTTAAGTCAAAGTTTCCATAGAAAAGTCAACAAACAATTAGGGTAAGGGCGGAGTAGGTGTCTGATCATTCACTGCTTGATGTTAGATTTATTACAAGATTCTTTTCATTAAAATTGACAACTAGAACTTGGGAACTTCGTAAGAGTAAACTATTGTGCAGCCGTAGCTGAGTTTTAGCCAACATCATGCAGGTCCTGGTTCATTCACACATTTCTTCCTTTTCCGACTTAGTGAAGAAGGAAAAAGGAAAAATCTAGGGGGAAAAAAAAAGAAGAAAGTAAATATTGACACCCTTCTTCTGAATGCTGCGTTTACGGATAGTGATTGCATTTATTGAGCTGTTTTTAGGTAGAAAAAAGTTTTTGTTTAATTAGATACGGCACTAATTAAGGAGATAAAATCAGTAGTTGTTTACAAGAAAAAGTAAAAACACAGCAAATCATTAATAGTTTCATATTCTCGTTGCTATAAGCGATTGATTAATTTCATTTTTTGAATGTTTCTCAAATGGAAGATGGACAGATAAACACATATACACACATGTATAAAATGAAAAGTATGAGTTGTTTTAAATTCCTTCACATTTTGGAAAAAACATAATTAGATAAAAAGTATTAATTTCAATAGGTTTAAAAAATTTACAAAAAATACGTGTTATAGTGATATCATATAATGCAAAGAAATATTAGGCCATGGAATTCAACTCCATATTTTCTAACGAAAAAGAATTCTAGGCTTGAGAAATCATATTCTCCAGCAAAAATAATTTTAAACTTACAATAGAAAAATTTGTCGTAAATAACCACAAAAATTTTGAAGGGAAATAACGTAGAAGAGAAAAGGAAAGTCTAATTGTCTTACGAAGAGATAAAGGGGGGGAATGCAGCTGTAACCCAGTGAGTGCGAACACAAACAAAAGTCTTCTACATAAAGTTACATTCTCAAAGGTCCAAAATTGAAATAAATTACCTGAAAAGGATCGACATGTTTGAGAAAAAAAAAAATTACACTAAAAAGCGACACAGTTAGATAAGGATTACAAAGTAATTTTTTGAATAAAATATGAGTAAGATTTTAGAGTTTCTTTTTATTCAAAAAATTTAATATTATAATCTACACAAAATAAATAATAAAAGTATTAATATTTCACAATAAAATTTATTTGTATTATTTTTTTTGGGGGTCAAAATAAGTCCAAAAACATTTTTTCTTTTTTTTTTTGTTTCAAAACAATTTCAATCCAATTTGTCCATATTCATTTCTACATCTTTCTTTAATTTTGAACTCTTCAAAGATTAAAAATTCTTGAGTACCTTCCCGAATGGACCTAAATTCTCAAAATCTTTTGCTTTCAATTCAATTGTCAACGAATTTGTTTAAGAAAAAAAAAGAGCACTAACTAACCCAGTAAGCAGCCGTGATGCCGGCAATTCCCGAGGAAAGATGAATAACATAACCACCTGAATAGTCAATAACACCCCATTGGAACAAGAACCCTCCACCCCAGAGGCTGAAAGCACCCACCGTGTAGGAGAAAGTGAGCCAAAGAGGAACAAACATCATCCAAGCCTTGATATTCATCCTCCCAAGAACGGATCCACCCAAAAGTATCAACGTTATGGCCGCGAAAACGCATTGAAACCACACCATAGATGCCATTGGGTAGAAAGGCGTTGCCATCGCAGTCTCAAGAGAACCGTTGTGATAGAAGTGCGCAGTCGCCGGAAGCGCTGCCTGTTTCATGAGAAACTTTTGGCCTAAAGCTGGACCTGCTTTACCCCAAAAGGGAAGGAGTTTCTCGCCAAAAGACATTTTGTAAGCCCAGGTTACCCAGCAAATGACAACTGCAGCAAAAGCATAGAGCGCCATGAAGGCGGAGTTGACGGCCCATTTCTTTTTCACTATGCTGCCGTATAGGATTACGAGGCCAGGCACACTTTGGAGGCCGACGAGGGTGGCGGAGATCATCTGCCATGCGTTGTCGCCTTTGTTCAACCAATCGGGAACCGAGGCCGAGGTGTTGGCCTGGTATGCCAAAGGCACAGTGACAGAAGCCATGGGCAGCTAGAGACTAAAGTCAACCAGAGTCGAGGTTCCTGAAGATATGATAAAGGGTCGCTTCCGTAACAAGAAGACCAAGAATACAAGGCCTTATGACGACTGGAAAATAAAGGCACCAACTCAATCAATGGGACCAAAAAACATTTGTAGGAATGTAGGATCTGAGCTCTTGCGGGTGAATATTTCCAATTTATTTCTTTCTTCATATAAATTCTCAACCATATTACTAAAATTATTGCTCATAAGGTGTTTTTGTTAAGTGTGAAAGAATATATTAGGCTTTACAAGTGAAAAAACTTATGCCAGGTCAACATGATTATACAACAAATTGTCCTTTTATTAATAGTAATTGTAGAAAATTAGAATCAAATTATTTGTTAATTGTTATGAATTATTGGAATCTCCATTAATTAGTGGAGGCTTCACTAATTATGGATTTATGTGAATTATTAGAAGATTTTTATGGATGTCCACCATTTAGTGGAGACACCATTAATTGAAGATGATGTATGCCATGATGTATTTCACTAATTAGAGCTCTATAAATAGAGCTATTCTCTAAGCTTGTAATACACCATCATTTTGTGAAAGAAAGATTAGTGAAAGAAAGATTGGAAAAAGAATTATGAGAGAAAGAAAGAGAGAAGTTTGAAGAGAAATTCTTGTGCAAAGAATAGTTAGAATTTTCTTAGTGTGTAGTGTGTAGATTTTATTCTAACACTACCCTAATTTTATAACACGTTATCAGCACGAGTCTCTGCCGTTATTAAAGCCAGAAGACAGGTACGCATTTATTGATCTCGCTAAATTCGAATTTGTAGCCCTTGATATTTCTGAAAACAAAATTTTATATGTCATACAAAAATGCATCTAAATGCTAAAAAAAAGGAGATCCATATGTCATGTGGATAAAAAGAAAGATTTGACCACCTGAAGATGGTCGTACTACCCACTGTACGGTATGAATGGTTGCACCTGAAGTTGCAAGATTGTAAAACCGTGAACTCCGTGATGTATAAAACTACATCTTAGTTAAAAATTTTGCGGAGAAAAAGTTACTGATGAAGTTATATTGGAGAAGACATTCTCCACTTTTCATACCTCGAATATTGTCCTGCGAGTAACAATATCGAGAAAAATGGTATCCCAAATTGACAAATTTAACATGAGTTATTATTGAGAAATCATGAAGCCAGATGAACTGGCTCAACAGCACTCCCAGAAGTGAATGCTGTTGGCTCCAGCAGAAGCCATCGTTATAGTCGTAGTTGTGGCAGTGGCCGTGGTTATGGTCATGGACACACTCGATATTTCCCTTATCACGGAGAAATACGGCCACCGAAGTGGAACGAGAAAAGATAATAAGGGAAAAAGATATTTCCATTAATAATAAGCATCACATCTTTTATTCATATCACTAGTGTTCATATGAACTTGATGATACATGCTTATAGTTACTCTTTTGTAATTGAGCTGACAAATGTAAGATGAAGGTTTGTAATTGTTCTTTTTCAATATTTACATTAGAGGACGACAAACAATTAGTAATTATGGACTTCAGCTCCTCTTTTTCAACATCCTCCTCCTTTTCTTTCCCCTTTGAGCCAGCATCGAGACTAGCAGCAGAATTAGCCGTAAAATTACTGCGAAATGAGTCTTGAGATTTTATTATCTCCTTAAGTTTATTATATTTCTTATTATATTTGGCTTTGAAGCATGCTTGTCTCAATTTCTCTGTTTGGTCCTCTAACTGCGTATTAGGACTTTCTTCCACCAAGCTGTTTTTCACATTCCGAGTATCGCAATGGCTTCTTTCAACTTCTTCTCGACCATATGTCCTCCTTCTTCTTTATTTTGCATCTCCTGTAAATCGAAGTGATATCATCGGTTATTTATTTATAAATCTTTCATAGTTTCATACTTGCAAATTATAAGTATGTATGAGAGAGAATCTGAACATTCTTAATTATGGTCTCCAAGCTCACCAACTTCCTGTGAGGCCATCGACGAATTCCTAACTCCCTACATCTTTTCTTGAGACAGGTTATGCCAATATTCAATTCTTTGGCTGCGCTCTTGATTGGTAGGTAAAAGTATTGAGAAATTGTTTCTCTTGATAGTGTCTGGGAGTTATTGCCCTTCTTCTCTCTCTGCCTCTTAATCATCTTCTTCTCCCCAAGAATTTTGTCTGCAATAATATCTTGAACTTCGATATTATGCATTTCATGAGTACTTACTCCGACTTCGTTGTCAAGACCACTCATTATTTCTCCTAGAAAAATAAAATAATATAAGTAAAGGTAATACCATTCAAAATCCATGTTTAAATGGATAATAACCTGGAATCATATTCTGACTTTGTTCAAAATCCATTAGAGAATAGAATGGATCATGCACAAGCATATCCTCATTCAAAGGAATAGCATCAAGAGGAACAGTATCAAAAGCAGTCTCTTGTAGGGGTAGATCAACTTGGTCCAAAGCAGTATGTTCAAAACTTCCACTGATTTACATCAAAAACAAATCAAAAGAGAGTTTAATTTCATTATCAAGCACACTAAAAACAAATGGAAGCCATCAAAGGTATCTCACCTGAAATTAGGAGGAAGTGGTTGGTTTGAAAAGGAAAACATATCAAAATCTTCTGTGTTCGAATTAGGCAGAAGCGGTTGGTTTGGAAATGAAAATACATCAACATCTGCTGCAGAAACTAAGTCAAAATTTGACCATGCCTCAAATGAATTACGAGTCTCCATATCTGCTTTGTGATTTTTGTTTTTGATGTTTACTAATGACTGATAACTGATATATATATCGATACATATATATATATCTATATGAGGAAGAAGAAGAGGTAGATGGTAGGTAGAGGGTCGGAGGAGAAGAAAAGACAAGAGAGGAAGATGAAAAGTCGGTACCGGGAAGAGTGAAAAAAAAAATAGATATTTTTCTTGGCATTTCCTGCTTGTCATTATTTTCTTATATTTATTTTCTTATTCTCTTATGAAATCATTATTCCCTAAATTAAGGGGAGAACAGAAACAGTACAAGAAAGATCGTGATTGGACAACATCATTAAATTATCTTGATCCGCATACAAGCGCATGTGAACTTGAAGTTCAAAAGATAATTCATTTGTAAAGCATTGCAAATCAAATGCCAGACGCTTTTGTTGACTCTAGAAGAGTAACAAAATCGCATATGCCAGCTATAAATGCTCCTATTCGAATTGAAGTTCCAGCAGAACAAAATGTTATACCTATAGTCTGCTTGAGTCAAAAGCACGCCGGAAGCGTGGCCGACCTCTTGGTTCTAAAGATAAAAATCCTCGAAAGAAAAGAGGATTAAATGATCCAGAAGATCATATTGAAGAAAAGAATGATAAAGACCAAGAGAGAACTGATGACAAAGAACCAGAAGTTGATGAAAGTAACATCGAAATTTCTATCAATTATACCACTTCGGTAGAAGTTGGAATCGGATAGAAAGCTGTTATTGATGATATATTTGCATACAATATATCTCTTGATGTTACACGGAATAATGATGATCCTGAACTAATATCGATTGATGAATGTCGGCATAGAAAAGATTGGCTGCAATGGAAAGATGCGATTCAATCGGAGTTAAATGCAACGACAAAACGTGAAGTCTTCGGACCTGCAGTCCGAACACCAGAAGGTATAAAACCTGTTGGCTACAAATGGATATTTGTGCGAAAGCGCAATGAAAAGAGTGAAATCGTTCGATATAAAGCCCGATTAGTAGCCCAAGGTTTTTCACAAAGACCAGGTATTGATTATGATGAAACTTATTCTCCTGTTGTTGATGCTATTACACTCAGATATCTTATCGGTTTGGCGAGTACATGAAAAGATAGATATGCGCCTATTAGATGTTGTCACTTTGCTTACTTGTATGGAAATTTAGAAAATGATATTTACATGAAAATCCTCGAAGGATTTCATATGCACGAAGCATATAAACATTATCCTCGTGAAAATTACTCCATCAAGTTGCGAAATCATTATATGGCACTGAAGCAATCAGGCGCATGTGGTTCACACGTCTTAGTGAATATTTATTGAAAGCGGGATTTAAAAATGACTAGGTATGTCCATGCGTTTTTATTAAGAAATCTGGTTCTAAATTTGTGATATTAGCTATATATGTTGATGATATTAATCTTATTGGAACTCTTGAAGAGCTCCAAGAAACAATTGATTATTTAAAAAGAGAATTCGAAATCAAGGATTTTGGTAAAACCAAATTTTGCCTTGGTTTACAAATTGAACATTTGGAGAGTGGAACATTTATTCATCAATCAACATATACGACAAAAGTGCTAAAAGATTTTACATGGACAAAGCACATCCATTGAGTATTCCAATGATTGTCCGATCATTAAATGTGGATAAAGATCCTTTCCGACCTCAAGAAAATGATGAAGAACTCCTTGGTCTGAAGTACCATATCTCGGTGCAATTGGTGCATTGATGTATCTTGCTAATAACACACGGCTCGATATTGCTTTCGTTGTCAATTTATTAGCAAGATTTAGTTCTTCACCAACACGACATCATTGGAATGGAATTAAACAAGTCCTTCGATATCTCCAAGGTACAATTGATCTCGGATTATTTTATTCAAATAAAACCAGTCCAACATTGATAGGTTATGCGAGATCTTTGGTTATTTATCGATCCACATAAAGCACGTTCTCAAACGGACTATATATTTACATGTGGAAATCTTTGCTATATCATGGCGTTCTACGAAACAATCTATAGCGACTACTTCTTCAAATCATCTTTGAAATTATAGCCATTCATGAAGCAAGTCGAGAATGTGTATGGCTAAGATCCATGATTCATTATATCCGAGAAAGTTGTGGATTATCATCAATCAAAGGTATTCCAACTCCTCTTTATGAAGACAATGCAGCTTGCATAGCTCAATTACGAGGCGGATATATTAAAGGAGATCGGACAAAACATATTTCACCAAAATTCTTCTTTACTCATGAACTCCAGAAGAAAGGTGAAATTGATGTGCTACAAATTCGGTCATGTGATAACCTCGTAGATATTTTTCACGAAGACTTTACCGACTGCAACATTTGAAAAGTTGAGATATAAAATCGGTATGCGTCGGTTTAAAGATTTAAAGGAATCATCTCATCAGGGAGAGTAATAAATGAACATATAGAATAGTGTACTCTTTTTCCTTCACTAGATTTTTTTTCCCACTGGGTTTTTATCTAGTAAGGTTTTAACGAGGCATATTCTTTATGTATGGATGGACATCCAAGGGGGAGTGTTATGAATTATTGGAATCTCCATTAATTAGTGGAGGCTCCACTAATTATGGATTTATGTGAATTATTAGAAGATTTTTATGGATGTCCACCATTTAGTGGAGACACCATTAATTGAAGATGATGTATGCCATGATGTATTTCACTAATTAGAGCTCTATAAATAGAGCTATTCTCTAAGCTTGTAATACACCATCATTTTGTGAAAGAAAGATTAGTGAAAGAAAGATTGGAAAAAGAATTATGAGAGAAAGAAAGAGAGAAGTTTGAAGAGAAATTCTTGTGCAAAGAATAGTTAGAATTTTCTTAGTGTGTAGTGTGTAGATTTTATTCTAACACTACCCTAATTTTATAACATTAATTTAATTTTAAGTGTGATTTAGAATTTAAAATATAAATATATATTAAAATTTGCTTAGTAAAAATAAATAAAATTATAAAAATAATTAATATTAAAATTAAACGCCACTAAAAATTACTATTAAAATCCCCATATATTTTTAGTATATTAAAATTATTATTAAAAATTTACAATTCGTATCCCGTGCTCACGAATACCTTCTGCCAAACGGGCACATAGTTTGTCAGGAAAGTAACGCGCGACAATGTCGGACCAAAGTAAATTAAAAGGAACAAGGATTTGTACAAAAATTTTAGGCTCTTTCTAAGTATAGTTAAGTTGAATTAATTTGGACATACTTTGGTGTAATAGTTGGTCTATACGGACTTGTTTTATTTCGTTTACATCTGATTTTGGTTAATGAGAAATGATCCCATTTTTAATTTTAAAAATATTAATTTGGATTAATTTAATTTCCACCAGTTAAAAATGTTCAAAATATTTTATAAATAAAAAATTTTATAAATTGTTTATAAAAATGTAGGCAATATTTTTTCTAATTTATTTAATTTGGTGTACTAAAATTTTTTCTTTTTTTTAATCCAATATTTTAATTTCAATTTTTCTAGAGAAGTAAGAAAGGGCATATATATATATACAAAGAAATATATATATATATATATATATGTGTCACAATAATGCATTTTAAGAGGGAAAACGAAAATGAATAAAATTAATTAGTTATTTTTATTTAGAAACATTCAATATATATATTTTTATAATCTAAATATGTACTTTCATTGTTAAATAAAGAATATCGAATTTGCTTTCAAAATATATATCACAATACAGTAAAAAACGAGTTTATACATATTAATATTTCTGTAATTTCACAAGTTTGATTTTTATTTTTACGTTGCACATTTTATAATTTGACGAATTTCATGTGGTCTTAAGATATTACTAGTAGTAGAGGCACTCGTTATAATATATATATATATATATATGTGTGTGTGTGTAATATCGAATTTTGTGGGGAGGGTCAATTATTGGGGCTTGGTATCAACGTGCTTGAGAGTAGAGTGGGAGGCAACACGTTAGAATATCCCTCCACTTCTTGGGACGACGAAAGATTCTCCCACGATGGAAAAGTCAACACGGGGATCTATTCCCGACCCAGCTCCTTAAAAGCGGGAATGACCTTTACGTGGGCCTACTAAGACAAGCCTATACCAAATTTCTAAAAAGGCAGGTTGACCAGAGTTGTAGTCACATAGTTTTAAAATCAATTAATTAAATATTTTTATTAATTATATTTATACCGAGTAATACTAAATATTTAGTTAATTTAATACATTTAATAATACATTATTATTATTTAACTAATTAAGATGTATTAAAATTTTATTATAAATTATAAGTAAATTTAAAGTTATTTAAAGTTTAAAATCTGCATATATCAAATATTTATTTAAGTATTAATATTTTTATATTTAATTTAAATTATAATAAAATAAAATATAAAAATAAATTATAATAAATTATAATAAATTCAAATTTTAAATTTCATAATTTAATTTTTAAATTTAAAAATTTAAAATTTAATATTTAAATATTCAAACAGTCTAAATATTTTAAATTAATCAACCGAGCCCGAGTAAAAATGAGAAAACAGAAAGTAAAAGACAATAAAGAAATAAACAATTTTCATTTTTGGACTAAATATGAAAATAAATTAAGTTTCAACACTGCTTCTGTTGAGAAAAAAAAAATTAGGAAGGAAAAAAGAATTGGCATTTGTCAAAAATAGAAGTTTGTCTTCCGACAACGCTATATGATAATTCCTCTAATATATGACAATTATTGAATGAAGCCAAAGAATTTTTTTTTTTTTTTCGAAATGAGATCAATATATCATTAACGACTAAAACCAAATATATTAAGACAAATATAAAATAAAATAACAGCTATAGTATATATCCCTGTGCATTAGACTTTGTATGTTATCATATGAGAATAAACATGTTATTAATCAATATTGTCTACCCGACATGATTTACTTATTTTAATACATAGCAGAGGAACAAAAACATCTAATGAAATTTTCATATTTGTTACCTTATCAATTTCTTGTCTTTGCTTGCTTTGCCTAAGAAATAGAATATAACAAATAGTTAGAAAGCAGAAGAATAAAACTAAAAAGTTTAAGGCCTGTAATGACTTAATCTATAATAATAATAATAATAATAATAATAATAATAATAATAATAATAATAATAATAATAATAATAATAATAATAATAATAATAATAATAATAACAACAACAATAATAATAATAATAAGATGTGGACTGATATGTTTTTTTGGTCATTGTAGATGTGAAAGATCACAATTATATTTGGATGTACATGTGGAAGTCTTTTATGTAAAGTCTCAAGTGTTAGCATCTTCCAGGATCCAAATAACCAAAAGATTTTACCAAAGGCCCTACGTTTAGTTTTCAGGCACAATTTTATTTCATCGGACCCTTGCCTATCTTCCAAACTTTTGTTCGGAAGCCATTTGAAATGGTTCTCTGACGAGGGAAAACCAATAGCGACCAGTAGTTTAACTTATACGATATAGTCTAATTTTAATTCAAAAACTTAAACAATTGAATTTTAGATCAATATCAATAGTTCCCGAGCGCTAGAATGCAACAATACTATATTTCAACTTGAGTCTGCTAACACGAAAGAGAACCTTATTTTCTATGAGTAGCACAAGATCAACATCGTGCTGTGATACTAATTTCGCAAGAAAATTCGTAATATATGCTACATATATTATTATTTTTTATACATAATAGATCATGTTAGAACTCAAGAGAAGAAGAATTAACATGGATCTAAGGCATTGTTATGACTCGAAATAATGTAGAAAATAAAAAAAAAAATTATTAATAATCAAGAGAATATAGAGAATTTGGCAAATTGAGATGAGAAGTTGATGAAGATGGTAGGAATTCAAAGAATAATGAGATAAGCCATCAAGCTTCAGAATACAATAATGACATTAACCAAGACAATTGACAAGAACCCTAATTATTTACTTAAATATGACAGACTCAATTTAAACCGTTGCATTAATTAATATTCAAAATCATGTCGTCACATTTTAAAAAATAACTATCTCTAGCAAACTAACCTTGTCCTCAATGCTATTAAAACATAATCACATTTCCCCCTCCTTCAAACTAACCTTGTCCTCAATGCTATTAGCAAATCAACTTTCATCTTTGGACAAGCTTCCATCTTCCTTAAAATCTTCAATCATAATAAAATTTAATTATGCTTTAGGATACACATGTGTAGGTGAATATTTATCTCCACATTTGAAGCACAAACCCTTCTCTCGCCTTACCTATAGCTTTGATGGAATGATTTTCTTGAAAATTGAATTAGTTGGTATACTATTACTGAGTCTGGAGGCCATAAAGGGTTCAACAAATGATGCAATATTGTAAGATTTTGAAGATTTATTAGTGATTGATAGGGAATTTTGCAAATGTAATGCTTGCTCACAAGCTTTTTCAAGGATACGCGGTTTAAATATTTTCACCATATACCTAAACTCCTATTTTAATCCACTAATAAAAACATAAATATAATATTCTTCAATAACTTCAGATATATTATACATCATAATTAGGGATGGCAATTTTCCCACTTAAACTGGAGACCTGGCCTTGCCCGACTCGGTTGGGTTGGGGATTTCCCGATTTAAGTGAGGACGGGCCGGGGGCGGGCTTTATTCCTCGGCCCGTCAACCGGGGACGGGGATTGCATGATCCCTGCCCCCAGCCCACTTTACATATATTTTATATATATACATATATATATATATATATATTTATATAATATAAAATATATGTGTATATATAAGTAGATTATATAAATATATATATACACACATACATATACATATAGAGGTAAATTATATATGTGTTGTATATCTATACATACTATATAGATATAGATTATATATATTATATATGTATACATACCAATATATATATATATACGCTATATAAATTATAGGTAAATTATATATATTATATATGATTATATATGCATATAAAATAAAGTAAAATAGAAAAAAAGAGGAAAAA
The DNA here is from genome assembly GCA_026120185.1 of Voacanga thouarsii. NCBI lineage: Eukaryota > Viridiplantae > Streptophyta > Magnoliopsida > Gentianales > Apocynaceae > Voacanga > Voacanga thouarsii. Next base: position 783,973 of record JANUWF010001095.1, on the reverse strand, counting down.
ATTATCAATTATCAATTTTACTCTTACTAATATAGTGATATGAGAAATATGTAAATTATTCGAAATCACCACAAAAGTTTTCTATACAATTAAAAAGTTTTGAATAAAAATATATTGGAGGCAATTTTTTTTTTTTAAAAATCTTTATAAATATTTTTGGCGCTTCCCCGTTGGGCCGGGACTGGGGATTGTTTTGTCCCCGGTGGGTTGAGGGCGGGGATCCCCGCCTTTCCCCGTGGCCGGGACCAGCCGGGGATAGGGAAATGGGGGCATATGCTGGGGCAGGGTCGGGATTTCTAATCCTCAGCCCGGCCTCATTGCCATCCCTAATCATAATTACTCTAAACTCTTCAAACTTGTCTAAATACTCCTCTACCTTTCCTTTCTATTTTATTGTACTAAATTCTTCCATTAATTTAGCATCTGTACTTTCGCTAAACCTTCTACAAATAGCCTTAGTCATTTGCTCCCAACTACTTCCTTACTGAGTTCTCATATAACCATTAAACCAAATAAAAGCCTTTCCCTTTAGATATAATTTAGTGATATCAAATTTCTTTACTTCAGGAATATTATATAATTTAAAATATCTCCTACACTTACTCACCCATTCCCTAGGGCTACCCCCTTCAAATATATGAAAATCCATTTTTGGTAATTTAACACCATACCTATTATCTCCTCTATTTCCAAATCTATCAAAGTTAATATTAAAATGTTGTTTTAAAGAAATTCTTACTCCTCCACTATAACTCCTTTCAATCTATTTTCATTCCTTTATCTCCTTCTTCTTAGTCAATTCATTTATACTAACAATTAGGCATTCAAATTTGTAGTAATTGAAGTCGTTAATTTAATATTACTCTCTACTTGAGATTGCAGATTTTCAATTGATTTACTAATCAAGTTGAAGTGATATCCCTAATCCTTGATATTGAGTTCCATAGAACTGATTTATTTAGCTTGGGCTTCAACGTACTCTTGTAACTCCCTCAATTCAGCCTCTATCCTTGTTGCTCCTTCCTTTTTTTCTTAGCTTCTGGTTATAGGCATAGCTTAACCCGAAAGAACACGAACTACTTTGATACCAAATTGTTATGATTCTGAATAATGTAGAGAATAAAAAGAAATAATTTTATTAATAATCAAGGGAATATAGAGAATTTGGCGAATTGAGATGAGAAAGTGACAAAGACTGTAGGAATTCAGAAAATATAGAGATAAGCCACCAGACTTCAGAACACAACAACGATAATGACCAAAACAATTGACAAGAACTCTAATCCTCTACTTAAATATGATAAACTCAGTCTAAACCTTTGGATTAATGAATATTCAAAATTACATCATTTCAATAACAAAGTATTTAAATAACTATTTCTTAATATTAAAACATTATAGCAAGCACGTAGTAATGTTGGTTTCCTCAATGTTTATTTCGTCTACTATAGATTGGTGTGCAATAAGTTTGACAAAAATATCCTCAAGAATATAATAAATTCCAATATTTGATGGCATTTTGTTTTAATGAAATCAAACTCTAAAGTATTTATCAACATCTACAAACAAATGATTGGTTGTTTTTAGGAGAAATTTTTTTAGTAGTTGTAAGAGACTAGACAACTTTTGAAAGGTCCAAATTTTTTTCCTCACTTATCATTTTATAAACAAGTTCTTACCTCTTATTTAAAATTATAACTACTCTTATTGCGTATTTAGTATAGAGTCACAACTATCTGTAAATGGACTTTATGATAGCTTTTGGGAACAGTTATAATCACCATGAATATATGCATTAATTCATTCACTATGAGTTAATATATCATATGTTCGCATATTTGGTTAGATTCCAAGAACCTCCATAAGTTACTAGCCATAAATATAACATTTTGAGAATCTCCAACAACCCCCACCATTTTCAAACTTAAAAAAAAAAAATCATAAATCAAGAAATCATATGCAAAAAAAAAAAAAAAAGAAGATATTTTGCAATTTGAACCTTTATATAGTAAAGTACATAGTAATTAATCAGAACAACACGATAGATATAATCCTTGAACTAGAGGTTTTATATTAATTAATGAACATACTCTACACATAGATTCCAAAATCAGCAAATACTCTAATCAAGTTGACATTATTCGGGCCATATGTCTATATTCTATTCATGAATGTCATAAGAGTCAAATCCTTAACTCTAAGAAGTGGCCTCACATCACATTCATATAAGTAGACTTTCTATGGAGTACTCTCATGGTAAACACTGTTATTACATTTTTCAGATCTATTAAGAGTTGAAATTCAACCTTCTAGTTATAAGCTTGGAAAACTATGCACTTTACTCAAGATAGAGAAATTATAATATTTATAATATTTGCAACTACAGTTATAACACTCATTGAACTTAAAACTTAATGTTATATCGAGTGTTGAGCCAAGTAGCCATTATTGGTGATATGGTGACATAGACTTGAGACCTATCTCCCTTGATACTTAAAACACACAAACTCTTTTAACATCTTTTGTTAATGGATCCACTAAATTTTGACTTGATTTTACAAAATCAACAATAATCACTTCATCGTTAATCAAATGTTTAATATGAATATATTTGTAAATAACCCCTCTTGGGACTTTCCATGAGAACAATAAAAAAGTTTGCATTGGAAATCTTAGCTTTTTTAGGCAATTAACTTGTCACTTCTTTCCTCATTTTCTGAGTGTTCCTTTTTAAATCAATGAACACATATGGTCTTTAGGCATAGGAATTGAATTAAATTATTATTTATCAAATATTGTATTTGTGATTCAATAGCAATATCTTGAACTATTTGATTGCACAATAATAACTTATATGCTTTACTATTTTGTGTATATCTCAATATAAACTCAATTTCTTTTCTGCCCAAATTTCCATTTAGGTTAAAAAATCTCTACCATTACTTTATATTCCCATATTTCCAAATGCTTCAGGTTGGGCTTCTTTTCATTTCATTTATAATATGAGATCAACTTAATCCTTTTATATAGAAACTCTATTTAATATATAACAAACTATTAACACAGCTTCTCCTATAACCCTAAGCCAAGAATAAAGTTTATAACATGGTACTAACCATTTCCCTAACACCTTATTTTTCCTTTTAGGCATACCGTTTTGTTGCGGTGAATAAGTTGAAATTCATGAATTATCCCCATAGATTAAAAAATGATGGATTATAACATTCTCCTTCTCTATTACATCTAACAATATAAATCAACTTCAACTTCGTATATTCCAAATTTCTCTGACACAACATCTTTTAAATACAAAGAAAAGCATAACGTAATTTGTAACAATCATCTTAAACATATTATTATATTTGCTTTCTAAATATGATGTCGAATGTAAGTCATACATATTACCATATTTCTAGTAATATTAGCAAATATACATTCTCCAAAGTGAATATTTCTCAACTAAGTCATGTTATAAATAAATAAGTCTCAATAATATAAGTAACAAACATTTTATAAGAAAAAGACTATCTAAAATCTTCTTATTTGATTGCAATAACTTTCATATAACTTGCCTTTCATTTTTTTTTTTTTCATTTGACAAATTCATTGTCCTACTTATACCTTGCATTCATGACTCTTTAGCCATTGGTGAAACTGCCTCCATCGAAGCTCTCTAATTGCCTCTATCGAACCACTCTAATCAGTAGCCTTCTTCCAAATAATATAAGAGCCATCTTAGAAATAAGACTTAAGCGATTATAACTTCAAGAGAAGTAGAATCAACATAGCTCTAAGGCATATTACAATGTCACTTCCTTTTAGACTTATTTTGCCCCACTAATAAGTTGGTGTGTAATAAGGTTTAGTGAAATTTCCTCAAGGATACAATGAAATACGATATTTGATGATGTCTTGCACTAATGAAACTAAACCCTAGGGTATTAACTGACATCTACAAACAAATAATAGTTGATTTATCAAAAAAAATTTTAGCACTTGCAAGAGGCTAGATGACTTTTGAGAGGTCTAAGAGTTTGGCCTCTCTTATCCTTTTATAGATAAGCTTGTAGGTTATAACTCTTATTGCATATTTAACTTAGAATCATAACTATCCATGAATGGACTTTATGATAGCTTTTGTGGAATAGTTATAGCCGCCATGAATATACACATTCATTTACCATTAGTTAATACATTATCTATTTGCATATTTAGTTAGCTAATATATAGCTAGTATATTGCACAGTAGCAAACGAAAAAACGTTGGACTCCCAAAACACAGTAGTGTTGAATCAAATAGCCACTCCTCAAGTAGTCAATTCTGAGCAAATTTCAAAAAAGAAAACTCTAGATTTTGCTAACAAACAGCATTGTGATTCTATCAAAGAAAACAAATAAGGCAACCGTAGTGGACAAAAACCTAAGATTCGTAATTGTTTCTACTTTACCTGAAGCCGATGCAACTGTTAATTAGACAGCAGATGTGAATGGAGATTTCTGACCACTTTGGCATCAACTAGATATTCCAAATATTGGTCTGAAGTGCCAACTGGGCAAAATTTCCATAAAGCCAGGTGACCTTTTAGTGTTTGTCAACAACAAGCTGGTAATTTATGGCTTTTTGTAGACCTAACAGATTATAAGTAGACCGCGTTTATATCAGAAAAGCTTCCAATAGAGTTAGAACATGAAAACATGTTGGGTCGAAGTATTTTATCTATGCTTTGTTGTAAAGACGACTCACATACTCTCTCGAATGTTGGAGTTGAACCCAAGGATACTATTTTGACTCGGACCTCACAGTTACATACATCAAGATTTTGAGCTTGAGATTTAACATCATATTGCAGGACACAAGGTATTAAAGACAACTTATCAAAATCATGAATAATCTACAGTAAAGGACTAACTATGTAAGGCATAACCTTCGTGTAAAGCAGAGGATTCTATTTGTCCCTCTTGATCAATTTCTTAGTGAATATAATGGGATGTCGCCCCGTTTGATTGCTCAGACAAGGGGTTTTTATAACAAACTTTACCCAAAAGGTAGCGAAATTTTTTTTCATCATAGAAAAGTACAAGAATTTGGCTTCTGATACATACGCTCACGAGTATAATAGGTTCAAGATATAGTATGAGCCTCTGGGAGTCCATCTCGCTTTCGCTGCACCTCTGATCCTGAATTTTTCAAAAGAGATAACACGCGTGTGAGTGAAAATTACTCAGTGAGTCCCGTGTGTATTAGTGCTTTAGTAAAGAAATAGAGTACATAAACTTTTGTCAAATAGCATATCATTTGTTCACTGGAAACAATTCCAAAACTCTTTAAAGAAGAGTTTATTCAGAACTCAGTCATTTTTAAAAAACTGTGTTTCAATTTCAAATTATTGCCCCAATTTCCAAATTACAAGCATTCCTTCCAATAGAGGGTTAGCCTATCTGCAAAGCTCACAAGGCTTTACCTTCGGTGCCATGTATCATTATGCTTAGACTGCAACCTACAACACTCAACCGTGCATCGTCGGAAGGGTAAGTACACCATAACGTATTACGGAGAATCAAACTAGTACTTACGTCAAGTATTCAAGTTAGTATATACAGCACCAAGTATTCAAGTTAGTGCTTATGCTAAGTATTCAAGTTAGTGCATACACCAAGTAAGTTAGTGCTTACGCTAAATATTCAAGTTAGTGCATACGCCAAGTAAGTTATTACTTACGCCAAGTATTCAATTTAGTGCTTACACCAATGATGCGTATTTATTTGGGTATAAAAATCATATAAAAACTAAGTACATTCTCATTCAAGTTTACATTAAGACGTCAACCCCAAATTACACATATGAGCAAGCGTGCTCATCATTAAGCAAGCATAGGGTTTAAACGAGGGTCGATCCTCAGGGAACAAGTATACATTAGTCACATTTCTTTCATTGTTTAACTGACTCGATAAAATGAAAAAGAAATAAAATAAAACAAAAGAAAATAAAAACAAAAATATATACATATCAAGGATGTGGAAGTATGTAACTCAAATCATTATTTTGACAATCATGATCTTAAAGTACTCAATCATTATCATAACTAATCATTCTCTTGGCATCATGAAGAATTAAGATAGATTCACTTCTTTTTCAATCTATGAAATCACTACATTTTAGATAAATTAGAATCACTTGATCTTGTCTCAACTAACTTATCCAAAAGATGCATTAAACACAATCCTTGGTTAAATTCCCTTGGTCTCAGCGAATTTAAAACATGAAATTAACTAATGAATCATCGGTCTCGGCAAACATCAATTAATCTTTAATTTCCTAGTCCTCATCAATTAACCCCCTTGGTCTTGGTGAGTTAACAGACAACAAATATGAAATTAATAAAGTTCAACCACCATTAACCCCTTTGGTCTCAGCGAATTAATGGAAAGAACCAACCAATTAATTTCGTAATAAGCACAAGTAATTAAATACCAAGAAAAATAATCAATTAATCAAAAGATCAAATAACTCTAAATATCATGGATACCTAAAATAATGTCAAATTATAATAAAACAATTAACACATTATTGTTCAAGATAAAGAAAAATAAAGTAAAAGAAAACACTCATAGACAAGCCTCATTCTTCTTTCTTTGAAAACCTTCTTGTACAACCCTCATTGAATTAAAGAATTCCTCATTTGATTTGAGTGATTTTCTGTGATGATCAATGAATTCTCCCATTTTCTTTTGTGTTTTTCATTTATTTATAGGCTTAGGAAGTGCCTAAACTCGTAGGTATAATGTTCTTGACTGAGTAGAAGTTGAAAAATACTAAAACTCCACAGATTACCAAAAATTGCATAGAAAAATCAAGCACCGCCTTAACTTCAGGGCATAGCCGGCGCCGCCTAGGCTCTCGGAGTCGGCGCCGGTTCCACTATGTTTTGCTCTATTTCACCAAATTTTCCGTCGCTTCGAAGTTCGTGTCAACAGTGCATGACTGGTATCGGTTCCTCTGTCCTGGCCGACATCGACTCTAATCTATTTTGCGACGTTGTTGTTTCGTTTTACCCAAAAAATCTGTAATAATGAATAAAATACCTTTCCAAGGGTAAAATCTCGAATATGAAGGAATATGACTAATTATTGAACAAAATATATCACAAAAGAACTTCAAACAACTAGAAAAAATATGACTAATTTAGCCCCTATCAGCCAAGTATTCAAGTTAGTGCATGCGCCAGGTAAATTAGTGCTTACGCCAAATATTCAAATTAGTGCATATACCAAGTATCCAAGGATTGTCAAATTCAAGAAATCAAGAATTCAAGATTCATATTATTCATTGCGTTTTCAAATCCATAAAAAGGCTTGTACTTGAGCACATCAGGAAACCATTTTTTATATTAAGAAAAACATTATTGGGGCAAAAAATTATTTTTCAGAATTTAATCCCAATGACTCATAAATCAGTTAATAATTTTCATAGGCTTCGCAAAGCTAATCAATTCATTCCATAGGCACATCAGGCCAATAAAATAATTTTCAGGATCAAAATGCCATTTTCCAAAGTCAATCTCATATCGAGAGATAATTTTCCAAAACTGTGTCAAAATAGGGTAAAGAGTTCTTTTCTCATATCAAAATAAGAGTATTCGGGATATTTTTCTCGTACTCAATCACAAAAGTCAATTCCAAGGGTATTCGGGTCACTTTACCTATACCTAATTCCAAAAGACTTTTCCGAGGGTATTCGAGTCATTTTACCGTTACCCGATTTAAAAAGTGTTCACAAAAATTTCAATAAGGATATTTGGATCGTTTTTCAAATACCCGATTCCAAAAGGAACCCATTTTAAAAAATTCAGAATTCAAATCCCAAAAGAAGATTTAAATCAAAGTTTCCAAATACATTTTCATAAAATGTTACAATGAGAGCATTCTAGTCATTTTACGAATACCTGATTCTAAAATTACCATTTTCTGAAAATTTCAAGTATGTAATTCAATAGGGACTAAATTCACAAATTCATACTTTAAACATCCATAAAGGTTTCCAAGCCAATTATAAAGTTCATTCAAGCCCAAAATGGCATAAAAACAATTCTTACTCAGATAAACCTTAAACATATTCAGGGATTTTTAAAATGGTATAAAACATAGCATTTCATGGAAAAACAAAGCATATTAGCTTTCAAAAAGGTTTTAGAGATCCAAGGAACTTATCTCATGTCCTGACTAAACTTTTTCTTTCACAACCGTTCGACTACTGTTTCTACTGTTTTTAACAAACCGTTGGCCATTTACCGATAAACCTACACTACACATCGTTTTCGGGTCAATTTGTGTTCAGCGAAAAAATAGCCGACGTTCAGCCGATGTGCCCGATGGATAGCCGATGTCCAACTGATGTTTAGCCGACGGGGGCCGATGGTTAAGGAAAATGTTCAACTTTCGTTCACGTCGTTTTTTCATCGGTTGTTCGATTCTTTTGTTTTTCTTTTTTCACATTCTTTCTCCCTCCATATACAATGGATTCACTTCATATTTTCCCAATTATTTCATCCAAAATCACATAATTAATCATCTTTAAATTCGTCCATGTTCAAGCAAAATTCTGAAATTTTGCTGATTTGATACATGAATTTGTTTCAGACATAACTTTCAATCCACAACTCCGTTTTGGCTCTATGATATACCAAAATAACCGTAAGACTCTTAAATTTAATTCTATTAAGCCATTTTCCAGAATTCTTTTTCCCAAGGCATGGTACTGGGCAAAAACAGTCTCAATAGTTTTACCTCACTTTTACTATTCATGCTTTCCTTTGTCCTCTTTCAATCTTTAACACCTTAGAACCATTAATTTATTTAATTCTCCATCAAACCATCTTTAATTTTGAATTTCTATATTTCTAGTAGCTCACAAAAGTCACACTTATTCAACACAAATTCATCTCTTCTAATCAAAAGCTAGTTTGATCCATTTTTCCAACCAACTAAATTCAATTTTTACTCTACTTTGATCATCACCTCTTCAACCAAAAATAAGTCTTCAAACTACCATAATTATCCAGTTATTCCTCACACAAAATATCATTCAAAGATCCTTAGGCAGCCGGCACATCTACAAGCATATATAAAGTTCATACACAAAAGTTCACAAATCCTATCTTTGATCCGAAATCAATACATGAAAGTCATATTTTTATATTAAAATTCACATTATCATAATCATCATTCAGTCAAAAACAACTTTAATTCAAATAAGATAGGGTTTTACCTTATATTTGAGGCTATTTGGTATGATTTTGCTTCAAGAACACACACACACACACACACACACACACACACACACACTTCTTTCTTTCTTTCTCATTTTTCTTTTTCTCTTGGATTTTCTCCCTCCTAGCTCACGAATTTCTAGCTGTTTAACAACCCCTCTTAACTGCCATTCAGCCCTCAATCTTGGCCCTCCATTTGTTATTGTGGTTTAATTGAATGGTGGATATGCTTAAGTGTGTTCCAATGAAATTCTTGCACACCAAACATTTTTATTTCCTCCACAAAAATTTTCTTATTTTTTTCTTGTATGGCTGCTAAAATTCTTAGCTAATTTTTAGCCATTCATTCATCTTCTCTTGGTCTAAATATTAGTCAATTATATTGCTCAAGATCGTAATCAAATGGGCCTACGAGTGGTGTGTTTCAATCACAAAATTACACATAGTTATTCGTTTATTTTGCAATCCTTCAATTCCATGTGTCTTGCATGAACTCTGAATGGAACCTCTCTTAAATTGACACATGTCCATGGGGCTACCACTCACAAAATGCCACCCACACCATTTTTAACCGCAATTTCCTATTTTCTTCAGAAATGACCAAAATTGGGTCCGAAACGGAAAAATATTTTATTTCACCATTCAACTCCAAAAATTCTACTGAATCCATTGGTAATTCTTAAATTCCCTCGCTATTTAGTCAAATTTTCTGTCAAAGTCATGGGCGAGGTCAAAATGACGAAAATGCCCCTAGTGACCCGGATAGTATAATTCACACCAAAACGTGCGTTTCGTCGCACTTATCAATTTCTATTCTTAGTGTACCTTCAAAATCTTATTTTATTAATAATAGTAGCCTTCCGAAAATTTAGGGTACGGGTAGAACAAATCCAATAATTATATCCAGGTCTCGACCAAATATTATCCTACCAAAATATTCGTCTTATTACACCGATCAACTTTTGTTTTGGCTATTGATATGAATTTTCATCCTATTACAAGTAGTAGCCAATCAAAGGTAAAATGCGAGGTATTACATTCTCCTCTCCTTATAAAAATTTCGTCCTCGAAATTTATATTTACCTTACTTCTATATAGCACATATAAACATGATCTCTTGAGATATTCTCATATATTTCAACCTAATAATATACCTTCACATACATCATTCTCGTACGATCTATAAACCTTTGGTATAAAATGATCTGTAAACCTTCGGATTTATATCATTTTGCATATAGATCATACTTTCGTTTCGTTAAACAACCATGCATCACTTCCTATCAACTTTCATGAGTACTTCCCAGAGGTTACCCATCCTAGAATTTATCTTACCTGAGCACGTTTAACTTCAAATATCTAATGATTCCTGGTACATTAGTATTGATATAATCATTTCCTTTCACACGTTATGATAAACTAAGACTTTTATAGATCGTATGAGAATGATGTATGTGAAGATATATTATTAGGTTGAAAGAATATGAGAGTTTCTCAAGAGATCATGTTTATATGTTCTATATAGAAGCAAGACAAATATAAATTTCGAGGACGAAATTTTTGTAAGGAGGGGAGAATGTAATACCTCGCATTTTACCTTTGATTGGCTACTACATGTAATAGGATGAGAATTTGTATCAATAGCCAGAACTAAAGTTGATCGGTGTAATGAGACGAATATTTTGGTAGGATAATATTTAGTCAGGACCTGGATGTAATTATTGGATTTGTTCTACTCATACCCTAAATCTTTGAAAGACTACTATTATTAATAAAATACGAATTTGAGGGTACATTATGAAGAGAAATTGATCAGTGCGATGAAACACACGTTTTGGTGTGAATTATGCTATCGGGTCACCGAGGGTATTTTCCTCATTTTAACCTCGCCTACGACTTTGACCATAAATTTAACCAAATAGAGAAGGAATTGAAGAATTTAAGAATTACCAATGGATTCAGTAGAATTTTTAGACTTGAATGATGAAATAAAATATTTTTTTCCTTTTGGACCCAATTTTAGTCATTTCTGAAGAAAATAGGAAATCGAGGTTAAAAATGGTGTGGGTGGCATTTGTGGGTGGTACATGTATCAATTTAAGAGAGGTTCCATTCAGAGTTCATGCAAAATACATGGAATTAAAGGATTGCAAAATAAATGAATAAAGATGTGTAATTTTGTGATTGGAACACACCACTCGTGGGCCCATTTGATTAAGGTCTTGAGCAATAAAATTGGCTAATATTTGGACCAAGAGAAGATGAATAAATGGCTAGAAATTGGTCAAGAATTTTGGCAGCCATACAAGGAAAAAAATAAGGGAATTTTTGTGGAAGAAATAAAAATGGTTGGTGTATAAGAATTTCATTGGAAGACACCTAAGTATATCCACCATTTATTTAAACCACAACAAGAAATGGAGGGCCAAGATTGAGGGTTGAATGGCGGTTAAGAGGGGCTGTTAAACAGTCAAAGATTCGTGAGCCAAGAGGGAGAAAAACCAAGAGAAAAAGAAAAATGAGAGAGAAAGAAAAAAGTATGTGTGTTCTTTGAGCAAACTCACACCAAGCAGCCTCAAATATAAGGTAAATCCCTACATTTCTTGAATTAAAGTTGTTGTTAGGTGAATGATGATTATGATGATGCGAATTTTAATATAAAAACATGACTTTCATATGTTGATTTCGGATCAAAGCTAAGGTTTGTGAACTTTTGTGTATGAACTTTATATATGCTTGTATATGTGTCGGCTGCCTAAGAGTCTTTGAATGATGTTTTGTGTGAGGAAGAACTGAATAATTATAGTAGTTTGAAGGCTTATTTTCAGTTGAAGAGGTGATGATCAAAGTAGAGTAAAAATTGAATTTACTTGGTTGGAAAAATAGATCAAACTAGCTTTTGATTAGAAGAGATGAATTTGTGTTGAATAAGTGTGATTTTTGTGAGCTACTGGAACTTTGGAAATCTAGAATTAAAGATGGTTTGAAGGAGAATTGAATGAATTAATAGTTCTAAAGTGTTAAAGATTAAAAGAGGACAAAGGAAAGCATGAATAGTAAAAGCGAGGTGAAATTACTGGGGTTATTTTTGCCTAGTACCATGCCTCAATAACTAGAATTCTGGAAAAATACTTATACAAAATTAAACTTAAGAGTCTTACGGTCATTTTGGTATATCATAGAGCCAAAGCGGAGTTGTAAATTAAAAGTTATGTCCGAAACAAAATCATGTGTCAAAGCAGCAAAATTTCAGAATTTTGCTTGGAACATGGACGAATTTAAAGATGATTAATTATGTGATTTTGGATGAAATAATTGGGGAAATATAAAGTGAATCCCTTGTATATGGAGGGAGAAAGGATGTGAAAAAATGAAAATGAACGAATCGAATAAACGACGTGAACAAAAGTTGGACGTTTCCCTTAACCGTTGGCTAAACGTCGGTTAGACGTTGGCTAACCATTGACTATTTTTCGATTAAACGCGAATTGAACCAAAAATGATGTGTGGTATAGGTTTATCAGTAAACGGCCAATGGTTTGTTGAAAATGGTAGAAACAGTGGTCGAACGGCCGTGAACAAAAAAGTTTAGTTAGGACACAAGGTGAGTCCTTTGGACCTCTAAAACCTTTTTGAAAGCTAGTGTGTTTTATTTTTCCATAAAATGCTATGTTTGATACAGTTTTGAAAATCCCTGAATATGTTTAAGGTTTATCAGAGCGAGAATAATTTTTATGTCATTCTGGGCTTAAATGAACTTCATAATTGGCTTGAAAACCATAATGGATGTTTAAAGTATGAAGTTGTGAATTTAGTTCCTATTGGATTAAATACTTGGAATTTTCAGAAAATGGAAATTTTGGAATTGGGTATTGATCAAATGACTAGAATGCCCTAATTGGAACATTTTATGGAAATGAGTTTGGAAACTTCGATTATAATTCTCTTTTGGGATTTGAATTCTAGATTTCTTGAAATGGGTTCTTTTTAGAATCAGGTATTTGGAAAATGATGCAAATATTCTTATTGAAACTTTTGTGAATACTTTTTAAATTGGGTAAGGGTAAAATGACCCGAATACCTTCAAAAAAGTCTTTTGGAATCGAGTATGGGTAAATTGATCCGAATACTCTTGGAAATGACTTTTGTGATTGAGTACGGGAACAATGACCCGAATACTCTTGTTTTGATGTGAGAAAAGAACTCTTTACCCTGTTTTGACATGGTTTTAGAAAATGATTTCTCGATATGAGATTGACTTTGGAAAACGACATTTTGATCCCGAAAATTATTTTTTTGGCTTGATATGCCTACAAAATGAATTGATTGGCTCTGCGGAGTCTATGAAAATTATTAACTGACTTGTGAGTCAGTGGGATCAAATTTTGGAAAATAATATTTTGCCCCATTAATGTTTTTCTTGAAATGGAAAATGGTTTCCTGTTGTGCTTAAGTATGAGCCTTTTTGGATTTGGAAACATAGTGAACAATATGAATCTTGAATTCTTGAATTCTTGAACTTGACAATCCTTGAATACTTAGCATATGCACTAACATGAATACTTGGCGTAAGCACTAGCTTACTTAGCGTATGCACCAACTTGAATACTTGGCGTAAGCACTAATTTGAATACATGGAGTATGCACTAACTTGAATACTTGGTGTATGCACTAACACTTAGTTTTTCTGCTAGCACAGAAAACTTCATACTTGAGTGTATCCTCTGTGTGAATTTCTGTTAGATATAATCACACACTGTGATTATAGTGGTTGGATGTTCAACTCTTGTAGTGTTTGATCAAGAAGATTGCTGGATCGTGTCTCGACTTGAAGAAGGAAAATTTTATTTTCCACACGATCAAAGAAAGGTAAAAAGCTGCTACCTTTGTTCTCTTTATGTCTTGTTTTCCACATATATGCGGATCCTGGGTTGGTATCTCGTTCTTATTTTTTCGCTGCGCCATATATGATATGCGTGAGAGATACTCAACAGTGGTATCAGAACCATGCTATGTGAAGATTGCATACATTATTTTTGGCATGAAAAGCTATTTTCATGAATTCGTGTTTATCTTTGTTCACGGTGAAAACTGTTTTCACTCGAGTCGAAATTGTTTCGAGTATTGTGGGTTGGATCCGTAGCACAATATGACTGTATAAAAGTTACAGCATATTTCAAAAGATGCTTTCTTTATGTGCTGCAAGTTTTTTGCAAAAAAATGTTTTCTTGAACATGGTTAATTGCCTTCCATTTCATCCTAATTTTCTGTTTTAGTTTTGTTTAAACTAACAAATTGATTGTTGTTTCGAGCTTCAAAATAGAAAATACTACTGAGAATTGTTCTCACTAAAATTTTGTAGAAGAAAAAGGCACCAGAAACTGTTTCTGGAAAATTTTCAAAAATCGCCGCCTTGTTCCTGACTATAGCTGGCGCCGGTTCTATGCTGTTTCACGAACGTCTAGAAATCACTTTTGGAACATTTTTATTTCCTTAAAACCAGACAGCAGCCAGCGCCGGCTCTAGCTTCCAAACCAGCATCGATTTTGCTTTGTTTTGCACGTTCCGGCTATTTAAAAAAAAAAAAATTCTGGAATATAATTTTGAAAGGAAAAAATCTCATTTGATGAGAGACGGGACCTAAAAGCATTTTCTCAAAATTAGTTTTGAGATAAACAATTTTATTTTTCAAAATAATGATTTTGAAAATCTAAAATTAATATATCTTTCTAAAATGGTGATTTTAGAATTTGTTTTATTTTTTCAAAATAGTGATTTTAGAATCATAAAAGTTATATGTTTATTTTGTTTAAGCATAATTAATGGCATGGTGGATGGTTATGGACTAAAACCAATTATATCTGTTCATGCATTTTACAGTTTTGGTTTTATGAAATAGGGACTACGTGTCCTGCCTTCTCTAGAATTCTTGTGTAATTCTTTTCTCATCTAACTCCCCTCGAATGTAACTCGAGGTTTTCTCGCTTTAGGAAATTATGTAATTAGTTTACATAGGTTAGATAGGAGTAGAATTATTCTATTTTAGAGATGGCAACCAAAACAAGACGAGAAGGTAAGACCTTCTACTTAAATCATGCATGAACACATAAGGTTAACTATATGAATTTCTTTTATGGCTCAAAGAAATTAATTTAGGGTAAAGTCCATAACCATACCATGTAATCGCTTTATTACCATGATTATCAATTATGTGATTTATTGATTTTTATGCATGTCATTTATTGAAATCACTAAAAGGAACAAATCTTTCAATTAATATTAAATCTAATTCATTTGTTAATATAGTAAAAATGAGAGTACTTTTTCGAGACTAGGTTGTTGGGCAAACCCAAGCCTACTTGACATTGGGCATGTTCAAGCTATGGAATAAAATTCCTGATTAATGGGTCGGATTTAACTAAATTCTTTATCCCGATTAGGTAAATTCAAGCATAAAGAAATTTAGAGGAAAAGTTAGGGTAGCCCAAAAGGCTTTAAGATTAAAAGCTGTTAATCACTAAATGATTCGGTAGTTACATACGATGTAATTGGTATTGGATACCTACCAATGAACTCAAGGGTGGCTTATTGGGCAAACTCAAAGTTATTCTTGAGGAATTTGAATACTGGTCCACTAGGAAAGCTTCCAACGGGCTTTTCTGAATCAATAGTGGGGGCTATTAGTTTGAGTAAAATAGTGGAGTAAAAATGCGTTTAATTAAAGTCCTAATTATTTGCATTCCATGTACATATACAAGTAGCTAATCCTCTCTATCTTTACATCTAAGTCACTTGCATCATGTCAACAAACTTAAATCTACGTAGAATCTTGGAAACCAATAAATTAACCGAATCAAACTACTTCGACTGGTATATAAATTTGAGAATCGTTCTCAAATTAGAAAAGTTGCTCTACGTGCTAGATGATCCTATTCCGCCACCACTAGCTCAAGATGCTCATGCTGATGAGCATGCTGTCCACAAAAGGCACAAGGAGGATAGTGATACAGCATCATGTATTATGCTGGCATCCATGATTCCCGAGTTACAAAAATAGCACAATCATATAGATGTTCAATCGATTATACTACATTTTCGAGAGCTGTTTGATGCCCAAGGCAGAACTAAGAGATACGAGATCTCGAAGCAACTATTCCGTTGCAAAATGGCAGAGGATTTTTCTATGGCCACTCATGGATTAAAGATGCTGGGCTTGATAGAGAAGCTTGGATCTTTCGGGTTTGCAATGGATTATGACTTAAGTGTTGACTTAATGCTACAGTCTTTGCCTAATAGTTTCTCACAATTTGTGATTAACTATCAGATGAACAAGATTGAGTCCACCATTTCTGAGTTGATCAATCTTCTCAAAACTGCAGAGTCCTCTATGAAGAAGGATTCCAATGCAGTTTTAATGGTAGAATCTTCCTCTTCTAAGAAGAAAGTTCAAAAGAAGAAGAAGAAGGCTCCCATGAAGCCCAAAGGTGGTGTGAACAAGCAGGAAGCTACCAAGGGCCCATGCCATCATTGTGGGAAGATGGGCCACTAGAAACGCAACTGCAAAGCCTACTTGGAGACCATTAAGGACAAGAAGTAGAATGAGAAGCTTACAAGCACTTTTACTTCTACTCCGGGTATATTTATGATTGAGATAAATAATACCTTTAGAAATGAGATATGAGTATTGGATACTGGATGTGGATCTCATTTGTGCAATAACTTGTAGGGACTAAAGAGCAGTAGGAGGCTAGAGAAAGGCAACGTGGACCTATACACTGCAAATGAGACAAATGTTGCTACACTTGCTGTGGGGATATACGAGCTGAACTTGCCTTTGGGATTAATTCTAGAATTGCAAAACTGTTATTATATACTAGTTTTAATGAAAAATATTATCTCTATTGTGTGTTTAGACTTAAATAGATTTCATTTGATATTTAAGAATAAATGCTGTTCTTTTTTCATTGAATGATATTCATTATGATTCAACAACTCTGGTTAATGGTTTATATGTTCTAGACTTGGATAATCTAGTTCTCAATATAAACAATAAGAAACCTAAAATGGATAACTCTAACACCTCTTACTTATAGCATTGTCATTTGGGCCATATAAATGAAAATTGTGTTTCTAAGTTACACAAGCTTAGTGACTTAGGGTCATTTGATTATGAATCATATGGCACATGTAAATCTTGTTTATTAGGTAAAATGACTAAAACTTATTTTTTAGGAAAAGGAGAACGGGCCAAAGAGTTATTAGAACTCATACATTCTGATGTATGTGGCCTAATGTTAATACAAGTAAGAGGAGGTTATAACTATTTCATAACCTTTATCGATGATTTCTTACGATACGGGTATTTGTATTTAATGAAATATAAATCTGAGGCCTTTGATAAGTTCAAAGACATCAAGAATGAAATAGAGAAACAACTTGGTAAAAGTATTAAGACTCTAAGATCTAATCGAGGAGGAGAATACTTGAGCCAAGAGTTTCTGAGTTATCTTAGAGATAATGGGATATTATCTTAATGGATTCCACTACATACACCTCAACATAACGGTGTATCTGAGAGAAGGAATCGAACCTTTCTAGACATGGTACAGACCATGATGGCTTCTGCAGACCTATCAAAATCGTTTTGGGGGCATGCACTAGAAACTTCTGTTTATATACTAAACAGAGTTCCAACAAAAACGGTTGATTCTACCCCATTTGAGATGTTCTTTGGTAAGAAACTAAAGTTATCTCACTTGCAAGTATGGGGTTGTTCTGCCTTTGTCAAAAGGCCATAGTCAGACAAACTTGATAATAAGTTTGATAAGTGTTTGTTTATGGGATATCCGAAAGAATCTTTCGGATATTACTTCTACCTACCCTCTGAAAAGAAAGTGTTTTGAAGCATGCCATCTTCTTAGAGAAGAAGCACATGCTCAGAGGACAGTGGGAGTAAAATTGAACTTAGTAAAGTTCAAAAAGATCAAACAAATAAGGATCAGCTGTTTGATCCCACATCTATTGAGAGAATAGATGAACCTTCTACTACACAAGAAACTTGTAGATCTAGTAGGATACGCGTGTCACTTGAAAGATATGGATTTCTCATTAGTGACCATAATGGCGTATTACTCATAGATGAAGATAAGCCTACTACTTATAAGGATGTTCTGAACAGTTCAAAATCTGGCAAATGGCTTGATGCCATGAAGTCAAAGATGGATTTCATATATGACAACCAAGTATGGACTTTGGTTGATCCACCCAAAAGAATTAAACCTATTGGGTGCAAGTGGATTTTCAAGAAGAAAATGGACATGGATGGTAACGTAATTACCTATAAAGCATGACTAGTGGTGAAGGGTTATCATCTACAACATGGTATTGACTATGATGAAACCTTCTCACCAGTAGCCATGTTAAAATCTCTCAGGATACTCCTAGCCGTTGCTGCTCATTATGATTATGAGATTTGTCAAATGGATATGAAAATAGCTTTCCTAAACGAAAATCTGACTGAGGAAGTGTATATACACAACCTGTGAGTTTCACATCTAATGATAGCACAAAGGTGTGCAAGTTGCGAAGGTCCATTTATGGAATTAAGCAAGCTTCTAGGAGTTGGAACATCCATTTTGATGAAACAATCAAAGAGTTTGGTTTCTTTCAAAACATAAATGAACCTTGTGTATACAAGAAGGTCAGTGGGAGTGCAATCGTTTTCTTATTACTTTATGTAGATGACATATTGCTAATAGGAAACGATATACCTATCTTGCAAATAGTTAAAGTTTAGTTGTCCAAACAATTTTCCATGAAAGACCTTGGAGAAGCAACTTATATTCTTGGAATAAGGATCCATAGAGATAGATCCAAAAGGTTGCTAGGTCTTTCGCAATCTACATACATAGATAAAGTGCTAAAGAGGTTTAGCATGGATCAATCCAAAAGGGGATTCTTACACATGTCATATGGTGTAAGCCTTTCAAAGTCAATGTCTCCCAAGACACAAGTTGAAAGGGATCACATGAGTAAGATTCCATATGCCTCAGCAGTTGGATCTATCATGTATGCTATGATATATACGAGGCCTTATGTATCTTATGCTCTCAGTTTGACGAGCATATACCAATCTGACCTTGCTGAAGGTCATTGAGCGGCTGTAAAGAACATCCTTAAGTAGTTATGAAGGACTAAGAATATGTTCTTAGTATATGGAGAAGGTGATTTGAAAATAAACAAGTATACTGATGCAATTTTCAATCTGACAAAGATAATTTTAAATCACAATCCGGTTATGTGTTTACGTTGTGTAGAGGGGTAATAAGTTGGAAGAGTTCCAAACAAGAGACTATTGCCGACTCTACGACAGAAGCAGAGTACATAGCCGCTTCTGAAGTAGTTAAGGAAATAAAGATAGAGAGAGTTCCCACGGATGAGAACATAGCTGACCTGCTTACAAAAATACTATCCCAAAAGAAACATGATAGGCATGTTGAGTCATTCGGTATTAGATACATGAATGATTGGCTCTAGTGCAAGTGGGAGTTTATTAGTATTATGCCCTAGAGGCAATCACTTATAAATTGTATATGACACATTTTCTATTAATAAAAGGCATTGTTTATCTTACAGTTTTTTTTTTGTTTATTTTCATGTAATATAACTGTTAGATAAAGTCCCTAATACAACATTGTGTTAAGGAAATCATGATAGAGATCATGATATGAGATTCTTACTACACTGTATAGTGTTAGTACTTAAATAGTCTCTAGTCGTAGTATTAATAAGACAGGACATCATTAATGCGTTAAGACTAGCATGTGTTAAACTTCCTGATTTGATCATGCAGTGGTTCTCATATCCGTGAGTATTGAGATACTCAAAGTTAACACATGGATGCTTGTTAATGGAACAAGTACATTGGATGACCTAGCTATGAGATAATCACATGGATAACTATTTAGTGCTAGTGATATAATCTCAATATAGTAAACGTGCAAGTATCCTTAGACTTGAGATCTCCAAGGTACTTTGTTTGCTTAGCTTTGTACTTTGATTCCAATCTCTGGAGCCAGATCGAGGGCCGCCTATAGGATGGATATTGGATATATTGTGAGGTAAACGAAAGTAGTTGAGAAAGTCAATAAAGGATTCGCCACTCCTAATAGTAGATGTGAATATCTCATGGCCACTTATAGGAATTACTACTTAAGAAGTCCTTGGCCAAGGCGACTGTGTATTGGAAACAGTTCCAATTGATACACATCTAGAGTAGTGGGTTCCTGGTACAAGTTCTATTGTATTCGGGCCAGAATTAATTCTGGAGGGAGTTGGCACTAATTCCATACTCCAAGATGAATGAGATATTGTATGGTGAAAGGAGTTAATTGCACTGTAGTTTGTTATTAAATGGTTTATGTTAAGCCATTTGACTTCCTAAACTCTTAGGTGGTCATGATGTGTTACTAGATACCTCTCATTATCTGGGAATATGGATTCATTAATTGATAAATTAATAAACCAATCATGCTTAGAATAATATGATTAATTCTAATTAATTATATATTATTAATCTTAAAGACATTTAGATTAATTCATGTTCGCTACCAATTGACTGGGAAACCTAATAGGTCACACGCAATAGATGATTATATACTTAAGATGTTATTTGATAACATAGTGGTGTTAATTGCGAGAAAGAGAAGTTGTTGTGGCCAAATTTTAATTAGTTATAATTTATGGTCCAAATTGTAATTGTGAAACTTGATATTTCTAATTACAATTAGAGAATTCTAACTATTTTAGAATTCTTAGATGGAGGATTTTTCAGCAGGATTTTCGTGTGATATAGGATATACACACGAAACCCTAGCAAAGGTGTAAGACACGAAATAACTCCAACCCTAGCAACACACGATCTCTCCATCTTCTCTCTGTCTCGTTATTCTTGCAACCTAACCCTAGCCGCCACTTAGTTTTTCTACTAGCACAAAAAACTTCATGCTTGAGTGTATCCTCTGTGTGGATTTCTGTTAGAGATAATCACACACTGTGATTATAGTGGTTGGACATTCAACTCTCGTGGTGTTTGATCAAGAGGATTGCTGGATCACACCTCAACTTGAAGAAGGAAAATTTTGTTTTCCACATGATCAAAGAAAGGTAAAAAGCTGTTACCTTTGTTCTCTTTATGTCTTGTTTTCCACACATATGCAGATCTTGGGTTGGTATCTCGATCTTATTTTTTCGCTACGCCATATATGATATGCGTGAGAGATACCTAACCTTAACTTGAATACTTGGTGTAAGCACTAATTGACATTTTGCTAACTTGAATACTTGGCGTAAGCACTAATTGACATTTTGCTAACTTGAATACTTGGCGTAAGCACTAACTTTAATGAGTGCTTAGTTTGTACATATTTTCTATGTCGTTTGTGCTATATATGTTGAAAAATCTTAATTTGATGACTACTCATGGACCTTTTCACTTTATTTCATGTATGTTTTTTAATGAAAGAAATATTGAAGAGATAAGGTAACAGAGCGTGAAAAAGAGGTTGAACAAGAATTTAGGTAGTTCCACTTAGACTAAGTTAGGCAGTGTCACTCAATTATTAGAAATTCAGGGACCCAAGGAATTGAGAGGAGGCAATGCCACCCAAGTTGGGTTAGGTGGCGCCTTCTATTTGCTTCAATAAAAAAAAAAAATGCTTGAAGCAGTGCCACCTAAGTGAACTTAAATAGAGCCGTTTAACGTTGCAAAATATCCCTATTTTGCATAATTGGTTGATGTGGCTGATAGGAAACTATAAATACTCATTCTTAAACCCTTAAGCCAGGTTCTCAGTATAAGAAAATGATACATTGGCGATAAAACTTTAGTTAAGAAATTTTTTTTGTCTAAAAGTATTCTTTAGTGAGAAAAATTTTTCTTTAGCAACAAAATTTTTTTTTTTTTGCAACTAATTAAGACCTTCGGCGATAAAATTTTAATTTCATAACTATAAGCGATGTCTTTACCTAGGAAATAATTGTATTAGCTAGAAATATTTAAATTTCCTCACTAAAGATACATCATCAGTGATGACAATTCATTTCTTAACTATGCATCATCAGTGATGAAAATTCATCGTCTAACTAAAAATATTAATTTTCATCACCATTAATAATATGTTTAGCGACAAATTTGCATTTCTTAGCAAATACATGTCCTTAAATTTTTAAAAATTTACAACATAATTTCAAAGATTTTGTAAATTGGTCTTTAAATTATGTATAATTGCAAAACTACAAAAAATTGCAAATTGGTCCTTAAATTTTGAAATAGTTATAATATGATTCAAAAATTTATATAATTTAGCTTTTACACTTTCTAATATTTATAATATGATATCAAAGTTTTATAAATTGGTCCTTAAATTTTATAAAATTGTAAAATAACCACCAAAATTTACAAATTGGACCTTAAATTTTGAAAAATTTACAATATAATCTAAAAAATTTTGTAAATTAGTCCTAGGTTTTAAATATTCACAATATATGTTTTGTGTGTGTACACAAACACACACAATATATGTTTTAATATATATACACAACATATATACATAATATATAGATACAACACACACACACACACACACATGATATACACATGCATATATATTTTATAAATATACATAGATATACACATATATATACATATGCATATGTATATATATGTGTATATATACATACATATATATACACATAGACAAATACAAGCACAGACACACACACACATATGTCTTTGTATGTATATGTATTTGTAACACCCCACTACCTAGGCCCGATAGGGCCGGGGATGTAGCCCTGTCCATAGGATAAGGGGTCTTTATAATTAGGTTACATAAAAAAAAAATAAAAGCAATACTTTAAAATTGAACTTATTACAACCCAAAAATACATGAACAAATCCAAAATAAATTGCTTGCTACCATCTCTCAAAACAACACATAAGAAAAGTAACATAAAGCCTTCAAAGCATAGGCAACAAATCTAGCTATTCACGTCTACAGTAGGATCAACCTGAAAATATGGCATAAAAGGTGATGAGATAAAAATCTTAGTAAGCCCGTGTGTGCTTTGAGTGCTTCAGGTAAAATGGTTCGTGTATGCAAGTTGTAAAAATTTCATAAGAGAAAGTGCTGGTAAGCATTAAATAAATGTTAAAAATAAAGAGTGGCATTTTGTTTTTCAAACCATACAGATGTGCAATAAATATAACCACCCAAATGGGTAGCCATGGGTTACCACACGTTGGGCCCCATGACCATATAACGGTCAGAATGTCACACTTTGTGCAAACTGACAAAAGGTAGGTGTACAGCCTACCGGGTGAGATACTCCTCCATCTCTACACTTAAACTTACCGGTTGTCCACTTCGAAAACACATAGTCTACATGACTGAAACTTGCTAACTCGGACTGGCATGACCTACCAAACTGGCATCTTATCTAAGAAGGACTCACCCCTCAGATGTGGCTACCTACTGAGAGACTTACCCTAACCCTTCAAAGACTAGTCCTAGTAGTCTACCCTTATTGAGTACTCAACGTTGATTGTCCCATTTAGGAGAAAATTGATCATACATTGATTTACTTGAAAATAGCAATTAAGGGTTTCTAAAATTATTGTCAAAGTTGGGTTTTAGAAAGAGTTTAGCATTTTGTGTGAATTTACTTGTTTGATTTTTCAAATGATTTGCTTGACTGTAATAAAAAGGAAAATAGTCCTTAATTGCCTTTACAAAATAAGTGTCCATACACATCGTATTTAGCTTGCCACAGTAATTTTTTGTCTTCAAATAAGTTCATGCAGGAGCTTACCTGATCCTTTGCTTGCTCGAATTTCAAAAATCTTCCAAGGCTGACCTAACCCCGCCTGGGGCAAACACAAGACATAAGGTTATACTCGAGCTATACTTGCCTTACACAAATAATTCCTAATTCAGCTAATTACAATCATGACCTTAATGTCCTAAGCTTTAAGGCTAGCTAATAAAGAATTTTATAAAATAAGTCCAGCTTGATAAGTTAAAATAACTAGGGGTTGTAAAGTAATTACTAATAAGTTATAGGTTCAAATAATAAATTTTGAGTGTTATTATTAATAAATAAACTAGGGTTTAATTATTGAAGAATCCTAAGTCCTAGATGATGTTAATAAATGGAAATTTTTAAATAGTATTATTAAAATAAATAATAAATTATTACTAATCTCTTAATTAATAATTAATAGATAGCAAATAATTAATAATAAATAAATTTTATTAAATTTTGATTAATAGATAACAAATAAATTTTAATATAAATAATATTTATGAATATATGGTCTACAAAGTCATTAATATTTTACTTATTATTATTTATATAAAAGGTTTTATTTATTATTACACACACACACACACACACGTGTGTGTGTATTATTTTTAATAAAAGATATCATTTATTTGGCTAATAAAATATCACTATTTCATTTAATATTCCATTTCTAAAACTTCCTAGGAATTTCAAAATCCTTAGAGAAAAATATAGCCTTTAGAGGAAAAATATAGTAATAATTTTAATTAAGGTAATAAAATTTGTTAATTAAAATTACCTAGGATCAACAAGATCATGATCATAATTTTGCTATTGCTAATAAGAATCATGAACACGTTCTCCAACATCAAACAACAAAAACTAATCCATTCATGAACATAGGTTTAAATCCATACATACTATCATATGGCCAAATCTCTACTAAGCATAATCATAATCATGGCTTTAAAGGAGATAAGAACATAAAAATCCTATTCACCAAAGGTGTCATAGCATTTAGCATGCTTAAACATTCATAATTTCTGAAGACATGATGAACATACATCAATTCTCAAAGAATTCCATATAACTTAATCATGATAATCAATTCTCATGTTCTAATCTTAACCCCTTCATTCATATGCATATACTCAATCCCCCATTCATATTCTATTCTCCCTATTAACATCTAAGAGACATGAATTCAAAATTAAAAGGAAGGTTTAAGGAGAAATACTTGATTGATGTTTGCTTCAATGAAGATTCAAGAAGGTCCACGCGATTGAGGGTCTTGTATTGTCCATAAGAGAAGGAAAAATAGCCATGGTTGTAATCGCCATTTCGGCCGAGAGAGAGAGAGAGAGAGAGAGAGAGAGAGAGAGAGAGAGAGAGAGAGAGAGAGAGAGAGAGAGAGAGAGCATTAGCATGATATATTATAGGTTGAAGGGAAGAAGATGAGCAAAAGAGTTGTTCTTGGTTACCTTGATAATGTTCTTGAGACTTCAAGGAAAAAAACTGGTTTTGATTCGAATGTCAATTTTTGTTTTCAAGATTTGATGTTATAAATTCTAGAAATGAACTCTAGGGAGTATGTAAGAGTCTTCTAGAGTTTTTGAGAGGGATTGGGGGTGTTTGGAGTGGTCTTTAGCTTGAAAAAAGGTAGTGTGTATTCTTGGTGTTCTTGGTGAAAATGGAGAGAATTTGAGAAAGGATATGCACAAATTTTTGGAGAGTGTTGGCCAACTGGTTTAGGGAATTTAGGGGTTTTGGTTTTCAGCTTAGAGAGGGAGAGAAAAATCTGATTGTTTGAAATTCAAATGGAGTGATTTGAGGAGTGGTTTGAGGTAGAAGCCATGTTAATGGTGTTTGATTGATGGAGGTCTCTTGGAGCTGCAATGGAGTTGGCTGGACTATTTGGTTTTGCTGAAATGAATGAAGGTTAATATATCTCTAAGTCTGGCCAAAATTCAAAGCTCAATGGCATAGAAATTTCTTGTTATAAAGCCTAGTACAAGAGTGTTTTCATGGAGCAAATGCTGAAATTTTTGAAGTTCAAATTGAAGTTTGAATGGAGTGATCTTAGGAGATATTTGAGGTGTGGTTATGGAGTATAAATGTGCAAGGTATGTGGAGAGGTTAATGGTGTTTAGTTCATGGCTGATCAAGGGTTAATTTACAGACGTTTGAGGGTGGTTTTCGGCCAAGGCTTGAAGGGAACAAAGCTGGAAATTTTCTGGTTTCATGGTGTTCATGGTTCGAGGTTTACTGTAATTTTTTGTGCAGTGTTTTTGCAATATTTCAGCCCAATTTGCAGAGGGTTTTGAGAGGTGTTTGAGGGTCTTTTAAGATTGGTTTCCAGCCTTCTTTATGGAGGAAAAGTATAGGAGTTTTGTTGGCTTGAAGTAAGAAGAAACAACTCTATTTTCTGGTTGAACATCAGAAAAACTGCCCAGAAGTTTTTTCTGGTTTGTACAATTTTTGTGCAGTCCATTTTTACACAGGAATTTCAATCTTTAAGCAGAATAAATTAGTTGTTTTTCTGGCAGCAAATGTGTAAGGAAGATGGCTATGATTTTCGAAGGTTAGGCTGCTCAAGAAACTGAAAAATTTTTAGATTTCTTCCATGAAGAATATGAATACTATGGAGATGAGTTTGAAGGTTCAACCATGGTGATTAATTTTCCTTGGGAACCTTCCCTAACTCTTTTCCTATTTTTAGTCAATTCTCCAACTTCCAATATTCATTTTCGAAATTCAAAGGCAAGAAATCCTTGCTGAATTTTCTGAAATTTTAAAGATGAATTTTGATAAATTTTGAACAACTTTAATTTGTGAAGAGGTTAGGACAAGCTAGAGGTAATAAAAAGGAAAAAAATTCCTCTAGAATTCTTTTTAGGATATGATGATAGGATTAGGACATTCTCTTCATGTCTCTCTTAGGACAACATTCCTATTTTTAGGGAATGCAATAAAATAAAAATTCAAACTTAACTAAGATAATCATGATAAAAGCTTAAATGATGGGATTTGAACTCATGACCTTAGAGATTAATTCACAAAACTCTAACCACTAAACCACAATTTATGTGTTAAGAATAAATATTTATGTGTTAAGTAACCCGTGATCTATACCTTCCTGTGAAAGACCACCATTCACATGGATCACTTACTTAAATGCAATGGGTCCTTTAAACAAAAATCGTGCACAAATAAAATATAAATTCTCAAACAAATTTTGAGAATAAATTCTTTTATTAATAAATTTCTTTAGAAAATTAGTTTAGAGGGCATATATTTCAACAATCTACCACTTGCACTCTAAGACTAAGAAAGCCCGTAGGTGCCCACCTCTATGGTGTCCACGTGTCTCTTGAAGACTCTCTCAGCCAAAGGCTTGGTGAAGGGATCTGCTAAGTTGTTCTTCAACGCTATCTATTCCACCACAATTTCCAATGAAATCCTGGATCAGATGGTACTTCCTCTGGATGTGCTTCCCTTTCTTGTGGTTTCTGGATTCTTTGGATTGCGAGTCTGTTCCAGAGTTGTTGCAATACATCATAATCGGTCTGTCCATGTGTGGCACAACTCCAAGTTCTGAAAGTAACTTTCAGAGCCAGACTACTTCTTTGGATGCTTTCGAAACTGCCACATACTTAGTTTTCATGTTTGAGTTAGCAATACAAGATTGCTTGATACTCCTCTATGAAACAGCTCCTCCAGACATGGTGAAAACATATCCACTAGTAAATTTTCTCTCATCCTTATTTGCCTGGAAATCTAAGTCTGTGTATCCAGTAGAAACTAAATCGTCAACCTTGTAAACCTGCATATAATCTTTCGTACCATTGAGGTACTTAAGAATATGTTTTATAGCTTGCTAATGAACCTTCTCTGGGTTTGACTGATATCTACTAACTTAGCATACGGCAAAGCAGATATCTGGCTTAGTGCATAGCATGGCGTACATGAGACTTTCTACGGCCAAAGCGTAGGGAATCATACTTATTCTGTCTTTTTCCTCTCGAGACTTAGGACAGTCCTTAGAACAAAAAGAAAACCTATGTCTACAAGAGATTAGAGCTCCCTTGCATAAGTCCATGCTAAACTTGGCCAATTTCTTGTTAATGTATGTCGTTTGGGATAATCCTAACATTCTCTGCTTCCTATTTCTAAGAAGCTTAATCTCGAGAATATAACTGGCTTCTCTCAAGTCCTTTATCCTAAATTGACTAGACAACCAAATCTTAGTAGATGACAATGTCCCTACATCATTCCCAATGAGTAGAATGTCATCCACATATAGGACAAGAAAAACCACATTTATGCCTTCCATTTTTTGTATATGTATGGTTCATTCTCGTTTTGAATGAAATTATAAGACTTTACAATCTTGTCAAAACGAATGTTCCATGTTCTAGATGCCTACTTAAGTTCACGAATAGACTTCTTAAGCTTGCAAATTATATGTTCTTGGCCTTTAGCAATAAAACCTTTCGATTGAGACATATAGATGTCTTGGTTAAGATGACCATTAAGAAATGCCGTATTGACATCCATTTGCCATATCTCATAGTGGAAATGACATGTAATGGCAAAGAGGATCTGGATGGACTTAAGCATGGCTACTGGGGAAAATGTTTCATTATAATCGATTCCCTCTTTCTGAGTATACCCTTTCGCCACAAGCCTAGCTTTGAAAGTTTCCTCCTTCCCATCCGCTCCTCTCTTTCTCTTGTATAACCACTTATACCCAATGGGTTTTATCCCTTTAGGTGAAGTTACAAGATTCCAAATTTGATTGAAGTACATAGATTCAATCTTAACTTTCATTACTTCATGCCATAAATCTGCATCGGCATCAGCAATAGCCTCTTCGTTTGTAGTAGGATCTTGTTCCTGATGGTCAGAAACCAGCTCAAAAGCCTCTTCTGTCCATCTTTCTGAAACTTTAGATACCCTCCCACTATGAAAAAGCTCTGTTTGTACAGGTTCTTGAGGTTATGTCTCTTTTTATTTCATAATCGGGTTTGAAGAAGTTGATTCCAAAGATAACTTCTCTTTGAGTTCCAACCCTGCTGAACCTTAAGTGGAAGTACTTTGATCATTTTTCAAGTATTTAGCATTAGTACTTACCAGTACTTTCTGCTCCTTGGAATGATAAAAGTAACCTCTTTTTATCCCTTTTGGATACCTAACAAAGTAGCATAAGTCTGATCTTGGTTCTAGCTTGTCTCCCTAGATTAGTACATAAGCTAGATAACCCCATATCCTCAGATGATTTAGACTTGGTTTATGCCCAGTCCACATCTCATAGCGTATCCTATGTACTGACTTGGAAGGTACTAAGTTCAGAATGTATACCACTGTTTCCAAGGCATATCCCCAAAAAGAGACCAGAAGAGTAACATGAGACATCATACTTTGGACCATTTTCATTAATGTCCTGCTCATTCTTTCAGCTACTCCATTCTATTAGGGTGTACCTGGTGCAGAGAGTAGGAATACTATCCCATGATGTACTATGTAATCCTTGAACTCATCGAGGAGGTACTCTCCACTATGATCCGATCGTAAGGTTTTGATCAGTTTACCTGTTCGACGCTCCACTTTAGCCTTAAACTCTTTGAACTTGTCAAAAGAGTCAGACTTGCGCCTCATCAATTAAACATAACCAAACCTTGTACAATCATCCGTGAAAATGATGAAGTACTTAAAAGTCCCTCTAGCTTGTGTAGACAAAGGACAACACACATTAGTATGAACAAAGTCCAATATCTCATTAGCTCTATCAGCCTTTTAGTTGAACTACCTTTTGGTCATTTTTCCCTTAATGCTGGATTCACACTGAGGTCAACTTTTCAATCTTAATGAGCCCAATGGCCCATCATAGATTAACTTCTAAATTTTGATTGAGTTAATATGACCCAACCTTAGATGCTAAAGATATGAGTCATTAACATTGGTCTTTTTCTTCTTACTTAAAGGTTCAGATTGAGCGTTATTTATTTGATTATTTGTAGGATTTAAAAAGAATAAGTTTCCATACATGTGCTCTGTACATAAAGCTTCTCAATTTCTACTGATAGTAATATCAAAATGGAAAGAAACAGAATATCCATGATTTATTAGCTTTGCAACTGAAATCAAATTCTGTCTAAAATTGGATACATATAAAATATCCTTTAATATAACTACTTAATTACAATAAAAAATAAGATCCAACTCTCACTGCTAGGGCCAATACTTGTGCTCCATTTCCTACTCGTTGTCCATGGTCACCTTTCTGGAGTTTTTTTATCTTCCTAAATCCATACAAAGAGTTACAGATATGATCAGTGGCTCCAGAATCAACAATCCAAGTGGAAGTTGATCTAACCATTGAAATAGACTCTAGATAGAGAACAATACCTGTAGGGTTTTTCATGGCCTGAAGTTCTGGACTCTCTTTTTTCCAGTATCCCTTCTGCCCGCACTTGAAGCATTTACTTTTGAGCTTGTTGAGCTAGTTTTTGGGCTGGGCCAATGCGTTTTCCTTCTTTTTCTTAAACTTCCTAGGCTTGGGCCCAGTTCTAAAAGAAAATGTCCTAGCAATCATAGTCTTGGATTGTAACTTCATGACTTTCTTACCACCTGGAACTCTTTCATTAACTCAGTTAAACTCATGTTTAACTTGTTCATGTTATAATTTAACTTGAACTAAGTAAAAGAGCCTAAAAAAGATTTAAGAACCATGTCCACTTGGCTCTTGGGGTCAATTGCAGCCCCTAAGACTTCTACTTCCTTGGAAGTAGCAATCATTTTGAGCATATGCTCTCTGACATATACTCCCTCAGCCATCTTAGTGTTGATGATCATCCTAAGAGCTTCTTGCCTTGCGGGCTGACTCTTATTTGCGAACATCGTAGCAAGTGATTGGCTAATGTCATACGCAGTGACCATGTGCTTGTGTTTAAACTGGAGCACATTATACATGGAGGCCAACATATAGCAATGAACCATCTCGTCGGCCTTCTTCCATGCTTTCTCAGCCTCTCACTTTTCAGCAGTGGAACCCTCCCTGATAACAGGGCAGGTTTCGTAGAGGATATACTTATACTCATCAACAGTGAGTATTATGTCCAAGTTTCTTTTCCAGTCCACATAATTTGGACCCGTTAGCTTATTTTCACGGAGAATAATGGCCAAAGAACTAAAAGAACATTCACCAACCATTTCTAAAAAATAAAAAATATAAGAAATCTCAGTTTGTGAAAAAATAAAAATAATTTGTGCATTTATCCTCATATTAAATCCAATAATAGTTAACCTTATCACTATTATATTTAATATAATTAATTCGGCTCTTACAAAAAATGACATAGCTTCTTGGGAAGATTAACAGTTTTCTAAGTTAAGTGTATTAACCACCATAAATTAATTTCCCTTCTAGGTAATGATCTAGAAGATAACTCCATCGTGGAATGACCATTTCTTCTTATTTCCTATGAACATTCCTTGTACTATAACCTCCAACGTGGGCTAGCCGATCATAGCACGTGCCCTGGGTTATAAATTACATCCATTCATTAGTTCTAGATCCTTGTGGTATTCCCATCCTATACGGGTTCACTCCCAGGGTGACGCGAGGGGACCCAGATCTCTAATGAGGATCGTGATGGAAGCCGTGGGTCCATTAGAACCCCCATCTCACTTAGTCTTTTAAAACAAGCGTTTTCTTGAAAAATATCTTTTGAAAATTTCAATTAAATTTTCTTTTAACTTAAAAATAAAAAATCTAAACCCATAAAAATTTTATGTCAAGGTTTATACCATTTGAGAAATTTTTTCATGGATTAATTTTATTTAAGTTAATAAACTTAATAATTTAAAAAATTTCCAATAAAACTTTCGAGAGATTTTGACCTCAAGTTTAATTTGACCAAAAAAAAAAAAAAATTCTTGTTAAAATTCAATCAAAATGGTTTTCTATTTTAATTCACAAAAATATCTAAATCCAAAATATATTCTACGTTAAGGATAAAATCCTTTGAGAAAATAACCAAGAATTAATTTTTGTTCGAATTAAAATTAACCATTTGATTTAAGAAAAATTTTTTTCTTTGTCAAAAATTCCCAAAGACTTCGGTCTTTGAGAAAACATGCACATAGGGTACAAAAAAAAATAAGTATGCTAGAAAATTATAAATGTTTTCATGTTTTTCTATTCTTTTAACCAAAGTGTCCAAATAATAGAATTAAATATATTAATTAATTAATGGTCTTGTTTAATCCTAAATTTCCTTTATTATTATTTTTCATGCAAAATATTCAAAGAATATTAACTATTGCAATAAAAATAACTTCGCCTGATATAGGACAAAAAACCATTTTTTTATTTTGGGTCTAGTGCACCTGCCACATTGGATCATGGCCCATGGAAAAACCCATGGGCCACGATCTGGGCGGGTGCATGCGACTCGGCCCATGCCCATCCATTGCTGTGGTCAAAATCGCTGAACGCGGCTATCTTCTTTTTGCACAAAACGCAAATTGAAGATTGGCTTCCTCACTTCCTCGTGCGGTGCGAGGAAGCTTTCCTCGCCAGGGGGGCCGGCTAGTGGCTCATCGACTCGTTGGCTCGTCTCATAGGTGCGGCTCGGCTCGGCTTGGCTTGGTCCTTCTTCTCCAAGATTTTCCTCTGCGTTTCAGACGCTACTGGATGTATTTTTTTTCATTGTTTTCGATCAAAATTCATAAAAAAAAACCGCCTATACTCTTAAAAATACTGAGCTTACACAATATCTATGAAAGCAATCAAAATACAGTGTTCCTATGCTTCCACTAGCGAAATTTACAGTGAAACTACTTATGCCAAAAAACACGAAGGATCACAGAAAATATCTAAAATAAATATTTTCTTGTTTTAGTTAAACCTAGCATGCTTCCTACATTTTCCAAACCATCGCTCTGATACCAATTGAAGGTTTAAAATGGAAAAAATATCAAACCGAAAGCAAGCTTACAAACACAAAAAATTTGCCTTTGTGGTTGAATGGCCCTTTTCACATTGAAGAAAATGTTTGTATAAGGATGCTTGAAGCTATTGGATCATGTCTTTGTAAACGTCGACTTTGTCTCATTCATGCGAAGCATTTGATATTCCGAAATGGTGCCCGTTCCACTGCCGGTGAAAGCTTGAAGAGTTGGGTTTGCAATACTTTTGGCTTCTGTGAATGCTTCACAGACTTAGTCTCTGTGTGTTTGCTTCTATGAACAAAACTCCCCAGACCACCAAAATGCTTTTTCCTTTTGATCTCAATTTTGCAATCAACAAGAGAGTGTGACCAACAGCGTGAAAACAGAAAGCAGCCATACTTTCTATTATCCTTCACGCAAAATAATATGGGATCTATCCCATGTTGTTTTTATTTTAATTAATTAATTTTTTAAAATTTTATTTTACCATTGGTCTTATTTATTGGGCCAGATAAAATTATTTACTCTTGGACTTGAACACCCATAAATAATAAATCTAAATTATTTATCTTTTGGGCTTCATTAGACACTCCAATAAATAATTAACAAACCCAAATAGACTAATATAAAATATCAGGCCTTTTATCTAGTTTATATCTAGATTAATTTTTTAATTATTCAATTTGGGCCTTGGGCCCTGAATAATTAATTAACCAATTAAGCTAGATAAAATATATACTCTTTCTCAAGTGTTTTATTTTATTCTAGTCCAATAATAAATTAGACTACTTAAATAAAATAAAATAAAACCCATAATTATCAAGACCAATTCCTTAATTCAAATCTGTCAAGACTTAAGGGCCATTCCGGGGACCAAATGACACATTGCCTTGGCTATTAAAATGACCAAAATACACCTGCTATATAAATAGCTATATTTTGAATTTTAAATATTTCATAATATCACCATAAGAAAATATTAACTCCATGGATAATGCTATGTTAGCAAAGTCTTCGACCTACAGGTGTAATGATTAAAATACCCGTTTACGCATCGCCGTGCATTTAGAGAGGTGGAGTATACTAACACCTCTCTAATAGACATTTACCATCCTTAGACCTCTAGTCTAATAATCCATGACTCTTGGAATGTTTCCACTTTTTAAAGGAGCTACCCTAAAGTAAACATCCGAGTTATATTCCTCAGGGCCCTGGATAATTAGATCTTTTGAACAGTCACAAGGTGTGATATAGCGTAGAAGCTATCTTGTACAAGTCTGTCTTAACTAACTAGTCATATATACTCAATATACAAGTATATTGGCTCTACAAAAGAACCTTAACTACGGTATATCAAAGTATATGCTTCTAGCTTCATCAGACTACCAATTCATACTCAAGTAGTAGAGTATTAGTCCACGCTGTAGTAGTAATAGTTTGGGTTTCTTCCATATAGTACTTTTAGAAACTACTATTACATGTCCTATTCTATGTATTAGAAATACGCTCATGCTATGAAGTGAATAGACTACTCACTGGCTAAAGGTAAGTCATTTTCCATTTGAAATTCATAAGACAATAACCTATACATGATAAGATTTATATTCTCATCAACCGGTTAAGAACAAATGTTTATGTGTTAATTAACTCATGATTCATACCTTACTGTGAAACACCACCATTCACATGGATTACTTAGTTAAATACAATGAGTCCTTTTCAAATGAAAATTTTGCACAAATAAAATGTAAATTCACAAAAAAATTTTGAGAATAAAATATTTTATTAATAAATTACATCAAAAAATTAGTCTAAAGCGCATATATTCCAATATGGGAATCTTTTAACCAAGGCTTTTAAGCATTTCAATATAGATATCAGCTCAACTATCCCTAAACACTCTAAGATGAATGTTTTTGGTATTGATTCGTTTGAAAAGATGGGTTATATTCAAGTTGATAATCAGTGGGTACTGCTTAGAGAAGCATCTAAGGAGGAGAAGGAAAAGCTGCTAAAAATAAAAGCTGAAGTTAAATTAGGAGGAACAAAAAGAAGAGCTGCAATGGAAGTTCAAGGGGAATCATCAAGCAAGGGAAAGCATAAAACTCTTGAAATTGACATAACTCAGAGCATCCGAGAAGCCATAAATCTATTGTTTGTTAAAGTAGACAGTCTGAGCGCAGAAATGAAAAGAGAACTCTATAATATAGGGAAGAGATTAACTGTTGTGGAAGAAAAGCATCATGATGATATGAATCCTCAAATAGAACATGTTCCTCCTCAAGAACAAATGCCTGAAGAGGAAACTGCCACTCCCCAAGTTGAAGAAGAAGTTGTTGAACAAACTGAGCAAAAGGCACAAAAGAAAAAGGAAAAGGAGAAAGAAACAGAGAAAGCAGGGTAAAGTTAGAAGGAAAGAGGAAAGGAGACTGAAGCTCTTACAACTGCTACACCTATAGCTGCAATGGAAGCCCCCAAGCCAGCTACAACTGGAAGCTCCTCTGGAAAATGCCAGAAGCATGTAGTAGTCAAACACTAATCTAGCAGGTTGGCTAGAAAAACAAAAAGCATTGGTGCTCCTATTTAGCTTGAAATAGTACAAATTCAAAGAAACATGGCTATTGCCACGAACAAGCATAGTGTTAAGATAATGAAGAAGATCGGTTGATAGTCTAATAAGAGTTGCTGGCTGATAGATATTTGATGACAATTCCATATTCTCTTGATAACATTTTACCCAAACACTTTAATTTTTTTTTTGTTGTTACTATTATGCTCTTAATTACCTTTATCTTTAACTATAAGGACAAATTACCTGGTATTATCTTTCTATATTATCTCAATTGACTGGCATCTCTCTTATATCCTATTATCTCTTCGTACTTTATCTTTACTTATTTTTTTGACTAATGACAAAGAGGGAGAAATATAGTCGTGGATTGTAAATTATAGTGGTTTTGTAAATTGATGTGGTTATGGAGACTGTGTTCTGATTTATGGATTGCGGAGATTGTGATGCGGCTATGGAGATTGTAATTTCCTTGAGGAGCTTGTGATTCTATGAATTATATTTTTGGAATTTTGGTTGATCAAACATTTTGTTGTGCATTTTTTTTTTTGCTATCATGATATCTTGTTCACTGGTTTTTGCCCTTATAGATATGGATTGTGAACTTGAAATGTGATTTGTGACTTAGTACTATCGAGTGTGACTATGGTTGTGGCTGTGATGACTATTATGCCTTGAGTAAAGAAGAAATTGTGCTACGAATTAATTGGCGAATAGCATAGCTGTTGTTTACATTGTGTGATGAGAAAATTATATGGATGATTGTGGTGATGGGTTTATGTTGATCGATTATGATAGGACTATTTTGAAATTTCTTTCTTTTTGCTGAATCTGAAAAACTTTTTTGAGAGTTTGGGATGTCTGTCTAAGTAAATGATAATTTGATATGACTATTGTTTTTTATAAAACTTTAGTTTGATTGCTGTCTAATATTTTTTTTTTTTGAAAAATCTCGACGTTGACCCTGCACAGACATATGAGGAGGTTTAGATCATTGTAAATGGTTCTGAGTCCAAAAGCCCTGTCCAAAAATTCTTTTATAGAGGATTCACTTGTTTTTGCTTTATTTTTACCCTGTTTGGATGCATTTTTTGGAAGCCCAAAATCTTTTATCCCAATTTGGTTTCCAAAGCACTTTGATATTAGCATAACTCTATCTACTATTCATATATGTACATACATAGGGGGAGTATTGCTTTTTATGATCTATCTTCTACACCTCCTTATGTACATAATTATACATTTTTTTTTTGGTGACCATTATTTGGCTATTTTCTTGAGAAATAGTCCTCTCTATGGAAGGAAGGAGGATAAGGAGATTGGTAGGACCATAGGCTCATTGAGACTTGTTTATGAGACTATGCTTGAATTTTCTTATCTTAAACTCATAAGCACTTTTTTAGTTATGTGATGAGAGAACGCATTTCAATTAAATATATTCTTACTTTTCTTGGTCTAACTGTTGGAATGTATGCCCTCTAGATTAGGTTTCTAATGTAATTATTGAATTTATGAATAAAAGAATTTATTCTAAAAATTTGTTTATAAATTTACATTTTATTTATACACGATTTACATTTAGAAAGGACCCATTGTGTTTAAATAAGTGATCTATGTGAATGGTGGTCCTTTATAGTATGGTATGGATCACGGGTTACTTAACACATAAACGTTTGTTCTTAATGGATTGGTGAGAATAAGAATCTCATCATGTTTAGGTTATTATGTTATGAATTTCAAATGGGGAATGGCTTATTTTTAGCCAGTGGGTAGTCCGCTCACTTCATAGCATAAGTGTATTTCGAATACGTAGACAGGACCTATAATAATAGTTTCTAAAAGTACTATTTAGAAGAAGCCCAGACTATTACTGCTACAGTGTGGACTAATACTCTACCGCTTGAGTATGAGTTGGTGGTCTGACGAAGCTGGAAGTATGTACTTTGATATGTTATAGTTGATGTTCTTTTGTAGAGCCGATATACTTGTATGTTGGGTATATGTGACTAGTTAGTTAAGATAGACTTATATAAGATAGTTTCTGCGCTATATCACCCATTGTGACTGTTCAAATGATCTAAATATCCAGGACCCTGGGGAACACGACTTTAATGTTTTCCTTAGGGTTGCTCCCTTGGGAAGTGGAAACATTCTAGGAGTTGTGGATCATTAGACTAAAGGTTTAAGGATGGTAGATGTCTTTTAGAGAGGTGTTAGTACACTCATCATCTCTAAATGCATGGCGATGTGTAGTGAGGTATTTTAATCATTACACCTGTAGGTCGGAGACTTTGCTAATGCAGTATTATCCTTTGGGTCAATATTTCCTTATGGTGATATTAAAAAATATTTAAAATGTAAAATACAAATATTTATATTGCAGGGGTATTTTGGTCATTTTAGTAGCCAAGGCGATGTGTCTTTTGGTTCTCGGAATAGCCCTTAAGTCCTGGCAGATTTGGGTTAAGGAATTAGTCTTGATAATTGTGGGTTTTATTTTATTTAAGTAGTCTGATTTATTATTGGACTAGAATAAAATAAAAGGTCTAAGAGAGAGTATATATTTTATCTGGTTTAATTGGTTAATTAATTATTTAGGGCCTAAGTCCCAGATTGAATAATTAGAAAAATTAATCTAGGTATAAACTTGATAAAAGACCTGATATTTTACATTGGTCTATTTGAGCTTATTAATTATTTATTAGGTTGTTTTATGAAGCTCAGAAAATAAATAATTGAGGTATAGTTTTGTGTGCAAGGATAACGAAAAGCTAAGGTGGGTTGATCACTCTCTCGGTGTCTCTCTCTGTGGGTGATCTGGTTTTTCCAAAAACAAAAACAGGACGAGAAAAATCCTTCTTTGATTATTGCTTGTTATTATTGAATAAAAGAAGCAAGGCCATACTTCTATTCGATTGTTTCTTTTCACCGACAGTTGTTAAGGCAGTGGCCATATTTCAGAAGCTCAAAAGCTTCGCGTGAATGAGAAGAAGCAAATGGCTTGCAAGAGTGCAACTGGAGGTTTCTTTGGGAGAACTAATGGCTTCAAGCATTCAACCAGAATCGGTTCAGACAGAGGCGCTGGCACCCCCTAGACCAGTGAGGAAACGCAGAGGTAAACAGCTTCCATGCAATGCTCTGTTTTCGTTTTGTTTTGTAAGCATGCTTCCGGTTTCATCGTTTTTGCCATATTAACCTTCAAGTGGTATCAGAGCAAGAAGTTTGGCAAATATAGGAAGCATGCTAGGTTTAACTAAAATAAGAAAATATTTGTTTTGGATGTTTTCTGTGAACCTTCACGTTTCGGGTTTTGAATAGTCTTCACTATAAGCTTTGCAAATGGAAGCATAGGAACACTGTATTTTGATTGCTTTCATAGATACCATGTAAGCCTAGTGTTTTTTAAGGGCATAGGCATTTGTGGATTGTTTTGGATGAG
Organism: Voacanga thouarsii; assembly: GCA_026120185.1. Taxonomy (NCBI): domain Eukaryota; kingdom Viridiplantae; phylum Streptophyta; class Magnoliopsida; order Gentianales; family Apocynaceae; genus Voacanga; species Voacanga thouarsii. The sequence goes on along the minus strand of JANUWF010001095.1, from coordinate 744,900 downwards.
TTTTGGTTGAAATCGCATGGAAAAAATGAGACCCAAATGTTTTGCAACGCATACAGAAACTTGGAGAAGAAGGTCACTGTAGCAGTCGAGCCATGAAACCCTTCAAGCTAGCCGCAGCCGGGCCTGATTTCCTCGCGAAAGTGCTGGCTTCCTCGTGGATCGGCTCCAAGGCATGCGCGAGGAAGATTTCCTCGCGGAAGCGCTGGCTTCCTCGCAGATCATGATTCAATTTGCAAATTTACAAATTGCGAATTGCAATTGCAGCGGGTCGCGGGGCAGCCATGATGGGTCGGTTGCGAGTGGTCCACGGGTTGGTGGGCTCATGCAGACATGATCCAATGTGGCTGGTGCACTTGACTAGTGAGATTTTTTTTTTTTTTTTGGTCCCATATCATGCGAAATTATTTTTATTGCAATAGTTAATATTCTTTGAATATTTTGAATGAAAAATAATAGTAAAAGGAACTTAGGATTAAATAAGACCATTAATTAATGTATTTAATTCTATTATTTGGACACATAGGTTAAAAGAATAGAAAAGCATAAAAATGTTTACAGTTTTCTAGCATGCTTATTTCTTTTTGTATCCTATGTGTGCATTTTCTCAAAAACCAAAGTGTTTGGGAAATTTATGATAAGAAAAAAATTTTCAAATTAAAAAAAAAGGCTATTTTTAACTTGGACAAAAATTAATCCTTGGATATTTTCTCAAAGGATTTAATCCTTGACATGGAAAATATTTTAGATTTAGATATTTTTATAAGTTAAAATGGAAACTATCATTTGACTTATGACAAACATTGATGTGAACTAACTTGTGTAATCTATATGATATAGGACATGTTTGACCTCAGTTCTTCTAAGGCATTCAAATATGATTGTTAAGCAACTCTTGAGTAATGGAATTCAAGTATGGAAGATAAAAAAGAAGTTCAAAGTATATGAGGTTGCATACCAAGAAGTCTTTATAGAAGAACTTTAGACTAGGAAATGTTACTAATGTATTTCTTATCAATTCCTATCTCTCTTTTTATTTTGATTCAATTGATTTCTACTTTGAAGAACACAAATAAAAAGATTTTAAAGTTTTGAAAACCTCAAAATTTTGAATTGAGTAGTTTGGTTGTTTCTGCATCCAAAAGATTCATTCAAAATCCTGTAAACAGTGTTGAATTGTTTCTGCCTGAAAAAGTGCCATTTTGGATGCATCATTGTCTAAAACTTGAGTCCAAAACACGGGTAAATTTAACAGAAAAATTATAGTCATTTTATAGCCGTTGGTACTTCACTTTTTGGCTCTATAAAAAGCCTCTAAACAAGATTAGACACAAGATTTTTGTGACATTCTTCTAAGAAACACTATTGTTCAACAGTTTACAAAAATATCCTTTTATCAAGTGCTTCAAAGTGAATTCATATTGTGTCAAAGGTAAAAGTGTTTGTACTTTGTACCTTAGTGAACATCTACTTAAACAAGTGAGCTTTTATTGTTCTAGTGATATTCAATCTCCTTTGTAGTACAAGGTTATGGTGTAAAACCCACTTGAGGTGAACCTTAATGTGATTGTTTGATTGAGAGATTTTGAAAACCAAGTGTGGTGATCTTCTCTTGTATGTGGTACAGTTTGATTTCATTAAGTTGAGTAAATAAAATCTGGTTGAAAATCCTTAAGTGCAAGCTTAAGGTAGTGGATGTAGATCTTGGTAGATCGAACCACTATACATTCTGTGTCTCATTTCGTTTCATAAGTCATTGATTGCTTCCTATTTCTTTCTTTGTCTGAATCTGGATATATCTCAAAGAGTTCTTGGATAACTTTCTTTGTCACCATAAAGTTGGTCCAAGAAACTTGATGATTATTATTATTCTTCATATCTGAAGCCTTGAAAATTTTTAGTTTGCTAAAAACCTTATTTACCCCTCTCTAAGGTTTTTCATTTATTATCAAAGCTTGGTCTACATATTCTTGGTTTAACAACCTTGTAGAAAAGATCTTCATGGCAAGCTCATCATTTCTTTTGTATGTTGAAGGATCTTCAACAAATCGACCTCTGTTCAATGGAAACAACTACATATTCTGGAAAAATAAAACGAAAATTTATGTGTATTATGTCAACTTTAAGTTATGGAATTTGATAGAGAAAGGTCCTTTTATTCCGTCAAAAATTATTGATTGCATAAAATTACCTAAACAGAATAATGAGTTTAGTGTGGAAGATAATGCTAAGATGACTTTAAATTTTTAGGCTATGAACATTTTATGTTGTGCACTAGATGTAACTGAATACAATCGAGTTAGTGGTTGTGATTGAACCCATGAAATGTGGAAATTACTTGAAGTCACCTATGAGGAGACAAACCAAGTTAAAGAATCAAAACTGGGGCTTCTAATTCATGATTATGAATTATTCACAATGAAGCTGAATGAAAGCATCACTGATATGTTCACGAGATTCACTAATATCACAAATGGTCTCAAAGCCTATGGGAAGGTTTATTCCCTTGGGGATAAAAAATGAAAGATTCTAGATGCCTTACCTAAAAGCTGGTAGCCTAAAGCTCTTGCAGTGGAAGAATCCAATGATTTAAAATCCTTACCAACCGAAGAGCTAATTGGATCTCTTCTAACTCATGAAATAAAACTTAAAAGGTTTCAAGAATCTAATGATCATGACAGAGGCAAAAAGGGAATAGCATTGAAAGTTGAAAATGAAGATGAAGAAATAAGTCTATTGGACAGCAGTGAGGGTATGGAAATGGACAATGAAAATTTGGCTATGATAGCAAAAAAATTCAGAAGAATGTTCAACAAAGGGAACTACAAAAGAGGAAAGAAGTTTGTGAGAAAGAAAGGACAAACCCTAGCATTCAAACCTCAATGTTATGAATGTAAAAGCACTGATCACTTCATTGCCGATTGTCCAATTGCAAAAGGTAAGGAAGGAAGAATGCTTAGAAAGAAGAAAGACCTGAAGGCAAAGAAAGGTAAATGATTGATGGGAACTTGGGACTTAAATGGGACTGAATGTGAAGATAAAGATTCAGAGAATGAAACTGCCAACATATACTTCATGGCCATGGAAAACGAGGTAAACTCTACTACAACTAATTTCATGTCTAATTCGCTTATATCTATGACTGAAAAGCATGATGATCCGAATGAGCTACTAATTGACATGTTTTATGAACTAAAAAACTATCCAAAAAAAAAAAAATAAAGAAATGAAATTGAAGATTAGCTGTTTAAAAAAGGAGAACAAAATGTCTCTTGAGTCACATGTGAATGCTATTATTGAAAAGGATGTGATCATGACTACTTTATAATATGCATCTCTGGAAAATAAAAATTTGTGCGATAGAATTCAAACTCTTGCAAGTATGGTTAGCACTTTTAATGACATGAAAAATAGAGGCAATGATCTTACCACTTGTATTGAAAAATTCACAAATGGTAAAAGTAATATGGAAAAATTACTCGGAACTTAACATCAAGTTGGAAATCGAAATGGCTCAGGATATAGACATGAGAATAAGGACAAAATTCACAAGTCTAGACTTGTTAATGCTGAAAATCGAAATGGCTTAGGATATGGATATGAGAATAAGGACAAATATAACAAGTCTCAATTTATTAAATTTGCCTTATGTTACCCAACACACAAAGGTTGCACATATTGTGAAAAATTAAGACATATAGTATTAAGATATGTTATTAAAAGAAAAGTGAAATATGGTGGAATAACATTCTGGAAAATTAAAGGAAATGTTACTAACCTTCATAGACCTAAGAAAGTGTGAGTACCAAAAATCATTCCTCCTTCTCATGTATAGGCACATTCTTTAAGCTTCACCAAGTGGTTCTTGGATAGCGGTTGTTCAAGACACATGACTGGAAACACATCTTTGTTAGAGGATATATAAACTACAAATGAAGGATTCGTTACATTTGGAGACAAGAAGAAAGGAAAGATTCTTGGTATTGGTAATATTGGTAAAGGTTCATTAACCATTTTAAAACAAGTATTACTTATTGATGATTTGAAATGTAACTTGCTTAGCATTAGCCAACTAAATGGCTACAAAGTCGTCTTTGAAAAGGATTCTTGTTCTATGATGGACAGCTCAAATCTTGACACAATCTTTACTGCCAAACGTATTGAAAATATGTATGTATTCTATCTAAATGACCTTATAGCTAATGGTAATAGATACCTATCTGTACATGACAATGATGGTTATCTTTGGCATAGAAGATTAGGTCATGTATCTTTTGATTTACTAAATAAATTGTCTTCAAAAGAACTTGTTAGGGGACTACCCAAAATGAAGTTTGATAAAAGCAAAATTTGTGATGCATGCTAATTTTGAAAACAAATCAAAACCTCATTTAAACCTAAGAAAATGATTTTAACCTCAAATCTCTCGAATTAATTGATATGGATTTGTTTGGACTAATGAGGGCTGTTAGTCTTGGAGGTAAGAAGTATGCATATGTACTAGTCGATACTTTTTCTAGATTTACTTGAACTTTATTTCTTAGACAAAAGGATGAAGCCTTTTCTGAATTTTTGAAACTGATTAAACACGTCCAAAACTCTATTGGATGCAAACTGATTTCTATTAAAAATGATAATGGTAAAGAATTTTGTAACAATGAATTTACTTATTTCTATGATAAAAATGGAGTCTTTCACAATTTTTCAGTAGCCAAAACTCCTCAATTTTTAAAAGTGTTGTTGTTGAGAGGAAAAATCGCATTTTTTAAGAAATGGCTAGATCAATGCTTTGTGAAAATGCCCTTCCAAATACTTTTGGGCTGAAGCTGTTAATATAGCTTGCTATATAATAAATCGAGTTATGTTGAGACCATTTTTGAGAAAAACACCTTTTAAACTTATGTTTGACAAAACTCCATCAATCTCTTATTTTAAAGTGTTTGGTTGTAAATGTTTTATTCTTAATACCCAAGACAATCTTAAAAAATTTGATAGCAAGTCCGATGAGGCCATATTTCTTGGATACTCTTCCAACAAAAAAGCATATAGAGTATACAACAAAAGAACTCTTTGTGTGGAAAAATCCGTTTATGTTGTGTTTGATGAATCTAACATTTATACTTCAATGAGAGATGATGATGATGTAGGAAGTTCAAAGGAAGTCAAATTAGGTCAACTCAAATCTCCACCACTAGATATTCATGCAAAAGAAGAAGAAATTGAAGAGTTGCAAGCTGAACAAGGAAAGAACAAACTGAAGATTCTACGAATCAACAATTGCCAAAAGATTGAAAATATAAAACAGGTCATGCCAAAGAACAAATCATTGGTGATCCAAACTATGGAGTTAAAAATAAACGGTATTTCATTGACAACTTTGCTCTTCTCTCAAATATAGAACCTAACTGTATTGGTATAGCATTGCATGATGAATTTTGGATTATTGCTATGCAAGAAGAATTAAATCAATTTGAAAGAAATCAAGTTTGGAAACTTATCTCTAAACCTCTTAATTGTCTTGTTATTGGTACCAAATGGGTATTTAGAAATAAACTTGGTAAAAATAGAGTTGTGATTAGAAATAAAAATAGATTAATTGCCCAAGAATTTAATCAAGAAGAAGGTATTGATTATGATGAGACATTCACTGCTATTGCTAGACTAGAATCCATAAGAATGCTTCTTGCTTTTGCATCCTTTAAAAATTTCATACTCTATCAAATGGATGTTAAGAGTGCATTTCTAAATGGTTTTATTGAGGAGGAAGTATATGTTGAACAACCTTCTAGTTTTACTTATGAGCACTTTCCAAATCACGTTTTCAAACTTTCTAAAGCTTTTTATGGATTAAAGCAAGCTTTAAGAGCTTGGTATGAGAGGCTCAGTGGTTTCTTGATTTCAAAAGATTTTTCAAGAGGCTTGATTGATACCACCTTATTCATTAAATCTGATAATTCTGGTGATCTACTAATTGTTGAAATCTATATTGATGACATCATTTTTGATACTACTAATGACTCTTTGTGCAAGATGTTTGCTAAGACAATGCAGTAAAAAATTCGAAATGAGTATGATGGGAGAATTAAGCTTCTTCCTCGGACTGCAAATTAAGCAAACCAATGATGGGATCTTCATAAATCAAGCTTAGTATGCAAAGGAGTTGCTTAAAAGGTTTGGAATGAATGAAGCAAAAGAAATCTACACACCGATGAGTACTTCTATAAAACTTGATCAAGATAAAAAGGGTAAGAAAGTAGATGAACATAAGTATAGAAGTATGATTGGAAGCCTACTCTATCTTACTGCTAGCCGACCAGACATTATATTTTCAGTATGTCTTTGTACTCATTTTCAATCTTGTCCAAAGGAATCACATCTATTTGCAGTAAAATGCATATTTCGATATCTAATTGGCACATATGATTATGGCTTATGGTATCCTCACACTAACACATTTAATTTTATAGGATACACTGATGCAAACTATGCAGGCTATAAAGTTGAAAGAAAAAGTACTAGTGGCCCTTGTCAATTTCTTGGATACTCTCTGTGTCATGGCACAGAAAAAAGTAGGCATGTGTATCCTTATCTACCACTGAGGCTGAATGCATCGTAGCTGGTAGTTGTTGTGCTCAAATTTTGTGGATGAAGAATACATTGCTAGATTTTGGTCTTAACTATAATTGCGTACCTATGTTATGTGACAATACAAGTGCTATCAGTCTAACAAAAAATCCTATTCAACATTCTAGGACAAAATATATAGAAGTTAAACATCATTTCATTCGAGATCATTTGCTCAAAGGCGATTTGTGTGTTGAATATATTTCAACTGATGAACAACTTGCGGATATCTTCACTAAATTTCTAGCTGAATAAAAATTCAACAATCTGAGAAGAGGTTTGAAAATTACAAAAATATGATAACTAACCTTTTGGCATAATCTTTTTTATTTTGTAGGATTAGTGAAGAAAAAGGTTTTAGATACAATGTTTGTATCCAAAACACACCAATAACTGTTTGAACGTAGTATTTAAATCCAAATCCTGCATCCAAAATGCATTTCTAAAAAAGTCTCGTTTGGATGATTATTTCGGGTTGGGTCAAAATCCAAAACATTTTTTATATACTCTATATTTCTCCATATTCCAATTTTTGAATTTCAAAAAGTTGGTTTGTGCATTTCTCTAAACTTCTGTGATAAATTTATCTTTTCAATGCACTTTATATCACATTTCTCTAGACATTCAAAGCACGCTGATTTTTCTCCAAATCCTTGTAACCGACATCCTCCAAAACTCTCTGTGTTCTTCTTCTTCAAAGAAAAAAGCCAATCTAAAAAGAAAAAGCCCTAATCTTACGAATGGCGAAAACGAAATCTTCTGCACCAAAATCCAAGAAGGTGCACAAAATGTCTCCGAAGATGAAGAAGAAGGGTTCAACTTAAAGCAAATCAAAAAGAAAAGAAGTCTCCCCTGAATCAGACTTCTCAGTGTCACACTATGACTCATCAAAGTCTTCTCCAGAACAAGTGAGTTCTAGAAATCAGGGACTCTGTTTCATAGACTCTAAATATGAATCTGATTATAATGACTGGGTTTCAAGGAATAGAATAGTTATTTCTGGATACCGTGCTAATCCTTCAGCTTTTCTAAATCTTTCAAATCTATTGGATATGTTTGAACACATTAGATGGGGTAGTTTACTTTCTGTCGATGAGAAATTATTTACTCCACTTGTCTAGAAATTTTATGCAAATTTAAGAAAAGGTCGTCTTGAGGAAACTGGGAGAGGTTTTATAATTCGATGGTATGTGTCAAAAGTTAAAGGAAAAGATATTGAGTTTGATCACTGTTTGCTAAATAGGATCTGTAATATGAGGGATGCTGGAATTCAATATTTTGAGTTGAACAAATTTCCAGAGGGAAATGATATTTTTGATTTGAAGAAATATGAGGAAATCTTTACTGGAGGAAAGAGTTTTGGGAACTCTGGTAATAGAAGTACTAAATGGCTTAATGGAGTTGGAAGGATTTTGTACCATATGGTTTCCACTATGGTGGTTCCAAGCTATGGCTATAAGACCTCCATAAGCATCCTGCAAATGGTAATCATGCTGGCTTTGGCAGAGGGAAAGTAAATAAACTTTGGGTTTTTAGCTGCAAAATTAATGCTGCAATCAAGGAATACATCAAGCAAAGCTCTGCTTTTTAGAAATCTGTTATCTAAAGTGCTTAGTCATTTTCATGTTGATTTAAATTCAGTTCCTAGTGATCTAACAAAAATGAATGTTTACAGCTTTGACTCCTTTGAAAGAATGGATTATGTAGAATGGGTAATCAATGGAAGTTGCTGAGAGACACTGAGGGCAAAGAAAGAGAAAATTTGATGAAAATTAAGGCAGAAGGAAAGTCTGTTCTTGTTGTTGGAATAAAAAGAAAGCTTGAAGATGATCTTCAGGCAGAATCCTCTGCTAAGGGGAAAGAAAAGGATGAGGGATTATCTGTGAGTATATTGGATGTTATCAACTCACTCGCTGTGAAATTGGATAATCTCAGTTTTGAGCTGCAAAGTCTTGCAAATAGATTGACAGCAGTAGAAAAGACTACAAAAATGGATGCACCAGTGTCTACCCCTACAATGTCTGCTCAAGAAAAGGAAGAATCGGTCATTGAAAAAGAAACTAATCTACCTGCCACGGAGGAAGAGCATGCTACTAAGCAAAACCAGTAAAAAAAATCTCCAATTAAGGAAACTGTAGCACCTTCTGCATCTTCTAAACCACATATCTCATCTGGAAAGAGACAAAAATATGTTGTAGTGAAAAGAAAATCCAACAGAATTGCTGGTCAACACTCTAAAAAGGGTACCAGATCAAAAGTTGAAACTATTAACATCTCCTAACAAGACTTGTTAGGTAGAATGATCTTCAGTTGATATCTTTCTAATATCATAAACAATTTACTTTTTGCAGATTGAACAATTTGCTTTCCTGTCTTTCAATTATGCACAACGATAACTGTTAAAATTTTGCATACTACTTAAATTCTGATCTATCTAAATTCTATTTCTTCCAGCTTCTTTCTGCTATTACTTTTTTTGATTGATAACAAATGGGGAGAAGATTGAACTGATCTGATATGTTGAACTGATCTAATATGAACTGTTGTTATGATGCATATTGAATATGTTGAATTGATCTGATATGAATTGTTGTTATGATGCATATTGAACTAATCTGAACCGATATGAATAACTGGGAAGATATTAGAAATAAACTGATATGAATGACTAGGAAGATATGAATTGATATGATATTGTTTGGGAAATTGTTAATGTTTCTGCAAATATAAACTGACTGAAAATGTTTGCATTACTAGATATGATTATTGAAAAATGATTGGAAGTTTCTGCTTGGAATGTTGGGATAATTTTTGGCTAAACTTTTGCTTATAATACCTTGTGTTTGATTTGATTTTCGTGATGAACTACTTGATATAAAAATTGATCATTTCTGATTTCAGTTTATGGTCACTCAAATCTTTTTATCCAAAAAGTATTCTCTTCATATTTAAGATATCTTTGAGATTAGATAAGATGTGATATGATCCCATGACAAAATTTTTTATTAGAAGGAATGTTTTCTTTATATACTCCATTATCTTATGCAGTATGTCAGGCGGAGTTTTGGACTCATACTTCATTGATTCATTTTTTTTTTTAAAGAATCATACTGTTTTGGGCACACATCTTTTGGATATCCAAAACTCGCATTCATAATGGTTTTATACATACTCGCGTTCACAAATGTTTTGAACATATGGTTTGGATGTACAAATTTGATTTCAGTTTTCCCTCTCATTTTGAAATATGCAAATATTAAGGGGGAGAATCTCATCGTTTAACTTATCTGCTATATCTCCTTTATAAAATTTATTGAATAATTATTTCTTTTTGAAATAATCATAAGGATATGGAGATAGGATAGGCTATAGGCTTATTGAGATATGTTTATTCTTTATATTTAAATCTCATAAGCACTCCTTGAGTCCGAATATGAAAGACCACATTTCATTAAAAAATATTCGTATCTCTCTCGATCAATATGTTCACTCTATACACATTATTATTCTTTATATATATCATTTTTTTTTATCAAGTTTGTCATCACTCAAAAAATGGGAGATTGTTAGCCCTAAGGGCTTTCTCCTATGTTTTGACTTATGACAAATATTAATGTGAACTAACTTGTGTAATCTATATGATATAGGACATGTTTGACCTTAGTTCTTCTAAGGCATTCAAATATGATTGTTAAGAAACTCTTGAGCAATGTAATTCAAGTATGGAAGATAAAAGGAAGTTCAAAGTATATGAGGTTGCATACCAAGAAGTCCTTATAGAAGAACTTTAGACTAGGAAATATTATTAAGGTATTTCTTATTAATTCCTATGTCTCTTTATCTTTTAATTCAATTGATTTCTACCTTGAAGTACACAAAGAAAAATATTTCAAAGTTTTAAAAATTTCAGAATTTTGGATTGAGTAGTTTGGATGTATTCTGCATCCAAAAGATTCGTCCAAAATCCTATAAATAGTGTTGGATTGTTTCTACCTGAAAAAGTGCCATTTTGTACTTACCTTTTGGATGTATCGTCATCCAAAACTTGAGTCCAAAATACGGGTGAATTTAACAGAAAAATTATAGTCGTTTTATAGCCATTGGTACTTCACTTTTTGGCTCTATAAAAAGCCTCTAAACAAGATTAGACACAAGATTTTTGTGACATTCTTCTAAAAAATACTATTGCTCAACAGTTTACAAAAATCTCCTTTTATCAAGTGCTTCAAAGTGAATTTATATTGTGTTAAAGGTAAAAGTGTTTGTACTTTTTACCTTAGTGAACATCTGCTGAAACAAGTGAGCTTTTACTGTTCTATTAATATTCATTCTCCTTTGTAGTAGAAGGTTATGGGGTAAAGCCTACTTGGGGTGAACCTTGATGTGATTATTTGATTGAGAGTTTTTGAAAACTAAGTGTGGTGATCCTCTCTTGTATGTGGTATAGTTTGATTTTATTAAGTTGAGTAAATGAAATCTGGTTGAAAATCCTTAAGTGTGAGCTTAATGTAGTGGACGTAAATCTTGGTAGATCGAACTACTATACATTCTGTGTCTCATTTCTTTTCATAAGTCATTAACTGTTTCGTATTTCTTTCTTTATCTGAATCTGGATATATCTTAAAGTGTTCTTGGATAACTTTCTCTGTCACCATAAAGTTGGTACAAGAAAATTAATGATCATTATTATTCTGTATATCAGAAGCCTTGAAAATTTTTAGTTTGCCAAAACCTTATTCACCCCCCCCTTAAGGTTTTTCAGTACTAATGCTAGATACTTAGAGGATGATCAAAGTACTTCCACTAAAGGTTCAACAAGGTTGGAACCCAAGAAGAAATTATCTTCGGAATCAACTTTTTTAGACCTGATTGTGGAACAAGAAGAAGCACAGCCTTAAGAACCTGTACAAATAGAGCCTCGTCATAGTGGGAGGGGCTTTCAAGCTAGTCTCTGACCATTAGAAATAAGATCTCACTAGATATGAGGAGGTTATTGCTGATGCTAATGCAAATCTATGGCATGAAGCAATGAAAGCCGATATTAAGTCTATGTACTTCAATTAAGTTTGGGATCTTGTAGCTTCACCTGAAGAGATAAAACCCATTAGATGTAAGTGGTTATACAAGAGAAAAAGGGGAGCTGATAGGAAAGTGGAAACCTTCAAAGCTAGGCTTATGGCGAAAGGGTATACTTAGATAGAAGAAATCGATTATGAGGAAACCTTTTCCCCGGTAGCCATGCTTAAGTCCATCCGTATCCTCCTTGCCATTGCATGCCATTTCAACTACGAGATATAGCAAATGGATATCAAGACGGCATTTCTTAATAGCCATCTTAACGATGACATCAATATGTCCCAACTGGAAGGTTTTTTTGTTAAAGGCCAGGAACATATACTTTGTAAGCTTAAGAAGTCCATTTAAGGACTTAAACAAGCATCTAGAGCATGAAACATTCGTTTTGACGAGACTGTAAACTCTTACAGTTTCATTCAAAACGAGGATGAACCATGCGTGTACAGGAAATTGGAAGGCATAAATGTGATTTTTCTTATCCTATATATGGATGACATTCTACTTATTAGGAATGATGTAGGAACATTATCATCTACTAAGGTTTGGCTGTCTAGTAAATTCAGTATGAAGGACTTAGGAGAATCCAGTTACATTCTAGGGATTAAGCTTCTTAGAAATAGGAAGCAGAGAATGTTAGGATTATCCCAAGCGACATACATTGATAAGATGCTAGCCAAGTTTGGCATGGACTCATGCAAGAGAGCTCTAATCCCTTGCAGACATACATTGTCTTTTTGTTCAAAGGACTGTCCTAAGTCCCCCCCTCCCAAAAAAAAAAAAAAAAAGACAGAATGAGTAGGATTCCTTATGCTTCGGCTGTGGGAAGTCGTATATACGCCATGCTGTGTACTAGACCAGATATCTGCTTTGTTGTAGGCTTAGTCAAGAGATATCAGTCAAACCCTGGGGAGCTTCATTGGCAAGCTATAAAGCATATTTTCAAGTACCTCAAAGGTATGAGAGATTATATGCTCGTTTACAGGACTGATGACTTGGTTTCTACTAGATACATAGACTCAGACTTTCAAGCAGATAATGATGAAAGAAAATCCACTAGTGGATATGTCTTCACCTTATCTGGATGAGTTGTTTTATGGAATAGTATCAAGCAATCTTGCATTGTTGTCTCAACCATGGAAGCTGAGGATGTGGCAGCTTCGGAGGCATCCAAAGAAGCAGTTTGGCTCCAAAAGTTCCTTTCAGAATTTAGATTCGTGCCACACATGGACTGGCCGATTGTGGTGTATTGTGACAATATTAGAGCAGTCTCGCAATCCAAAGAACCTAGGAACCACAAGAAAGGAAAGCATATCGAGAGGAAGTATTGGGATTTCATCCAGAGACAGAAAATCGTGGTGAAACAGATAGCCTTAGAGAACAACCTAGCAGATCCCTTTACCAAGCCTTTGGCTGAGAGAGTCTTCAAGAGACACTTAAACGCCATAGGGGTGGGCACCTATGGACTTTCTTAGTCTTAGAGTGTAAGTGGGAGATTGTTGGAATGTATGCCCTCTAAACTAGGTTTCTAATGTAGTTATCGAATTTATGATTAAAAGAATTTATTCTAAAAATTTGTTTATGAATTTACATTTTATTTGTGCACGATTTACGTTTAGAAATGACCTATTGTGTTTAAATAAGTGATCTATGTAAATGGTGGTCTTTCACAATAATGTATGAATAATGGGTTACTTAACACATAAACCTTTGCTCTTAACCGACTGGTGAGAATGAAAATCTCATCATGTTTAGGTTATTGTGTTATGAATTTCAAATGGAGAATGGCTTACCTTTAGCCAGTGGGTAGTCTACTCACTTCATAGCATGATTGTATTTCGAATACGTAGAACAGGACCTGTAATAGTAGTTTCTAAATGTACTATTTAGAAGAAGCCTAAATTATTACTGCTATAGCGTGGACTAATACTCTACCGCTTGAGCATAAGTTGGTGGTCTGACGAAGCTAGAAGTATATACTTTAATATATTGTAGTTGAGGTTCTTTCGTAGAGTCGATATGCTTGTATGTTGGGTATATGTGACTAGTTAATTAAGACAAATTTTATACAAGATAGCTTTTGCGCTATATCGCCCTTGTGACAATTCAAATGATCTAAATATCCAGGGCTCTGGTGAACATGGCTTGGATGTTTGCTTTAGAGTAGCTCTCTTGGAAAGAAAAAATATTCTAGAAGTCGTAGATCATTGGACTAGAGGTTTAAAGATGGCAGATGCCTTTTAGAGAGGTGTTAGTACACTCTTCCTCTCTAAATGTACGGCGATACATAGAGGGGTATTTTAGTCATTACACCTGTAGTTCGGAGACTTTGCTAATGCAGCATTATCCTTGGGGTCAATATTTCCTTATGGTGATATTAAAAAATATTTAAAATGTAAAATACAACTATTTATATAGCAGGGGTATTTTGGTCATTTTAGTAAACAAGACGATGCGTCTTTTGGTCTTTGGAATAGCCCTAAAATCCTAACAAATTTTGGTTAAGGAATTGATCTTGATAATTATGGGTTTTATTTTATTTAAGCAGTCTGATTTATTATTGGACTAGAATAAAATAAAAGGTCTAAGAGAGAGTATATATTTTATCTAGTTTAATTGGTTAATTAATTATTTAGGTCACAAGGCCCAAATTGAATAATTAAAAAAATTAACCTTGGTATAAACTATATAAAAGGCCTGATATTTTATATTGGTCTATTTGGGCTTGTTAATTATTTATTTGGCTATTTTATGATGCCTAATAAATAGATAATTGAGGCATAATTTTGTGTGCAAGGATAACGAAAAGCTAAGGTGGGTTGATCACTCTCTCGGTGCCTCTCTTTATGGGTGATCTGGTTTTTCCAAAAATAAAAATAGGATGAGAAAATCCTTCTTTGATTATTGCTTGTTAGCATTGAACAAAAGAAGAAAGGCCATACTTCTATCTGATTGTTGCTTTCACCGACAGTTGTTATGGTAGTGGCCATATTTTGGAAGCTCAAAAGCTTCGCGTAAATGAGAAAAAGCAGACGGTTTGCAAGAGTACAACTGGAGGTTTCTTTGGAAGAACCAATGGTTTCAAGCATTTAACCAAAATCGGTTCAGACTGTTGGGTATCTCAGGCTCGTATCATATATGGCGCAGCGGAAGAATAAAACGAGATACCATCCCAGGATCCGCATATGTGTGGAAAATAAGACATAATGATAATAAATGTAGTAGCTTTTTACTTTTGTTTGATCGTCCGAAGAACAAAATTTCTTCTTTAAGTCGAGGCGCGATCCAGCAATCATCATGATCAACCTCCACGTGAGTTGAACGTCTAACCACTATAATCATAGTGTGTGATTATTTTTAATAGTAATCCACATAGAGGAATACTCAAGCACCAAAATTTCCTGTGCTAGCAGAAAAAGATGGCGGCTAGGGCTGTTTTCGTTTTCAGCAAAACGAGAGAGAGAGAGAGAGAGAGAGAGAGAGAGAGAGAGAGAGAGAGAGAGAAGAAGAAGAAGAAGAAGAAGAAGAAGAAGAAGAAGAAGAAGACGTTTTTTTTTTGTGGTTCCTATTTTCGTGTGAATCGCCCTTGGATTAGGGTTTCGAGCATATCCAATATATGTTCCAAAATTCATTGAAAATCTGAAATTCTAAAATAATTAGAATTTCCTAATTGTAATTGGAAACATCAAGTTCCCACAATTATAACTTGGACCACAAATTATAACTAATTATAATTTATCCACAACAACTTCTCATTCTTGCAATTAACCCCTCTATGTTATCAAATAACATCTTGAGTATATAATCCTCTATTGTGTGTGACCTATTAGGTTTTTCGGTCAGTTGGTAGTGAACATGAATTAATCCAAACGTCTTTGAGGTTAATAATCCATAATTAATTAGAATTAATCCTATTAATTCTAATTATGATTGGTTTATTAATTCATCAATTAATAAACCCATATTCCTAGATTATGAGCGGTATCTAGCAACACATCATGACCACCCAAGAGTCCAGGAAGTTAAGTGGCTAGACATGAACCCTTCAATAACAAACTTTAGTGCAATTAACTCCTTTCACCATACAATATCTCATTCGATTTGGAGTAAGGAATTAGTGCCAACTCCCTCCAGAATTAATTCTGGCCCGAATACAATAGAACTTGTACCAGGAACCCACTACTCTAGATGTGTATCAATTGAAACTATTTCCAATACACAGTCACCTTGGCCAAGGACTTCTTAAGTAGTAATTCCTACAAGTGGCCATGAGATATTCACATCTACTATTAGGAGTGGCGAATCCTTTATTGACTTTCTCAACTACTTTCGTTTACCTCACAATGTATCCAATATCTATCCTATAGGTGGCCCTCGATTGAGCTCCGGAGATTGAAATCAAAGTACAAAGCTTAGCAAACAAAGTATCTTGGAGATCTCAAGTCTAAGAATACTTGCACGTTTGCTATATTGAGATTATATCACTGGCACTAAATAGTTATCCATATGATTATCTCAAAGCTAGGTCATCCAATGAACTTGTTCCATTAACAAGCATCTATATATTAACTTTGAGTGTCTCAATACTCACGATTATGAGAACTACCGCCTGATCAAATCAAGAAGTCTAACACATGCTAGTCTTAACGCATTAATGATATCCTGTCTCATTAATACTATGACCAGGGACTATTTAAGTACTAACACCATCCAGTGTAGTAGGAATCTCATATCATGATCTCTATCATGATTTCCTTAACACAGTGTTGTATTAGGGACTTTATTGAACAGTTATATTACTTAAAGTAAACAAAAGAAACTATAAGATAAATAATGCTTTTTATTAAAATAAAATGTGTCATATATAATGTACAAGTGATTGCTTCTAGGGCACAACACCAACACAGACGAGGTGCTGGCACCCCCTAGACCAGTGAGGAAATGCAGAGGTAAACAACTTCCATGCGATGCTCTGTTTTCATTTTGTTCTGTATGCATGCTTCCGGTTTCATCGTTTGTGCAATATTAACCTTCACTAACATGTTCATACAGTGTATATTATTTTTCTTGTCACAATTCCATCAAGTTTGTCATTACTCAAAAAAGTAGAGATTGTTAGCACTAAGGGCATTCTCCTGTGTTTTGATTTATAACAAACATTGATGTGGACTAACATATGTAATCTATATGTGATAGAATTTTTGGATATGACATGTTTGACTTCAGTTCTTCAAAAGCGCGCGTGAAAATAGGACTGCTAAGAAGCTCTTAAGCAATGCAGTCCAAGAGGAGTTGATCAAGTGTAAATCCAACTTAAGAGATTAAATATCATGAAGGCCTTGTGAAGATTTATAGACTAGGAATTATGATTAAGGTATTATTTGTAAATTCCTATGCCTCATTACCTTATGTTCAATTTGTTTCATCTTGAAGCACTTATAAATGATTTCAAAGAGAGGGTATTTCTCAATCTGGATTTTATAAATTCTTGGTTGAGCAATTTTGGTTGGACCTCTGAATCCAAAACACTCATCCAATGATCTGTTGCATTTTTCAAAATATATATCTTTGCATACAATGCCATTTTGGACTCACCTTTTGGACACATATCCTTCTATTCTGTGAATCTAAAATTCTAAAAATCCTAATAGAAGTAATGAGCCGTTACTAACCATTGGGACGTCGATTTCAACTCGTATAAAAGCTTCAAAAACTCGATTTTCAAGTAGATTTTTATGCTAACTCATTCATAAACACTATTACATTTTAGAATACAAAAATCTCCCTTTTTATTTGTGCTTTAAAGTGAGATCAAATTATTCTAAAAGTAAAAAGGTATTTGTGCTTAGTGGTTTAGATCTGCTCAATCTATGAGTTATTTTCTATCTCATCCTAAACTTTAGCTCAAGATATGCATTGGGCCTAAAGATTAAATATATAGCAATCTCCTCAAAGTGTTAACTCATTCACATTCTCATCAAATTAAACAACTTAAAATTCTTGAGCCGCAATTAACATACAAATTCCAAACAAAATTAGTACAAAACAGTCTGATTACTATATAAAATCATAAACCCATCAATTGAATTCATTAGATCGTGCACAAAATTTCAAAACTCATGCACAATAAAAAAAAAAACCCGTAAAAGCTAAAATCTTGAAAAATAAGGGAAATGAAATTTTATTGAAATTTTAGTGTAATGTAGATATTTGGAGGCTACCCATAGCTCTAGATAAGTTCTTGCACTGAACAATCATTCCAATAGAGTGAATAGAAGTTCGACATAAACTCATCATCATCCACTACTATCTGCGGTAGCAAATCCACAACCTCTTCATTTCTTGCCCCTCTCCGACTCCCTGTCTCTCCTATCATGGCCGCCATAGGAGCTGCCGCAGCTGCTTCCCCATTAGCCCCAGGAGGAGCCTTCATCCCTAGCGCCGCTAGAGCTCCACCACCTTCATCAAAATCCATCCTTCGCCCCTCTCTGACTCCCCGCCTCTCCCATCGTGGGCTTTGAAGGCAACGGAGCAGGCTCCCTGTTTGATGTCGGGACGGGCAGTGCACGACTAGCCTCGAGGTCGGTGTTGGCGTCAGGCTCCTTAGGTTTCATTTGTGAATACGCGAGTGTGAGTAAGTGAGAGATGTAGAGAGAGAGGAAAAGAGGGAGAGATAGAGAGAGAAAGCACACACACACACACACACACACACTGTGAGTGCATGTAGAACTGTGAGAGTTAGGACTTGGAAGTGAGAGAGGTCGGGGGAAGGGCAAGAAATTAAGATATCAAATTACATTGACTAAATCTCAATAGACCATATTGAACGAAATATTATTAGTCCAAAAATAGTATATTAAATTTAAATATGCTTTTCTCATTTGGTTATAAATCTTCATTTTTTCATTAAGAAACAAATTAAAATCAATTCTAAAATTTCTAATTTTTTTATTCATTTAGAAAAAAATTAGAATTCGTTATCTTTCTTTACACACACACATACACACACACACATACATATACATAACTGCGCCTAAAATGCCTGGTGCAAGCTATGGATGAAGAGGATGATCTTCCTACTCTAACTGAATGCTATCAAGCATTAATCAGATAGGTTTCGTGTCTCTGTTCTTGCTATCGAAAAAGCACAGAGAACACACACACGAGAGAAGAAGAAGAGAGGCTTGAGGGAAAAACCAACGACCTTCTGTGAAAGACTCCTCTATTCTATTGAATCCCTACTACCTTGATAATAGGCTATTATCCGGGCATTCAAAAATCAAATAGAAGCCCTAAGGCCCATGTCATGTTAAGCCATTAACTAGGCCTATGGACCTATGGCCCAATTCATTGGGTTAAGCCTTTAATTTAATTTAATTATTCCTAGACTAATACAAACCCAATAATTAAATTAATTAAATAACCCAATGGACCAATATAAACCTCAAGTCTTAGCCCAGTTCATTAGGTTTAGCCTTTAATTTCATTTAATTATTCATAGACTAATATAAGTGCAATAATTAAATTAATTAAATAACCCAAATGGGTCAATATATAATTCTTCTTTTTTGGACCTTTTATTTTATAAATAAATCAGGCTGCTCGAATAAAATAAAATCCATTTAATAGAAGACCAATCCCTCAACCCAAAACCATCAGAACTTATCGGCTATTCTGAGGACCAAAAGACACATCGCCTTGGCTATTCAAATGAACAAAATACCCTTGCTATATAAATAGCTATATTTTGCATTTTAAATATTTCCTAATATCACCGTAAGGAAATATTGACCCCAAGGACAATGCTGCATTAGTAAAGTCTCCAATCTACAGATATAATGACTAAAATACCCAGCTACGCATTGCTGTACATTTAGAGAGGAAGAGTATACTAACACCTCTCTAAAAGACATCTACCATCCTTAGACTTCTAGTCCAATAATCCACGACTCCTGAATTATTTCTGCTTTCTAAGGGAGTTACCCTAAAGTAAACATCCAAGTCATGTTCCCTAGGACCCTGGATATTTAGATCATTTGAAGAGTTATAAGGGGCGATATAGCGCAGATGGTATTTTGTACAAGCCTGTCTTAACTAACTAGTCACATTTACCCAACATACAAGTATATTGGCTCTATGATAGAACTTCAACTACAGCATATCAAAGTACATGCTTTCAGCTTCGTCAGACTACCAACTCATACTCAAGCAGTAGAGTATTAGTCCATGTTGTAGTAGTAATAGTCTGGGTTTCTTTTGAATAGTACTTTTAGAAACCACTATTACAGGTCTAGTTCTATGTAATCGAAATACGCTCATACTATGAAGTTAGTGGATTACTCATTGGCTAAAGGTAAGCCATTCCCCATTTGGAATTCATAACACACTAACCTAAAGATTTTGAGATTTCCATTCTCACCAATTGGTTAAGAACAAACGTTTATGTGTTAAGTAACCCGTGATCCATACCTTACTGTAAAAGACCACCATTCACATGGATCACTTACTTAACCACAATGGGTCCTTTCCAAACATAAATCATGTACACATAAAATGTAAATTCACAAACAAATTTTTGAAAATAAATTCTTTTATTAATAAATTTGATAATTACATCAGAAACCTAATCTAAAGGGCATACATTCCAACAATTCTCCCATTTGCACTCTAAGATTAAGAAAGTCCATAGGAACCCATCCCTATGGTGTCTAAGTGTCTCTTGAAGGCTCTTTTAGCCAAAGCCTTGGTGAAGGGATCTGCTAGGTTGTTCTCCGAGGCTATCTATTCCACCACGATTTTCCGTTTCTAGATGAAATCCCGGATTAGATGGTACTTCCTCTCGATGTGCTTCCCCTTCTTGTGATTCATGGGTTCTTTGGATTGCGAGACTACTTTAGTGTTATTGCAATATACCACAATCAGTCTGTCCATGTATGGCGCGACTCCAAGTTTTGAAAGGAACTTCCAGAGCCATACTACTTTCTTGGATGCCTCCAAAGCTGCCACATACTCAGCTTCCATAGTTGAGTTAGCAATGCAAGATTGCTTGATACTCCTCCATCAAACAGCTCCTCTGGACAAGTTAAAGACAAATCCATTAGTGGATTTTCTCTCATCCTTATCTACCTGGAAGTCTGAGTCTATGTATCTAGTAGGAACCAAGTCATTAGCTTTGTAAACTAGTATATAATCTCTCGTACCTTTGTGGTATTTGAGAATATGTTTTACTACTTGCCAATAAACCTCCTTAGGGTTTGACTGATATCTGCTAATTAAGTTTATGGCAAAGCAGATATTTGGCCTAGTGCACAGCATGGTGTACGTGAGACTTCCCACAACCGAAGCATAGGGAATCCTACTCATTCTATCTTTTTCTTCTCAGGACTTAAGATAGCCATTTGAACAAAAAAGACAACCCATATCTGCAAGGAATTAGAGTTCCATTGCATGAGTCCATGCTGAACCTAGCCAGCATCTTGTCAATGTATGTCGTTTGAGATAATCCTAACATTCTTTACTTCTTATTTCTAAGAAGTTTAATCCTGAGAATATAACTGGCTTCTCCCAAATCCTTCATACTGAATTGACTAGATAACCAAACCTTAGTAAATGACAATATTCCTACATCATTCCTAATGACTAGAATATCATCAATATATTGGACAAGAAAAATTACATTTTTGCCTTCTAATTTCCTGTTCACGCATGGTTCATCCTCGTTTTGAATGAAACTGTAAGACTTTATAGCCTCGCCAAAATGAATATTCTATACTCTAGATGCCTGCTTAAGTCCATAAATGGACTTCTTAAGCTTGCAAAGTATATATTCCTAGCCTTTAGCAATAAAACCTTTCGGTTGGGATATATAGATGTCTTCACTAAGATGGCCATTAAGAAATGCTGTCTTGACATTCATTTGCCATATCTCATAGTCATAATGACCTACGATAGCAAGGAGGATACGGATCGACTTAAGCATGGCAACCTAGGAAAAGATTTTCTCATAGTCGATTTTCTCTTTTTGAGTATACCCTACTCCTCTCTTCCTCTTATATACCCACTTACACCCAATGGGTTTTATACCTTCAGGTGAAGCTACAAAATTCCAAATCTGATTGAAGTACATAGATTCAATCTCGGCTTTCATAGCTTCATGCCATAGATTTACATCGGCATCAGCAATAGCCTCCTTGTATCTAGTGGAATCTTGTTCTTGATAGTCAGAGACTAGCTCGAAAGCCTCTCTAGTCTATCTTTCTAGAATCCTAGATACCCTCCCACTACGACGAGGCTCCATTTGTACAGGTTCTTGTAGCTGTGCCTTTTTTTGTTCTACAATCGGGTCTGAAGAAGTTGATTCCGAAGATAACTTCTCCTCAAGTTATAACCTTGTTAAACCTTTAGTGGAAGTACTTTGATCATCCTCTAAGTATCTAGTATTAGTATTTACCAGTACTTTCTACTCCTTGGAATGATAAAAGTAACCTCCTTTTGTCCCTTTTGGATTCCCAACAAAATAGTATAATTCTGATCTTGATTCTAACTTGTCTCACTTGATCAGTACATAAGTTGGACAGCCCTATATCCTGAGATGATTCAGACTTGGCTTACGCCCAATCCACATCTCATAAAGCGTCCTAGGTACTGACTTAGAAGGTATTAAGTTCAGAATGTATGCCATTGTTTCTAGGGTATATCCCCAAAAAGAAACCGGAAGAGTAGCATGAGACATCATGTTTTGGACCATTTCCATCAATGTCTTATTCCTTCTCTCAACTGCTCCATTCTGTTGGGAAGTCCCCAGTGTAGAAAGTTGGGATACTATCCCATGATGTACCATATAATCGTTGAATTCACCGAGGAGGTACTTTCCACCACGATCTGATCGTAAAGTTTTGATCAGTTTATCTGTTCGTCGCTCCACTTCAGCTTTAAACTCTTTAAACTTGTCAAAAGAGTCAGACTTACGCCTCATCAGGTATATATAACCAAACCTTGTACAATCATCCATGAAAGTGATGAAGTAATTAAAACCCCTTGTAGCTGGTGTAGACAAAGGACCACACACATCAGTGTGAACAAGGCCCAATATCTTCTTGGCTCTATCAGCCTTTTGGGTGAATGACTTGTTGGTCATTTTTTTCCATATAGCAGGATTCACACTGAAGCCAACTTTCCAATCTTAATGAGCCCAATGGCCTATCATGGATTAACCTCTAGATCCTGGTTGAATTAATATGACCCAATCTTAGATGCTAAAGATATGAGTCATTGACATTGGTCTTTCTCTTCCTACTTAAAGATTTTGATTGAGCGTTATTTATTTGATTGTTTGTAGGATTTAAGAAGAATAAGTTTCCATACATGTGTCCAAAACAAAGAACTTCTCTATTTCTATTGATAGTAATACCAGAATGGAAAGAAATAGAATATTCATGATTTATAAGTTTTGCAACTGAAACCAAATTTTTTTTAAATCCAGTACATATAAAATATCCTTCAAAATAACTACTCTATTACAATAAAAAATAAGATTCAGCTCTTCCACTACAAGGGTCTATACTCGTGCTCCATTTGATACATACATACATACATACATACATACATACATACATACATACATACATACGTACGTACGTACGTACATACATACATACATACATACATACATACATACATACATACATACATACATACATACATACATACATACATACATACATACATACATACATACATACATACATACATACATACATACATACATACATACATACATACATACATACATATAATTGTATATCTATATATATGCTTTTGGTGTGTATTTGGTATATATATATGCTTTTGGTATATGTATACACCATACTTGTTTTATTATATTAATAAATACATATATATATGTATATGTATATATATTAATATAGTATATGTATATGTATTAATATATATACACTAAATACATATTGGCATATCAAATTAACAATCCAACCGTTAGATTTGTTAAAATTGCTAAGAAAGGTGTTATTAAAAAAATTGAAGGCAATCAGATATATTTTGGCACATTATCTAGCACAATATCTAAAAAAAAAAAAAATCTAAAAGTAATGCATTTACAAAAATAAACATATCAAATTAATATGTTTACAAAGATATGCACATAATCTAGTATAATATCTAAAAAAATATCCAATACCTAACGCATTTATAAAGATATACATATTAAATTAACAATCTGTAACACCCTACTACCTAGGCCCAATAGGGCCGGGGATGTCGCCCCGTCCATAGGACAAGTGGTCTTTATAACTAGGTCACACAAAAGAAAATAAAAGCAATACCTTAAAATTGAACGTATTCAACCCAAAAATTACATGAACAAATCCAAAATAAATTGATTACTACCATCTCTCAAAACAACACATAAGAAAAATAACATAAAGTCTTCAAAGCATAGGCAACAAATCTAGCTATTCATCTTCACAGTAGGATCGACCTAAAAACATGGCATAAAAGGTGATGAGATAAAATCTCAGTAAGCCCGTGTGTGTTTTGAGTGTTTTAAGTAAAACAGTTTATGTATGCAAGTTAGGAAAAATTTCATAAGAGAAAGTGCTGGCAAGCGGTAAATAAATGTTGAAAATAAAGAGTAGTGTTTTGCTTTTCAAAACCACACATGTGCACAATAAATACAACCACTCAAATGGGTAGCCATGAGTTACCACACGGTGGGTCCCATGACCATATAACGAGCAAAATGCTACACTTTGTACAGACTAACAAAAGGTAGGTGTACGGCCTACTGGGTGAGATACTCATTCTTTACACCCAAACATACCGGTTGTCCACTCTGGAAACACACAGTCCACATGACTGAAACTTACTAGCTCAGACTGGTATGACCTATTGGATTGGCATCCTATCCGGGAAGGACTCACCCCTCAGAGGTGGCCACCTACTGAGAGACTTACTCTAACCCTTCAAAGACTAGTCCTAATAGTCTATCCTTATTGAGTACTCAACGTTGATTGTCCCACTTGGGAAAAAACTGATAAAGCATTGATTTACTTGGAAATAGCAATTAAGGGTTTCTAAAATTCTTGTCAAAGTTGGGTTTTAGAAAGAGTTTAGTATTTGTGCGAAATTGCTTGTTTAAATTTTCAAATGATTTGTTTAACTAAAATAAAAAGGAAAACAGTCCTTAATTGCCTTTACAAAATGAGTGTCCATACACATCGCATTTGGCTTGCCATAGTAATCTTTTGTCTTCAAATAAGTTTATGCATGAGCTTACCTGATCCTTTGCTTGCTCAAATTCAAAAATCTTCCAAGGCTAACCTAACCCGACCTGGGGTAAACACAAGATATAATGTTATACTCAAGTTATATTCGCTTATATAAATAATCTTAGTTCAACTTATTACAATAATGACCCTACTGTCCTAAGCTTTAAGGCTAGATGATAAAGGATTTTATAAAATAAGTCTAGCTTGATAAGTTAAAATAACTAGGGGTTGTAAAGTAATAACTAATAAGTTATAGGTTCAAATAACAAATCTTGAGTGTTGTTGTTAATAAATAAACTAGGGTTTAATAATTGAAGAATCCTAAGTCCTAGATGATATTAATAAATGGTAATTCGTAAATAGTGTTATTAAAATAAATAATAAATTATTACCAATATCTTAATTAATAATTAATACACAATAAAATTAATAATAAATGAATTTTATTAAATTTTGATTAATAGATGACAAATGAATATATGGAATACAAGGTCATTAATATTTTACTTATTATTATTATTTATAAAAAAAATTTTATTATTATTATACACATACACTATTTCTTAATAAAAGATATCATTTATTTGGCTAATAAAATATCACTATCTCATTTAATATTCCAATTCCAAAACTTCCTAGGAATTTCGAAATCTTTGGAGGAAAAACACAGTAATAATTTTAGTTAGGGTAATAAAATTTGCTAATTAAAATAGTCTAGGATCAACAAAGTCATGAACATAATTTTCCTATTGCTAACAAGATTCATGAACATATACTCCAACATCAATCAACAACCTATTCGATTCATGAACATAGGCTTAGTCCATACCTACTATCACATGGCCAAATCTCTACTAAGCATAATCACACTCACGGCTTCAATGAAAATTAGAACATAAAATTCCATTCATCAAAGGTGGCATAATATCTTGTATGCTTAAACATTCATAATTTCTTAAGACATGATGAACGTACATCGATTCTCAAAAAGATTCATATAACTTAATCATGATCATCCATTCTCATGCTCCAATCTCAACCCCTTCATACATATGTATATATCAATCCCCCATTCATATTCTATCATTTCTATCAACATCTAAGAGATATGAATTTAGAATTAAAAAGAAAGGTTAATGAGAAATACTTGATTGATGATTATCTCGATGAAGATTTAAGAAGGTTCAAGCACTTGAGAGTCTTGAATTGTCCAAGAGAGGAGAAAGAAAATAGCCATGGTTGTAACAACCATTTCGGCGGAGAGAGAGAGAGAGAGAGAGAGAGAGAGAGAGAGAGAGAGAAAGAGAGAGCATTAGCATGATATGTTAAAGGTTGAAGGGAAGGAGATGAACAAAATAGTTGTTCTTGGTTACCTTGATGATGTTCTTAAGACTTCAAGGGAAAAATATGGTTTTAATCCGAATGCCAATTTTTGTTTTCGAGATTTGATATTATAAATTCCAGAAATGAACTCTAGGGAGTATGTAGGAGTATTTTGGAGTTTTTGAGAGGGATTGGAGGTGTTTATAGTGGTCTTTAGCTTGAAGAAAGGTAGTGTGTGTGTTCTTGATGTTTTTGGTGAAAATGGAGAGAATTAGAGGGAAAATGCTAGACGAATTTCTGGAGAGTGCCGACCGAATGATTGAGAAAGTTCAGGGATTTCAGTTTTCAGTTTAGGGGGGGAAGAGAAAATTTGAT
The DNA here is from genome assembly GCA_026120185.1 of Voacanga thouarsii. Lineage (NCBI taxonomy): Eukaryota > Viridiplantae > Streptophyta > Magnoliopsida > Gentianales > Apocynaceae > Voacanga > Voacanga thouarsii. Next base: position 718,222 of record JANUWF010001095.1, on the reverse strand, counting down.
TGTTTGAAATTCAAATAGAGAAATTTGAGGAGTGTTTTGAGGTAGAAGATATGTTAATGGTGTTTGATTGATGGAGGTTTCTTGGAGCTGTAATAGAGCCGACTGGACTGCTGTGTTTTGCTGAAATAAATAAGGGTTGATGGAGCTCTAAGGCTGGCCAAAATTCTGAGCTAATTGGCAGAGGAATTTTTGGTTATGAAGCCTAATCCAAAGGTGTTTTCATGGAGCAAATGCTGGGAATTTTAAAATTCAAATGGAAGTTTGAATGGAGTGATTGTAGGAGAATTTGAGGTGTGGTTATGGAGTCCAGTTGTGCAAGGTCAGTGAAGGGGGTAATGGTGTTCAATTCATGGCTGAACAAGGGTTAACTTACAGAGGTTTGAGAGTGGTTTTCGGCCAAGGCTTGAAGGGAACAAGGTTGGAATTTTTCTAGTTATGATTCGAATGATTTGCTGAAATTTTTTGTGCAGTTTTTTGCAATCTTCTAGTCCGACTTGCAGGGGTTCTTGAGAGGTGTTTGAGGGTCCTTTAAGGCTGGTTTCCAGCCTTCTTTATGGAGGAAAAACCGAGGTATTTTACTAGTTTGAAGGCAGAAGAAACAACTTCGATTTTAGGCTGCTATGCAGCGAAACTGCCTAAATTTTTTTTTCCTGGTTTGTGCATTAAATGATGGGATTTGAATTCATGACCTTAGAGATTAATTCCAAAAATTTAACCACTAAACCATATCAGCTCTTGTTCTTATTTTCTCACCCAAATATTCTTCTTATTTAATCCTCAAGCTATCTTCCTATTTTGACCTCAAGCAAAATTACCATTTTACCCTTCCTACTCAATAGGCATAACTAAGCCTTTTAGCCTATAAATCATAATTCTAAAGCATATAAAATCATCCAAAAATATATATATTCATGCAAAATAATATGATATGCATCCTGACCCCCTTACTCTAGGGTTGGCTTTAGGTGGGGTTTCACACGATCCAACCGTTAGATTTGTTAAAATCACTAAAAAAAAGTGTTATGACAAAATTTAAAGGTAATCAGATATATTTTGATACATAATCTAACATAATATATAAAAAATATCCAAAACCTAACACATTTATAAAGATTGGCATATCAAATTAATGATCAAACCATTAGATTTATTAAAATCACTAAGAAAAGTGTTATGACAAACTTTGAAAGTAATTAGATATATTAGTATACAATCTAGCATAATATCTAAAAAAAATTTCAAAACCTAACGCATTTACAAATATATGCATATTAAATTAATGATCCAACCGTTAGATTTGTTAAAAATGCTAAGAAAGGTGTGATGAAAAAATTTGAAGGTAATCGGATATATTTTGACACATTATCTAGCATCATATCTAAAACAAAATCCAAAACCTAACGTATTTACAAAGATAAGCGTATCAAATTAATGATCCAACCATTAGATTTATTAAAATCACTAGGAAAAGTTTTATGACAAAATTTAAAGGTAATTGGACATATTTTGGTACATAATCTATCATAATATCTAGAAGAATATCTAAAACCTAACGTATTTACAAAGATTTGCATATTAAATTAATGATCCAACTGTTAGATTTGTGAAAATCATTAAGAAAGTGTTATGACAAAATTTAAAGGTAATCGGAAATATTTTGACATATAATCCAGCATAATATCTAAAAAATATCCAAAACCTAACACATTTACAGAGATATGCTTATCAAATTAACGACCCAACCGTTATATATGTTAAAATCACACAAAAAAAAGTGTTATGACAAAATTCAACAAATAATCTAGCGTAATATTTAAAAAAATATCTAAAACCTAACACATTTACAAAGATTGGCATATCAAATTAATGATCCAACCGTTAGATTTGTTAAAATCAGTAAGAAAAGTGTTATGACAAAATTTGAAAGTAATAAGATATATTTTGGTACACAATCTAGCATAATATTTAAAAAAATTTCTAAAACCTAATGCATTTATCAAGATATGCGTATCAAATTAATGATCTAACTATTAGATTTATTAGAATCACTAAGAAAAGTATTATGACAAAATTTGAAGTTAATCAAATACAATTTGGTACATTATCTAGCATAATATCTAAAAAAAATTCAAAACCTAACGCATTAACAAAGATAGGCATATCTAATTAATGATTAAACCGTTAGATTTGTTAAAATTACTAACAGAAGTGTTATGACAAAATTTAAAGGTAAATGGATATTTTTTTATATATAACTAGTATAATATTTTAAAAAATATCCAAAATGTATCGCATTTACAAATATCGGCGTATCAAATTAATGATCCAATGGTTAAATTTGTTAAAATCACTAAGAAAGGTGTTATGACAAAATTTGAAGGTAATTGGATATATTTTGGTATAAAATCTAGCATAATATGTTAAAAAATTTTCAAAACCTAATGCATTTACAAAGCTATGCATATCAAATTAATGATCTAACCATTAGATTTGTTAAAATTGTTAAGAAATGTGTTATGACAAAATTTGAAGGTAATCAAATATATTTTGGTACACAATCTAGCATAAATATCTTTAAAAAATTTTAAAACCTAACGCATTTACAAAGATAGGCATATTACATTAACTATCTAATGGTTAGATTTGTTAAAATTACTAATAAAACTATTATGACAAAATTTGAAGGTAATTAGATATACTTTTGTACATTATCTAGCATAATATCTAAAACAAAATCCAAAACCTAAAGCATTTACAAAGATAGGCGTATCAAATTAATGATCCAACCGTTAGATTTGTTAAAATCACTAAGAAAAGGATTATGACAACATTTAAATGTAATCGGATATATTTTGGCACATAATCTATCATAATATCTAGAAAAACATCTAAAACCTAACACATTTACAAAGATTTGCATATCAAATTAATGATCCAACCATTAGATTTGTTAAAATCATTAAGAAAAGTATTATGACAAAATTTAAAGGTAATTGGATATATTTTGACACAAAATCTAGCATAATATCTAAAAAATATTCAAAACCTAACGCATTTATAAAGATATGCTTATCAAATTAACGATCCAAACGTTATATTTGTTAAAATCACTAAAAAGGTGTTATGATAAAATTTAAAGGTAATCAGATATATTTTAACAAATAATTTAGCATAATATCTAAAAAAATATCTAAAACCTAACACATTTACAAAGATTGTCATATCAAATTAACAATCAAACCATTAGATTTGTTAAAATTACTAAAAAAAGTGTTATGACAAAGTTTAAAAGTAATCAAATATATTTTGGTACACAATCTAACATAATAATCTAAAAATAATTCCAAAACCTAACCCATTTACAAAGATATGCATATCAAATTAACGATCTAACCGTTAGATTTATTAGAATCACTAAGAATAGTGTTATGACAAAATTTGAAGGTAATCGGATATAATTTGGCACATAATCTAGCTAACATCTAAAAAAATATTCAAAACCTAATGCATTTACAAAGATTGGCGTGTCAAATTAATGATCCAACTGTTAAATTTGTTAAAATTATTAACATAAGTGATATGACAAAATTTGGAGGTAAACGGATATTTTTTGATACATAAACTAGTATAATATTTAAAAAAATATTCAAAACATTTCGCATTTACAAATATAGGTGTATCAAATTAACGATCCAATTGTTAAATTTGTTAAAATTGCTAAGAAAGGTGTTATGACAAAATTTGAAGGTAATCAAATATATTTTGACACATTATTTTGCATAATATCTAGAAAAATATCTAAAACCTAACATATTTACAAAGATAGGCATAACAAATTAACGATCCAACCATTTTATTTGTTAAAATTACTAAGAAAGTGTTATGACAAAATTTGAAGATAATCAGATATATTTTGACATTTAATCTAGCATAATATGTCAAAAATATTCAAAAAAACTGGGTAGTTGGTCTAAAAAACTATATAAAAATTAATAAAATAGTAATATCAAGATTTGAACATACAACTACTTGAATATATACAATTACCTCAACTATGGTATCTAATGAAAGCTTCTATTTTATGTTTACATTTTTAATATTTGAATAAGAAAAAATATGCTTTTTCCATAGTAACTGTGGGTAATAAAATTTCTTTACCCACAAGTTTAAATCTCTGTGGCTAAAAATTATTTTTACCTACACAATATTTAAATCTGTGATAAAAAAGAACTTTTTTCTATAGAATCGGAACCGTGACAAAATAAAGTATTACAAGAAATTTTTATATATCACGGAATTCAAAACTGTGATAAAAACCAAGCTTTCACCATAAATTTTGCTATGTTGCAAATAAAAGCATTGCCAAATGCCAATTATTTTTGTAGTGACGGTAGCTAAATAGAACTTGGAAGTGCTTTCTACCCTTTTGCATGATTTTGAATTAGATTTTGGATGGCATGTAAATGCATCTAAAAGCTGCTTTATTATCTCAGCTAAGGCACATCCAAGGAGAGTGGCGTTGGTTTAGAATGATTTTGTACGAAAGGGCCAACTTTTCACATACTTAGGATGCCCCATATTCAGAGGAATAAAAGGGAGATAATATTATCGATGTTTGATTGATAAAATAACAGACCGTACATTGAGTTAGTGCACTAGACATCTTTCATTTTTTTTTATTATTAGAATAGCCCTAATTGGGGAATTTCATATTAATTGGCCCAATCAATTGAAAGTGTCCTCATTTAGCTTTGACGCATTCCATAAATGCGTTCTTGAAAAATGAGGATGCATGTTTGAAATGCATCCTTTGATGATGTATAAGTAAATGTTAAGCATTTGAAAATGTATTTTAGAAATGTGTACACATCATTAAAGGACGCATTCCAAAAATGTATCCTTAATTTGCAATAATGCATTTATGGAATGCATCAAGCCTAAATGAGGACACTCTCAACTGATTAGGCGAAGAGGCTATTATAATCAAAATGCCTCACCATCTTGTTCTAATAAAGTCTGTTCTCTCAAGTATTACATTGCACTTGCTGTAGATAATACACTCTTATCTTTCAGTTTTTCCTTATCTTTCGGTTCTTCATGATATAGAGAAAATATGCACTGCTTTTCTTTGGGGCTTCTCAAAACATGGAGCAAAAAGATGTTGGCGGTCTTGGAGCTCTATTGCTTTCCCTTATGCTGAAAATGGAATTGGTCTCAACAAGATTAGAGGCAGTTTTACTATGGTAGAGATTCAGGGATAGAGATATGCTATGGGCTAAATTCATGTGGAGCAAATATAATCATGAGCTCGTTCATCCTTCACTAATTTTGCCAAGAATTTTAGACTTTTTAAAATGGAAAAGGATGCTAAAGGTAAGGGACATGGCTAAACAACATAGTGCATATATGTTAGGATGTGGTAATATGTCCTTTTGGTATGATAATTGGACTAGCACTAGTAAACTTGCTCTATTAAATTCTCAAATTTAGCAGTCACACTTGATGGTCAGAGAATGTGCTCATAATAATTTCTGGAATGCAGCTCATACATTGAACATTCTGGATAATCATCTAGCCATTAGAGTTCTCACTATACAACCTCCAATCCGTGATCATGAGGATATTCTAATATGGAAACCATCCTCACATGAAATGTTTACTACTTCCTCTGTATGGAGTTTTGTTAGAATTACACGTCCTTCATCTAATTTTGTGAAATTTGTATGGACCTCATTGCTACCCATGCAAGTTAAGTTTTTCATATGGAAACTTTATAACTCTTGTGTTCCATTGGTGATATAGTGCATTTTTGTATGACAGCTACAGAGCATCATCTTTTATATGGATGTAATATTGTTCAGCCTTTGTGGTTTCCACTTGCTATTTGGCTAGGAATTGAGCATTAATGTATATCATCTTGAACCCTTCAAGTATTCATTATGCTCCAGTGGTTAGAAGGTAATGTAATAAGAGATTTCACTCAAACTTTTGTTACTTTTTATGTTTGGGAATTATGGAAGGAAAGATGCTATTTCCATGCAAGTAATTCTTTATTCTCAATTGACCAAGTGCGTAGTAAGCTGTAGTCATCAATGCATATTTTCATTTTAGCTTTTCCACTAAAGGTTGGTGATTCTTTGCAGCAACTCTGTATTGAGTTGTGAATTAATTTGTAGCATCAAGGTTCACCTTATATATTTAAAGTATTATGGACTCCCAACCTTGACTATGTAACGTCAACTATGAATATTGGTGGGGCAACAAAGGGGAATCCAAGGCCAATAAGTGCCAGCGGAATGATTCACACAATTAAGGGTTCTTTAATTTTTGCTTTTGCAAAAGGGTTGACATTTATTTTTGTTGAGTTTTGATTATGCAAACCAGTATACACGCAGTGAATAAATAAAACGAAATCCATGCAAAGGATCAATATTAGAAAATTTCATATCCTTCAAATTTGGTGGCTCGATTGGATCGACTTTTGAACGAGATTCGCATGGAAGAAAAATTTTTAAAAGTTGCACTTTTGAGGTAATTAAATTTTCTTCCCTTCTCATGATCCATTTAATTACAAAAGAAACTAAAAGATAAAGAATGTCTTTTATTGATTTAATGTGCAAAATACATTGTATAAATAATTGCTTTTAGGGCACAATCCTAACAATTTCAGTCATCGAAGTTGAGGTAAAGGTACTTCAAATTGGACTGAGATTATGTTTGCAGATTAAGATTTCTAGAATCTTTGTCCAAAAAGACTTTGCAATCCTGGCTGAGATAACAAATGTGCTACTCTGTCAATGCCATGGGTGTGCTTAAGTCTTATCTCTTACGTCAAGGGAATTATACCACAATTTGAATGCATATATACATGAAGGGAATAGAGTGGCTGATTTTTTTGTCAATTTGGGACATGATCATTCTCTTACAGCCTTAACAACTTTTAATACATTCATCACTTTGCCTAAAGAGGGAAAAGGATTATGTAACTTAGATAGGCCACATTTTCCCTCCCTACGCATCAGATTTTAAAACTTTCATCTGGCTTTAACATTTTTTTTTCATACATCATTAAAAATCACTTTTGGATGTTACTGTGGGGGAAAAAAGTTTCCAAGAACCTCAATAAGCTACCAACCATAATCATAGCATTTTAAAAATATCCAATAGATCAATCTATTTCTTGTATTGAAAATAGATTGGAATACATTTAAGAACATGAAACTCTTTTTAATTCTATTCAAAAGAAATTTAAAGTTTTGGATGATGATGCATTAAGAAAATATTTCATTAATCTTGAAAACTATGAGTATTCTGATATTGATAATCTGTATTTATTCTCATAATTGAATTTGTTGAAAGGAGTCTTAACAAAAGAAATTAGTACTCCAATAAATGTTGAAACTATATTAAGAATATGAAACTATTTTCTTTTTTATTTGATTCACAAAAGTTTAAAACTTTGGATGATGATCATAAAAAAAAAAGTATGTTAATCTTAGAAGTTATTTTAAAATTAGTGAGTATTCTAATATTGATGGTTTTGATTTATTCTCATTATTGAAAGTGTTGGAAAACATTGAATTAGTACTCTAATAAATATTAAAATTATACAAAAATTAGATTTTTTTTAAATGCATGCATGGTATATAGAATATTATTGATAATCTTGTGGTTATTACTATTATAAAAAGAGTTTTTAAAAAATTAAAATTGTTTTTAAATGTTATTTGAGATAAATTATATTACAAAATTATTAAATATATTAGTTTATTATTTATCGAAAATGAAATATTAGAAAATCCCAATTACATAACTATAATAAATGGTTTTGAAGCTAAAAAAATTAAGAGAATAGAATAAAAATGTATATGACTGGATCTCAGTAAAAGTTTCACTTAAGGCCACCAATTTTCTAAACATGAAAGAATTGTGGGATGGTGACGAAGGTTGCCATGAAGAAGATTCCAAATACGATCCTGAGAAAGTAACAGAAAATCCAACTAGTAACTTACACTTCAAATTTTTGCCTAGGGTGGAAGGATGGAATTGAAGACTCCCATTGATGATTCATTGCTAAGGGAAACCAATGACCTTAGTCAAAGGGAATTATTTTCAAAACTAAGAAGAGGACTACTGAGCTAGAATGGATTGTGGAAAATCTTGAAGTGACATGTATCATACTACTTTATGCACATATGTCAAGTGATAAAAGGACGTAAGTCTTGAAAAAAAAATTCACTAGGTAATGTGGGAATATCTTTATAATATAGAAAAAGAAGTAGAGTTTTGCACTATTTAATTTTTGTAATAATGGGCATTTTTGTCTTTTCTCTTTTGTGTCTTTACACAAGTGAGTGTGTTGATGTTCATACTGTTAGGGATATACCCTAGAGTCAATTTGTACTTATATTATTGTCGTTATGTATTATGTAATAATACGAGGCATTTCTTTTCATAAATAGTGCATTTAGTTTTGTGGTCATCAAGTATGTGACTTGATAGTAAAACCATACAATCAATACAATAACTATTCTTAAACTGTCCCTAATCGATTATTATTAGTGGAATAATAATAAATTAGGATTAGTATGATTGTGACTTCATGGCTATGTTTTACTGGTCAGGGATATATGTGATATCAAGTCAAAATATAAATAAATGTTAAAGAACATTGTATTGGACATGACCCACTGTGAGAGTACTTCATGGTTCATGTCATAAGTACTTTCTAGCCATAATGATATTAAAAATCCTTCGACCTAAATTTTTCATAGTTTCCTACTTGATAAATTCTATATTTTGATGTTGTTTAAAGTTGTCTTTAACCAGATAATAAATTAGACTACTATTAGATATAGAATAAATCAAAGAGAGGAATATGATTGATAGTGAAGGAATTTGTCTCTCTCAATTATGGGAGAGTTATCTATGGGCCCCTTAATAAGTTAGACTATTAAAATGCATGGCCATGCTAAAATATATCAATCTAAGATATTAATACAATTTGTTTGAACAGTTTATTATGAGATGAAGAAATAATTGATTAAGCTTAATAAGGATGACATGATCCGTGCCTTATACTTAATTTGGATATTTTGTGACAAAATGACTAAATATAAAATTATGGTTTGGTTTAAAGAGATCACTGATCTTCAATTAACCTGGATAGTTATAATGTTTTGTTAGAAACTACTTATAACTTATGGGCCATTTAAATGTGATTTGGGCACACTACTAGTGTTAAATGAACCTATAGGGTCACACAATAAGCGAGCTTGTTAGATTATTTTTCTGGTAACCAAGTTTGATGAATCTGGAAATATGTCTAAGTTAATCGAATCTAGAAAATTTACCAGATACAATGAATCTGGAAATATGTCCACATTCTATGTATCTGGATGAGGTCTAGATTGCAAGAATCTGACTCAGTAAATTAATTAGTTAAATTACCAAGATAATAGAAGAATCTTATCATATTAGTTTTAATTTAATTTGAATTTAAAATAAAATATAATAAGATATTATCAGAGTTGGACTCTAAGAGGTTCAGATGGGTTTTAAGAAAACCCTAGCCGTCTTTTCAAGGGAGCTGTTCTGTTAAAATATTCGTGCCTCCATTCACCAGAAAAATGAGCTTCTTAAACCCTAGGTGCTAGCACTCTCAGGGTAACGAGTTAGTTCGCCGTGTGTATCCGATAGAGGGCATTCACACACTACAGCGTCTGGTGATCGTTCGGGTTGCACGTACGACAGCACAATCAGAATCGAAGGATCTTGATTACGCCAAATAGAGATAATTCTATAATCCTTAGATCTTTTTAATCGTTTAATTGGGTCTTCAGATGGGATTCGTGGATGTTTTTCACGTTTAGGAATCTACAAATCCTAACACATACCAAATGGTGTTTCTCTTTGTGAGTAATACTTATGTAGCCAAAAGCATTGCAGGAGGAACTAAAAAGAGAGACGACGGAAATAAGCAGCTAATTTCTTAGTATTTGGGTTGTTTTGAGGCCTCGGAGCCCAACAAAACATGGGGCACAAACACTTCATGAATATCGATCAATCAGACCTCAAAGCTGAGATTACCTTTCTACTTCACCATTCAAATGAGAAATTTTATAATTTGTATCGATTTACAATCATAGGCATTGTCTAACTTCATCAAAATTTCTCTCTCTTCTTTGGTTATTTTCTTCTCTATACTTTTGTGATAGAGATGGAATGGAGTTTTCGCACGTAGTTTTTGGGTTGGGATGTTGTGCCTTATGTTACAATTTATGAGGCTTCTAAGCAGGGGCACATAATACAAACTTTGGGAGAGAGGGGGGGGGGGGGCGCCAAAATTTGGAACAGAGGCAAAAGACTTGTTTATTTTCTAGTTGATGAAAGGGAGCTGAAAGAAAATTTTTGAATGAGAGAAAAGGATCTCAAACAAGTACATTAGTGGAATAATAGATATTAGAAATCTAAAATTTAATAAATATAAAAAAAGATACAACAACTAATGGATTTGAAAATGGTCAAATAGTATAACATATGCACAAATATTTTGTACCTCACAATTTAATATACTATAATTAGTAAGGATTTCAAAAAATGGAGAGGGCAAAAAATACAAATATTTTATATCCCATAATTAGTATACTATAATTACTAATGATTTAAGAAAAAATGGGAGGGGCCTTGGCCTATTCTGCACATCACGTGCGTTTGGCACTACTTCTAAGGTATCGAATCTGATCTTGAGTCTTTAAGAATTGTTAAAATTTGGGGGTTTTTTTTTTTGGTCTTTGGGAGATCTACGGAAGCATGTAAGTTTTTATTCAACTCAGGTATGGGAAATCTTTAATTTTTAGGAATATGTAATCAAATGATTTTTTCAGAAGGATCTAGCTTTCTTTATTGTGGAATTTATAAATTTATATCTTCATCTATGTAAATTGGAGATGTGATTTGAATTTTTGGGTGTTCATTGCTATGACGAGTGAAGGAAGAGGGGTTTAGAGAAAAGCGGAGGGGCTGAGATTTTTGTCAGCAATGTTTGGATTAGCTTTTGAGAAGATTAGCTCTATTGGGTTTCTGTTTATTGTTTTGTTATTAGCTATATTCAAGCCTCAATCCTTTGCTATGCTCACCAGTAGAGTACTTCCCTTTGTTTTTGGACTGTATTGATGCATTTGAGGCTCAACAAGTAACCTTCTTCTCTACCTTAAATACTAGAGTTTTACATATGATTCACATAAGCTTATGCATATTATTTATGGGAGAAATTTTCCTTTTTTTTGGGGGGGTTCAAGGGTTATATGTGCTCATTGTGTTAATTTTATTCTATTTTCATTTGTCTTCAATTTTTTTTTTTTTGTGTTTGGTCTTTTTGTGCAAGACTTGTTTTGGAGTTGAGTGTTTTGCGCGATTTTACATAATGTGATTTTTAGACCTTTTCTTGTTCTTGAGAGGGCCTCATACTTCTACTGTTAAATCTTCTTCAACTTCTTTGTTTTATTCTTTAAATTTCTTTTACTTGTCGAAAATATACAATTTTGAGAGTTTTTTAGGTGTTGATTTAAGGGGTTTTTCTTTGGAATATTTGGAGAAAAGAAGGCAAAGGATCTGGCTTTCCACCACTAAAGCCAAATGGAGCTCATGAAAGTATTGTTAATACATTCTCTTATTTCTATTACTATATTGGATTTTCAAATTCTATTCTGAATTGATGGACATGATATTGTGATTTGTAAGGTAATAAGGAAATGCTCAATCCATGTAGAGATCCTTGAATATGTTGGGAATATGATAATGTTCAAAACTTTGTAAGAATTTTAGAATGATTATAATAATCTATTCACTTCAAAATTTATTTAGAAGAAGAAAGTAGAATTGATTGATTCGTTGGTGCTTTCTTTAGTTTTAGTGACTTGGCTACTAAAATTCCAACAATTTTCAGTAAACTTGGCAAAGTAGATTTCATGTAAGTGAATGTTCTTAAGCAAAGCTTTATTCTTTTCATCTATAAGCCTTTCGTTTTAAATTTTTTAAGGCTAATAAAATATTTTTTTTGTTCTGTAGGTATCTAACAGTATATAAGCTTACTGGATGAATTCCTAAATGGATTTTATCAAGAAACAAAAATATGTATGTAAAGTTCTCCAACATGTTGAGTAGATTTCCTTCCTCAAATATCTATAGCAAGATTTTTTTAAAAACAAATGTTTGAGATAATTTCTTCTTGTGCTTGTTTGTGATTTATTGTTACATCATAGTGTTTCGAGTTCAAAAAGCTTAAAATAGATTATATGATGTTTGATTTCAATAGTTCTATTCAAAAGCACATATATGCCACTAGTGTTACATTTATTCAAGCTGACAAAGAGTTTATCTTGATATTGATTACAATTGCTTTTCACAGTGATGTTTCTTACAACAATTTTACCTAGGAAGCATCAAGACTAGTTGAATGCCCTCATGGAAGCATGTGACTTACTATTTATTAAATTTTGGTTTAAAATAATCATTTTTAAGTTGTTTGTATTAATAGTTCTTGCATTCATTGCCACAAAAGCTTGGTAGAGAGCTACTTATCCAAAAGAAAGTTGTAAGATTCTTGTGCTTGATCTTTTTCTTTGGCCAGCTATTGTTCATTCAAGAAGATTGGATTTTTTTTTTCTTTTCATTATAATAGAGAGATAACTATGCTTGTGTTTTCTTTTTTTTATTTTTTATTGGAAGTCTTCAAAATTTTTCATCAAATCTTTCTTGAATCTAACTTACAATGCCACTTTTTCTTCTAATATAGTCCATGTAGAATTCACTATTGCCTGAAGTAAGACTTTCCTTGTTCTGACCAGAGTGATTGGTGTGAGTCTCTTTTCTTGTTTGAATTTCTTTTCTACTCTCAGAGTAACATATTTATATTAGATTGTGTAGCCTTCTTCCAAACTATCAACTTTTGTAGAACATTATTCTTTGCAAATCAACTATGGAGGAATGGAGTTAATCACCCAGAAAGACACCACATATGAAGCTAATTTACAAGCAAGGGGTGCTTCAATGTATTATTCAAGACAAAATTGGGCATTTAGTGGCATTAGGAAATTCATGCACAATGACATTGATGCAAATATTTATATTGATACGGGTACCCGACCTCACACGGACAGCTAACTAGTTTCTAATATATATGTAGGAATGATTAGTATGGGTCATAGTCTATATCTAGGAGGTTCAGTGAGATTGCCTAATGGCTAGTTTTTGTACTTTGAATATTATATTCCATGAAATTATTTCTTATCTATTTTACTATAACATAAAACGAGATAAGAAGTATGTTAAGTTTTCAATTACTTTGAAGTAAATAGATAATGGTACTAGAGATATTAGGGTAGCTACAAATGTTGAAAGTGTTAGGACGCCTAGACATCCCACATCAGCTGGCCAAACATTTCCACTACCATGTGTTGCTTATAAATATTATGTTTGTTTGGCTTTTTTTTGAATAACACCAAATACAAGTGAATTTTTTTAATCCTTGTAGATATTTATTCTTTATGGTTCACTTGTTCTGTATTAGTAATATTTGTGGATTTAGAAATACTTTCTTTATTTTTATTCTTTCTTGACTGTGACGTATGTCATTTGACTAAACCACACAATTTTTTATGTATTTCTTTTATTTTTTTCATTATTCTATTTTTGTCTATATTATTAAAACATGCCATTGCAGTTTTATTTTGTTCTTAGGATCTATCTCTAAAAATCTGGCATTAGAGCTTCTAGCTTTTGGCTCTATGGTAATGACGATAACAAAGACTAAAGTGAAGAAATTCAATCAAGATGTCAACTTTAGCATGTTGCAACTCACGATGAAGGCCATTTTAATTCAGGAAGGGGTAGAAATGAAGTGAGTAGAAATGATAGTAGTAGCATTTGAAGATTTAGATAAAAAAATGTGAGGTTTTAACAAAAGGCGCTATCAAAACTATAGTCAAAACTATGTGTGAAAAATTAAAGGCCCTGTATATAAAGAAGACAATGGAGAATCAAATCTATTTGAAGCAACTTAATTTTTCTTCAAATGGCTGAAAGTACATCTATTATCTCACATCTTGATATATTTGATTATCGTATTATATGCTTGGGTAATGTTAATAGAAAATAGACAATGAGAATCAGGTCATTTTATTGTTGTGTTTCTTTCCCCATTCTTTTAAGTATTTTCAAGATATTATGATGTATGAAAAAATAAACTATCCCATATCAAGAAATTAAATATGCTTTAAAATCAAAAGAGATTATTGATAGAGATTTAATTGGAGAAGTTAATAGAAATCAGATTGAAGGTTTGGTGGTTGGGGGCATATCTAAAAATAGGAATTGTGGTAGTAGTACATTAAAATCTAGATCTAAATCCATACATAAAAATTTAGTTTGCAATTATTATTATAAAAAGGGGCACACTATGTCTAAATGCTTTATGTTGAAAAATAAAGATATGTATAAGAAAAAATATACTGATGCTGCTAAAGTTAGCATAGTTATGAGAGTGATGGAAATATTTTATTTACGACTAATAACATGATAATGTCTAAAAATGAATAGATCTTAGATCAACTTGTTCTTACCATATATGATATGATCCTATAGGGGTTAAATTTTGTATGATTTTCGTGACTAAAAATAGGGAAAATTACAAGACCCATTTGATGAACAAGACAATGAATTTTATGTAGAAAACACATACCCAATTCAAAATGATAAAACCCTAGGCCAAAATAAAGAACTTAGAACTTAAGAACAATGAATCAATTTTTGAAATCACCCTTAGTTCAACTAAGAAACCAAGAACAATTGAAGAAAAGGTTTAGGCAACAAATATAACTTTTACTTAAAAACCTTACAGAAACAATTCCTAAGACCTTTTTTGGATAATTTAAATTGATCTATCCTTATAGAATTTATAGACTCATTCAAAGGCAATGAATGTAATCCTAAGAGCTAGGTTTGGCTTTTATGAAAAACCCAAGAGAAAACTCTCACAAGAGCCTGTTTGATCTTTAACAAAATATCTAACTTCTAACTTATTTGTTTACAATGTAAAATGTCATATATATAGGCAACTAATCCTAGCTAAAGAGATATTAAATATCAACCATTTAAGCTAAAAATAAGTCTAAAATATACATATTACAAGATAAAATTCATGGAAGATAAATTGGAAACAAAATAATGTAAAATAAGAAAAACTGCAAAACAGAGCTAGGAGCTCAACACAAACTGGTCCTAGTTTGGCTAGGAAAACTGGTGCTGGCTTTATTTTGCCTAGACCGACTAACTAGCCAAGATAAGCTAGCATCAATTTCTCTGGGTGATTCGGCGCCAATTTGATTCTATTCTCCTACATGATTCTTTAGCTTTCAGCCTCTTTGCGCAATCCTTTTACTCTACACACAAGTTGTTGTTGAAGTTTTGGTTTTCTTAGCCCTACTTTGATCCTCTATTACTTGACAACTTTTTTTATCTTGATCCTTGGTTTGTCTTTTTAAAGGTCTTTTAATTTCTTGACAATTCTTATAGCCCTTGGCTTAGAAACTTAAATGTTCTTTTGTTTTATTGTGAAGTTTGATACTCCCCAACAATGTTTAAAGGATGATTTGGTTCTTTATCCCCCTTCTTTAGCTTTGACATGATGCTTGGGTAGATTCCTATTATTTCTGCATTCTTTATGTGGATTCATCCTCGAATTAACTCCTACATAAGATTTCAAATAAGAGTTTTTGGGTGAAAACAAATATAAAAGCTTATGTTCTCCCACATATAGCTCTTTTTCCCCCTCATCTTCACGCTCCTTCTTTATTTTTTCTCCCTCATTGTTTTCATCTTTTAAGCACAAAGAGTCTTTCTTATTTTATCTCTACTCTCATTTTTTTGTACTCTCTTTTAGCTCTCATTCTTTTCACCTTTGTTTTTGATTTTTTTTTAACTCTTTTCTTTTGTTGTCTTTTTCTCTCATGATGTTTCGATCTTTAAGCACCACATCTCTATAAAACATCTAAAGCCTTCCCAGTAAGATATGTCCCACTTACATTGGGAACACATCATATAACACTACATTTTTAGATACCCCTATATCAAAATCAACCTTAACTTGCTTGTTTACCTACACTATACTACAATCATTCAACCATTGGAGTTTGTATGTTTTAGGATGTCTCAAGGTGTTTAGTCCTAAGTCCTCCGCTAAGATAGCACTTATTATATTGATGCAACTTCCCTCATTAATGATCACACTATAAGGCTTTTGTTGAACTAGACACCTTATGTAAAATATATTTCTATTTTGTGAATTCTCCTCATTCTCAACAATATTTGCACTCATAATCTTTCTAGCAACACCAATCAATGGAAAAACCTTTCCAAACTCAAGCTTTTCTTCACTACCTACTTCTTTTCTAGGCTTTGTGGTTTCTTTTGTTAGTTGTCTTAGTAGCCCACTCTTCTTGCTTGGTGTTTGATGAAATATAGGATTGGTGTATGTAGTCTCCATAGGATAGGTCCTTCTTCTTATACCCCTTAAATTATTGCCCTCATTTCTTTCTTTACCTAACCTCAATATTTTTCTTCCTCTTTACCTCATTGAAAATTTTAGATAGTCCCCTATAGAATGTCCTTCCCAACCCTTCTTTTTTTGCTTATACAATGAAAGTGGAGCTTTGTATTCATTTCTCATTCTAGGGTTATCTCTCATTTTAGCATCCACTAAGGCTTAGACTTGGTTAGATTTCAACCCAATAATATCTTTTCTCATGTCATCCATTTTTACTTTGAAAGTCTTAAAAGTGACTCTAATATAAAATATATCTTTATAGGATATTATGTTGGGAAATTTTAAAGGGTATTTACTTGGAGAATTTAGATAGAAGAAGAAAATAAGTCCTTACAATCACTCCCTTATGTGTATCTACTCAAGAATTGTCACTCAACCCTCGTGTTTAACTCTGTTTTGGCTTTTATAAGAATGACCTCATCCTTTTAATTTACTTAAGTTTCAATGAGTCCTTTCCAGAAAAGCCTCCTTAATTGCTTTGGAGTTAGTCCAAACTTATCAAGTCTACTAACCCTCTAAGGACAATCAACTAGACTTAGACGAAAATGGAACAACTACCAACAAGACCATTAAGCCAATCAAGAATGGTCCAATGAATTGAAGATTTTAACAACCTCAATTTAACAACTAGAGGGATTAACAAGTCTTAATTAATAAGAATGATTTCAAAGAAGTACAAGAAGTCCAAAGATCATAGCATTCAAGAATAAGAACAAAGCATGACCATAGTTAGCCAATGAACTGGAACAAGAATCCACAGCTAAGATAACTCTATTTGAAAAGTAATTTCCTAAAAAATTGTGCATTCAAGAGATAATCTGTTAGGATTCGTGGACTTCTAAATGCGAAAAACATCTACGAATCCCTTCCGAGGACCTAAGCCAAATGATTAAGATCAATCTAGGAGTTATAGAATTACCTCTGTTCACCGTAATCAAGACTCTGTCTTTCGATTTTCTAGCACACGTGTAACTTGAACGATCACCAGATACTGCAATGTGCGAACGCCTTCTATCGGATACACACGGTAAACCAACTCGTTACCCGGGAGTGCTAGTGCTTAGGATTTTGAGAGGCTTAATTTTTATGGTAAAATTAAAGGCACAAATGTTTTGATAATTAGCTAATTTAAGAAGACGGCTATGGTTTTCCTTATAAAACCACCCGAACCTCTTGGAGTCCAAGTCTCATAATATATTATTATATTCTATTTCAAATTCAAATTAAATTAAAACTGATATGATAAAATTCTGCCATTATCTTTGTAATTTAACTAATTAATTTACTGAGTCAAATTCTTATAATCTGGACATCCCCCAGATACATTGAATGTGGACATATTTCCAGATTCATTGTATCTGGTCATTTTTGTAGATTCAATTAATCTAGACATATTTCTAGATACATCGAATTTAGTTACTAGAAACATAACCTAATGTGTTCGCTTAATATGTGGTCCTATAGGTTCATTTAACACTGGTAGTGTGCCTAAATCACATTTAAATGGCTCTTAAGTTATAAGCAGTTTATAACAAAACATTATAACTCTCTAGGTTAAATGAATATTAGTGATGTCTTTGAACCAAACAATTACTTTATATGTAGTCATTTTGTCACACGATATCCAGATTAAGCATAAGGCACGGAACATATCATCCTTATTAAGCTTGATCAATTATTTTTTGATCTCATAATAGACTGTTCAAACAAATTATATCAATATCTCAAATTGATATATTAGAGCATGGCCATATATTTTAACAGTCTAACTTATCAAGAGGCCTATGGATATCTCTCCCAAAATTAAGAGGGACAAATTCCTTCACTATCAATTATATTCCTCTCCTTGGTTTATTCTATATCCAACCATGGTCTAATTTATTATCTGGTTAAAGACAACTTTAGACAACGTCAAAATATAGAATTTATTAAGTAGGAAACTATGATGAATTCAGGTCGAAGGACTTCTAATATCATTATGGTTAGAAAGTACTTATGACATGTTCCATGAAGTATTCTCATAATGGCTTATGTCCAATACAATATTCTCTAACATTTATTTATGTTTTGACTTGATATTACATATATCCATGACCAGTAAAACATAGCCATCAAGTCACAAACATACTAATCTTAATTTATTATTGTTCCACTAATAATAATCGATTAGGGACAATTTAAGAATAGTCATTATATTTGTTATAGCATTTTACTATCAAGTCACGTACTTGATGATCACAAAACTAAATGCACTATTCATGAAAAGAGATGCCTCATATTATTACATAAAACATAATGACAATAGTATAAGTACAAATTGTTTTAGGGCATATCCCTAACATAATCAACTATAAAAAGTGACAACAAAAGTTTTAGCCACAATTCAAAGTCTCAAGTTTTCTCAAACCAAATATCAAATACATTATATGCAATTTTCAAAACTTAAAATATAGCAGAAATTTCAAGTAATTTTAGCCCAAATAATCAACAAACTACAAGAAATTTTCAATCCCACTGATTATACTAACAACAAGGCATAAGTTTAACATGAAAAACGTATGATATCTTAAAGAACACTTGACCTTTTTAAAGCACTTTTCTTAGCGAAAGGATTAATTATTTTGAAGTTTTTCTTCTTGAAGACCAAGCTTTGATAAGAATCAAAACTCTTCTTCTTTTGATACCACTTTGATATAATCTTGTGAGGGTTGTGTGATTTTCATAAATAAAAATAAGGAATATTACATGACCTACTTGGTAAATAAAATAGTAAATTTTATGTAGAAAACACACACCCAACTCAAAATATTAGAAACTTAGGCCAAAATAAAGAACCTAGAACTTAAAAACAATGAATTAAGTCTTCCAAATCAAAACCTAAGACCCTTAGTTTAACTAAGAAACCAAGAACACTTGAAGAAGAGATTTAGGCAACTAATATAACTTCTACTTAAGAACCTTAGGGAAATAATTCCTAAGACCCTTTTTGGATAAGCTAGATTGATCTATCTTTATAGAGTTTATAGACTCATTCAAAGGCAAAGAATATAATCCTAAGATCTAGTCTTGGTTTTCACAAAAAACCAAAGAGAAAACTCTTACAAGAGCCTATTTGATCTTCAACAAAATATCCAATGTCTAACTTGTTTGTTTATAATGTTAAATGTCATAAATATAGGCAACCAACCTAGCTAAAGCAAAATTAAATCTCAATTATTCAAGCTAAAAACAAATCTAAGATATACCTATTATAATATAAAAGCTGTGGAAGTTGAATTGGAAACCAAATAATGCAAAATAGGAAAAATTACAGAATAGAGTTGGGAGCTTAACACAAGCCAGTGTTGGAATGGCTAGGGAAACCGGTGCCGGTTTCATTCTATCTAAATTGACTAACTAGCTGAGAATAGCTGGCGTCAATTTCTTTGTATTATCCAGCACTAGCTTGATTCTATTCTCCTATACTATTCTTTGGCTCTCAACCTCTTTGCGTGATCCTTTTGCTCTCCACACAAGTTATTGTTCAAGCTTTAGTCTTCTTGGCCCTGCTTTAATCCTCTATTGCTTGATAACTTTCCTAGTCTTGATTCTTGGTTTGTCTCGTTGAGGATTTTTCAATCTTCTTTTTGGCATCCACTTCTTGACAATTCTCATAGTCATTGGCTTGGAAGCTTGAAATTCTCTTCATTATCTCATAAAGTTAATTACTCCCCAAAGATGTTTGAAGGATATCCTGGTTCTCTATCCTCTTTCTTTAACTTTGACACGATGCTTAAGTAAATTCCTATCTATATGTTTTCTATTAGAGATTTATTTTCCACTTATAGAACTTATAATAGTACTAAAATTATTATGTGATGCATTAATTTTGGGTGTATAAAAATCATCAATTTTAAATCCATCCTTTAGTCAAGTTTTAATTAAAACATTAATCTAAAAAATACACATACGAGTAGGTATATTCATCACAAGCATAGTATAGGGAATTAACGAGTATCGATCCTCAAAAGAATAGGTGCAGATCTTCCCAAAAGTAATACTTTACTTCAAAGAGGAATTTCTTCTTTTATTGTGCATTGAAGTCATCCGAAAGAATTCCTGCAACCAAGTAATTAGTGAAATCTGCATACCAAGGTAGTTAAGAAATCTCACAATCAACAAGTAAAAGTTATTCATCCGGGAAGGTATCATTGATGTCTCCTTCGGTCAATGGCTCAAGGTTGGGATTTTACAACCTTGACAAATAATCCACAGCTAAATTTTTTGCTCCCCTTTTGTCCCTAATCTTCAAGTTAAATTCCTGCAACAATAGAACCTATCTTATCAATCTTGGTTTAGAATTATGCTTGTTTAATAGGTATTTAAGGGCGGAATGATCTGTATATGCAATGACTTTGGACAAAATAAGATAAGAATGAAATCTATCAAAAGCAAATACTATTGCAAGCAACTCTTTCTCCATTGTGGTGTAGTTTTCTAGTGCTGCAGTAAGAGTTTTGCTTGCATAGTAAATTGCTTGAAAGTGCTTAAGCCCCCTTTGTCTAAGCACTGCGCCCACTGTATAGTCACTTGCATCACATATTAGTTCAAAAGGAAGAGACCAATCTGGTGCAGCTAAAATAGGAGATTTAATCAATTTTATTTTAAGCATATTAAAAGCATTGAGACAGTTTTCATTAAAATAAAAAATAGCATCTTTTTCAAGAAAAGAAGTAAGGGGTTTAGAAATCTTTGAGAAATCCAAGATAAACCTCCTATAAAAACCTGCATACCCAAGAAAGCTTCGAATTGCCTTCACGGAAGTTGGAGGAAGGAGTTTTTCAATTGCCTCAATTTTGGCCCAATCAACCTTAATACCTTTGCTTGAAATTTTATGTCCCAATACAATACCTTCTTGCACCATAAAGTTGTATTTTTCCTAATTAAGCATGAGGTTGGTCTCTTCACACCATTGAAGTACCTTTTCCAAATTGGCCAAACATAAATCAAAAGAATCACAAAAAAAAAAAAAAGAAAAATCATCCATAAAAACCTCAATGATGTCTCCCATAAGATTTTCGAAAATAGCCATTATACATCGTTGAAATGTTCGGGGCTGTTGCAAATACTAAAAGGCATACGCCGATATGCAAAAGTACCAAAAGGGCATGTAAAGGTAATCTTCTTTTGATCCTCCCGTGCTATGGGAATTTGAAATTATCCGGAAAAACCATTTAAGAAGCAATAAAACTCATGTCTGACTAATCTTTCTAACATTTGGTTAATGAAAGAGAGAGGAAAATGGTCCTTCCTAGTTGCCTTAATCAATTTTTTATAATCAATGCAAACCCTCCAACTGGTTACCAATTTCATTGGGATCAACCCATTTTTTTTCATTAGGGCTCACAGTCATTCCTCCCTTCTTTGGTACTACTTGTGTTGGTGTAACACCTCGCTATCTAGGACTACCAGGGCTGGGGATGTCGCTCCATCCAAAGGACAAGGGGTCTTTATAACTAGGTCACATAAATAAAATAGCGGAATAAAAATGATACTTGAACTTAAAATTTATTACATCCCAAAAAAGTAAATCCAAGAATACCAAAAACAAATCCATAATATAATTTATCCACTCTCATCTTCCCAAAACATTACACAAAATAAATTATCAGAAAATCCTCCAAAGCAGGCAATATCTAGCTATTCATCCGCACAGCAGGATCGACCTGAAATTATGGTAAAAATGGTGGTGAGACAGAAATCTCAGTAAGTCCGTGTGTGCTTAAGTGTCGGGTGGAAATAGTTCGTGAATACAAAGTATAAAATTCTTTATAAGAGATCACTGACAAGCAATAAACATTAGTCAAAAGCAAGAGTGGTGTTTTGGCTTTTCCAACCATAAATAATCAATAAAATCAACCACTCAAAAGAAATGATCATGGGTTACCACACGTTGGGCCCCATAACCGCATGGTCAGCATGCCACACTTTGTGCAGACTGACAAAAGTAGGTGATCAGCCTACTGGGCAAGATACTCCTCATTCTCTATACCTAAACAACAACTGGGTATCCATTCCGGCAAAACACAGTCACTTTACTAAAAAGAACATTACTAGCTCGGACCGGCATGACCTACTGGACTGACGTCCTATCCGGGAAGAACTCACCCCTCAGAGGTGGCCACCTACTGAGAGACTTACCATAACCCCTCAAGGATTAGCCTTAGTAGTCCACCCTTATTGAGTACTCAACGGCATTTCCCACTTGGGATAAAATGAACAAAATATTGTTCCACATGAAAATGGCAATTAAGGGTTTCCAAAGTCTTTGTCAAAATCAGTTTTGGAAAGAGTTTTGAGATTGAGTAAATCTGCTTATTAATTTTCAAATAAATTGTTTGTCTGAAATTGGAAAGAAGTTAATCCTCAATTGCCCTTGCAAAACTGAGTATTCATGCACTCTACATTTAGCTTGCCATAATAAACATGTTTCATCAATCAGGTTTTATGCAGGAGCTTACCTGATCCTTGCTCACAATAAAAGGTCTCCAACAGCTGACCTAACCCCGCATGGGCAAATACAAACCACAATCAAACTCAAGCCAAAATCCAATTTCTCAAATTAAAACATCTCACCTCACTACTACCACGATCCTGTTGTCCCAAGCTTTAAGGCCAAACAATAAATAAATAGGTTTATAAGCTAAGCCTAATTTGATATTTAAAATAATTAATGTTTTGAGAAACAAGTATGAATAAGTTGATGGTTTAAATCTTGCTAAGAAAAATTTAGAGTTTACTTGATAAAGAGTCCTAGGTGGTATTAGGTAAAATAATGATTTATTAATAATTTAGTTGTTAGAAAACAATTGATAACTAAAATTAGTTGAAAATAAATTTAATGAGTCTTGCTTGAAAAATAATAAATAAATTTTTAATGGGTTTTGATTAAAGATAATAATCAAATTTTAGTAATAAATAATTTACTAATTATGATTATTTCCATAAAAGGTTTTAGTTGATTTCATTATTTTATATAATATCTATATATTTTATTTTTCTAGCAAAAGCTATTATTTATTTGACTAAAATATCCTTATTATATATAACAATCCAAATCTACCCCTCCTAGGGTTTTTTCGAAATTACTAGCAAAATCATATTATGAAATATTTTATTCATGAAATAAAAATTAGTTTAGGGACAACTAGATCATGATCATACTTCTATGGCTAACCACAATCATGAACATATACAATCCTTCAATTTATCAAATAATCCAAATCATGCATATAAGCATAGATCTAAATTTACTAAGGCATGATCTAGCCTTTACTAGCATAAATATGATCATGGCTTCAATAATCCAACATGAATATAAATCCTATTCACCAAATGTGACATAATCTCTAGCATACTTCATCACAAATACTACCTATGACATGGAGACATGTATTAAAGCTCAAATCATCATACAATCAACCAAGATAATCCATCCATGTATAAATCCCATCTCCTTCATATTCATACATTCATTTATGCTTCAACCTCAACAATATATACTCAAATCCTATCCACAATCCACCTTCTATAAACATCATCCTAGAGACATGAATCTAGAATTTAAAAGAAGGGTTAAAAAGGCTTACTTGATTGCTGAATATCTTGAAGGAGTTTCGAATGGTTGTCAACCCCCAGATGCCTAAATCCGTCCAAGGAAGGTGGAGAAAGCATGACCATTGGAGAAGAAGCCATTCGGCCAAGAGGAGGGAGATTCAGCTAAGAGAGAGAGAGAGAGAGAGAGAGAGAGAGAGAGAGAGAGAGAGAGAGAGAGAGAGACCATTAGCGTGTTTATTCGTACATATATTCATTAGAGATCAAGATTGGAGAAGATGAAGTTGTTAGAACAAATCTACCTTGAAGGTGTTCTTGAGTCTTCAAAAAATTTCTAGTTTTTTATCCAAAATAGCAAGTTGGATTTTGGTGTTTGATGTTAAGAAGGGTGTTGATGGACTCACGGTAGTGAGTAGATTCAATCTGGATATTTTAGAAGTAGTTTGAAGTGATTTGGAGAGGTATTAGGTGAAAGGAAGGAGTAGGTGTTCTTGGTGTGTTATGTGTTCTTGAAGTTGAAGAGAGTAGAGAGCTTTTGGGATTGGAGGCTGCCGAAATTCTATAAGAATTAGGGTTGCCCTACTGCTTGAAGGGTTTTGGTAGCTGATTTTCTGGTTTTGAAGGGAAAAGGAAAGGCTAGTTGTTGAAATCCTTGAAGAATATTTTTGGGAAGCAAATTTGGAAACTAAATATTCAGGAATATCTTTGATCATGGGAGAGCTTTTGGAAGTCTGCTATGGCGGAATTGCTGAGCAGTGTTTCGGCTAGATGAATGCTGGTTGAGGGAGGCTAAGGGTGGCTGAAAATATTGAGTGTAATGGTGAAGGGAAGGTTTGGTTGTTTGAGGTATATTTTACGGAAAGTTGTTAAATCATGGTGGTTGGAATTTTGGTATCCAAATCAGACCATGTTTGTAGAATTTTTTTGGAAATCTTTTAGGCAGCCATGACTGGATTTTCGTGCAGAAGCTTGGAGAGGACAATGGAGTTCAGTTAATGGAGGTTTAAGGGTAGTTTGTGCAGAAGAAGGATGGAGTTTCGACTAGGGATGAATTAGGAAGTAAAGCTGGAAAATTACTGCACAGGATTTCGCTACTTGCTGGAATTTTTTGGGCAGTTTCGGCTGCCATTTTCCAGCCAGGTTGTAGGGAGTTTGAAGGAGATTTCAGAGGTCTTTTAAGGCTGGTTTCCAACCTTCTTTATGGAGGAAAAATGTGGCTAAGATGCTGAGCAAAAACTGAGAGAAAATAGCTTGGTTTCGGACCTCCAAAGTTGTGAATTTGCCTAGGAATTTTCCTGATTTTGCACAGCTTTTGTACAGTCCGAAAATGGCCAGAAATATTCAGGTTTCAAGCTGATCAAAAGGGCCATTTTCTGGTAGCATTTGAAAGGGAATAATGGCTAAGAATTTTGACACCTTGAAGGCACACAAAGCTGGGAAAATTTTAGTTCCATGCATGAAGGAAAATGAACTTAGCTAGAGTGAAGTTTTTAGAAAGTTCACTAAGGAATTTAATTCACTTGAAATCCTTTCCCCCTCTTCCATGGTTTCGGTCCATAAGATGTCTCTTACTAAGACATTTTGAACCTACAAAGTCACAACACATTGCTGTAATTTTTCTAAAATAAAATTGGCTTGAGCAATTTGACCAAACTAATGAGTTGAGAAATAGGAGAAATTAAGGATCAAAAGGAAATGAATTCCCCTTAGGAATTTTGTGTAGGGCAAAAGAGTAAGATGAGGATACTCCTATCATGTCTCTCTTAGGACAACATTTCTACCCTACTCCAAGCACATAAGGCCAAAATAATACTTTCCAAGCAAAAATAAAATTTAACCAAGCTAAAGCTCTTATGATGGAATTTGAACCCAAGACCTCAAAAATTAATTCTAAGGCTCTAACCACTAAACCACAACAACTCTTGTTCTTATTTTCCCTCTAAAAATATTTTCCTATTCAATCCTCAAGCTATCTCCCTTTTTCTACCTCAAGAAAAAATTACCATTTTACCCTTCTCACTCAATAGTCATAATCAAGCCTTCTAGACTATAAAACACAAATTCAATGCACATAATATCATATAAAATTATATTTAAACATGCAATGAAATATGATATGCACCCCAACCCTTTTACTCTAAGGTTGGTTTTGACTGGTGTCACAGTTGGACTAACCCAAATACTATCAGAAATAAGGTAAATGATACCGGAATCTAAGAGTTTAATCACCTCACATTTTACCACATTACTCATATTTGGGTTCAACCTATGTTAGGGTTGCACTACGGGTTTGGCTCCTTCTTTCAGCAAAATTTTATGAGTACAAATAGAAAGGCTAATTCTCTTAATATTCGTGATTTTTCATGTAATGGCTGCCTTATATTTTTCCAATAGACTTACTAATTTAGTCTTTTGTTCATGAGTAAGGTCTTTGGCAATGATCACAGGCAATTTTTTGCCTTTTGCCAAAAATGCATATTCTAAGTGCTCGGGGAGGTCTTTCAAGTCCAATTCCAGTGGTTCTTTAATGGATGACTTCATTATTCCCAAACTACCCTTTTCGATTTCCTCAAAATTTTCCAACCTATGGCCCTCAATTGAGTCCTCCAAATATGTAATGGATTATTCCATATAACCTTAGACAAATGATTCCTGCACAATGTGAATGATAGTTTCATGAAGAATATCAACCCTTAAATAAGAATCATTACAAGAACTAGGATGTTGCATGCTTTTGTGGATTTTGATAATAACTTCCTCGTCCCTAACTCTAAGTGTCAATTTTCCTCCATAGACATCAATTAAAGCTTTGGTAGTTGCTAAAAAAGATTGACTTAGGATTAAAGGGACTTTAGAATCTTCATCCATATCAAGAATAACAAAATCCACTGGAAATATAAATCTATCCACCTTAACCAGTATATCTTCCATTATTCCCCTAGGATATTTAATAGATATGTTGCAAATTGAATACTCATCCTAGTGGGATTGGGTTCACCTAGGCATAGCTTTTTAAAAGTCTTATATGGTAAAAGATTAATACCAGCACCTAGGTCGGCTAAAGTATTGCAAAATGTAAGAGTACCAACAAGACAAGGAATAGAAAAACTCCCTGAATCACTTTCTTTTCGTGGCAGAGTCTATTGGTCTTGCAAGATAGCTGAACATTCTTCACTTAAAACTACGGTGGATAATTCCTCCGATTTCTTTTTGTTAACAAGCATGCTTTTTAGAAATTTTGCATATTTGGGCATGTAACCAATGCCTTACTAAGTGGAATATTTATGTGCAGTTGTTTGAATATTTCTAAAGACTTGTCAAATTATACATATTTTCTTGCTTTGTGTGTGCGAGTGGGGTAAGGTACCGATGGCTGAAAATATGATTTTTTTTAGTTTATTTTTCAAAAGGTTTAACAAGAAGAGTTGATTTCGGCCTATCTTCTTTAGATGGTACCAGTTCCGTGCTGGGATCAAGTAGCTCCTTACCACTCAGTGTAATGGCAACTGAACTATGTTATGCTTCTACCTCTAATGACGCCTTTATCACTAAATTTGTTAAAAATCAAATTTACCTTTCTATATTTCTAACCATGTCCTCAAATTTTGCCATATGTCATCTATCTCAGAAAAACGCTTGGTTACATGAATGGCAAATTTTTCTAACATATCTTCAATGGCAATGGAGTCAGATGGTTGCGATGTCATCATGTGAGACTTGTTAGGATACCTTCTCATGCTCGAATTGGCCATCTCACCTATACAAAACAACTTGTTAGCATCATATATACGTAGCACAATATGAACAAGTTAGTTTGTTAAGGTACAAGTTTACAAGTTTGGTTAGAGAAAATTACAACATATAGAAACATTAAATTACAAGTATACAAAATATGGCACCTAATCATACAAGGAACATATATACATATTTACATACGCATAGACATATAAACATATAAACATGGTTAAATCAATGAAATTCAAGTTTTCATGATATTGTTCCCCGGCAACGATGCCAGAAACTTGATGTGTAAATTTCAAGTGTACAAAAATATCAATTTTAAATCCATCCCTTAGTCAAGTTTTAATTAAAACATTAATCTCAAAATACATATGTGAGCAAACATACTCATCGCAAGCATAGTATAGGGAATTAACGAGTATCAATCCTCAAAGGAACAAATACACACTAATCACTTTTCATTCATTGTTTAATCGACCAACTACATTAAAAAAAATAAAAATAAAAAAGAAATATATGTAGATAACGCATGGAGAGAAAAACATGTAATCAAATAATTATTCTAAAAAATATGACATGAATCATCTAGCAAATAACACAATCAATTATGAGCTTGGTCTCATGAAGGATTTAATATAGACCCACTTTATTTGAAATCCATGGAATCACTATCTTCTAGTTAAATTAGTAAACATATTTTGTCTCAACAAATTTATCCCAATTATGCATTAAAATCAATCCTCATATAAACTCCTATATTCTAGGTGATTTAAAACATGAAATTAGTAAATGAATCTATATTCTAAAAATCATCAACTAATATTTAATTACCAATGTTCTTAACAATTAACCTCTTTTTCAAGTAAGTTAAGGGATAACAAATATGAAACTAATTAATTGAAGTCAACCATGCTCCTTCTGCAATTCTTGATTTTAAAACTCTCAAGAAAATTTGGTAAGTTATACCTGCTAATTACTCTAATTTGATAGTTTTTAGGTGTCTAACATACATAAATGTAAATGATAGGAAATTGGAGCTTAGAGCTAAGATATGTATTTTCAATAGGTATATTTCACGGGTAAAAGCATACATATTATGATATATAGATCCCAAATCACTAAAATTTGTAATAAGTAGAGATGTTACATTTAATGAATAGGGGAAAAGGATGCTTACTTAGATCCTAAGCTCAAGGTACCTCTCCCGTGAACTTCTTGTGTACTTTCTTACTTTGGAGAACTCCTTAAGGCACTTGAATAAGTGGTAGAAGAAGTGATGATTCCAGCTAGTCAGTTTTTTGCTATTGCTTTGTGGAAAAAGTTAGAGATAAAGAAGGAGACGAATGTGAGGCTTAGACCATAAGCTAAGTTAAGTGTGCTTGGAATGACGAGTTCAAAAGCTAGGTTCAATAGACCAATTAGCTAACACTTCTGTTGGATGTTGGGAAACCCATCTATGTTAAATTAAAAAAAAAAAATGAGTCTTCTAATTCTTCTTGTACAAATAAGGATAGTATACAGGAATAGGTAGAAGTTGAAATTAGCATTTTTGGTCTTTCAAATTAGTTGATTTACTCTATTCATCAAATTTCACTATAGATACCTATAATTTCTAATGAACGCGTAATTTATAATGATGAAGAATCAAAAGAATAAGAGATTTCTTGACTAAGAATAGTTCAAAATGACATATTCGACCACGACAAAGCATGTAAATTTAGTCATATATGCATTGTTAGTTGCAAAAGAAGTGTGTGGAGTTGGTGAGCCGTTAAAATAGTGCCTAGACTTAATTGATGTTTAATGTTTGAGATTTGTGGTTTTTGAATATTTGTGGAGAAGGTGGAGTAAATTGCTATGTTTGGATTTGTGATGTAAGTCAAGGTAGAGATTTGTTTGGATGCCTTGACATCCTATATTAGGTGGCCCACCTTATATTACCTATAAATATTAGGTGTTATTTTCCTTTTTGGGATAACACTAAACACAAATGAATTTTGTAATCCCTTTTGGGTATTTATTTTTTATGGTTCATTTATTTTGTATTATTAGTGTTTGTTAACTTAGAAACTGATGAGGGTTAAATTCATCACTATTTTTCTAGTTATTTATGGTTAATTTGAGATACTTTTGATGTTATAACTAGGTATATTCCTTCCTATTTGATATTTTACTTGTGTAAAGTGTTTTGGATGAATTTGTGCAGAATTCAAGAGATTTCGAGCAAAAGTGCAAAATTCCAGCATGTACCTAGCGCTAGGTTTGGCTACTGCACCAAGCTCCAGGTCCACTCTGAAAAAATAGAGAAAAATAGAGCAATGTCTAGGAGGAAACCAGAATGTACCTAGTGCCAGGTGGATTGAAATGACCCGGTGCCAGGTCCGGTCTGTTAGTGACGATTTCTGTGCACGAATTTGGTATCTTCTAAAGGATTTTGGTATTTTTTGAATTCTAATGGGCCAAGACTGCTCAAGCCATGAATTTTGGTATCAAAGGATCATATAAAGACAACAAAAACACAAGACAAAACAATGAATCTTTCAATTACTCAAAAAATGAGAGATTCATCTTTCAATGAGCATTATTCAAGATGGTTTGCAAAAAGAAGAAGGAAGCCTTGTCTATGAGTTCTTTCTTTTACCTTTGTTTTATTTTTCTAAAATAATGATGTAATTAATATTTTTATTGTAATTTTACATTATTTTGGGATTCATGGTTTTTCTATTAAATTAGCTATTTGATCAACTTTCTATCATTCTTGGTGTTTGATTACTTATGATTATGAAAGAATTGATGAAGTTAGATTTGCTTCTAATTAACTTAGGAAACAGTGTTAGAAGTTGATTTAATGTCATTAATTTCATATTTTTTATTTCTTAATATTCTTGGGAAATGAAGTTAAGATAAAGAAATGAAGTAGTCAAAGATTAGTTAATTTCACCTAGAGTATAAGATTATTGTCTAATTTAATGTTCATTATCACCTAAAATATAGTGATAATTTATGAGAAATTGAGTTTAATGTATCTTTTGGTTGTTTTAGTGTGATTGAAAAATCTGCTAATTTAATTAAGAGATAGTGATTCCGTGGATTGGGAAAGAAGTGTAGTCTATATAAGTGGATTTATGACTTGGGAAACAATTGAATTTTACTTTATATTCCTTCATGATACCAAGATGATGATTAGTTGAGATAGTTTCTAAATGATTCATTGTTATGTATTCTAGGATAGTTGTCTAAATTGCATATTCCTACATCTTTGAGTTTGTACATATTTCATTATTTTTCATTTTATTATCTTGTCACTTTATTTAGGTCTATTCCTTTGAGGATTGATACTCATTAATTCCCTCTACTATACTTGCAATAAATATACTTGTTAGTATGTGTATTTTGGGATTAATGTTTTAATTAAAACTTGGTTAAGGGTTGGATTTAAATTTAATGATTTTTATATACCCAAAATTTACGCATAATATTTTTGGCAGCATTGTCGGGGAATAATATCATGAAAGCTTAGATTTCGTTAATTTAACCATGTTTACATGTTTATATGGCTATATGTAAATATGTGAATATGTATATATGTTCTTTGAGTAACTAAGTGCCATATTTTGTTGTATGTATACATGTACCTTAACTAGCTAGCTTGATTTAATAGTGTGCTATATGATACTAACAAGCTACTTTATGCATGTAACATGGCCAATTGAAAACATCGGGCAATACCCTAACATGTCTCAAGAGATGATACCTCGGTCATCTGACTCCACTACCCTATAAGAAGTATTAGGAAAATTTACCACCAATTTGACCAAAAGATTTCACAAGATAGATGATATATTAGCAAAATTTAAGAAAATGATTTGAAATATGTAAAGGCAAATTTGGTTTTTGACAGATCTAGTGATAAAGTCATATTGGGGGTGGAAATAAAACATGATTTAGCTGCCTTTACATTGCGAAATGTAAGAAGCTACCCAATTCTAGCACGGAATTGGCATCATCTAAAGAAGATGGGTCAGCACCAACCCCTCTTGGTGAACCACTTGAAAAATAAGCTAAAAATCCAGATTTTCAGCCACTGGTATCTTACTACACTCGAACACAAAAAATAAGAAAAGATGCATAATTTGATAAGTTTTTAGAAGTATTCAAACAATTATACATAAACATTTCACTCAGTGAAGCTTTAATGCACATGCCCAAATATGCAAAGTTCCTTAAAAGCATGCTTGTAAAAAAAAAGAGGTTAGAGGAATTATCCACTATGGTTTTAAATGAAGAATGCTCTACCATCTTGCATTAGCGGACTTGGGTGCTAGCATTAATCTTTTGTCTTACAAAACTTTTAAAAAGCTAGGCCTAGGTGAGCCCAAACCTTCTAGGATGAGTATTCAACTTGCGGATAGATTTATTAAATGTTCTACGGGAATAATCGAAGATATATTGGTTAAAGTGGATAGATTCATATTTTCTGTGAATTTTGTTATTTTTGATATGGATGAAGATTCTAAAGTTCCCTTAATCTTAGGTAGACCTTTCCTAGCTACTACCAAAGCATTAATTGATGTTCATAGGGGAAAATTAACACTTAGGGTTGGGGATGAAGAAGTCATTATCAAAATCCACAAAAGTATGCAATATCCCATATCTTCTGATGATCTTATTTAAGGATTGATATTCTTGATGAGTCTATTTTTGATTTTGTGCAGGAATCATTTGTTAATTTCTTTATGGACTTAATGGAACAAAAAATTGCATATTTGGAGGATTCAAATAAGGGATGTGAGTTTAGAGAATTTGAAATCGAAAATAGAAGTTTGGAAATGATGAATTCATCCATTAAGGAACCACCAGAATTGGACCTCAAAGACCTCCCCGAGCACTTGGAATATGCATTTTTAGGTATCGAAGGAAAATTGCTAGTGATCATAGCAAAAGACCTCACTTGTGAACAAAAGACCAAATTGATAAGTCTATTATGAAAATATAAGGGAGTCATAGTATGGAAAATTACAGATATTAAGGGAATTAAGCCTTCATTTTGCATTCACAAAAATTTGTCAGAAGAAAGAGCAAAGCCCATAGTGCAACCCCAACATAGGTTGAACCCAAACATGAACGTTGTGGCAAAAGGTGAGGTGATTAAAATCTTAGATTTTAGCATCATTCACCCTATTTCAGATAGTATTTAGGTAAGTCCAACACAAGTGGTACTAATGAAGGAAGGAATGATGGTGAGCCTAAATGAAAAAAATGAGTTGATCCCAATGAGATTTGTAACTGGTTAGAGGGTTTGTATTGATTATAGGAAATTAAATGAGGCAACTAGGAAGGACCATTTTCCTTTCCCTTCCATTGATAAAATGTTAGAAAGATTAGCCGGACATGAGTTTTATTGCTTTTTAGATGGTTTTTCTGGTTACTTTCAAATTTTCATAGCACTCGAGGATCAAGAAAAGACCACATTTACATGTCCATTTAGTACTTTTGCATATCTTTGTATACCTTTTAGTCTTTGTAATGGTTTCAGAACTTTTCAAAGATGTATAATGGCTATCTTTGAAGGATTTGTGGGAGACATCATTGAGGTATTTATGGATGATTTTTCTATTTGTGGTGATTTTTTTGACTTATATTTAGCCAATTTAGAAAAGTTGCTTCAATGGTGTAAAGAGACCAACCTCGTGCTTAACTTGAAAAAATGTCATTTCATGGTGCAATAAGGTATTGTATTGGGACATAAGATTTCAAGGAAAGGTTTTGAGGTCGATAGAGAAAAAATTGAGGTAATTGAGAAACTCCATCCTCCCACTTCCGTGAAGGCTATTTGAAACTTTCTTGGTCATGCAGGTTTTTATTGGAGGTTTATTTTGGATTTCTCAGAAATTTCTAAACCTCTTACTTCTTTATTTGAAAAAGACGTTGTTTTTTATTTTGATGAAAAATGTCTCAATGTCTTCAGTGTGCTTAACAAGAAATTGATCAATTCTCCTATTTTAATTGCACCGGATTGGTCTTTTCTTTTTGAATTAATGTGCGATGCAAGTGATTATGCAGTAGGCGCGGTGCTTGGACAAATGAGGAATAAGCATTTTCAACCAATCTACTGTGCAAGCAAAACTCTTATGGTGGCACAAGAAAACTACATCAGAATAGAGAAAGAGTTGTTTACAATAGTATTTTGCTTTTGATAAATTCTATTCTTATCTTGTTTTGTCCAAAGTTAGTGTATACGTGCCATTCCACCCTTAAATACCTACTAACCAAGCATGATTCCAAACCAAGATTAATAAGATGGGTTTTATTGTTGTAGGAATTCGACTTGGAGATTAAGGATAAAAAGGGAGTGGAAAATTTAGCTACGGATCACTTATTTAGGTTGAAAAAAATCTCAACTTAGAACTATTGGCCGAAGGGGACATAAATGACACCTTCCTGGATGAACAACTTCTACTTGCTGATGGTGAGATTTCTCAAACACCTTAGTATGCGGATGTTGCTAATTACTTGGTTGCAGGAATTATTCCGGAGGATTTCATGGCACAACAAAAGAAGAAATTCCTCTCTGAAGTAAAACACTACTTTTGGAAAGATCTTTAGTTATTCAAGTGTTGTGCAGATCAAATCATTCGCAGATATGTGGATTTCACGGAAAGTACAAACATATTGAAGCATTATCTTGAAGGACTCGCGGGAGGCCACTACCAAGCTAACAACATAGCAAGGAAGGTCCTTGAGTCCGAATTTTATTAGCCAAAAATATTTAAGGACTCTTACAGGTTTATTAAAAATTTTTATAGGTGTTAATGTATAGGTAACATTTCTAAATATAATGAGATGCCATTGCAAATTTTTCAAGCTTGTGAAATTTTTTACTGTTGGGGGATCGATTTCATTAGCCCTTTTCCTAATTCTTTAGGTAACAAATACATCTTGATTGCGATTAAGTATGTGTCTAAGTAGGTTAAGGCACAAAGCCTTGCCTGCTAATGATACGTGGGTTATAGTCAAATTCCTTCGAAAACTTTTTACCCATTTTGGTGTACCTAAGGTACTCATTAGTGATAGGGAGACACACTTTTGCAATACCCAATTGGACAAAGTTTTCAAATATTTAGGGGTTACTCATAAGTTTGCTGCTCCCTATCACCCCCAAACAAGTGGCCAAGTTGAGGCAATTAATCGAGAGTTGAAAATTTTTTTGAAAAAAGTGGTTAATCCTACAAAGAAGGATTGAAGTTTGAAATTAGATAATATTCTTTGGGCATATAGGACTGCTTTCAAAACTTCTATTGGTATAAACCCCCTGTAGGTTAGTATTTGGGAAGTTATGTCATCTGCTAGTGGAAGTTGAAGATAGGGCTCATTGGGAGATTAAACTTGTCAATTTTGACCTTCACCTTATAGGACAACAAAGATTGCTTCAAGTGAATGAGTTGGAAGAGTGGCATAATGATGCTTACCATAATTCTTGGATTTACAAAAAGTAAGATGAAACATTGGCATGATAGGTATATTTGTTCCCCTCAAGAGTTCAAAGAAGGGGACAAGGTGTTATTGTTTAACTCTATGCTCAAACTTTTTTCTAGTAAGTTGAAGTCAAGATGGCCGGGGCCATGTGAGATACATTGAGTTTGTCCGTTTGGAGTTATTGAGGTTTCTCACCCAACTAAGGGGATTTTAAGGTAAATGGAAGTCGAGTGAAACCATATTTAGGTGAAGAACTTAGCATTTTAGAGCATCTCGATGTTACCCTCTATGATTCATTATTTTCCTTTGGTCTTTTTTACATCGTTTTCTTTGTACTATTTTTATTTTGATTTTCTATGTTTTTTTCTAGATTTATGTTTTCTATTTATCTTTCTTTTGAATTGGTTTGACTCTTGAAGATTTAGGATTTGGGAAGAGGGATGCCATTGAGATCCTCACTAAAAATGAGAAAGTGTGGGATCTGGTGGTTGAAAGGCTGTTCCAGCCACCTACGAAACCCAGCACCCTTCTCTTATGATTCCTTGTGGTGGATTCACATGTGTTGGAACTAATTTGCGATAGAAGTATTTTCTTTTCTCTATTCTTTCCTTTTATTTATTTTTGTCCTTTGGCTTTGCTTTCATTGTTCTATTTTTGGCCATAGAGGATAATGTTCAGTTTAAGTGTGGAGAAAGAGTTTAGCATTGAAGATATTTTCCATACATATTATAGTGGCTAAATTTTTTCTGACATTTTTCAAACTTTTTTTGTGGTTTTCATTATTTAGCAAGGTTGTAATTCTCTTTCTTACTTGGATATGAGTTATGTCATTCATTTGACGGATTTTTATGCAATTGGTTTATTCGATGGGATATTGTTAAAACTTGAGAATTTGCATTAATCTTATTTATACATTAGTGTTTGAGTATTATTTAACTCATTTAGTTTGAATATCGATAATATGACGAATGTAGGGAAAGTTGTTAACTAACTCCTGTATTATGGGTTTAAACTTTGCTTAGCCTTGAGTTATGATAGGGAATGTGAAGAGAAAAAAAAAATCTTTAAGTGGAAAGATTGAGTTAAAAAACCAAAC
This sequence comes from Voacanga thouarsii, assembly GCA_026120185.1. Lineage (NCBI taxonomy): Eukaryota > Viridiplantae > Streptophyta > Magnoliopsida > Gentianales > Apocynaceae > Voacanga > Voacanga thouarsii. The sequence continues at coordinate 681,713 of JANUWF010001095.1, read as the reverse complement.
ATTTGATTGTCAGTTGAAGATTGAGAAAAATGAGTTGATTGTTGTTAGTAAGGAAACATGTTTTTGCTTGATTGAAGAAAAATCCACTTTCTTGAGGCTATTAATTTCAGAAAGAAAAAGAGAGAAAAAATTTTGAAAAAAAGATGAGTGATGACTAAAAGGGGGCTAATACGGTGCGTGAAGAGAATTCTGTGCACTTGAGGCTATTAATTCCCTAAGTAATTGAAAAAATTGAGAGGAAAAAAAATGGAGTGTTTTTCTTAAATCACTACTTAAGTTGTGCAATTTTTAGATTTATAATGCTTGAGTTAGTGGATATCTTAACTTGTATGATTCATGTTATCTATGTTTTTACTTAAAGGGTGAAATAATTTTCTTAACTAAGGTATAAACTTGATTAATTTGACTTTAAGAATTTTGTGATGTCTTAGAAAATGCTTTAAATTGTGATTGTTTTCAAAGGGTTGAATGAATGGCAAAGTTCTATCTAGAGTTTGAAAGGAAGTTATAAGCTTTGTTATGATTCAAATTTTGGAATGATAAAAAGCTTGTGTTTTCTTGATTATTTTCTTGACTTAAGTGTTTTGCTTGAGGACAAGCAAAAGTTCAAGTGTGGGGGAATGTGATAGAGGCTAAATTCATCACTAATTTTTGAGTTATTAAGGTTAATTTAAGATACTTTTGATGTAAAAACTAGGCATATTCCTTTAAATTTGATATTTTGTTTTTGAAAAGTGTTTTGGATGAATTTGTACAGGATTTAAGAGATTTCAAGTAAAAAGTACAAATTCCAACATGTACCGGGTGCTAGGTCAGGCTACTACACCAGGCGCTAGGTCCACTATGGAAAAATAGAGAAAAATAGAGTAACTCTAGGAGGAAACCAGAATGCACCTAGCGCCAGGTGGGTCGAAGTGACTCGGCTCCAGGTTCGGTCTGTCAATGAAGATTTCTGTGCACAAATTTAGTATCTTCAAAAGGATTTCTTTTTAGAATTCTAATGGACCAAGACTTCTCAAACCACGAATTTTGTATCAAATGAGCTTATAAAGACAAGAAAAACACAAGAGAAAGTAGTGAATTCAAGGATTAAAACTTCCAATCGCTCAAAAAAAATGAGAGATTCATTATTCACGGAGCATTATTCAAGAAGGTTTTCAAAGAGAAGAAGATGGGCTTGTCTATGAGTTCTTTCTTTTACCTTTATTTTATTTTTCTAAAATAATGATGTAATTAATGTTTTTATTGTAATTTGACATTATTTTTGGATTCATAATTTTTGTATTAACTTAGCTATTTATTTTCTATTATTCTTGGTGTTTGATTACTTGTGATTATAGAAGAATTGATGAAGTTGGATTTACTTCTAATTGACTTGGGAAACAATGTTAGGAGTTGATTTAATTTCATTAATTTCATATTTGTTATTTCTTAATAGACTTGGGAAACAAAATGAAGATAAAGAACCGAAGTAGTCAAAGATTAGTTAATTTCACATAGAGTATAGGATTATTGGCTAATTTCATATTCATTATCACCTAGGGTATAGGGATAATTTATGAGGAATTAAGTTCAATGCATCTTTTGGTTGTTTCAGTGTGATTGGAAAATCTGTTAATTTAATTAAGAGATAGTGATTCTATGGATTGGGAAAGAAGTAGAGTCTATGTTAGTGGATCATTACGTTTAAATATGTTAGATACCTGTGACTCGATTGGTGAAATAGTATCTCTCCCCCCAAAAAGCATGTTTTGATTCATAACTTGGGAAACAATTTGAATTTTTCTTTATATTCCTTCATGATGTCAAAATGATGATTAATTGAGAGAGTTGCTAAATAGTTCATGGTCATGTATTCTAGGATAGTTGTCTAAATTGCATATTCCTATATCCTTGAGTTGTGCATATTTCTTTATTTTTCTTTTTATTATCTTATTATTTTATTTGTGTTAGTTAAACAATGAATGAAAAGTGACTAGTGTGTACTTGTTCCTTTGAGGATCGATACTCGATAATATTCTATACTATACTTGCGATGAGTATACTTACTCGTATGTGTATTTTGAGATTGATGTTTCAATTAAAACTTGGCTAAGGTATAGATTTAAATTTAATATTACACATAAAAAACACATTCCTAAAACTTTGTATATTATCTTCTTCATAGTGAAATTTTATTCCTCCTCCACCCATGATATCGGTAGTTTTACGAAACCACGTCATTCTTGCATCTTACTTTTATGTTTTCTCATTATTTATTTTTCCCTTTATTATTATTATTATTATTTTATTTCTTTGTTATATTTTGTGGTTTTTGTCATTAGAGTGTTGATTTGCTCCTTGGATCCATCCATATAGAAAGTATTCATAGTTATGCTATAGAAGGGAAAACTTCAAGAAGACACATAGAAGAATTAGAAAAATATGCTATTTCTATGGAAAGAAAAGAATGAAGGTAATTTCCAAGAATTTAAGCATAGATGAACCACCATGCCGATTTTAGTATTAACAAAACAAGGAAAAAGATACTTGTAGTATATCGATGTACCTAAAAAGGGTTCAAGTGGTGTATTGATGCAAGAAGAAAAAGTGGTGCCATATCCTTCGTAGAAGCTTAAAATTCACAAAGAGGATTTATCCTACTCATGACTTAGTTATAACTATGTTCACTCTAAAGAAATGAAGGCATTACTTGAATAGAGCAACCTTTGAGATTATCACATCCCACAAATGCTTAAACTATAGATTTGAAGAGGAGCCGAAAAGAAAGATGGTGTTTTTGGACGAATATAGATGCCGAATAAGTTATCAACTAGGAAAGGCTAATGCAGTAGTTGATTCTTGCATGTTTGTGTTTATGCATATACTAGTGAACTATAGAATTGTGTCCATGGCTCAATCATGTTTTAATTTAAAGATTTCAATTTAACTTATATACACACATATTTGGGCAATATTTACCTATCATGTAGCATAGAGTTTAGTTGATAAATATAGAAGATCCTCGAGAAAGGACATCAACTTCCCTTACTTCTAACTTTGTGTTATTATTCCATTAACAAAAATAGGGAAATTAGTTACTAGCTACTACTAATTATAACTAACTACTAATGAGGTGCACAACAAAAATACACCAACCCAATTCACAAAGTGGAGTTTAAAAGATCACAAGGATAAGATACAAGCAAGAAAAGGAGATTAGACATATAACCAAAGTGAATTCCCCCAAATAATGATCATGTATCAAATATCACTTTATTAATTAAATCAAAATTCAAGCATTGATAAGGGTCCCCCAGTATTATAAAACTTACTCTTTCTCAAGTAATGAGTTCTCTATCCTTGAATCCAACCCATAGATATCTCTACCATATGAATTAAACTTAAGGATGCATATAAATCAAAGATCCCTAAATCTCAGGTCAAAGGGCGCCAAATCCCTATCTCCGGCTACCTAACAAACCCATCTATCACAAAGTTCTAATCTCTCAAATCCTTTTTCAAGTTCATTAAGGGAAAAAAAATATATTGATTCAATTTAAATGGGTATCCATCTCATACATCCTTTCTCAAGTTCAATATAAAAGAATAGTCCAATCAATCAATTAAATTCAAGTGATAGAATACTTAAATAGAATTTAATAGATCAAACAATAATCAAATACATAATCAAATTAGGGTATAACCCTTTAATTACAATTAAATCCAAGTAATATTAATATCCCCAATTTAAATATACAAAATAGAAGAAAAGAAAGACTCATGGACAAGTGCCCTTTTTCTAATTTGAATCTACTTTAAGTTGCTCATATTCTTTGCTAATCTTGCATTGATCTTCTCCTCTAACTCTCCTTGATGTTTCCAAGGTGTTCTCTTAGTTGTATTTCATGTGGCTTTCTTGCAAATGACCAAAATAGAAAGTTTTTGTATGGTTTTTTTTTTTAAAAAAAAAGCCCTAAAAATTGTAGAATATGGATTAATTTGTGATGTTGCACAGCGCAGTAGAAGGTGTCATGCATGTCACTGTGTAAGCTTTTTGATGTGTCTGGACTTGGGTATAAAAATCATACAAAAACTAAGCACATTTCCAGTCAAGTTTAAATTAAAACGTTCAACCCAAATCACACATATAAGCAAGCGTACTCATCATTAACCGAGCATAGGGTTCAAACGAGTGTCAATCCTCCAGGAACAAGTAGACATTAATTACCTTTCTTTCATTGTTTAACCGACTCGATAAAGTTAAAACAAATACAATAAAACAAAAGAAAAGAAAAAAAAATATACACATGTCAAGGATGGAGAAGTATGTAACTCAAACCATTGTTTAGACAAACATGATCTCAAAGGACCTAACCATTGTCATAACTAATCATTCTCTTAGCACCATGAAGGATAAAGGTAAATTAGCATCACTTGGAATGTCTCAACTAATTCATCCAAAAGATGCATTAAACATAATCCTTGATTAAATTTCCTTAGTTTGGCAAATTTAAAACATGAAATTAACCAATGAATCCTTGGTCTGGTAAACATCAATTAACCTTCAATCACTCAATCCTCAGCAATTAACCTCTTTAGTCTAGCAAGTTAACAACCAATAAATATGAAATTAATTAATTGGAACTACCATCAACTTCTTTGGTCTAGCAAGTTAATGAAAAAAAACAACCAATTAATCTCGTAATACGCCCAAGTAATTGATTACCAAAAAGAACAATTACTTAATCAAAAAATCAAATAACTCTAAAAATCATGAATATCTAAACAATATCAAATTACAATAAAACAATTAACATATCATTGTTTAAGAAAAAGAAAACAAAGTAAAATAAAGCACTCATAGACAAGCCTCCTTCTTCTTCCTTTGAAAACCTTCTTGTACAACCCTCCTTGAATTGAAGAATTCCCCATTTGATTGAGTGATTTTCTATGATGATCAATGAATTTTTCCCATTTTCCTTGTATTTTTCATCTATTTATAAGCATAGGAAGTGCCTAAAATCGTAAGTACAAAGTTCTTGGCCGAGTAGAAGTTAGAAGATACTAAAACTCCTTAGATTATCAAAAACCGCATAGAAAAAATCAAGCAACGCCTTAGCTTCAAGGCACAGCTAGTGCCGCCTTAGCTCTCGGAGCCGGCGCCGGTTGTGTTCTGTTCCTCCACTCGTTTGTCGATTTTTTTTTCGAATTTTGCACAATGTGTTTTAGAATGCAGCCGACGCCGGTTCCAGCTTCACAGCAGGCTCCGATTCTAGCTTCACAGCCGGCGCCGCCTTGGTTCTGTTCTGCTTTATTTCAATAATTTTTTTGTTGCCTGGAAGTTCGTTTCAACAGTGCATGGCCGGTGCTGGTTCTAGGGCCCTAGCCGGCGTCGCCTTTCCTCTGTTTTGCAACGTTTTTGTTTCATTTTACCTTAAAAATCTGAAATAAAGAACAAAATACCTTTTCAAGCGTAAAATCTCAAATATGAAGGAATATGATTAGTTATTAAACAAAATGTAGTACAAATGAACCTTAAATAACTAGGAAAAACATGAGTAATTTAGTTCCTATCATATTCCCCCACACTTAGCTCTTTGCTTGTTCTCAAGCAAAGTATCAAAAACAAGTAGGAAAACACAAGGTTAAATCAACCACTCAATCAATTTCAAAGCCATATCTTCAATGCTTCCTTCATTCAAGAACATAAAACACATGACACTACATCTTTCACAACCCATGCAAGATGTAACACCCCGCTACCTAGGCCCGCCAGGGCCGGGGATATTGCCCCGTCCAAAGGACAAGGGGTCTTTATAACTAGGTCACACAAATGAAATGGCGGAATATAAATGATACTTGAACTTAAAATTTATTACATCCCAAAATAAATATCAATCCAAGAGTAATTCCCAAAATACCAAAAATAAATCCGTAATAAAATTTATCCACTCTCATCTCCCCAAAACATTACACAAAAATAAATCATCAGAAAATCTTCCAAAGCAGGTATAATCTAGCTACTCATCCCCACAGTAGGACCGACCTGAAATCATAGTAAAATGGTGGTGAGACAGAAATCCCAGTAAGTCCGTGTGTGTTTTGGGTGTTCAGTGAGAACAGTTTGTGAATGTAAAGTATAAAATTCTTTATAAGAGATCACTAGCAAGCAATAAACATCAGTCAAAACAAGAGTGGTGTTTTGGCATTTCCAGCCATATATAATTTATAAAATCAACCACTCGGAAGAAAGAATTACGGGTTACCACACGTTGGGCCCCATAACCGGATGGTCAGCATGCCACACTTTGTGTAGACTGACAAAAGTAGGTCATTGGCCTACTGGGCAAGATACTCCTCTTTCTCTATACCCAAACAACAACCGGGTATCCATTCCAGCAAAACACGGTCACTTGACTGAAAAAGAACGCTGCTAGCTCGGACCGGCACGACTTACTGGACTGTCGTCTTATCCGGGAAGGACTCACCCCTCAGAGGTGGCCACCTACTGAGAGACTTACCCTAACCCCTCAAAGACTAGCCCAGTAGCCTACCCTTATTGAGTACTCAACGACGTTTCCCACTTGGGATAAAATGAACAAAACACTATTCCACATGAAAATGGCAATTTAAGGGTTTCCAAAGTCTTTGTCAAAATTAGTTTTAGAAAGAGTTTTGAGTTTGATTAAATCTGCTCATTGATCTTTAAAAAATTCAATTGTTTGAAATAAGAAAAAATTCAACCCTCAATTGCCTTTACATAAATAAGTGTCCATACACTCTACATTTGGCTTGCCATAATAAACATTTCACATCAATCAGGTTTTATGCAGGAGCTTACCTGATTCTTGCTTACAATAAAAGGTCTCTAACAGCTGACCTAACCCTGCATGGGCAAATACAAATCACAATCAATTTCGAGCCGCAATCCACTTCCTCAATTTTAAATCAACTCAACTTACTACTACCATGATCCTAGTGTCCCAAGCTCTAAGGCCAAACAATAAATAAATAGGTTTATAAGTTGAGCCTAATTTGATATTTAAAATAATTAACGGTTTGGGAAATAAATTCTAATAAGTTGAAATTTTAAATCTTGCTAAGAAAAATTTAAAGTTTATTTGATCAAGAGTCCTAGGTGGTATTAAATAAAATAATGATTTATTAATAATTTAGTTGTTAGAAAATAATTGATAGCTAAAATTAGTTGAAAATAGATTTAATGAGTCTTGATTGAATAATAATAAATAAATTCTTAATGGGTTTTGATTAAAAGATAATAATTAAATTTTTAGTAATAAATATTTTACTAATTATAATTATTTCCATAAAAGGCTTTATTTGATTTCATTATTTTAAGTAATATATATATATATATATATATTATTTTTCTAGCAAAAGCTATTATTTATTTGACTAAAATATCCTTATTATATATAATAATCCAAATCTATCCTTCCTAAGGTTTTTCGAAATTACTAGTAAAATTATATTATTAAATATTTTATTCATGAAATAAAAATTAGCTTAGGGACAACTAGATCATGATCAAATTTCTATGGCTAACCACAATCAAGAACATATACAATCCTTCAATTCATCAAATCATCCAAATCATGCATATAAGCATAGATCTAAATTTATCAAGACATGATCTAACCTCTACTAGCATAAATATCATCATGGCTTCAATAATCCAACATGAATATAAATCATATTCACCAAAGGTGGCATAATCTCTAGCATACTTCATCACAAATACTACCTATGACATGGAAACATGCATTAAATCCCAAATCATCATTCAATCAACTAAGAAAACCTTTCATGCATAAATTCCATCTCCTTCACAATCATACATATATTCATGCTTCAATCTTAACAATACATACTCAAATTCTATCACAATCCACATATTATCAACATCATCCTAGAGACATGAATCTAGAATTTAAAAGAAAGATTGAAAGGACTTACTTGGTTGAGGAATACCTTGAAGGAGTTTAGAATGGATCTCAACTCCTAGATGCTTAGCTTCGTCCAAGGAAGATGGAGAAAGCATGGCTATGGGAGAAGAAGCCATTCGGCCAAGAGAAGAGAGTTTTGGCCATGAGAGAGAGAGAGAGAGAGAGAGAGAGAGAGAGAGACCATTAGCATGTGTATTCATATATATTTTCACTAGAGATCAAGATTGGAGAAGATGAAGTTGTTAGAACAAACCTACCTTGAAGATGTTCTTGAACCTTCACAGAATTTTTTGGTTTTTGATCCAAACTAGCACATTGTTTTGTGGAGTTTGATGTTAAGAATGGTGTTGATGGACTCACGGCAGTGAGTAGGTTAAATCTAGAAATTTTAGAGAAGGTTTGAAGTGGTTTGGAGGGGTATTAGGTGAAAGGAAGGAATAGGTGTTCTTGGTGTGTTGTGTGTGTTCTTGAAGGTTGAAGGGATTTGAGAGATTTTGTTTTGTAGTTGCCGAAATTTTGTGAGAACTAGGGATGTAGAATTTTCTGTAGGGTTTAGGAAGATGGCTTTCTGGTTTGGAAGGGAAAAGGAAAGGCTAGTTGTTAAAATTCTTGAGGAATATTTTTAGGAAGTAAATTTGGAAACTAAATATTCAAGAATATCTTAATTATTGGAGAGCTTTGGAAGTCTGCCATGGCCGACTGTTTTGAGCAGTATTTTGGTTGATTGAAAGATGGTTTAAGGAGGCTTATGGTGGCCAAAAACAAGGAGCATAATGGTGAAGAAAAAGTCTGGTTATTTGAGGGATACTTTATGGAAGGTTGCTAAACCAAGGTAGCTGGAATTTTGGTAATCAATCAAGCATGATTGTAGGGATTTGTTGGAGAGATTTTCGGGCAGCCATGACTGAATTTCGTGCAGAAGCTTAAGGGATATAATGGAGCTCAGTTACTGAAGGTTTAAACGTGGTTTATGAAGAACAAGAATGGGGTTTCGGCTAGGAGAGAATTAGGAAACAAAGCTGGACAAAAATCTGCACAGCATTTTCGCAGGCTAGAATTTTTCCTGGGCAGTTTTGGGCTCCCATTTTCTAGCCAGCTTGCAGAGAGTTTGAAGGGGAATTTCAGGGGTTTTCAAGGCTGGTTTCCAGCCTTCTTCATGGAAGAAAAACATGCCTAAGGTGCTGAACAAAATCTGGAAGAAAATAGCTTGGTTTTGGATCTCCAAATCTGCGATTTGCACAGGAATTTTTCTGGTTTTGCACCACTTTTATGCAGTTCGAAAATAGCCAGAAAAATCCAGATTCTAGGCTGAACAAAAGGGCCTTTTTCTGGCAGCATTTGGGAGGGAATAATGGTTAAGAATTTCAACACCTTGAAGGCACACAAAGCTGGAAAATTTTAGTTCTATGCATGATGGGAAATGAACCTAGCTAGAGTGAATTTTTTTTAGCAAGATCACTAAAGGGATTTATCTTCTTGGAATTTCCCACAACTCTTCCACATTTTTAGACCGTAAGATGCCTTTCACTAAGACATTTTGATCCTACAAAACCACAATACTTTACTGAAATTTCTGGAAAGGAAATGGCTAGAACAACTTGATCAAACTAATGAGTTGAGAAATAAGGAAAATCAAAGATCAAGGGGAAATGAATTCCCCTTAGGAAATTCGTGTAGGGCAAAGGAGTAGAATGAGGATACTCCTAACATGTCTCTCTTGGGACAACTTCTCCACCCTACTCGAAGCACATAAAGCCGAAATTATTACTTCCGAAGCAAAAATAAAATTTAACCAAGCTAAAGCTCCTATGATGGAATTTGAATCCAAGACCTCAAGAACTAATTCTAAGGCTCTAACCACTACACCACAACAACTCTTGTTCTTATTTTCCCTCTAAAAAAAAAAAAAATTCTATTCAATCCTCAAGCTATCTCCCTTTTTCCACCTTAAGCAAAATTTACCATTTTGCCATTCTCAAGCAATACCTACAACTAAGCCTTCAAGACAATAAATCTCAAATCCAAAACACAGAAAATCATATAAAAATATATTTAAACATGTAATAAAATATGATATTTGTACAATTACTCCAAATTAAGTTCATGTAATATGATTTAGACATGCATCCCAACCCCCTTACTCCAAGACTGGTTTTGACTGGGGTTTCACACAAGACTTGTGTTAGTGATAAATGACTCAGTAGAACCATCACAATACTTCACACTATTCTCAAACCAATGGAAAGAATTTAGTTTAAAAAGAATATGCCTTCCATATGCTTACTTTTCATACACTCTCTGCACTAATTCGAGACATATCATGATTCTACTTAGATCAAGTAGGACTTTTAAGCTTGTAATGTAAGGCTAAAGGTTTGTAATATAGCTTATCAAACGAATGATATAGGAGAATCAAAAATCAAAGAAAAACTGAGAGTTAGCAAGAAAAGGGTAAAAAAATGAATCAATAATTTCCAACTATTCTTGCTCTCCTATTCCAAAAATCCAATAAACCATAACCTCACATTACAATTACAACTCTACTCAAGCAAATCTTGCATTTTTCTCTTTTTCTTTCAACTCTTTTTTCACAAAATCACTCAAATTTCCAGCAATGGTGTTAAGATTTAAGATGAACTTAATTTGTACAATTCAATCACCATCCATTTTATGATCTTTTCTTTCTTCTTTCAATTTTCCTTTCTTTCATTGCTGCTGTTTTTTTTTTCTTCACTTCTCTTCTTTCATTCTTTCTAGCAGCTTTTTGCTTTCTTCCCTCACTTACTGCTACTCTTCTTTTCTTTTCTTGTTTTCACTCTTTCTTTTCTCTTTCTTCTCTTTCTTTTTCTTTTTAGCTCAACTTATTATTGATCCATGATTGAAAGTAACAAGTCTTGATCTTTATCCCAACATTCTTCCTCAACATTCTCATACATATACTTTCATCCATGAAGAGCATAAAGATTTGGAAAATCATTCAAACTTTCAACACCAAGCAATGGACAAAATCTTGTGACGGGTTCTAAAGAAAGAAATCAATAATTTAGGCTCAAAATAGGCACTAGGGATAATATGAAAATAGGTAGCCTTGAAAAGCTCAAACTATCCAAAGAAGGCCTATTACCGTCATCCCTAAGTTAAATCATGACTGTCTTTCTTATTTCGCCTTGGAAGGTATTCAAGTAAGTTCTAGAATGCTTTATGAATTTTAGTAGAAAAACAAGGTTTAAGAATAATGTACAGCATGTGATCAAGAACTACTTTGTCCAAGTGAGTGCAAAAAGTCATGCATAAGCCATAAATGATCTAGAACATATGCTCTATAATTCATCATAAAGACATGCATTAAAAATATAGCTTGAAATCTCCAAAAAATCAGAAATTTTTGAGAAATTTTTTACTCAACAATTTCTCCCAAGAAGGTTAAAGTATATGTATAAAAGATTTGTTAATCAAATCACTCCCCCACACTTAAATTGGACATTGTCCTCAATAGCTAAATAAATATAACAAGAACAAGAATACCATAGGACCAAAAATACAAAGGAGAAGAGATAAGAAAAACAAAATTCCATTCGGTTGGCAATGTGTTGTACAAGAGTGGAATGCTTGAAGAATGAGGCATTGTAAAGTACCTAAAAAGAAAAATACAAAGGAAAACACACCAAAGCGTAAAAACTAGAAAAGAAAATTAAATCAAAAACAAAAGAAAGAAAAAAGTACACGAAAAAAACAAAAAACTAACTAAAAAAACATTAAAAGTGAAAGGAAAAACAAAAGTGCTCGAGAAAAATCATCAGTCCTCCTCATCATCATCATCCTCAGCTGGTGTAGAGGTACTCGCACCACCATGTGGCCCAGAAGAATGCTACCTCAACTCGGCTAACTGCTGCTCCATAGTAGCTTGCCGTCTTGCCATGTCCTCCATAGTACCTTGCAAGTGTAGGAGTACTACTATTTGCTGATCGAGTCGCCCCAGCATAGTAGTCTCAAAGTCAGTCCGGGAATGGGATTGAGAACTGCGAGCTCGTGCACGTGGTAGTGGTGGTGGGTGATTCTTCTCCACTGTGGGTGGCCTTACTTGCCCGGGATGTCTGACCTCGAAGAGAGTTAGCCACTTTTTTAACTCTTGGTTGTACTTGTTCCCGCAACTCATAAGAGTTTGCTCAGTGACCATATCGTGTTCAGTGGTAGCCTCCATAAGTTCTCCCTCAAGACTCACACCAAAGTCTTTTAGAATTTTCATTATAACCAAGGGAAAAATAAAAGCTTTTGTGGAGAGACAATGATGAACAACCTCCCAAATAGATTGGATAATCAAAGGTGCAAGAGGGATAGGTAATGTGTTCATCATCCGATGCAAAATATAAGTGTCAATCAGTCTAGTCTCATTGAAACCACTAGCACGGGGTACAACATTGAACCCAACCATGTAGACTAGAGCGGGAAAGTTGGCTGCCAAATCATTGTTGGAATAGAAGCTATTTGCTTGGAAGGCATTATGCTTATGTAAGCTTAGGGTAGCTCTAGTCCCTCTAACATCCCAATTCGGGTTAGAAATAATCTTTTAATTATTCACATCAATCCCTTGCCAAGTATCATCATCAAAAAACCTCGAGGAGGTTAGCTAATTGGTTTTGAGTGATGACAATAGGAACTCCTTTCACTCTTGTTTCAATATGTGGAAGATGTTTATTGCCCTTATCCGTCATATATATTAGCATAGAATTCCTTAATAAGTACGGGACAATACTTCCCTTTCAATTGTACTATCGACCCCCATCCTAGCCGTCTAAACATCATTCCTAATTTAAGTGCACGGTCTAAGGTGGGTGAGAAAGTACGCTCGACAATAATCTTATTAGAGGCTCTCTTACTGTACCATTCCTCACAAGATGCATCTATAAACTCAGTAGGTCTTAGGAACAAAGGATCAACAGATGAAGGGGCTGATGAAGAGAAAGTTCTCGCCCTTTTAGAAGACTGACCCCTCACTCTAGACATGATATCAAGTAAGGAATAGGGGAATAGGAAGAGAGAACAAGTAAGCTTAAAGATTGAAAATAGGATTGCTACCCCTGCACAGATATTCCTCAAATCTCACATAACTCTCAACCAATCTCACAATCCATAAAACCCAAACTCCTTCAATATATATCCACTCCAACAATCAATTCAATCAATCACCTTCAATCAATACAACACAACCTGCATAATACATGTAAAGTTCACTGTAAAGCATAAATGTGTTGATATCGTTAAAACATGCTAGTAAACATGATCATGTGAATGAAGGCAATATCATGGTATCATGTGATCAATAATGCACGTTCTATATATTCAAGTATCACCAATAGCCATAATTCTAGCCATAGCTATATGCATGAAGTCTCGAATGATCATGTACATAAGTTAAGTATCAAAGAACCATTTATTCCTAATCTAGTCCAACTCATGAAGCTTAAGGAGTAATGCACAATTCAATCATAGCATACATAATCCCAAATTTCGGCCAAAAGTGTCCCTAAAATTAGAAAAAATCATCTCCATCATTTTAACCGTAGGAATGAAATAAAAATCATACTTTTATGCTCTTGTATGCATGGGCAAGCAAAAGATGCAAGCTTTTTGTTGAAATCTAAGTTCCTTGCTTATAGATTGAATGTGATGGTGTTATGAAAAATCGAATATTTTGAGAGTTTTGATCCATATGATCATCAAAAGTGAAGTCAATAGACATTATAGATGTGTTTAGGAGTTGCAAAATCAATTTTTTGGGAAGTGAGGGATGTGAAGCCGGCGTGAGCTTGAGAGAATTTGAGAGGGAGAATGGAGATTTTGAAGGAAAAGTGGCCAAAATGGCCATTAAATTATGCTTCACCCGATAGGAATTGGCACCGGTCCGAGCTCTTAGAGCCGGCGCCGGCTTGGTTCTGTCCGGTTCTCCATTTTTTATTATTTTATTATTATTTTAAAGTAAAAATGCGAAACATATAATAATTCTGAATAATGCACTCTAATTAATCAATCAAAACAACAAAAATAACAAAATTATCTCAATCACAAAGACTGAAAGTAAAGGAAAGAAAGACTGCTTTAATGTTTTTCACGGCTGTGATCCCGTGGATTTTCCTCAGTATTCCTTGGTAATGTCCTTGCTTGACGATCTCCCAAGAGTTTGGCTAGTTGACCAATTTGGTTCTCTAAATTGCGCATGGAAGCCTCTAAGTTCCTTGTCGTTGCATCGACTCCTTGGAGCTTAGTTTTCGTGGTACTTACCAATTAGCCAATCAACTCTTTCAATAGTGGTTTTGGAGGTGCTGTAGTGTTGGTCATGGGGTTTTGGTTCCTTTGATTTCCTCCAAAATTGAAAGAACCCTGCCTAGGTTGATTCCCATTGCTCCAAGAGAAATCAGGGTGATTTCGCCAACCAGGATTATAGGTAGAGCTATAAGGGTTGTTACCTGGCCGGACATTACCTACAAAGGCCACTTGTTTCGATGTTTCTTGGAGTGACCCCATATTTTGGCATTCATGATTGGGGTGTCATTCTCCACAGAAATCACAATTGACGTTTAAAACCTAGCCTTGATGCATCACCATCTGTTCCATCTTTTGAGTTAAGGCGTCCACTTTAGCCTCTAATGCTACCACAGCATCCACTTTGTGCACTCCTTGCACACGAGCTTTTGACCTTGCACTTTCCTAAGAATAGTTATTAGAAGCCAAATTTTTAATAAGCTCAAATACCTGTTCCAGGGTCTTATGATTGATGGAACCCCCCGTAGAAAAGTCCACCACTTGCCGTGTTGCGAACGTGAGGCCATTCAAGAAGATAAGCATTTGCATTCCCAGTCAAATCCGTGGTGTGGGCATTTTCTTAACATCTCCTTAAATCTCTCACAACTTTCATATAAGGGCTCAGAATCTAATTGTTGGAAGGCAAATATTTCATTCCTATGTTTGGCTGTCCTAGCTTGGGGGAAATATTTGGCAAAAAATTTTTCAGCTAGGGCATTCCAAGTTGTGATAGAACCTGTAGGTAAGGACTTTATACAAGATTTAGCTCTATCTCTCAAGGAAAAAGGAAAAAGTCTTAACTTAATGGCATCTTCGGAAACACCGTTCATCTTGAAAGTATCACAAATCTCAAGAAAACTAACTAAGTGAGCATTGGGATCCTCTTCAAGTAGCCCGTCAAATTGAACCATATTTTGCACCATTTGGATAATATTGAGCTTCTATTTCAAAATTTTTTGCATCTATCCTAGGTCTAGTGATACTTGAGCTTGTGCCCGAGATTGCGGGTTTCACAAAGTCATCCATAAACCTCCTGTTATTCCCAGCATTATTCTGTTGAGCACCATCCATCTTGACGATCAGGTTCCTTTGAATTGTCCAGTGAATTTTTGATAACGTCCTCTCAATTTCAGGGTCAAAATCGCCTATCTCGCCTTCGAATTTTTGGGTCATGTACCAAGAGAAAAACCTAAGAAAACAAGAAGCAAGTTAGATACATCATAATTAATGATTAAAAACAAAACTACAAAGTTACAAAGTTAGTAAAAAGAACATAGTCAAAGTTAGGTTACATGGGTGTACAAGAATACATGAAATACAAAAGATAGCACATTTTTGCGAAAAGAATAATTATACATATTTTACATATCTACATATTTACATATTTACATGGTTAAATCAATAAAATCTAAGCTCTCATGCTATTGTTCCCCGGCAACAGCACCAAAAACTTGATGTGTCCGGACTTGGGTGTAAAAATCATACAAAAACTAAGTACATTCCCAATCAAATTTAAATTAAAACGTTCAACCCAATTCACACATATGATCAAGCGTACTCATCATTAACCGAGCATAAGGTTCAAACGAGTGTTGATCCTCCAGGAACAAGTAGACATTAATTACTTTTCTTTCATTGTTTAACCGACTCGATAAAGTTAAAACAAATACAATAAAACAGAAGAAAAAAAAATAAAAATATACACATGTCAAGGATGGAGAAGTATGTAACTCAAACCATTGTTTAGACAAACATGATCTCAAAGGACCTAACCATTATCATAACTAATCATTCTCTTAGCACCATGAAGGATAAAGGTAAATTAGCATCACTTGGTCTATCTCAACTAATTACTACCTTCTAGATAAATTAGCATCACTTGGTCTGTCTCAACTAATTGATCCAAAAGATGTATTAAACACAATCCTTGATTAAATTTCCTTAGTCTGGCAAATTTAAAACATGAAATTAACCAATGAATCATTGGTCTGGTAAACATCAATTAACCTTCAATCACTCAATCCTCAGCAATTAACCTCTTTAGTCTAGCAAGTTAATAGCCAATAAATATGAAATTAATTAATTGGAACTACCATCAACTTCTTTGGTTTAGCAAGTTAATGAAAAAAAACAACCAATTAATCTCGTAATACGCGCAAGTAATTGAATACCAAAAAGAACAATCACTTAATCAAAAGATCAAATAACTCTAAAAATCATGAATATCTAAACAATGTCAAATTACAATGAAACAATTAACATATCATTATTCAAGAAAAAGAAAACAAAGTAAAAGAAAGAACTCATAGATAAGCCTCATTCTTCTTCCTTTAAAGACCTTCTTGTACAACCCTCATTGAATTGAAGAATTCCTCCTTTGATTGAGTGATTTTCTATTATGATCAATGAATTCTCCCATTTTTCCTTGTGTTTTTCATCTATTTATAGGCTTAGGAAGTGCCTAAAATCGTAAGTACAAAGTTCTTGGTTGAGTAGAAGTTAGAAGATACTAAAAATCTTCAAATTATCAAAAACCGCGTAGAAAAAATCAAGCACCGCATTAGCTTCAAGGCATAGCCGGCGTCGCCTTGGCTCTCGGAGCTGGCGTTGGTTGTACTCTGTTCCTCCACTTGTTTGTCGATTTTTCTTCGAAATTTGCACAATGTATTCCAGAATGCAGCCGGCGCCGGTTCCAGCTTCACAGCCGACGCCACCTTAGTTCTGTTCTGCTCTGTTTCAACAATTTTTCTGTCGCCTCAAAGTTCATTTAAACAGTGCACGGCTGGCGCTGGTTCTAGGGCCCTAGCCGACACTGCCTCTCTTCTTTTTTGGGATATTTTTGTTTTGTTTTACCCTAAAAATCTGAAATAAAGAATAAAATACCTTTCCAAGGGTAAAATCTCAAATATGAAGGAATATGATTAGTTATTGAACAAAATGTAGTACAAATGAACCTTAAATAACTAGGAAAAACATGACTAATTTAGCCCCTATCACTTTCCTTTACTTGATTCAGCTTCTAATGACACCATAACACTTGATTTATTTATGTGTTGGAATTATGCAAGGTGACGTCATAATTGAGATGCACGGCACTGTCAATTCCTCGAATGTTTGCTATTTCTGAACTCCTAGAGATGCATAGTGCCATGGAAGACGATGGGCATGGTGTCATGGACTTCTAGTAACTTGGCTTCTAAAGCTCAGATCTTGCACGGCAACTTGCAGTGTGATTTGCATGGTAATGTGTAGTTACTCTCTTTTTCTGTCTTTGCCCCCTTGATTTTATTTTTAATTTCCAATTATTGTAACCTACATTAGCAAGGAGAAAATAGGGGATATGTAGCAATTAATATCAAATTTCGAAGACTTTAAAGCACAAAAGATAGTAAAATATGCATATAAGGAACAATTATCACTCCCCCACACTTAAACATTTTCTTGTCCTTAAACAAATAAGAATTTAGAAACCTTAAACAAATGGCTTCTTTTTGAAACATATTTTAACAAGATAAGATTTTGAAAGAATTTTGGCAAATATGGCAAAGGTATTATCTCTCTTTTGGTATAGGAATCCAATCTGACACCTCATTAGCCAAGCCAATTTTTGTGTCCATTATTGTATTAGGATAGAAATGACTAAAGCTATCATAGTTATATTAAGCAAGTTCATACTTACCCAACATGTTTTACCCTATTTCCTAAGTTAAGAGTACAAACCAAATGATTCATAAAAATAGGGAATAATGAGCTAACATAAGTTCTTTGACATCCAAAGCTACTACAATCATAGGTAGTAAACAGAGGATTGGTCTCTATTCTCATTTTTGTTGGGTAAGGTAAATACCAAGTAAAAATACATAATTAAAGATTTTCAGCTTTTACATTACCCTAATTAAACTCTCATTTTCTTTTCTGGGTAAAGTAATGCAAAATCCTAGTAAAGATATGTAAATAATGATTTTTCAGCTTTTGCTTTACCTTACTCTATTCTCTCATTTTCTTGCCCTAATCCATGTTTACTTAAACTTAGAGTTTAGACTAGCTAGAAGATCATAGAATATAAATAAGCTAAAATTCACAATTTCTACTTCATTACAAATTTCTCCTCTATTCCCAAGAGAAAAAAATGTACAACGCTTACTAATACATAAATAAGGCTAGGATAAATTCTCAAAACTTAGACATTCCATATATAATACAAAAGGGTTTAACTAATTTTTTTTTTTTGGCAAAAAAAGACAATAACAATGCCACCAAAGCCAAATTATTCCAAAAATAAAAAAAAATTTGCCTAATTTTTAATTATTTCAGCCCAAGCTAAAGCTCAACAATTCAAAAGTAAACTTGTAGAGAATACACTTTAACCTCTCTCCCACACTCAAGAAGGAAAATGTCCTTATTGGCCAACCAACTATGAAATATGAATGAATGCAATAGGACTTAGAAAGATAAAAAAGGAAAAGTAGAGTAGTACTCCTCAAGTTATTAGAAGCTCAAAGTTGATCATTGGAAGAAGAAGAGAAGATGTAACACCCCTACTAAAGATAACAGCGAAAACATATCACCACCGAGTGTCACCCCGTCCAGTTTCCCAGACAAGGGGTCTTTATAACGGAAACAATAGAGTAAATACATATATAAGGTCCATACTCAACAATATCCCACACTGATGGCCACACATATACATATATCAGAGGATTTCATATATGCCATCTCTATCTATAACAGAATACAGTATATGATCAAAAGAAAAGCTGTCCAGACCTAAACTACCGACTCTGTGGTATCATCCCCTTCTATCCTAGGTCCGCTCAGCTCTGGATCCTACAAAAGGTAAGTTAAAAGACATGTGTGAGTAACGAATCACCTAGTAAATCCCGTGTGTGCTAGTGCTTTATGAAAGAATAGGTTATATAAAACTTTTACGGAAGAGCATATCATTTTTTCACTGGAAATAATTCTAAACTCTCTAAAGAAGAGTTTATCCAAAACTCAATCATTTTTGGAAAACTTTATTTCAAATTTCAAATTATTGTCCCAATTTTCAAATCACAGGCACTTATCCAATAGAAGGTCGGCCAGTATACAAGTATCGCAGTCCTTGCCTTCGGTACCACGAATCATTGTACTGAACCCACAAGCTCTAGTACTCAACCATGCATCGCCGGAATAAGTACACCGCAGTGTACTTCTGCTCAAGCATACCGCAGCATACCTAGTGTACCGCAGAACACAATCTTTTACTTGCCACCATAAGCTAAAGGTCCCAATATTGATGTCAATCACAATCGAGGTGGCAAAGAGTCAAACGCACTGAGTATTCTCGCCCGGCATCCAGTGAATGACTCAAAATAAGAAGCACCCATAGACGCGGCAATTGTCAAGTGCTAAATGGTTAGCCAGGATGACTTATCTCAATGTTCTGTTATCCTATTTGGAGTAAGACAATCCCCAAAACTAGCTAGGTTACTTGGGGTTGTCTACCTTTAACATGAGCTAGTACAAATATCAAAGTCTTTGCTAAGTACTCAACGTTACCGATACCAACTCCTTCCAACTGATCAAGCCGGAGGGTTATTTGTTCCCGCAGGATTTTCAAATCAAAACATTTTTAGTGCAAAATCATGTTTTTTAGAATTTGATCCCATTGACTTGCAAGTCAGATCATTATTCACATAGGCTCCGTAACGGCAATCAATTCATTCCATAAGCACATCAGGCCAATAAAATAACTTCAAGAATCAAAAGTCGTTTTCCAAAAGTCAACTCATCATGAGAGATTATTTTTCAAAATCATGTTGAAACAGGATAAAGAGTTCTGTTCATACATCAAAGCGTGTTTCCAAGAGTATCTGGGTCATTTTCTTCATACTCGATCACAAAAGTCATTTTCCCAAGGCATTCGGGTCATTTTACCCATGCCCGATTCCAAAAGATTTTTCAAGAGTATTCGGGTCATTTTATCCTTACCAGATACGAAAAATATTTACAAGAGTTCCAATAAGGATATTTCGGTCATTTACCAAATACCCGAGTTCCAAAGGTTTTCATAAAATATTCTAATAAAGACATTTGGATCATTTTCTAAATACTCGATTACAAAAAGGAACTCATTTTTAGAAATTTAGAATTCTAATCCGAAAAGATGCTTATATTTAAAATTTTCATTTTCATAAAATGTTCCAATAAGAGCATTCTAGTCAATTTGCGAATACCCGATTTCAAAAATTACCATTATCCGAAAATCCCAAGCGTTTAATCCAAAAAGGACTAAATTCACAAAACCATACTTTAATCATTCGTTAAGGTTTCCAAGCTAATCATGAAATTCATTCAAGTCCGAAATAGCATAAAAATAAATCTTGCTAAGGTAAACCTTAAACGTATTCAAGGATTTCCAAAATGGCATATAACATAGCATTTCATAAAAAAAAAAAAGCACACTAGCTTGAGGAAGATTTTTAGAAATGCAAGGGACTCACATCATGTCCTAAGTAACCTTTGTTGTTCACGGTCGTTTAATCACCATCTTTATCGTTTTCGACATTTCGTTGGCCGTTTATCACTAGACCTACACCAAACATCATTTTTAGGTCAATTCGTGTTCGGCCGAAAAATGGCCGACGGTTGGCCGATGTCTAGCCTACGTACCTGATGGGTAGCCGATGTCCAACCGACTTTTAGCATACTGTTAACCGATGGGGCTGACGGTTAGCCAATGATTAAGGAAAACGTTCAACCTTCATTCACGTCGTTTTTTTGTCATTTGTTCGATTCTTTTGTTTTTCTTTTTCCACATCCTTTCTCCCTTCATAAATAATGTATTCACTTCATATTTCCCCAATTATTTCCCTAATTATTTCACCAAAGTCACACAATTAATCATCCTTAAATTTGTCCATGTTCCAAGCAAAATTTTGAAATTTTTGCTACTTTGACACATGATTTTGTTTCGGACATAACTTTCAATCCACATATCTGTTTTGGCTCTATGATATACCAAAATAACCATATTTTTAATTTTAATTCTGTATTATCCCTTTTCCAAAATTATGATTCCTGTGGCACGGTACTGGGCAAAAACAGCCCTAGTAGTTTTACCTCACTTTTACTATTGATGCCTTCCTTTGTCCTCCTTTAATCTTTAACACCTTAGAACCATTAATTCATTCAATTTTCCTTCAAATGATCTTTAATTTTGAATTTTCAAATTTCCAATAGCTCATAAAAGCCACACTTATTCAACACAAATTCATCTTTTCTAAACAAAAGCTAATATAATCTATTTTTCCAACTAAGTAAATTCCATTTTTATTCTACTTTGATCATCACCTCTTCAACCAAAAATAAGCCTTCAAACTACCATAATTATTCAGTTCTTCCTCACACAAAACATTATTCAAGGGCTTTTAGGCCGCTGGCACATATATAAGCATATATAAAGTTCATACACAAAAGCTCACAAACCCTAACTTTGATCCGAAATAAATACATGAAAGTAATGTTTTTATATTAAAATTCACATCAAAACAATCACCGTAACAAATTCTACAACTTTAATTCTTGAAGTATAGGATTTTACCTTATATGTAGGATCTCTTGGCTTGATTTTGCTCCAAGAACACACCAAGAATACTCACACTTCTTTCTTTCTCTCTCCTTTTCCTTTTTCTCCCTATTTTTCTCTAACTTTTCTTTCATTTTCTTTCTTTCTTCCTTTTGTCCTTCTCTTGGATGAATTTATGTCTGTTTTACAGCCCTTCCATTGCCATTCTAGTGCCCAAAGTCAACCAACATTAATTACATTGTAGGCTATCCATTTTAAATCTAAATTCCTATTAGTGGATTTAATTTAAAAGGATAATTCTTTAAACTTATTCAATAAGCTGTTGCAATTTAATTATCCCACAAATATTTCACTCCCCTAATGGTATTTCAACACTAGTTTCCATCTACCATTCACATAATGCCACACGTCCATTTTTATCCGCAATCAGAAATCAGAAATGACCGAAATCAGATCCGTAACGGAAAAATATTTTATTTCACCATTCAACTCAAAAAACTCCATTGAATCCACTAGCAATACTCAAAATTTTCAATTCCTTTTCTACTCGGTCAAATTTGTTGTCAAAGTTGCAGGTGCGGTCAAATAACAAAAATGCCACCGATACCTCGGGTAGCATAATTCACACCAAAACTTTCATTTCATCACACTGGCCAATTTCTCTTTTTAGAGTACTCTTAAAGTCTTACTTTGTTAATAGTAATAGCCTTCCAAAAATTTAGGATATGGGTAGAATAAATTCAATAATTACATCTAGGTTCCAACAAAATATTATTCCACCAAAATATTCGTCTCATTACACTAATCAACTTTTGTTCTGGTCATCGGTACAAATTCTCATCCTATTACAAATAGTAGCCAATCGAAAGTAAAAAGGTGGGGTTGGTTGGATACTTTTTCAACATCCTCGTTTTCCTTTTCCCAAGTTGCATCTTACACAGATTGATGATTCCACGATACTCGTACAAGTGGAATTTTATCATTTCGTAATTCTTTTTCAGCATATTCCAAGATCTTAATAGGCTTTTCCTTATTCTTCAAACTTAGAGTCATCTCAATGGGTTCTTCATTCCAAATGTGGGCAGGATTAGCCTTATACTTTCAAAGTTGGAATACATAACACGCCATGAATAATTTAAAGTTCTACTAGTAACTCCAATGATAGGTTACTTTCCCGGTCCTCTCGACAATAGGAAATGGTCCAGCGTACCTAAATGCCAATTTTTTTTCTTATTTTTTTTATTCCTGACTGTTATTGTGGAGCCAACTTCAAGAATACATGATCCCCTCCAGTAAATTCCAAATTTCTCCTACGTCGATCCGCATAACTTGTTTGTCTACTCTGCGCTGCCTCCAACTTGGTTTTGATCATCTCTACAGCTTGTCGAACCTTGTCAAGATCAAAAGTATCTTGTTCGCCCATTCTCTATCCTAAACTTTCCTAATAAAACAAGAACTGACATTTTTTTTCCATATAAACCTTCAAACGGGGCCATTCCAATTCGTATGCAAATTCTGCATATGCTAAATTATCAATCCGCTTAGTTCTAAAACCTAAAGCACTAGCCCTCAACATATCTTTCAAAACTTATTCACACATTTTTGTCTGTTCATCCATTTGTGGGTGAGCTGTTGTACTAAGTATCTTTACTGCAATTTAGTCCAAAACTTCAAAGTAAATCTGGGGTCTTAGTCCGACACAATACTAGAAAGTACTCTATGAAGTCTGATTACTTCCACCATATAGATTTTATTTAATCCCATTGATTGATAGGGATGAAATGAGCAGACTTAGTTAATCGATCCACTATCACCCATATAATATCTTGTTGCCCTACTACCATAGGTAATCTTGTAATGAAATCCATAGTAATTTCATTCCATTTCCATGATGGAGTTGGTAATGGCTACAATAACCCTCTAGGCCATTGTTGACCGGCTTTCACTTGCTGACAAGTTAAACATTGAGTTACAAAATCTGAGATATCCTTCTTCATACCAATCCACTAATAATGTTGTTTTAAGTCCTAATACATCTTTACGACTCTTGGATGGATAGTATACTTACTTTAAGCTATCTTCATTAAAACCTCTTGTCTCATCATAGACTATTTCAAGATATAATACCGATCTCAGTAATGAATGATTTCATCACTAGCAATATTAGAACAGGAGCAGAATTTAATCCTTCTTTCAACTCCTAGAAATTTCTCTCATGCTTCTTGGTTACAACACAAGGAACTTCCTTTTGGGTGGGTCGAGTCAAAGGTGAAACTATCTTAGAGAGTTCCCACAATAAATTTTCGATAATATCCTACCAATCTCAGGGAACTTCGGATTTCGGCCAGAGTCTCGGGATGTTTCCAATTTAGCACTGCATTAACTTTTGCAGGATCTACTATAATCCCGTCCTTAGATATCATGTGTCCCAAGAATGCTACTTCTTGCAACCAAAGCTCACATTTACTAAATTTCGCATACAATTTAGTCTCTCTTAACTTTCCTAAGACTTTTCGAATGTGTTGTTCGTGCTTTTGGGGACCTTTAGAGTACACCAGAATGTCATCTATAAATATGACCACAAAATTATCTAAGTACGGCCGAAATATTCGGTGCATCAAGTCCATAAAATTAGCAGGGGCATTAGTAACACTAAAAGGTATCACTACAACTCAAAATGCCCATATCGAGTGTTAAATGCCATTTTTGGTATATCTTCCTCTCGAATCCGGACATGGTAATATCCTTGCTTCAAGTCTAATTTCGAGAAATTTCTAACTCCTTGCAACTGATCAAACAGTTCATCAACTATAGGCAACGAATATTTATTATTTACCATCATTACCTTCAATCCTCGATAATCTATACACATCCGCAATGACTCATCTTTCTTCTTAAAAAATAATAAGGGTGCTCCCCACTGTGAAGCACTCGATCAGATAAACCCTTGCTCCATTATTTTGTTAGTGTTGTGCCCTAAAGGCAATCACTTGTACATTATATATGACACATTTTATTTTAATAAAAGGCATTATTTATCTTATAGTTTCTTTTATTTAATTTAAGTAATATAACTGTTCGATAAAGTTCCTAGTACAACACTGTATTAAGGAAATCATGATAGAGATCATAATATGAGATTCCTACTACACTAGATGGTGTTAATACTTAAATAGTCTCTAGTCATAGTATTAATGAGACAGGACATCATTAATGCGTTAAGACTAGCATGTGTTAGACTTCCTGATTTGATCATGCAGTGGTTCTCATAACCATGAGTATTGAGATACTCAAAGTTAACACATGGATGCTTGTAAATGGAACAAGTTCATTAGATGACCTAGCTTTGAGATAATCACATGGATAACTATTTAGTGCCAGTGATATAATCTCAATATAGCAAACGTGCAATTATCCTTAGACTTGAGATCTCCAAGTTACTTTGTTTGCTGAGTATTGTACTTTGATTCCAATCTCCGGAGCTCGATCGAGGGCCGCCTATGGGATGGATATTAGGTATATTGTAAGGTAAATGAAAGTAGTTGAGATGGTCAATAAAGGATTCAGCACTCCTAATAGTAGGGCCGAATATCTCACGGCTACTTGTAGGAATTACTATTCAAAAAAGTCCTTGGTTAAGGCGATTGTGTATTGAAAACAGTTGCATTTGATACACATCTAGAATAGTGGGTTCCTGGTACAAGTACTATTGTTTTCGGGCCAGAATTAATTCTAGAGGGAGTTGGCACTAATGTAGTACTCCAAACTGAATGAGATATTGTATGGTGAAAGGAGTTAATTGCACTGAAGTTTGTTATTGAATGGTTCATGTCAAGCCACTTGACTTCCTGGACTCTTGGGTGGTCATGATGTGTTGGTAGATACCGCTCATGATCTGGGAATGTGGGTTTATTAATTGATGAATTAATAAACCAATCTTGATTAGAATTAATAGGATTAATTCTAATTAATTATGGATTATTAATCTCAAAGACGTTTAGATTAATTTATGTTCGCTGCCAATTGACTGGGAAACCTAATAGGTCACACACAATAGAGGATTATATGCTCAAGATGTTATTTGATAACATAGTGGGGTTAATTGAGAGAAAGAGAAGCTGTTGTGGACAAATTATAATTAGTTATAATTTGTAGTCCAAGTTGTAATTGTGAGAACTTGATATTTCCAATTACAATTAGGGAATTCTAATAGGATTAGAATTCTCAGTTTTAGCAGGATATTTTGGTTATATATATGATATAATCAAAACCCTAGCTGAGGTTTGGATCAATAAACACATAAAAACAACAGCCATGAACATTCTCTCTTCTCTTTCTCTTTCTCGATTGTTCTTGAGAAGCCCTAGCCGCCATCTTTTTCTGCTAGCACAGAAAATTTGGTGCTTGAGTATTCTTTTGTGTGGATTACTGTTAGAGATAATCACACACTGTGATTATAGTAGTTAGACGTCCAACTCTCGTGGAGTTTGCATAAGAGGATTGCTGGATTGCGCCTCGACTTGAAAAAGAAATTTTTGTTCTTCGGACGATCACCTAAAGGTAAAAGTTGTTACTTTTATTATCATTATGTCTTGTTTTCCATACATAGACGGGTCCTGAGAAAGTATCTCATTTTATTTTCCACTGCGCCGTATACAATACGAGCCTGAGATACCCAACATATTTCCTATAGTTGTTTCTTGAGCTCCTACAATTCTGTAGGTGCCATTCTATAAGGAGTCCTTGAAATTTGTTCTGTCGATGGCAGTAACTCAATAGAAAACTCTACCTCTCTCTCTGGCAGTAACTCCTTCAATTCCGCTAAAAAAATATCTAAATACTTATTCACAACCGGAATGTCTTTGGTGTCTTAACCTCTCCTGGCTTATTAATTACATAAGCCCAGTATCCTATGCACCATTTCCTTATCATCTTCTGAGCCTTGAGTCCTGATACAAAAGTATTACTTTTCCTTCCAGCCTCACCTACAAATTCCAATATAGGTTTCCCAGACCAATGAAAACATACTACTTTATGTCTATAACCAACTTGAGCATGATGTTAAGATAGCCCATCTATGCCTAAGATAACATCATAATCCTCTATGGGCAAACTTATCAAATCTCTTTCCAATAATTCATATCCTACCAAGATCTTGTAGT
Source organism: Voacanga thouarsii (assembly GCA_026120185.1). Taxonomy (NCBI): domain Eukaryota; kingdom Viridiplantae; phylum Streptophyta; class Magnoliopsida; order Gentianales; family Apocynaceae; genus Voacanga; species Voacanga thouarsii. The sequence continues at coordinate 654,732 of JANUWF010001095.1, read as the reverse complement.
TCCTATATATTTTTCTCACTATTCATTTACTTTTCCAATGGGGTTCTAACAATCATTTCATATAAAATTTCTTCCTCTTTTATCTCTATAGAATTAAGAAATGAATAAGGAATGAGTAGAACCGAGATCTACTAATACTTTAACAGTATGATCGAAAATAAAAAATAAGGAGCGTACCTTCCACCACTGCAGTCTGATTATCTATCTTTCTAAGGCCACCACTTGAGTGTTTACTTGCAGTTTGGAGGGTCCAGTTCTGGAGGTAAAAGCCTGCCCTGGGTTTTCTTTTCCAAATCCTGACCCCTATCCTTGGCTGTTACCTCTAGGTCGGCTCCATCCTCCTATCCTTCATGGGTGAGGGTAATTTAAAATCTTATGCTCCATTTTCTCATAATTAAAGTATTTAAAGGAGGACGGTCCTCCCAGTGGGCTAGTCGGGCCTCCCCTCCTTTACATCTTCCTTTTCCCCTACCATCAGGACCCTTTAGGTCTCTTCTGATTTATGTCCCAAAATTCGCCTCGGTTACTCTCGCTTGCCTGTTCAATATTAGCCATTTCTATTGTAGCGTTATAACTGGTGGGAGCCATACTTGATAATACTCTTTTTATCTCTAGCCATAAACCCTTCACAAAATGCCTAACCCTGTCTGCTTCTGAGTGGACTAAAAGTGAGCAATATTTGATAGTCTAGTAAATTTCAGTAGCATATTGTCCCACCGTACGGCCTCCTTACCGAACAACTTGGAATTCATCCTCCTTTCTTTCTACTACCCAAATGGGAATAAACTCCTTTTTAAAACTGACCTTAAAATTTATCCACTCCTATTCTCATTGATTCATCTCCCTTGCCCACTAATCTTGGGCAGGTCATTTCAACTGGAATATGGCACGTTGTACCTTCTTTTGCTCCAAATAATTCGGGGCAGCAAAGATCTTTTCCATCTATTCAATCTAATTTTCAGCCTCTTATTTTGAGTCAAGTCGCCCTTGAAATTTCAAAAAGCGCTTAAGGGCTCAATCCGACTCGACTTCACATTGCTGACTTTTCTTACTCACACTCTCATTTACCCTAGTATTCTCAGTCAGATGTTAGATCATGTCAGCCATCTTTTGGAAGGTTTGCAACATGATGTGGTCCAAGGTTGTGAGGTGGGGACCTTCCGCCTACGGTTCCTCCACCAATGGTTCATAGTTATTTCGAGTAGCTCACGATGATCGTCCAAAGGTTCGTTTAGGAGGCATCTGTACAGTTCATAAGATTTTATCCGTATAACAAATGTAACATAGCTCAAAAGCAGTTATAAAATAGGTACAGTGCAATTAGCAAAACATAACATATGTCTATTCTCATTTATCACAAAGTCAGTACAAAATTTGTGTGCCAAGCATACAGTCATATACACCGGTCGAACTGTACATATTATACTATATATATATATCCATCTTATCCTCCTACTTGTCATCCTCACTGTCTGATACGGGAGGTCCTGAATTAGTTGAGATTGTATAAGACTCTGCTACATCAACCTCCTCATCTCTATCCGCATCTGGCTGTAGCGAAACTAATAGCTTTGGGTCTATATCTAAATCCTCCTCGGGCTCCTCACCTATAGGTGTTAGGATTCGTAGACTCCTAAACGCGAAAAACATCCACGAATCCCTTCCGAGGATCCAAGTAAACGATTAAGAAGATCGTAGGTTTGTAGAATTATCTCTAGTTGGTGAAATTGATATCCTTCGATTCCGATGGTGCTGCTGCACGTGCAACCCGAATGATCACCAGACGCTGCAGTGCGCGAACGTCCTCTATCGAATACACACCGCGAACTCACTCGTCACCCAGGGAATGCTAGCGCCTAGGGTTTGAAATGGTTTTTTTTTTCTAGTAGAGAATGGCACGAATGTTCTCAACAGAATTAGACTCTTGAAAAGACGGCTAGGGTTTTCTTAAAAACCCTCGAACCTCTTAGAGTCCAACCCTAATAATATCTTATTATATTTTAATTTAAATTCAAATTAAATTAAAACTGATATGATAAGATTCTGCCATTATCTCGGTTATTTAAACAATTAATTTACCAAGTCAGATTCTTATAATTTGGACATCATCCAGATACATCGAATGTGGACATATTTCCAAATTCATTGTATCTGGTAAATTTTCTAAGTTCGATTAACTTAGACATATTTCCAAATTCATCAAATCTGGTTACCAGAAAAATAACATAACAAGTTCGTTTATTGTGTGACCTTATATGTTCATTTAACACTAGCAGTGTGCCCAAATCATATTTAAATGGTACATAAGTTATAAGCGGTTTCTAGCAAAATATTATAACTATCCAGGTTAAATGAAGATTGATGATCTCTTTGAACCAAACCATAATTTTATATTTAGTCCTTTTGTCACACGATATCTAGATTAAGCATAAGGTACGGAGCATGTCATCCTTATTAAGCTTAATCAATTATTTCTTGATTTCATAGTAGACTGTTCAAACAAATGATATCAATAACTTAGATTGATATATTTGAGCACGACCATGCATTTTAATAGTCTAACTTATTAAGGGGCCTATGGATATCTCTCCCATAATTGAGAGGGACAAATTCCTTCACTATCATTCATATTCCTCTCATTGATTTATTCTATATCCAACAGTAGTCTAATTTATTATCTGATTAAAGACAACTTTAGACAACGTCAAAATATAGAATTTATCAAGTAGGAAACTATGATGAATTTAGGTCGAAGGACTTTTAATATCATTATGGTTAGAAAGTACTTATAACATGTTCCATAAAGTACTCTTACAGTGGGTTATGTCCAATACAATGTTCTCTAAAATTTATTTATGTTTTGACTCGATATCACAAATATCCATGACCAGTAAAACATAGCCATCAAGTCACAAATATACTAATCTTAATTTATTATTGTTCCAATAATAATAATAATCGATCAGGGACAGTTTTAGAATAGTCATTATATTCATTGTAGGGTTTTACTATCAAGTCACGTACTTGATGACCGCAAAATAAAATGCACTATTCATGGAAAGAAAAACCTCATATTATTATTAAAACCCTACAATGAATATAATGACTATTCTAAAACTGTCCCTGATCGATTATTATTATTGGAACAATAATAAATTAAGATTAGTATATTTGTGACTTGATGGTATAAGTACAAATTGGCTCTAGGGCATATCCCTAACAATAGGTACCTCCACCTCGGGTACCTCCTGGTCCTCTCCCGCATCAATAACCTCCAAATCCAGTATCTCCTCCTCAAGTATCCCGGGTACATCCCTACCAAATATCTCCTTATTATCCTCAGATAATACTACACCATTAGGGATGCTATCCTCCTCCTCATCTTCATCGTCCTAATGGCGAGACTCAATATCACCATCGATCTCATTGGAGTCACCATCTACCTCCTCATGTGACGACGGTATCCTCTCAAGGGTAGGTTTCCTCTCCACACCTAAGCACTCACCTATCTCTTTCTTTCCTTTATCACTGCGCTAGACCATTGAGTGCTTGCCCTTATCACTCCTACCCACCAAACCTACACAATAAAAGGGTTCTATCAATTCTTATGATGATACCACAGTTCTATAAAACTAAACTCTGATACCAATTATAACACCCCTACTAAAGACAACAACGGAAGCATATCAACACCAAGTGTTGCCCCTTCTAGTTTCCCAGACAAGGGATCTTTATAATAGAAATAATAGAGTAAATACATATATAAGGTCCAGACTTGACAATATCCCACATTGATGGCCACACATATACATATATTAGAGGATTTCATATATGCCATCTCTATCTATAACAGAATACAGTACATGATCAAAAGAAAAGCTGTCGAGACCTAAACTATCGACTCTATGGTATCGTCCTTCTATCCGTAGGTCCGCTCAGCTCTGAATCCTACAAAAAGTAAGTTAAAAGACATGCGTGAGTGACGAATCACCCAATGAGTCCTATGTGTGCTAGTGCTTTATGAAAAAATAGGGTACATAAAACTTTTGTAGAATAACATATCATTTGCTCACTGGAAACAATTCCAAAACTCTCTAAAAAAGAGTTTATTTAGAACTTAATCATTTTTTTAAAAAAATTATTTCAAATTTCAAATCATTGCTCCAATTTCCAAATCACAGATACTTCTCCAATAGATGGTTGGCCTATATGAAAGTCCCGCAGTCCTTGCCTTCGGCGCCACGTATCATTGTACTGAGACCGCAGCTTCTAGTACTTAACTGTGTGTCGCTAGAATGAGTACACCGCAGTGTACTTCTGCTCAGGTATACCGCAGCATACCTAATGTACTGCATCACACAATCGTTTACTTACCACCATAAGCCAAGGGTCCCAATATTGATGTCAATCACCATCGAGGCAGCAAGGAGTCAAACGTATCGAGTGTCCCTACCCAGTATCCAGTGAATAACTCAAAATAAGAAGCGCCCGTAGACGCAGCAATTTCCAGGTGCTAAACGGCTAGTCAGGACGACTTATCTCAATGTTCTGTCGCCTTGTTTGGAGTAAGACAATCTCCAGAACTAGCTAGGTTACCTGGGGTCGTCTACCTCTAATATGAGGTAGTACAAAGATCAAAGTTTTTGCTGAGTACTCAACGTTACCGATACTAGCCCCTTCCCACTGATCAGGCTAAAGGGTTATCTGATCCCACAGGATTTTTAAATCAAAACATTTTTTGGGGAAAACTCACCTTTTCTAGAATTTGATCCCACTGACTCGCAAGTCAAATCATTATTCACATAGGTTTTGCAGAGCCAATCAATTTATTCCATAGGCACATCAGGCCAATAAAATAATTTCAGGGATCAAAAGTTATTTTCCAAAAATCAATCTCATCATGAGAGATTATTTTCCAAAATCAGGTTGAAACAGGATAAAAGGTTTTGTTCATACATCAAAACATGTTTCCAAGAGTATCTAGATCATTTTCCCCATACTCGATCACAAAAGTCATTTTCCAAGGGCATTCAAGTCATTTTACCCATGTCCAATTCCAAAAGACTTTTCGAGGGTATTCGAGTCATTTTACCCTTACCTGATACAAGAAATATTTATAAGAGTTCCAATAAGGATATTTCGGTCATTTACCGAATATCCGAGTTCCAAAAGTTTTCATAAAACATTTCAATAAGGACATTTGGATCATTTTTCAAATACTCGATTCCAAAAAAGAACTCATTTCAAGAAATTCAAAATTCTAATCCGAAAAGATGATTAAATTCAGAGTTTGCAAACACATTTTCATAAAATGTTCCAATAAAGGTATTCTAGTCAATTTGCGAATATCCGATTTAAAAAATTACCATTATCCGAAAATGCCCAGCATTTAATCCAAAAAGGACTAAATTCATAAAACCATACTTTAATCATCCGTTAAGGTTTCCAAGCTAATCATGACATTCATTCAAGTCCAAAATAGTTTAAAAACAAATCTTACTCAGATAAACCTTATACATATTTAGGAATTTTCAAAACGGTATATAACATAGAATTTCATAAAAAAACAAAGCACACTAGCTTTAGGAAGAGTTTTAGAAATCCAAGGGACCACCTCGTGTCCTAAGTAACCTTTTCTGTTCACGGCTATTTAATCACCGTCTCTATCATTTTCGACATTCCATTGACCTTTTATCTGTAGACCTAAATCAAACTTCGTTTTGTTTGGCTGAAAAATAGCCGACGGTTGGCTAACGTCCAGCCAAAGTGCTCGACGGGTAGCCGACGTCTAACCGACATTTAGCTGACAGTTAAGGAAAATATTCAGCATTTGTTCACGTCATTTTTTCGTCATTTGTTCGATTCTTTCATTTTCCTTTTTCCACATCCTTTCTCCTTTCATGAACAAGGGATTCACTTCATATTTTTCTAATTATTTATCCAAATTCACACAATTAATCATCCTTAAATTCTTCCATGTTCTAAGCAAAATTCTCAAATTTTTGCTGCTTTGACACATGATTTTGTTTCAGACATAACTTTCAATCCACAACTCTATTTTGGCTCTATGATATACCAAAGCGACTGTAAGACTTTTAAATTTAATTCTGTAGTTGCCTATTTCTAGAATTCTGGTTTCTGAAGTAGGGTACTGGGCAAAAATAGCCCCAGTAGTTTTACCTCACTTTTACTATTGATGCTTTCCTTTGTCATCCTTTAATCTTTAACACATTAGAACTATTAATTCATTCAATTTTTCTTCAAATCATCTTTAATTCTAAATTTTAAAATTTCCAATAGCTCGCAAAAGCCACACTTTTTCAACACAAATTCATCTTTTCTAATCAAAAGCTAATATATCATTTTTCCAACCAAGTAAATTCTATTTTTACTCTACTTTGATCATCACCTCTTCAACCAAACATAAGCCTTCAAACTACCATAATTATTCAGTCCTTCCTAACATGAAACATCATTCAAAGGCTTTTAGGCAGCTGGCACATATATAAGCATATATAAAGTGTTAGTGTTGTGCCTTAGAAGCAATCACTTGTACATTGTATATGTCACATTTTATTTTAATAAAACGCATTATTTATCTTACAGTTTCTTTTGTTCAAGTAATATAACTGTTCAATAAAGTCTCTAGTACAATAATGTGTTAAGGAAATCATGATAGAGATCATGATATGAGATTCCTACTACACTAGATGGTGTTAGTACTTCAATAGTCTCTAGTCATAGTATTAATGAGACAGGATATCATTAATGCATTAAGACTAGCATGTGTTAGACTTCCTAATTTGATCAGGTGGTAGTTCTCATAACCGTGAGTATTGAGATACTCAAATTTAACACATGTATGCTTGTTGATGGAATAAGTTCATTGGATGACCTAACTTTGAGATAATCACATGGGTAACTATTTAGTGCCAGTGATATAATCTCAATATGGAAAATGTGTAAGTATCCTTAAAATTGAGATCTCTAAGGTACTTTGTTTTCTGAGCTTTGTACTTTGATTCTAATCTCTGGAGCTCGATCGAGGACTGCCTATGGGATGGATATTGGGTACATTGTGAGCTAAACGAAAGTAGTTGAAGGTCAATAAAGGATTCACCACTCCTAATAGTGTGGGCGAATATCTCACGGCTACTTGTAGGAATTACTACTCGAAAAGTCCTTGGCCAAGGCAATTGTGTATTGAAAACAGTTGCATTTGATACACATCTAGAATAGTGGGTTCCTGGTACAAGTACTTTTGTATTCGGGCCAGAATTAATTCTAGAGGGAGTTGGCACTAATGCAGTACTCCAAACTGAATGAGATATTGTATGGTGAAAGGAGTTAACTGCACTGAAGTTTGTTATTGAAGGGTTCATGTCAAGCCACTTGACTTCCTGGACTCTTGGGTGGTCATGATGTGTTGCTAGATACCACTCATGATCTGGGAATATGAGTTTATTAATTGATGAATTAATAAACCAAACCTGATTAGAATTAATAGGATTAATTCTAATTAATGATGGATTATTAATCTCAAAGACGTTTGGATTAATTCCTGTTCGCTGCCAATTGACTGAGAAACCTAATAAGTCACACACAATAGAGGATTATATACTCAAGATGTTATTTGATTACATAGTAGGGTTAATTTCGAGAAAGAGAAGTTGTTGTGGATAAATTATAATTAATTATAATTTTGGTCCAAATCGTAATTGTGAGAATTTGATGTTTCCAATTACAATTAGGGAATTCTAACTGTTGTAAAATTCTCAGCTGGAGTATTTTACGTAGGGTTTTTCGGGAGTCATAGGATGACATACGATACCTATTCTTATGTAAGACACATGATACAATTCCAACCCTAGTAACACATGACTTCTTCTTCTTCTTCTTCTTCTCTCTCTCTCTCTCTCTCTCTCTCTCTCTCTCTCTCTCTCTCTCTCTCTCTCTCTCTCTCTCTCTCTCTCCCGTTTTGCTGAAAACGTGGAGAAGCCCTAGCCACCATCTCTTTCTGCTAGCACTGGAAATTTTGGTGCTTGAGTATTCCTCTGTATGGATTACTGTTAGAGATAATCACACGTTGTGATTATAGTGGTTAGACGTTCAACCCACGTGGAGTTTACACAAGAGGATTGCCGGATCGCACCTCGACTTGAAGAAGAAAATTTGTTCTTCGGATGATCTAAGAAAAGTAAAAAGCTGTTACCTTTATTATCTTTATGTCTTATTTTCCACACATAGGCGGGTCCTGGGATGGTATCTCATTTATTTTCTATTACGCTGTATAGGATACGAGCCTGAGATACCCACCATAAAGTTCATACACAAAAGCTCACAAACCCTAGCTTTGATCCGAAATCAATACGTGAAAGTCATGTTTTTATGTTAAAATTCACATCAAAATGATCACCGTAACAAATTCTACAACTTTAATTCTTGAAGCATAGGATTTTACCTTGTATGTGGGATCTCTTAGCTTGATTTTGCTCCAGGAACACACCAAAAACACTCACACTTCTTTCTTTCTCTCTCATTTTCCTTTTTCTCCCTATTTTTATCTAGTTTTTCTTTCCTTTTCTTTCTCTCTTCCTTTTATTTTTCTCTTGGAAAAATTTCTAGCTGTTTTATAGCCCTTCCACCGCCATTCTAGTGCCCAAAGTCAACCAACATTGATTCCATTATGGGCTATCCTTTTTAAAACTCAATTCCTATTGATTGATTTTATTTAAATAGATAATTCTTTAAGCTTATTCAATAAGCTTTTGCAATTTAATAATCCTACAAATATTTCACTCCCCCAATGGTATTTCAATACTTGTTTTCATCCACCATTCACACAATGCCACACGTCCATTTTTAACCGCAATTTCCTATTTTCTTCAGAAATGATCAAAATCGGGTCCGTAACGGAAAAATATTTTATTTCACCATTCAACTCCAAAAGTTCCACTGAATGTATTGGTAACACTCAAATTCTTCAATTGCTTTTCTATTTGGTTAAATTTGCTATCAAAGTCACCAGTTCGATCAAAATGATAAAAATACCCCCGATACCCCGAGTAGCATAATTCACACCAAAACGTGTGTTCCATCGCACTGACCAATTTCTCTTTCTAGAGTACCCTTAAATTCTTATTTTGTTAATACTAATAGCCTCCCGAAAATTTAGGGTATGGGTAGAACAAATCCAATAATTATATCCAGGTCCTGACAAAATATTATTCAACCAAAATATTCGTCTCATTACACCGTTTAACTTTTGTTCTGGACATTGGTACAAATTCTCATCCTATTACAAATAGTAGCCAATCGAAAGTAAAAAGGTGGAGTGTTATAGAAGATAATCCATAAAGAAAAATGTATCTACAATCATCCAAAAGAAATAAAGTACTAGATAAAAGAATTGAAATGAAATATACAAAGTCAAATCTAGAAACCAAATACAAAACAAAGTACTAAATGAAAATATCAACAAAGGAAAAAAAATACCTATCCCTAAATGGAAAATAAAAGAAATGAAAAAGAAGTAAAGAAAGACAAATTAAGAAATGGGATTCTCCAAAGCATATCAAATAGTAGAAACATTTTTCAGATTTCTCAAATTCTTTCCAAAATGAAGCTTCAACCGGTTACCATTTACTTTAAATATCCTTTCCTCTATATGAGAAGCTTCTATGGTGCCATAGGAAAAGACTTTGTTTACTACAAATGGTCTAGACTACCTAGATTTAAGCTTTCTAGGAAACAATCTTAGCTTAAATTATAAAGCAATACTTGAACACCCTCTTCGAATTCCCTATTTGGTAGAATGTGCTTGTCATGCCATTATTTGACTTTCTTCTTGTACAACTTGTGATTCATTTCTCTATTCATCAAGTTCATTCAATTGAAAGGATCCCTTTTCACCTGAAAAATTAAAATAAAAATTAACAAGCTTAATTGCCCAAAATGCTTTTTGTTCAATTTATATAGGTAAATGGTAAGATTTCCCATAAACCAATCGATAGGGAGTAGTGCCTAAAGGAGTTTTATAAGCTGACCTTTATGCAAAAAAAGTTTCATCTAATTTCTTACTCCAATCCTTGTACGATTAACTATATTTTCAAAATTCTTTTGAGCTTTCTATTAACCACCTCTACTTAGCCATTGGTCTAAAGGTGATATAGGTTACAAGTTTATGAGTAACACCTTGATAATTCAATACCTTTTCCAATTGGTTGTTACAAAAATGCATTCTCCTATCATTTATAAGCACTTTAGGAACTCCAAATCAGGTGAAAAGCCTTTTAAGGAAATGAACAACCACCTTAGCATTATTAATAGATAAAGCTTGTGCCTCAACCCACTTCAACACATAATCAACAATGACCAGAATGTACTTGCAGCCAAAAGACTTGGGAAAAGGTCCCCTGAAATCAATTTCCCAATAGTTAAATACCTCACTTAATTGAAAATTTAATAAAGGCATCTCACAAGCTTTAGAAATGATACCTATTCTTTGGTATCTACTATAATTTTTTACAAACCTATATGCCTCCTTAAAGATTGAGGGCTAGTAAAATCCATTTTGAGGATTTTTCTTGTAGTTCCACTTGCTTAGTAATGACCTCCAACTGGCTCTTCATGATAGTGATGGTGGATGTTTCTAGCTGTATCTTCAATAACACATCTCCTAATAACATGATCTACATAACAATGAAGGGGGAAAGGGTCCTCCCAAAAGTAATACTTCACATCTAAAAGAAATTTCTTTCTCTATTGCGAAGTATATTCTTTTAGAATAATCTCTACAACTATATAGTTAGTGAAATCTGCAAACTAAAGAGAAGATAGAGGTTTACTATCAATCCATAAAAGTTGCTCATCAGGAATGTATCATGAATATCATTTTCCTTCAAAATCTCTAGATACGAATAATCCAATCTGGATAAATAATCTATTGTAAGATTTTCAGCTCCCTTTTTTTTGCTAATCTCCAAATCAAATTCTATAGCAAGCAACTTTTTTCCTGTGGTGGTGTAGTTCTCTTGCGCATCAATGAGAGTTTTGCTTGTATAGTATAATAGCTGAAAGTTCTTCCCTTGTCTTTACCTAAGGACTGCACCCACTGCAAAGTCACTTGCATCACACATGAGCTCAAATGGTAAAGGCCAATTAAGAGTGACAAAATTAGGAGAGTTAGTTAATTGAAACTTCAATTCATTGAAAGCCCCATAGACATTTTTCATCAAAGTTAAACGGGGTATCTTTTTCTAATAGAGAGGTCAAAGGTTTAAATATTTTTGAAAAATCCTTGATAAACCACTTGTAGAAACCTGCATGACCCTTAAAGCTTCATATCACTTTCATAGAGGAAGGTGAAGGAAGTTTCCCAATGGTTTCAATCTTGGCTTTTACCTTTATTTGAGATTTTTTGTCCTAGAACAATGCCTTCCTTGTCTATGAAATTACATTTTTTTCCAATTTAATACCAAGTTAGTCTTTTCACATAGTTAGAGTACTCATTCCAAATTCTTCAAATATAATTCAAATGAGTCCCCAAAAATAAAGAAATCATCCACGAAAACCTTTATTATGTCACCTACTGATCCTTCAAATATAGCCATCATGCACCTCTGAAATGTGCCTGGACCATTGCAAAGACCAAAAGGCATCATTCAATATGCAAAAGTGCCAAAGAAACATGTGAAAGTAGTCTTTTCTTGGTCTTTTAGAGCTATTGGAATTTGAAAATGCCCTAAAAATCCATCAAGAGAGTAATAATATATGTGGCCAGCTAATCATTCTAGCATTTGATAAAGAAAAAGGAAAGTGGTCTTTTCTTATAACTATATTTAGATTCCTATAATCAATATACATTCTCCACCCCATTACCAATCTGGTGGGAATTAGCTCATTTCTTTCACTATGAACCACAGTCATACCTCCCTTCTTAGGAACCACTTGGGTTGGGCCCACCTACATGTTATCTAATATAGAATAAATGATTCCTACATCGAGAAACTTGATCACTTCACTCTTGACCACCTTCTTCATGTTTGGTTTTAACCTGCTATGGAGTTGAACCATAGGTTTTTCATCTTCCTTCAATAGAATCTTATTTGTGAAGAAAGAATGACTAATCCTTTTTTATACCAGTGAGCTTCTATGCTACAATCTTCTTATGTTTTTGCAAAACGCAAACTAACTGCAGCTTTTGTTCTTCCTTTAAATCCATTGCAATGATCATTAGCAATTTATTTTCTTGTACTAAAAATATATATTCCAAATAGTTAGGCAACTCTTTAAACTCTAACTCTAAGGGATTGTCAATAGATAGCTTCATCGTCCTAAGACTTGATTTCTCAATAACTTTAATAATTTTTGGTTTAGGAGTATCTTCAAAACTCTCCATATGTGCTATAAGTTCATGTACAAATTCCTATTCAAATTCATCATGTCCTATCTATTCTATATCCTAAAATTTGTCAATAAAATTCATCAGCACAAAATCACAAATATATGCATCAAGAGTATCAACCATAAAACAGGAATCATTTTGCATGGATGAATGCTTCATGCTCTCAAAAAGTCTAATGATCACTTTTTCATCCTCTACTCTAAATGTTAACTTTCCTCCATGAATATTTATAATGGCTTTAGCAGTGGCAAGGAAAGGCCGTCCTAGAATCAAAAGAATTTTAGAATCTTTAGCCATGTCAAGAATAACAGAGTCTACAGGAAAAATATTTATCTACTTTTATAAATACATCTTTAACAATTCCTCTAGGATGCTTTATAGATCTATCTGCAAATTGTATACTCATCCAAATAGGTGTTAGTTTATCTAGGCCCAACTTTTGAAAAGTGGCATAAGGTAACAAGTTTTTGCTAGCTCCTATATCAGCCAGTATGGTACCAAAAGTAACATTTCTAATCTTGTAAGGGATAGAAAAACTTCCTGAATCCTTCAATCTTTTTGGTAGTATCCCTTTGCATTGGAAAACCATTGAACACTCTTTTTTTTTTTTTTTTTTTTTGGTAGGATCACAAGAGATAACTCTTCCAGCTTTCTTTTGGTTAACAATACATCCTTAAAGAACTTGTCATATTTGGGCATTTGTGCTAGAGCTTCAACCAGTAGAAGATTGATATGCACTTGCTTAAATATTTCCAAAAATTTACAGAATTGTTCAACATCCTTCTCCTTCTTGAGTTTTCCTAGATATAGAATCAAAAGAGTGAGTTCAGGCACAATTTTGCCAGCTCTCTTTTCTTTCAGTTGGTTTGACAACACCAGTTTTATCAGCTTGCTCGGTACTATCAACTCCCTGTATTCTTCATTTTTTTATGCAGCAGGCTACTTCTCCTTCGCTAGAGTAGGGTTGGTTGAACTTTCTAGCTATTTTCCACTACGAAGTGCAACTGCCTGGGCACGTTCCCCTTGATCATTTTTCATATATCCATCCTGAATTATTTTTGTCAATTATCTAAGTTGGTGTTCCAATTTAACAAGTAGAGCTTCCCACATCCTTAGTAACTCATCATTTGTTTGAAAATGCATATTTGTTTCAATGGCAAAATCCACAAATAAATCTTTAATGGGTGGTTGAACTGAAAACTCCCTATATTCTTCGAGATGATAAGCTTGATCTTCTTCTAGGTGAAATTCTCAAGACATTTTGTATCAAATCTTCCTCAAAAGATGCTCCCCAAAACACAATGATGTAATCAAATCAAAGCTCAATCAAGATCCCCCAAATAAGTCCAAGACAAATCTATAATGATGAATAAAATAAATATACCAAGAACAAAATAAAAGTTAGTATCACTACTTACCAGTAACCAATAAAACAAAAAAAAAAGTAAAAGAAAATTTTCTAAAATTAAAGTATCCTTGAAAATGAAAATGTCGACTACCGAAGAAAGGTAAAATAAAAGACATTAACAACTAAACTAAAGATTGAATAAATAAAACTCAAGTGTTTCCGGGATATTGACGGATGATACTAGGTGACAGCTCCAAAAACTTATTGTATGTATGTTTGCGTTTGTGCATATGCTAGTGTGCTATAGAATTATGTCCAAGGCTCAATCAAGCTTTAATTTAAAAATACTAATTTAACTCAAATACACACATATTTGGGCAAGTATACCCATAACGTTGTAGAGAATCTAGTTCGTAAGTATCAAAGATCCTCGGGAAAGGATATTAACTTCCCTTACTTTCAACTTTTTTTAATTATTTAATCAACCAAAATAGGGAAATTAGTTACTACTGCTAATTATAACTAACTACTAATGAGGCACACAACAAAAATATACCAACCCAATTCACAAGGTAGAGTTTAAAAGATTGCAAGGACAAGATACAAGTAAGAAAATGAGATTAGACGTGTAATCAAGTGAATTTCCCCAAATAATGATCATGTATTAACTTTCACTTTGTTAATTAAATCCAAAATCAAGCATTGGCAAGAGTCCCCCAATATTATAAAACTCAATCTTTCTCAAGTAATAAGTTCTCTATCCTTGAATCTAACCTATAGATATTTCTACCATACAAATCAAACTCAAGGATACATATAAATCAAAGATCCCCAAATCTCAAGCTAAAATGTGCCAAATCCCTATCTCTAGGTGACCCAACAAGTCCATCTATAACAAATTTCTAATCTCTTAAACCTTTTCTCAAGTTCATCAAGAAAAAATAAATCTATTGAATCAATCTAAATGGGTACAAATCTCATACATCTTTTCTTAAGTTCAATATAAGAGAATCACCCAATCAATCAATTTAATCTAAGTGATATAATACTCAAATAGAATTTAATAAATTAAACAATAATCCAATACACAATCAAATTAGGGAACAACCCTTTAATTACAATTAAATCCAAGTAATATTAACATTCCCAAATCAAATATACAAAATAGAAGAAAAAGAAGACTTATAGACAAGTGCCCTTCTTTTACTTTGAATCTTCTTAGAGGTGCTCATCTTTTTCTCCAATCTTGCTTTAATCTTCTCTCCTAGCTCTTTTTAATATTTCCAAGGCATTTTCTTAGTTGTATTTTGTGTGGCTCCTTTGCAAATGACCCAGATAGAGAGTATTTATATGTTTTTGTTCTAAAAGCCCTAAAAATTGCAGAACATGGATTAATCTACGATGTTATACGGCACCATAGAAGGTGTCTGGCATATTACCGTGCAAGATTTTCCTTTACTTGATTTGGCTTTAAATGATGTCGTGACACTTGAATTTTTTTGTGTGCTAGAATCATGCATGACAACATCATAGTTGTGGAGCACAAGACTGTCAACTCCCATAATGTTTGCTATTTTTGAACTTCTGATGATGCATGATGCAAGAAAGACAATTGGCACAACATCATGGACTTCCAGTATCATGACTTCTGAAGCTTAAATACTTCACGGCGACGTGTAGCTTCAGTTACTCTCTTTTTCTCCTTGATTTTACTTTTAATTTCCAATTATTGCAACCTACATCAAATAAGGAAAAATAGAGGAAAAGTAGCAATCTATATCAAAATTTCAAGACTTTTAAGTACAAATGATATATAAAATATGCATATAAGGAATAATTATTAGTAGTTAACATTTTGAGTAAGAAGAAAAAGTTAGTAGAAATTCAAAGGAAGTAGAAATTCTACATCCTAAATATGTAGTATGCGGGCAATAAGGTATCGATCCATGAGGAACAAAATAATTGTACTCTATAAGAAAATTACTCCTTTCTTCTTATGAAAACTCTTATTATTAATCAATCTCATTAATTCTTATGATGTTTTATATATAGGAACAGGGGGGAAATAATTTGGAAACTAACTAATCATACTCTGAAAGGAATTAGGAAACAAAGAAATAAATTAGGAAACAAGAATGTAAGTTCAAGACTAATTAGGAAACTACCAAGTCCTTAGGCAAAAAATCTTGGAATTAATTTTGGAAACTTATTATAGAAAAGTGATTATTTTGAGTAATTAGTTTTAGAACTAATTCTCAATGCTATGAATTCCTATCCTTGCCAAATTGGATTAATCTTTACTTAATGCCTATAATCAATCCCTAATATGTCCTTAATATGTTCCAACTTCATTAATTAATTGCTCAACACCTCTTAGATTAATCAGTGTCTTATATTAAAAACAAAATCGATAAACATCTCAAGAAATCACCAGTATCAAATTACACATAACCTTTAACTACAATCATGCATAACTTGGATCATACAATTCGCTAATAACCTATTCAAGCCATTAGCTACAACTCAATTAAGATTAATATATGCTTCTTAGAAAATTAATAAGAAAATCAATTATCTTAGCTATTGAATTATACCCTCTCAACTGCGTAGGATCCAAATATAAGGAAAATCATCACAATTGATAAGAAAATTTTCAAAATTGCACAAATACTCAAAAGAAAATCTTAAGAACGTTAAAGATGAAATATTTGTTTAACAATTTTAAAATATCAAAATCAATACTCAAATTAAGAACTAAGAATAATATAGAATCTTATTGTCTTGAACATAATAGGAAAAAATACAAAATACTCGAATATAAGAATGAAACAAGAAAGTTTGAAAAACTAAACATAGTTTACCTACAATCTCAAGTTCTTCTTGTTTTCAGACTCTTTTTCTTCCTTAAAGCCTTCCTTTGATGCCTTTTTTTTTTTTTTTTTCAAATTTCTAAAAGAAATTTAGAAATTTGTTGAATTGTCTTGGATATTGAAGAATTGTCATCGTAGGGTCCTTTATATAGCCTGTAAACTAACCTAAAGTTGATTTAGGACTTTGTACCACTTCAAAATTGCTTTTCTAAAGTTTTTAGAAAATGGCACGGGCACCAACACAACTAAGCCCTTGATCGTGCATCTAGCAAAGCTAGTTTGCTCACAACTGGCACGGCATATAGTATGACCACACTACAAGATATGCATAACTTCTGAGAAGAGTGATTTTGCTCTATGTGATATGATTTGTTGCAAGACCGTTCCACAAGTTGTGCATAACTAGTAGGGTCATACTATAATCCATGCATAATTGGTATAGCCTACTGCAAGTTATGCATACTCTAAACATTTCCAAAAAGCTCCTAATCGAGTTCCAACTATTTACAAATTGTTTGGTAATCCTCTTTGTTGCAAAATTCATCGTTTAAGACCTTGTTTTACTCTTTTTTCACCAAGATTTTTTTAAATCAAATCCCTCACTATAGGTGGTATTTTTTTGTTATTTTATTAAAGGAATATATATAAACAAATACAAAAGAAAGGCACTAGTTAAAGACTAGGCCTAGTTACAATTTGTGATGATTTTGTATAACAGGAACAACATGTGCATTTAAGGAGCATAACAATTGAACATACATAAGCAATTTAGAATTTTTTCTAAAAACGACCGGGCGTTGTTAAGAAGAAGCTTCTTTTGCAAGGGCATTTGCAACCTAATTTCCTTGACGATCAATGTGTTCAAAAACTACCTGATTAAATAAAAGAGCAGAAAATGAATCCTTTGAAGATCCTAATAGCCTAACCAAGAGAGATTATGTGAATTGAGCATCAGATCAACTAGGAGCAGTTAGATTGGACAACTATATACCTAATGCCAATAGATAGACAACGTTGAAGACCCAACAGAATAGCTCTTAATTTTACCAAATAAGAGTCACAAATAGTGGAAGAAGTATGAGCATAAGCATAAAAAAATATTCCATCTCTTCTTCTAACCACGCGTTCAAGACCAGAACACACCCACGCCTAACACTTCCATCAATATTTAACACAAACATATGGTTGTTGACACTAAATGACAGTAGTTAGTGTAGATTTAGATAATTTTGGGTTCCTATGTAAATTCTGAGAGTAGGCATTCATAAAATCCATGTGCATTGCCAAGATAGAATGAATCGAACAAAGTCGAAGGTGTCGAAGCTGCAGTCTGATTACACGACCCATAATTTTGGGGGCCTATGAGGGTGCCAAAAATGTAATCTAATTACACAACCCATATGAAAGGGAATAAGATGAAAAATATTTAGCCTTGATACAACTAAACCACAAATAAATCCGATTTCTAAATTTCCGCCATAGTTCCATAATATAAGTTGCATTAAGATCAACAAAGGACCTTAGGTTCAAGTAATTTTCAACCTAAGGAAAACATAACAAATCCCATCTTTTCCAATGCCTCCTCGATCCAACAGATACATTACCAGAAAGAAAATTCCCATATAATCATTCTAAGGAACGGAATAGAGGTTCGGGGGGATCAATAAAATGCAACATATAAAGAAGTATAGAAGATAACACTTGGCTAATTAAATGCAAATACCCCACTTCAGTAAAGTGTTTAAACTTCCATCCTTGCATGCTCTTGTATACTTTATCGACCAAGGGTTGAAAATAAATAGCTTTACGTCTACCCTTGAAGAGGGGGCAACCTAGATAAGTTAAAGCTAAACTCTTACAAGAAAACCCTAGAAGGTGATGCACAATCACTTGCCTATTATTAATTGCCTTAGAAGGGAAAATGAAAGAGCTTTTAGCATAATTAAGCAATTGACCAGAAGCAAGTTGAAAATCATCAAAGAGCTTCTTCAATGCGATTAATGACCTATATGATACTGTTGCAGAAATAATAGTATCTTCAGCGAAACTAAGGAGAGTAATCAAAGGGCACTTTTTGGGAACACAAAAAGGAGTGGGATCGATAATAAAGCATTGAGACTCCTTCCCAAGAGTTCTTAAGCTAGTACAAAGACCAATGCAGATAATAGGTCATCTTTCCTAACTTCTCTAGAAGACTTGAAATATCTAGATGCCTCACCATTAACAAGTACTAAAAACTAATAATTATTTTCACAATTGCAAACAAGAGTCTGGATATGGGCCTTACAAAGCAATGTAGAACTTGAGCAAAGAGTCCCAACAAACACGATTGAAGGCCATAGCTATGTCTGATTTGAATACTACATTCCTTCCTATAACCGTCCTATCTAAAGAATAAATGAGCTTATTGGCTAACAAAATATTATCAAAAATACTTCTTCCCTTAATAAAGCCTGCCTAATTTAGTGAAGTAATTCAAGGTAAAGACATAGCTAAATGATTAGAAAGCACCTTGGTCACTATTTTATTGCAATAGTTGCATAGAATAATGGGCCAAAATTCTGCAAAAGTCATAGGAGATTCATTCTTAGGAATTAGGACTATGAGCGTGCTAGTAAAAATTTTAGGGAATGGAAGACTAACAAAAATAATCTTGGACTTCCTGAAGAACATCTAAAGTAATTATGTCCTAACACGAAGTATAAAAGACTTTGGAGAATCCATCTAGCCCAAGTGTTGAATCTACCCCAAGCGAGAAAATAGCTTCCTTAACTTCATCCATAGATGGCAAAGAAGATAAAAATTGATTATTCTCTTGAGTAATCAAAGATAGAATATTGGAATAAAGATAGGAAAATAGGTTAACATCATCTTTTTGGGACAATGTTTGAGAAAAAATCAACAACTACAATTTTAATATAATTCGGATTAGAAACTATGTTACCATCCCTATCTTGAATAGAAGAAATTAGAAGCTATTTTCTACAAGATCTGCAGTAAGAATAGAAGAATACAGTTCCTACATCCCTCTCCTTAATCCACTTAATACGACATTTCTTATGTTAAAAGATCTCTTCATTTTTAAGATGAAAAACTAGCTTAGACATGGCCACTTACCAAGCACAACGGTCTGTTGGAAGACCTATAGTATCAAAGTGAACCTGAGTAGCTAGAACTTCATCTTCAAGTATTATGATATTGTTAAACATGTCAAAGAAATCAAGATTCCAAGCCTTCAAAACTGCTTTTATAGATTTCAACTTCCCCGTTAAAATGTCCCTACCATTTCCAAAGAATAAAGCATTCCATGCAAATTCCACAGCATAATTAAAACCTTGATGGCAGATCCACATACGTTAAAATTTAAAAGACTAAGGAACAGATAGTGGGGGAAGTATTTGTATAGAAATAACTAAAGTGAGTGGTCTGAACCTCCCTATACAAATAAGAAACATAAGTAGAATGAAACAAATCCTCCCATTCCTTATTTATCAAAATCCAATCAAGTCTCTCCTAGCAAGGTCTAACCCCATAACAGTGTCAATTAAATTTACTTCCAAAGAAGGAAGCTTGCTTTAAGGCTACAATATTGATGAATGTGGCAAAATCTTCTATAGCATGAATATTAGGCATAGCACATCTAACATATTTGGAAATCTTCAAAATAATATTGAAGTCCCCACCAAATAGCCATGGATTATGCATGTCAAAAGTAATATAAACAAGAGGAGACTATAAAGATAGCTTACCAGCCCTAGTGCAACAAGCATAAATAATAATACAAAAAACATCTTCACTATTTGACATAACACATTTAGCATACAAGAATTGGTCATTACATTCCAAGACAGATAAATCCATGAAATCCCTCAAAATAACCAAACTTTCCCGTTAACATTGGAACAAAAGTAAGAAAAACGTAATTGATAGGCATAGGAAACAATCTAATCAGCCGATGCTAAAGGCTCAAGAATAATAAAAACATTTAATGAATGAAGCCTAATTAACTTTATCAAACTCCTAAATGAATAAGCTGAGACAATGCCTATAATATTCCACATTAATATATTTATTTCAAACCTGGAAGAAGGATGAGCTACAAGAAGTTTTCACTTTTCTAGAAAGAAAAAGCTTCAGAGGTTCTGAAAATTTCACATTTTTATGGCGGTTTTGTTGACCCGATTTTCCTTTTTTATGAGTAGCAGTCAGCAAGTTCTGAAAATCCTCTGATAAGGAGTCTAGAATATCAAAATCTAAGTCATAGGCTCTTTGCATCTTAGCAACATGAAATTGCTATTGTGAACTTGGGTGAATGGAAAGAGCTCGGGAAGGACAATTTGGATAGAAGAAAAAGCATGCGAGGGGATATTCCAATCAGCAAGAGGAACAATCTACAATAAGGATGGTTCTACAACATCAACTGAAGCCTGAGAAGCACTAATATTGCGAGGTTAAATAGTTAGAGAAGTTTGTGTAGATGCTGAGCAAAGAGGGAATTCAAAACCTATACCTTGATCAACTATCAAAGGCTTGGAGACAGTACATAAATCTAACACCCAATCCCCTAAAGAGACAATTCTATGCATCGAGGGAAATAACGCGGTAAGACCATTAGGTATATGAGTCGAATTATGTAACTGTGTAGAAGGTTGCTTAGTGTCAGAAATCGACAAAAAATGAATAGAAACCATCCAATATCACACAAAAAATTGTTAGGGATAGGCCCCAAGAAAAAACCAAAAACTCCAATAGTAAAATCATACAAGACGATAACAAAGAAATAATAACGAAAAATAATGCGGAGAAAAATAAATAACAAGAAAGGAAATAAAAGAGAGAGATACAAGAACTTACGTATTTTGGTCAAATGACCTACATCTATAGGCAGAGGCGGAACAAAATTTTACTATGAAAAAGATAATTTTACAAGGCTTTAGGAAAGTGTTCCTAAGTCACTAAATACCACTAATACAGAACAAATGAGTCACAAAGAATAAATGCCTTAAAGGCTACAAAGCTCACTTGTGTTGGTGTTGTGTTGTTCAAAGAACTAAACTAAGCCTTTATTTAAAAGGTTATATGGTAGTGAATATATTGTGATGTTTCTATGTGGGATTTCCTAACATAACAAAGAACTAATGGTGGTGAAAAAATATTTGGTTTCCTGATGTGGGATGCAAGGCACCCCAACAAATCTCCACATTGACTTCCATGCCAAACTTAAACATAGCAGTTTTGCTCCACCTTCTCCACAAAAGTCTAAAGACCACAAATTACGAACAGTGAATGCTGATCAAGTTCAGACTTTGCATGAACGGCTTACGAACTCCAACTGTTTCTTTTTCTACAGCTAACAGTGCATATGCCACTAAATTTGCATATCTTTTATGTGCTCGAATCTCTCTTCTTGGTCTATTCTTGGCTATGGAATATTCGTCTTCTTCTCGAACTTTTTCTTCAAAAACCACAACTTGATCAGAGGCAATAGGTACTGCTACTGAACTTTGCTAAATAAAAGAAGTTAATTTAGAAGGACAGAACTGCTAATTTCAAGCTCCACTTGCTCCTGCATACCATCTTCATTTGTACAAGAAGAACTTGAAGACTTCCTTTTGGAATTTAACATAGATAATTCATCAAATGTAACATCTCTGCTAATTACAAATTTTGGTGATTTGAGATCCAGACACCACAATCTGTATCCTTTCACCCTAGAAGCATACTCATGGAAAATACATTTCTTAGCTCTAGGCTCTAATTTCCCATCATTTACATGCATGTATACCAGACACCCGAAAACTTTCAAATCAGAGTAATTAGCAGGCGTATCGGACCAAGCTTCCTCAGGAGTTTTGAAATCAAGAGCTACAGAAGGAGCATGGTCGACAATGTAACATGTTGTAGAAACTACCTCTGCCCAGAAATCCTTTGTCAACCCTGCATTTGAAATCATATAATGTGCTCTTTCCAAAAGAGCTCTATTCATACATTCTGCAACACCGTTTTGTTGAGGCATCATTCTTATAGTACAGTACCAAACAATTCCTTCATTTTTACAAAATTCATCAAAAATT
Source organism: Voacanga thouarsii (assembly GCA_026120185.1). NCBI lineage: Eukaryota > Viridiplantae > Streptophyta > Magnoliopsida > Gentianales > Apocynaceae > Voacanga > Voacanga thouarsii. The sequence continues at coordinate 632,034 of JANUWF010001095.1, read as the reverse complement.
TTCATAGAATTCCATGTCATTATCTGTCCATAGCCGCTTAATTTGTTTACTTGTCTATTTCTCAATCAAAACTTTCCACTGCTTGAAAGTTAGGTAAACATCACTTTTGTTTTTCAAAAAATAGACTCAAACTTTCCTTGAATAACCATCAATAAAAGTCAACAAATACCTGGCACCACCCTTAGATAAGACACAAGATAGACCCCAAAGATCTAAATAAATATAATCCAAGATACCTTTAGTCTAGTGAATTGCTGGTGAGTTGAAACTGACCCCTTTTCGCTTCCTAAAAATACAGTGTTCACAGAAGTCCAATGCACCTATGTTTTGTCCATGCAAAAGGCCTTTCTTGCTCAACATGCGCAGACCTTTCTCACTCATGTGCCTCAAATGCATATGCTATAATTTGGTGATGTCAGAATCAGACAAAGCAGATGTAGAAGCTACAACATAACCTATGACAGTAGTTCCATGCAAAGTATACAAACTACCAGATTTGAAACCTTTCATAGCAACAAGAGCACCTTTACAAACTTTCATAACTCTATCTTCACCTGCATATTTACACCCAAGAGTTTCAAGGATGCCGAAAGAGATAAGATTCTTTTTCAAATCAAGAACATGTCTAACACAGTGAGAGTTCTCACAATACCATCATGCATTTTAATTCGAACTTTACCTTTACCCACAACATTACAAATGATATTATTATCCATTAAAACAACTCCACCGTTATAAGATTTATAAGCGGAAAACAAATCCATATTGGGACACATATGATAAGAACAACCCGAATCTAAAATTCATTCATTTTCAGACTTTGTCCTACTATCAATCACAAAGAAAATATTTCCTTCACTCTCATCTGCTACAACACTAACTTCAATAGCATTAGTAGATTTTTCTTTATACTTATCCTTATTTTTCAATTTAAAGCATTCAGACTTAATGTGCCATTTTTTATGACAATAATTGCAAACCAAATTTATATATATGGATTTTGATTTACTACTAGCACAAATTCTATTTTCAGATCTACCACTGACTACTAAACCTTTAGCCTGATTTCCACTAGTCTCCCCAATTAAATCTCTGTCAATCCATTCATTTGATTTTAATGCAGATTTAATTTTCTAATATAAGATAGTTTCTTTTCCATACATCATAGTATCTCAAAAATACTTAAAGGATTGGGGGAGAGAACACAACAATAAAATGGCCTGATTCTCATAATCTATTTTCATATCAATATTACTCAAATACATAATGAGAGAATCAAATGTATCAAGATGTGAAGTAATAGATATATACCTTCAGTCATTTGAAGTGTAAACAATGTTTGTTTCAGGTAGAGCCGATTCTCCACTGTCTTCTTCATATACAAAGCCTTTAGCTTTTCCCACATTGCTTTGGTAGAAGTCTCAGCAGCATCTTCTCTTAAAACCTTATTAGAGAGATTTAGAATGATACCTGATCTCGCCCTTTTATCCAGGTGTTCAAATGCCGCTGTTGTCATCTCTACTGGCTTCTCCTCTATTCTTTCCAAGGCTAAGTTAACCCCATCTTGAATTAAGATAGCCTCCATTTTGAGTTCCCACATGCTGAATTTGACACTCCGATTGAATTTCTCTACCTTAGTCTTTATTGTCGTCATTGCTATAAAGTTAAGAGCTAGTAGCTCTGATACTAGTTTGTTAGGGATAGTGTTGGGTATCTCATGTGTATCATATATGGCGTAGCGGAAAAATAAAAATAAGATACCATCCAGGATCCGCATATGTGTGAAAAACAAGATATATATATATATAAAACAAAGAAACAAAGAAAACAATTTTTACCTTTCTTTGTTTGTGTGGAAAATAAAATTTTCCTTCTTCGAGTAAGATAGTTGTGGCGCGATAAAGCAATCCTCTTGAAGAATCACCAAAAGAGTTGTATGTCCAACCAATATAATCACAGTGTGTGATTATCTCTAACAGAAATCCACACAGAGGATCTCACACAAGCACCAAGATTTATTGTGCTAGCAGAAAACAACAATGGTGGCTGGGGTTTAGCTTCCTTGTTCTTCTTGATTAGCAAAATCAGAGAAAGAAAAAGAAGAAGAGTCTTGGATTCCTTCTTGGAAGAAGCCACATAAGAAAGAGAGATGTACAATAGAACATGAAGATCATATCTCTATTATTCTCTTGAGAAGATGGCCCCACACACTGTGAAACCCCACCTAAAGCCAACCCTAGAGTAAGGGGGTCGGGAATGCATATCATATTATTTTGCATGAATATATATGTTTTTGAATGATTTTATGTGCTTTAGAATTGTGGATTATAGGTTTAAATGCTCAGTTATACTTATTGAGTAGGAGGGGTAAAATGGTAATTTTGCTTGAAGTCAGAATAGGAAGATAGCTTGAGGAGTAGATAAGAAAAATGTGTGGGTGAGAAAATAAGAACAAGAGTTGTTGTGGTTTAATGGTTAGAGCGTGGTGAATTAATTTCTAAGGTCATGTGTTCAAATCCCATCATTCAAGCTTTTATCATGATTATCTTAATTAAGTTTGAATTTTTGTTTTCTTGCATTCCATGAAAATAGGAATGATTGTCTTAAGGGAGACATGAAGAGAATGTCCTATCCTTATCCTCATGTCCTAAAAGAATTCTAGAAGAATTCTTGTCCAACTTATTACCTCTAGCTTTGTCCTAGCATTTTCATAATTTAAATAAACTAAAATCTATTAAATCTTTTTCTTTGAATTCCAAAAAAATTCTGTGATAATTTCTTCCCCTTGAATTTTGAGAATCAGCTTCGGGGAAGGGAGGTTGACCGAAAAATAGGAGGGGAAATAGGAAGGGTTCCAAGAGAAAATCAATCACCATGGAAGGACCTTCAAATCTATCTTCAAGATGTTCATGCTTTAGTGGTAGGAAATCTGGAAATTTTCCAGATTTGTTGCAGCCCTTCTCTTCGAAAATTCAGGCCATAAACCCAACCATTTGCTGCCAAGAAAATGGTCATTTCAAGTGGCTTGGAAGCTGGAAAAATTGTGCAATTTTCGGACTGCACAAAACAGCACCAAACCAGAAAATTTTCTGGGCAATTCGCAGCTCTTCATCAAGGAAATGAAGCTGTTTTTAGTTCATCTTCAAGCCAGCAAACTTCTCTGCATTAGTCCAGGAATGAGGCTGAAAAACCACCCTTGGAAGACCCTCAAACAACCCTGAAGAACGTCTGAAAAACTGAGCTAAGAAGGTGCGAAAATCCTGTACCAAAATTCTGCAAATTTTCGGAAAAGCCATGAACACTTGAGAGCAGAATTTTTCCAGCCTTGTTCCTTTCTAGCCTAGGACCGAAAGTCACCTTCAATCTCTGTAGAATTGAGCCTTGCTCAGCCATACTCTGAACACCATTAAACCCACACTTACCTTGAAGCATAAGGACTCCATGGCTGCACCACAAAACACTCCTAAGATCACTCCATTCAAACTCCATTTGAACTTCAAATAATTCCAGCATTTCACTCCCATAAATCACTCTTGCATTAAGCTGAAATAACCAGAATTTTCCCTGCCTTTAAGGACTGAATTTCGGCCAGCCTTGAGCAACAATAACCCTCAACCATTTTAGCAAAACATGCTTGTTCCAGCCGACACCATTAAAGCTCCTAGACACCTCTCTTGATCAAACACCATAGCTGATCTTTTACCTTAAACATCTCCACCATTTCCTCCATTTAAATTTCAAATAAAATATGATTTCTTTCTCTCACAAAGCTGAAAACCGAAACCCTCAATCACACCCTACCATTTGGCCAGCCTTCTAGCAGAAATCGTGCAGCACTTCTTCTAGTTTCTCTCCATTTTCACTTAAAACACCAAGAACATAAAGAACACACACTAAACTTCTTCAAGCCTAAACCAACTCCAAACACCACCAATCACTCTCAAATGCTCCCAATAATCTCTACTTAATCCCTAGACTTCATTTATGCCATTTATAACACAAAATCTCGCAAGCAAAAATTTTCAACCGGATCAAAAAATCAGTTTTGCTTGAAGACCTCAAGAACATCAATAAGGTAAAACAAGAACGACCTTCTTGTTCATCTTCTTCCATTCAATTCTTAATTCACCTATCTAATGCTCTCTCTCTCTCTCTCTCTCTCTCTCTCTCTCTCTCTCTCTCTCTCTCTTCTAACCAAAATGGTTGATCAAACATCAACCATGATCGTTTGTTTCGTTGGACCATTCAAGTCATTCTATCGCGCGTGGACCTTCTTTTGTCTTCATCAAAGGGCTCGACAATCAAGTATTCATTCTTAAATTTCTCTTATTAAATTCTAAAATCATGTCTCCTAGTTGATGATAGAGAAATGGATTATGATTGGGAGATTGAATATATGCATGTGGATTAGTGGATGAAGTTATGACATGATGATGGTTGTATTTGACTAGGATGTATGTGTTTCCTTTCGAATCAATATATGTTCTTCATGTTTGATGAATTTAATGGATGTTGAAGCATGATTAGATATTATGACATCAAAGGTGATTAGGCTTTTATGATTTTATTTTCCCATGGAAATCATGATTGATGATTATGCTTAGTAGGATTTTGGCCATGTGATAGTATGAGATAGTTCAAGTGTTGGTGCATGAATGGATTAATTTCTTGTTTGATGATGGAGAATGGGATCATGAATCTTTTTTAGCAATAGGAAGACCATGATGTAAGATTATTTTCTTGTAAATTCTAAGCTATATTCATTAGCAAATTTTATTACATAAATTAAAATTTCTACTATATTTTTCTTCAAAAAAATTCGAAACACTAGGGGATTTGTAGTAGAATATTCACTATTAATATTTTTATTAAACGAAAATTTAAAATATTCTATTAATAAATTTTAATTATTATTATTAATTATTTATTATCTCTTCGAAATTAATTAAAAATTATTATTTATTTATAATAAAGCTATTTTTTTTAAATTACCTTTTCTTAATATCAAATAAGACTTAATAATATTTAAAATTCAAACATTGGTTTATTTATTAATAATAACACTCAAGAATTATTATTTGAGTCTATAATTTATTAACAATTATTTTAGAACCCCTAGTTATTTCAATCTATCAAACTAGACTTATTTTATAAAATTCTTCAGCATCTAGCCTTAAAGGTTAGGACATTAAGGTCATGGTTAGATATGGTTGTCACTAGATGAGCTAAGACTTATTTACGTAAGGCAGGTATAGCTTGAATGTGACCTTATGCTTTGTGTTTACCCCAGGTAGGGGTTAGGTCAGCCTTGGAAGACTTTTGAGTAGAGCAAGCAAAGAAGCAGGTAAGCTCGTGCATGGAGTTTTGTGAAGATCACAAGTTATTGTGGCAAGCAAATGCAATGTATATGGACATTTATTTGTAAAGGCGATTAAGGACTATTTTCTTTTCCCTTTTTATTTCAGTCAAGTAAATCCTTTGGAAATTGAACAAACAGTTTTACACAAATCTAAACTTTTTCTAATATCCAACTTGACTAGACTTTTGGAAACCCTTAATTGCTATTTCCAAATAAAGCAAAGTTTGATCAATTTTCTTCCAAGTGGAACAATCAACGTTGAGTACTCAATAAGGGTAGACTACCAGGACTAGTCTTTGAAGGGTTAGGGTAAGTCTCTCAGTAGGTGGCCACCTCTAAGGGGTGAGTCCTTCCTGGATAGGACGCCAGTCCGGTAGGTCATGCCGGTCCGAGCTAGCAAGTTTCAGTCATGTGGACTGTGTATTTTCGGAATGGACAACCGGTAAGTTTGGATGTAGAGATGGAGGAGTATCTCACCCGGTAGGCCGTACACCTACCTTTTGTCAGCATTGCACAAAGTGTGGCATTCTGACTGTTATTAGTCATGGGGCCCAACGTGTGGTAACCCATGGCTACCCATTTGAGTGGTTGTATTTATTGTGCACATGTTTGATTTGAAAAGTGAAACACCACTCTTTATTTTCAACCCTTATTTATTGCTTGCCAGCACTTTTCCTTATGAAACTTTTACAACTTGCATACATGAATTATTTTACCTGAAACACTTAAAGCACACACGGGTTTACTGAGATTCTTATCTCACCACCTTTTATGCCATATTTTCAGGAAGATCCTGCTGTGGAGATCATTAGCTAGAATGTTGCCTAGCTTGAAACTCTTGATATTTAATTTAAGTATTGTTTGAGAGATTGTTGCAAACAATTTATCTTGGATTTGTGTCAGTATTTATCTTTTGGGTTGTAATAAATTTAATTTTAAAGTCTTTTGTTTTATTTTATTTTCACGTAACCTAGTTATAAAGACCTCTTGTCCTCTGGACGGGGCGACATCCCCGGCCCTGATGGGCCTAGGTAGTGGGGTGTTACAAGTGGTATCAGAGACTAGGTTTATGCAAGTATTGATAGTATATATCTTGATTTATTAAGTTCAAATCTTTTGTCTGACCTTCTTGTTTGTGCTGTAGGATGGTTAGAATGATTAGAACAGCAAGGAAAGGACAGCAATGGCACCCTCCCATTCCTATCTACCCGGAGGACCTACCTGTGCCTCAACCAGTGCCTCAGCTAGCACCTCAGCCTGCACCACAGCCAATCATTGCCCTGGATGATAGTAGTGACAATGAGGTCCAGATCATTGAGCCACCTCCCATACCCGTGATCGACCTGGTTACAAATAGTGAAGATGAGGAGATAGACATGGAATATGTTCCCCTTCCTCCTAGTCCCATAGTTGATTTAACTGCTGACAGTGATGACCCGGGGGAGATAGATTATGAATCTCCATCTAGACCTTCCTTTGTAACCCCACCCAATTAGTTTGAGACCGGGGAAAGTTCTAGGAGAGTTGGGAAGGAGCCAATAGATGGGTTTGCCAGTGGGGCTGGGCTAGACATCACTAGGAATTCTGGGGGATGGATATATGATGCCGACATTGAAGACTCTGATGAGGATTAGGAAGGCCAAGTTCTGCTTTGTTTGAAACGTTTTATTTGCTATTTTCAATAAACTCCTAGTCTAGGAGTCTATTCACCTTTACTGCTTTATTTTAAAATTTATGCAAATAAGAGTACCTAGAGTACTCTAAGTTTTGAGAAAATTTATGTGTCATTCTTTATACAAAATTGCATCCAATTTCCTTTCGCTTTAAGTTGAATGTGAATGCATGCTCAATTTGGATATTTTCAACTTTGATGCATAAACTCATTATTTGGGGAAATGGTTTAGAATGGCACCCAGACGTCGTGCAGCCACATCCAGCAGAAGGGTTCCTGAGGCAGTGCCCGTGACACCGGAGATGGAAGCAACTCAAAGGACATCACCAAATCATGGGGATGAGAACGAAATGGGGTCGGAAATGGGATCAGAAGAACCGATTAGTGCGACTATGACGCAAGCATTCAATAAAATGACTGAGCTTCTGCAAAACTTGACTGAGCGGAGGAATCCGAAAGGGGAAGATGAGGCATTGGAGCGGTTTCTGAAATTTCAACCGCCTATCTTCTTGGGAAAGGCTGAACAAGACCAAAAAGCGGAACAATGGGTGGAACAAATGGAGGACATTTTTACCACGCTCCAATATACCGAAAGACGTATGGTGAAGTTTGCCGCATTCCGACTAAGGGGTCCAGCTCGGGCCTGGTGGCAAAGGGTTCAGGATGATTGGGAGATGATTGACCAAGACTGGACGTGGGTTAATTTTGTGGAAGCATTCCGGGCAGAATATATCCCTCAGTGGATAGTCGAGAAGCGGGAAGATAAGTTCCAGAATCTGAAGTAGGGAAGCATGACGGTAGCCCAATACGCAGCGCGGTTCACGCAGCTATCAAAGTACTGCAAGAGGCTGGTGGATACTGAACAAAACAGAACGAGGCAATTTGTTATGGGATTAAGGCAAGAGCTAAGAAGGGTGTTAGCACCCTCTCCGCCGACAACTTATTCGGGGGCTGTAGACGCAGCCACCCGTACTGAGAATGAAGACCGCAACCGATTGGCTTCCCAACCGTTCGTACCAACAAGACCGCCGCCAAGACCTTTTCAGAGGCAGCAACCTAACAAGCGTTCTGCCAACCAGCAATGGCAGAATCGGGGAAAGCAAGCTCGAACAACGCCAGTTGGTCCAGTGCAGAATCTTCCTTTATGCCGGCATTGTGGAAAAAGGGACCACATTGAGAAGAATTGTTGGTCGAAAGGAGGAGAGCGGAAGTGCTACCATTGCGGAGATCCGAGCCATCTACGGAACGCCTGCCCTAAGCTTCTCCGGATTGGATCGAGAAACCCAGCTCAGAACCCAGGGCCGAATCGAGCCAATACCTCGGGAGCTTCCGGGAGTGGAACGCAGAAGCCGCAAATGAAAGCAAAAGTTTTTGCTCTCAATCGGGAGGAGGTTGGAGCAGATGCAGCGGTAGTGGAAGGTAAGCTTGCTATCCAAGGTTGTTCTGTTAATGCATTGATAGACCCTGGATCTACCAATTCCTATTTAAATAAGAATTGTGCATATCAATTGGGTTGGGATGGAGTAGAACTACCTTTTACCTTGTTAGTAAGTACACCTTTGGGGAAAATGGTGCAAGCAGATTGGTATGTGCAGAATTGTAAAATTGAAGTAGGAAGAGAAAGGTTGGAGGGAGATTTAATAGTCTTAGCTATTGATGATTATGATTTAATATTGGGGATGGATTGGTTAGCAAAGCATGGTGCTAGAGTAGATTGTAAGAATAAGTCGGTTCAGTTCATTAGACCAGGGTGTGATGTGTTGGAGTTCAATGGTGGGAAAGTAAAAGAATTGAAGTTTTTGATAGCCGGGGCTAAAGCCCGGAAGTTGTTGAGGCAAGGATGCCAAGGATATTTGGCTTATGTGATAAACAAGCCGAAGGACCAGTGCACTCTGGAGGATACTGAGGTGGTGAAGGATTTTCCTGACGTGTTCCCGGCGGAACTCACTTCTCTACCTCCCAATCGAGAAGTTAAGTTCACTATTGATCTAGTCCTCGGAGCTGAACCGGTGTCTCGAACTCCTTATTGAATGGCACCGGCAGAGCTGAAAAAATTGAAGGAGCAACTAGAAGAATTGGTGAGGCAAGGTTATATCAAACCTAGCACGTCACCCTGGGGAGCACCTGTGTTATTTGTGAAGAAAAAGGACGGGACTCTAAGGTTGTGTATTGACTACCGGGGCTTGAACAACCTGACTATCAAGAATAAATATCATCTGCCGTTAATTGACGAGTTGTTCGACCAGTTGCAAGGATCCAGTTGTTACTCTAAACTGGATTTGAGGCAAGGCTACTATCAAGTGAGGATAAAAGAAGAAGATATTCCTAAGACGGCTTTCAATACAAGATATGGTCATCACGAGTTTGTGGTGATGCCTTTCGGGGTAACCAATGCACCCGCGGTATTTATGGATCTAATGCATCTAGTGTTCCAGCCTTACTTGGACAAGTTCGTGGTGGTCTTTATCGACGACATACTTATATACTCCAAGAGCCCAGAGGACCATGCAGAACATTTGAAGTTGGTACTAGAAAAGCTAAGGGAGCACAAGCTTTACGCCAAGTTTAGCAAGTGCGAGTTTTGGTTGGATAGTGTGGCGTTTCTTGGTCACGTGGTGACTAAGGAGGGAATCAAAGTAGACCCAGTGAAGGTTGAAGCCGTATCAGACTGGAAGCAACCAGAGAACATCACCGAGATTCGAAGCTTCTTGGGATTGGCTGGCTATTACCGGAGGTTTATTAAGAGATTTTCAACACTAGCATCTCCTATGACCCGGCTGCTGAGAAAGGACGTTCCCTTTGTATGGAATGAAAAATGCGAAAAGAGTTTCCAAGAATGGAAGCGGAGGTTAATGACAGCGCCTGTGTTGAGTCTGCCGGAGGCAGATAAACCTTACGCCCTACATACTGATGCCTCAAAGGAAGGCTAAGGAGCAGTTTTGATGCAAGTTAGGAAGGTGATCGCCTATGCTTCCCGAAAACTGAAGCCGCACGAAGTCAATTATCCCACACATGATCTAGAGCTGGCTGCCATTGTGTTCGCATTAAAGAAATGACGACACTATTTGTATAGGGCGGAATATGAGGTGTTCACTGATCACAAAAGCCTGAAGTACATCTTCACCCAGAAGGACTTGAATTTGAGGCAGCGAAGATGGATGGAATTTCTGGAGGAATAACGGTGTCCTATCAACTACCACCCCGGGAAAGCCAACGTCGTTGCTGATGCCCTGAGCTGGAAAGTCAGAATGGCCAGGCTAAGAGTACAAGAGGTTAAAATGGTTCAGGATGTGTTGGATAGAAGAGCAGAAGTGCAAGAAGAGAGGATCACTATTAGCAACCTGAAGTTGACACCAGATCTAAGGCGGGAAATTGTTGAAGCCCAGCAAAGTAATGCGGAATTTCAGCTTTTCAAGGATAAGGAGCTTAAACGGCAAGGTAGTGAGTTTCGACAGGACGGAGCGGGAGTATTGTACTTCCGAGATCGTTTGTGTGTACCCGATGAGCACCAGTTGAGGGACAGAATTTTAGAAGAAGCGCATAAGAGCAAGTACGCCATTCATCCGGGAGAGGTCAAGATGTATCAAGATCTGAAAAAAGTTATATTGGTGGCCTGGGATGAAGCGGAATGTGGTTAAATATGTCTCAACGTGTCTAACCTGTCAGAAAGTCAAAGCGGAGCATAAGAAGGTGGCAGGATTATTACAACCGTTGCCAGTACCGGAATGGAAATGGGAAGAAGTGACCATGGACTTCGTCACCGGATTCCCTATGGCAATGAGCCAAAAGGACGCCATATGGGTAGTGGTGGATCGTCTGACCAAGTTGGCGCATTTCATACCCGTGAATGTAAGGGATTCTATGGAAAAGTTGGCTCAGACCTACGTGCGGGAAATAGTCAGATTGCACGGAGTACCTTCGAGTATTGTGTCCGACCGTGATCCGAGATTTACATCCTGATTTTGGGGCAAGTTTCAAGAATCGATGGGTTCTAGTCTGAAGTTCAGTACGTCGGCGCATCCGCAGACCGATAGACAGTCAGAAAGGGTTATTCAGATATTTGAGGATATGCTGAGAGCCTATGTATTGGATTTCGGGGATAAGTGGATTGAAAGTGTGCCGTATGCCGAGTTATCATACAACAATAGTTATCAAGCTTCGATTGGAATGGCTCCATATGAAGCTTTATATGGACGTAAGTGTCAAGTAACGCATTAATGATGTCCTGTCTCATTAATACTACGACTAGGGACTATTTAAGTACTAACACCATCCAGTGTAGTAGGAATCTCATATCATGATCTCTATCATGATTTTCTTAACACAGTGTTGTACTAGGGACTTTATCGAACAGTTATATTACTTAAAGTAAATAAAAGAAACTGTAAGATAAATAATACCTTTTATTAAAATAAAATGTGTCATATATAATATACAAGTGATTGCCTTTAGAGCACAACACTAACAAATAGACCCCAGGAACAAACAAAAACTCCAATGATAAAGTCACACAAGATAATAACAAATAAATAATAATGAAAATAATGCAAATAAAAATAAATAATAAGAAAGGAAATAAAAGAGAGACACACAAGAACTTATGTGGTTCGGTCAAATGACCTACGTCCACAGGCGGAGGTGGAACAAAACTTCACAATGAAAAAGATAATTTTACAAGGCTTTAGGAAAGTGTTCCTAAGCTACTAAACACCACTAATACAGAACAAGTGAGTCATAAAGAACAAATGCCTTTAAGGCTACACAGCTCACTTGTGTTTATGTTATGTTGTTCAAAGAACCAAACTAAATCTTTATTTATAAGGCTATATGGTAGTGAATATGTTGTGATTTTTCGATCTGGGATTTCCTAACATAACAAACAACTAATGGTTATGAAGAAATCTTTAGCTTCCTGATGTGGGATGCAAGGCACCCCAACAAGAATAAATAAAAACCAAGTAAAATAGACATAAAACTATGAATTTTTCTCGATTAACAATATATGTACCCAAAGAAGTGAACTTAAGAAAATACCATATGATTCACTCCGAAGGAAGTAAGATGCATATTAGGGACATGTAGGGTTGTCAATGGGTTGGGTACACTCGGCCTCAATGTGACCCGAAACCCATTTATTTCTGGTCTGGTATAGCTGTTTTATTACTCCAACTAAACCCATTATCCATTTAACCTATATAATTAGATTTGGGTATGGAACTATAATATTCGTACTCATTCACTTGATTACCTGATTAATTTAAATATTGTAACATAATATATATTATATATATTATATCATTTGAAAAAGGTTATGGTGTGCTACTAATTGATATCTTTTAGGATTACAAACTTGTAAACTATTTCTTAGGGGTTTGTTCTTATCTAGCAATCTCGCTGTAAAAAGCTTTACTTCTACCTGACTGATAACTATATCCTTTCCATATTTGTGGCTCTGCTTTTGTTGTTTAAACTTGTCTAGCATGCTATGAAATTTGAGTTTTTTAGACTTTTTTATGCCTTATAAAAAGTTCAGTGGCAGTATTTTCTTTTCCGTACTTGTATATGAGGTTTATAATCAATTTTTTCCTCTTTTTCCTACGACACAGGGGAGACATTTTAAATAGAAAAATTTTCAGGTCAGGTATACTCGACCAGGACTAGATACGCACATGTTAAGGTATGGTTCTCTTTATACTATACTTGTTGGGTATTCAGGTCAAGCCTTGTACCAGATTTTGCTAATTAGGTTTGGGTCTGGGTCTAGGATAGGGCGGTCTGAGCTCATCCCGACCCGTTTACAACCCTAGGGACATGGCATTAAGAAAGAAATAGCTAAATATGTGGCTAGATACCGTAGCAATTAAAAGATTAAAGCAAAACACCAGAAACTTAGAGGCCGTTTACAACAATTACTCATTCTTCTATTGAAATATTTTACCATGGATTTTGTTATAAGGTTGCCATTGATAAAAGATAAAAATGATACTATCTAGGTTCTGGTAGATAGAATAAGATTTCACATTCCATCTTGGTAAACATGAAATACCCGTTAGAAAAGTTAGCATGATTATATATTCGATAGATTGTGAGACTTTATGGGCTGCCATTATGTACAGTCTCAAATCGAGATCCTAAAGCTGCATCCTAATTTTGGCCTTAGTTCTAGGAAGCGCTAGGCACAACTTTGAGTTTTAGTACTGTTATAGTTGAATGGGTGTAATTAGAAAATGTGATTCAACTACTTCAAGGTGTTCATTAGACTTTGGAAATAAGAGGATCAAATGTATTATGTGCAGAATTCACTCATAATAATAGTAGCTTTTAGGCTATGATTGACATGGTATCATTTGATGTTTTGAATAGAAGGAAGTACCAATCTCCAATTTATTAGGAAGAAGTTAGAAGATAACAAAACTTGGAAGAAAGTAAATTATTATAAGTGGGAGAGATATGATTCCGATTCTGAGCATGTTCTAACTAAAGAATGTTTATAATTTTCTTTTGATCTCTACCATGAAGAAATGCTTATACATGTACTTGAAAGAAGCATGAAGGAATTGCAAAAAAAGAAGATTTTGCTGGTCAAAACTCTATGAGAACATCATTGTTGAACCCTCTAATTCTAAAACATTAGAAATAATATTTAAAATATTATGTGATTTGGTTATTTGTCATGAAGTTTTACAAAGAAGTGGTTTGTTTAAGAAACTACTTTAAATAAAAAAAACAAACAAACAAACAAACTTGAACAACAAACTAGACTAGCTTAGCATAAACTAAATCTTTCCTCCTATATGACTACACAATCATAAAATTTCTAGTGGTTTATAACTTGAACCTTCTAGATAAACATGTTAGGAACATTTTAGGAAAAATATTACTGAATTGAATAAATAAATTGTAACACTCCTATTATACACCTAGTAAAATAAGAATGTAGTCCTATCCTAGACAAAAGGTCTTTCTAATACACAACAAATCTAACTAATTGTATCAAATAGATAAAAGTAATAGCGATAGAATTTCACCATTCCAACTAATGTATATCAACTAGTCATACTTACTAGTACAAAAGAGTGAATCTAATACATAACATATACAATTTTGGAAAATAAAAGGCAGTAATAATGTAACATATCTAGATAGAATATTTATATTGGAGTTATACAAATAGAAGAAAAAAGGTCATCTAAGATAATAACCTAGAAAACCTACAAGGAACCCTAAAATTTTGAAAACATGCTAAAATAGTACGTGACATAATTTTAGTGAGTCTCATATATGCAAGTGAACACTACAAGAGTTTTTGTAATGCACTAGGTTTATTAAAATCATCATATGAAACAGTTATAACATATACTTTATTTCTGCTCTAGACTCCCCTTCATACCTTTAATATGAAATAGTTATACAATTTCTTGTGGTTGTAATGCTTTCACTTTCTAAGCCATTTCACTTTACTCTCATTAGACAATTGGCATAGGGTAGGCCAACACTTGCAACCATTCATAAATAGTTCAATAAATTTGAATTAAAAGGTGATGTTTCCATTGCTCTTTTAGATTCTAAGCATGTTTTGATAGGGCCTTCTCTAGAAGAGGATTTTATATGTCTCTAGCTTAAAAACTGATGATTTATATTTGGTTTTCCATTGAGAGTTTTAAAGTGGACAATCAATTTTAGAGCATTTGAAGACCCATCTGTAGTTCTACTATAGATTTCTTATAAATTTACCTGTGCTCTTTTTCTTTGTATCTACTATGTTTGCTATTACTTCAGTGATAGAATATCTATAAAGATTGACAAAGCCATGACCAATCTATCTCATCCTCGAGTGTTGCATAGATTTATGTAGAAATCGATATCCTCAAGCCTTTGACTAAAAGAATTTGAATTTGAATGGAATCTGATGGGCTTTTTTATTTTTAGCTAATTCAATATGATGATATTTAGAGTTTTGTTTCGATTATCGTCGTATAGGGCATGATAAAAAAAGTTGTAGCTTGTTTGGAATTCTTAGTGATAAGGACAACCCTCTAGCTTCAATAGCTAGACCTTTACATAAGTCATGTTATAGAAAATCTTCTAACCTTACTAAGAGAAAGACACTAAAGAAGCAGGACTTTAAGATTGCTAAACATAATCAGCAGTAGGATTCTGGGATTTCAAATGTAGTAGCGATCAACAATGGGATTCCACTCCTAATAAAGTGCAATCCTTTGGGACCACAAAGATCGATCACAAATAGTAGCCTTTCTCCCTTCAACATGGAAGTCCCCTACCACCAAGGCTCTCTTATGTAGATGTGGTTTTATCTAGTCCGGGTAGTGCTGCTGGTATTGCTGTGAATAAGACTACAGGTGTAGAATTGCTTAGGGTTTCTAATTAAAGTCATGGACTTCGAGGTACTTCAGCCTCAGGCCCACAGGTTGAGGTCCCTATTCTTGATGCTACAAAGAGGATCTTTAGTGTTGTTTACTTAGAGAAGGCAATTAGGATTACTTTTGCTGATTGTAGGGGAATCCCACATATTCTAGCAAACTCTAGCTTATCAGGGACTTGACCTAGAGATATATAGATAGCCACTAAAAACTGTTGTTGGTCTTTTTGCTCTAAGTTATTAGGCTGGCGATATAGCCAGAGCAATATCCCTCCTGCTAGCACAATTTTCATGTTATAGATAAATTTACCCTTCTTTGGTCAATTCTAAATATTCTCTAAATCTCTATCTTCTTTAAATTTATCCCTCCTCTCTCTTTCCTATTCCTACTCCTACATAATATTTTCTTCTCTCTCCTCTATTACCTATTTCTTGTTTCTTCTCTCACAATTTCCTCATTTCTCAACTGAAAAACTTCCTCCTCCTAATTTTATTTCTCTAGTTTCTCACCCTACTTTCCCTCTAGTCATATTTTGTCTCCCATTCTTTCTCATATTCATCTTTTGTCCTCCTCCTATAGGATTCTAATGTTTGTGTAGGGCATTTCAATTCAAAAGTCCTTTCTTGTTCCGTTGTTTGCTTTACAACCTCATGCAAGCCTTTCAAGGATCAAGTAAGCCTTCAAGTCTTAGCTTTTGATGGTACTATGCCTGCCCTCTTCCAAATTGAATAGCCTCCTCCTCCTACATAATATTTTCTTCTCTCTCCCCTTTCATCTCTCCTCTCACGATTTTCCTCCTTCCTTTCTTCTCTCTCCTCTCACCATTCCTCTTTCTTCTCTCTTTCTTCCTTTCATAGTTTTTCCTCCCTTTGTTCTCTCTCTTCTCACAATCCCTCCCTCTTCTCTCTTTTATCTTTCTTCTGTTTCCCCTCTCTTCCCTTGTATGGCTCTATATCCTCTTAGGGTTATTTCTGCAGGGCAATGAAGAAGAGGGAGAAGGAGAAGGAGAAGAAGAAGGAGAATGAAAAGAGCAGTGATGAGCCAGAGCAAAAAAAGACAAAGAATAAGAAGAAACATAACAATTCTGCTGATGAAGAGCTAGAAGTGCGTAGTGAAGCTGTGGATTCTAAATAGAGGACAAGAAGAAAAAGAAGAATAAGAAGAAGTTAGATGAAAGTGATGAATCTGAGTATTCGAAGGAGAAGAAAGAAAAGGGTTCAGAGAAGAAAAAGGACAAGAAGAAAGAGAAGAAGAAGGCCAAGTCAGATGAAAGTGTTAAATATAAGGATACAGAGGAAGTGAAAGAAAAGGGTACAAAGAAAAAGGATGAAGATGACAAAAAGTACACCAATTTAGGATTGTACATTTAATTTTGATTATAGCCTCAAAATGTTTATGACTATACATCTAATTATCTTTGTAGCCTCCATCATTACTGATCCAAATAAGTTGTTTCTTATTGGCCTAGTTTATCTATTATTGCTACTCTTAATCTACTTGAATTGCAGCATGGTTGTTTTTCATTGTTTTAAATCTAACCAGTTGTATTCTTACTTTGCTTGATCCTTTGAAATGCGTACCCTTTTCACATGGCCAGCTGTGCTTGCTTGTTTGCAAGATTGCTTATTTGTTATAACTCCAAAAGATGACTCTGTGAATCACCTGAATGCTAGGGAAGTTTGCTTGTTGATTATTTTGGTTTAAATTTTAAGCTTTTGTGGCCTGACTTGCTTACGCTCAAAGTTTATGCAGATGTACTAATTTTAATTCATTAATTAAGATTTTTTTTCATCTGTATTTCACAACTTTTTATTTTATTATTTTTTTTGTTTCTTTATTTTCATTTATATTTGTATTTCACAGCTTTTGATTTTTTTTCATCAATGAAGATTCTAATTCATCAATAAAGCTAAGCCTTATTTTCTCCTCTGGGGAACATGAGACATAGAGTATTGGATACTCAGAGACCTTTCTTCACTTCTTTACTGTGTCATCTCAAGTGCCTTTAGATCATAGTAAATACTACTGCTTAATTTTTTTGTCATTGTTCTCTTTTATTTTTCATTTATCATGTTGGTACTCTCTTCGATTTTTTGGAATTTCAGCAGCAAAGCTTAGCATTCAAAGTATTACGGACTGTTTAACCATTTTCTATGTTTCCTCATTTAACTTGGCTTCAAACAACTAGAAAAAAAATCCAGCTCTCGAACCAGTTTAGGCAAGCAAAATACCTCTCGTTTCTCAACAACCAAAACCTCACAACATAGCCTCGGTTTCTCCTTCAAATAGCTGAGACTTTAATTTTTTTCCCGTCATCGAGCCAGCCCCATCTTGAGCAAGGCAAGGGCCAACTATCCTTTCCTTTCTCTCTACAAGTCACGACCAGCTTGAAATTAATGAAATAAAAAAAAAATAGAAGTACATCTGCAACACAAACAAAAATTCATTAATGAAGTTTATGCAGATGCCACGAATGGATTTTCTACCCCAATTTTTATATCCTAAAGCACAGACAGAGGACTCGATAAAAGTAAACTAAACTTAAAGAAGTCATCTAAAAATGCATTTACATATCCTTAGAAAATGTAAGAAACCTGAAGTACAACTAATCCAACTAGGTAACTCGTAGACTTACTTCGAAATTGCATCACTCTAGCACTAAAGATATTTTCTCTTTAACTATGGAAGAGATCTGAAACCCTTTAACTAATTCATATGATGGCAAGAAGAAAATATTCAAATGATGGCAAGAAGAAAATCCACGCATCATCTAATTATTATTTTATGAACCAAATCTAATTATTATTCGCATGAATAACGATAAAAACCAAATCTCATACAATATTCCTTGACAAAAATGGTTGTGAATAAGAGAAAAGAAAAAAGAAAGTGGATACAGACTTAAGTTAATGCCTAAAGTTTCTTCATATTTTCCTTTAAAGATAAAGTCCACCAATGCTAGCTCTTGAGCCTTGTGGACATGCTTCCTCCTGTCTCTTCCAAGCTTCAGGGACAATGCTGCTAGAGCAGAGATGCATATCAGTTCATTCTTCAAGATAACAACAACTTCATCTAGTGTAGAATAAACATAATCTTGAAATAAACAAAAACATAGTCAATTGCAAAGATATATAAAAGGCTATAAGTCAAAGAAGTACCTCCAACCGAAATCAATATCCTCAACACAAGCTGTTCAAAGATAAATTGACAAGTTAATTCTAATTAATCCCAAGTTAGATAAGATACCATAAGCATATCATTTCAAAGCATGCAATCACACACAACCAAAGAGACACACCAACGAAGCATCAAACATGCATGAGATATAATGCAAGAAATATAAAAAAAGAATAGTCAAATTATAGAAAGAATGTTTTCAAAGAGCAAATATTTAACTTACATATTAATTTAATGAATTTCTAATTCCAAAAAGAGTCTTCACTCGGACTAGGCATCATATTGAAATCAAGCACGTTCATTGATCTTGTATCATCAAGTAAATTTGAGACTTGATTCACCTGTAAAGCACTTGATTCATCTATGTTTATGTTACCACCAAACACATTACTTTGCTGAGTTCTACACCTTAGAGATGCTTCTACAATCTCAAATTGTGAAGGATCTCATCTAGTCGAATTTAATCCCTTTCTTTTTCTTCCTATCGATGGCCTTCCTTTACCACGTTGTATATTTGGTTCAAAACTCAAAGGGCAACCTTCATCAATAAGGTGAGAAATTTTCTCTTGAGCATCTTCTTTATCAGTGATAGGCCACTCCTGATACTTTTCATGCAACTCTACAAATAATCCTTGCAATGCATAATTTTCATTGTTTGAGATGTCAGTTATAAAAGGTGAATGCCTTGTATCAATGCACCATTGGTGATGTATAGTTTCAAGAGGTATTATCTTATTTTTCCAACCATACATCATATGTGCACAAGGTAATCCCATAGTTGCCACAATTTTTCCACTATATATTACTTGCATAGTGTGCTTGGTAGCCATTTCATATTGCTTGACCAACTCTTTCAAGGCAAAAAATGATACTCGAGTTGCAACTTCTCTAAAAAACGGATTATTACATTGATGAAGAATTCGAAGCCTTTCACTTTCCAACTGAGTTTTTATTTCTTGAACTTTATTTAAAATCAGAAGACTCATTGTTCCTTTGACTGTTCAAATATCTCCAGTTAAAACTAACAAATACTTCTTGAGTTTTGAGTGTGCTCCTTCAGCTCTTGATGAAGTACGATTTCCAAAATGCAGAAATTTTTCTGTCCATGCATCAACAAAGTACTCTTTATATGGAAGCTATGTCCTTTGGAGATAATTCAAAACATTATTCTTTTCTAAATATCTCAATTCAATATCTTGCCAAGCATCTTTATAAGCTTCTTCTATTGGAGAGTATACGACCTTATTCCAAGTCAATACAAATTCATCCCAATCTTCTTTCTTTTCAAAATGAGACTTGTAATTAGAAACAATATTTTTTTCAATACGCCAAACACACAACAAATTTGTAGCTATAGGAAACATCACTTGAATAGCTTTCATCAATGCTAATTCTCTATTAGTGACAATGACAAGAGGTTGATGCTCTAAACCAAGGATTTTACTAAATGCACTTAATGCCCATTCATAGTCTTCAAGCCCTTCATTCCTCAAAAAAATAAAGCACGAACAAAATGAGGTGTTGAAACTTGTAATTCCAATTATTTGAAGCAAAGGCATTTTACACGTGTTGATTTTGTAAGTGCAAACCATAACAAACACAGTTGAATAACTTCTACTCAATTTGATGGACATAGGATGAGCAAAAAACATGTGAGTTAAATGACCCTTTTCATTTTGCTTGAAATCAAATATAAATCTAGCCTTACCAAGTTCTTCAAATAAAACTTTAATCATAGACCATCCATGGAGGCATTCTTTGGCGATTTTTTTGTTTCATAATGTATATGTTTCTTGCCACCACTTGAAGACTCAAATTCCTTTAACAAAGAGATGAAAGAATTTGCCGAGGTGCAACGCCAGATTTGGTCATTTTATCAATACTTGCAATATCTTCTTTCGATAAAACACGAGCTGTAGGGTGTCTAGAAAAATCTCCAGAAGCTTTATGATTATGCATATTATTTTGAATTGCAATTTTTCAAAACCCATCTTCTTGTCTCTTGCCTTGAATTTTGAATGGACAATTGATAAGGCGAGTGCTTGTATTCCTTTGTCACTGTTTAATAGGAATCTTAAGCTTGTCATGATATTGGCCTCCTCAATCACAACCAATTATAACATACTTATCTTTTCTTGAACTTTTGATTGACAAAATATAGCCTTGATCAGCATAAAATTTTTTTATACTATTTACAAGGTCATCTCGACTTTCAAATCTAGTATAAAGTAGTTGAAGCTCATTCCTATGATTAGATAATCCTCGTTGATCATTCATATCTATAATTAACAAAAAGATATTTGTCAAAATAATATATACAATTAGTTGATTCTTATTGAGGTATTAATGGTGTCACAAGAAACAATAGCAACACAATGATGATGCTAAATATGTACAACCACAATCATCTAGAAACACAATCAACCTCCAATAATGCATAAAGGATAATCAACTTATTCAAATTATATATACACCTATACTTTTGAGTTAGAAAAGGCCATTAAGTAATTTTTTTAGCATGTATAAAATTGTACTTCAATATGAAGTTTAAGAGTTGATTGTCATGAAAGGCTAACTCAAAGATTTACTTCAATGCCAAATGACCAAAAAAAGAAGAAAATGAATGCCAGAAGAGATTTAAGGTTGGCATAATTGGAATTGTGAACAGAATGGATAATTAACATAAAATAGTTCAATCTAGTTCAGTTGTTGTCAAAATAGATTATGAATGAGATTTCACATAGCATAATCAGTTTTCCCAATTTAAATAATGAGATCAACTAGGAAAATTTAGCATTGGTATTTTTGAAGCAACAAAATAGATTTTGTGGAGATCAGTAGACATTTATAAGAGCAAAAAGGCTGGACTTTTGATCTGAATTCTCTATTGAAGATTTGGAAGGAGCATGATAAGATCATATAATAATTTTTATTCAATGTGCTATTGTAAAAAGATAATTCTTTTGCTAATAATTATTTTTGTAAATATGAACAAAATTCATACTACATAAAATCCTAAGGATGTAAACGTATGCAATTAAAGAGTTTCTTTCAAAATTTAAATTTATGAGAATTAGATCATAAATGTCAAGTCTGGTGTCCAAGCAGGAAAAAAGGCAGGATAAAGTTTGATCTGGAGGATCTTCTACTTGATTGGATACAACTTCACCGTTTCACATTATGTTAGGCAATGTCGAATAGGCTAAGACGTCAACTTGCTTACTTTTATAGCCGACTGGTACATCCTCAATACAAAGAAAAAGGCAAGATACAAAAGGTTAGCCATTGATATGAATCCTTTTTGGTCTCTCAGACATGGACAACAAAAGAACTTATCCAAACAGGTGTACAAACCATTTTTACATGTCATATTGATACTTGGTCTCCTCAGTCTTTGCTTTTTGTTTTGAGGATCGAATCACTAACAGCTTACAAATCCGGTCTGGGAAGAGGCTGCTTTGTATAATAATCACTGTCACAACTGATAGGGCCTAAATTAGTCATATTTTTTCTATTTATTTGAGATTATTTTTTGATTCTTTTTATACAATAACTAGCCATATTTCTTCCTATTTGATATTTCTCTTATAAAAATACTTTTCTATAATTTTATGCAAAAATAAGGGAAAATTAGAAGCTAATTGTGTGATTTTTCAAACAAGACCAGCACCAGCTCAGGAAAGATAGTCGGCGCCGGTCTTCCACTGGAAAAACAGAACAGCGCATAGAAATTGAAGGAATGAATTGCAATTAGAAATTGGAGAGAAAAAGGCATTGGTTTCATAGCTTGGATGAGCTTCACGGCTCACTAACAAAACAAAAGCAACAAAACAACAAATGAAGGAATTGATTTGGGGTGGCTGTGCAGCTAAGAATGGCTAAAAGTAGCAATTCGATGGCATGGGAAGCCGACAACAAGGCGAGGTAACAGCAACAAAGAAAAGTAATAATGTCGGTGGAGCCAAGAAGGAAACAAAGTCAAAAAAGGCTGTTGAATTTGGTGATGGCAAGGAATCGGCTCAATTGAGCTGATGCTACAAACAGAAAGGAATAATTTGGTGGCTCATGGTTGAGCAAAAGAAATCAGCAAGCCGGCACAACAACATAAATAAGACGGAATTTTAGTGGCTAAATAGCAAATCTTGGATGGCTCAATTGGAAGCCAATTTCGCAATTCCAGTTGTACATCAACTGAAGCCTTCAGCAGAAATCAGACAATCACAATTCACGGCTCCAATTGAAGTAATTTCACAATTCCAAATTCAACAGAATTGTGCTTCAGCACAAGAAGACAAAGTCCAATCCAAATTGATTTCCAATCTTCCAATTGACAAAGTCAAAGACGGTGGACGATTAATTTCTCTTAGGTTTTTATTTTAGCAAATTCTATTCCTTTTTGGTTTTGGATTATTTTTAGGTAATTTCTTCTTCTTTACTTAGGATTCTTTTAGGAACTTTGTGAGCCTATAAATAAAGGTCAATTTACCTTAGATTTATTTTGGAGTGCATCACCAATATTTTCTCGAGATAAATAGTTCAAGGAGGATTGTACAAGAAAGCCTTCAAGGGAAGAAGAAGAAGGCTTGTCTATGAGTATCTATTTCTTTCCTTTGTTTTCTTTTTCTTGAACAATAATATGTTAATTGTTTTATTGTAATTTGATATTGTTTTAGGTATTCATGATTTTTAGAGTTGTTTGATCTTTTGATTAATTGATTGTTATTCTTGGTATTTAATTACTTGGGCATATTACGAGATTAGTTGGTTGTTTCTTTTCATTAACTTGCTAGACCGAAGAGGTTGATGGTAATTGCAATTGATTAATTTCATAATTATTGGCTATTAACTTACTAGACCAAAGAGGTTAATTGTTGGGGATTAAGTAATTAAAGGTTAATTGATGTTTGCCAGACCAAGAATTTATTGATTAATTTCATGTTTTAAATTTGCCAGATAAGGGAATTTAATTAAGGATTGTGTTTAATGCATCTTTTGGATGAATTAGTTGAGACAGACCAAGTGATGCTAATTTCTCTAGAGGATAGTGATTTCATGGATTGACCAAAGAAGTGAATCTATCTTAATCCTTTATGGTGCCAAGGGAATAATTAATTATAATAATGATTAGATACTTTAAGATCATGTGTGTCAAAATAATGGTTTAAGTTACATACTTCTCCATCCTTTACATGTATATATTTTTGTTTTTATTTTATTTTCCTTTTTATTTCCTTTTCACTTTATTGAGTCGGTTAAACAATGAAAGAAAAGTGATTAATGCATACTTGTTCCTGGAGGATCGACACTTGTTTGAACCCTATGCTATGTTAATGATAAGTACGCTTGCTCATATGTGTAATTTGGAGTTAACGTTTTAATGTAAACTTAATTGGGAATATGCTTAGTTTTTATGTGATTTTTATACCCAAATCCATACGCATCAACAACCTTAAATCAAGGCTTTCCAAAGTAGAAAACAATGACCCAAGTGACTTATCAACTTAATCAAAAGATATAAATCAATGGATGGGCTGATAGTATAGGTACAGGTACAAGTATAGAAAGATACAAAGAGATGGAAAAAAGGTATTGCTAATGAAGAAGTGAGAATATGCCAATAGAGCCAGATTTTTTATCTGAATTCTCTATAGAAGATTTGGAAGGAGCACGATAAGATCATATAATAAATTTTATTCAATGTGCTATTGAAAAAAGATAATTCTTTTGCTAATAATTATTGTTGTAAATATGAACAAAATGCATACTACACAAAATCTAGTGGCATAAAAGGCTATAAATTTGATAAAATAAATGTGAAATCTATTGAATTAGGTTGCCAAGTTTGTATAACATCAATTCTCAGTACCATCAAAATATTATGTTAAAATGAAAATATATTTATACATATTTATAAGAGAGTTTCAGCTAGCTGGTATCAAAGTGAAACCAATTCTCAAAATATCTAAAGTCAAGAAAAAGTGTTCAGACTTTGCCTATTAAATATAACACAAAGTAAATAATTACCAGAACCCCAACTGCCATGTCCCATGGTTTTAAACTATACTCCTAATAGAATTAGATTGAGTAAAATAATTGATAATTGACATAAATTAGATTTAGTAAATAATTTAGTGAATTAAAAATTAAAACACAAAAATTAGAATTTATAGGAAAAAGTAAACTTCACCTTAAGAGTGAATATGGAGTTTTTCTCTATGCAATAAAAAAGTAAACTAGGCAGTGCACACCAAACCGTGAGAATGAAAGATGAAAAAGGTGGAGGTGGGGACAAAAGATGAATATGAGAGAGAATGGAAGACAAAAGATTACTAGAGGGAAAGTAGGGTGAGAAACTAGAGAAAGAAAAATAGGAGGAAGTTTTTCGAGTAAGAGAGGAGAGAGGAAAGAGAAGAAGGGAGAAAAAAGGGGACCCGTGAGGAGAGAGGAGAGAAAAGAGAAGAGAGGAGGAAACCGTGAGAGGAGAGAGAAGAAATAAGTAAGAGATGAGAGAGAAGAAAATATTATGTAGGAGTAGGAATAGGAAAAAGATAGGAGAGAGGAGTGAAGAGTGAGATAAATTTAAAGAAGATAGAGATTTGAAGAATATTTAGAATTGACCAAAGAAGGGTAAATTTGTCTATAATATGAAAATTGCACTAGCATGAGGGATATTGCTTTGGCAATATCTCCAACCAAGTTATTAATCAATATTAAAGGGCACCCTCGATAGTTCTATTGAACACATTTGTAAGGCTAGGGTTTTGGGATGTCTAATCTCGTAATCCAAAAATGGTGTTTAGGTCATAGAAGGTTTTTTTATACACACTACCTTAGCTAATATATGACAAATAGAATCCTTCTGGTCCACAGGAAGCAAAGGTAGAATCTTTTAACAATTGGCAGGTTCTGGGTGTGAAACCCCACCTAAAGTCAACCCTAGAGTAAGGGGGTCAGGATGTATATTATATCATTTTGCATGAATATATATATATTTTTGAATGATTTTATGTGCTTTAGAATTATAATTTATAGGTTAAAAGGGCTTAGTTATGCTTATTCAGTAGGAAGGGTAAAGTGGAAATTTTGCTTGAGGTCAAAATAGGAAGATAGCTTGAGGATTAAATAAGAAGAATATTTAGGTGAGAAAATAAGAACAAGAGTTGTTATGGTTTAGTAGTTAGAGTTTTGGAATTAATCTATAAGGTCATGAGTTCAGATCCCATCATTTAAGTTTTTATCATGATTATCTTAGTTAAGTTTGAATTTTTATTTTCTTGCATTCCATAAAAATAGGAATGTTGTCCTAGGGGAGACATGAAGAGAATGTCCTAATCCTATCATCATGTCCTAAAAAGAATTCTAGAGGAATTCTTGTCCTTTTATTACCTCTAGCTTGTCCTAACCTCTTCACCAATTAAATTTGTTCAAAATTTATCCAAATTCATGTTTTTTTAATTCCAGAAAATTCAACAAGGATTCTTGATCTTTGAATTTTTAAAATGAATCTTGGAGGTTGGAGAATTGACTGAAATAGGAGAGGAGTTAGGGGAGGTTCCCAAGGGAAATTAATCACCATGGTTGAACCTTCAACCTCAACTCCATAGTGTTCATATTCTTCATGGAAGAAATCTGGAAATCTGGAAATTTTCCAAATTTTGAGCAGCCTAGCTTTTGAAAAACTCATCCATGTTTCCTACTCATTTTCTATCAAAAAAATAGTCAATTTATTCAGCTTGAAGACTGAAATTCCTGTGCAAAATCGGACTGTACAAAAACTGTGCAAACCAGAAAAATATTCTAAACAGTTTTTGCTGCATAGCAGCCTAGAATTAGAGCGGTTTTCTTCTGTCATCAACTCAGCAAAATGCCTCTGATTTTCCTCCATAAAGAAGGCTGGAAAATAGAATTAAAGGACCCTTAAACACCTCTCAAAACCCTCTACAAATCGGGCTGGAATGTTGCAGAAAAACTGCACAGAAAATTTAGCAAACCTTCGAACCATGAACATCATGAAACCAGAAAATTTCCAGCTTTGTTCCCTTCAAGCCTTAGCCGAAAACCACCCTCAAACCTCTGTAAATTAACCCTTGTTCAGCCATGAACTGAACACCATTAACCTTTTCACTTACCTTGCACAATTGGACTCCATAACCACACCTCAAATTCCTCCTACAATTACTCCAATCAAACTTCCATTTAAATTTCAAAATTTTCAGCATTTGCTCCATGAAAACACTCCTTGGATTATGCTTCATAACCAGAAATTCCTCTGCTATTGAGCTCAGAATTTTGGCCAGCCTTAAAGCTCCATCAACCTTCATTCATTTCAGCAAAACACAGCAGTCCAACCATGTAACACCCCACTACCTAGGCCTATCAGGGCCGGGGATGTCGCCCCATCCAGAGGACAAGGGGTCTTTATAACTAGGTTACATAGAATAAAATAAAGACTTTAAAATTAAACTTATTACAACCCAAAAGATGATTACTGGAACAAATTCAAAATAAATTATTTGCAACAATCTCTCAAAACACCACATAAAGGAAATAACACGAGTCTTCAAAGCATAGGCAACAATCTAGCTAATGACCTCCACAGCAGGATCTTCCTGAAAATATGGCATAAAAGGTGGTGAGATAAAATTCTTAGTAAGCTCGTGTGTTCTTTGAGTGTTTCAGGTAAAATAATTCATGTATGCAAGTTGAAAAAGTTTCATAAGAGAAAGGTGCTAGCAAGCAATACATAAGTGTTGAAAATAAAGAGTGGCATTTCACTTTTCAAACGATACATGTGCACAATAAATACAACCACTCAAATAGGTAGCCATGGGTTACCATACGTTGGGCCCCATGACTAAATAACGGTCAGAATGCCACACTTTGTGCAAGCTGACAAAATGGTAGGTGTACGGCCTACCGGGTGAGATACTACTCTATCTCTACACCCAAACTTACCGGTTGTCCACTCCGGAACCCACAGTCCATAGGACTGCTAGCTCGGACCGGCATGACCTACCAGACTGGCATCCTATTCAGGAAGGACTCACCCCTCAGAGGTAGCCACCTACTGAGAGACTTACCCTAACCCTTCAAAGATTAGTCCTGGTGGTCTACCCTTATTGAGTACTCAACGTTGATTGTTCCACTTGGGAGAAAATTGATCATACTTTGCTTTATTTAGAAATAGCAAATAAGGGTTTCTAAAAGTCTTGTCAAAGTTAGGTTTTAGGAAAAGTTTAGCATTTTGTGTAAAACTGCTTGTTTAATTTTCAAATGATTTTCTTGACTAAAATAAAAAGGAAAAACAGTCCTTAATTGCCTTTACAAAATAAATGTCCATATACATCGCATTTGGCTTGCCACAATAACTTTTTGGTCTTCACAAAACTCCATGCAGGAGCTTACCTGATTCTTTGCTTGCTCAACTCAAAAGTCTTCCAAGGCTGTCCTAACCCCGCCTGGGGTAAACACAAAACTTAAGGTTACATTCAAGCTAAATTCACTTACACAAAATAATCCTAGCTCAACTAGTTACAACCATGACTAACTATGACCACCATGTCCTAAGCTTTAATGCTAGATGATAAAGAATTTTATAAAATAAGTTTTAGTTTGATAAGTTAAAATAACTAGGGTTCTAAATTAGTTGCTAATAAATTGTAGACTTAATTAATAATTCTTGAGTGTTATTATTAATAAATAAACTAAGGTTTGAATATTGAACAATATTAAGTCCTAAATAATATTAATAAATGGTAATTTAAAAATAGCTTTATTATAAATAAATAATAAATTACAAATAATTTTAATTAATTTTTTAATAGATAATACTTAACTAGTAATAAATAAAATTAATAATAAATGAATTATTTTAAATTTTTAATTAATAAATAACAAATAGGTTTTAATATAAATAATATTTAGGGTTATTGGCAAAAGTTTGAACTAAGGTCTACAAGGTCATTAATTCTAATAAAAGATTTATTACTATATACATTATTTTTAATAAAAGACCTCATTTATTTGATAAAGAAAATATTAATATTTCAATCAATAAACCAATCCAAATCTTCCTAGAATTTTGAATTTTATAAAAAAAAAATATAGTAGTAATTCCATTTAAAGTAATAAAATTTTGTTAATAAAAATAACCTAGACCTAACAAGGAAATACTCTTCCACCATGATTTTCCTATTGCTAGAAAAGATTCATAAACACATTCTCCAACATCAAATAATAAACCAATCCATTCATGAACACATGCTTGACTTCACACATACTATCACAAGGCTAACTTCCTTCTAGGCATAATCATCATTAATGGCTTCAATGGAAAATAGAAACATAAGAGCCTAATCACCTTTGGTGACATGATCTCTAACATGCTTCAAACATCCATAAAATTCAATAAGCACGAAGAATATACAATGATTCAAAAAGAAAACACATACAACTTAGCCATATACAACATTCATCATGTCTTAACTCCATCCTCTTAATCCACATGCATATACTCAATCTCCATTCATACTCTATCTCCCTATCAACACCTAGGAGACATGATTTCAGAATTTAAAAAGAAAGGATTTAAGAATAGATACTTGATTGTCGATTGCTTTGATGAAGACAAAAGAAAGTCCACGCGCGATAGAGAGCCTTGAGTGATCCACCGGCAAAACAGCCATGGTTGATGGTTGATCAACTATTTCGGTGAGAGAGAGAGAGAGAGAGAGAGAGAGAGAGAGAGAGAGAGAGAGAGAGAGAGAGAGAGAGAGCATTAGAAGGGTATATTAAGAATTGAATGGAAAAAGGATGAACAAGAAGGTTGTTCTTGATTTACCTTGTTGATGTTCTTGAGACCTTCAAGAGAAAAGGCTAATTTCGATCCGTTTGAAAATTCTTGTTTGCGAGGTTTTGTGTTATAAATCCCAGAAATGAAGTTTAGGGATTAAATAGAAGTGATCCGGAGTATTTGAGAGTGATTGAAAGTGTTTAGAGTAGGGTTAAACTTGAAGAAGTTTAGTATGTGTTCTTGGTGTTCTTGGTGAAAGATGGAGAGAATAAGAGAAAAGGCTCACGATTTTCTGGAGAGCTGTTGGCTGAATGGTTTGGAGTGGATAGGAGATTCAGTTTTCAGCTTGTGGGAGAGAGAGTGATCAGATATTTTTTTTTTTTTTTTTTGAAATTTAAATGGAGGAAGTTGTGGAGTTGTTTAAGGTATGAGGTTAGCTATGGTGTTTGATCAAGGAAGGTTTCTATGCTCTTCAATGGTGCCGGTTGAACTAGCTACCTTTGCTAAAATGAGTGAAGCTTGTTCAGGTTAGAAGGCTAGCCGAAATACAGTCTAAGATGGCAGAGAAAATTCTTGTTTATTAGCTTGATACAAGAGTGTTTTCATGGAGCAAAAATCTGAAATTATTTGAAGTTCAAAAAGAGTTTGAATGGAGTGATCTTAGGAGTGTTTTGAGGTGTGGCTATGGAGTCCATATGCTCAAGGTAAGTGTGAAGGTCATGATGTTCAGTCCATGACTGAACAAGGGTCAATTTTACAGAAGATGAAGGGTGATTTTCGGCCTAGGCTTGAAGGAAGCAAAACTGGAAAAATTCTGGTTTCAAGGTTCAAGAGTTTCGAAGGTTGATGAAGGATTTTGTGCAGAATTTGCTGCACTTCTCCAACCCGATTTGCAGCTGTTTCTTGAGAGGGTTTGAAGGTATTTCTAAGGTGGTTTTCCAGCCTTCTTCCTAGAGAAATACAGAGGAGTTTTGCTGGCTTGAAGATGGACTAAAACAGCTTCATTTCCTTGGTTGAAAGCTGCGAAAATGTCCAGAATTTTTTTCTGGTTTTGCACAGTTTGTGCAGTCCGAAAATTGCACAGATTTTCCAGCCTTCAAGCCACATGAAATGACCATTTTCTTTGCAGCAAATGAAGAGGTTTACTGGCTGAATTTTCAAAGAGATGGTCTGCAAAAATTCTGAAAAATTTTCCAGATTTCCCTTCACTAAAACATGAACAACATGAAGGTGAATTTTTTGAAGGTTCTTTCATGGTGTTTGATTTCTCTTGGAAACCCTTCCTATTTCCCTTCCCACTTTCGGCCAACTCCCCATCCTCCAAAGCTGATTTTCGAAATTCAAGGTGGAGGAATTATAACAGAATTTTTGGAATTCAAAGGAAGATATTTAATGGATTTAAATTATAAAGATGTTAGGACAAGCTATAGGTAATAAAAAAGGACAAGAATTCATCTAGAATTCTTTTTTAGGACATGAGGATAAGATTAGGACATTCTCTTCATGTCTCCCCTAAGACAACATTCCTATTTTCATGGAATGGAAGAAAACAAAAATTCAAACTTAGTTGAGATAATCATGACAAAAGCTTAAGTGATGGGATTTGAACTCATGACCTTAGAAATTAATTCACCAAGCTCTAACCACTAAACCACAACAACTCTTGTTCCTATTTTCTCAACCACATATTCTTCTTATGGAATCCCCAAGCTATCTTCCTACTTTGACCTCAAGCAAAATTACCATTTTACCCCTCCTACTCAATAAGCATAACTAAGCATTTTAACCTATAATCCACAATTCTAAAGCACATAAAATCATTCAAAAATATACATATTCATGCAAAATAATATGATATGCATCCCGACCCCCTTATTCTAGGGTTGGCTTTAGGTGGGGTTTTACATCGTCCCCTCCTTAGGAGAATTTCGTCCCAAAATTCAGACGCACCTTTATCTCAGTTCGGGATACTTCCGCTTTACCCATTCTTCTGTTTCCCATGTGGCATCTCGCGTGCCATGATGCTCCCACTGCACTTTTACCATCGGAATCTGCTTGTTCCGGAGTGTCTTGATACTTCGGTCCAATATCTTTACGGGTTTCTCCACATAGCTCAGGTCGGGTTGTAGCACTAACGGCTCATCGTTCAACACATGTCCGGGATCGGCGTTGTACTTCCTCAGTTGTGAAACATGGAATACGTCGTGAATTCCCGTCAACCCATCTGGCAAATCCAATCGATACGCCGCCAGCCCAATTCTCTCTTTTATTGGAAACGGTCCCAAGTACCTCAGATTCAGCTTTCCCCCTTTCGGATGTTTCAGGATTCCCCTATTTGGTGTCAGTTTTAGGAATACACTGTCTCCCACCTGAAATTCTAACTCTCTTCGTCTATTGTCTGCATAACTCTTTTGTCGGCTCTTAGCTGCTTTCAACCTTTCCCTAATTAACTTGACCTTATCCAACATTTCTTAAACATAGACTTCTCCCGATTTGCTTATGTGTCCATCCTCTGACCAGCTCCAGTATAACGGTACTTGACACTTACGACCATATAGAGCTTCATACGGAGCCATTTCAATCGAAGTTTGATAACTGTTATTGTATGACAACTCGGCGTACGACACACTTTCGATCCACTTATCCCCGAAATCCAATACACAGGCTCTCATCATATCCTCCAATATCTGAATAACCCTTTCCGACTGTCCATCGGTCTGCAGATGCGCCGTCGTGCTGAACTTCAAACTAGAACCCATCGATTCTTGAAACTTGCCCCAAAATCGGGATGTAAATCTCGGATCATGGTCAAACACAATACTTGAAGGCACTCCGTGTAATCTAACTATTTCCCGCACGTAGGTCTGAGCCAATTTTTCTATTGAATCCCTTACATTCACGGGTATGAAATGCGCCGACTTGGTCAATCGATCTATCACTACCCATATGGCGTCCTTTTGGTTTCTTGCCATAGGGAGTCCGGTAACGAAGTCCATGGTCACCTCTTCCTATTCCATTCCGGTACTGGCAACGGTTGTAATAATCCTGCTACCTTTTTGTGCTCCGCTTTGACCTTCTGACAGGTTAAACACGTTGAGACATACTTAACCACGCTCCGCTTCATCCCAGGCCACCAATAAGTCTTTTTCAGATCTTGATACATCTTGACCTCTCCCGGATGAATGGCGTACTTGCTCTTATGTGCTTCTTCTAAAATTCTGTTCCTCAACTAGTGCTCCTCGGGTACACACAAACGATCTCGGAAGTACAACACTCCCGCTCCGTCCTGTCGGAATTCGCTGCCTTGCCGTTTAAGCTCCTTGTCCTTGAAAAGATGAAATTTCGCAATACTTTGCTGGGCCTCAATAATCTCCTGTCTTAGATTTGGTATCAACCTCAGGTTATTTATAATAATCTTCTCTTCTTGCACTTCTGCTCTTCTGTCCAACACATCCTGAACTACCTGGACCTCCTGTACCTTTAGCCTGGCCATTCTGACTTTCCGACTCAGGGCATCAGCAACGACGTTGGCTTTCCCGGGGTGGTAGTTGATAGGACAACGGTACTCTTCCAGAAATTCCATCCATCTTCGCTGCCTCAAATTCAAGTCTTTCTGGGTGGAGATGTACTTCAGGATTTTGTGATCAGTGAACACCTCATATTCCGCTCCATACAAATAGTGCCGCCATTTCTTTAAGGCGAACACAATGGCAGCCAGCTCTAGAGCATGCATGGGATAATTGACTTCATGCGGCTTCAATTTCCGAGAAGCATAGGCGATCACCTTCCTATTTTGCATCAAAACTGCTCCCAAGCCTTCCTTCGAAGCATCCGTGTATAGTGCGTAGGGTTTATCTGCCTCTGGTAGACTCAACACAGGCGCTGTCATTAACCTCCGCTTCAACTCTTGAAAACTCTTTTCACATTTTTTATTCCAAACAAATGGTACGTCATTTCTTAGCAGCCGGGTCATAAGAGATGCTAGCGTTGAAAACCCCTTAAAAAACCTCCGGTAGTAGCCAGCCAATCCCAAGAAGCTTCGAATCTCGGTGATGTTCTCTGGTTGCTTCCAGTCTGAAATGGCTTCAATCTTCGCTGGGTCTACTTTGATCCCATCCTTGGTCACCACGTGACCAAGAAATGCCATACTATCCAACCAAAACTCGCACTTGCTAAACTTGGCGTAAAGCTTGTGCTCCTTTAGCTTTTCTAGTACCAACTTCAAATGTTCTGCATAGTCCTCCGGGCTCTTGGAGTATATGAGTATGTCGTCGATGAAGAACACCATGAACTTGTCCAAGTAGGGCTGGAACACTCGATGCATCAAATCCATAAATACCGCGGGTGTATTGGTCACCCCGAAAGGCATCACCATGAACTCATAGTGACCATATCTTGTATTAAAAGCCGTCTTAGGAATATCTTCCTCCTTTATCCTCACTTGATAGTAGCCTTGCCTCAAATCCAGTTTGGAGTAACAACTAGATCCTTGCAACTGGTCGAACAGCTCGTCAATTAACGGCAGAGGATATTTATTCTTAATGGTCAGGTTGTTCAAGCCACGGTAGTCAATACACAACCTTAGAGCCCGTCCTTTTTCTTCACAAATAGCACAGGTGCTCCCCAGGGTGACGTGCTAGGTTTGATATAGCCTTGTCTCACCAACTCTTCTAGCTGCTCCTTTAATTCTTTCAGCTCTGCCAGTGCCATCCGATACGGAGTTCGAGACACCGGTTCCGCTCCTGGGACTAGATCAATGGTGAACTCAATTCCTTTACCACCTCAGTATCCTCCAGGGTGCACTGGTCCTTCGGCTTGTTTATCATATAAGCCACATATCCTTGACATCCTTGCCTCAATAATTTTCGGGCTTTAGCCCAGCTATCAAAAACTTCAATTCTTTTACTTTCTTGCCATTGAACTCCAACATATTGCATCCTGGTCTAATGAACTGAACTGTCTTATTCTTACAGTCTACTCTAGCACCATGCTTCGCTAACCAATCCATTCCCAGTATCAAATCATAATCATCAATAGCTAAGACTATTAGATCTCCCTCTAAGCTTTCTCTCCTACTTCAACTTTACAATTCTGTCCATACCGATCCGCTTGCACCATTTTCCCCAAAGGCGTGCTTACTAACAAGGTAAAAGGTAGTTCTACTCCATCCTAACCTAATTGATATGCACAATTCTTATTTAAATAGGAATGGGTAGATCCAGGATCTATCAATGCATTAACGAAACAACCTTGGATAGTAAACATACCTTCCACTACTGCTGCATCAGCTCCAACCTCCTTCCGGTTGAGAGCGAAAACTTTTGCTTTCACCTGCGGCTTCTGCGTTCCACTCCCGGAAGCTCCTGAGGTATTAGCTCAATTGGGCCCCGGGTTCTGAGCTGTGTTCCCCTGTCTGTTCTGGAGTAGTTTAGGGCAGGTGTTCCGTAGATGATTTGGGTCTCCGCAGTGGTAGCACTTCCGCTCACCTCCTTTGGACCAATAATTTTCCTCAATGTGGCCCCTTTTCCCACAGTGCCGGCATAATGGAAGATTCTGTGCCAGACCAACCGGTGCTGTTCGGGCTTGCTTTCCCCGATTCTGCCATTGCTGGTTGGCAGGGCGCTTGTTAGGTGGCTGCCTCTGAAAAGGTCTCGGCGGCTGCCTTGACGGTACGAACAGTCATGGAGCCAATCGGTTGCGATCCTCATTCTCAGTACGGGTGGCTGAGTCAACAGCCCCCGAGTAAGTCGTCGGTGGAGAGGGTGCCAACGCCCTTCTTAACTCTTACCTTAATCCCTTAACAAACTGCCTCGTTCTGTTCTGTTCAGTATCCACCAGCCTCTTGCAGTACTTTGACAGTTGCGTAAACTGGGCCGCGTATTGGGCTACCATTAAGCTTCCCTGCTTTAGATTATGGAACTCATCTTCCCGTTTCTCAACTATCCACTGAGGGATATATTCCGCCCGGAATGCTTCCACAAAATTAGCCCATGTCCAGTCTTGGTCAATCATCTCCCAGTCGTCCTGAACCCTTTGCCACCATGCCCGAGCTGGACCCCTCAGCCGGAACACAACAAACTTCACCATTCGCTTCTCCGTATACTGGAGCGTAGCAAAGAAATCCTCCATTTGTTCCACCCATTATTCGGTTTTCTGGTCTTGTTCGGTCTCCCCCCAAAAAATAGGAGGTTGGAATTTCAGAAACCGCTCCAATGCCTCATCTTCCCCTTTCGGAATCCTCCGCTCAGTCAAGGTTTGTAGAATCTCAATCACTTTGTGGAACTCTTGTGTCATAGTTACGCTAACTGGCTCTTCCGATCCCATCTCCGGTCCTATTTCTGGCTCCTGTTCGTTCTCATCCCCCCGGTTCGGTGATGGCATTTGAGTTGTATCAAACCCTGGTGTCACGGGCTCTGCCTCAGGAACCCTTCTGCTGGATGTGGCTGCGCGACGTCTGGGTGCCATTCTAAACCATTTCCCAGATAATGAGTTTATACATCAAAGTTAAAAATATCCAAATTGAGCATGCATTCACATTCAACGTTAAGTGGAAGAAGATTGGATGCAAATTTTGTATAAAGAATTGCATATAAATTTTCCTCAAAACTTAGAGTACTCTAGGTACCCTTATTTGCATAAATTCGAAATTAAAGCAGTAAACATGAGAAAAGAAAGGAAAGTCCTTAACATAGGAATTTATGAAAAGTAGTAAATAAAACATCCCAATTGCAGCAGCACTTAGCCTTTCTAGTCCTCATCTGAATCTTCAAAGTCAGCCACACCCCCCAGAATTCCTAGTGGAGCCTCTCCCAGCCCCATTGGCAAACCCATCCATTGGCTCCTTCCCAGGTCTCCTAGAGCTCTCCCTGGTTTCAACCTGATTGGGTGGGGTTACAAAGGAAGGTCTAGGTGGAGATTCATAATCTATCTCTCCCGGGTCATCACTGTCAACAGTCAAGTCAACTATGGGACTAGGAGGGAGGGGAACATATTCCATGTCTATCTCCTCGTCTTCACTGTCAGTAACCAGGTTAATCACGGGTATTGGATGTGGCTCAATGATCTGGACCTCATCGTCACTACTATCATCCAAGGCAATGATTGGCTGAGGCGCAGGCTGAGGCACTGGTAAGTCCTCCGGGTAGATAGGAATGGGAGGGTGCCATTGCAGCCCTTTCCATGCGGTTCTAATCATTCTAACCATCCTACAGCACAAATAAGATAGGTCAGACAACCAGTTTGAACTCAATAGATCAAAACATATACCATCAATACTTGCCTAAACCTAGTCTCTGATACCACTTGTAACACCCCACTACCTAGGCCCATCAGGGCCAGCGATGTCGCCCCATCTAGAGGACAAGGGGTCTTTATAACTAGGTTACATATAATAAAATAAAGACTTTAAAATTAAACTTATTACAACCCAAAAGATGAATACTGGAACAAATCCAAAATAAATTGTTTGCAACAATCTCTCAAAACACCGCATAAAGGAAATAACATGAGTCTTCAAAGCATAGGCAACAATCTAGCTAATGACCTCCACAGCAGGATCTTCCTGAAAACATGGCTTAAAAGGTGGTGAGATAAAAATCTCAGTAAGCCCGTGTGTGCTTCAAGTGTTTCAGGTAAAAAAATTCATGTATGCAAGTTGTAAAAGTTTCATAAGAGAAAGGTGCTGGCAAGCAATACATAAGTGTTGAAAATAAAGAGTGGCGTTTCTCTTTTCAAACCATACATGTGCACAATAAAATACAACCACTCAAATGGGTAGCCATGGGTTACCACACGTTGGGCCCCATGACTAAATAACGGTCAGAATGCCACAATTTGTGCAAGCTGGCAAAAGGGTAGGTGTGCGGCCTACCGGGTGAGATACTCCTCCATCTCTACACCCAAATTTACCGGTTATCCATTCCGAAACCCACAGTCCATAGGACTGAAACTTGCTAGCCCGGACCGGCATGACCTACCGGACTGGCATCCTATCCAGGAAGGTCTCACCCCTCAGAGGTGACCACCTACTGAGAGACTTACCCTAACCCTTCAAAGACTAGTCCTGGTGGTCTACCCTTATTGAGTACTCAACGTTGATTGTTCCACTTGGGAGAAAATTGATCATACTTTGCTTTATTTAGAAATAGCAAATAAGGGTTTCTAAAAGTCTTGCCAAAGTTAGGTTTTAGGAAAAGTTTAGCATTTTGTGTAAAACTACTTGTTTAATTTTCAAATGATTTTCTTGACTGAAATAAAAAGGAAAAATAGTCCTTAATTGCCTTTACAAAATAAATGTCCATATACATCGCATTTGGCTTACCACAATAACTTTTTGGTCTTCACAAAACTCCATGCAGGAGCTTACCTGATTCTTTGCTTGCTCAACTCAAAAGTCTTGCAAGGCTATCCTAACCCCGCCTGGGGTAAACACAAAACTTAAGG
This sequence comes from Voacanga thouarsii, assembly GCA_026120185.1. NCBI lineage: Eukaryota > Viridiplantae > Streptophyta > Magnoliopsida > Gentianales > Apocynaceae > Voacanga > Voacanga thouarsii. The sequence continues at coordinate 594,211 of JANUWF010001095.1, read as the reverse complement.
TTACATTCAAGCTAAATTCACTTACACAAAATAATCCTAGCTCAACTAATTACAACCATGACTAACTATGACCACCATGTCCTAAGCTTTAATGCTAGATGATAAAGAATTTTATAAAATAAGTTTTAGTTTGATAAGTTAAAATAACTAGGGTTCTAAATTAGTTGCTAATAAATTATAGACTTAATTAATAATTCTTGAGTGTTATTATTAATAAATAAACTAAGGTTTGAATATTGAACAATATTAAGTCCTAAATAATATTAATAAATGGTAATTTAAAAATAACTTTATTATAAATAAATAAATAATAAATTACAAATAATTTTTAATTAATTTTTTAAATAGATAATACTTAACTAGTAATAAATAAAATTAATAATAAATGAATTATTTTAAATTTTTAATTAATAAATAACAAATAGGTTTTAATATAAATAATATTTAGGATTATTGGCAAAAGTTTGAACTAAGGTCTACAAGGTCATTAATTCTAATAAAAGATTTATTACTATAAACATTATTTTTAATAAAAGACCACATTTATTTGATAAAGAAAATATTAATATTTCAATCAATAAACTAATCCAAATCTTCCTAGTGTTTCGAATTTTATAAAAAAAATATAGTAGTAATTCCATTTAAAGTAATAAAATTTTGTTAATAAAAATAACCTAGACCTAACAAGGAAATACTCTTCCACCATGATTTTCCTATTACTAGAAAAGATTCATAAACACATTCTCCAACATCAAATAATAAACCAATCCATTCATGAACACATGCTTGACTTCACACATACTATCACAAGGCTAACTTCCTTCTAGGCATAATCATCATTAATGGCTTCAATAGAAAATAGAAACATAATAGCCTAATCACCTTTGGTGACATGATCTCTAACATGCTTCAAACATCCATAAAATTCATTAAGCACGAAGAACATACAATGATTCAAAACGAAAACACATACAACTTAGCCATATACAACATTCATCATGTCTTAACTCCATCCTCTTAATCCACATGCATATACTCAATCTCCATTCATACTCTATCTCCCTATCAACACCTAGGAGACATGATTTCAGAATTTAAAAAGAAAGGATTTAAGAATAGATACTTGATTGTCGATTGCTTTGATGAAGACAAAAGAAAGTCCATGCGCGATAGAGAGCCTTGAGTGATCCACCGGCAAAACAGCCATGGTTGATGGTTGATCAACCATTTTGGTAGAGGAAGAGAGAGAGAGAGAGAGAGAGAGAGAGAGAGCATTAGAAGGGTATATTAAGAATTGAATGGAAAAAGGATGAATGAGAAGGTTGTTCTTGATTTACCTTGTTGATGTTCTTGAGACTTTTAAGAGAAAAGGCTAATTTCGATCCGTTTGAAAAATCTTGTTTGTGAGGTTTTGTGTTTTAAATCCCAGAAATGAAGTTTAGGGATTAAATAGAAGTGATCCAAAGTATTTGAGAGTGATTGGAAGTGTTTAGAGTAGGGTTAGGCTTGAAGAAGTTTAGTGTGTATTCTTGGTGTTCTTGGTGAAAGATGGAGAGAATAAGAGAAAAGGCTCACGATTTTCTGGAGAGCTGTTGGTCGAATGGTTTGGGGTGGATAGGAGTTTCGGTTTTTAGCTTGTGGGAGAGAGAGTGATCAGATTTTTTTTTTGAAATTTAAGCGGAGGAAGTTGTGGAGTTGTTTAAGGTATGAGGTTAGCTATGGTGTTTGATCAAGGAAGGTTTCTATGCTCTTCAATGGTGCCGGTTGAACTAGCTACCTTTGCTGAAATAAGTGAAGCTTGTTCAGGTTAGAAGGCTAGCCGAAATGCAGTCTAAGATGGCAGAGAAAATTCTTGTTTATTAGCTTGATACAAGAGTGTTTTCATGGAGCAAAAATCTGAAATTATTTGAAGTTCAAAAAGAGTTTGAATGGAGTGATCTTAGGAGTGTTTTGAGGTGTGGCTATGGAGTCCATATGCTCAAGGTAAGTGTGAAGGTCATGATGTTCAGTCCATGGCTGAACAAGGGTCAATTTTACAGAAGTTGAAGGGTGATTTTCGGCCTAGGCTTGAAGGAAGCAAAACTGGAAAAATTCTGGTTTCAAGGTTCAAGAGTTTCGAAGGTTGATGAAGGATTTTTGTGCAGAATTTGCTGCACTTCTCCAACCCGATTTGCAGCTGTTTCTTGAGAGGGTTTGAAGGTATTTCTAAGGTGGTTTTCCAGCCTTCTTCCTAGAGAAATACAGAGGAGTTTTGCTGGCTTGAAGATGGACTAAAACAGCTTCATTTCCTTGGTTGAAAGCTGCGAAAATGTCCAGAATTTTTTTCTGGTTTTGCACAGTTTGTGCAGTCCGAAAATTGCACAGATTTTCCAGCCTTCAAGCCACATGAAATGACCATTTTCTTTGCAGCAAATGAAGAGGTTTACTGGATAAATTTTCAAAGAGATGGTCTGCAAAAATTCTGGAAAATTTTCCAGATTTCTCTTCACTAAAACATGAACAACATGAAGGTGAATTTTTTGAAGGTTCTTTCATGGTGTTTGATTTCTCTTGGAAACCCTTCCTATTTCCCTTCCCACTTTCGGCCAACTCCCTATCCTCCAAAGCTGATTTTTGAAATTCAAGGTGGAGGAATTATCACAGAATTTTTTGAATTCAAAGGAAGATATTTAATGGATTTAAATTATAAAGATGTTAGGACAAGCTATAGGTAATAAAAAAGGACAAGAATTCCTCTAGAATTCTTTTTAGGACATGAGGATAAGATTAGGACATTCTCTTCATGTCTCCCCTAAGACAACATTCCTATTTTCATGGAATGGAAGAAAACAAAAATTCAAACTTAGTTGAGATAATCATGACAAAAGCTTAAGTGATGGGATTTGAACTCATGACCTTAGAAATTAATTCACCAAGCTGTAACCACTAAACCACAACAACTCTTGTTTCTATTTTCTCAACCACATATTCTTCTTATGGAATCCCCAAGCTATCTTCCTATTTTGACCTCAAACAAAATTACCATTTTACCCCTCCCACTCAATAAGCATAACTAAGCATTTTAACCTATAATCCACAATTCTAAAGCACATAAAATCATTCAAAAATATATATATTCATGCAAAATAATATGATATGCATCCCGACCCCCTTACTCTAGGGTTGGCTTTAGGTGGGGTTTTACAAACCAGCTCCATTGTAGCTCCAAGAAACCTTCATCAATCAAACACCATTAATATGTCTTTTACCTCAAAACAGTCCTTAAATTTCTCCATTTGAATTTCAAACAACCAGATTTTTCTCTTTCCCCCTAAGCTGAAAATCAAAATCCCTGAACTCCCTCAATCATTCGGCCAGCCCTTTTCAGCAACCAACATTCCCCTCTAGTTCTCTCCATTTCCACCAAGAACACACACTCAAGCCAAAGACCACTCTAAACACCTCCAATCCCTCTCAAAAACTCCAGAACACACCTACATACTCCCTAGAGTCCATTTCTAGAATTTATAACATCAAATCTTGAAAACAAAAATTTGCATTCGGATCAAAACCAGATTTTTCTTTGAAGTCTCAAGAACATCATCATGGTAACCAAGAACAACTCTTTTGTTCATCTTCTTCCCTTCAATCTTTATCATCTAATGCTCTCTCTCTCTCTCTCTCTCTCTCTCTCTCTCTCTCTCTCTCCCCCAAAATGGTTGCTACAACCATGGCTGTTTTCTTTCTCCTCTCTTGGACAATTCAAGACTCTCAAGCGCGTGGACCTTCTTAAATCTCCATCAAAATAATCATCAACCAAGTATTTCTCCTTAACCATTCTTTTAAATTCTAAATTCATGTTTCTTAGATGTTGATAGAGATGATAGAATATGAATGGCTGATTGAGTATATGCGTATGTATGAAGGGGTTGAGATTGGAGCATGAGAATAATTGATCATGATTAAGCTTTATGAAATTGCTTGAGAATCAATGTATGACCTCCACGTCTTAAGAAATTATGAATGTTTAAGCATGGTAGATGTTATGTCACCTTTGGTGAATAAGATATTATGTTCTTATTTTCATTGAAGCCATGAGTATGATTATGCTTAGTAGGGATTCGGCCATGTGATAGTAGGATGGATTTAAGCCTATATTCATGAATAGAATAGTTTGTTGATTGATGTTGGAATATATGCTCATGAATCTTGTTAACAATAGGAAAATTATGACCATGACCTTGTTGATTCTAGGCTATTTTGATTAGCAAATTTTATCATCCTAATTAAAATTATTACTAAGCTTTTTCTCCAAAGATTTCAAAATTCTTAGGAATTTTTGGAAATGGAATATTTAATGAGATAGTGATATTTTACTAGTCAAATAAATGATATCTTTTATTAAGAATAATACATATGTATTTATATATAATAATAATAAATAAAACATTTTATAATAATAATAATAATAAGTAAAATATTAATGACCTTGTAGACTATAGTTCAAACTTTTATCTATATTTATAAATATTATTTATATTAAAATTTGTTTTTTATTTATTAAACAAAAATTTAATATAATTTATTTATTATTAATTTTATTTAGTACTAATTATTTATTATCTATTAAAAGTTAATTAAAAATTAATTGTAATTTATTATTTATTTATAATAAAACTATTTTTAAATTACCATTTACTAACATTTAACAATTAAACCCTAACTTATTTATTAGCCATAGTACTCAAGATTTATTATTTGAACCTATAACTTATTAACAATTATTTTAGAACCCCTAGTTATTTTAACTTATCAAGTTAAACTTATTTTATAAAATCCTTTATCATCTAGTCTTAAAGCCTAGGACATTAGGGTCATGATTGTAATTAGTTGAATTAGGAATTATTTGTGTAAGGCAAATATAGCTCGAGTATAACCTTATGTCTTGTGTTTACCCCAGGCGGGGTTAGGTCAACCTTGGAAGATTTTTGAATTCAAGCAAGCAAAGGATTAGGTAAGCTCCTGCATAAACTTATTTGAAGACAAAAGATTACTATGGCAAGGCAAATGCGATGTGTATGGACACTCATTTTGTAAAGGCAATTAAGGACTATTTTCCTTTTTATTTCAGTCAAGCAAATCATTTGAAAATTAAACAAGCAGTTTTGCATAAATATTAAACTCTTTCTAAAACCCAACTTTGACAAGAATTTTAGAAATCCTTAATTTCTATTTCCAAGTAAATCGATGCTTTGTCAGTTTTCTCCCAAGTGGGACAATCAATGTTGAGTACTCAATGAGAGTAGGCTAGTAGTACTAGTTTTGAAGAGCAAGAGCGAGTCTTCTGGCAGGAGGTTACCTCCAGAAGATGAACTCAACTTGGAGAAGCGACAGTACTACTTAGTCATGCTGGTCCGAGCTAGCAAGTTTCAGTCATGTGGACTGTGTGTTTCTGGAGTGGACAACCAGTAAGCTTGGGTGTAGAGAAGGAGAAGTATCTCACTCGATAGGCCATACACCTACCTTTTGTCAGTCTACACAAAGTGTGGCATTCTGACCGTTATATGGTCATGGGACCCAACGTGTGGTAACCCATGGCTACCCATTTGAGTGGTTGTATTTATTGTGCACATGTTGTTAGTGTTGTGCCCTAGAAGCAATCACTTGTACGTTGTATATGACACATTTTATTTTAGAAAATGCATTATTTATCTTATAATTTCTTTTGATTACTTTTGTGTAATAAAACTGTTAGATAAAGTCCCTAGTACAATACTGTGTTAAGAAAATCATGATAGAGATCATAATATAAAATTCCCACTACACTGTATAGTGTTAGTACTTAAATAGTCTCTAGTTGTAGTATTAATGAGACAGAACATCATTAATGCATTAAGACTAGTATATGTTAGACTTCCTGATTTGATCAGGCAGTAGTTCTCATATCCGTGAGTATTGAGATACTCAAAGTTAACATGTGGATGCTTGCTAGTGGAACAAGTTCATTGGATGACCTAACTATGAGATAATCACATGGATAACTATTTAGTGCCAGTGATATAATATCAATATAGCAAACGTGCAAGTATCTTTAGACATGAGATCTCCAAAGTACTTTGTTTGCTGAGCATTGTGCTTTGATTCCAATCTCTGGAGCTCGATTCAGGGCCATTTATGGGATGGATATTGGGTACATTGTGAGGTAAACAAAAGTAGTTGATAGGGTCAATAATTGATTCATCACTCCTAATAGTAGGGGCGAATATCTTACGGCCACTTGTAGGAATTACTACTCAAGAAGTCCTTGGCCAAGGCGTATGTGCATTGGAAATAGTTCCAATTGATACACATCTAAAGTAGTGAGTTCCTAGTACAAGTATAATTATATTCGGGCCAAAATTAATATATATTCTGGAGGGAATTAGCACTAATTATGTACTCTAGACCGAATGAGATATTGTATGGTGAAAGGAGTTAATTGCACTGTAGTTTGTTATTGAAGGGTTCATGTCAAGCCACTTGACTTCCTGGGTGGTCATGATATGTTGCTAGATACCGCTTCTGATTTGGGAATATGGGTTTCTTAATTGATGAATTAATAAACCAATCCTGATTAATTCTAATTAATTAAGGATTATTAATCTCAAAGACATTTGGATTAATTCATATTCGCTACCAATTGACTGGGAAACCTAATAGGTCACACACAAAAGAGGAATATATACTCAAGATGTTATTTGATAATATAGTGGGGTTTATTGCAAGAAAGACAAGTTGATGTGGCCAAATTATAATTAATTATAACTTATGGGCCAATTTGTAATTCTGAGAACTTGATGGGTTCCAATTGCAATTGGAGAATTGCAATTATTTGTTTGGAAGTCTCAGATGGTTTTATTGTTGAGGTTTTTCGGGTGACCCAAGAGGCACACATGAAACAAAACAATATAAAACCAAAGGGCACACAAGAGGATAAAGATATGATCTTTTGTTCTCTTCACTCTCTCTTTCATGAGCTTCTTCAAGGAGAACACAACCCTTCTTCTTCTTCTTTGTCTGGTTTTTGTTTAACAAGAAAAACCCCAGCCGCCATTGTTATTTTCTGCTAGCACAGAAAATCTTAGTGCTTAAGTGTAATCCTCCGTGTGGATTTCTGTTAGAGATAATCACACACTGTGATTAATAGTGGTTGGATATTCAATTCTCGTGGTGATTCTTCAAGAGGATTGCTGGATTGCACCATAATTATCATACTTGAAGAAGGAAAGTTTTGTTTTCCACACAAACAAATAAAAATAAAAGTTGTTATCTTTGTTTCTTTGTTTTCTATATATATGTCTTATTTTCCACACATATACGGATCCTGGGATGGTATCTCATTTTAATTCTTCCACTGCGCTGTATATGATATGCGAGAGATACCCAACACATGTATGGTTTGAAATGCAAAATGCCACTCTTTATTTTTAACATTATTTAATGCTTACCAGCACTTTCTCTTATGCAATTTTTACAACTTGCATAGATGAACTATTTTACCTGAAACACTCAAGGCACACACGGGATTACTGAGATTTTTATTTCATCACCTTTTATACCATGTTTTCAAGTCGATCCTGCTGTGGAGATGAATAGCTAGTCTTGTTGCCTATGCTTTGAAGATTTTATGTTATTTTTCTTATGTGTTGTTTTGAGAGATGGTAGCAAACAATTTATTTTGGATTTGTTCATGTATTTTTGGATTGTAATAAGTTCAATCTTAAAGTATTGCTTTTATTTTCTTTTGTACGACCTAATTATAAAGACGTCTTGTCCTTTGGACGGGGCGACATCCCCGGCCCCGTTGGGCCTAGGTTGTAACACCCTACACCCTAGGTACCTAGATAGGGCAGGATGTCGTCCCATCCAAAGGACTAGGGGTCTTTATAACGAGGTACAAAATAAAACGAAGACTGCTAAATAAAATTAAAAGGAAAATTCCATTACATTCGAAAGCAAAACTTATACAAGTCTGGAAAATCAAAACTAACAAGAGTCTCTTGAAATAAGCTTAAAACACAACTAAATAAATAAACTAGAGCTCAACCCTAGCTTTGCCCCGCTCACTGAAAGCAATCCCCTGAAATCACGATATAAAAGGTGCGAGATTAACATCTCAGTAAGTCCCGTGTGTGCAAATGTCAGTTATAACCACTTTATGTATACAGGTTTATCAAAATCACAAAATCGTGTTTGCAAGCTAATCTCATCGATAACAGTCATACAAAGGAACCTTGCTCAATCAATCTAAAGCAGTTCACAATAAATCATTGTTTCATCATATTCACAATTCATTAAATAGGGATTAGCAAATGATTCAGCAATATAGTAACACAATCCATATCATGGTTACCACCATGATAGCTTCCTAATGTATTCTTTCAACAAAGGGCAGTGGGGAATTCACCCACTAGGTGAGATACTCCTCCATCTCTATACCCAACATTCCGGTTTTCCAATCCGGATCAACAATGTCCACATGGACCAATATGCTAGCTCGGATCGGCCTGACTAAGCAGTACTATCGCCTCTCCAAGTTGAGTTCATCTTCTGGAGGTGGCCACCTACCAAAAGACTCACTCTTGCTCTTCGAAACTAGTACTACTGATAGGGGCTAAATTAGTCATACTTTGTCTAGTTATTTGAGGCTCTTTTATAAGACATTTTATGCAATAACTAGTCATATTCTTTCATATTTGAGATTTTACCCTTGGAAAGGTATTTTGTTCATTATTTCAGATTTTTGGGTAAAACGAAGCAAAACCGTCGCGAAACAGAGTAGAGGCGGCGCCAGCTGTAAGGCTGGAACTGGCGCCGGCTGAATTCTGGAACTTATGCGCAAAATTTGGAGAAAAATCGGCGAACAAGTGGAGAAGCATAACACAGGCGGCGTCGGCTCCGAAGGACCAAGGCAGCGCCGGCTATGTTCTGTCCTTGAGGCGGTGCTGCGCTTTTTCTACGCGTTTTTGGAAACCTGAGGAGTTTTAGCATCTTTCAACTTCTACTCGGCCAAGAACTTTGTACCTACGAGTTTAGGTACTTCTTAAGCCTATAAATAGATGAAAAACACAAGGGAAAATAGGAGAATTCATTATTCATCATCGAAAATCACTCAATCCAATGAGGAATTCTTCAATTTAAAGAGGGTTGTACAAGAAGATCTTCAAAGGAAGAAGAAGGAGGCTTGTCTATCAGTGCTTTCTTTTACTTTGTTTTCTTTTCTTGACAATGATGTTTTAATTATTTTATTGTAATTTGACATTGGTTTAGACGTTCATGGTATTTAAAGTTATTTGATCTTTTGATTAACTGATTGTTATTCTTGGTATTTAATTACTTGAGTTGATTGCGAGATTAATTGATTGTGCCGTGAACTTTCTTGAGAATAGGATTGATGGTTTAAATTGATTGATTTCATATTTGTTGCCTTTTAACTTGCCTGAAAATGGGGTTAATTGCAAGAACAGAGTAATTAAAGGTTAATTGATGTCTGTCAGAATATGGATTCAATTGGTTAATTTCATGGGTTAAGTTTGCCTGAGAATGGGACTTAATCAAAGAATTATGTTTAATGCATCTTTTGGGTAAAACTGGTTGAGACAGAGTATGTGATACTAAGTTACCTAGAAGATAGGAATTCATGCATTGAGAAAGAAGTGAGTCTATTTTAATTCTTCATGATACCAAGAGAATAATTAGTTATGATAGATGTTAGGTACTTTAAGATCATGGTTGTCTAATCAATGGTTTGAATTGCATAAATCTACATCCTTGACATGTATATATTTTTGTTTTTATTTTCTTTTATTTTATTTTATTTCGGTTTTGTTTTATCGTGTCGGTTAAACAATGAAAGAAATGTAATTAATGTCTACTTGTTCCTTGAGGATCAACACTCGTTTGAACCCTATGCTCAATTAATGATAAGTACGCTTACTCATATGTGTGATTTGGATTTAACGTTTTAATTTAAACTTGATTGAGAATGTGCTTAGTTTTTGTATGATTTTTATACCCAAGTCTGGACACATCAACTACTAGTCTACCCCCGCTGAGTACTCAATGCTCCCCGATTAGGGATATAATCATTTTTCCTTTTTCGAAAGTCTTTAATTAATTTGATTGCAAAACGTGGTTTTTCGTAATAGCATTTTCAAATCATTTGACAATAGTGTAAGAAATCGCTTTTGAGTTTGAATAAATAAAATTTAGTAAATGCGTTTTGAAAATAAAACATCCACATTTCCAATCCAAATCTTACAACAATCCAACATAACTCATCATTTTTAGTCAAGGCTCAATCCTTGTGTCAAAACATCATATTGACATCAATTCCAAATAACATTGTAAAAAATTACTTGTAAACATGTAACATTTATCAAAATGGTTATGCAGGAACTTACTTGGATAAATCACAGCCAAATCTCACTCAATCGATTACTCTACTTTCCACTCCTTCCTTATCTAGAGTAAATAACCCCACAATTAGGATTCAATCGTTCTATCCATTATTTCATATAACATGACTCTCCATGGTTTCATTATCTACCCCTTTCATCCATGGTATTTAATTCAATGGATCACATGTATAACTTTCCTTTACGATTCTATTGATCATAACCATGCATTGATCTAGATCAATTCATCACATGACATCTTCCATATTAAACTAACATAAAACAATCATAAATAGCCCCATGAACATTAAAAGATCCCATCCTTTGCCTATTTAGCATGGATCTAGATTCATCATGACAAGATACATCAATGTCCTATCTCATACATGCTTTGTCTATGGCTTTCATCAACATGTTCATCAATCTAATATATTCATGCTTTTATACTAGACTCCATAAGCATCCTTAAGCCAATATTCTGAAGTTTAAGACCATTTAAATCAATAAAGATATGATCTTGATTACTTCTTAGCAATTTAGACATAAAATACGACAACTCCTTTTGACTAGCTTGAGTTTGATCAATAGTTGAAGAGTTTGGATCGCTTGGATGACCTTGATCAAGTCTCACCAAAGAATAGGTAAAATCAGTCCCTTATGGGTGTGATTTAAGGAAGAGAAAAGGGAAAGAATAGAGTAGGGGTTGAAGATCAATTACCTTGGAGCGAGATTTGGGTTTTGGCTTTGCTCTTGGAATAGGCTGGCCGAATTTTGGAGCTGGTTGAATGCTGATTTTTTTGTGAGTTTGAGGGGCTGAAAGGGTGGAGATTTTCGTGGTTTGCTGTATAGAAAAGGCTAGGGTTTTAGGTTTAGGTGTTTGAAGGAGTTTGGGTCTTGCTAGGGTTTCTTGATCACAAAAGAAAGTTGTTCAGCTTTGGTGTTCTCTATGGCTGCCGAGATTTTGGAGGGGAATTAGGGTTGATTGCTGCTGTGTTTGTGAAGCTGAGGGTGGCCGAAATTCTTGAAAAATAGTGGGGAAAAATCTGGACAGAATGAGTGAAGAATGCTGGTTGGTTTTGGTCTCTAAAATGGAGAAACAAGAGAAGAAAAAGAAGTCTTTGTGTAGCTGTATTTTGCTCGCTAAATAGAAGAATTTATGTGCAGGTTTTTGCTGAGAATTTTGTGCAGAATAAGGCTGGTTTTTGGCCGAAATTCTGAAGGAATTTGAGGGGAAAATTCTGTTATTCCTTTTGGCTACACAAAGTCCTAGTTGGTTAAGGTTTTCTTGGACAACTCTAGCTAGGTTTTAGAGAGTTTGATTTGGATTATATTTGCTCCAAGGGTGACGGCAGCTTTGATGCAATTTTCTAGAATATTTGGTGAAGAAACTAGGTTATCTATTTAAGAAATAATTTAATTAATTCCCTATTTTAATTTGAGTAATTTTTAAATAGCTAATAAATAGTTATATTGAGAGAAAATTCTGGTTTCCTACTTTCTTGAAGCTACCTAATTCTTCTTCCTTTTCCTTCCTAAATTTTCGAAAATCATCCGCTTATCCAAGAGATAATTATTTCATTTAAATTCACCTCTAAGCCTTTTATTTCCGTAAAAGAAAAATATTATTTGAAAGAAGATAAAATATGGAAATTTATTTCCTTGGAAATAATACCTATATACTTTCTTGTATATATTTTTTTCTCTACTAGTATATTATTTAGATATTGCTAAAAGAAAATCTAGATTAGTAATCTTTAAAATTCTCTAAAATATTATGATAAGATATTAGAAATTAAAATTTAATTTGTCCTCGAATATTTTATAAAATGATTTTCAAGTAAATCACTCTCCTAATTTATTTTTCTTTTCTTAGGAAATTAATTTCCTAGTAGCTATTCTCCTAAGGATTTCAGCCAAACTAGGGAAAAATTAGGGAAGAAGGGGGGGGGGGAATAAGAGAATGGAAAGGATTTGAAATAGTTAGGATTCAAACTCAAGCCCGTCAAGGTTTAAATGCCAAGCTTTATCCACTATGATACTTTTTCTAAATATTCTCCTAACAAATTCCCTTGATTTCTTCCCACTTGCTTTACCCCTTTTTCTAAGAAACTCTCCTCAATAAATGAAAGCTCAAGCAATCCAACTACTTCTAGAACAAATTAATTCATGCAATCCACAACCAATATTTTCATGGAAAATAATTCAAATCATCAAATGTGGTATGAAACCATATGACATGCATGAATTTTCCTCACTTACTAAAGGTGGTCTTATATGGGGTATCACATCAGTAGTCGGGTGTTACACTGGGACCTTTAGATTCTGGTATAGAGAATCAAAATTCTACTAATGCTAGTGAAGACATGCACCAAATTTCTTTTGTGAGACTTTTGCAGTAGACACGACAATTAGCCAATCTTGCTATAAACAATTCACAATTTACCTCTTTCCTTCAAATCATTAGGAGTGCACAACATGTGCATTTTTCAACTAGTTTTTCACATATGAATACTACTACTTGTGTGTAGATAGTGTTGACGAGTCCTCAATGACTTTGCCAATCTTTTGTTAAGGATAATGTGGACATTGCAGATTGCTCCAAGACGAAGTTTCTTTTGCATGTTATCTTTCATAATCCTCAAAAGTTCACTTCATTCGGATTTTAAGGCAATGTTTTGTAAAATGCTTGGTCAACTAAAAATAAAAAATGATGCATAAGGGTAAGAGTCCATTTGTAGGTCAAAAAGAAATTTCAATTTTGGAGTTGTATGTTGACTTTATGGAATACACTAGAGATGAATATGAAGCTAAGGGCTTCACCTCAAGTTTGTTCTTGAAAAAGGAAAAAGGAAAAAGAGTAAATCTTTTCATATGCCTAAACATGGCATGCTTACTAGACAGAAGGCACGGGGGTTTAATCTATAATTCTTCTTCATATTTACTTATAACTTTACATGTATTTTCTTCATATTCATTTTTAATTAATGAATAAATAAGGCTTCCATTTGGTGGTTTGGGGGGAAAAAACATAAACTTTGTTTCAAATGAAGATTTTTGACGGTTTGGAATTGTTCTTTGATATTAAAAATTAGTTTTTGCTAAGCTTAAACTTCCAATTTTGTTGAAGAAATATTGAAAACAAAAAATGTGGGGGAGAGAGCTAAAGGGATGTCAAGTAGAATGGGGAGAAATTTTGAGTTTTCTGGTAACTATTTAAAGGAGTAATTTAGGATAAAATTAATTAGGGTAATTTAGGTAATTAACTAGGGAAATTTCTATTTTAAAAATTAAATTTGAAACTTACATAAATGACATGAAGTAAGGTTTCTAATGCCAAAGTCCATTCCAAGAATAGGTTTAAAGTTTTACAACTCGAAAGTACTATTCATTCTATTCATATGAGATAAAAATATTTTTTCCGACAGTTAATTGTATAAAATGATAATTTCTCTAAAAGTATTAAATAAAATATTCACATAAAACCCATGAAATGAAGGTTCTAAACACCAAAGTTCACTTCATAAAACAATTTTAGAGTTTTATACTCAAAGTACTATTCAATATTGGATAGAAATAGTTTTATAAAAATAATTCAATAAAATTTGTAATTTCTCAAAAATGGTCATTAAATTATAAAACATATATAATCACACAAATTATCACATCATGTAATAGTTCAAGTAATTAAATATGTTTTTATCACACAAATGTACGTAAAAAGATACAGATTTTACAAATTCAGTTAACCAAATACACGAGTGTTAATTGTCTCATTCTTTAAAAAAAACAAAAAATCATCCCTAAAATTACATCACCTTGAAATAATCTTGGATTTTTCTTCTCCATAAATTCTTCAATTTAGCAAGTAGCACCTTGAATCCTATGATATTCTCATAATAACTTAACCATCCTAATTCTCTTGTTCTTAAGATTCCTTAATACTTTGCTCTAGAATCTTCACAAGTCTCTCAACATAGACAATGTTATAGTACAATTAGAGTAGTTCATAATTCAATATAAGGTCTAGATCTAGGTGATATTTCTTTAAGCTAAGATATATAAAACACACCAAAAATTCTTATCAATTATGCCATTAAACTAATAAGCCACATTTCCCACTCCTTTGATAACCTTAAAGGATCCTATGTGCCTGAGACTAAGTTTTTCTTCTCTTTGATTCTTTGAAAAGCCTTTTATTATTATTATTATTATTATTATTATTATTATTATTATTATTATTATTATTATTATTATTATTATTATTATTATTATTATTATTATTATTATTATTATTATTATTATTATTATTATTGTTAACCTCAAGAATACGTAGTCCCATACTTAAAATTATAATTCTCTTCTTTTGTTATTTGCATGAGCTTTTTGTTTGCTCTATGTTTACCCTTAATTTGTGTTGGATTAATTTTACTTTGATAGCTATCTCTTGTGAATCCAACAATATCTTTTCCTTTATTCCATAATTCTTTTGGGACCATCCCCAATATAAAGATGATTTACATTTTCATCTAAACAAAGCATCAAATGATGCCGTATGAAAAAGGTCTAATATATATTATTATAAGCAAATTTTGCATACAAAAAGATTATCATCCACTTATCAGTGAAATCTAAGAAGACAATCTTTAAGCATATTCTCCAACACCTATATCACTTGGCACAAAAAGTCTATCCCATGAATACAACACATATTCCTCATCAACGTAGAAATTGTCCACTGCTTTTGCCTTCTCTTTAACCTTAAGCTTCTAGAATTCGTAGTTAAATTGCTGAGTGTCAATCTCAAACTTGGAACTATACTAAATTCCTTAAACAAATCTTCTCTTCCTTGATATTTACCTCCAAAGGCAACATAGACTGAACTTCTTGAAATTCTTGGACTGTATCTTTGTCATCTAAACTATTCAACTAATGTGTTAGCTACACTATTAGCTTTCCTTAGATGATAACTGATCAGCTATCTGTATTCAAGAAATTTTAGCCATCTCCTTTGTAATATGATCAAGTTCTTTTGAGAGAAAATATATTTTAAACTCTTGCAATCTGTGAATATTTCAAAACTTGCACCGTACAAAATATGTCACCATTATTTTTAACACTAACACAATGGCCACTAACTCCTAATCATGAATGGGATAGTTAACATCATGAGGTTTCAACTTTTGAGAAGTATATGCCACAACTATATATTATCTTGTATTAAAACTACATCAATACTTCCTTCAATACATCAATGTATAGAACATAACTCTTCCTCTCTTTTTTTTTTTTTTTTTAGAATTAGAATAGGCGATGACATCAATCTCCACTTAAGGAGTTGGAAACAACTTTCATGTTTCTTATTCCAATGATAAGGTACGTTCTTTCGAATGAGTTATGCCAATGCCATTATGATGGCTAAAAATCCTTAAATGAACCTTAGATGATAGCCATCCCATCCCAATAAACTTCTAACTTTGATAGGAGTCTTTAGTCTCTTCTAATTAGATATAGATTTAACTTTCACTGAATCAGCTACAAGCCATCTTTTGATACCATATGCCCTAGAAATGAAATCATAAACAACCAAAAGTCACATTTATTAAATTAAGAAAAAATTTTGTGTTCTATTAACTTTGCTAACACTATTCTCAAATGTTTTTCCAAATTTTTTGAGCGAATCAAAATATCATCAAAGAAAATTATCACTATTCAATCCAAATAAGGAAAGAAGATTCTATGCATCAAATCCATAAAAATGGCTAGTGTATTTGTTAACCTAAATAGCATCACTACAAACAATTTTTTTTTTTTTTTTTGGGATATCTTCCGCTTAAAGCATTACTTAATAGCATTCTTTAGTCAAATCCAACATAGAGTAACAACAATAATCTTGTCATTGGTCAAACAACTCATCAATGAGTGGTAAATAATAATTTTTCTTTATAGTTAAACTATTCAACCCTCTATAGTCAATGCACAATTTCATGCTACTATCCTTCTCCCTCACAAATAGCATAGTGATCCCTAAGATAATTGACCTAAGTTATATGGCTTTTGTGGCCATATGATTTGCTTCTCACCTTTCTTCTTTGTACGATTTGGCATATGGTTTAGATCATACGAGGGGAATGGGTATTGGAAGAAAAAGTTTCCACATCCTTCTCAAACTTAACAAAATATGTGCTCTTGAGATGGCTCCTCAATATACTCAAGAATGGCATTATCCTCCAAAAAGACGTCACCTAACATCTCAACAAACTCACCACTTAGCCTAGCCCTCTAATGCATGTGTTTTAGGTGTAGGAAATATTGTAACTAGCCTATAAAGAATCAAATTTTAAATAAAATACTAAATACCCAAATTATGCACCAAATACAATAGGGCGAGTGCACCTATTCCAAGGATATAGTATAGGGTATCTAAAAAGTATTGATACTCAGTGAGTAAATGTTGGGTATCTCATGCATATCATATATGGCACAACGGAAAAATAAGAATGAGATACCAACCCAAGATCTGCATATGTGTGGAAAACAAGACATAAGGAGAACAAAGGTAACAATTTTTTACCTTTCTTTGATTATGTGGAAAACAAAATTTTTCCTTCTTCAAGTCCAGGCGTGATCCAGTAATCTTCTTGGTTAAACACCGCGAGAGTTGAACGTTCAACCACTATAATCATAGTGTGTGATTATCTCTAACAAAAATCCACATGAAGGATCACACTCAAGCACCAAGATATTTATGTGCTAGCAGAAACCAAAGTGGCGGCTAGGGTTAGGCTTGGTTGCTCAAGAACCACGAGAGAGAAAGAGAAAAGAAGAATTTTGGAAGCTGTTTGTTTTTCATGAATCACCACTCCATTAGGTTTCGTACATATACCTTATATGTCACGAAAAAACCACTAAAAAACTGAGAATTCTATAACAATTAGAATTCCCTAATTATAATTGGAAACATCAAGTTCTTACAATTATAATTTGGTCACAACAACTTCTCTTTCTCGCAATTAACCCAACTATATTATCAAATAACATCTTGAATATATAATCCTCTATTGTGTGTGACTTATTAGGTTTCCCAGTCAATTGGTAGTGAACATGAATTAATCTAAATGACTTTGAGATTAATAATCTATAATTAATTAGAATTAATAATGTGGATTCTAATCAGGATTGGTTTATTAATTCATCAATTAATAAACCCATATTCCCAGATTATGAGCGGTATCTAGCAACACATCATGACCACCCAAGAGTCCAGGAAATCAAGTGGCTTGACATGAACCCTTCAATAATAAACTACAGTACAATTAACTCCTTTCACCATACAATATCTCATTCGGTTTGGAGTACGAAATTAGTGCCAACTCCTTCTAAAATATATTAATTCTAGCCCGAATATAATAGTACTTGTACTAGGAACCCACTACTCTAGATGTGTATCAATTGGAATTGTTTCCAATACACAGTCACCTTGCCCAAGGATTTCTTGAGTAGTAATTCCTACAAGTGGCTGTGAGATATTCGCCCCTACTATTAGGAGTGGTGAATCCTTTATTGACTATCTTAACTACTTTCGTTTACTCCATAATGTACCCAATATCCATCACATAGGCGGCCCTCGATCTGGCACCAGCTCCAAAGATTGGAATCAAAGCACAATGCTCAGCAAACAAAGTACATTGGAGATCTCAAGTCTAAAGATACTTGCACGTTTGCTATACTGATATTATATCACTAGCACTAAATAGCTATCCATGTGATTATCTCATAGCTAGGCCATCCGATGTACTTGTTCCATTAACAAGCATCCATGTGTTAACTTTGAGTATCTCAATACTCATGGATATAAGAACCACCACCTAATCAAACTAGGAAGTTTAACACATACTAGTCTTAACGCATGAATGATGTCCTGTCTCATTAATACTACGACTAAGGACTATTTAAGTACTAATACTATGCAGTGTAGTAGGAATCTCATATTATGATCTCTATCATGATTTTCTTAACACAGTGTTATACTAGGGATTTTATCTAACATTTATATTACACAAAGGTAAACAAAAGAAACTGTAAGATAAATAATGCCTTTTATTAAAATAAAATGCATCATATACAATGTACAAGTGATTACCTATAGGGCATAACACTAATAGTAAATACCACTACTTACTTTAATTCTATTGTTCCAATTCATGAGATAAAATAATTACAACTACTAGAATAAAGAATAATCCAACCCACACAAGATAGTCTACAAAACTATCATAGAGTTAGAAAAGGATTTAAAACATATATTTTGATTGAATCTCCTAGAATCATACAAATATTAAACACATACTTAAGGTAATATACATCAACAATCTAGTATCAGAACATGTTAATCTTATGAAATTCACTCTTTCTCAATTTATGGATTTCTTACCCTTAATTCAACTAATGAATATCTCTATCTCATTAATTTAACCCTATGGTGCATTAAATTCAATTAACACTAAATCACCAAGGGTAAACCTGGAAGAAGTCATTACCCATATCTCTAGGTTATATTACAATTTTATTGATTACTAGTTCTTTCCCCTAATGTTATCTCTTGAGTCAATCAAATGATAACAAATCATCAAATGAATTGAACCAACACAATCAATATGATTCAATAAGCATAAGTGATCAAATACTAGAATTGGGATTAAATTGATCAAATGAGTAATTCAATGCAAAGAGAAAAAACTTGGGTTCAACCTCCAAATACAATTAAACATTTAATTCAATATTGTTAATACAAAATTACAGAAAAATGGTAGATAAACACTCATAGACAAGTCAAATCTCTTCGTCTCTTACAAATTCCTCTTGATTAATGCTCCTCACCTCTTCCGAGTTTCTTCTTACTCATTCCTCTCGATATTTCTTGTATTGGGTTCTTTTCCTCTCTCGGTCTCTCTTGATCGCAACCTAGGGTTTTAGTTTTTTTTCCTTTTTATATTCCTTTTTCTAAAATTTCACAATTTGAATTAAAACAGAGCATTCTCCTGCGAACCAAGTAGCCTTGCATGGTCTAGACGAAGTGGCGTTGCTTGATTTTTGGAATTCCTCTTTCACAACATTCAGTAGCACCGCTTCATTAACCTCAAGCAGTGCCACTAGGCTACTGATTCTAATGGTTGTTCGGGTTTCTCAACATGCAGCACTGCTTCTTCAAACTCAAGCGGTGTCATTAGCTCTCTAGAATCTCCAACGGGTCTTATTACATATTTAGGCGACACTACTTAACTTCTTTGGCTTCAATTTTTAGTCCGTTTCACTTTTACTATTTATTATATGCTCATCTAACAATCCTACGCAAAACAAAATGAAAAGTTAGGAGTGAGTAGTCATTAATTATAATTTCTTCACAAATATAACACATATAACATAGAAAACAATGATGAAAATAGTGTATATCACTCTCACAGACTTGAGCCTTTGTTCATCCTCAACCAAATCAACAACCCAACATATATGCAAATATGGTAGAGACATTACCCTTTATTCAACCTTAGAACCTAACCTAACACCTATCCAACTAATCAATCTCATACAAACTCATGTATTAAGCTAAACATAGCCAAGGCCATTAAAATTGAGTTAAACAAGTCTATGCCAAATTAATAAGATTCATTCCATTCCTTTGATTCAAGAATATAAACCGTATAAGTCAGGAATAGGTAAACAACTCAAGTTTCATGCTTTTTGAACTACTACAACCTGGATAACAAAATAGGAACTCTCTCGCCCTTTTTTTTTTTTAACTTTAAGTGAGTGCATTTTGTGCTCTATCTCAACTTACTAAATCCTTTTCAACTATAGTCAAAATTCTTTATACTTCATTACATAATTTACAATCGAATTGGAAAAATAAAGCTTCACTCAAGTATTATGATATCGATAAGGTTAACTCAAATTCTCAAGATTTAATATATATCTCACATAATATACAAGTTTACATAAGATAAAACTTAACCAAAGAAGTCTCAAGCCAAATTCCAAAGCTTAAAAAAAAAAAAGCTCTACCATATTTGATATAATTTAGTAAAAGTTCAAAAAAAATTGGCTTAAAATTCAGAAAACACCAAAAATTATCAAATATTTAAAAAGTAATGTATTTCTCTCTCCCTCACATTTAAATGGGATATTATCTTCAATAGCCAAAAGGAATACAAGTAAGAAAATTAAAGGGACCAAAATAATAAGAGGGGGAAAAAGTGAAGCAATACTCTCCAAGTGAATCATACTCTCAATTTAATTTGTTAATTCATCAAAATAAAGTTGTTTATGTCTCATAAGAAAGCTTAAATACCTTGCTTGCCTTAGGCTATTGGGTAGTAAACCTTAGGGTTTGAAAGGCTCATTAACAAGTTTAGGGGCTCTAAGGATTAATACAAGTCATGGAAATTAAAAGACAATAAAAGAACGTCAAACAAAAGCAAGTAAAAAAATATAGCATGAAGGTCTACATGGTGCACTTGTGTAAGCAAAAAATTTTGGCGGAGAATCCATAAAATGGGGTTGTATTTTAACGAAATTCTGGTTGTGGGATGACCAATAGGAATTTTCCAATCTAGGGAAGTCGCATTCTAAAAATGAGACCATTTAAAAATAGGTCAAATTTTCAGAATGCGACCATGTTGGACTAAATAATTGTTTTGCTTTACCAGAAATTGAAAATTTTGAAATTTAAAAGAAATATAAAGCCTTAAGTTCACATTCCTAAAATGAGACCTAGTCTAGGTCCCATTTTAGGAATATGACCTTTATATCCTGCAATTCTTTCAAGTCCTACAAGACCTTGCCCGCCACCTCAAACTCTTAAAATGTAACAAAAACTTATAAATACATTACCCCACATCACAAACCACTTATAATACAATTACTCAAAATATCAAAATACAACAAAACTTGTAAATACATTTCCCACATCATTATAAACCACTTGTAATATAATAAAATTTATAAAAATATTGCAACTATGACAAAATAATTATCTCAAAATTTGATAAAAATTAACAACTACGCACAATAATACGATAAAAATGTTAAATCAAATATATGTGTAGTCTATTGAATTATTCAAAATATGTATTCCAAGATTGCATGAACAATAAAAAAAACATATTCAAAATATAATAAAATATATGATGGAGTAACATAAATAAAATACATGAAGAAATGAGCTAATCTCTTGAAATACTAAAATTATTATTAGTATAATGTTTCCTACTATATCTACTCATATGACAATTGTTGTATCTTGGGGAAGAGTTAGGTATGTGATAATCTATATCACAAGGTATCCTCGATGTTCACAGATGGCTAAAAAGTTTCTTTCTCATCATTTCTTCTAGAGGTGCAAGCGTAAAAGTTGAAGACCTCAAAATTGTTCATCCACCACAATGAAAAACTAACTCTCATAGGTCAATTCATATTTCCATCTAGTATAAAACTCCAAAACAAAGTTAATGGGGTTCCAACATCTGTGACGACATGTTGCAAACCCATGCAAACAAGATATACTATATATACTTCACTTTTGGCAGCTGCATGATCTCTTTCTCAGATTGATACTATAAACATTTGAACCTCTCCCTCACATTGAACTGATGATTTGATCCTAAATATACTGGGCTGTGCATTAAATTCAGTAATAATATGCCCCCTACATTTTTTCTCAAAATAAGAATACAACTTCCACATTTCTGATAGTAGAGGGCGTTTTAAATTAGATGCCTCATCTCTATGCTTATTAAAAATGCTTAACTAACTTTATAAATAAAGTTTCAACTAAAACTTTCAGCGAGAGAGATCTTGCTTTCTTAAGCGCACTGTTTATGCATTCAGACAAACTAGTAGTCATTGAACTACATCTATTTCCCTTATCATATGAAAAAACCCATTTTTCCAAACTAACTTCATTTAAATAGTTGAATGTGTCATCCTTTTGGATCCTAATTTCATCCGAATATGATTGAAACTTGGTTTTTTTGTACTCTAGGCCAGCAACATACATCAAGTTTGTTAAATTACTATCTTTAAACTTGATATGGAGATCTATCCTAATGTGCCCGAGATAATATCGATGAACAGCCAAAAGTTCTTGCCATTCATTAATTTGGCATACAACATTAATTATGCCTTTATGTCTATCTAAAATCATATACAATATCTTTCAAAAATAACATGATGACATAAGAAATTTAAGAACCAGCTCTAACTCTTCAACGACTTCTCGTCCATGATGGCAAATGTAAGAGGAAAAAGGTAGCTATTTGCATCCCCGGTAGATGCCACTAATAATTTTCCCCAATAAAGTCCTCTTAGATGGGTTCCATCAATGGATACCATTGGATGATAATATTTAAACCCAACAATTCAAGGCTTGAATATCCAAAAAAAGAAATAAAAAGCTTTCAAATCACCCACACTAGTCCAATAATGTTTCCACTTCATAATAGTCCTAGGATTGGAATCCTATAATGCAAGCATGTATTTTGGAAGGCAATCCATGTAGAGGGCTAAACTCCATATACAAGTTCCATAGAAACTTTTCGGGCTTCCCAAGCTTTCTTATAAGAACAACCCAGCTTCCACAATTTTTGAACTTTAGCAATAACATCACTAATATGGCATTTAAGGTCATTTAAAACTAAATGTGTCATATTTCATGCTATAAACTGATAATTCATATTTCTATGCACATTGTTCACAACTTTAATAATGCATATGTGTTCTTTATTCAAAACTATTATTTGCCACTCTCCGTGAGTTTTTTTATATATAATGCAAATATACCAAGAGCAAGGATGGCCAACATTTGCATGTTTACATTTAGCATACCAACAGTCACTCTTACTCTCTAAAACTTTGAATCCCACCCAAGTTGAGTAGACTACTTTCTTACTGTATATATAGCATATTTCTTATTCTTAAACCTCATATGTAGATGCAAATCAATGTCAGTGTCAAACTAACTTCTTGTGATATCAATGGAGTTCCTGTGAAGCAATTCATTTGTGCATGCACCAAATCCAATGTCATCAAATATTAGAAATCTTTTTTGATTCCTATGTAGTATTAGAAGTCGTTGCTATAGTACTGCTATCATCTTGCAAAAGAATGTTGGGCTAATGACTTGGACTAGTTACTGGAATCTCATCTTCTTTATCGTCATCTTTATCACTCCAATTCATTGGATCCTCAGAGCTTGTGAATCCATTAGCATCAAATGTATGCACCATCAAATCTACATGTACTGTACCAGTAGATTGAGATGCTAAATATTGTGCCAAAGTGGTGGTATGATAAGTTTTGTTTGCCTCCTGATAAGTACCAATTGGTAGAATTTGTGTAGGAACGTCGAGATATCCGAAGTTAATCTAGTTACATGTAATTTCCAAACCTTCAGATGTATAACCGATTTTAACTGTCTCAATTTTACTCCCAATTGAACTAATGTATTCATTTTCTACATTGTTTAAAGTTGCCCCTGTATTTTCCACTGGCTGCTATAATGCTTGGAGATGCATGCATCTTAAGTTTTCCCCTCTTATACCCATAGGGAGTTGAGAAAATGAATTGTGTTGTTCATTTATCGAAGGACCCAGACCCATAACTTGATTAAGCATTGCCATAAATGAACCCGTTAGTGGTGACACTTTAGATATCTTGGAATAACTAACATGAAGTTAAATGTTCTGTGACTTAAATTTATTTGGCAACATCGACAAAACCTCTATATCATCATTATCGCTTACCTCATTTGCAATATACTGTTGATCATATCCATAGAGAAAGGGATGTCTTAATGTAATCTTGATTGTCACGTTTCTTTCCCCCAATCTAAGATATCTATGGACCTTGTCAACAAGTTTGGTCAGAGAATGCAAGTTTTTTAATAGCCCCCATCAAACCATAGACAGCCGTGATAATAACATTGTATTTGACAATCCTAAAAAAAGCACAATAAAATGGGCCGCTCCAGTGCATCCATTATAACGGCACAATCTGAGATATATAAAATGTTAATATTATTAGAAAATTTCAAAGAAGAAACAAATTAAAAAAAGTTTCCAAATTCATTTTTATTTATTTTAGTAAAGTATTCATAGCAACCACAAGTGAGCAACACTCACCATTATCATAGCAAATAGTATAGACTTGAAGAAGACCAAAGAACAACATTTACCAGTATTTTAGCAAACTAGAATAATAATAATAATAATATAAAATATGCTATTATATAGGTAAAATGTGAGGTGGGAATAACTTTATGGAAGAGTATGGTAGAATATTTGCCTTATAAATAGTGATTTTTTCCTCAAATTCCAACACAATAATAGCTGCATTTTAGATTTAGGGTAGGAGGGAAAATGAAAATGAATATAAATAAGCTCATTAAATGAAAAAAGCAAAGAAAAAAAATGTATGTTTTGAGTTGAAGTTACCCTAATACTTAAATTTGTAAAATTAATAAGCCCATGCCATATTTAGATTTCGAATTTGTTGAGATCGCCCGTTATGTTAGCACATTGCCCATAAGTGATTTTGAAGAAAATTGTGAATAAAGATGCAGATAGAGAACTGAGTTGGAGAAAAAAGTATACGTTCAAGTCGCATTTGTGTAATGAGACCTTAAGTTCACATTTAAGAATGAGACCTTAAGGTCTTATTATGAAAATGCAACATTCTCTCTCTCTCTCTCTCTCTCTCTCTCTCTCTCTCTCTCTCTCTCTCTCTCTTTTAGGGGCAAAAAATAAACATGCTCACACATTCTACATTTCAAAACATACTTCCAATAGTATTTAACATACTCTAATAGCTTCTAAAATGGAAAAAAAATATAAATAAAACAACAAATTCTCCCACCTATATCATGTAAGAAAATAATTCTATATACAATAATAGAATCATACAACAAGAAACAAGACAGATTACTACACTCTATTTGGCCATGAAAAATTTATAATGTGTACATATGTTTAAATTTTGTCCTGCAAATTGGATCTCCAAACACAATTTATCCTGCACATATTTTCTAAAATGCGTTATATCCCCCCATCCCAACTAATTGCTGCAATACACCAACTAATTCCTGTAGTAAAACAAAACTGAAGTAATGATCCATATCATATGTACTTAAACCTTTGCAACAACAATGAAATCATTAAGTTGAGTGGCTTTGAACCAAGTACCACACTACCAAAGAAAATGCATACAAATCCACAAGAAACTACATCATCATCCATCAAACTATTAGCACAAAATGCTCCATTCCACCAATTGTTGCAAGTCTTTCTCCAACAACCATCCAACATGAAATTTCTAT
Organism: Voacanga thouarsii; assembly: GCA_026120185.1. Classification (NCBI taxonomy): domain Eukaryota; kingdom Viridiplantae; phylum Streptophyta; class Magnoliopsida; order Gentianales; family Apocynaceae; genus Voacanga; species Voacanga thouarsii. Next base: position 568,429 of record JANUWF010001095.1, on the reverse strand, counting down.
AATTCATGAGAAAATAATCTCTTTTAATATCCATGAAGTTGAAGAATTTTAACCAATTGTTGCTTGTCTGAACGGCAATGCAACTGATTTAGAAGAATGTAATATCCATGAAGTTGAGTATTTTTAACCAAGAAAAGAGAAATGATCACAAAATCTGGGGTAATCTTTCTAAACCTGTAAGGAGACCATCACAAAGAGACGTATCAGCAAATGGCATCTCTAAGTTCTTAACAGTTTATGTGGTTTTCTGATGATTATCAAAAAGTCTAAAAATGACCTAATTCCTCTTAAGAAATTTTCTTTTAGGGGAAAAGAGGAAAAAAAAAAAGAAAAAGAACATACTCTTAAGAAATTCATCATACTTTTCAGCTTCAAAAGCCCCATTGTTAAAATATATCACTGTAACACCTTACTACCTAGGCCCAACAGGCCCGAGGATGTCGTCCCGTCCAAAAGACAAGGGGTCTTTATAATTAGGTCACACAAACAAAAATAAAACAATAATTTAAAATTAAACTTATTAGAACCCAAAAAAAAAATTCAAGAACAAATCCAAAATAAATTGTTCACTATCGTCTCTCAAAGCAACACATAAAATAAATAACTCAAAGTCTTCAAAGCAGGCAACAATCTAGTCACTCATCTCTACAGTAGGATTGACCTGAAAACATAGCATAAAAGGTGATGAGATAAAAATCTCAGTAAGCCCATGTATGCCTTGAGTGTTTCAGGTAAAACAGTTCATGAATGCAGGTTGTAAAAATTACATAAGAGAAAGTGTTGGCAAGCAATAAATAAGGATTAAAAATAAAGAGTGGCATTTTGCTTTTCAAACTATATATGTGAACACTAAATACAACCACTCAAATGGGTAGCCATGGGTTACCACACATTGGGCCCCATGACCAGATAACAGTCAGAATGCCACACTTTGTGCAAACTGACAAAAGGTAGATGATCGGCCTACCAGGTAAGATACTCCTCATCCTCTACACCTAAACAAACCGGTTGTCCATTCCAGAAACACACAGTCCACTTGACTAAACTTGCTACCTTAGACCGACATGACTAGGTAGTACTTTCATTTCTCTAAGTTGAGTTTATCTTCTAAAGGTGGCTTCCTGCCAGAAGACTCACTCTTGCTCTTCAAAACTAGTACTACTAGCCTACCCTTATTGAGTACTCAACGTTGATTGTCCCACTTGGGAGAAAACTGATAAAACATTACTTTACTTGGAAATAGCAATTAAGGGTTTCTAAAATTCGTGTCAAAGTTGAGTTTTTAGAAAGAGTTTAGTGTTTGTGCAAAACTACTTATTTGGTTTTCAAAAGATTTGTTTAACTAAACAAGAAAGGAACAGTCCTTAATTACCCTTACAAAAAAAGTGTCCATACACTATGCGTTTAGCTTACCATAGTAACCTTTTGTCATCAAATAAGTTTATGCAGGAGCTTACCTGATCCTTTACTTGCAAATTCACAAATCTTCCAAAGCTGACCTAACCCTGCATGGGGTAAACATATGCCATATGGTTATACTCAAGCTATATTCACTTCCATAAATTATCCTAACTCAACTTATTACAATCATGACCCTAATGTCCTAAGCTATAAGGCTAGATGATAAAGGGTTTTATAAAATAAGTCTAGCTTGATAAGTGAAAATAACTAGGGATTGTAAAATAATTATTAATAAGTTATAGGTTCAAATACAAATCTTGAGTGCTGTTATTAATAAATAAACTAGGGTTTGATTGATGAAGAATCCTAAGTCCTAGATGATATTAATAAAATAAATTATTACTAGTCTCTTAATTAATAATTAATAGGTAGAAAATAATTAATAACTAAAATTAATAATAAATAAAATTTATTAAATTTTGATCAATAAATAAATTTCAATAGTATTTATGAATATATGGCCTACAAGATTAATATTTTACCTATTATTATTATTATTATTATTATTATTATTATTATTTATATAAAAGGCTTTATTTATTTATTATAATTATATATAAATATTTGTATATATTATTTTTAATAAAAGATATCATTTATTTGGCTAAAATATCACTATTCCATTTAATATTCCAAATCCAACTTCCTAGGGTTTTTGAAATCTTTGGAGGAAATCATTAATTTTAATTAACGTAGTAAAATTGGCTACTTAAAATAGCTTAGGATCAACAAAATCATGATCATAATTCCTATTGCTAGCAAGAATCATGAACATATACTCCAACATCAATCAACAAACTATTCCATTCATGAGTAAAGGCTTAAATCCATATCTACTATCACATGGTCAAATCTCTACTAAGCATAATCATATTCATGGCTTCAACAAGAATACAAGAACATAATACCCTATTCACCAAAGATGACATAATATCTAGTATGCTTAAACATCCACGTTCACTCAAGGCATGAAGAACAAGCATCGATCCACAAGAAATATTATGGAACTTAACCATGGAAAAACATCCTCGTGCTCCAATCTCAACGCCTTCATACATAAGCACATACTCAAACCCCAATCATATTCTATCCTTCTCCAACAACATCTAAGAGACATGATTTTAGAATTAAAGAGAATGTTAAAGAGAAATACTTGGTTGATGACAATCTTGATAAAGATTCAAGGAGATCCACACGATTAAGAGGCTTAATTCATCCAATAAGGGAGAAGAAAAACGGCCATGTTGAAACAACCATTTCAGCCGAGAGAGAGAGAGAGAGAGAGAGAGAGAGAGAGAGAGAGAGAGAGAGAGAGAGAGAGAGAGAGAGAGAGAGAGAGAGAGAGCGAGAGAGAGAGTATTAGTATATCATGTTAAATATTGAAGGAAAGAAGATGAACAAAATTATTCTTGGTTACATTGATGGTGTTTTTGAGACTTAAAGAAAAATTCTGATTTTTTATCCGATTGTAGATTTTTGTTTTCAAGATTTGATGTTTTAAAATCTAGAAATGGACTCTAGGGAGTGAATAGGCATGATCTGGAGTTTTTGGAAGGGATTGGAGGTGTTTAGAGTGGTCTTAGGTTTGAAGAAAGGTAGTGTGTGTTCTTGGTGTTCTTAGAGAAATGGAGAGAATTAGAGAGAAAGCTGGACGAAATTGCTAAAAGGTATTGGCCGAATGATTGAGGTATTCTTGTGATTTGATTTTCAGATTAGGGAGAAGAGGAAAATCTAGTTGTTTGAATTTCAAAGAGAGTAATTTATGGAGTGTTTTAAGGTAGAAGACATGATAAGGTGGTTTGATTGATGAAGATTCTTAGAAGATACAATGGCCGACTAGTTTGCTGTGGTTTTGCTGAAAAGAATGAGGGTTGAAGGGGCTATAAGTTTGGCCAAAATTTTGAATGTAATAGTGGGAGAATTTCTAGTTGTTTGAAGCTTAATCCAATGAAGTTTTCATGGAGTAATTTGTTGGAATTTTGAACTTCAATTGAAAGCTTGATTGGAGTAATTGAAGGAGGAATTTAAGAAGTGGCTATAGTGATCAATCGTGCAGGTTAGTGGAGGAGGGTGATGAAGCTCAGTTCATGGCTGACTAAGGTTAGCTTCATAGAAGTTTGAGGTGATTTTCGGACAAGGCTTGAAGAGAGAGTAAGGTTGGAATTTTTTGGTTTGATTTTCGAATGGCTTGCTAGAATTTTTGTGCAGTTTTTTTCTACAATATTCCAGCCGACTTGCAGAGAGTTTGAAGAGGTATTGGAGGGTCCTTTAAGGCTGGTTTCCAGCCTTCTTTATGGAGGAAAGACAGAGTTAAATTACTGGTTTGAAGGGTAGAAGAAACAGCTTTGTTTTTTTTGCCTGCTATGTTGCGAAACTTGCCCAGAATTTTTTATTTTTTTGTTTGCACAGTTTTGTGCAATCTAGTTTTTAGCAAGAAAATTCAGTCTTCAAGCTGAACAAGTTGATCATTTTTCTGGCAATATTTGAGTAAGAAAAATGGTTGAAGTTTTCGAAAGTTAGGCTGCCCAAGAATCTGGAAAAATTTCAAATTCCTACCATGAAGAAGATGAACACTGTGGAGTGAAGTTTTGAAAGTTCAACCATAGAGATTAATTCTCTTGGGAACCTTCCTTAACTCCTTCCCTATTTTCAGTCAAAATTCTATCCTCTAAGAGCTATTTTCGAAATTCCAAGATCAATAAACCTTGCTGAATTTTTTGGAATTAAAATATGGCTTTGGATAAATTGAATAAACTTAATTGGCAAAGAATTAAGCTTAGCTAGGGAATAAAAAGGACATAAATTCCTTAAGAATTCTTTTAGGGCATAAGACTAGGATTAGAACATTCCCTTTATGTCTCCCCTAGGACAATACTCCTATTTCTACTTATGGAATACAAAGGCCAAAAAATTCAACCTTAAATAAAAATAAAATTAATCATGCTAAAACTTAAATGATGGGATTTGAACTTAAAACCTTAAGGATTAATTCCAAAGCTTTAACCACTAAACCACAACAACTCTTGGTCTTATTTTCTCTCTCAAATATTCTTCCTATTTAATCCTCAAGCTATATCCCTATTTTCACTTCATGCAAGATTACCATTTTACACTTCCTACTTAATAAGCACAACTAAACCTTCTAGACTATAAATCACAATTCTAAAGCACATAAAATCATTCAAAAATATATATTCATACAAGAAAATATGATATGCATCCCGACCCCCTTACTCTAGGGTTGGTTTTAGGTGGGGTTTTACATTTCACTGTCTACAAAAGAACATCAAGACAAGGTATAAACTGTAAGGACATGAAATGAAGAGATAATTATGGACATGTACATGCACATATAATTAAAAAATTAAGAAATATACGTTGCATACTGACCCCCAACATATATGTTAGTTTGTACCATCACAAACCAATCAACAAAGAATTTACACAAAATGAAGACTGGATCCCTCCAAGGGAGCAATTATCACCTAACTCTCATCCCTCATGTAAAGTATTTTACGTAAAATAAAAACTTTTTTCTCACAATTTATAGGCATGCCTCACCAGTCTTCTTATTTATGAGGTCCTTATTGATGAAGTCCCTTTGATGTACCTTGGAACAATTCTAGTCTTCTTATTGTCCGTTGCTATATTACCAACCAAAAAGTTTCACATGTACTCTACAAAATACATTAAAGAGTACAAACAAACCATTCATTGTTATCATATTGGAAACTGGTAATGCTTTAGTCATACAAAAGGACAACATGAAATTAAAGCATCCATATTTACATGGAAACCTTATTGCAGTAAGGTGCTTCCCGTCAAATGCCCTAACACAATGCAAAAAAGGGAAATAATTAAGGTTCTTTTCTAAAAACAAAATTTATGAAATAATAAAAGAGCATTAACCAATAGAGTACACATGGCCTACGGGGCTTAGTCTTTCTCCTTGGTCTCCTACCAACATTAGCATTATTGCCTTCATAAGCAGGGACGGACTGTGAGTTTTGTTGGGGAGAAGGGTCAGGATCTGAATTTTGTTGGGAAGGCTCGGCACCCTGTCTTTATTGCTTATGACAAACTATCCCATGAAATGGTCGAATCGGAAGTTCCTCAATACATGAAACACCTGTCTCTTGAGTTACACACTTAGTAAGATACATACTCTCAGTAGCCTGATCTACACTAGTAGGCAAAATCCTCAACATATGCAATATTTCTTTCTTGGACCTCAGAATTAGATGGCTCTGCTGCCTTATCCTCACACTTACCCTCTGTCATATGTGGAAATTGAACCGGAATTACCACAAATTTCTCTCCTAGAAAATCATCTGGGTGAATCTTAGTGTGCAAAATCCCTGGTACTATCTCTTTATCAACTTCAGCAGGGAATGATCCCACATTATGGTCTAATAGAGAAGATACTTGCACTCAGGGTCTTTTCCCCCCACCCCTAACTCCTATATGCACATCCATCTATAGGCGTTCGGGGCCTCAAAGTAGGTTGTATTAGTATAACAGTTGGCCTGCTTGAATTAGTTTGAATTGGACCGGCATATCTATCGTGTGCCTGATGAGTGGCTATGAGTCCTTGAGCACACATATCTTGTATATCTATAAATACTCTTCGAGAAACTGAGTCAGTATTGTTCATTTGAAATTCAACCATGATCATAGCTCATCTCACAATATCTATTTGAAAAAATATACAAAAATTAGCAGTCAATGAAAGGTTATACAAATTATAATTTATAAGGTAGGTAGATATTTATGTACCAAGAAAACTATACTACATCCAAGATATCATAATGGTAGCGAATTATGAGTGATGGGGTTCTCGATCTGAAGAAAGGTATGGTCCCAATACTACTGCATATAATCCAGTGTAATCGAAACACCTATCAGAGTACTAGTTTATATATGGTCCTAGCGTTGTGTCCATATCTGAAGATACGACCCATAATATAAATTGTAATATCTTGAAGGATTGCTCTATCTATCAATCTTATGTAGGTTAACTCTTGTACTACAATCTATAGGTATAGACTGAAGCATCCCAATTGGCGCATAACCCAGTCTGGAATGTAGAGCTTGACAACTTCCCAACTAATAAGCGTTGTGCATGATCTTTATATATCGAGTCCCTCCAAATAAATCGGGGGAAAGAGGGATAAGACTTACTAAATCTTGCTGAAAAGGCTGCCAAACAAATTATCACATAAGCATGTAAAGATTCAAACATATAATGAGTTGTAAATTAAGTATGTATACATAAAAAATATGTATATATACTCACATCCTCCTCTGAGAAGGCATCGAACTGGGAGCGATATGACACCAGAACATATGTAGATGTACGAAAGAGGTATAAACGTATATCCTATCAAGCACCATAAGGTGTAAGTGGCGGTGGCTCATCATGAGATCTATGTCACTTCGGTCATACAACTCGAACCCGTTCCCATGCCTACAACTACAACATAGTAAAAAAAGTGTTAGAAGTTGGACATATGTTATGAAAAAAAGATTACAAAAATTTTAATCTTACCTGAAGTAAGACCATCGGGCCACAAATTTCCTGAGCTAGCCTAATAGCAACTTAACACAGATATCTATACAAGTATGGTAGAACTGTACTATTACAACTAAGCATGCCACATGCCTGAAATCCTCTAGAATAGGTAAATAGCTCGAGGGCAACAACTTTCCACACTTATCAAAAACTCGTAGCCCCCAATCAATATGAAGATAAGATAATAGGCACGCTAAAGGATATGGTTATTAGTCATGTCATCTGGTAAAGGAATATCTAAGTACTCCTTAACAGAAGCCTTTCTAATCCTATTTTCTTGTATGTCCTCTGCCTGTGGTCTGATGCCAAGTAGTCTATCACAAAATCTCAATCTAATCAGATTTACTTTGGTGATAAGGAGGCCCTATACTAGATCCCCATCTACCTAAAGGCCTCATAATAACGCTACATCCTCAAGTGTCACAATAGCCTCTCCTTATAGAAAATGAAATGTATGGGTTTCTTGCCACCATCACACTACTAAAGCGATAGTGAAGGCATAATTAACTTAGATATACCCAGCTCATCTAACTTTACCAAAATCGGCCCTATCCAGTAATTCCATCAGTCTACTAAAAATGCAAAATCGTATCGCTTAAACACCAATGGTCTTACACTTACGTTGATCACCAGACCATACCAACAAGGAATGATGACTCAACTAAAGAGTCAATAAATGATCTACGAGAGGATTGAGATGGATAACTATATGCTGTGATCCATCGCACCTATTCAAACTAAGTTGAAATAATTAAACTAAGAGAATGTTTTGTTAGTGTTATGCCCTAGAAGCAATCATATGTATTCTGTATATTGTGCATTTATTGAATAAAACAAGGCATTCTTTATCTTTCAGTTTGTTTTATTTATGTTTTTGTGTAAAATAAATGTTAGATAAAGTCTCAAGTGCAACACTATATTAAAAAAATCGTGATAGAGATCATGATATGAGGTTCCTACTATACTAAATAGTGTTTGTACTTAAATTATCCCTAGTTATAGTATTAATGAGATAGGACATCATTAATGCGTTAAGATTAGCACGTGATATACTTCCTGATTTGATCAGGCGGTGGTTCTCACATCCTTGAATATTGTGATACTCAAAGTTAGTACATTGATACTTATTACTAGAACAAGCACATTGGATGACCTAACTATGAGATAATCACATCAATAACTATTTAGTGCCAGTGATCGAATCTCATCATAGCAAATATGAAAGTATCCTTAGACTTGAGATCTCTAAAGTACTTTGTTTGCTAAGCATTGGACTTTGATTCCAATCTCTGGAGTCCTGACAAGATTGCATATGAGATAGATATTGGGTACAACATGAAGCAAATGAAAGTAGTTGAGATGATCAATAAAGGATTCAGCACTACTAATAGTAAGGGTGAGTATCTCATGGCCACTTCTAGGAATCACTACTCGAGAAGTCCTTGGCCAAAGCAATTGTGTATTGGCAATAGTTCCAATTAATACACATGATGAGTAGTGGATTTCGAGAACAGGAAGTAAAATATTTGGGCAAACATTAATTAATATTCTGAAGGGAGATGACACTAATTCCATACTCCAAAATGAATGAGATATTATACGGTGAAAAGATTTTATTGCACTGATGTTTGCTGTTAAAAGGTTCAAGTCAAGCCACATGACTTTTTTGATTTTTAGGTAGTTGTGATGTGTTGCTAGATACCGCTCATGATCTGCTAAATATGAATTTATTAATTAGAAAATTAATAAATCAATCCTAATTAGAATTAATAAGTTAATTCTAAATTATTAATGGTTATTAATCTTAAAGATGTTTAGATTAATTTATATTTAGCTAACAATAAATCAAAAAACTTAATAAGTCACATACAATAGAGGATTAAACGCTCAAGATGATATTGGATAACATTATAGGGTTAATTGTTAAAAGAAGAAGTTGTTGTGGTCGAATTATAATTAGTTATAATTTGCGGGCTATATTATAATTAATAATAATTAAAATAGTAATTTTTAACTAAAGAATCCATATGATGAGACTCTGCTTCATCATGAAAGTCAAGATCAAGGAGGGGGAGGTGTGACGGTGCAAGGATAAGGACCGATGACAAGATATAGGACCAATAAGCTTCAAGATGATTTTCAATTGCTCATAAAACTATGTTTGAGGATAGAAGAGGGTTGGAAGATTGAGGAAGCTAGCCAAGAGTTCATTTTGATGACTATCCAAGAAGGACCCCAACAAGAACTCAAGCCGGCAACAAATACGGACAAAATTTGACCAAAAGGTAGCCTTCTAGCGGACAATCGGCACCTGCCCAAGCAGCCGAATCGGCGCCGGCTTCAACCAGCACAACAACGGCCCAAACATAGCGTACAACCGGCGCCGGCTCAAGAGCCCTAGCCGGCGTCGGCTCCAGCTTGGGCAGCGTTTTTTATATTTTGAAGAGAGAAAAAATCAGAAAAATCATAAATACAACTTTATTAAAGTTATGAAATACAGCTTAGGTTAGGGCAGCATAAATACAACTTTTAGTGATTTAACAAGACATTTTCACACACTTTATTCAAATTTGAAGAGAGAATCTTGAGTGGCCCTAGTCTTCTTATTCATCTTATTCAAGACCATGCTTAAGGCTTAGTCCTCCTTATGAATGAGTTCATAAAATCTTTTGGATAATCCAATGTAGTTTCTTTCAATGGGTCTTAGTTACTTTGCTCTTCTAAGATTTATTTGAATTCCATTACTTGTTTGCTTATTTTCTCTATTCTTTCTGTTCTTGTTTGCCTTTGTTGCTTTAAGGATATTGGGGTGAGATTATAGTAGAACTTTCTACTATTCTTGAGGGTCTTTGAAGCCTAGTTCTTTAAGGGTTTGATAGAAGGTAGGTTGTTAGTTTAATTTCTCCTTTATGTCTCAATAAATTCACTATTTTGGTCCCATGGGAAAAGCTGAACTCATAATCAACTAAACCACCCACAACACTAAGAAAAAGCCTACTCAATATCATATCAAAGAGTTTGGTATCAGAGTGAGGAAACCTTTTATTCCAATCAAAGCTTGGAAGCAAGAAAATGAGCCCTACAAAGTTGAAGAAAAATAAGAGAAATCCCGTAATTAAAAAATGCTACAAAAAGGTCATGTTATCTTTGCTATTTCTTCATTTTTCCTTAGGAAAATTGCTCCTTGAAGTAAGTATATTGCTTGGAAACAAATTTATCTTGTGATTGTGGTGAAAATGGGCTTGAATTTGAGTGAAAATATTGATTGGTTTTGGGTGACGGGATTGCAACCAAGGTGTTTGATAAATGTTCCATAAGAATGCTTTTGGCTATAATTGGGAACTTTGATTCCTAATTTTCATTCCTTGGGATATTGGAACTTAGTATATTACTCTATTGTTGAATTCCATGTTCATTGAACTCAATTTTACTAGTGCACACTTGTGATTATCTTGTTCTTCATAATCCTAGTTCTAGTTGTTCTTATTTCTTTGTTCTTACTAACTCTTGTTTGTTTCTTATTTAGAAGTGTTTCTTTATGTGTCTACTGTTTGTTCTTGTGTTGATTGAGTCCACATTTCTTGAAATTCTTGATTAAAAACTTGATTGCTTGAGGTGCCCAACAAGTGTTTGTTGAAATTCACTTAAGACCCCCTAATTGAAAAAATCTATTGATTTGTATGATTCACTAAGTTGGACTAAATCTTTAGCTATTGGGGAGAATTGGGATTGAACAAGAAGGCTTGAGTATTAAGAAAAAGACAAAAAGGTAAGATTATTACTAAAAGAGCCTAAAAGAGAAAACACGAGCGTGGAGTGACCAACCTTTGAGAGCCAACACGCAAGGAAACAAAATGAGGACCTATTTCTCTTTCTAATCTCTTTTGTTTTGCAGGTATAAATAAGTAAATATTCCACCACCATGGCCCATTATTAAGAGATCTCTAGGCCTAACCCAAGTGGACCTAGTAGACCTCAAGAAGAACAAATTGATACTAGGGTTTTACGTGATGACTTGCAAGCTATGATGAGGACTATGCAAAGTGAGTTTCAAAACATGACAAGGGAATTGATAAATCATCTTGGACAATCTTCTACCATCGCACAAAGGAGAGACCAAGAGCGATTTGAAGTACTTAGCCCTAGGATGAGGGATGGTGATGCCCATACCCCTCCATTAAATACCCAACAAGGGGAAGAGTGGGATGAGCACTCTATCCGGGATTCCAACAAGCTTCTATGAGAGGGGAAAGACATGGTATGAGAGGGGAACGAGGTAGGGTTTAAGGAAGGAATGATGGGAATAACCTAAGAGGGTTAGAAAGAGAGTTTGAGGGAGTTGATGAATGGTATGAGGGGGAACAAGTTGAAGCCTTTAGGGAACACAATAGAGTATGGGACAATAGAGGAGGTATGAGATAAGGAAATGATGAGAAGAGGGAGTTGAACCACATTAAATTGAAAATGCATATTTCGAATGGGAGAGTAAGATGGAGATCTTTCTAGAAAGTCATACCTATAGTGAGAAGTCAAAGGTGAGGTTGGCTATCTTGGGATTTTCAGAGTATGCTTTGGTTTGGTGGGAGCAAGTTAGTGCACAAAGGAGACAAATGGGAGTGGAAACCATGGCTAGTTGGAATTTGTTGAAAGATATGGTGAGGGCTAGGTTTATACCACATCATTACTACAATGATCTTTACCAAAGGCTCCAATCACTCAAGCAAAGGAACAAGAGTGTAGAAGATTACCATAAAGAGATGGAAAAAACGTTGATAAGAGCTCAAATCAATGAGGATCCTAAGGTAATAAGGGCAAAGTTCTTCGGAGGCTTAAATAGGGAAGTTGCCAATTTGGTAGAATTGCACCCCTATGAATGATTGGAGAATATGGTACATGTCGCTATAAAGATTGAGAGGCAATTAAAGAGAATGGCATTTATTAGACCACCACTTCTAAACCCCAACACTACTAGCAAGATTCCAATTAAGAAGGATAAAGCCCCTAAGCCATTTTAAAGGGACTTCAACAATCCTAGAGAGGATTAGAAGCCTAAGGAGGATTGGAAACCTAGGGAAGGTTGGAACATGGACAAGAGAAAAGCCATGGAGAGGCTACAAAGGAATAGGTATATCAAGTATTTTAAGTGCCTTAGATATGGACATACTTCCCATGAGTGTCCAAACAAGAGAACGATGTATACTAATCCCTATTGTGAGGTTTCTACCGACGAAGAAGAAGAAGAGAGAAAGGTACCAAGGATACCAAGAAGGAAATAGGAATGAAGAAAGTGATGAAGAGGAAGTTGTTGGTCAAGAATACTCTTTGGTGGGAGTCACAGGAAAGTCATTGAATTCACAAGCCATTGAAGGCCAAGATCACTAACAAAGAGAGAACATTTTCTACACTAGGTGTCTAATCAACAAGACCTCCTGTAGTGTTATTGTGGATAGTGGGAGTTGCACTAACGTGATTAATGCAAATTTAGTTGAAGAATTGGACATGAGATGGACTAAACACCCCAAACCTTACAAATTGCAATAGTTGAACGATAGTGGGGAATTAAGAGTACACAAACAAGTTTTGGTGTCTTTTGAGATGGGAAAGTACAAGATGATGTGCTTTGTGATGTGGTACCCATGTAAGCGGGTCATTTGCTCCTAGGGAGGCCTTGGCAATACGATAGGCATGTAAAGCATTATGGGATGAAGAATACTTATTCCCTACTCAAGGAGGAAACTAAGTTTACCCTCACCCCTATGGCCCCTAGTGAGGTGAACAAAGATCAAAGAATCATGAAGGAGAAAGAAAAGAAGAATGGGGCGCAAGATGTCAAACAAAAATAAGAAATTGAGAGGAAAGAATAAGAGAGAAAAGAAAAAGAGTTGACAGAGCGGATGGACAAACAAGTACCTTTGGCGATCAAGGATAGGAGTGACCAAGGACAAGAGAGGGGAGGTAAAAGAAGAGTGAATTACTTTGCAAAAGAAAGTGAGGTCATAGAGTCTATAAAAGCTAAGAAACCGGTTATTCTTTTTTTATGCAAAGGTTCTTATGTTACTACTAATAATTCTACATTGTCTTTGCTTAATGAAATTGCAGCTATTCTTCAAGAATTTGAAGACGTTTTTCCAAAGAAGGTGCCCGGAGGACTATCACCTATAAAAGGGATTGAGCATCAAATCGACTTTGTGCCTAGAGTCGTTATCCCCAACTGATCGGCATATAAAAGTAACTCAGAGGAGTCCAAGGAATTGCAAAAATAAGTAGAGGCATTACTTGAGAAGAGACATGTAAGAGAGAGCCTAAGCCCATGTGCGGTTCCAGTTCTCTTAGTGCCCAAAAGGAATAGAACATGGCATATGTGCGTGGATTGTCGCGTTATCAACAACATCACGATAAAGTACTACTATTCCATTCCTAAGTTAGATGACTTGCTTGATGAGCTATTTAGTGCATGCATTTTCTCTAAAATTGATTTGAAATCCAGTTACCACCAAATTAGAATAAGAGAATGGAATGAATGGAAAACGGCTTTTAAAACCAAATAAGTGTTGTATGAGTGGCTTGTCATGCCATTTGGGTTGTCTAATGCTTTCATGCAATTAATGCACCATGTTTTGAATGAATTCATTGAAAAATTTGTTGTTGTGTACTTTGATGATATATTAATCTATAACAAATCATATGTTGATTATTTAAATCATGTTCAAAGTGAGCTTGTTGCCTTTCAAAATGAGAGATTGTATGCTAACCTTGAGAAGTGCTCTTTTTGTTTGGAGAGGATTACATTCCTTGGGTATGTTGTGAGTGCCAAAGAAATTGAGGTTGATGAGGGAAAAGTAAAAGCCATCCAAGATTGGCCCACCCCTACCACTGTTACCCAAGTCCGTAGTTTCCATGGGCTAGCTAGCTTCTATAGGAGGTTCATCCAAAATTTTAGCACTATAGCAGCCCCTCTAACCGAAGTGGTAAAAAAAAGGTGGGATTTAGGTGGGAGGAAGCCTAACAACAAGCCTTTCAAACCCTCAAAAACAAATTGAGCCAAGCTCCAATTCTTATTTTTCCTAACTTTGAGAAGGCATTTGAGATAGAGTGTGATGCAAGTGGGGTGGGAATAGGTGCAGTCTTGACCTAAGATAGAAAACCCATTGCATACTTTAGTGAAAAATTATCTGGGGCAGCCCTCAATTACTCTACCTATAACAAAGAGCTTTTTGCCTTGGTGAGAACCCTAGAATATTGGCAATACTACCTTTTACCAAGAGAGTTTGTCATTCATACCGATAATAAGACCCTTAAACACCTCAAAAGCCAACAAAATTTGAACAAGAGGCATGCAAGGTGAATAGAGTTTATTGGGACATTTCCTTATGTCATTCAATACAAGAAAGGTAAGGAAAATGTGGTAGCTGATGCACTATCTCGAAGGTATACACTATTAAACTTTTTTTATGCTAAACTTCTTGGTTTTGAACTTGTGAAAGAATTGTATGTTGATGATAAGGAGTTTGGGGATATTTTCTATACTTGTGAGAAATGTGCATTTGCAACATATTATAGGTGATGCGCATTTATTTGGGTATAAAAAATTATATAAAAACTAAGCACATTCCCAATCAAGTTTAAATTAAAACGTTAACCTCAAATTATACATATAAACAAGTGTACTCATCATTAATATAGCATAGGGTTCAAACGAGTATCGATCCTCAAGGAACAAGTATGCATTTATCACTTTTCCTTCATTGTTTAACCAACTCAATAAAGTGAAAAAGAAACAAAAACAAAATAAAGTAAAATAAAATAATACATACATGTCAAGGATGGAGAATTATGTAACTCAAACCATTATTTTGACAAACATGACCTTAATGCACTTAACCATTATCATAACTCATTATTCTCTTGGCATCATGAAGGATTAATATAGACTCACTTCTTTTTCAATCCATGAGATCACTACCTTCTAGATAAATTAACATCACATTCCTGTCTAAACTAATTCACTAAAAGATGCATTACACACAATCCTTGATTAAATTTTCATATCCTGGCAAACTTAAAACATGAAATTAACCAATGAATCCATTCCTGGTAGACATCAATTAACCTTTAATTACCTAATTCTTAGCAATTAATCCCTTTTCCAAGCAAGTTAAGAGACAACAAATATAAAATCAATGAATTGAAACCACCATCAACCTCTTTTCCAAGCAAGTTAATGGAAAGAAACAACCAATTAATCTCGTAATTAGCACAAGTAATTAAATACCAAGAATAACAATTAATTAATCAAATAATCAAATAACTTAAAAAATCATGAATACCTAAAACAATGTTAAATTACAATAAAATAATTAACACATCATTGTTCAAGAAAAGGAAAACAAAGTAAAAGAAAGCACTCATAGACAAGCCTCCTTCTTCTTCCTTTGTAAACTCTCTTGCACAACCCTCCTTGATTTGGTGGAATTTCTTCTTGATTCAAGTGATTTTTTATGATGATCTATGAATTCCCCCTTCTTCTCTTTTGATTTCCATCTATTTATAGGCTTAGGAAGTGCCTAAACTAATTGGTACAAGGTTCTTGGCCAAGTAGAAGTAGGAAGATACTAAAATTCTGTAGATTTCCAAAAATCGCGTGCAAAATTCAGGGCATCGCCTTATCCTCAGGGCACAGCCAGCGCCGCCTTGACTGCTAGAGCCAGCGCCGGTTATGTTCTGTTTTCTCAGTTGTTCGTCAATTTTTTCTTGATTTCCATGCAATGTTTTCCATAGTGCAGCTAGCACCGCTTCCTCTGGCCTATCTAGGGCCACCTCTGTTTTATTTTGCGACATTTTTGTCTTATTTTATCCCTAAAATCTAAAATATTGCATAAAATACATTTTCAAGGGTAAAATCTCAAATATAAAGGAATATGACTAGTTATTGAACAAAATATATCACAAAATAACCTCAAATAATTAGAAAAAATATGACTAATTTAGACCCTATCAATAGGCATGATGGTTTCTTATTTAGAGAGGCAAGGCTTTGTATGCCAAAGGGTTCTATTAGGAGGTTGCTAGCTAAGGAGGCCCATAATGGGGGACTAATGAGGCATTTTAGTGTTGCCAGGCATCCTTAAGGAACATTTTTTTGGGCAAAAAATGAGAAAGGATGTGGAGAAACATTGTTCTGAATACATTATTTGTAGGCGAGCTAAGTCTAGATCTCTTCCACATGGTTTTTATACTCATTTGCCCACACCTAATGTGTCTTGGGTTGATATTTCAATGGACTTCATCTTAGGATTGCTTTGGTCTAAGGGGGGTAAGAACTCCATATTTGTGATTGTTTATTGATTCTCCAAAATGGCTCATTTTGTGGCTTGTTCCAAGACTAATGATGCATCCTATATTGCAGATTTATTCTTTAAGGAAGTGGTGAGAATGCATGGGATCCCAAGGACTATTGTCTCAGATAGGGATACTAAATTCCTTAACCACTTTTAGAGAGTATTATGGAACAAACTTGGTACTAATCTCTTGTTTTCCACAGCTTGTCATCCTAAAACGGACGGACAAACGGAGGTGGTCAACTGAACACTCACCTAACTCTTGCGGACCATAATCAAGAAGAACTTAAAAAATTGGGAGGAATGCTTCCCACACATTGAGTTTTCTTACAATAAGGCTATTCACTCTACCACTTCTTATTCTCCTTTTGAAATTATGTATGGTTTTAATCCTCTAACTCCGTTAGATTTGGTTCCCTTGCCTATAGGTGAACGGATGAACCTCGATGGAGCTAAAAAGGCAGAAATGGTGAAGGCACTTCATGAGAAGGTGAAAGCAACCATTGCAAAATGAAATGAAGAGATCGCCCATAAGTGTAATCAAAGAAGGAAAAATATGTCATTTGAGCCGGACGATTGGGTATGGGTGCACCTTTGTAATGAGAGATTTCCCACGTAACGACGGAGCAAACTAGATCCAATGGGGGATGGTCTATTTCAAGTTCTCGCCAAAGTCAGATATAATGCTTATAAGATAGATTTACCCGATGAGTATCATGTTAGCGCCACTTTTAATGTTAGTGACCTCTCTCCCTTTGATGTAGATGATGGCAATGAATCGGAGACGAATCCTTTCTAAGGAGAGGGAGATGATGAGACTCCGCTTCATCATAGAGGTCAAGATCAAGAAGGGGGAGGCATGACCGCGCAAGGACAAGGACCCATGACAAGATCTAGGACCAATAAGCTTCAAGATTATTTTCAATTACTCATAAAACCATGTTTAAGGATGGAAGAGAGTTGGAAGGTTAAGGAAGCTAGCTAAGAGTTCATTTTAATGACTATCCAAGAAGGACCCCAATAAGAACTCAAGTCAGAAACAAAGACGGACAAAATTTGACCAAAAGGTGGCCTTCCAACGGATAGCTTGCACCGGCTTCAACTTGCACAACGACGACCAGAACACAGCGCACAACCGGCCCTGGCTCAAGAGTTCTAGCCAGCGCCAGCTCCAGCCTGAGTCGGCTGCCTCGCGTTTTTTATGTTTTCTCCAATTTTTCTCCATTTTAAATATTTTGTAAAGACCTATTAAGGCCCTAAATTATATTAGAACCCTGGGGATTACTTAGCTAGGGTTAGGGTAGTATAAATATAACTTTTAGTGATTTGACAAAAGATTTTCACACACTTTATTCAAATTTGAAAAAAGAATCTTGAGAGGCCCTAGCTCCTTATTTATCTTGTTCAAGACCATGCTTAAGGCTTAGTCTTCCTTATGAATGAGTTTACGAAATCTTTTGAATAATCCAATATGATTTCTTTTAATGGGTCTTTGTTGCTTTGCTCTTCTAAGGTTTGTTTGAATTCCATTACTTGGGTGCCTATTTTCTCTATTCTTTTTGTTCTTGTTTTCCTTTTTTGCTTTAAGGACATTAGGGTGAGATTATAGTAAAACTTTCTACTATTCTTGAGGGTCTTTGAAGCCTAGTTCTTCAAGGGTTTGATAGAGGGCAGGTTGTTAGTTTAATTTCTCCTTTTTGTCTCAATAAATTCACTGTTTTGTTCCTATGGAAAGAGCTCAACTTATAATCAACTAAACCACCCATAACACTAAGAAAAAGCCCACTCAAGATCATATCAATTTTGGTTACCAAAACACGGACACTATATCTGATATGCATGTCGTGGTTTTGGTAGAGTATTAACAGAGAGTTTTCTATCTGAAAAATACCATCTCTCTACTTCTTCATCTTCTTCAGGTTATCACAGAAACCCTAGCCACGAAAAACTATTTTGCTAGCATAGAATTCCGGTGACTTGAGCGTAGTCCTCGTGTGGACTGTATTAATGACAATCTCACGCTGAGATTGTAGGGGTTTGACAGAAGAATTTTTCTTCTCTAGTTGGCAATTGTCGAAGTGCAATCAATCAATCTACTGGATCGCACCTTCACTAAAAGAAGAATTTTTGTTTACAGAGACAACAAAGTAGGTAATTATCTTATCCTTTTCTTTGATCCATTCACTACATATAAGGTCATCTAGGGTGTCATTTTGCATTTTAATTCTAAATATGATTGCATGATCACGAAACATAATAGTGGTATTAGAGCCCCCTTTTATGCGTTAATGGATTTTTTATTTGGTCATGAAATTGGTTCATTGTAGTCTCTGTTTCTTCTGTGAAAATTGTTTCACATGAGCATGTTAACTAAAAAATGTTTCAGCCTGTTTCTTGAAATTATTTCAAGAATATTTGGGTCTTTCTTATGCCTGAAATCGTTTCATGTATAAGATTGAATTATACAAATTGTTTCTGTGAGTATATCCTATAAAAATCGTTTCAAGCTTGGGTTTGTGTTATGTTCTGAAGTTGTTCTGAATGTACTCTATTTCTATATATATATATATATATATATATATATATATATATATATATATATATATATATATTCTGTAGGTTTTAGATGCAACGAGCATGGCTTTGGTAAAAGTTCCAAGAGATGGTTTTCAAAACGAGAATTAATGATGCTTTGATTCTTCCTGAAACGAGAATTAGTGGTGTTAATTCTTCCTGCAGGAAAATTGTTTTTCTGGACACAAAAAAAAAAAAAATACAAACATGTTTTCTGAAATTTTTTCTTGTTCCATCTATTCCATTCTATTTCACTGAACAAAATATCAGTTATGAATGAGTTCTTAGAACGGAACAAAAAGAACGGAAATTTCTCAGAGAATTGTTCTTTGAAATCACTGAAGAATATTTCCAGAAATTGTTTTTAGAGAAGACGAAGAGAAAAACGAAAAAAAAAATTATTTTGGTCACAACCTCCCACGGCGTGCATGATGTCGTGGCTGGCTTAGGCAATTAATTTTGCCTAAGCCGTGGCCGACCATCACCAAGTGCTCAAGGGCTTGGTGCTTCAATTATTAAAAAAAAATTATTTTTTTCCTTTTCTACTTTTGGTTCTTTGCTTGTGGCCCACGGATTTTCCTTCTTTTCTTTTTTTCATTTAGAACTCAAATTTTCCCAAAAATTCTATTTTGGGACTAATGGATTTTTTTTTTAAAAAAAATGATTTTGGAAAATAATATATTTTCTAAAATATTGATTTTAGATTATATATTATTTAATCCCTAAAATATGCTTTTATCAATTAATATATTTTCTAAAAATATTAATTTTAAATTATATTATTTTAATTCCTAAAATATGATTTTAGCAATTAATATATTTTCTAAAATATTAATTTTGAAATTTATTCTATTTTTCCAAAATAGTGACTTTGGAATTATTTGCTATGTTTAATTTTATTTTGAGTATAAAATTAGCATAGTGGTTTGGTTATGGATTATGGACCTAATTAAATTGTTCATACATTTTATTGTTTTGGTTTTGAATTTAACAGGACCTGCATGTCCTATCTTCTTTATTTTTCTTGTGTAATGTCTCATCTCATCTAATTCCCTTCAAATGTAACTCGAGGTTTCCTTATTAGAATTTTATGTAATTAGATTACATAAGTTAGATAGAATAGAATTTATTACAAGTCAAGGAGAAGGTGATCAAGACCAAAAAGAGGAAGGCAAGGCTTTCTTTCTTTATCATGCATGGACACTTAGGATTGGTCAAATTAATTTCCTTAGTCGCTTAAGAAAATTAATATAGCAAGGTCCATAATCAAACCACATTATTATTTTTCTATGTATGGATATAATGATATTATGTATGCAATGTGTGAGAAACAAACATCACAAACCCCTCAATTAATAGTAACCTAACGCCTTCCATTAATATAGTAAGAGCGAGTGTCTTTTTTCGAGACCAAGTTGTTGGGCTAACCCAAGCCTACTTGACATTGGACATGTTCAAACTATGAAATTCTAAATTCTCGATTAATGGGTTGGGTTTAACTAATTTCTTTATCCCAATTGGGCTAACTCAAACCTAAAGAAAATTAGGGGCAAGGTTAGATTAGCTTAAAAGGTTTTAAGATTAAAAGATGTTAACCACTCAACGATCCAGTAATTACATTTAATGTAATTTGTATTAGATACCTACCTTTGGACTTAAGGGTGGCTTGTTGAGCAAACCCAAGGTCATTCTTGAGGAATTTGAATGCTAGTCCACTAGGAAAGCTTCCAAGGACTTTCCCGAATCAGTAGGAGGGGCAATTGGTTAGAGTAAAATAGTGGGATAATTATGCGTTTTATTAAAGACCTTATTACTCGCATGCCATGTGCATATACATTTAGCTAATTACTCTATCTTTACATCTAGGCCATTTGCATCATGTCGACCAACCTAAACTTACGTAGTATCTTGGAAACCAACAAACTTACTGAATCAAAGCTTCTCGATTGGTATAAAAGCTTGAGAATTGTTCTTATTCGAAAAGGTTGCTTTACATGCTAGATGCTCCTATTTCGGCACCACCAGCTCAAGATACTCATGTTGATGAGCATTTTGTCCACAAAAAGCACAAAAAGGACAGTGACATAGCATCCTATGTGATGTT
Source organism: Voacanga thouarsii (assembly GCA_026120185.1). Lineage (NCBI taxonomy): Eukaryota > Viridiplantae > Streptophyta > Magnoliopsida > Gentianales > Apocynaceae > Voacanga > Voacanga thouarsii. The sequence continues at coordinate 547,380 of JANUWF010001095.1, read as the reverse complement.
AGCGTCAATGACCCCTGAATTGCAAAAATAGCACAAGCATATGGATGCTTACTCGATTATATTACATCATCAAGAGCTATTCGATGCCCAAACCAGAACGGAGATTTATGAGATCTCAAAATAGTTGTTCTGTTTGAAGATGGCTAAAGGTACTTTTGTGACCAATCATGGGCTGAAGAAATTGGGCTTAATTGAGAAGCTTGGGTCTCTTGGGTTTGTAATGGATGATGAATTAAGCATTGACTTAATTCTGTAATCTTTACCAAGTAATTTTTCACAATTTGTGATTAACTACCAGATGAACAAGACTGAGTCCACCATACCTAAGTTGATCAATCTTATCAAAATTGCGAGTCCTCCATGAAGAAGGAATCCAATGTAGTCATGTTAGTAGAATCCTCCTTTTTTAGGAAGAAAGTTCCTAAGAAGAAGAAGAAGGCTCCTACTAAGCGTAAAGGTGGTGTGTAGAAGAAGGAAGCAGCCACCAAAGACCCATGTCATCACTGTGGAAAGATGGGTCATTGGAGGCACAACTACAAAGCCTACCTGGAGATCGTCAAAGAAAAAATGAGAAAGAGAAGCTTGTGGGCACTTCTACTTCTACTCCTGGTATGTTTATAATTGAGATCAATATTGCCTTTAGAAATGTGATATGGGTATTGGATACCAGATATAGTTCTTATTTATGTAATAACTTACAGGGACAAAAGGACGATAAAAGGCTTGAGAAGGGTGACAGGGATTTACGTATTGCAAATGGAGCAAAGGTTGTTACACTTGCTATGGGGACTCACGAGCTACACATGCCTTTTGGATTAGTTTTAGAACTCCAAAACTGCTATTATGTACCAGTTTTATTGAAAAATATTATTTCAATTACGTATTTAGACTTTTATGGATTTTATTTAATTTTTAAAAATAAATATTATTCTTTTTCATTGAATGATATTCATTATGGTTCTATAATTTTGGTTAATGGTTTATATGTTCTAGACATGGATAATCCAATTCTCAGTATAAACAATAAGAAATCAAGGAAAGATAACTCAATCTCATCTTATTTATGGCATTGTCATTTAGACCATGTAAATGAGAATCTGTTTCTAAGTTACACTAACTTGGTGATTTAGGGTCATTTGATTATGAATCATATGGTACATGCGAATCTTATTTACTTGATAAAATGGCTAAAACTCCTTTTTCTAGAAAATAAGAAAGGGCCAAAGAGTTATTAGAACTTATACATTCTGATGTATGTGGCCCAATGTCTATACAATCAAGAGGAGAATATCACTATTTCATAACCTTTATCGATGATTATTCACGATATGAGTATTTATATTTAATGAAATACAAATCTGAGACTTTTGAAAAGTTCAAAGACTTCAAGAACGAAGTATAGAAACAACTTAGCAAAAATATCAAGACTCTAAGATCCGATCGAAAAAGTGAATACTTAAGCCAAGAATCTCTGAGTTATCTTAGAGATAATGGAATATTATCTCAATGGACTCCACCACATACACCTCAACATAATGGTGTATCTGAGAGATAGAATCGAGTCCTTCTAGATATGGTACGGACCATGATGGCTTTTGCAGACTTACTAAAATCGTGTTGGAAGTACGCACTAGGGACTTCTGTTTATATTCTAAACAGAGTTCTGCAAAAAACAGTTGGTACTAGCCCATTAGATATGTTCTTTGGAAAGAAACTAAAGTTATCTCACTTGAGAGTATAGGGTTGCCTTGCCTTTGTCAAAAGGCCACATTCAGACAAACTTGATAGTAAGTCGACAAGTGTTTGTTTGTGGATCATCCGAAAGAATCTTTCAGGTATGACTTCTACCTCCCTTCCAAAAACAAAGTGTTTGCTTCAAAGCATGTCGTCTTCTTAGAGAATGAGCACATGCTTAAAGGGGACAGTAGGAGTAAAATTGAATTTAGTAAAGTTCAAGAAGAACAAAGAAACAAGGATCAACCATTTAATCCTACATCTATTGAGAGAATAAATGAATCTTCGACTACACAAGAACTTCGTAGGTCGAGTAGGATACATATGATACTTGAAAGATATAGATTTCTCAATAGTGACCATAATCACGTATTGCTCATAGATGAAGATGAGCTTACTACTTACAAGGAAGTTCTAAATAGTTTAGAATCTGACAAATGCCTTGAATCCATGAAGTTACTGATGGATTCTATGTACGACAACCAAGTATGGACTTTTCTTGATCCACCCAAAGGAATTAAACCTATTAGGTGCATCATGCGTTTTTTGTAATGTAGAAAATATTGTCAGCAAAGTTCACAATTAATCAAATTTTAATTAAAATGCTAACCACCAAAACCAAACATACGGGCAAGTATACCCATCATATAATATAGGGAATAGAAATTATCAAATCCACAACAACTTAGGCTCCCACCACCCAAATCTTTATTGTTTAGCTGATAAAATAAAGGAATTGAGGTAAATAAAACACTAACCTAATATACTTGAGAAAAGGTCAAGTCACACAAGAAAAGTCACAAGAATAATCAAGGAGTAAGAACAATGAGAAAAGATATATAAATATATATAAATCCTTGAATACACATAATGATTGACTATCTATTCTCTCAATTAATTATTATCTTGGCATCATGAATGATTAAAGTAGATCCACTTTGTTTGCAACTTATGGAATCAATATCTTTTAGTTAAATTAGTGAATATATTCTATCTCGATCAATTTATCCAAAAGATGCATTAAAATCAATCCTCACACAAGTTCATATATTCTAGGTGATTTAAAGCATGAAATTAGCCAATAACTATATATTGTAGTAATCATCAACTAATCTTTGATTATCCAAGTTCTTTACAATTAATCCCTTTTTTCAAGCAAGTTAAGAGATAACAAATATGAAATTAATTAAATTGATACGACTATCAACCTCTTTTGCAAGCAAGTCAACAAGAAGAATTAGTTAATAAATTCCTTAATTAAAATAAGTAATCAAATAACAAGAACAATAATCAATTAATCAAAGAACATAAATGAATACAAAATCATGAATCCAAAAGAATATCCTCTAAAGACAATTAAAACATTAATCTTAAATTGTCAATAAATTATAAAGAAGAGAAAAAGAAACCACTCATAGACAAATAAACCTTCTTCTTCTTTCTTGAAACCTTCTTGAGCAACCTCTTTTTCTTCTCCAAGAATTCTCCTTGAACCTCCTAAATTTTGATGTTTCTCTAGGAGTCTTCTAAAGATATTACATTGAAGAATTGAAAAACTACTTTGTAAAAAGTTATTCTCTTATATTTATACAAGCTCTAATTGCCAAAAAGTGTCTACAAGAGTCATTTTCCGTGGTTGAAAGAGTTCCAAAAAGAATCCAACTAAAATTGCCAAAATCTATATGGAAAAAGAAACTCGCTGCCCTAAAACCGCATTGGACCGACCGTGTTCTGGTCGTGCCCGACGTGCTCTATTTTTTGGCCTTTTCCTTGTTTTTCAAAATAGGACCGGCACTGGTTGTGCTCCGCACGATAAGCACCGGCCGTGCACTACAACAACGACCGTTTTTTTGTCTTTTCTTTCCAATTCTACACAAAAACTCCAAAATACCATTTCAAAGGCAAAATATCAAATATAAAGGGATATAACTTGTTATTACACCAAATGTATCACAAAATATCCTCAAATAACTAGAAAATTATTGATTAATTTAGCCCCTATCACATTCCCTCACACTTGAATCTTTACTTGTCCTCAAACAAACAAGAATTAAAATACTAAGTAGTTAGAACAAGACAAAACAATTTAGCAAATTTTTTTCTTAGCAAATTCATCCAGAATGAAGACATAACCTTCTTCCAACCTTAAACATAAACTTGTCATTCACTCACCCCTTTTAAAATATTTCAAACTCTTGTATTAAATCAAATAAACCCAATGCCATCAAAGTTAAGTTAAACAAGCTTATATCTAGTACCCAAAAAAAAAAAAAAAATCATCCTACTCCTCAAGCAAAAATATAGATAACATAAATCATACAAGTCAAGCCATTTAACCAATTCCAGCATTATAAACTCAAATTTACATAACTTAAGCTAATAGAATAAGGAAAACACTCCACTTTTTTTTCCCCTATGACTTAGGGAATTGATAGGCTCAAGTGAATGGATTTCTCTTCACATACTGTATTAGCCCTCTTTATAGTCATTACATATTTTTTTTTTCATCTCACTTTTCTCAACATTTTCTTTCTTTGTTCTTTCTTGCCTTTTTGCCTTTGAGATAGCCTCAAGAGAGTGCATGGAACAATACTTGCTACTTCTCTCCATATTAACCCCATTTTCAGCAAAAGGTCTTCTTTCTTTCAAAGATAAAAGCATTTTTTCTTTCAACTCAATTTTTTCCATCTCACATAACAATGATTTTTTTTTTTCACTCATTGTTTTTCTATTTCCTCACATTCCATATTGACAACTCAAAGTCAAACAAATTTTAAATCCATAATACAAAAATTAGTCAACAACTCTTTCTATATTCATCACATCATCTATATTCAAACTAAAAGAATAAAACAAAACTCAAATACCAAATATAACCAAGGTTAATTTAAATTCTCAAGACTTAGCAAACTCCAACCTAATACACAAGTTAACTTTTTAATAAAAATCCAACCATAATGAATAACAAATCTATATCCAAAGTTAAAAAGAAAATCATAACTCCATTATAGACAAATAAACTCAATTTAACTCCAAAATTTCCAAACTTTAAAAAAAATTTCAAAATTTTAACAAAATTATTTCAAAGTAGCTTGGTGCCAAGAAAACACCAAGATAATTGTTAAAAACTTGGACAAAGAATATAACCAAACCACTTCCCCACACTTAAACTGGATAATGTCCCTATTGGTCAAAAATTAACATAAGAAAGCATCTCTAAAGGGACCAAAAATGATAAAGGAGGTAGAAGGTGAAGCAATATTCCCCAAGTGCAATAAGCTCCAATAGATATCAAAATTAGAAATAGAGAAAATGGCTAGTCCAAGAAGACTTTTTTCCTACCTGCAAAAGAAAACACAAAGAAAAGCACAAAGAAAATAATAACAAAATAAAGACACACCTTAATAGAAGAAAACAAACTAAAGAAAAATACGAATAAAAATCCTAAAAGAGCAAATAAAGACACAACTCACTTCCCCACACTTAAGTTGAAAAATATTTTCCTTATAACTAGGGAAAACGGACACCTAACAAAACTGATGCATAAATTTTAGGTGTATAAAAATCATCATATTTAAATCCATCCCTTAGTCAAGTTTTAATTAAAACATTAATCCTAAAATATACATACGAGCAAGTATACTCATCACAAGCATAGTATAGGGAATTAACAAGTATCGATCCCTAAATAAACAAGTACATACTAATCACTTTTCATTCATTATTTAACTAACCCAATAAAGTGATAGAATAATAAAAAAAATTAAAGAAAAATATATACAATTCAAGGATATAAAAATATGTAATTTAGACAATTATCCTAGAATACATGATAAGGAATCATTTAGCAACTATCTCAATTAATCATTATCTTGGCATCATGAAGGAATATAAATTAAAATTTAATCATTTCCTAAGTCATGAATCCATTTATAGAGACTCCACTTATTTTCCAATCCATGGAATAACTATCCCTTGATTAAATTAGCAGATTTTTCAGTCAAACCAACATAACCAAAAAGATGCATTAAACTCAATTCCTTATAATAAATATGAAATTATTTGATAACCCTATACTCTATGTGAAATTAACTAATCTTTGATTACTTAGGCTCTTTGGCTTAACTTCATTTCCCAAGTCCGCTAAAAAATAACAAATATAAAATCGACAAAATTAATTCAACTCCTAATATCATTTCCTAAGTCAATTAGAAGCAAATCTAACTTCATCAATTCTTCCATAATCACAAGTAATCAAACACTAAGAATAATAGAAAATTGATCAAATAGCTAAATTAATACAAAAACCATGAATCCCAAAATATTCTCAAATTACAATAAAATCATTAATTACATCATTATTATAGAAAAAGAAAACAAAGGTAAAAGAAAGAGCTCATAGACAAGCCTCCTTCTTTACCCTTAAAAACTCTCTTGAGCAATGCTCATTAATTTGATGAATTCCTTCTTGAATGAGTGATTTGCTAATTTGATCCTTGAATTCATCATTTTATCTTTGTGTTTTTCTTGTTTAAATAGGCTTTCAAGAGGCTAAAATTCATTTCCTAAGAGTTTCGGGCTGAGTAGAGATTGAAAAATATCAAAACTCTTGGAAAATTACCAAATCCGTACATAATTGGAAAAGTTCGCCGACACTGAGCAAAGTAGAGCCGCCGCCGGCTCTGGCTCCATTTAGTGCCTGTTGTGCCCTAGATGCCTAGTTGTGCTCCTTTTTTTTTTTTTTTTGGGGACGAAAATCCCCAATTTTTTCCATAATAGGGCCGGCGTCGATTCCGTGGGTTACGACAAGCTCTGACGGCAACGGCTTTGACATTTTTTCGTCGTTTTCTGCAATAAAATCTAAAACACCTTTCCAAGGGTAAAATATCAAATATGAAGGAATATGCCTAGTTATTGCAACAAATGCATCACAAAATATGCTCAACTAACTAGGAAAATATAGATGAATTTTGACCCTATTAAAAACCGAACACAAAACAAGGATACAAGCTCTTTCCACTCATCAAACTTCCTCATCAAACCTTTGTAAAAGAAATTACAGCTCAGCGTAGAAGATAGGCATGTTGAATGTAGAAAGAAGAGAGGATTTTGGAAAATAGAAGGTTCATGAAAACAAGTTTTCTCAGCAAATCAAAATACGTAAACCTCATTCTCTAGCATCTCTTTAGACATACAAATATTTTTTCCAATATGAAAATGCATATTAAATCTAAAGAATACTTCAGCATTGAAATCACCATCAAAAGATTTGTTACAATGTAAACTCCCTGATACGTAAATTTTAGGTGTATAAAAATCATCAAATTTAAATCCATCCCTTAGTCCAGTTTTAATTGAAACATTTATCTTAAAATACACATACGAGCAAGTATACTCATTGCAAGCATAGCATAGGAAATTAACGAGTATTAATCCTCAACGGAACAAGTACACACTAGTCACTTTTCATTCAATGTTTAACCAGCCCAATAAAATGATAAAATAATAAAAAAAATAAAGATATATATATATATATATATGTATGTATGTATGCATGTATGTATGTATGTATGTATGTATGTATGTATGTATGTATGTATGTATGTATGTATGTATGTATGTATGTATGTATGTATGTATGTATGTATGTATGTATGTATGTATGTATGTATGTATGTATGTATGTATGTATGTATGTATGTATGTATGTATGTATGTATGTATGTATGTATGTATGTATGTATGTATGTATGTATGTATGTATGTATGTATGTATGTACGTATGTATAACTCAATGATGTAGGAATATGCAATTTAGACAATTATCATAGAATACATGATAATGAATCATTTTGCAACTATTTCAAGTAATCATCATCTTAGTATCATAAAGGAATATAAAGTAAAATTCAATCGTTTCTCAAGTCATGGATCTACTTAGATAGACTCCACTTCTTTCCTAATCCATGGAATCACTATATTTTGATTAAATTAGCAGATTTTTCAATCAAACCAATATAGCAAAAAAATGCACTAAACTTAATTCCTCATAAACATTAAATTAGCTAATGACCCTTTGCTCGAGATGAAATCAACTAATCTTTGATCACTTTAGTCCTTCAATCTTAACTTTATTTTCCAAGTCCATTAAGATTTGACAAATACAAAATTAATGCAATGAACTCCTAACATCATTTCCTAAGTTAATTAGATGAACTTGCATCAATAACCAATGATAAAAAATAATCAAATACCAAAGATGATAAAGAATTGATCAAATAACTAAATTAACACAAAACCATGAATCCCGAAATAATGTTAAATTACAAATAAAACATTGAATACATCATTGTTTAAGAACAAGAAATCAAAGGTAAAAGAAAACACTCATAGACAAGCCTCCTTCTTCTCCTTTGAAGACTCTCTTGAACAACCCTCCTTCAATGATGAATTCTCCTTCTTTGAGTGATTGGAATTTTTGTTCTTTGATTCACTACTAATATATTTTGTTTTCTCTTGGTTTTATTGGCTTCTTTGATGCCAAATTTGTTGCTTGAGGGGTTTTGGCCGAGTAGGATTAGGAAAATACCAAAATCTTTAGAAAATTACTAAATTCATGTATAGAATTTCGCCTCTCCATAGCGGACCTAGCTCTAGGTCCAGTAGACCCACCTGGCGCTTGGTGTGTTCTGTTTTCCCAGAGTTTTTGCTCTATTTTTCTCTGGCCAAACCAGAATAGACCTGGCGCCATGTGTGGTCTGGAAATTCTCCAATTTTGCTCAAAATTAACTCAAATCTGTACAAATTTGTTAAAAAGACTTTTTACAAGCAAAATGTCAAATAAGAAGGAATATGTCTAGTTATTACAACAAAAGTATCTCAAATTGACATTAAATAACTAGGAAAATAGTGATGATTTTAGCCCCTATCACATGCCCCCACATTTGAACTTTTGCTTGTCCTCAAGCAAAAACACTTAAACCAAGAAAGTCATTAAGAAAACACAAGCCTTTATTCTTCCACAAATTTTGAAACATAACAAGGATTATAACTTCCTTTCAAACTTTAGATAAAACTCTTGCCATTCATCACACCGTTTGAAAATAATTAAACTTTAAAACATTTGATAAGATAACATAAAACTCTTGAAGTCAAATTAATCAAGTTTATACCTTAGTTTAAGAAAATTATTTCACCCTTCAAGTAAAAATATATATAACATGAATCACACAAGTCAAGCCATCTACCAATTCAAGCATTATAAATCCAAAAATTGCACAACTCAAGTTATAATGTAAGGAAAATACTCCAATTTTTTTTTCTCTCAATTTTTTCAATGACTTAGGGAATTGATAGCCTCAAGTGTATCGATTTCTCTTCACACACCATATTGGCTCCCTTTTAGTCATCACTCATCATTTTTTTTCAACATTTTTCCTCTCTTTTGCTTTCGGGAATTAATAGCCTCAAGAAAGTGGATTTCTCTTCACTATCCGTATTGGCCCCCATAATCAAGCAAAAATAATACTCTTTCTCATCTTCAAAGAGGAAAGAACAATCAACTCCTTTTTCTCAATTTTTCAACTCACAAATTTTTTTCACAATTTTTTCTCTCAAAGATCTTTTATCTCTTTACATTCCTTATCACAACTCAAAGTTAAGCAAAATTTAAACCTATAATACAAAAGTTAGCTAATAAAATTTTTCCACATCCATCATATTCTCCATATTAAAACTAGATGAGTCAAATAATACTCAAACACCAATGCATAAACAAGATTAATCCAAATTCTCAGGTCTTGACAATATCCTATCCAATAGACCAATTTCATAAAAATCCACCAAATGAATAACGAAAATTCATATCCAAGAAAAAGAATGAAAAACCACAAAAAATTTTGAAAATTTTCACACAAAAATGAAATAGAAAATATCTTCAATGCCTAAACTCTCCTCCGACACTTAAACAGGACATTGTCCTCAATGGCAAAAAATATAACAATAAAAGCAAAGCCACAAGACCACAATAAATAAAGGAGAGGAATAGAAAAAAGAAAATACTCCAATTACATAGTAGCTCCAAAAAATTCCAAACTTTCAAATTTTCAAAATTCAAAATTTTTCCAAAGTAGTAGCTCAATACCAAGAAAACAACAAGATGATTGATAAAAACTTATACAAAGAATACCACCAAATCACTCCTCCATACTTTAACTAGACAATGTCCTCAATGGCCAAAAATTAACACATTAAAGCATTTCTAAAGCGACCAAAAATGATAAAGCATGTAGAAAGTTAGGTAGTACTCCCCAAGTGCAATCATGCTCCAATAAATTATAAAACTTGGAATAGAGAGAAAAGCTTATCCAATAGGGCTTTATTCCAATCTAGAAAAGAAAACAAAAATAAAAGCACAAGGAAAATAATAACAAAATAAAGACACACCTAAATAAAAGAAAACAAATTAAAAATGCTAAGAAAGCAAATAAAGATACAACTCACCCCCCCCCCAACTTAAACTAGAAAATATTTTTCTTATTTGGGAGAGGAAAAACAAAACATTTAACACAACCAAATACAAAACTAAGATACAAATTATTTCCACTCATCATGCTTCCTCATCAAATCTTTGTAAAAGAAATTAATACTTATTGAAAAAAAGTAGGCATGCTAAAAGTAGAAATAAGAAAAGGTATTGAAAAATGGAGGATTCATGGAAAATATTAGTTGCAATGAAAGTATATGTATGAACCGCCTTCTCTTGGATCTCTTTGGATGGAAAAATCAATTTTTGAACACATAAATGCAAATTACATCTAAAGAATGCTTCGACATTGAAATCACCATTTATCCCTTCTAGAAAATTATCACCATGAAAACTCCCCCTTGAACCTAGTAGTATAGATCGTAAAGATAGGATCAAGAAATTCTTACATGTCAAGTCATGGTCGACAAAAACTAAGTTACCTCCTTTTGAATGGGATAAAGGGTAGAAAGTGCCACCATCCTCCAAGGATTTCTTATGATGTAGTGTTGAAAGATCCAACTCCTTGAGGCATTGTAAATGCAACAGACCATCAATGGTATCATTCGGCTCCGAGAGTGGAGGGGTACCCCTTAATCAATGAGTTTTTATTGGCCACAAAAGAATTTATGGATGCTTCTAATAATGTCTCGCTAAAAGTATCAATACACACATGCAACCTTGCCAATATATCATCATTGTAGCTCCTCTAATATTGTGCCCATGAATAATTGTCCATCATGATGTTTTGAACCTCACACTCAAAGAAAAACCAAAAATCAAATTGAAAATAAAAATAAAAATAACAAAAATAATAGAAAAAAAAGAAAAGAAAAAAACAAATAATAGAAAAAGAAAAAAGAAAAGCACACATATTATATTTATTTACAAACTACCTAAATACAAAAGTTAGTAGCATTTACAGGTACAACACGAACTAAGCTAGTCAATTAAGGCAACAATTTTGCAAACAACAAGTATATCACCTATTTACACAAAGAACGTATATACTTACATATAAATGTATGGACATATAAACATATAGATATGGTCAAATCAACAAAATCTAAGCTTTCATGATATTGTTCCCCAGTAACGTCACCAAAAACTTGATGCATAAATTTTGGGTGTATAAAAACCATCAAATTTAAATTTATCCCTTAATCAAGTTTTAATTAAAACATTAATTCCAAAATACACATACGAGCAAGTATACTCATTGCAAGCTTAGAATAGGGAATTAACCAGTATTGATCCTTAAAGGAATAAGTACATACTAGTCACTTTTCATTTATTGTTTAACCAACCTAATAAAGTAAGAAAATAATAACAAGGAAATATATATATACAACTCAAGGATATAGGAATATATAATTTAGATAATTATCCTAGAATACATGATAATGAATCATTTAACAACTATCTCGAGTAATCATCATCTTGGCATCATGAAGGAATATAAAGTAAAATTCAATCGTTTCCCAAGTTATGAATCTACTTAGATAGACTCCACTTTTTTTTTTCAATCCATGGAATCACTATCTTTTGATTAAATTAGCAGATTTTCCAATCAAACCAATATAACCAAAACATGCATTAAACTCAATTCCTTATAAACATGAAATTAGCTAATAACCTTTTGCTCGATGTGAAATTAACTAATCTTTGATCACTTTAGTCCTTTAATCTTAGCTTCATTTCCTAACTCTATTAAGATTTGACAAATACGAAATCGATGCAATGAACTCCTAATATCATTTCCCAAGTTAATTAGAAGAACTCACATCAAATACCAAACATGATAAAGAATTAATCAAATAACTAAATTAACACAAAATCATGAATCCTAAAATAATGTCAAATTACAAATAAAACATTGAATACATCATTGTTTAAGAAAAAGAAATCAAAGGTAAAAGAAAGCACTCATAGACAAGCCTCATTCTTCTGCTTTGAAGACTCTCTTGAGCAACCCTCCTTGAATGTTGAATCTCTCATTCTTTAAGTGATTGGAAAGTTTGCTCTTGGATTCACTACTAATCTCTTGTGTTTTCTCTTAATTTTATAGACTTTTTTTTATGCAAAATTCATTGTTTGAGGGGTCTTAGCGAAGTAGAATTCAAAAAACACCAAAATCTTTGTAAAATTACTAAATTCGTGTACAGGATTTCACCTCTCCAGAGCAAACCTGGCGTCGGGTCTAGTTGACCCACCTGATGCCAGGTGTGTTCTGTTTTCCCTAAGTTTTTGCTCTATTTTTCTTTGGCCAGACCAAAATGGACCTGGTGTTAGGTGTGGTATGGAAATTCTGTAATTTTGCTCGAAATTAACTCAAATCTACACAAATTTGTCAAAAAGACTTTTTACAAGCAAAATGTCAAATAGGAAGGAATATGCCTAGTTATTATAATAAAAGTATCTCAAATTGACCTCAAGTAACTAGAAATATAGTGATGATTTTAGCCCCCTATCACTCTCATTTGAACCTAGTAATGTGGATCTCAAAGATGGAATCAAGAAATCCTTACTTTTCAACACATCTACAAATACCGAGTTACCTACCTGAAATTAGGGTGAAATGTATGAGTTGTGAACTGTTAGGGATATGCCCTAGAGTCAATTTATATTTATACTATTGTCGTTATGTTTTATATAATAATATGAGGTGTTTCTTTCCATGAATAGTGTATTTTGTTTTGTGGTCATCAAGTACGTGACTTGATAGTAAAACCCAACAATGAATACAATGACTATTCTAAATCTGTCCCTGATCGTTTATTATTATTGGAATAATAATAAATTAAGATTAGTATGTTTGTGATTGGATGGCTATGTTTTACTGGCCATGGACATTTGTGATATCAAGTCAAAACATAAATAAATATTAGAGAACATTGTATTGGACATGACCCATTGTGAGAGTACTTCATGGAATATGTCATAAGTACTTTCTAACCGTAATAATATTAAAAGTCCTTTGACCTAAATTCATCATAGTTTCCTACTTGATAAATTCTATATTTTGGACGTTGTCTAAAATTGTCTTTAATCAGATAATAAATTAGACTATTGTTGGATATAGAATAAATCAAGGGGAGGAATATGATTGATTGTGAAGGAATTTGTCTCTCTCAATTATGGGAGAGATATCCATGGGCCCCTTGATAAGTTAGATTGTTAAAATGCATGGCCGTGCTCAAATATATCAATCTAAGATATTGATATCATTTGTTTGAACAGTCTACTATAAAATTAAGAAATAATTAGTTAAGTTTTATAAGGATGACATGTTCCGTGCCTTATGCTTAATCTGAATATCGTGTGACAGAAGAACTAAATATAAAATTATGGTTTGGTTCACAGAGATCACTGATCTTTATTTAACCTGGATAGTTATAATGTTTTGCTAGAAATCGCTTATAACTTGTGGGCCATTTAAAAATGATTTGGGCACACTGCTAGTGTTAAATGAACTTATAGGGTCACAAAATAAGCGAATTTGTTAGGTTATTTTTCTGGTAACAATTCGATGAATCTGGAAACATGTCTAAGTTAATCGAACTTGGATAATCTACCAGATACAATGAATCCGGAAATATGTCCACATTCGATGTATCTGGATGATGTCCAAATTATAAGAATTTGACTCGGTAAATTAATTAGTTAAATTACCGAGATAATGGCAGAATCTTATCATATCAGTTTTAATTTAATTTGAATTTAAATTAAAATACGATAAGATATTATTAGGGTTGGACTCTAATAGGTTCAGAGTGGGGTTTTAAGAAAACCCTACCTGTCTTTTTAAGTGTGCCAATTCTGTTGAGAATATTCGTGCCTCCATTCATCAGAGAAAAAACCCTCTCAAACCCTAGGCGCTAGCACTCCCCGGGTAATGAGTGAGTTCGCAGTATGTATCCAATAGAGGACGTTCGCATACTACAGCGTCTGGTGATTGTTCGGGTTGAACGTACAACAGCGCAATCAGAATCAAAAGATTTCGATTACAGCAAACAGAGGTAATCCTACAAACCTACAATCTTCTTAATCGTTTACTTGGATCCTCGGAAGGAATTCGTGGATGTTTTCCCCGTTTAGGAGTCCACGAATCCTAACAGTGGTATCAGAGAAACTTGCTAAACGATTAGGTTGATTCATCTATGTTAATTGTATTTGTTGTGGATATGTGTGTGTGTGTGTGTGTGTGTGTGTGTGTGTGTGTGTGTGTGTGAATTTAAACGGTGTATATCAGCATGTTCGCATGATTATGATTTTAGAATGCTTAGCATGCAGACTGCTTAAATTAAGTTTAATATGTGCGTCTTAGTTGTCTGATCAGACCAGTTTAGTTGCAGATTATCTGTAAAACTGGTCTGTTTTAATATGATATGGTATCGTAAGCATGCTATTCGTCGTTTTATATTTGCGAATTATTTGTATTAATCGGCCACGATAATATGTTATCTGTATGAATATGATTAAAGGGGAACGCAGATTTTCTGTAATATGATATTTCACGGCGATGGTTACCAAGGGGTCTGAACATTAATCTGATTAATATTCGAAAATCGAAAGGCAAAATCTCATTCAATGAGAGAAGGAAAAATCGTTTTTGTGTTTGATATCTAAATAGCTTGTATGAAAATATTTTCATTTGATAAAATTTTTATTAAATATTGATATGGAAAAAATTATATTTAAAAAACTTTGTCACGTAAATTGAAAAAAAAAATTGTTTAAATTGGTAATGCCATATAGTAAGTTAAATTTCATTCCATTCTGATACAAAAAAATAGTTCTACTATTCCCAAACATTAGAATGAATAGGTTTTCCAATGTATTTTGGTATATAGGTGTGAGGGAAAGTATTATATATTTAAGTTAATTTAGCAGTTTTGATTTTTGAATATAAAATTGTGTTATATCTCATTTCGCTACATGTTTATATATATATGTCATTATTTGATTAAATAAATTAAAAAGAAAAAAACTAAATTTAAAAAGTTGGCTTGAGTGAAATTATATCTAACTAAATTCGGTTAGATTTATTTAGTGTTATGCATAATTTGATTCGATTTGTTTTTCTAAGATTTGATTAAAATAGAAATTTAAAATATAAAATCAAATGTATCGTTGAATCAGGAGAAATTCTTCTATACATCTGTTGTACCACGATAGTTAGATGATGTGGTGTAGCACTCCAATAATATCCTTACAACTTATAATAAAAGCCATATCACATGCTAGACTAAGAATTAGTGTTATGAGAATGTAAAAACTCCATCATCATTTTGCCCATTGGAACCCCGACTAACGATTCGTTATGTGTTATTCATTTTTGTTTTTTATTGTAGCTGTGGATTATTTTGAATAGTGCATAGCATGGCCCCATTTTATCCCAATGTGATTGGCAGGTTTCATTCTGGTTGTTTTAAGTTGGCATGCGTGTCGTTTTTCATTGTTGTAAAATTGTACTACTTTCCTAGAATATGAATTATTTTAATTTTACTATCCAATGTAAAAAGAAGACGGTGGCCAACATTTACAACCAAGGAGGAGTATGCTCAAGGCATTAGAGAATGCTTAAGGAGTTCATATACCTAGATTGACCACCTTGATCTTCACTTTGTTCGTGATAATCAATATAGGTTATGGGCCATGCTTTGTCGCTTTTATTTATGTCTTGCATGCATATTTGATATGTTTATTTCATGCTTACTACAATCAAATTTTTATTTAAAAAAAATTGAAGTGTTAAATGCCTTTCAAAATCAAACACTTGTTATTACTTGGATCATCATATGGTCATTCCTGCCAAAGTAGAATGCTTTTGATTATCTAAGTGAGACAAGATGGAAAATAGTTTTCCATATGTTTTGATATGGTTTAACTTAACTGGGCTATCAAAATGGTTTTGGGCCTAGGGTATTATATGAGATAAGTTAGCCGGGACATTTGATGCCTATCTCATTTAAAATTTAAGTTTTTATATAATTATAAGATTAAAGCTAAAGCTTACTTATGATTAAAATAAAATATTTATGAAAAAAAATATTTTTTCCCACTACGAAACATCAAAATGTTGAAGTTTCAAAAGTTTAAATGCTTTTAGTGGGTGTTTTTCGTTAAAGCCTCAAAATTAATTACTTTGCATATTTTGTATATAGATAAAGGCAACAAACAGTTGGAATAATTCATTGCGATCTGTGCTCGAGAAAGACAAGCTTAGTGGGACTAACTTTCTTGATTGGGCACGAAACTTAAGAATTGTTCTTAAGTAAGAAAAAAGGCTCTATGTTCTTGAAAATCTTATTCCCCCTTCTCCAGCAAATAACGCCTCAAAAGCTGAAAAATATGCTTATAGTAAGCACAAAGATGACTCTAACGATGTTACTTGCCTCATGCTAGCAACCATGAACTCTGAACTTAAAAAACAGTTTGAAGAAGCAGAGGCATATGACATGATTGTGCATCTCAAGGAAATATTCCAAGAACAAGCACGACAAGAGAGATTTGAAACTCACAAGGCGTTAAATGCATGTAAGATGGTTTCTGGCACCTTGGTAAGTGCTCATGTCCTTAAAATGAAGGGCTATCTTGATCATCTTGATAAGCTTGGTGCTCCTGTTAATCATGACATGGCCACAGATTTGATCTTGGGCTCATTACCTCCTGAGTATGACCAGTTTATCATGAATTTTAACATACATAATATGGAGAAATCCATTACTGAATTGCATGGGATGCTAAAACTAGCTGAACTGAATATTAAGAAGAATACTCCTAGTATTCTAATGGTTCAAAAAGGGAAAGGAAAAAGGAACAACCAAAAGGGCAAGGTCATGGCTAGTAAGGGCAAGAACAAGGCAAAGTCCAAGTTCAAGCCAAAACCTAAGTCCAAGACACCAAAGGAGGGACCTTGCCACCATTGTGAAGAACAAGGACATTGGTTAAGAAATTGCAAGCTCTATTTGGAAGCAAAGAAAAAGAAGGACAGTGAGATTGTCGCTTCAGGTATTTATGTTATAGAAATTAATTTGTCTACTTCTGATTCATGGGTATTGGATACCGGTTGTGGATCTCACATTTATGCAAATGTGCAAGGTGGACCTATAAGTTGCGAATGGAGCAAAAGTTGCTTAGTAGCTGTAGGAACTTTTGAATTAATTTTGCCCAGTGGGCTTGTTTTAGAACTGAATGATTGTTTTTATGTTTCTGCTATGAGTAGGAATATTATTTTAGTTTCTTGTTTAGATTTAAAAGGTTTTGAATTTGTTATTAGGAATAACATTTGCTTCATTAATAAAAATGGTATTTTTTATGGAGATGCCTCATTATTAAATGGGCTCTATATTTTCAATCTTCGTGGATCTTCAAACAAGTCTATCTATAATATTAATACTAAAAGATTGAAATCCAATGATTTAATTCAGACTTACTTCTGACATTGTCGTCTGGGCTATGTAAATGAGAAACACATAACAAAGCTTCATAATGATGTGCTTCTAAGTTCGTTCGATTTAGAATCTTATGAAACATGTGATTCTTGTTTATTAGGCAAAATGACTAAAGCGCCTTTCAAGAGTCAAAATGAAAGGGTAACTGATTTATTGGGCCTAATACATACTGATGTATGTGGACTAATGAATTCACATGCTAGAGGAGGATTTCAGTATTTCATTACATTTACAGATGATTTCAGCAGATATGGCTACCTGTATTTGATGAAACACAAATCTGAATCATTCCAGAAATTCAAAGAATTTCAAAATGAAGTACAAAATCAGCTTGGCAAAAGTATCAAAACACTTCGATCAGATCGAGGTAGTGAATACTTAAGTCACGAGTTTGACGAGCATCTTAAAAATTGTGGAATTATTTCCCAATTAACTCCACCTGGAACACCTCAATAGAATGGTGTATCTGAACAGAGAAATCGAACTGTATTAGATATGGTTCGATCAATGATGAATCAAACTGATATTCCAATCTCCTTTTAGGGTTATGCCCTAGATACTGCTGCATTCATACTAAATTGAGTTCCATCTAAATCGGTTCAGAAAATGCCATATGAGATATGAACTGAGAGACAACCTAGTTTGTCATTTCTCAAGACTTGGGGTTGTGAAGTTTATGTAAAGCGTTTATTATCTAATAAACTTGCACCTAAATCGGATAAATGCATATTTATAGGGTGTCCTAAAGAAACTAAAGGATACCAATTTTATCTCCTAAAGGAAAATAGAGTAATTGTTGCTCGAAATGGATTCTTTCTTGAAAAGGAATTTATTTTCAAAAGAATCAGTGCGAGTAAAATACATCTGGATGAGATTCAAGAGCCACAATTAGTACATGAACCGAATAATGAACTTCGATTAGATGGCTCACAAGTTCAAGATGAGTCTACTTCTATAGAACAAGGACCTCGAAGATCTAATAGGGTTCATCAACAACCTGAGAGATATGGATTCCTCATCACTGACGATCACAATGTGGAGCTTATGGTTAATGATGAGCCCACTTCCTATCTAGAAGCTATTAAGAGTTCTGACTCTGGAAAATGGTTAGAGGCTATGAAGTCTGAGATGTAATCCATGTATGATAACCAAGTTTGGACTTTGGTTAATCCACCTAAAGGTTCAAAAATCATTGGGTGTAAATGGGTTTTCAAAAAGAAAATAGACATGGAGAGAAATGTGCATACTTACAAATCACGACTGGTAGCAAAAGGTTATAGACAAACTCATGGTATAGACTATGATGAAACATTTTCACCAGTTGTAATGCTTAAATCTATTAGAATTCTTCTTGCCATAGCAGCATATTATGATTATGAAATTTGGCAAATGGATGTCAAAACCGCGTTTCTCAATGGAAACTTACTCGAGGATGTGTACATGACACAACCAGAGGGTTTTGATAATCCTTTGAAGTCTAATAAAGTGTACAAGCTTCAAAGATCCATTTATGGATTGAAGCAAGCATCTCAAAGATGGAATCTTCGTTTTGATGAAGCAATTAAAAAATTTAACTTTATCAAAAATAAAGATGAGCCTTGTGTCTATAAGAAAACAAGTGGGAATGCAATAGTCTTTTTGGTACTTTACGTTGACGACATTTTACTCATTGGAAATGACATCCCAACTCTACAAAGTGTAAAGACATGGTTGGAAAATTGTTTTTCAATAAAAGACTTAGGTGAAGCTGCCTATATTCTAGGTATAAGGATCTATAGAGATAGATCTAGAAAGCTAATTGGACTAAGTCAAAGTGCATACGTTGACAAGGTACTGAAAATGTTCAGTATGCAAGACTCTAAGAGAGGATTCCTGCCAATGTCACACGGCATTAAGCTTAGCAAAACTCAAAGTCCTTCTACGAAGGATGAAGAAGAGCGCATGAATAAGATACCATATGCTTCCGCTATAGGGTCTATCATGTATGCTATGTTATGTACTCGACTCGATGTGTCATAGGCATTGAGCATGACGAGTAGGTTCCAGTCAAACCCTAGAGAGGCACATTGGACTGCTGTCAAGAACATACTGAAGTACTTAAGAAGGACTAAATGTTCTTAGTTTATGGAGGACAAGAAGGCGAGCTAGTTGTAAATGGTTACACTGATGCTAGTTTTCAGTCCGACATTGATGATTACAGATCGCAATTGGGCTTTCTATTTTGTTTGAATGGAGGTGCTGTAAGCTAGAAAAGTTCAAAGCAAGACACCGTGGCCGATTCTACTACAAAAACTGAGTATGTAGCTGCCTCAGCTGCAGCTAAAGAAGCATTTTGGATTAAAAAGTTCATTACAGAACTAGATGTAGTTCCTAGTATTGTGAACCCAGTGGATCTCTATTGTGATAACAGTGGAGCCATTGCACAAGCTAATGAACTAAGATCACATCAGCGATCCAAACATATACTTAGACGTTTTCATCTCATTCGAGAAATTTTTGATAGAGGAGATGTCAAAGTATGCAAGGTATCAACTGATAACAATGTTGTAGATCCACTAACAAAGCCTCTCCCATCGTCTAAACATGATAGTCATACTTGATCAATGGGATTACGGCTTATGCCAAATTGATTTTAGTGCAAGTGGGAGACTGTTAGGGATATGCCCTAGAGTCAATTTGTATTTATACTATTGTCGTTATATTTTATATAATAATATGAGGTTTTCTTTTCCATGAATAGTGCATTTTGTTTTGTGGTCATCAAGTACGTGACTTGATAGTAAAACCCAACAATGAATACAATGACTATTCTAAATTTGCCCCTGATCACTTATTATTATTGGAACAATAAAAAATTAAGATTAGTATGTTTGTGATTGGATGGCTGTGTTTTACTGGCCATGGCATTTGTGATATCAAGTCAAAACATAAATAAATATTAGAGAATATTGTATTGGACATGACCCACTGTGAGACTATTTCATGGAATATGTCATAAGTACTTTCTAACCATAATAATATTAAAAGTCCTTTGACCTAAATTCATCATAGTTTCCTACTTGATAAATTTTATATTTTTTATATTGTCTAAAGTTGTCTTTAATCAGATAATAAATTAGACTATTGTTGGATATAGAATAAATCAAGGGCAGGAATATGATTGATTGTAAAGGAATTTGTCCCTCTCAATTATGGGAGAGATATCCATGGGCCCCTTGATAAGTTAGACAGTTAAAATGCATGGCTGTGCTCAAATATATCAATCTAAGATATTGATATCATTTGTTTGAACAGTCTACTATGAAACTAAGAAATAATTGATTAAGCTTAATAATGATGATATGCTCCGTGCCTTATGCTTAATCTGGATATCGTGTGGCAAAAGGACTAAATATAAAATTATGGTTTGGTTCACAGAGATTACTGATCTTCATTTAACCTGGATAATTATAATGTTTTGCTAGAAATCGCTTATAACTTAAGGGCCATTTAAATATGATTTGGGCACACTGCCAGTGTTAAATGAACCTATAGGGTCACATAATAAGCGGACTTGTTAGGTTATTTTTCTGGAAATCAGATTGGATGAATCTGAAAACATGTCTAAATTAATCGAACTTAGACAACCTACCAGATACAATGAATCTAGAAATATGTTCACATTCGATGTATCTGGATGATGTCCAGATTATAAGAATCTGACTCGGTAAATTAATTAGTTAAATTACAGAGATAATGACAGAATCTTATCATATCAGTTTTAATTTAATTTGAATTTAAATTAAAATACGATAAGATGTTATTAGGGTTGGACTCTAAGAGGTTCGGAGTGGGGTTTTAAGAAAACCCTACCCTTCTTCTTAAGTGTGCCAATTCTATTGAGAATATTTGTGCCTCCATTCATCAAGAAAAAAAACCTCTCAAACCTTAGGCGCTAGTACTCCCCGGGTAACGAGTGAATTCGCGGTGTGTATCCAATAGAAAAAGTTCGCATGCTGCAGCGTCTGGTGATTGTTCGGGTTGAACGTACAACAGCGCAATCAGAATCAAAGGATTTCAATTACAGCAAACAGAGGTAATCCTACAAACCTATGATCTTCTTAATCGTTTACTTGGATCCTCGGAAGGGATTCGTGAATGTTTTTCACGTTTAGGAGTCCACGAATCCTAACATGAACATCCTCCAAGGGTTTCTTATCATACATCATGGAAAAATTCAACTCTTTGAAGCATGTTAAATTCCACACATCATCATTGGTATCATTAGGCTCCGTGAGTTGAAAGGTACCTATAAATTCACGTGACAACGAAAAATTAGAAATATGAAAGCATAGAATAGAATCAAAAATTTTTCCCATCACATTGTGCAATTGTTCCTCATATCCTCTCTTCTCTCCTTGGGGGTCCTCTTGTTCAAATGTATAGGGCCTTTATGGCATCTTCAACTAACTTGGCTTGTTGTGTTCTTTGATGGCTAATTTGTTAGGAAGAATCATCTTAATATGAATCTTCCTATGATATTAAGAAGTACCAATTTGGGCTTTGAAGCTCAAAACCAAGAAACCTAATTCAAGATTGGAAATCTAGGTAACTAGGTAAACTAGCTTCCTAGGACTTAAAATCTAATGAACTAAGCCAACTAAATTAACACTCAAACACCTCTAATCCAAGAAGGATCAAGAACAAATAGAATAGGAAGATTTAGATAACTAACTGAACTCCTAAAAGAATCCTAGATTAACTAGGAATCTAAGACTCATTTTAGAAAAAACAATTATCTATCCTAAGAAGATTAGAGACTAGATTCTTAGGTTGGACTAAAGCTTAAGAGTAGTCTTGATTTATTTGGGAATCACCCAAGAGAATCAACCTCAAGAACTCTCTCTAGGGAGAATAAAAGATTTCTCAATTCAAAAAATATCAAAAGTTGTGTTTACAAGAGTTATAATGACATATATATAGATGCATTGCCCTAAACTAATTAACAATTTAATCCTACTATTAAATGGCCTAAATACAATATTTGAGGCCCTATTACATACATTAAAAATAGGTTAAAACATAATAAAAGACGTGAAAATTTAATTGGGAACAAAACAAAACAAAACAAGAAAATTTAGAAAAAAAGGGCCTAAATGGACTTGGCACCAAGTGCATGGGTGGACCTGGTGCCAGGTGTGTTCTGGATACAGAACCCTGCTCCAATGTGGACCTGGCACCACATGTGAACCTGGCGCCAAGTGAATTCTGGTCACCCTCTCTCTTTTATTGCACTTCAAAATTTACTTTTTGGACCTCTATTCTATTTCTCTATGTTTCATTGATCCTCCAAATGAAATGTTGGTCGTCTTGAACTCTTCTTGATACTCCTTTGGCCCTCAGTCCTTGTTTAAAGATTGGCTTGATCATCCATATGGATTGTTTCTTGTGTTATGTGTCTTTTGGGCATTTCTTTACTATCCATCTTTTCACAATCTTCTTATCCTTGGGTTTGTTGAATTTGTTGCCTTGAAAACTCTCTTCAATCCTCTTGAATATTTTTCTTACCCATAAAGCCATAAAGTATGATTTGGTCCTTCTTCCCTCTTCTTGAAATGGCCTTCATGCCTAATTTGATTCCTATCATTTTCCCCTTCTTGAAGTTGATTCGTCTTCAAATCAATACCTGCATTATAATCCAAACAAGATATTTTGTGTAAAGGTAAAACTTTTAGCTTTTGATCCTCACCAACTCCCTTGTTTTCTCTCTTCTCAACCTAAATTTTCATTGTCACCTTACTTTGCTCTTTTTCCTCTCTCTTGTTATTTTTACCTCTCCAAACCCAAGTTGGCACTCTTGTTTTATCTCTATGGTCCCTCATTTGTTCTCTCTCCGCCCTTGTTTTTGTTTGCATTTGGAACTCTAAACTTTCATTTTTGTCCTTTGATCTCCTCTTATTTTCTTTTCTCTTTTGATCTTGTTTTTCCCTTTCTTGCTTTTCCCTCTCTTTTTGTTCTCTCTCTCTCTTTTTTTTTTTTTTTATATCTTCCACCCTCAAAATATTTTGATCTTTTACAATCTTACTTGGGGGCATAGGACAAAGTGTGAATTTCCGTCCATCGTTGCACAAAGAGTAAGTGTTTTTTTTCCATGGTGAACTACCTCTCTATCATATAACCAAGACCTTCCTAATAATATATGTCCAACATGCATGGAAAACACATCACACATCACCTCATCTTTATAGCCCCCTATGGCAATTATTACCTTGACTTGTTTGTTCACTTTTACTTCACCACAATTGTTCAACCATTGAAGCTTATAAGGTTTAGGATGTTTTAAGGCCTCCATTCCAATTCCTCTACCAATGTAACACTAATTACATTTTAACAACTCCATACATCAATAATCAAGCTACATGGTTTCTCTTTGATTTGACACCTTGAATAGAAAATAGTTTCTTTTTGTAAATCCTCTTTTCCTTCAACCACATAAGCTTCAACAATTTCCCTCATAACACCAATTAATGTATATGGGTTCTCAAATATGTCCCCATTTTTCCATCCACTCTATCTCCTCCACTAGATTTGGTGTCATTTTGTGAAGTTGAACTAGATACTTCATTCTTTTTAACTTCGCATGTTCTTGTTTACTCTTGCACAACTTCTAGCCAACTCTTCTTTTTATTTTTTTCACTTGTGGATGTGAGTTTTCTCCTACTTCGTAGATACTTGAAGCACTTTTGGGACCTTCATCCATAGCATGCGTTTGCTCATTCTCCACCTCAATCCTTGAATTCTTTGGCTCTTCAACCAATTCCATACTCTTTTGCTCAACTTCTTCTTGTTCATTCTCCTGTATCACGTCTAATGGGTGTGACTCTTCATCTAGAAAGAATAAAATATTGTAGAACTCTATAGTCACCTCATTTGTTGGTCTCAATTGATTTATTTCATTTTCTTCATCATCACAAAGCTCCTCATCAATCTCATCAACATTTTTCTCAATTTCTTCATGCGCTACTTCATCATTTTGATTGATCATTCCTTGGCATTTAGCCTTACTTTCTAGCTTCTTCTCCTTCTCAAAGTCATGCAATTAATTTTGCTCAACTCTCTCAATCTTTTCTTCATTTCTTGCCCTTCTTGGCCCCTCATCATATACAACATTTTTCTTGGCCACTTTAATCTCAAAACTAGCTCTTTGCTCCTCAAATTTATGAGTCTCACTTTGCTCCTTAGGGGACTTCCAATGACAATCAAAGGATTTGTGCATAGCCACTACAATGCTCATAAGGAATTGCACTACCCTTTTGTAAATCAAAACTTCTTCCTTGACCATTCAATCTTGGGCAATCACATATACTATAACCATAGTCCCAACAAGTAGATCAAACATATTCTTGTTTTCTCCTCATTCCTCCTTTTGTAAAATTTCACATTGTACTTTCCTCACTATACTTAGAACTTTTTGGACAATTATAGGGCATATGAGCAAAGCTTCCACATATTTAGCACTCATTGGGTACAAACCTTTTCCGTATCAAATCTTTCATCACTTCCCAATAAACTACCATTTGATACCAACTTCACCTTCTTTGTGCATTCATTTGCTCCCACCATTCAAAATCATTTTTGGAGAAATCCATTAAGGCACAGTTCACTTTATTTCTTTCACTGCACTCAAAGCTTTTAAACAATTTTTCCAGTCTTCTTTCCCATTCATAGTACTCCCTCAAATCTCTTTTCCCAAAGAACGGAGGTGTCAATTTGTCATTGTATTTCAATTCCCTATTCTCCACATCCTCCTTTCTTCTCAAACCACTCTTGGAAGAATTTTGTGATGCACAATTTTCTCTTGGCCTAGTTACTTTTGGACTTTCATACAAGTACCTATACTCCATTTCTTTTAGCATACCACTATTTGATTGTTGCAACCTACTCTTTGAATATTCTTGTGGTCTTCCTACACAAACTCCATCATTCCAATTATTTATACCCATATATTTACCCCCTTCATATTTCCAATTTTCTTTTCCATTAAACCCACCATATTCTTTTCCATCATAGCTATCCCTATAAAACTCATCTCTATACACAAGCAAATTCTCATGATCATCTTCATTTTCCCAATAATCTTCTTCATAGTCATATTCATGTTCTCCATATCCCCCGTAATTACTTCCATTGGAATAAGACGCCTCATCATAGTCATACCCTTCATTATTACTCCAACTAGCTATTGTAAACTTTACTTTCAAGAGAAGTATCCACAAAATTTAAGTATAAAACACAAGGAATTTCTCACTTCACTCCCTCACGTGTTTACACTCATTTTTTTTTTTTTTTTATGGTCACTCTTCACTTTTGTATGCACTCTTCTTAGCTTTTATCACAATGAGCTCACCCTCTTGCCTTTTCAAACTCTCAATTCCTCAAAGATTTCTTCCCAACACAACCTCCCTAATTGCTTAGAAATTAGTCCAACTAGACAAGTCAAACCAACCCTCTAAGGACAATCTGTGAAACCCCACCTAAAGTCAACCCTAGAGTAAGAGGGTCGAGATGCATATCATATTATTTTGCATGAATATATATATTTTTGAATGATTTTATGTGCTTTAGAATTATGATTTATAGGTTAAGAGGCTTAGTTATGCTTATTGAGTAGGAATGGTAAAATGGTAATTTTGCTTGAGGTCAAAATAGGAAGATAGCATGAGGATTAAATAAGAAGAATATTTGGGGTGAGAAAATAGGAACAAGAGTTGTTATGGTTAAGTGGTTAGAGTTTTGTAAATTAATCTTTAAGGTCTTAAGTTCAAATCCCATCACTCAAGTTTTATTCATGATTATCTTAGTTAAGTTTGAAAATTTTATTTTCTTACATTCCTTAAAGATAGGAATGTTGTCCTAGGGGAGACATGAAGAGAATGTCTTAATCCTATCATCATATACTAAAAAGAATTCTAGAGGAATTCTTGTCCTTTTATTACCTCTAGCTTGTCCTAACATCTTCACAAATTAAATTTGTTCAAAATTCATCAAAATTCATCTTTTAATTCTAGAATATTCTGTGAGGATTTCTTGGCTTTGAATTTCGAAAATTGATCTTGGAAGATGGAGGGTTGACCGAAAATAGGAGAGGAGTTAGGACGGGTTCCCAAGGGATATCAATCACCATGATTGAACCTTCAAACTCATTTTCATAATGTTCATGTTCTTGATGAAGGAAACCTGGAAATTTTTCAGATTTTTTGAGCAACCTAGCTTCCGAAAAAACGCAGCCAAGTTCTTTGCTCATTTGCTTCCAGAAAAATGACCAATTCATATAGCTTGAAGATTGAAATTTCAGTGCAAATTCGGACTGCACAAAACTGCTCAAAACCAGAAAAAAATACTGGGCAGTTTTGCTGCACAACAACCAAAAAATGGAGCTGTTTTTCCTGTCTTCAATCCAGCAAACTTCCTCTGCTTTTTATCCAGAAAAAAGGCTGGAAACCAGCCTTAAAAGACCCTCAAACACCCCTCAAAGTTCTCCACAAACCAAGCTGAAGAATTGCAGAAATACTGCACAGAAAATTCAGTAAACCATTCGAACTATAGAACACCTTGAAACTAGAAAAATTCTAGTTTTGTTTCTCAAAGCCTTGGCCAAAAAACCACCCTCAAACCTTTGTAAAATGAACATTGTACAGCCATGAACTAAACACCATTAACCACTCCACTTACCTTGAACACTTGGACTCCATAACCACACCTCAAATATCTCCTAAGATCACTCCATAAACTACATTTGAACTTAAAAAATTTCCAAAATTTTGTTCCATGAAAACACCCTTGTATTAAGCTACACAACAAGAAACTCCTCTGCCATTAATCTCTTAATTTCGGCCAGCCTTATAGCTTTATCAGTCTTCACCCATTTCAGCAAAACAAACCAGTCCAGCCAGCTCCATTGAAGCACAAAAAAACCTCCATCAATCAAACACCATTAGCATATCCTATACCTCAAACCACTCCTCAATTCCCTCCATTTGAATTTCAAACAAATCAGATTATTCCCTTCCTCTCTAAGCTAAAAACCGAAACTCCTAAACTCCCTAAACTATTCGGCCAACAAGCTCCCAGATTTTGTGCACACTTTTTCTCAAACTCTCTCAATTTTCACCAAGAACATACACTGCATTTCTTCAAGCCAAAACCCACCCTAATCACCTCCAATCCCTCTCAAATACTCCATATTACTCCTACATACTCCCTAGTGTTCATTTCTGGTATTTATAACACAAAATCTCGCAAGCAAGAAATTGCATTCGGATCAAAATCCAGTTTTTTCTTGAAGGACTCAAGAACATCATCAAGGTAACCAAGAACAACTCCTTTGTTCATCTTCTTCCATTCAACCTTCAATACACCATATTAATGCTCTCTCTCTCTCTCTCTCTCTCTCTCTCTCTCTCTCTCTCTCGGCCGAAATGGTTGATCAACAACCATGGCTGTTTTTTTTTTTTTTTGCTCTCTTGGACAATTAAAGACTCTCAATCACGTGGACCTTCTTAAGTTTTCATCGAAGTAATCATCAATCAAGTATTTCTCCTTAATCCTCCTTTTTAATTCTACATTCATGTCTCCTAGATGTTGATAAGAAGAATAGAATATGAATGGGGGATTGAGTGTATGCATGTGAATGAAGGGATTGGGATTAGGACATGAGAATGGTTGTACATGATTAAGCTATATGGATTTTCTTGAGAATCAATGTATGTTCATCATGTCTTAGGAGAATTATAGATGTTTAAAGCATGTTAGATATTATGACACCTATGGTGAATAGGATTTTTCTGTTCTTATTTCTATTGAAGCCATGATTGATGATTATGCCTAGTAGGGATTTAGCCATATGATAGTATGTGTTGATTTAAGCCTATGTTCATGAATGGACTAGTTTATTGTTTGATGTTGGGGAATGTGTTCATGAATCTTGTTTAGCAACAGGAAAATCATGATTATTTTCTTGTTAATTCTAGGTTATTTTTAGTAACAAATTTTATTACCTTAAAATTATTACTATATTTTTTTCTCTAAAGATTCAAAATTCCTAGAAAGTTTTGGAATTGGAATATTAAATGAAATATTAATATTTTATTAGTCAAATAAATAATATCTTTTATTCAAAATAGTGTGTGTGTGTGTGTGTGTTAATAAACAAGATCTTTTATATAAATAATAATAATAATAATAAATAAAATATTAATGACCTTATAGACCATAATTTAAACTTTTACCTATATAATTTATATTGAAGTTTATTTGTTATCTATTAATCAAAAATTTAATATGATTCATTTATTATTAATTACTACTTATTTATTATCTATTATCTATTATTTATTTATTTATAATAATTCTATTTAAAAAGTACCATTTATTAATATTATTTAGGACTTAGTATTATTCAATATTCAAACACTGGTTTATTTATTAATAATAATACTCAAGATTTATTATTTGAACCTATAACTTATTAGTAATTATTTTACAACCCCTAGTTATTTTAACTTATCGAGCTAGATTTATTTTATAAAATTCTTTATCATCTAACCTCAAAGCTTAGGACATTAAGGTCATGGTTGTAATTAGTTGAACTAGGGATTATTTATGTAAGGCAAGTATAGCTCGAGTATAACCTTATACCTTGTGTTTACCCCAAGCGGGGTTAGGTCAGCCTTAGAGGATTTTTGAGTTCAAGCAAGCAAAGGATCAGGTAAGTTCCTGCATGGACTCATTTGAAGACTAAAATTACTGTGACAAGCCAAATGCAATGTGTATGGACATTCATTTTGTAAAGGCAATTAAGGACTGTTTTTCCTTTTTATTTCAGTCAAGCAAATTATTTGAAAAATTAAACAAGCAGTTTTACACAAAATACTAAACTCTTTCTAAAACCCAACTTTGATAAGAATTTTAGAAACCTTTAATTGCTATTTCCAAGTAAATCAATGTATGATCAATTTTCTCCCAAGTGGAACAAGCAACGTTGAGTACTCAATAAGGGTAGACTATTAGGAGTAGTTTTTGAAGGGTTAGAGTAAGTCTCTCAATAGGTGGCCACCTCTGAGGGGTGAGTCCTTCCCGGATAGGATGCTAGTCCGGTAGGTCATGCCGGTCCGAGCAAGCAACTTTCAGTCATATGGACTGTGTGTTTTCGGAGTGGACAACCGGTAAGTTTGGGTGTACAGATGGAGAGGTATCTCACTTGGTTGGCCGTACACCTACCTTTTGTTAGCATACTCAACGTGTGGCATTCTGACCGTTATATGGTCATAGAGCCCAACGTGTGGTAACCCATGGCTGCCTCTTCGAGTGGTTGTATTTATTGTACACATGTATGGTTTGAAAAGCAAAACACCGCTCTTTATTTTAACATTTATTTAGTGCCTGCCAGCACTTTCCTTTATGAAATTTTTACAACTTGCATACATGAACTATTTTTCCTAAAACACTCAAAGCACACACGGGCTTATTAAGATTTTTATCTCGCCACCTTTTATGCCATGTTTTTAGGACGGTCCTGCTGTGGAGGTCACTAGCTAGATTGTTGCCAATGATTCTGAAGACTCTCTATTATTTCCCTTATGTGATGTTTTGAGAGATTATTGCAAATAATTTATTTTGAATTTGTTCATGTATTTTGCGATGTAATAAGTTCAATTTTAAAATATTTATTTTATTTTATTTTATATGACCTAGTTATAAACACCCATTGTCCTATGAATGGGGCGATATCCCTGGCCCTGTTGGGCCTAGGTAGTGGGTTGTTACAAAGAGGACCAAAACTTCTGCACAAAACCACTTCAAATCCTAAGAGTTCTTTAGCTAAAATTCTAGAAAATTTTCTAGCTTTACCTATCCTATGTTAAGTCCAATTTTTTTCATCAGACTTCTTTATGTTTCAGCCATAATGCAGCCATGGATAAAACCCCTTACCTTCTCCATCTACCTTGATCATTAGGACTTCATTAACATACCTCAAAACACTCCTATCTTCATTCTATTCAAAATTATTCAAACTGCAAATTAAATTTTAGATTTTTGTTCCATTAAACACTCACCTAGCTAGATAATAAAACCAGAAATTTCTCTACTATATCATAGCCATTTTTTGCTAGCCCAAGGCTGAAACAACTCTCCATTCTATGATCAAATCATAGCTAGTTCAGCCATACACCATTGAAGGACAAGAAACCTTCAAAGAGCAAACACCATTACTTAATCCTTTACCTCAAATATCTCCAATTTTCTCTCAATTTGAAATTTGAAAAAGCAGAAACTCTCTCTCTCCTTCTTGGATAACCGAAAGCCTCCCCCAAGCAAGGCCATTCGGCCATCATTCACACACACACACACACACACACACACACACACACACACACATGAAATCACTTTCTTTCTCAATTTCTCCCAAGAACACACACTAAGCTTCTTCAACCTTCAATCACCTCTATTCATCCCAAATCATTCTAAAAACTTTCAAACCAACTAGGATTCGGTCTATACTCCCTCATAGGCCACTCCATAATATCAAAAACATTAAAGTTGATCTTCTATTCTGATCAAACACACCTTTTCGGTCAAGAATAAGAAGAACATCAATAATGTAACTTTAAACATCTTGGACCTTCTTCATCTCATCATCACCGTTTCAACCATTTCAATATCATCCTAATCTCCTTCTCTCTATTTCTCTCTCTCTCTTTCTCGGCCGAAACTTAGATAGCCAATCTTGGACAAACTTCAACCAATGAAGGACTCTCAAGCATTCAACGACCTCTATTAAGCAAGGCGATACCTCCATCTAACAGTCAACAAATCAAGTATTTCTTTCTTGAACTCCTCTATAAATTCTCAAACTCAAGACTCTTAGATGATGGATTTGATAGTTTGGTAGAATAATGTGGGGTTGAAGATATGTATATGGGTGAAGGAAATGGATATAAGACATGAGAATTGGAATGAATGTTGTAACTTATGGATTTTGCTTTAGGATCACTATATGTTCATTATGATCAAGAGCTTTATGGATGTTTTGATGTATGATAGTCATTATACCATCATTGTTGATTATATCTCATGATGTTATTTTTCGATAAATCCCTAGATAATATTATGCCTACTATGATATCATCATTATTGTGATGTATGTTAATTCAAGTCTATTTTGGATAAATCGACATGTTATTTGTTGAATCTATGAGTGGATGAATATGAATATGGATTTTCTCTAGCAAAAAAATTATTGTAAGAACTACTTTTATTAATTTTAGAATTATTCTTGCTATCATTAATATAATTAATATTGTTATCTAATTTAATTTACTAAATTAAAAAAAAACACTAAGTTGTTTCGAAATTAAAGATTACTTAAATTATTATTTATTGGAAAAATCAATAGTAATATTTTTATTAAGTATAAATAATAATATATTGGAATTAATTGATATCAAATGTCTCTTATAATCATATTATTATTAGTTTGCATTACTAAAACTTTCATTTATACTCACAAATATTAATTATATTAGAATAATTGATTTATTATTAATTTTATTTATTATTTATTGTTAAAATTATTTATTATTTATTATTAATATTACTTATTATTTATTACCAATATTATTTAGAATTTATTATTAATAGTACCCATTATTTATTGCTAATTTTATTTATTATTAATATTACTCATTATTTATTATTGGTTAAAAATAGGTAGGATTATAACTTATTATTTATTATTTATTTATAACACCTATTTATTTTTACTTATCAAATTTATTTTATTTTATAAAATACTTTATCAACTAGTATTAAAGTTTAAGACATTGTTGTCATAGCTAGATTTGTTGTAGTTTAAGGCAAGTGTTGTCTGGATATTGGACTTATATCCCGTATTTACCCCAGGCAGGGTTAAGTTGTCTTGAATTACATTGGAAGGCTAGTGTACCCGAGAAGAATAAAAGATCAGGTAAGTTCCTGCATAAAATAGTTTGAAGATCGAAGTTACCTTGGTAAGTCAAACACAATGTATACGAGAATTTGTACTGTAAATGCGATTATGGATAATTTTCCTTTTCTTTTTAGTCAAACAAACCATTTAAAGTTGAACAAGCAATTTTATACAAAATACTAAACTTTTCCTAAAAACCAACTTTGACAAGAATTTTGAAAACCATAATTGCTATTTCAAAGAGAATCATTGTATGATCTTTCTTTTCCCAAATGGGACGAACATAACATTAAGTACTCAATAAAGGTAGACTACTAGGACTAGTCTTTGAAGGGTTACGGTAAGTCTCTCAGTAGATGGCCACCTCTGAGGGGTGAGTCCTTCCCAGATAGGATGCCAGTCTTGTAGGTCATATCGGTCCGACCTAGCAAGTTCAGTTAAATGGACTATGTATTTTCAGAATTGGCAACCTGTAAGTTTGAGTGTAGAGATGGAGGAGTATCTCACCCGATAGGTCGAACACCTACCTTGTGTCAGTATGCACAAAGTATGGCATCCTGAATGTTCTTTTGTCATGGTGCACAAAGTGTGATGCCATGGCTACCTCTTTTGAGTGGTTATATTTATTACATACATGTATGATTTGAAAGGAAAACACTACTCTTCATTTGTGAAATTTGTTTGAGGCTTGTCAGCACTTTCTTTATGAAAATTTCTCAACTTGCCTACATGAACTGTTTTACCTGAAACACTTAAAGCACACATGGGCTTCCTAAGATTTATGTCTCACCACCTTTTATACCATGCTTTCGGGTCGGTCATGCTGTAAAGGTTATTGATTAGAGATTACTTTTGTTTTGAAGACTTATTTCTTTTCCTATGTATTTCATTTGAGAAACTTTAGCATATATTTATTTATTTTTGGGAATTGTTCATGTATTATTTTAGTTGTAAGAAGTTTTGATTTGGATTGTTTCTTTCCTTTCTTTTGTGAGTCCTAGTTTTGAAGACTCCTTGTCCTGTGGACGGAGCGACGTCCCCAGTCGTAATAGGGTACATAGGTAGTAGGGTGTTATATCAATAGACGAGAAACCTAATAGGTCAAACATAATAGAGGATTAAGCACTCAAGATATTGTTTGATAACATTACAGGGTTAATTGTGAAGAGAAGAAGTTATTGTGGTCAAATTATAATTAGTTATAATTCGTGGGCCATATTATAATTAATAATAATTACAATAGTAATTGGTAATTAAAGAATCCATATTCACTATGGATTCTGGTTACCAAAACACAGACGCTATATCTAATATGCATGTCGTGGTTTTGGTAGAGTATTAACAGAAAGTTTTCTTCCCCAAAAACACCAGCTCTCTACTTCTTCATCTTCTTCTGGTTATCACAGAAACCCTAGCCACCAGAAACTATTATGCTAGCACAAAATTTCGGTGACTTGAGCGTAGTCCTCGTGTGGACTGTATCAGTGACAATCTCATATTGAGATTGTAGGGGTTTGATAGAAGAATTTTTCTTCTATGGTTGGTGATTGTCAAAGTGCAATCAATCAATCTGCTGGATCGCGCTTTCAGCAAAAGAAGAATTTTTGTTTTCAAAGACAACACCGTAGGTAATTATCTTATCCTTTTCTTTGATCCATTCACTGCATATAAGGTGATCCAGGGTGTCATTTCGCGTTTTAATTCTGCTTGTAATATGATTGCATGATCGCGAAACATAACATGTTTAAACTAAGTAATTTAAAGGGAAGTTCTTTAACTAAATAATGAGGGAAAAAATGATACAAAATTGTTATGATTGCTTTATATTATTCCATAGAAATGTGTATTCTATGGTTTAAAAGAAGAGTCACAAGCTATATATTGAGTAAGCAAATTTTCTATGACATTTACAACGTCATTAAATACTATCATATAAGGAACATGTACATGCCAAACAATGGAGAAAATTGGCATTCAATTCTCTGTTTGGAAATCAAAATGGGACTTGCAAAATGTCCAACTTCCAAAATTTCGGATGGTATCCTTGCAGGTTCATTAATAGGGTCTAAACTAGTTATTTGAGGTTGTTTTGTGATACATTTGTTGTAATAACTAGGCATATTCCTTCATATTTGACATTTTGCTTGTAAAAGGTATTTTTTGAAAAGTTTGTGCAGATTTGAGTAAAAATCGAACAAATAGTGAACAATTCCAGAATAGACTTAATGCCAGGCCCAGTAAAAGGACTAGGCACTGGGTCCATTCTGGTCAAGCAGCGGAAACAGAGCAAATTTTAGGAAAAATCTAGAATAGACCTGGTGCCAGGCCCAGCCAATAGACCAAGCACCAGGTCCATTCTGGTTAAACAGCAAAAGTCGAGAAGAACATAATAGACCTAGCTCTAGGTGGCCCAACTATACCGGTGCCAGGTACACTCTGCACAGAGGTGGTTGTGCACCAATTAGGTATTTTTCAAAGGATTTTGATATTTTCTGAATTCTACTCGAACTAGACTTCTCAAGCAACGAATTATGGTATCGAAAAGGCTAATAAATACAAGAAAAACATAAGAGAAATGTGTAATTTAAAGGATCCAAGCTAGCTACTCAATCACTACTTAAAGGAGCATTGTTTAAAGGATATTTACAAGAGAAGAAGAAGGACTTGTCTATGAGTTTTATCTCTTATCATTTGGTTACTTTTCTTTAACAATGATATGCTTAATATTTTGATTATACTTAGATATTATTTTGGAGATTATAATTTTGAGTTAATTGGAATTTTTGATTAGTCTATTGTTATCTTTAGTATTTGATTACTTGTTATCATTGGTTATTGATGCGGGTTCTTCTAATTTATTTGGGAAAAGATGTTAAGAGTTTCATTACATTGATTTCATAATTGTCAAATCTTAATGGACTTGAACGATGAAGTTAAGATTATAGGACTAAGTGATCAAAGATTAAGTTGATTTCGCCTTAACAAAGGGTCATCAGCTAATTTCATGTTTTAAGGAATTGAGATTCATACATATTTTGGTTAGGAAGGCTTGATTGATAAATCTGGTAATTGAATCAAAATATAATGGTGAGTTTAATGTATGTTTTAGTTATGTTAGCGTGATTGATGAATCTGTTAATATAAATCAAAATATAGTGATTCCCTGGATTAACAAACAAAGTGGAATTTATCTTTTTATTCCTTCATAGTGCCAAGACGATAATTGATTGTGATGAATGCTAATTGATTCAATCTTGTGTTTTCAAGATAATTGTCTAGTTGCATGAAATTTCATCCTTGAGTTA
Source organism: Voacanga thouarsii (assembly GCA_026120185.1). Classification (NCBI taxonomy): domain Eukaryota; kingdom Viridiplantae; phylum Streptophyta; class Magnoliopsida; order Gentianales; family Apocynaceae; genus Voacanga; species Voacanga thouarsii. The sequence goes on along the minus strand of JANUWF010001095.1, from coordinate 511,374 downwards.
TATCTATTTTTATCTTTATTTATTTTCCTTTTTAGTCTCTCCTTATTTTATTGGCTAAATAATAAAGATTAGAGTAAAGTAAGATGGGAGCCTAAGTTATCATAGATTTGATACTTACTATTCCCTATACTATACGATGGGTATACTTGCCCGTATATGTGGTTTTAGTAGTTGGCATTTTAATTAAAGCTTGATTAATTGTGTCATTTGTTGGTAATATTTTCTATACTAAAAAACACGCATCATTCATCTATGAACAAATTAGTTTACATCATTCAATATCAAATTAGGTAGATAAGCTAACTAGGCAATTATCTTAAAGCTGATCTTGGTTATCAAAGCTTCTAGTTTCTTCTACTTACATAATGGAGAGTTAACTTTTAGGATATTTGGTGAATGGTGGAAGTACCTGCCACCTGGTTAAAAAAAGGAAAAGAAATAGAACAGAGAAATGGAAAACAAAAAATAAATAAATAAAGCAATAAGGGCTTGGGTGGAAGAAAATCGAGAACAAATGAAACTTAGAATACACACACACACACACACACACACACACACACACACACACAGGGGCTAAAGAATGTTTCGATTGAGGCTTTCTTTCTGTAAGCTTATGATGTTTAGTTTAAGAAGAAAATTCTATTGAGTGGCTTCATATCCATTTTTACACTACATTTTTGCCCACCTGAAGATTTCTAGTCATGGAAATTTCTAATATTAAATTACTGATTTAGAGAGTGCTTAGTATTAATGGAAAACACAGTAAGTGCAAATATGGATAAATCCTTTAAATTAATGCCCTTGAAGAAATGAAGAATGTGGCTTACAGTCAATAAATGTTGAGTAATTAATGTACCAAGACACCAATTTCAATAAGAAAACATCAAAAGAAACTAAAAAGCATATTAGAAATCAAAATGCATTTCAAAGCATAAATTTTTACAATATTATAAGAGCACTAACTTTGAAATAATGTTCCAAAACTACATAACTCTCATTACATGATATGTCTCAAACATGAAAGTCACCATACACTATGTCTCAAACACAGTGACAAATAATTAGAGCTAATCATGACAAGAATTCTATTTATGACATGCCATCATAGATGGGATGAAAAAGGTTTCCTGTGGATGCCAAGTAAGTATGATCAACAAAATCTTTAGAAAATATTTTTTATATTTAAGTCTATTTTTACTCTGTATTGAAAATAATAATGAAATCAATGTAATCGTGTCTAGTTATAAGGGTCTATATTTTGCAAGTTTTTGTATGTGTTGGTGTTGATTGATACAAGATGTAATCCTTCTAGTGTATTTGTTGGTGTTGATTGATACAGAATGTAATCCTTTTCGTGTAGCTGTAATGATTTCTTTTCTAAAAAAAATAAATAAATATTCATTTCCAAAAAAAGAAAAAAAAACAAATAGTTGAATCAGTGGGCTGGATTTTCTTTCCACCATTCATTGGTTATCCATCTGCCCCAACCATTCATCACAAAACTACTAAAAGTTGACCTCAATATCAACTTTGATAAAACACACATAAAAGGTAAATTTTTTTTTTAATTGAAAGAAAACAAATTTACCAAGGAATGTCCACAATGATTATATATTACCCTTTCATTCTCTCATCATAACATAGACAAAGATGTAGTAATAATACAATAAGTTTAAATCCCCCTCCTCCATAGCAGCAATGTGCTCTGGAACTTTACCATATTACTAAGTTAGCCTCTACATGGTACAAGAGTATCAAAACTTACTCAATAGACCATTTATATAATTAGAGAAGAAGAATTAACATAGTTTATATTTACTTGTTCCTGATAAAACTTATCCTCTGAGATGCTCAAGAGGTATTCAAGCATGTATTGATATGCAAACCAAATTAATGATGTTGTTATAGTTGTGCTTTAGAGCCAATCATTTGTACAATATATTTTTGTATATTAATTAATAAAAGACATTATTTATCTTTAAGTTTAATTATTCATTTTGCGTATATGTATATAAAACTATTAGATAAAGTCCCAAAAACATAGTATAATGTTAAGAAAATTATGATAGAGATTGTAATGTGAAATTCCTACTATACTATATAGTACTTATGTTTAAATTATCCCTAATCATATTATTAATGATATAGGAAATCATTAATGTGCAAATCAACACATGTTATATTTCTTTATTTGATCAAGCAGTAGTTCTCACATTCATTTGCGATACTTAAAGTTAACACGTGGATACCTGTTACTTAAATGAGTTCATTGGATGACCTAATTATGAAATAATCATATAACTATTTAGTGTTAATGAGAAATGTGTAATTATCCTTAGACTTGAGATCTCCAAGGTACTTCGTTTACTAAGCGTTGTATTTTGATTCCAATATTTGGAGTCTCATCTAGGGCTACCTATAGGATGGATATTAGGTAAAATGTAAAGTAAACGAAAGTAGTTGAGAGGGACAATAAATGATTTATCACTTCTAATAGTAAGGGTGTATATCTCACGGCCACTTGTATGGAATCATTACCTGAGAAGTCTTTGGCCAAGACGACTATGTATTGGAAATAGTTCCAATTGATATGCATTTTGAGTAATGGATTTTAGAACAAATACTAATAAATTCAAATTAGAATTAATTATATTCTAGTAGGAGTTGGAACTAATTCCATACTCTAAAACTAAATGAGTATGATGAAAAGGGTTTATTACACTGATATTTTGCTATTGAAATATTCATGTCAAGCCACTTGACTTTCTAGACTTTTAGGTGGTTATGGCACATTGCTAGATGCTACTCTTGATATGCTAAATATGGATTTACTAATTAAAATTAATAAATTAATCCTAATTAAAATTAATAAATTAATTATAATTATAAAATGATTATTAATTCTATTGTGATAGAATTAATTCATATTAACTACTAATTGACTAGAAAGCCTAATAGATCACACACAATAGAGGAATTGGTGCTCAAGATATTATTTCATAATATTATGGGATTAATTTATAAGAAAAAAAAAATACTTATAGGCTAATTATAAAGTGTTATAATTATTTCGGGTTGAATTACAATTAATAAAACTTGTTGTAATTCAAAATGTCAAATTGCAATTCTTGGAAGTTCAAGTCCATAATTGAAAAAGGCTAAAATTATAGTTTCCTAAAAGAATTAGGGAACAACGGTGGTTTTCTATAAAGTATAGAGAATTGTTCTCTATATTTAATGGATTAGGAAAAAAATATAGTTGGGAGAGCACTCTAGTTTTCCTCCAGAAAAATACCGCCGCCTTAAGTAAAAGTTTTCGGTAGCTTTTTTTCCTGTTCTCTTCAACAAATTAAATCCATAGCCGCAAATTATATTAACTAGCATTGGGATTAACTGCACCTGATTGAGTACAATTCCTTATGTAGACTGTGTTAGAGAAATTCCTACACTTTTTAGTAGTTCATGCTTGAATGAGTTTACAAAAGGGTTCCATGCGTGCGAAGAAAATTTTGAAAGTTACGTTTTTTAGGTAATGAATTTTTCTTCCATCTCTCAACCCATTTAATTGCATACAAGTGATCTTGTTGCATGGATTTTATTTAAATTTCCATTATGTATTAATTGTTATTTCATGATAGAAATCCAACAAATTTATAAGAACCAAGCATATGCACAAAGTTTCTGTTTCTCCACCCAGCCAAAAAGTACTACCAAATTTTGAAAACTGATTTGTTTTGTTAGTTCATGCCCCAAATATAGTCAACCTTCAGGGATTCTACAATTTTTTTTATCAATGTTGATAAGAAGATGCAACCAATAAGAAGAAAGCTAAATTTTTGTAATTGCAATAAATTATGCGCTATCCAAAATTACAACTTCACTCATTTGCCCAAAAGCCCACCTACCATATTTGATTATATACAAAAATATTTAAAAACTAAAATAGTTATGAAAATTTTCTCAGAATTTTAAAAAAAATTGAAAAGCACATGCAAGTCATGCATATAACAGCTTTGGTATCAATTTGAAATAGAATTGTTTTCACTAAAAGATTGCACAATCCCTTATGTAATGTAGATGGGCCTATCAGCCATCAAGAGTAGAAAGGTCGAAACTTCATAATAAAACCCACATGCATTATAATGAAAAAAAAAAATCACAGCCAGTTAACCATCATCCATGCTTCAAATGATCTTCCATTCCAAAGTAGCTCAAAAAAATTTGAGTAGTCAATTAGTACAGTGGAGAAAACAGGAAAAAAAACCTAACAAAGAATTAGTATAAATTTAAGTTACATTATGAATTCCTCCACAAGAAAAGGGTATCATAATAAAGAAATTATTAGAAATAGATGTAAAAAATTAACTTTGAAATTAGATTCCTTGGTAGAGAAAAATAGAGAACTAGAACCCCCGATTAAAGACACTTCTACAGAGATGGCGATGCTCTAATAGTCACTTGTTTAAAGCCAGTGGTGGCATTGCTAAGGCAGAGAGCAATAAAGTACCAGTAGGAACTTGAAGAAGAAGAGAGGGGCACGGGAACTCGAGTGGGAACTCAAAGAAGATGGGAGGAAGAATATCAACGCAAAGGCAAAAAAATGCGATATGGGGAATAAGCATGAGACCTACAAGTCACATTCTTGTAATGATACCTTAAGTTCTCATTTTTAACAATGAGAACTTAAGGTCTCATTATCAGAATGAGACCTTATTTTTCCAAAATTTCAAAACTCCTATTTCTTGTTACGAGAAAATATATATTTGGTTTAATGAGGTTGCACGTATTTTCAGAATATGAACTCGATATATTCAGAATTGTTAGGATTATACCCTAGAAGTAACCATTTGCACAATATCTTTTGCACATTAAATCAATAAAAAGCATTCTTTATCTTTCAATTTCTTTATTTCATATGTTTATGTGTATAAAACTGTTAGATAAATTCCCAAATACAACACTATGTTAAGGAAATCATCATAAAGATCGTGATATGAGGTTCCTACTACACTAGATTGTGTTTGTACTTAAATTATCTCTAATCATAGTACTAATGAGATGGGACATCATTAATGTGCTAAGACTAGCACGCGTTATACTTCTTCATTTGATCAAGCGGTGGTTCTCACATCCGTGAGTATTGTGATACTCAAAATTAATACGTGGATGCTTGTTACTTAAATAAGTACATTAGATGACATAGCTATGAAATAATCACATGAATAAATATTCAGTACTAGTGATAGAATCCCATTATAGCAAATATTCAAGTATCCTTAGACTAAAGATCTCCAAGGTACTTTATTTGCAGAGTATTGTACTTTGATTCTAATCTTTGGAGTCAGATCGAGGGCCATCTATAAGATAGATATTAGGTACAATGTAAAATAAATGAAAGTAGTTAAGAGGGTCAATAAAGGATTCGTCACTCCTAATAGTAGGAGCAAATATCTCAAGACCACTTGTAGGACTCATTACCCAAGAAGTCCTTAGCCAAGATGACTATGTATTGGACAGAGTTTCAATTAATACACATGATGAGTAATAGATTCTGGGAATAAGTACTAAAATATTCAGGTCAGAATTAATTAATATTTTGGAGGGAGTTGGCACTAATTCCATACTCTAAATCGAATGAGATATTGTGTTGTGAAATGAGTTTATTAAACTGACGTTTTACTATTGAAAGGTTTATGTCAAGCCACTTGACTTTCTAGACTTTTGAGTGGTCATAATATATTGTTAGATTCCGCTCATAATCTACTAAATATAAATTTATTAATTAGAGAATTAATAAATTAATTCTAATTAGAACTAATAAGTTAATTCTAATTATTAAGGATCATTAATTCTATAGCGATTAGAATTAATTCATATTTTGCTACCAATTGACTAAAAAAACTAGTAGGTCAGACACAATAGAGGAATTGACACTCAAGATATTATTTGATAATATTATGGTATTAATTGATGTGAAGAAATAATAATTATGGGTTAATTATAAAGTGATATAATTAAATTAGGTAAGATTATAATTATTTAAAAGCCATATAGTTCAATTATAAACTTGTTATAATTCATAGGCCAAATTACAATTACCAAATCTCAAAGCCCATAATTGGGAAGGAAAAAGAAAGAAGGATACAATGTGTATCCTGAATGCTTCAAAAAAAGGAAAAGGATTAAATTAGTTCCTAAATTGTGTAGGAAACAAAAAATTGAGATTTTCTGTGTTTGCATTAGGCTGTGGAAAAGAGGTGTGTGTGTGTGTGTGTGTGTGTGTGTGTGTGTGTAACCCCTTGGTATCAGAGCCAAATGGGGAAGTAAGGTAGATTATTCTTGTTTTTAGTTGATTATGATGAATTCCATGTGGATATGATAAATGGATTGCTATTTTGTTTATGAAATTAATAGATCAGTGAATTATTCAGTACATCTTGTATAGATCTATGGACTTTATGTCAGATATATTAAGACAAGGAAAGAGGTCTAATTCCATCAGATCTACTCTACAAGTTGTTTAACTGAGTTATAAAAGCCGTTGTTGAATTGAGGTTGTTGATTGACTTGGGACTTGTAAGAGATGAGAATTTATTCTCACGGCCTTATCTCTCTTAGATCTTATATTTGACTCCATAGATCTATCCTCTATTTACAGACTAATGTTCAGCTCTCCATGTTTTACAACATAACCAACTGAGAACTTCAATATCTTTCTTATGGAACTTGACGGTGATGATCACCAAGTTACGGGAAGTAAGTACATCCATCTGTTTTTCGTGCATTTTATTTAACTGATTTTCTTAAGGATTTACATCATGTCTTCCTTCCTCTGCCCCTTTTCCAGATCCACTCTGTCCTCTTCTTTCTCCAATGCTTCTTCTCAAAATTCTTCAAAATTGAAGGAAAAGTTTAATTACTCTGACCTTCAATAATCTATTAACAACTGAAAAATCCCCAAGTCTTCCCTTAATGAGATTTATAAATCTCCCAAATGGTCACTTACTAGTGACTATGTCATTAGGACTGTTGAAGAAATAGTTCAAATTAATTCTGACTGCAAAGAAATTAGACTTCTTTCTGCCAGTGCAATCCAATGTTTCCAACAACAATATAATTATCTCCATTTTGGACTTGTCCAAATTGCAGCCAACCCCCTCTCCAGAGAAGGACTTGATACTTCTCTCCTCCTATGTCTCCAGGATACCAAATTCATAGATTTTAATGATTCACTCTTAGTCATGGTAGAAACTAGCCTTTGCAATGGACCTGTTCATTTTGATTGTTTTCCAAACCTTACTGTATCTCTTCGAGATCTAAATATATTGAATAGTCTGACACTCAATGTTAAAACTGCCAAGTACAAGATCAAAACAGGTTCTCTTCCTGTTGCTATCACATATAGAATTCAGTATAAGACAATAACTTTTGCTTTTAATACTGGTGCTATGAAGACATCTAACAATGGAGAAACTATTCTTTTTTAAACCGATTTGCAAAGATCTCATAATTCAACTCCCAAGCCTATCTCCTAGAATCAAGTAAGTCTTCCTTCCAATTGGCTTCTAACTATGCAGCTCCTTCGGATAAAACAGAAAATTCTACTATATCAAAAATCAGACAATTCTCCTGTAGATCTGTAGAAATTACTTTCCAAATACCTCTCAGCCAAAGGATTTCATATCCCTAATCTATTGCCTCTTCATCAGGAATCCAACCACCTCAACATTCAATATCCTCTGTAGCTACCCATCTACAAGGTATTAATCTTGACTCTAGGATTCCTCAAGCTAGGTATGTTACCTGGCCTGAAACTGATGATATTGAGATAGATTTACCTACCTCACCTACTCATTCTACTATGGCAGGAGAACTTAATGTTCTTCAGACCGATGATAAAGAAGTACAAAATGTTTTTGTTATTGACAAAATCAAATTAAGAGAAGAATTTTATTCTCTTCCAAATCTTTCTAAAAGAACATGGTTCTTCGAAAACTTTCAAAGATCTAACCAACAGAAAGTTCAGGATTCTTATTATGAATTTTTAAATTCAATTCAAAAGCAAATTAATTTCTTTTTATGGTTTGAAGAGTATGCTAAAGTCCATAATATTGATTATCCTTTTACCTCTTCTGTTAATGTTTCAAAATTATGGCAAACTGCCCAGGGACAAAATATTTCTGCTAAATTTCCCCCTGGTCAGAAATTTAAAATTCCTTTTGGAGTAGAACAAATTGATGCCACTCCTTTTAAAAGGAAAGACAAATACGATTATATGTTCCGTACAAAAGACATTCAAAATATTTATGAATAAAATAATTATACAAAAAAATATTTGCAAACTATTGGTGAATATTTGATTTCAAACCCAAGCATTTCTTCAACTCCAGTCATTCCTAAGTCTAGTACTTCTTCATCTTCAATCCCTTTGTTCCGACCTTATGAGATTCCTCTCCAGTATAGGAAAGAACTCAATAGGAGAACATCAAAAAAACCTATTCTCATTGATCTCCAACGTAGAACAGCTGAAATTAAAAAATCAATCATTCCAGAATCTCTTGAACAGGTTGGTTCCAAAAATTCTATTTCTGTTTTAAATCAAAATGAACCTGATTCTGCTTCTGATAATTATTCTGATGATAGTCCAGAATCTCCTCCAAACCTTGGCGTTAACTTGGGAAAATTGCTTCCTCTACAACTTGGCATCCTGCCTCTCCGATTGAATAGACATTCCAATTGGAAAACTTCTCAAAAGTTGTACTATCCTAGAGCCACTCGTCCAGATGTTACCCTTGAGAAAAGTCCCAACATTCTTCAAAATTGTTACAATGCTAACAACATCCATGAATGGAACATAGATGGTCAATCTGAGTATAACATTACGTTTAAACTTCAAAAAATGACCATGGTAGCCACTGCTTATTGCACTACCAATAACTATTCTAATCAGCTTGTAGCTCATGTTCTTGCAGCAGGTTTTACAGGACAACTCAAAGGTTGGTGGGATGAACATCTCACTGAAGTAGACCGGCATAACATTTTTCATGCTGTCAAAACTAACCCAGATGGTCAACCAATCCTTCAGGATGGAAAACCCATTTCTGATGCTGTGTCAACCCTTATCTTCACCATTACTAAAACCTTCATAGGTAATCCTGGAATTTTTAGAGAAAAGTCCACTGAAATCCTGAACAACCTTACGTGCAAAACCTTATCCGATTTTAGATGGTATAAGGATACCTTTCTCACCAGGATATATGCGATACTTGATGGAAACAGCCAATACTAGAAAGAAAAATTCCTAGATGGGCTTCCAAAATACCTTCGTGATCTTGTTCGTGAAGAACTCTAAACCCAATACAATGGTGTTATACCTTTTGAAACTATTACCTTTAGCCAATTTACCAGCTAAATCTGACAGGCTGCTCTCAAAATCTATCGTCAAGATAAGATGCTGAGATAAATAGCTAAAGATCGTGCCCAGAGAAGTAAAGACTTAGGCACATTCTGTAAACAATTTGGACTACCCTCATGTAGTACCAAAACCCATAGAAAACATAAAAATAAACAATATTCCTATAAACCTCCTCACCTTAGGAAAAGATTCAATAGTTGAAAGAGGCCAACACTTCTTGCTCCTCCTACAAAACCTTACAATCCATATAAAGCTGCCAAGTCTAGGTCTAAAACTAAGCCCATAACAACCCAACCTAAAACAGTTATCTGCTTCAAATGTAACCAACCAGGTCACCTTGCCCAGTTCTACAAAGTTCACAAAAGAATCTAAGCAACAGATATTTCAGAAGATCTTAAACAATCTCTTAATAATATTCTTTGTCTAAGTGATACTTTTTCTAATTCCTCAGATGCTGATGATGAACTACAATTCAACCAAATTCAGGAAGATGATATTTCTTCTTCTTCATCTTCTGATTCTACAGAAAATGATCATTTTATCCACAGTGATAATCTTCTTCTTCAAAATTCTCTAACTTTAGAAATTCCAGCACTTGTTGATATCGAAGCTGATCTCAACTGCATTCAGGAAGGTCTCATTCCTACAAAATTTTTTGAAAACACCAAAGAAACTCTCCACTCAGCCAATGGTAAGAAACTAGGTATTAGTTTCAAACTTTCAAATATTGAGGTGAAACATTCTTCATTGTCTGTCTTTACTTCCTTCTTACTTGCCAAAGATATTACTCACCCTGTAATCTTAGGCACCCCTTTTATTTAACAGATCATTCCATTTATGGTCCTCAAAAAAGGCATTCAGGTAGAACACCTAAGCCAAAAGATACTCATTCCTTTCGATAGGCCTCCCATTGAAAAAAAACTGCAGCTTCTAGAAAACAAGACAGCCTAAATCAATTTCCTTAAAAAAGATGTAGCCTTTCAACGTCTTCAACAGTATCTAATTGAGCCTAGCATCAAATTGCAAAAATGGATACTCATATCCAGACCCAACTTTGTTCTGATCTTCTAACTGCATTTTGGAATAGAAAATAATATATTGTTCGACTCCCATACGAGCCAGACTTTGATGAAAAATTCATTCCAACAAAGGCCCATCCTATCCAAATGAATCATGAGCTCACAACTCATTACCAAAAAGAGATCAGTGATCTTCTACAAAAATGACTAATTTCTCATAGCAACTCTCCTTGGAGCTGTGTAGGATGTTATGTCAATAAAAATGCTGAACTTGAGCGAGGTGTTCCCAAGCTTGTCATCAATTACAAACCTTTCAATTCAGCCCTTAGATGGATTCGGTACCCTATTCCAAACAAAAAAGATTTGCTAAATAGATTACATTCTGCTTTACTGTTTTCAAAATTTGATTTGAAATCAAGTTTTTGGCTAATTCAAGTTGATCCTAGAGATCGCTACAAAACTACTTTTACAGTTCTATTTGGCCAATATGAATGGAATGTGATGCCTTTTGGATTAAAAAAAAAAATGCTCTTTTAGAATTCCAATGAATTATGAATGAAATTTTAATTTATTTTCTCAATTTATTATTGTTTACATTGATGATGTTCTAATTTTTTCTCAAAATTTAGACCAACATTTCAAACATTTAAAAACTTTCTGTCAAACGGCTAAACATAATGGTTTAGTCCTTTCAAAAACTAAATACAGTCTTTTTCAAACCAATGTCCAATTTCTGGGACAACAAATTCAACAGGGAACTATTATTCCTATCTAGAGGTCAATTCAATTTGTGGACAAATTTCTAGATCAAATTATTGATCGAACTCAACTACAGCGCTTTTTGGGTTGTCTCAATTATGTTTCTGAGTTTATTGCAGGAATTAGTACTCTTATTAAACCCCTACACAACAGACTCAAACACCCTCCTCCTCCATGGACCGATGTCCATACTTCCAAAGTCAAGCAGGTCAAAATGAAAGTCAAGACTCTTCCTTGCTTGGCACTTCCTGACCCTTCTGCCCCCAAAATAGTCGAAACAGATGCTTCTGATATCGGCTATGGTGGTGTTCTTAAATAAGTCAAAAATGGCAAAACGCATATAGTTGCATTTGTATCAAAGCATTGGAATAGTTCTCAAGCTGGTCCCGAAAGGGTAAGAAGAGTATAGGAAATTAACATGGTGGAGCAGGTCGTATACGAAATGCACAAATTAATGAAAGCAGTAAGTACAAAAGAAATAAATGAGGCGGCTTAGCCGACCATATGCAGATGCATGTACAAAATGCACAAAAAGCAGTAAGTACAAAAGAAATAAATGAGGCGGCTTAATCGACCATATACAGATGCATGTAGAAGAAGAATAAGGAATACAAAAAATAGATTTATTACAACGGAAAGTAAATTTACATAAATGAAAACACTATTATATATATTGAAAGTTAGAAAGGGAATTCTAACTACTGGGAGAGGGAGAGTACTCTTAGAGAGTTGTGTATTGCTCTATGACCAAGTGTGTGTTGTGTGGAAATTGAGGTCTATATTTATAGACAATTTTTGCTAATGTCACTGGTGATGTCAGCAGTTTTGTTGATGTCATACTGATGTCACTTGTGATGTCATAATATTTATTTATTTATTTATATTTTTTAAAGAATTTTATTCTAAAAATTAATCTTCTTTTTCAAATCCTTCTTCGTCGTAGTTTTGGTCATTTGGAGGAGTATTTTCAAAGGACTGTTTTGCAGACGGTTCAGAAGGTTCACTTTTCATTTGCTGTAAAAGGTTTTTCATGGTGGTTAAAAAACCTTCTTTGGAAGTTGCTGCTGCAAGAGTTGCTATTGCAATTGATTTCTGCTATAGAAATCCAGTTTGCTTGCTGTTAGAGGGAGACAAATATTTTGGATTAGCCTTAAACCATTTATCGATGGAGAGAATATAAGTGTTCTGCGCATTCCAGTCCTTCCACCATTTACAATGTCCTTGAAGAGCAAGGTGAGAAAGACCTTGCTGATCTGTGATGTGTATAGATTTGGATATAAAAATCATATAAAAATTAAGCACATTCCCAATCAAGTTTACATTAAAAAGTTAAACCCAAATTATACATATAAGCAAGTGTACTTACCATTAACATAGCATAGGATTCAAACGAGTGTCGATCCTCAAGGAACAAGTATACATTAGTCACCTTTCGTTCATTGTTTAACCGACTTAATAAAGTGAAAAGGAAATAAAAAGGAAAAATAAAACAAAATAAAATATATACATGTCAATGATGCAGAATTATGTAACTTAAGCCATTGTCTAGACAAACATGATCTTAAAGTACCCAACCTTTATCATAACTAATTATTCTCTTGGCATCATAAATGATTAAAGTAGACTCACTTCTTTCACAATCCATGAAATCACTATCTTCTAGACAAATTAGCATCACATATTCTGTCTCAACTAATTCACCCAAAAGATGCATTAAACATAATCCTTGATTAAATTTTCATACTCTGGCAAACATAAAACATGAAATTAACCAACGAATCCATACTCTGGTAGACATCAATTAACCTTTAATTACCAGTTCTTAGCAATTAACCCATTTTCCAAGCAAGTTAAAAGATAACAAATATGAAATTAACAAATCGGAACCATCATTAACCCATTTCCCAAGTAAGTCAATGGAAAGAAACAATCCATTAATCTCGTAATCAATCCAAGTAATTAAATATCAAGAGTAACAATTAATTAATCAAAAGATCAAATAACCCTAAAAAAAAAATCATGAATATCTAAAACAATGTTGAATTATAATAAAACAATTAACATATCATTGTTAAAAAAAAAAAGAAAACAAAGTAAAAAAAAGCACTCATAGACAAGCTTCCTTCTTCTTCCTTTCAAGACTTTCTTTCACAACTCTCCTTGAATTGAAGAATTCTTTCTTTGATTTGAGTGATTTTCTATGATGATCAATGAATTCTCTCATTTTCCCTTGTGTTTTCCATCTATTTATAGGCTTGGGAAGTGAATAAACTCGTTAGTGTAATGTTCTGGGCCGGGTAGAAGTAGGAAAGTACTAAAACTCCACAGATTACCAAAAATCGCGTAGAAAAAATCAAGCACCGCCTTAACTTCAAGGCACAGCCGGCGCCGCCTTGGCTACTGGAGTCGGCGGTGCCGGCGCCGGTTGTGTTCTGTTTCTCCAATTGTTCACCTATTTTTTTCTTGAATTCCACACAATGTATTCCAAAATGTAGCCGGCACCGCCTTAGCTATTGGAGCTAGCATCGGTTCCACTTTGTTCCGTCCTATTTCACCAAATTTTTATCATCTCGAAGTACGTGTCAATAGTGCATAGCTGGCGTTGATTCCTCTGTCCCAGCCGACGCTGCCTCTAATTTGTTTCACGACGTTTTTGCTTTGTTTTACCCCAAAAATCTGTAATAATGAACAAATACCTTTCTATGGGTAAAATCTCAAATATGAAAGAATATGACTAATTATTGAACAAAATGTATTACAAAAGAGCCTTAAATAACTAGGAAAAATATGACTCATTTAGCCCCTATCATATTCCCCCATACTTAGCTCTTTGCTTGTCCTCAAGTAAAGTATCAAGAACAAATAGGAAAACACAAGGTTTAACCAATCACTCAATCAATTTCAAAACAACATTTTCAACGCTTTCTTTATTCAAGAACATAAAACACATGTTACTACATCCTTCACAACAAATGCAAGACTTGTGTAAGTGATAAATGACTTAGTAGAACCATCACAATACTTAACACTATTCTCAAACCATTAGAAAGAATTTAGTCCAAAAAGAATATGCATTCCATAGGCTTACCTTTCATACACTCTCTCCACTAATCCGAGACATATCATGATTCTACTTAAATCAAGTAGGACTTTTAAGCTTGTAATGTAAGGCTAAAGGTTTGTAATGTAGCTTATCAAATGAAGGATATCGAAGAATCAAATAGCAAAGAAGCTGAGAGTTCGCAAGAAAAGGATAATAAACAAATGAATCAATAATTTCCAACCCTTCTTGCTCTCCTATTCCAGAAATCAATCAAACCATAACCTTATACAGCAATTACAGCTCAACTCAAGCAAATCCTGCATTCTTTCTTTTTTTCTTTTCTTTTTTTCATCAACTCTTCTCTATTTCTTTCACAAGATCACTCAAATTTCCAACAATGGTGTCAGGCACTTTATATGAACTTAACTTTTACAGCTCAATCACCATTCCTTGTGATCCTTCTTATCTCTTTTCCTTTCAAAAATTTTTCTTTTCTTTCTTTTCTCTCTTCTTTTTACTCTTACTGCTGCTTTTCTTTTCTTTCTCAATTTCTTTCTTTCCATCTTTTCTAGCTCCTTTTTCTTTTCTTTTTTTTCTTTTTCTTCTCTTTCTTTGCTTTCTTTTCTCTTTCTAGCTCAATTCACTATTGATACATGATTGAAAGTAACAAGCCATGATCTTCCTCTAAGTACTCTCTCTCAACATTCTCAATCATGTACTTTCATCCATCAAGAGCATAAAGATTTGAAAATTATTCAAACCCTTAGAAACAAGCATTGGACAAAGTATTGTGACGGATTTTAATCAAAGAAATCAATAATTTAGGCTCAAAATAGGCACTACGAATCATATAAAAATAGGTAGGCTTGAAAAGCTCAAACTATCCAAAGAAGGCCTATTACCGTTATCCCTAAATTAAATCACGACTGTCTTTCTTATTTCGCCTCGAGAGGTATTCAAGTAAGTTCTAGAATGCTCCATGAATTTTAGTAGAAAAACAGGTTTAAGAACAATGCAAAGCATTCAATCAAGAACTACTTAGTTCAAGTGCATGCAAAAAGTCATGCATAAGCCATAAATGATCTAGAACACATGCTCTATAATCCATCATAAAGACATGCACTAAAAATATAGCTTGAAATCTCAAAGAAAGTCAGAAAATTTTGAAAATTTTGCTCAAAATGTTTTGGTCCCAAGAAGGCTAAGGTATATGTATAGAAAACTTGTCAATCAAATCACTCCCTCATACTTAAATTGGACATTGTCCTCAATGGCCAAATAAATATAACACGGAATAAACCATACCATGGGACAAAAAATATAAATTGAGGACAATGGTTGTAAAAGCATTCATCCATGCCTGTTGATAATCCCAATAGCTGTAAACTAACGGGTCAAAAGGTTGGGAGAATTTTTTGAAAGTGGTTGGAGAAGCTTTCCATGCAGAAGGAGTATGGACAAAGTGTATTTGAACTGAAGTATTGGTAATATACGTTTCAGTTTGTCTATCTTTATGTGGATGGAAAAAGGAACTTTTGGTATCTGCAATGATGAACTCGTAGTATTTTTGGGTAAATTTTGGAGATTCTTGAATAAAATTGACATCCGGGCCAAAGAGTTGCCTAGCTACCTTTTGTGGATTTGGATCCCAAAATTCGGGTTCCATTTGCAAAAGTTTGTATACTTTGGGAGTTTTGATATAAGCAGGTTCTTGAGTCGCAGAGAACCTGAGAAGAACAGTTTTGGGCTCAGAAGACAGAGCCTATTAGGATGTCAATTGCATCATGCTAGTGATTTTGGAGCCTAAAGCTCCAGTGTTTGTAGGGTTTTTTACCGCCACAGATTTTGAATCAGAAAGGGTTACCTATCCAGTTACCTGTTTGAAATTGAAGTTCATTTGCTGGCACCATTTTTCAAAATCTGATGGACTGAAGATGGATTGAGTTTAGGTATCTTGTAAATCTTAAGATTCTACAATATCAGCCCAACTGGCTTTTGGTATGTTTGTTAAGGAGAGAGGCTCCTGTATTTTAGATGAATGAGAAGCAGCTATTTGAGGTATGCTCGTGGCACAATCTTTTGGGGAGGTAAATCTAGATTTACCATAAAAGGAGGATTCACTAGAATCTTTTTTGGGGACCTGTGTTACAGGTGGTGCAGGTAAAGCTGGAAGCTCATTGAGCTTTAGAGGCTTAGTCTTTTTGGGAGGCATAATTATCGTCCCTACAGAAATTCCCGAGTTAAAAAATCAGGAATAAAATTTGAAGATCCTTTTATATATTCTATATCAAAATCAAAAATAGATAAAATAGCTTGCCACCTAGCAAATATCTATTTTGAAGCAAGATTTTGAACATCTTTTTGCAAAACAGATTTTGTAGCTTGGCAATCAATGCAAAGTAAAAATTTCTGATTTAATAAATCAGCTTGAAATTTGGAAATGCATAAAATAATTGCCAAAATTTCTTTTTTTTATGGTAGGATAGTTCTGCTGAGAACTATTCCAATTCTTTGATGCAAATACAACTATATGCATTTTGTCATCTTTGACTTGTTTAAGAACACCACCATAGCTGATATCAGAAGCATCTGTTTTGACTATTTTGGGGGCAGAAGGGTCAGGAAGTGCCAAGCAAGGAAGAGTCTTGACTTTCATTTTGACCTGCTTGACTATGGAAGTATGAACATCGATCTATGGAGGAGGAGGGTGTTTGAGTCTATTGTGCAAGGGTTTAATGAGAGTACTAATTCCTACAATAAACTCAAAAATATAATTGAGACAACCCAAAAAGCACTGGAGTTGAGTTCGATCAATAATTTGATCTGGAAATTTGTCCGCAAATTGAATTGACCTCTGGATAGGAATAATAGTTCCCTGTTGAATTTGTTGTCCCAGAAATCAGACATTGGTTCGAAAAAGACTGTAATTAGTTTTTGAAAGGACTAAACCATTATGTTTAGCCGTTTGACAAAAAGTTTTTAAATGTTTGAAATGTTGGTCTAAATTTTGAGAAAAAAAATTAGCACATCATTAATGTAAACAATAATAAATTGAGAAACTGGATTAAAAATTTCATTCATAATTTGCTGGAATTCTAAAGGAGCATTTTTTAATCCAAAAGGCATCACATTCCATTCATATTGGCCAAATGGAACTGTAAAAGCATTTTTGTAGCGATCTCTAGGATCAACTTGAATTTGCTAAAAACCTGATTTCAAATCAAATTTTGAAAACAATAAAGCAGAATGTAATATGTTTAGCAAATCTTTTTTGTTTGGAATATGGTACCTAATCCATCTAAGGGCTGAATTGAGAGGTTTGTAATTGATGACAAGCTTGGGAACACCTCGCTCAAGTTCAGCATTTTTATTAACATAAAATCCTACACAGCTCCAAGGAGAGTTGCTTGGAGAAATTAGTCATTTTTGTAGAAGATCATTGATCTCTTTATGGCAATAAGTTGTGAGCTCATGATTCATTTGGATAGGACGGGCCTTTGTTGGAATGAATTTTTCATCAAAGTCTGGCTCGTATGGGAGTCGAACAATGTGTTATTTTCTATTCCAAAATACAGCTGGAAGATCAGAACAAAGTTGGGTCTAGATATAAGTATCCATTTTTGCAATTTAGGCTTTGATGCTGTGCTCAATTAGATATTGTTGAAGATATTGAAAAGCTACATCTTCTTTAAGGAAATTGATTTAAGCTGTCTTATTTTCTAGAAGCTGCAGTTCTTTTTCAATGGGAGGCCTATCGAAAGGAATGAGTATCTTTTGGTTTAGGTGTTCTACCTGAATGCCTTTTTTGAGGACCATAAATGGAATGATCTGTTGAATAAAAGGGGTGCCTAAGATTACAGGGTGAGTAATATCTTTGGCAAGTTAGAAGGAAGTAAAGATAGACAATAAAGAATGTTTCACCTCAGTATTTGAAAGTTTAAAACTAATACCTAGTTTCTTGCCATTGGCTGAGTGGAGAGTTTCTTTGGTTTTTTCAAAACATTTTGTAGGAATGAGACCTTCCTGAATGCAGTTGAGATCAGCTCTGGTATCAACAAGTGTTGGAATTTCTAAGGTTAGAGAATTTTGAATAACCAAAGTGAATCGAACATACCACTTTTGGATAGACATTTTTGATAGATAGTTAAGGAAATTTGTATCAGTAGATTCTGATATTGGTTGTTCTAGTTTCTTCTGAGAACAAAGATTTTGAAGAACTAGTCGGTCTAATTGTTGAGAAGCTTTAATTTCTCAGATGCCTTCCTTAAGAAGAGTAATTTTAGATTGAAGATCTTAAATAGTAACATATGTTTAAGGTTTAGAAGAAAACCTGTTAAGGATATCTGTTAGATTGTAGGTGTTGGCAATCCTTGCCAGTTAGTTTTTCATAATTTGTGATGAACTACCAGATGAATAAGATTGAGACTACTATACCTGAGTTGATCAACCTTCTTAAAACTGTGGAGTCTTCTATGAAGAAAGAAAATAATGCAGTCTTGTTGGTTGATTCTTTTTCTAAGAAGAAAAATGTTTCTAAAAAGAAAAAAAAAAGAATCCAACTAAACCTAAAGGTGGTGTGAAAGAGAAGGAGATAGCTACCAAAAGCTTATGTCACTATTGTGGGAAAATAGGCCATTAGTGGCCAAACTACAAAAGCTACCTGGAGACTGTTAAGGAAAAGAATGAGAAGGAGAAGCTTATAAGCATTTCTACTTCTAATCTTGTATATTTATGTTTGAGATTAATACTGTCTTTAATAATAAGAGATGGGTATTAGATACTATATGTAGATCTCATTTGTACAATAATTTGCAGGGACTAGAGAGCAGTAGGAAGATGGAGAAAGGTGATGTGCATCTTGGAGCAACAAATGGAGCTAAGGTTACTGCACTTGTTGTAGGGACTTATAATCTACACCTGCCTTCCGAATTAATTCTAAAACTAGAAAACTACTATTATGCACCATTTTTACTTAAAAATATTATATCAGTTACTTGTTTGGATTTACGCAGATTTCATTTAGTTTAAGGATAAAAGTTCTTCTTTTACATTAAATGATACTCATTATGGTACTTCAACTTTGATGAATGGTTTACATTTTCTATCAATGAAAATTCAAGTTCTAAATATAAACAATAAAAGGCTAAGAAAAGATAACATAAACCTGTCTTACTTATGGCATTGTCGTTTTGGCCATATAAATAAGAATCGCATTTCTAAGTTACACAAGTGTGGTGACTTAGGCTCGTTTGATTTTGAATCATATGAGATTTGTGAATCTTTTTAACTAGAAAAAAATGACTAAAACCTCTTTTTATAAGAAATGGGAAAGGGCTAAGCAATTATTGAAACTAATACACGCTGATGTATTTTGACCAATAACATTGCAAGCAAGAGGGGGTTATCAATACTTCATAACCTTCATTAATGATTATTCTCGATTTAGGAATTTTTGTATTTAATGAAATACAATCTGAAACTTTTGACAAGTTCAAAAAATTCAGAAATAAAGTAGAGAAATAACTTGGTAAGAGTATTAGAACTCTAAGATCTGATCGAAAAGGTGAATATTTAAGCCAAGAGTTTCTAAGTTATCTTAGAGATAATGGGATATTATCTTAATGAACTCCACCATATACACCTCAGTATAATGTTGCATATGAAAGAAGGAATTGAATTTTATTAGATACGATTCGATCTATGATGGCTTTTGCTAATCTACCAAAATCGTTTTGGGAATATGCACTGAAAACTTCTGTTTATATTATAAATAGAGTTCCGTAAAAAATGGTTAACACTACCTCATTTGAGCTATTTTATGGTAAAAGAGCAAATCTAACTCACATGAGAATTTAGGAATGTCCTGCTTATGTGAAGAGGACAAAGTTAGACAAATTAGAAAATAAGTATGACAAGTGTTTGTTTGTTGGATATCCAAAAGAATTTTTTGGTTATTACTTCTATCTCTCTTTGAAAAACAAATTGTTTATTTTGAAGCATGATGGAGCACATGCTCAAAAGTGAAGGCACGGAAAGTGGGAAAACACAGGGCACGCAGCAGAAATGAACATAAAAAAAACTAGAAAAACATAAGAATAGGGATTCCAAAGCAGGGTCGGTGCCGGTTCCGACTGCCCTAGCCGGCGCCGGTTGCGCCCTGTCCAAATCTTGAGGCTTTAAAATTTTTACCTCTCCTTCTGGTTCTCAAAGGTGGCTGGACCGGAATGTGCGCAACCGGGGTAGGTGTGCTAGTAGAAGCCTCTGGTGCGATTCCAACAAGCCTCCTACTCCGCCTTTGTATGCATGTGAACGTCGAACTGTCGGTCTCCCAGTATATGGCCTGCCTAACTACTGTTTGGTGAACAACTAACAGGTTAGAGAATTTTTTGGAGAGAGAGAGAGAGAGACGCCTGGCCTTTTCCACAGAGAAGAAGCCGTCTCTTAGAGTGTGTGTTTTGTAACAACCACGTTGTTTCCAATCCTCCTGTTTAACCTAAATGAAACCCTAGGTTAAACTAGATTGGGCCATTGGACTCTTAGTTTAACATTTTGGGCTTAATTAATTATTCTAATTAGAACCAACTCAATGGCCCAACAAATAATTAATTTTTTTCAGCCCAAATAAACCAGTCCAATTAAATAAGCCTAAATCGGTTTAGTTCCAGGTTAATCGCTAATTATTCAAATTGGGCCAAAGCCCTAAATAATTAATTAACTCACTAAACTAATTTAATTAATTCTCTCTCTCTCTATGGACCTTTATTTTATTCTAGCCCAATAATTAAATCAAGCTACTTAAATAAAATTAATTCCATTTAATTTAATTTAATTCCTTAGCCCGTATTTAATTAGGACTCACAGTCTATACTGGGGACCAAAAGACACACTGTCTTGGCTACTAAAATGACCAAAATACCCTTGCCATATAAATAGCTGTATTTTGCATTTTAAATATTTCCTAATATCACCATAAAGAAATATTGACCCCAAGGACAAAGCTGCGTTAGCAAAGTCTCCGACCTACAGGTGTAATGACTAAAATACCCTTCTATACATTGCCCTACATTTAGAAAGGAAAAAGTGTACTAATACCTTTCTAAATGACATCTACCATCCTTAGGCCTCTAGTCCAATGATCCACGACTTCCTAGATTTTTTCCACTTTCCTAGGGAGCTACCATAAAGCAAACATCCAAGTCACGATTCCCAGGGCCCTGGATATTTAAATCATTTAGACAACAACAAGGGGCAATATAGTATAGAAAATATCTTGTACAAGTTTCCTTAACTAACTAGTCACACATACCTAACATGCAAATATATTGGCCCTACGATAGAACCTCAACTATAGTATATAAAAGCATATGCTTCCAGTTTCGTCAGACCACCAACTCATAGTCAAGTTATAAAGTACTAGTCCACGCTGTAGCGGTAGTAGTCTAGGTTTCTACCATATAGTACTTTTAGAAATCACTACTGCAGGTCCTGTTCTACATATTCGAAATACGCTTATGTCATGAAGTGAGTGGACTACTCACTGGCTAAAGGTAAGCCATTCTCCATTTAGAATTCACAACATAATAACCTAGATATGATGAGATTTCCATTCTTATCAATCGGTTAAGAATAAAAGTTTATGTGTTAAGTAACCCGTGATCCATACTTTACTGTGAAAGACCTCTATTCACATGGACCATTTACTGAAACACAATGTGTCTTTTCCAAACGTAATTGTGAACAAATAAAGTTGTAAATTCGCAAATAATTTCTGAAAATAAATTCTTTTATTAAAACATTCGATTTTTACATCAGAAACCTAGTCTAAGAGGGCATACATCCCAACAATCTCTCACTTGCACTCTAAGACTAAGTAAGTCCGTAAGTGCCCACTCCTATGGTGCCCAAGTGTTTCTTAAAGACTCTCTCAGCCAAAGACTTGGTGAATGGATTAGCTAAATTATTCTCGGAGGCAATCTGTTCCATCACGACTTCCCGTCTTTAGATGAAATCTTGGATCAGGTGGTACTACCACCCGATGTACTTCCCCTTCTTATGGTTCCAAGGTTCTTTGGATTGCGATACTGCTCCAGTATTGTTGCAATACATCACAATCGACTTGTTCATGTGTGGCACGACTCCAAGTTCTGAAAGGAACTTTCGGAGCTAGACTGCTTCCTTGGATGCCTCCGAAGCTGCCACATACTCAGCTTTCATGGTTGAGTCAGCAATGCAAGATTTCTTGATACTCCTCCATGAAATAGCTCCTCCAGACAAGGTGAAGATATATCCACTCCTGGATTTTCTCTCATCCTTATCCGCCTGGAAGTTTGAGTCTATGTATCCTGTAGGAACCAAGTCATCAGCCCTATAAACTATCATATAATCTCTCGTTCCCTTGAGGTACTTGAGTATATGCTTTACAGCTTGCCAATAAACCTCCCCAGGGTTTGACTGATATCTGCTAACCATGCATACGGCAAAGTAGATATCTGGCCTAGTACACAGCATGGCATACATGAGACTTCTCACAGGCGAAGCGTAGGAAATCCTACTCATTTTGTTATTTTCTTCTTGAGACTTAGGACAGTCCTTTAAAGAAAGTGACAGCCCATGTCTGTAAGGAATTAGAGCTCCCTTTCATGAGTCCATGCTGTACCTGGCCAGCATCTTGTCAGTGTATGCTGCTTGGGATAATCTTAACATTATTTGCTTCCTATTTCTAAGAAGTCTAATCCCAAGAATGTAGCTGGCTTCTCCTAAGTCCTTTATACTGAATTGACTAGACAGCCAAACTAAATTTTGTAGATGACAATAACCCTACATCATTTTCAATGAGTAGAATGTCATCCATATACAAGACAAGAAAAACCATATTAATGCCTTCAAATTTCCTGTACACGTATGGTTCATCCTCACTTTGAACAAAACTATAAGAATTTATAGTCTCATCAAAATGAATTTTCCACACTCTCGATGCCTGCTTAAGTCCATAAATAGACTTCTTAAACTTGTAAACCATATACTCTTGGCCTTTAGTAATAAAGCGTTCCGGTTGGGACATATAAATGTCTTCACTAAAATGGCCATTTACAAATGCTGTCTTGACATCCATTTGGCATATCTCACAATCATAATGACATGCGATGGCAAGGAGGATACGGATGGACTTAAGCATGGCTACTGGGGAAAAAGGTTTCCTCATAGTCAAATCATTCTTTTTTAGGATACCCTTTCGCCACAAGCCTAGGTTTGAAGGTTTCCACCTTCCCATCTATTCCCCTCTTTCTCTTGTAGACCCATTTACACCCTATGGGTTTTATCCCTTCGGGTGAAGCTACAAGATCCCAAACTTGATTGAGATATATAAACTCAATCTCAGCTTTCATTGTTTCATGCCACAAATTTGCATCGGCATCAGCAATAGCTTCCTCGTATCTAGTGGGGTTTTGTTCCTGATGGTCAGAGACCAGCTCGAAAGCTTCTCCAGTCCACCTTTCTGGAAACCTAGACACTCTCCCACTACGACGAGGCTCCATATGTACAGGCTCTTGAGGCTGTGCCTCTTCTTGTTCCACAATCGGATCAAAAGAAGTTACTTCCGAAGATAATTTCTCCTTCAATTCCAACCTAGTCAAACCTTTCGTGGAAGTACTTTGATCATCTTCTAAGTATCTAGCATTGGTACTAACTAGTACCTTCTGCTCCTTAAGATGATAAAAGTAACCACCATTTGTCCCTTTTGGATACCCAACAAAATAGCATAATTCTGATCTTGATTCCAACTTGTCTCTCTTTACCAGTACATAAGTTGGACAACCCCATATCTTGAGATGATTTAGACTTGACTTACGCCTAGTCCACATCTCATAGGGGGTCCTAGGTACTGACTTGGAAGGCACCAAGTTCAAAATATATGCCGCTATTTCCAGGGCATATCCCCAAAAAGACACTGGAAGAGTAGCATGAGACATCATGCTTTGGACCATTTCCTTCAATGTCTTGTTTCTTCTCTCAACTACTCCATTTTGCTGGGGTGTTCCCAGCGCAGAGAGTTAGGATATTATCCCATGATGTACCATGTAGTCCTTGAATTCACCTAGGAGGTACTCTCCACCATGATCCGATCGTAAGGTCTTGATTAATTTACCTGCCCGACGCTCCACTTCAGCCTTAAACTCTTTGAACTTGTCAAAAGAGTCAGACTTGCGTCTCATCCGGTAAACATAACCAAAACTTGTACAATCATCCGTGAAAGTGATAAAGTACTCAAAACTTCCTCTAGCTGGTGTAGATAGGGGACCACACACATCAATGTGAACAAGACTCAATACCTCATTGGCTTTATCCGCCTTAGGGGCAAATGACCTTTTGGTTATTTTTCCCATTAGGCAGGATTCACACTGAGGCCAATTTTCCAATCTCAATGAGCCCAAGGGCCCATCATGGATCAACCTCTGAATCCTAGTTGAGTTGATATGCCCCAACCTTAGATGCCAAAGATAAGAATCATTGACATTGGTCTTTCTCTTCCCTGTTAAAGGTTCAGATCAAGCATTATTTAATTGATTGTTAATAAAATTTTAAAAAAAATAAATTTTCATATATGTTCCCAGTACATAAAATTTCTCCATCTCTACTGATAGAAATACCAGAATGGAAAGATACAGAATATCCTTGATTTATTAGTTACGCAACCGAAATCAAATTTTGTATAAATCTAAGTACATATAAAATATCTTTCAAAACCACTATTCTATTACAATTAAATACAAGATTCAGCTCTCCCACTGCAAGGGCCAAAACTTGTGCTCCATTTCCCACACGTAATCTATATTCGCCCTTTTGGAGTCTTCTAATCTTTCTAAATCCCTGCAAAGAGTTACAGATGTGATCAGTGGCTCCTGAATCAACAGTCCAAATGGAAGTTGATCCAACCATTGACATAGACTCTAAATAGAAAACATTACATCTGGGGTTTTTCTTAGCTTGAAGATCTGGACACTCCTTTTTCTAGTGTCCCTTTAGTCCACACTTGAAGCACTTGCCCTTGGGTCTGTCTTTAGGCTTGGGCCCAGTTCTAGAATATGAAGCCTTAGCAATCATAGCATTAGATTGTGGCTTCATGACCTTCTCCGCCATCTGGAGCTCCTTTATCAACTCAGTCAAACCCATGTTCAACTTGTTCATGTTATAGTTCAACTTGAACTGAGTAAAGGAACCCGGTAGAGATTCGAGAACCATGTCCACTTGGCTCTCAGGGTCAATGACAGCCCCTAAGATTTCTGCCTCCTCAAAATCAATAATCATCATGAGTATATGCTCTCTGACTGATACTCCCTCAGCCATCTTAGTGTTAATGATGGTTCGAAGAGCCTTCTGCCTTGCGGCCGGCTCTTATCTACGAACATTGTGGCTAATGATGAGGCTATGTCATATGCAGTGGTCATGTGCTCATGTTTGGATTGGAGCACATTAGATATGGAGGCAAACATGTAACAATGAGCCATATCGTCGGCCTTCTTCCATGCCTTCTCAGCCTTACTCTCCTCAGCGATGGAACCCTCTCCGATAACAAGGCAGGTTTCGTAAAGGACATATTTATACACTTCCACTATGAGTATTATGTCTAGGTTCCTCTTTCAGTCCACATAGTTTGGTCCCGTTAGCTTATTCTCATGGAGAATAACGGCCAATGGACTAAAAGAACCTCCCACCATTTCTGAAAAATCGAAAAATAAAAGAAAAAAGATTCAGTTTGTGAAAACAAAACAAATATGTGAACTTTATCCTTATTATCAAAACTGAAAATCATCAATTTGGCTTTTAGAAAAACTGATATAGCTTCTTGGTAAGATTAACGGTTTCCTAAGCTAAGTGTGTTAACCACTGATATGTCCGAACTTAGGTATAAAAATCATACAAAAACTAAGCACATTCCCAATCAAGTTTAAATTAAAACGTTCAACCCAAATCACACATATGAGCAAGCGTACTCATCATTAACCAAGCATGGGGTTCAAACGAGTGTCGATCCTCAAGGAACAAGTAGATATTAATTACCTTTCTTTCATTGTTTAACCGACTTGATAAAGTGAAAAAGAAACAAAACAAAACAAAACAAAACAAAATTAAAAATATATACATGTCAAGGATGGAGAAGTATGTAACTTAAACTATTATTTTGACAATCATGATCTTAAAAGACTTAACCATTATCATAACTAATTCTTCTCTTGGCACCATGAAAGATTAAGATAAATTAGCATCACTTGGTCTGTCTCAACTAATTACTATCTTCTAGATAAATTAGCATCACTTGGTCTGCCTCAACTAATTCATCCAAAAAATGCATTAAACACAATCCTTGGTTAAATTCCCTTGGTCTGGAAAATTTAAAGCATGAAATTAATCAATGAATCCTTGGTCTAGCAAATATCAATTAACCTTTAATTACTCAATCCTCAGCAATTAACCTCTTTGGTCTAGCAATTTAACAGCTAATAAATATGAAACCAATCAATTGCAACTACCATCAACCTCTTAGGTCTAGCAAGTTAATAAAAAGTAACAACCAATTAATCTTGTAATACGCCCAAGTAATTAAATATCAAGAAAAACAATCAATTAATCAAAAGATCAAATACTCTAAATATCATGAATATCTAAAGCAATGTCAAATTACAATAAAAAAATTAACATATCATTATTCAAGAAAAAGAAAACAAAGGAAAAAAATAGATACTCATAGATAAGCTTTCTTTTTCTTCCTTTGAAGACCTTCCTGCACAATCCTCCTTGAATTACTTATCTTGAGAAAATATTAGCGATACACTCTAAAATAAATCTAAGTCCCTACATTGTGCACCCCTCTTTCCTAGGGTAAATTCATCTTTACTTATAGGCTTGTGAAATTCCTAAAAGAGTCCTAAATAAAGAAGTAGTTACCTAAAAATATCCAAAACCAAAAAGGATTAATAAAAGTCTAAAATAAAATACTAAATAAATAAATAAAATAAACTAAGGAAACCATCTTTGACTTTGTTAAATTGGAAATTAAGTGAAATTCAATGTTGACTTCAATTCGGATTTCTTGATGTTGTCTCCTTGTCGTTTTGTGCTGAACAAATTGATGTTGAATTTGGAATTGTGAAATCTGCAATTTGGCTTCCAATTTTGAGCCGTGTGAAATTACTTAAAGCCACCGAAAGTTTGCTGTTGATTTCCTCTTCTTTCTTACATTGGCTCAATTGAGCCGCCACCAAGCCACCTAAAATTGCTACCGACTTTGTCTTATTGCTGACCGAGCTGCTTTCCTTTTTCTTTCTGTTGCGATTAGCTCTCTTTGCTGCCATTTTTGTTGACTTCCCTCTTGTGCCTGGGCCCACTGAATTGAATCTTGCTTTGTTTTGCTACTTTGCTCTCAGCTTTATTACATTGGCTCGGTTGAGCCACCAAATTGAAGACCAAATTCCCTTTTCTTTTCTAGTAGCTTTTGTCCTTTTACTCCAATTGAAGTTTTCTCTTCTTCTTTTCAATTCCAATTCCTCTGTTCCCCTCAATTTTTATGCTTTTCTCTTTACTTTTCCAGTGGCTAACCGGTGTCGGTTCCCCTTCCTGGGCTGGTGCCAGTTCTATTCTGAAAAATCCCACAATTAGCTCAAATTTTCCCTTATTTTTGCATAAAATTACAGAAAAATATTTTTATAATGGAAATACCAAATATAAAGGAATATGGCTAGTTATTTCACAAAATATTCACAAAATGACCTCAAATAACTAAAAAAAATATAACTAATTTAGTCCCTATCAATTCTCCCACACTTGAATCTTTACTTGTCCTCAAGTAAATATTTAACCAAAGTAATTAAAACAATTTATTTCTTTTCATATTCATTCATAACAAAGCCATAATTTCATTCCAACCTTAGACACAAAATTGTCATTCATTCACCCTTTAAAAGTCTTTTGTAAACTCATGTATTAAATCAAATAATCCCAAGGCCATCAAAGTAAAGTTAAACAAGCTTATATCTAGTACATGAACATTATTCCACTTCTTAAGCAAAAACATAAATAACATAAATCATACAAGTCAAGTCATTTAACTAATTCAAGCATTATAAACTCAAATTTACCAAACTCGAGTTAGTGAAATAAGGAAAACACTCCACTCTTCTTTTTTTCTATGACTTTGGGAATTGATAACCTCATGTGCATGGATTTCTCTTCACATACCGTATTGGCCCCCTTTACAGTCATCACTCATCATTTTTTTTTTCTCTAGTAAATTTTCAACATTTTTTCCTTTGCTTTTTCTTGCCTTTTTGCATTCGGGATAGCCTCAAGACAGTGCACCGAATACACTTGCTACTTCTCCCCATATTAACCCCCTTTTCAGCAAAAGGTTTTCAAAAATAAAAACAATAAGAACATTTTTTTTTTCTCAACTCAATTTTTTTCATATATTTTTCCAACTCACATTCCTTACTCAAACTCAAAGTTAAGCAAATTTTAAATATATAATACAAGAATTAATCAACAACTCTTCCCATATTTCATCATATCATCCATATTCAAACTCAAAGAATAAAATAAAACTCAAATACCAAATATAACCAAGGTTAACTTAAATTCTCAAGACTTAGCAAAATCTAACTTAATACACAAGTTTACCTTTTTAATAAAATCCTATCATACTGAATGACAAATTCATAGCCAAAGTTAAAAAGGAAAATCATATCTTCATTATAAACCAATAAAATCCATTTAGCTTTGCAAATTTTTTTCCATTGAAAATCACAAAGATGCACTTGAGAAAATGTTAAATCTCTCCCCCACACTTAAATTGGACATTGTCCTCAATGGCCTAAAATAAACACAATAAAGCATCTCCAAGGGACCAAAATTAAAAAGGGGTAGAAAGTTTAAGCAATACTCCCCAAGTGTAGATTAGCTCCAAGATATGTGAAGTTCATGCTCCATGAAGTTGGAAGGATAATCGCCTGCAAACTTCAACCTACAAATAGATAAATTGACACATAGGTAACAGCAGAACGAGGAATTGAAACAAAAAATAAAAATTAAGGGAGATGAAAAATAGAAAGTCAAAGCCTTTAGGTCCCCCTCGAAGTAGAGTCCTTTTTGTCTCCAAATTATCTAATAGCACCACCACGACCTCCAAATAGATCACGAGGTCCTCCTTGCCGCAACCAAATAAACTTTGCAATTTGTTCTCTTTTTAGTGAAGAATTTTCCAAATGTTCAATTCTTAAGAAAAACAAGAAGAATATCCAATGTAGATAACAAAAGTATAATGTCAACCCATCTTTAATCAACATATCCCAAAAAGGCCAAGATTTCTAGATTTGCACAAAGTTAAAAAAAAAATGCCTAGGTAATGTTTAGAAGCAATCTTAAGATGTACAATTCATTATATGCATTCTTCTATCATCAAATAGACTCAACAGAGATATATCCATGTCCAGTAAATTTTCCTCAAAAATACATATTCACAATGTCAAGAAAGTTTAGAGGATGAAATCTAGCTTAACATGAAAAGAATTTCTCCACCAATGTATTCCCCCAACGTATAAGTTTTAAAAAAAAATTAATCCACGAGGGATAATTAGAAGAAGAAACGTAATGTGAAGAAGAAGAAGATGAAGATGATGATGATGATGATGATGATGATGATGATGATGATGATGATGATGATGAAAAAGGATCATTCTAGGGGAATAGGGAGAAAGAAATAAAAGAAGAAAGACAAATAAAAGAACAAGGCAAATAAGAGAAACAAATAAGAAAATCAAAGAAAAATAAAACAAGAAGAAAAGACAAAATAAGAAAAATTTGGGAAGAAAAGAAATAAGGTAAGGGAACAAATGACAAATAACAATAATTTTTTTTTAATAGCCTTCCAGAATGGAGCTGGCGCTAGTTCCGGGCCCAAGCCAGCACCGGTTACATTCTGTCTGGACTCCATTTTTAATTTTTTATTATTATTTTTTCCCCCTAAAACTATCCTAATTGAATGCATGACCACAATACATTTAAAATAAGAATTCCTAAATTAAACTAAAAATAAAAATTGTAAATAAAGAAACAACTAAGAAAATAAAATAGCTCGTCTCCAATATTGTGTTAGCTTAAGTCTAAACCTGAAAATAAAAAGAGTTAGTATTGACTTAAAATTATAGATGTAAAAATCAACAAATTAAAAATATCATTATTACACATATTCTATATTAACATTGGGTTAGTAAAATTAAATAACTAAATATATAATTTATACAAACATACAAAGATAAGTTAGTTATTATGAACATGTATCTACTTATTTACATATTTACAACATATAGTGAAATTAAAATACAATTATACACACAACAAAAGATGACACCGCTTTGTAAGAAGAACAATTGTACATATTTACATATTTATATGGTTAAATTAACAAAATCCAAGCTTTCATGCTATTGTTCCACGACAACGGCGCCAAAAACTTGATGTGTCCGGACTTGGGTATAAGAATCATACAAAAACTAATCACATTCCCAATCAAGTTTAAATTAAAATGTTCAACCCAAATCACACATATGAGCAAGCGTACTCATCATCAACCGAGCATAGGGTTCAAACGAGTGTCGATCCTCTAATTACCTTTCTTTCATTGTTTAACCGACTCAATAAAGTAAAAAAGAAACAAAATAAAACAAAACAAAACAAAATAAAATTTAAAATATATACATGTCAAGGATAGAGAAGCATGTAACTCAAACCATTATTTTGACAATTATGATCTTAAAGGACTTAACCATTATCATAACTAATTCTTCTCTTGGCATCATGAAAGATTAAGAT
Source organism: Voacanga thouarsii (assembly GCA_026120185.1). Classification (NCBI taxonomy): domain Eukaryota; kingdom Viridiplantae; phylum Streptophyta; class Magnoliopsida; order Gentianales; family Apocynaceae; genus Voacanga; species Voacanga thouarsii. Next base: position 480,275 of record JANUWF010001095.1, on the reverse strand, counting down.
AAATTAGCATCACGTGGTCTGTCTCAACTAATTACTATCTTCTAGATAAATTAGCATCACTTGGTATGTCTCAACTAATTCATCCAAAAGGTGCATTAAACACAATCCTTGGTTAAATTCTCTTGGTCTGGCAAATTTAAAGCATGAAATTAATCAATGAATCCTTGGTCTAGCAAACATCAATTAACCTTTAATTACTCAATCCTCAGCAATTAACCTCTTTGGTCTAGCAAGTTAACAACCAATAAATATGAAATCAATCGATTGCAACTACCATCAACCTCTTTAGTCTAGCAAGTTAATGAAAAGTAACAACCAATTAATCTCGTAATACGCCCAAGTAATTAAATACTAAGAAAAATAATCAATTAATCAAAAGATCAAATACTCTAAATATCATGAATATCTAAAACAATGTCAAATTACAATAAAACAATTAACATATCATTATTCAAGAAAAAGAAAACAAAGGAAAGAAATAGATACTCATAGACAAGCCTTCTTTTTCTTCATTTGAAGACCTTCCTGCACAATCCTCCTTGAATTATTTATCTCGAGAAAATATTCGTGATGCACTCTAAAATAAATCTAATTCCCTACATTGTGCACCCCCCTTTCCTAGGGTAAATTGGCCTTTACTTATAGGCTTACAAAATTCCTAAAAGAGTCCTAAATAAAGAAGAAGTAGTTACCTAAAAATATCCAAAGCCAAAAAAGATTAATAAAAGTCTAAAATAAAATACTAAATAACTAAATAAAACAAACTAGGGAAACTGTCTTTAACTTTGTCAAATTGGAAATTAAGTGAAATTCAATGTTGACTTCAATTCGGATTTCTTGATGTTGTCTCGTTGTCGTTTTGTGCTGAACAAATTTATGTTGAATTTGGAATTGTGAAATCTGCAATTTGGCTTCCAATTTTGAGCCGTGTGAAATTGCTTAAAGCCATCGAAAGTCTGCTGTTGATTTCCTCTTCTTTCTTACATTGGCTCAATTGACCCGCCACTAAGCCACCTAAAATTGCTGCCGACTTTATCTTATTGCTTACTGAGCTGCTTTCCTTTTTCTTTCTGTTGCAATTAGCTCTCTTTGTTGTCGTTTTTGTTGACTTCCTTCTTGTGCTTGGGCCCACCGAATTGAATCTTGCATTGTTTTGCTGGTTTGCTCTCAGCTTTGTTGCATTGGCTCAGTTGAGCCACCAAATTGAAGACCAAATTCCCTTTTCTTTTCCAGTAGCTTTTGTCCTTTTACTCCAATTGAAGTTTTCTCTTCTTCTTTTCAATTCCAATTCCTCTGTTCCCCTCAATTTCTACGCTTTTCTCTTTGCTTTTCCAGTGACTAATCGGCACCGGTTCCCCTTCCTGGGCTGGTGTCGGTTCTGTTCTGAAAAATTACACAATTAACTCTAATTTTTATTTATTTTTGCATAAAATTACAGAAAAGTATTTTTATAAGGGAAGTATCAAATATAAAGGAATATGACTAGTTATTTAACAAAATATATCACAAAATGGCCTCAAACAACTAGAAAAAATATGACTAATTTAGCCCCTATCAACCACCACAAATTAATTTCCCTTCTAGGTAATGTTCTAGAAGATAACTCCATCGTGGGGATGGTTGTTTCCTCTCATTTCCTATGGACATATCTCGCACTATGACCTCCAACGAGGGGCTGGCCGATCACAGTACGTATCTCGGGTTATTAATTACATCCCTCCATTAGATCTAGATCCTTGTGGTATCCCTATCCTATACGGGTTCACTCCCAGGGTGACTCGAGGGGATCCACGATCTCTAATGAGGATCGTGATGTAAACTGTGGGGCCGTTGGAACCCCTCTCCCACTTAGTCTTTTAAAACAAGGGTTTTCTGAAAAATATCCTTTTGAAAATTTTTCATTAAATTTTCCCTTAACTCAAAAATAAAATGTCTAAGTCCATAAAAATCTCTATGTCAAGGCTTATATCCTTTGAGAGTTTTTCCCATGGACTAATTTTATTTAAGTTAAAAACTTAATGATTTCAAAAATTTTCCAATTAAAACTTTCTAGAGACTTTGGTCTCAAGTTTATTTGCCAAAACAATTTTTCTTGTGCCAAACTAAAACAAAATGGCTTTCTATTTCAACCTTACAAAAATATCTAAATCCAATATATTTTTTATGTCAAGGATTAAATCCTTTGAGAAAATATCAAAGGATTAATTTTTGTTCAAGCTAAAATAACCATTTAATTTGTAGAAAAATGTTTTCCTTGTCAAAAACATTCCCAAAGACTTTGGTCTTTGAGAAAACGTGCACATAGGTACATAAAATAAATAGCATGCTAGAAAACAGTAGACGTTTTCATGCTTTTCTATTTTTAAACCTAAGTGCCCAGATAATAAAATTAAACACATTAATTAATTAATTAATGGACTTGTTTAATCCTAAAATCCCTTACTAATATTTTCATGCAAAAATATTCCTTGAATATTAACTATTGCAAAATATTAACTTCGCCTGGTATGGACCCTAAAACTAAAAGAAATTGCAAGAAAAATTACATGGAAAATTTAAAAAAAAAAAATCCTTGGTCCATTGCACCCACTGCATTGGATCAACCACCTATCTGAACTGTGGTCCACTGCACCCGCTGCACAGAACCAGGACCCATGAGAAAACAGTGCGGACCGGCCTTCCAGACCCTAGTCGGTGCCGATTCGAGCAGTCTAGCCGGTGCCGGTTCAGCTCTGTTCGCCTATTCCTGCAGTTTTTTTTTTCTACGATTTTCTTTTGCGAATTTCGTCTATTTTTCTGCACAACTTCTGGCTTCGATGGCTCTCCGATTTCAAACCGAATACAATGAAATCAACCAAAATCGACAATCACCTATACCCATAAACATTGGGCTTACACGATTTACTAAGAAAAACAGTAAATTACAGATTCTTATATCTCCACCCGCAAGGTTTAACAGAGAATATATCCATACCATAAACAACGAAGGATCATAATTTTAATCACACATATGTATCCAATTTTATTCATCTAAATGCATGCTCCCTATATTTTCACAAAACCTTCATGCTCTGATACCAATTGAAGGCACGGAATGCGAAAAAGCACAGGGCACGCAGCGGAAGCGAACATAAAAAAAAAACTGGAAAAACACAAGAATAGGGATTCCAGGGCAGGGTCAACGCCGGCTCCGACTGCCCTAGCCAGCGTCGGTTGCGCCCTATCCAAATCCCGAGATTTTAAAATTTTTACCTCTCTTTCTGGTTCTTAAAGGTGGTTGGACCGAAACGTGGGCAACCGGGGTAGGTGTGCTGGTAGAAGCCTCTGGTACAATTCCTGCAAGCCTCCTACTCCGCCTTTGCATATATGTGAACACCGAACTCTTGATCTTCCAGTATATGGCCTACCTAACTACCGTTTGGTGAACAACTAATAGGCTAGGGAATTTTTTGGAGAGAGAAAGAGACGTCTGGCCTTTTCTACAAAGAAGAAGCCGTCTCTTAGATTGTGTGTTCTGTAACAACCACATTGTTTCCAATCCTCCTGTTTAACCTAAATAAAACCCTAGGTTAAACTAGACTGAGCCATTGAACTCTTAGTTTAACCTTTTGAGCTTAATTAATTATTCTAGTTAGAACCAACTTAATGGCCCAACAAATAATTAATTTTTTCTAGCCCAAATAAACCAGTCCAATTAAATAATCCTACATCAGTTTAGTCCCAGGTTAATCCCTAATTATTCAAACTGGGCCAAAGCCCTGAATAATTAATTAACCCACTAAATTAAATTAATTAATTCTCTCTCTCCATGGACCTTTATTTTATTTTAACCCAATAATTAAATTAGGCTACTTAAATAAAATAAATTCCATTTAATTTAATTTAATTCCTTAGCCCGTATTTAATTAGGACTCGCGGTCTATACTGGGGACCAAAAGACACACCGCCTTGGCTACTAAAATAACCAAAATACCCTTGCCATATAAATAGCTGTATTTTGCATTTTAAATATTTTCTAATATCACCATAAAGAAATATTGACCCCAAGGACAATGTTGCGTTAGCAAAGTCTCCGACCTATAGGTATAATGACTAAAATACCCCTCTATATATCGTCGTACATTCAAAGAGGAAAAAGTGTACTAACACCTCTCTAAATGACATATACCATCCTTAAGCCTCTAATCCAATGATCCACGACTTCCTGGATTGTTTCCGCTTTCCAAGGGAGCTACCCTAAAGCAAACATCCAAGTCATATTTCCCAAAGCCCTAGATATTTAGATCATTTAGACAACCACAAGGGGCAATATAGTATAGAAAATTTTTTGTATAAGTTTATCTTAACTAACTAATCACACACACCCAACATGCAAGTATATTGGCCCTACGATAGAACCTCAACTATAGTATATCAAAACATATGCTTCCAGCTTCGTCAGACCACCAACTCATACTCAAGTCGTAGAATACTAGTCCATGCTGGTAGCAGTAGTAGTCTATAGTACTTTTAGAAACCACTACTATAGGTCCTGTTCTACGTATTCGAAATACGCTTATGTCATGAAGTGAGTGGACTACTCACTAGCTAAAGGTAAGCCATTCCCCATTTAAAATTCAAAACATAATAACCTAAACATGATGAGATTCCCATTCTCATCAATTGGTTAAGAACAAAAGTTTATGCGTTAAGTAACCCGTGATCCATACCTTACTGTGAAAGGCCTCCATTCACATGGACCACATACTTAAATACAATGAGTATTTTCCAAATGTAATCATGCACAAATAAAATTGTATATTCACAAACAATTTCTAAAAATAAATTCTTTTATTAAAACATTCAATTTTTACATCAGAAACCTAGTCTAAAATGGCATACATCCCAACAAAAAAGGATAGTGGGAGCATAATTAAACTTAGTGAAGTTCAAGAAAGGACAAACAAATATAGATCAATTGTCTGATCCTACATCTATTAAAAGAATAGATGAACCTTCGTCTACACAAGAACCTCATAGGTCGAGTAAGATACATATGGCACTTCAGAGATATGGATTTCTCATAAGTGACCATAATGACAAATTGCTCATAGATGAAGATGAGCCTACTACTTACAAGGATGTTCTAAATAGTTCAGAATATGATAAATGGCTTGAGCCTATGAAGTTAGAGATGGACTCCATGTATAACAACTAAATATGGGCCTTGGTTGATCTACCCAATGGAATGAAACCTATAAGGTGCAATTGGATAGTAATGTAGTTACCTATAAAGTATAACTGATTATAAAAGGTTATCGTCAACAACATAGTATTGACTATGATGAAACTTTCTCGCCAGTTGACATGCTGAAATCTATTAGAATACTCCTAGCACTTGCCACTCATTATAATTATGAGATTTCATAAATAGATGTAAAAACAATTTTCTATAATGGAAATCTAACTAAGGAAGTGTACGTAACACAACCTGAGAGCTTTATATCCAATGATGGTACAAAAATGTGCAAGCTACAAAGGTCCATTTATAGACTTAAGCAAGCTTCTAGGAGTTAGAATATCCGTTTTGATGAAACAATTAAAGTTTTGGTTTCATTCAAAATATGGATAAACCTTTTGTATATAAGAAGGTTAGTGGGAGTGTAATTGTTTTCCTATCACTTTATGTAGATAACATACTGCTAATTGGAAATGTTGTCTCTACTTTTCAATGAGTTAAAATGATATACCGATACCAGTTTCCAATTGGATAATGATGAATACAAGTCATAATCATGCTATGTGTTCAATTTGAGTGCTATCACTTGATTTATGAAATTATTAATATGAAAAATATAAAAGATAGAGAGAGTTCCCACTAATCAAAACATAGCTGATCCACTAACAAAGGCATTACCCCAGAAGAAACATAATGGTCATATTCAACCATTTGATATTCGATACATGAATGATGGGTCTAGTACAAGTAGAAGAATGTTAGGATTGTGCCCTAGAAGCAATCATTTGTACAATGAATTTTGCACATAAAATCAATAAAAGGCATTCTTTATCTTTTAGTTTCTTTTATTCATATGTTTATCTGGATAAAACTGTTAAGATAAAGTTCTAAGTACAACACTATGTTAACGAAATAATGATAGAGATCATGATGTGAGGCTCTTGCTACACTAGATTGTGTTTGTTCTTAAATTATCCCTAGTCATAGATTTAATGAGATAGGACATTGTTAATGTGCTAAGACTAGCATGTGCTATACTTCTTGATTTGATCAAGTGGTGGTTTTCACATTCATGAGTATTGTAATACTCAAAGTTAACATGTGGATGCTTGTTACTTAAACAAGTACATTAGATGACCTAACTATGAGATAATAACATGGATAACTATTTAGTACCAGTGATAGAATCTCATTATAGCAAATATTCAAGTATCCTTAGACTTGCGATCTCTAACGTACTTTATTTGCGGAGCATTGTATTTTGATTCTAATCTTTGGAGTCAAATCGAAGGCCCCTATAAGATAGATATTGGGTACAATGTGAAGTAAATGAAAGTAGTTGAGAGGGTTAATAAAGGATTTGCCACTCTTAATAGTATGAGCGAATATCTCAAGGCCACTTGTAGGAATCATTACTCAAGAAATCCTTAGCCAAGATGATTATCTATTGGAAATAGTTTCAATTGATACACATGGTGAGTAATAGATTCCTGGAACAAGTACTAAAATATTCGAGCCAGAATTAATTAATATTCTAGAGGGAGTTGGCACTAATTCCATACTCTATACTGAATGAGATATTGTATGGTTGATAGGGGATAAAATCATCACTATTTTCCTATTTATTTGAGGGTAATTTGAGATACTTTTGATGTGATAACTAGGAACATTCCTTCATGTTTGACATTTTTCTTGTGGAAAGTATTTTTCATAGATGGTACAAATTTGAGTTGATTTCAAGCAAAAATGTAAAGTTTCCATAATGCACTTGGCGCCAGGTCCAGCTAAGGCACCAAGCGCCCGGTCCAATCTAGAAAAATAGTGAAAACAATGCAAAGTTCAAGGCAAGAACAGAATACACATGGCGCCAGGTAGGTCGACTGGACCAATGATGTGTTCAAACTTGGGTATAAAAATCATACAAAAACTAAGCACATTCACATTCCCAATCAAGTTTAAATTAAAATGTTCAACCCAAATCACACATATGAGCAAGCGTACTCATTATTAACCGAGCATAGGGTTCAAACGAGTGTCGATCCTCTAGGAACAAAAAAAACATTAATCCCTTTTCTTTCATTGTTTAACCAACTGGATCAAGTGAAAAACAAATAAAAAGGAAAATAAAATAAAAATATGTACATGTCAAGGATGGAGAAGTATGTAACTCAAACCATTATTTGGACAACCATGATCTTAAAGTAACAAATTATTATCATAACTAATTATTCCTTTGGCATTATGAAGGATAATATAGATTCACTTCTTTATCCAATCCATGAATCCCTATCTTCTAGGTAACTTAGTATCACATATCATGTCTCAACCAGTCTTACCAAAAAGATGCATTAACCATAGTCCTTGATTTAATTCTTATTCCTGGTAAATTGTGTATGAAATTAACCAATGAATCCATATCCTGGCAGACATTAATTAACCTTGAATTACCTTGTCCCTACTCTTAACCCCTTTGTCCAAGCAAGTTAAAAGCTAACAAATATGAAACTAATGAATTGAAACCACCATCAACTCCTTTGTCCAAGCAAATTAATGGAAAAACCCAACCAATCAATCTCGTAATAAGAACAAGTAATCAATACCAAGAATAACACTCAATTAATCAAAAGATCAAAGAACTCTAAGAATCATGAATATCTAAAACAATGTCAAATTATAATAAAATAATTAACACATCATTGTCAAGAAAAAGAAAACAAAGTAAAAGCAAGCACTCATTAACAAGCCTCATTCTTCTTCTTTTGAAGACCTTCTTGCACAACCCTCCTTGAACTTGAAGAATTCCTCCTTTGATTGAGTAATTTTCTATGATAATCAATGAATTCTCTCCTTTTCCCTTGTGTTTTTCACCTATTTATAGGCTTAGGAAGTGCTTAAACTCGTAGGTATAAAGTTCTTGGCCGAGTAGAGGTTGGAAGATACTAAAACTCCTCAGATTATCAAAAATCGCGTAGAAAAATCACAGCACCACCTTAGCTTCAGGGCACAGCCGGCACCACCTTGGCTCTTGGAGCCGGCGCTGGTTGTGTTCTGTTCCTTCACTCGTTCACCAATTTTTCTTCGAATTTTCCATGTTATGTTCCAAAATGCAGCCGACGCCAGTTCCAGCTTCACAGCCGGCACTGCCTTTGTTTTATTCTGCTTTAATTCAACGATTTTTCCGTCGCTTCGAAGTTCGTTTCAACAGTGCATGGTCAACACCGGTTCTAGGGTCCTAGCCGGTGCCACCACTCATCTGCTTTGCGATGTTTTATTTCGATTTACCCTAAAAATCTGAAATAAAGAACAAAATACCTTTCAAATAGTAAAATCTCAAATATGAAGGAATATAACTAGTTACTGAACAAAATGTATCACAAAATAACCTTAAATAACTGAGAAAAATATGACTAATTTAGCCCCTATCAACCGACACCGATCCACTCTGGTGGCACGAATTTTGTACATGAATTTGGTATTTTCCAAAGGATTTTGGTATTTTTCGAATTCTACTCGGCCAAGACTCCTTAAGCAATGAATTTTACCATAAAAAAAACCGATTTAAAAAAAAAGGAAAACACAAAAGAAAAAAGGGGAATTCAAAGAGCAAAGAAAATCACTAAAAATGGGGGAATTCAAGAAGCAAATAAGAAAATAACTCATTGAAGGAGGAATTTATCAAATTAATGAGGGTTGTTTTAGAGAGTCTTCACGGAAGAAGAATGAGGTTTGTCTATAAGTTCTTTCTTTTACCTTTCTTTTATTTTTATTGAACAATGATGTAATTAATATTTTCATTATAATTTGATATTATTTTTGGGATTCATGATTTCTTGAATTAATTTAGTCTTTTGATCAATTCATTATTTATCTTGAGATTTGATTACTTGCTTTCTTACGGAGTTGGGTGATTGATTTTTTTTTTTTTATTAACTTGCTTGAAAAGGGGGTTGGTAATGACTTCGATTAATTAATTTCATATTTGTTATCTCTTAACATGCTGGAAAATGGGTTAATTGTTACGAACTTAGTAATCAAAGATTGGTTGATGATTGCTAGAATATGGATTCATTGACTAATTTCATATTTTAAATCACCTAGAATATAGCGATTTATATGAGAATTAATTTTAATGTATCTTTTAAGTAAATTGGTTGAAACAGAATATGTTTACTAATTTAATTAGAAGATAGTGATTCTATGGATTGCAAACGAAGTGGGTCTGTTTTGAATCCTTCTGAGACCAAGATAATAATTGATTGTGATATGTACTAAATGATTCATTTTCATGTTTTCAAAAGCATTTGTCTAAATTGCATATTTTCACATCATTGAGTTGTACATATTTCTTTATTTTTTTTATTATCTTATCATTTTATTTGTTCGGTAAAATAATGAATGAAAAGTGATTAGTGTATACTTGTTCCTTTGAGGATCGATACCCATTAATTCCCTATACTATGCTTACGATGAGAATACTTGCTCATATGTGTATTTTGGGATTAATGTTTTAATTAAAACTTAATTAAATGATGGATTTAAATTTGGTAATTTTTATACATAAAAAATTTATGCATCAATGATGAAAGGAGTTTATTAAACTGATGTTTTACTTTTGAAAAGTTCATGTCAAAATACTTGACTTTCTAAACTTTTGAATGGTCATGATGTATTACTAGATCCCGCACATAATCTGTTAAATATGGATTTATTAATTATAAAATTAATAAATTAATTCTAATTATTAAGGATTATTAATTCTATCGATTAGAATTAATTCATATTTTACTACCAATTGATTGGAAAACCTAATAGGTCACACATAATACAAGAATTGGTACTCAAGATATTATTTAATAATATTATGGGGTTAATTTGTGAGAAAAAAATAATAATTGTGGGCTAATTATAAAGTGTTGTAACTAAATTAGGTAAGATTGTAATTATTTAAAAGCCTTGTAGTTGAATTATAAACTTGTCATAATTCATGGGCCAACTTACAATTACCAAATCTTAAAGCCCATAATTGGGAAGGAAAAAGAAAGAAGGATACAATGTGTATCCTAAATGATTTAGAAAAGGAAAAGGATTAAATTGGTTCCTAAATTGTTTAGGAAATAAAAAATTGAGATTTTTCATGTTTGCCTGAGGCAGTGGAAAAGGTATATATATGAATGCATACCATGTGCAATTTATATGTTGTTGGTTTTGGAAAAATTCCTTTGGCCTTCTAGTTTTTCCATTTTCTTCTTTTCTAGAAAAATTGTTTTCCTTTCTTCTCTCCTATTAAATCCCTAGCACCGCAAAAAAAATATACCCACTTGCATGGTTTCTTTGCGCCGTTCTTGAATACAATTCCTTGTGTGGATTATTGTTAGAGAATTCCTATTCTTGGAATTTGGTGGCTGGATTGGATTAATTTTTGAAAGGGATTTATGCGGAAGAAAAATTTTAAAAGCTAGGTTTTAAGGTAATTAATTTTTCTTCCTTCTCCTAAGCCCTTTAATTACATACAAGTTATCCTATTATGTGGATTTCGTTTTAATTTTCCATTGCATGTAAACTGGTTTGCATGATTGAAATCCAACAGGAATTTCCAATACAGTAGCCCCACTATTAGAATTCAATTGAAAAAGAACTTCATTTAACGAAATTTCAGAAATTTTGGCCATGCACGACCATAGGATGACCTTTAGCACACCGTGCTGGATGTCATGCACTTCCTATAAGAGTTGTCTAGAATTGCTTCTGTGCATGGCTTGTGATATAGCCATGCACTATGTCACGTGTCCCCTATTTTGGGCCTTTAAAACTTGTTTTCCATTTATTTGGTTTTCCTTAGGCATCTCTTAAACTTCTTGTTAGCCCGAAGGGCATTCTTTTATGTTTTAATTTATGACAAATATTAATGTGGACTAACATATGTAATCTATATGGAATAGGACATGTTTGATTTTAGTTCTTCCAAGGCATGTTAATGAAACTGTCAAGCAACTCTTAGGCACTGGAATCCAAAAGTGGTTGATCAAGTGACAACTTAAGAGATTGCATACCAAGAAGTCCTTGAGATGAATCATAGACTAGGAATTCTTGTCAAGGTATTAATTGTAAATTCATATGTATCTTTATCTTATAATAATCAATTTTTTTTACCTTGAAGCACTTAAAAATGATTTCAAAAGAAAAGAATATTTCTAAATCTGAATTTTCAGATGAAGTGGTTTTGGATGGACCTCTGAATCCAAAACATCATCCAATTATCTGTAACATTTTTCAAAATATATCTCATTGTGAAAAGTGCCATTTTGGACTCACTTTTTGGATGGACATCCTTTCACTTTGTGAATCTAAAACTCTAAAAATCCTGACAGTACTAACTTGCCATCACTAGCTATTAGGACTTTAGGATTGGCTCTTTTATGAGCTTCTAAAACTCGATTTTAAAGCAGATTTTTGTGCTATCTCTCTCAGAAACATTCTTACACTTTCAAATACAACAATCTCCCTTTTTATTGGTTATTCAAAGTGAAATAAAATTATTTCAAAGGTAACAGGTTTTGGTACTTAATTGTTCATATTCTACTCAATCTATGATCTATCTCTATACTCTCTCTTAAATCTATTTTGTATCAAGGTTAATGAGGTAAAACCTAATTGGATGAGCCTTGATTGTTGTGTTTAAAGAGGTTGGGTGTAAAACAAAGAGTAGTGATCCTCTTATGTAAGATTGGTGTCACTTACCACCATTAATTTAGGAAAAGCTTTTAGTGAGTAGTGTTAAAATCCTTAAGTGAGAACTTATGGTAGAGGATATATATCATTTAACGATTGAACTACTATAAATCCTTGAGTTTTTTCTTGTGCTATTTGCCTAAATTTCTTTAGTAAATTTTTGCTATCTACAGATCTTAAATGCTGTATCTTTTTTTCTAAAATCTGTGTCTTTTTTAAGACTTATGCATACTGCAGTAAATCTATCCTAGATACCTCAAATACCCGTCTTTATTTCAAACTATTCTCTCACCATTCCGTGCTAGTTTAAAACATCCACGTCTACACTCTTGAAACTGCAAAGCAACTCTATTTTTAATTTGCATTTGTTTGCCATAAACCTTATTCACCCCCTCTAAAGTTTATCAATTGGTATCAAAGCGTTGGTCTATACTATCTTTGGTTTAACAGCCTTGTAGTAAAGATCCATATGGCAAACACATCTACTCTGCCTTACATTGAAGGGTCTTCTACAAATAGACCTCCTGTGTTCAATAGAATCAACTACACATTTTGGAAAAACAGGATGAAAATATATGTTTGCTCAATAAACTTTGAGTTATGGAATTTGATTGAAAATGGACCAATTGTCCCAACCAAAGCTGTTGAAGGTGAAATAGTGCCTAAAGAAAGTGATGAATATAACAGTGATGATAGTGCTAAAATGACCTTAAACTATCAAGCAATGAACATTCTATGTTGTGCTCTCAATGCAAACGAATACTACCCTTTGAGTGGTTATGATTTAGCTCATGACATATGGAGACTACTTGATGTCACCCATAAAGGGATTAATCAAGTGAAGGAATCGAAGCTAAGACTTTTAGCCCGAGACTATAAACTATTCACTATGAAGCTAAGTGAGAATATAACTGATATGTTCATTCGATTCACAAATATCATGAATGGACTAAAGGCTTATTAGGAAAATTTATTCCCTCGATGAGCAAAACAAAAAATTGCTTGATGCTTGGCCAAAAAGTTGGCAGCCAAAAACCTTGGCTATAGAGGAATCTAAAAACTTAAATAGCTTGCCAACTAAAGAGTTAATCAGCTCTCTCTTGACCCATAAAATGAAACTCAAAAAGTTTCAAGAGCATGACGATGATGACAAAGGGAAATGAGGAATGGCCTTAAAAGTAACTGATGAGGAAGTTAATAGTGATCAAACCGATAGTGGTGGTGGTATTGATTTCGATATAGAGGAACTAGCTATGGTTGCCAGAAAGTTTGAAAACTATTCATAAAATGCCACTTCAAAAGGGTAAGAAGTTTATCAAAAAGAATGGACAAACTTCTTCTTTCAAGCCTCAATGTTTTGAATGCAAAAACATGGAGCACTTCATTGCTAATTGTCCATTAGTGAAAGAAAATGAGGCTAAGCAATTTAAAAAGAAGAAGAAAGATTCAAAGATGAAGAAAGGAAAAGGGTTGATTAGGACTTGGGACCAAGCTAAATCCGAAACCGGAGAAAGCTGTAAATCTGAAAATGAAAAAGTAAACATTTGCTTTATGGCAGGTAAATCCTATTTCTCCAAATTTGATATCCGAATTGCGTGATTCTGATTGTGAAAAACCTAATAACCCAAATACGTTGCTTTTCGACATGTTTCGTGAGCTTAAAAAGCTATCTAAAAGAAACAAGGAAATGAAAGTAAAATTTGATTCCTTATTGGATGAGAATGGAACGCTGCTAAATGAAAACAATGTTTTACTTGATTCTATTATGTGCTCAAATATTGAAAAGGATGTTATCCTAAGTATTTTGCATTGTATGTCTTTGGAAAATAAATGTTTATGTAATATTCTCTTGAATTTAAGGTTAGAAATTTTAATGATATGAAAATTAAAGTTGATGACCTCACCATTTGCATTGAGAAATTCATAAATGGTAAAAACAACTTGGAAAAATTACTTGGTGCACAACACACAGAAAGAAACCGAAATGGTCTTGGCTATAGGCATAAAATCAAAGCTGAAATCATAAACTCTACTTTGTAAAAGGCAACACTTCATATATGACATACAGTTATAGCACATATTGTGAAAAATCTGGACACAAAACATCTAAATGTCATGTTAGGAAGAAAGTGGAATCTGGTACAAAAATGATTTGGAAGGTAAAATGAACTATTACTAACCCCTGTGGACCCAAGAAGGTATGGATACCAAAAATCACTCTTCCATCTTATGTATAGGAACATTTATCGGACAAGATAAGCTCCACAAAGTGATTTTTTAGACAGTGGATGCTCGAGGCACATGACTAGAAATGTAGGACTATTGGAAGATATTCAAGTTACAAACGATGGATTTGTCACTTTTGAAGATAAAAAGAAAGAAAAGATACTTGGTATAAATAACATTGGTAAGGGATCTTCTACTATCATTAAACAAGTGCTATTAATTGATGAGTTAAAGTACAACCTGCTTAGCATCAATGTAACACCCCACCTTCTTACTCCCGATTTGCTACTACCTGTAATGGGATGAGAATTTATATCAACGGCCAGAACAAAATTTGATTGGTATAATGAGATGAATACTTTGGTAAAATACAGTTTTGTCGGGACTTGGATGTAATTATTGGATTTGTTCTACCCATAACCTAAATTTTTGGAAGGCTATTAAGATCAACAAAATAAGAATTTTAGGGTACTCTAGAAAGAGAAATTGATCAGTGCAATGAGACGCACATTTTGGTGCGAATTGTGACACCTGGGGTATTGAGGGCATTTTCGTCATTTTGGCCGCGTTCATGACTTCGATCACAAATTTGACCAAGTAGAGAGGGAATTGAAGAATTTAAGTGTTACCAATGGATTCAATGGAATTTTTGGAGTTGGATAGTGAAATAAAATATTTTTTCATTACGGACCCGATTTTGGTCATTTCTGAAGAAAATAGAAATTGCGGTTGGAAATGGGACGTGTGGCTTCTTATGATTGGTGGATGAAAATAAGTGTCATTTAGTGATTGGTTAATGAGGTCAAGAGCTTCTATATAATTGGTTGTGATAAGTTGAGATAATTTAGAAAGACCACAAGAAATAAATAAGGATGGCCCACAAGCATGACAATCTTGATCAAGTTGGACTACCTTTTGACTTCATTTGACCAAGCTTAATTAAGCTAATCTTGATTTGAGCAAGTTAACCATGGTTGATTATGCATGGCCATGCAAGAGTAGAAAATATCTATTAATTCTTGAGAATTCTAGGAATTTCTATACTTCATCACCATATGGACCAATGAAAAGTCATCAAGTGTTGATTCTATGAATGGTTACAAGAACATTCATGCAAGAACTTTCTAAAGAATTCCATAGAACTCTTTAATATTCCAAAGAACGCCTAAGTAGCTAAGTGGACCAATCAAGGGCTTCTAAATGTTAAGGCCATTTAATGCACCTTTGACTTGAAGACCATATTCCTCTATATATAGGCCATGAAGGCCAACTAAAATGGCTTTAGACAGCTAAAATTTCGGAGCAAACAAGAGAGAAAAGAGAGAAGAGAAAGGAAAAGGAAATAGAGAAGAAAGAGAGAGAGAAATCGGAAATAGAGAGGAGAGAAAGAGAGAGAGAAAAGCAAGAAGATGCTTGGACTGCTCAGCCTCCAAATGCAGCAAATAAAAGGTAAAGATCTACCTTACTTGAAGTAAATTTATTATATAAAGCATGGAGATCATTTTGGTATATATATTGTGAGAAGTTTATGAAACTAGTTAGGTGAAGTTATGTGAAAGCTGTCCTTGTGTGCAGAAAATTCTGGGGTGTTCATTAAATCTGTAACGTTTCTGGATTTGAAAAAATCAGGCATATATCTTTGTAGCTAAGGATCATAGAGACATTTTAGAACAAGTTTGAGGTTAATCAGATTTACGGATCAAAAGTTATGGTGAAAATAGTAAAAGGTGCCAAATCAGTAACGGGATTTTACTACTGGATCTTTGTGTTCAAAACAGAACAAAATGGACAACAGAATTGGTACTCCATGAATTGGAACTTGTAAAGGAATGTCTTAAGGATATTTTACAATTGGTTTGACATCATTTGGATTTGTGGATTAAATGTTATGGGCAAAACAAGTTAGGGTGTCAAACTGGAAAATTGCAGAATGTTAAGGAAAGAATGAATAGTGAAACCAAGTCAAAACTACTGAGGCTGTTTTTGCCCAGTACCGTGATACTGAAACCAGAACTCTAAAAACAGTCCATACTAAATTAAATTTAAGAGTCTTACGGTCATTTTGGTATATCATGGAGCCAAATCGGAGCTGTAAATTGAAAGTTATGTGTAAAACAAAATAGTGTGTCAAACCAGTGAAATTCCAGAATGTAGTCCGAAAATGAATGGACTTAAGGGTGACCACTTATGTGATTTTGGATAAATTAATTGGGGAAACATGAAGTGAATCCCTTTTTTATGAAGGGAGGAAGGATGTGGAAAAATGAAAACAAAAGAATTGATCAAATGATGGAAAAACGACGCGAACAAAAGTTAAACATTTTCCTTGACCAATGGCTAACCATCGACCTTGTCGGCTAACCATCAGCTCCATAGGATAAACAACGGTTGAACGTCGGCTAACCGTCGGGCACGTCGGCCGGACATCGGCTATTTTTCGGCCAACCACGAATTGACCCGAAAACGATGTTTGATGTAGGTTTAGCAATAAACGGTCAACGGAACATCGAAAACAGTAGAAACGAAGGTTAAACAGTCATGAACGGAAATGATTGCTTAGGACATGAGGTGAGTCCCTTAGATTTAAAGTTAGTATGCATTGTTTTTCCATGAAATGCTATATTATTTACCGTTTGGAACATCTTATAGAAATATGTTTGGAAATATTGAATTTAATCCTCTTTTGAGATTAGAATTCTGGATTTCCTTAAATGAGTTCCTTTTTGGAATTGGGTATTTTGAAAATGTTCCAAATGTCCTTATTGGAATATTTTATAAAAACATTTGAAACTCGGGTATTCGGTTAATGACCGAAATATCCTTATTAGAACTCTTATGAATATTTCTCAAATCGGGTAAGGGTAAAATGACCTAAATACCATCGAAAAGTCTTTTGGAATCGGGTATCGGTAAAATGACCTGAATACCCTTGGAAATGAATTTTGTGATCGAATACGGGAAAATGACCTGGTTACTCTTAGAAACACATTTTGATGTGTGAATTGAACCCTTTATCTGGTTTCATCATGATTTTGGAAAAATGTTATTTTGCCACAAAAACTGTTTTGATATGAAAATTCGGTGAGATCAGATAACCTTCTGGCCTAATCAGTCAGACGAGGTTAGTGACGTTGAATACTCAGCAAGGAATTTGATATTTGTACTAGCCCATGTTAGAGATAGACGACCCCAAGTAACCTTATCAGTTCTGGGGATTATCTTACTCCAAACAGGGTGACAGTACATTGAAATGAGTCATACTAGCTAGCCGTTTTGAGCCTGGAAATTGCCTATTAATTATGATGGTGGATTGTTCACATGATACCGGACGGGTACACTTAGTGTGTTCAATCCCTTGCCACCTCGATAGTGATTGACGTCAGGATTGGGACCCCTGGCTTATGGTGGCAAGTAAAAGATCCATAAGTGCAAGGTGAGGTATATTTGTACGCTACTCACCGTTCCGGCATAACACGAGTGACGTGCTGTAAGGCACAGTCCCTGGCACAAGAGACCATGTAGCCGAAGGCAAGGACTGCGGGACTTGTATACAGGCCGATCTTTTGTTGGAGAAGTGTCTGTGATTGGAAAAAAAATTATGGTGATGATTTGAAAGTTGAAACACTATTTTCCAAAAAATTATTGAGTTCTGAATACACTCTTCATTAAAGAGTTTTGGATTCATTTCTAATGGACAAATGATATGTTATTTCATAAAAGTTTTGTGTACTCTACTTATTTAATAAAACATTAGCACACACGGGACTCATTTAGTGATTTTCCACTCACACATGCCTTTTACCTTACCATTTTGTAGGATCTGGAGTTGAAAGGATCTAAGAATAGAGGACGATACCACAGTAACAGCAAAATAGGTTCAGACGTTTTCCTTTTTGGATACTGTACCTTATTACTGAGGTTGAATGGAAACTTTCATATATGAAATTCTTTATTACTTGTGTGCACTTAACCATCAGTATGGGTTGTTGTATGAATCTGGACTTGCATACTCTGTTGATTTCCATTATAAAGACCCCTTGACTGGGTAACTGGATGGGACGATACCCGGTGATGATAAGCTTCCGCTGTACTTTTAGTAGGGGTGTTACAATCAACTAACTATGTAATAATGGTTACAAAGTTGTGTTTGAAAATGGTTCTTGCATCATCATGAATAGTTCTAGCAATAAGACTATTTTTGTTGCTAACCGTGTTAGAAATGTGTACGTACTTTATTTTGATGATCTTGTGGCACATGATATTAGATGCCACTCCATGAATAATATAATATCTACCTCTGACATAGAAATTTAGGTCATGTATCTATCAATTTGCTAAACAAATTATCCTCAAAGGATCTTGTTAAAGAACTGCCAAAAATGAGATTTGATAAAAATCGGGTTTGTAATGCTTGTCAATTTGGAAAACAAACCAAAATCTCCTTTAAATCCAAGAAAATGATTTCAACATTAAAACCTCTTGAACTCATATACATGAATTTGTTTGGACTAATAAGGACCACTAATCTTGGTGGTAAGAGGGGTGTGCCTATGTAATTATAGATGGCTTCTCAAGATTCACTTGGACCTTATTTCTTGCTCAAAAAGATGAAGCCTTCTCTAAATTTTCAAAACTGCTCAACCGTGTTCAAAACTTCCTTAGTTGCAAATTGATTTCAACAAGGAGTGACAATAGTAGAGAATTTCGCAACCATGACTTTTCCAAAATTCTGTGATAAAAGTGGTGTTTCACTTAATTTTTCAGTAGCTAAAACACCTCAAGAGAATGGTGTGGTTGAGAGGAAATATAGAACACTGCAAGAAATAGCAAGATCAATGCTTTGTAAAAACTCTCTTCCAAAATATTTTTGGGCTGAGGCTGTAAATATAGCTTGCTATATTGTCAACCGTGTTATGCTAGGACATTTTCTACGAAAAAAATCCTTTGAACTTATATTTGATAAATTTCCATCCATTTTATACTTTAAAGTTTTTGGATGCAAATGATTTGTCCTCAATACTCGCGAAAAACTTGAAAATTTTGATAGCAAATCTGATGAGGCTATATTTCTTGGATATTCTTCCAAGAAAAAGGCATATAGAATGTACAATATAAGAACTCTATATGTGGAAGAACCCGTACATATTGTGTTGATGAATCAAATATATATTCTTCTAGAAATGATAATGATGATTTAAGTATCTTAAAACAAAAGGGTAGTGAGCAGCATATGGCTCATCCACTTGATATTCATGCCAAAGAAGAAGAATTAGAAGAACAACAAGCTGAAGAAAATAAGTAAAGGACTAAATAACCCATGAATCAAGATCTGCCAAAAGATTGAAAGTACAAAATTGTCCATTCAAAAGAATAGATCATTGGTGATCCTAGCTGCGGAGTCAAAACTAGACGGTATTTTGTTGATAATTTTGCTCTACTTTCTAGCAGGAAACCTAATTGTATTTATGAAGCCTTACATAATGAATTTTGGATTATGGCCATGCAAGAAGAGTTTAACTAATTTGAAAGGAATCAAGTTTGGAAACTTGTCCCTAGACTACTTGACCATCCCGTAATTGGTACCAAGTGGGTTTTCAGAAACAAACTTTTTGAGCATGGTATTGTTATTAGAAATAAACACAGATTACTTTCCCAAAGATTCAATCAAGAAGAGGGCATTGATTATGATGAAACTTTTGCTCCCATTGCTCGGTTAGAGTCAATAAGAATGTTGCTTACATTTGCATCTTTCAAATGTTTTATACTCTATCAAATAGATGTTAAAAGTTAATATAGGTTAAAATCACCATTATTTTCCTAGTTATTTGAGGTTGTTTTGAAATACATTTGTTATAATAATTAGGCATATTCCTTTCTATTTGACATTTTACTTGTAAAAAGTATTTTTGGTAATTTGTGCAGATTTAAGTTAAATTCAAGCAAAAAGGGAACAAAGCAAGAATGCACCTAGCGCCAGGCCCAGCTAAGGGACCAGGCGCCAGGTCCATTCTAGTCAAGCAAAGGAAAATTAAGTAATTTTCAGGAAGAAAACAGAACAGACCTGGTGCCAGGTCTTGCAAATGGACCAGGCACGAGGTCCATTCTGTCCAGCCAATGAAAATAGAGCAAAAACCCGGAAGAACTATAGATTGTACCTGGCGCCAGGTGGGTCGAAGGTACTCGGCGCCAAGCCATCTCAAAAAGATGAAAACTCTGTGCACGAATTTGCAAATTTCTAAAAATTTTGGTATTTTCTAAATCCTACTCAACCAAGATTCCTCCAGCAGCAAATTTAGCATAAAAAAGGCTTATAAAAGGAAGAGAAAACACAACAAAAGGTGTGTGGAGGCAGATCCAAGAGCATAAATTTGAATCACTCATTGAATGAGGAATTCACCCAATCAAGGACGATTATTCAAGAGAGTCTTTAATGATGAAGAAAGAAGCTTGTCTATGAGTGCTTTCTTTTATCTTTGTTTTCTTTTCCGTAAACAATGATGTATTCAATGTTTTTATTATAATTCAGCATTATTTTGGATTCATGATTTTGTGTTAATTTGGTTATTTGATCAATTTTTTATCATCTTTAGTATTTGATTACTTGTTATCATTAGTTATTGATGCGAGTTCTATAATACCCTGCCCCAAAATCACCTTTGACCTATTGGGGGAAAAATCATTAATTACATAGCATTTCACATTTCATGTGATATCTTAAAATTATTTTTGCATGGGTGCATGTGATTTTCAAGGTTATGCTTGCATTAAATTATTTAAATATGTTGTTGCATTATTTGAGAGTTGTTTTAAGTGAACTTTAGTAGAAGAGATGGAGGGATGAGAATTAGGGTGAAAAGAATTTCCTAGAGAAATGTTATCATCAGAGTTGGTTTGGAATAGAGGTGAGGTTTGGTGATTATCCTATGGTGACCCGAGTTCGAATCTTAGCTTTTCTTTTTAAATTCTTTTCATAGATTTCCTAATGCTTGGCCGAAAATGCCAGCTTTCCTTTTTAAATTTTCAGCACCATCTTCTTAGGAATAAGTCTCCATAATTATCTCCTAAATTCAAGGACTTTTGATAAGGATAAAGATTGATTTTATTTTCAGCTTTTATCCTTTTTGAATTTCAAAAATTCCAGCTAGAGTAATTAAATTCCAGCTTAATTTTAATTTATCAAATTTTATAATGGATAGTTGGAATTAAATTGTTATTTTTCTAGTTAAACATCTTGGTGATTTGATCAAGGAACCTTAGCTGAAAAATCTGGAAATTTCCACAGCTTAATGCCGCCACCTTTGGAGAAGTTCTAGCTCAACTCAAACTCTTCCAATACTAGGAAATCTTATCCAAAATCCTTTAGCAAATCAGATTTTATTTCAATCCTAAACCAACTAAATTTTACTCTTTCTTTTCCTGCAGAATTTGGCAGCCTTGTGCATGCACAAGCTGCCCGAAAATCCTGCACTCCTAAGTGCATTTAAACTCTACAAAACCTAGCTTAAATCATATAAAACACCTCTCTCCAATTCAGATCACCTTAGCTTCATAAATCAGATTTTTATCCACCAAAAATTTCAGAATTTCGGCCAGCTTCTACACAGAAATTTCGACCAGCTTTGCACAGAAAATTTTGGCCATCTTTGCACACCATATCACACGAAATTCTGCACTCCACAACATACCAAAACTCCTTGTTTATTAAGCCAAACTACAGCACCTGAAACTCTCATTTTTCTCTCTAAATTGCGGGCAGAATAGTAGCCAAAACAGCCCAGAATTTTCCCTCTTTTGCTTACAGATTTTGCATAGAATTTCTAGTTACCAAAGCTGCACAAACTCTTTCTTGTTTTGGCCAAAAACCTAAACACGCATAGACCTATTTTTGAGCACTATTTCGGCCAGCCTAGGAGAATAATTCCAGACTAATTTTCTCCCCTTAACCCCTCTGAAATTCGGCCAGCAATAAGAGTATAGCAAGCTGCAACTTTTCGCCATTGCTGCCAAAGAAACCTAGAGCCATTTGGAGTCCTCTATAGCAACAACTTCTAACCCTAAATCAACTTCTTCTAACCCTAGACCAAGATAGCCGACCACTCCCTCCTTACTACATGAAAATTTCAGCAAATACTCTTCTGCAATTTTCGAAAATCACAAGAGCAATTCCTAGCCAAAACCGATCACACCCTAAGGTAAGCAAAAATCATCTTAACCTCTTGATTCCTTTCTTCAATTGATTCTTCTCTTTTTCTTCCCTTGAATCACGCCATATAGAGGCTGATTTCATCCTCTTTATCTACTTTCGATCAAAAGGAGGTAAAGTAGACAGTTTTTCTCTTCTTCTCAAGCAACTCGGGACGATCACCATAGGAGTATCGAGATCTTGTTAATCCGGTTGTTGCAAGGTAAGGGAATTCTTACCCTTGATATCGAAATTAAGATTTAATGAGATTGATGAGGTTTATGGAAGTATGATAGCATGATGTATGTGCTTAGTTGGGGTAGATGAATATTTTGAGTCAAGTAATTAATTAAGCATATTCTAAGGATAGCAATGCTATGTTTTATTGTAATAATGATGGATGTGAATTGTGAAGATCAAGTCAAGACCTTTTTTGATTCATACCCTTGATGGATATACGATCATAGTGTATGTACTTGGTGGATTAGATGATTTATTTGAAGTTAGTTGATGGATCATGATTTGTTATGGGAATAAATGAGTTTAATGCATGCTTGAGTTGATTGAGACCCTGATCATGATATTATGTGATTCTAGATCAGGAAGGTATTTGAAGGAAGCAAGCTGTGATTTTATCTTGTTTATCTGAGGCATATCAAGTAAGTTCTTGCATAAACTCTTTTGTTAAATGTTGTGATGGCAAGTCGAATGTTGTAAAGCTTTGTGAAGCTATTGTTGAACAATGATTATTTGGGTTGTAAACATGGATGTTTATTGTAACACCCCACGACTACGTACCCAAAAAGGGCGGGGATGTCGCCCCATCCCGTAGGACAAGGGGTCTTTAGAACGAGGTATAAAATATAAAGGCAATCTCCAAAAGGATGAACTTAGATAAATAAAGAAATATTCTTATTACATCAGGCTCAACTTGGAGCAAAACGAAATAAAACAAAATATTATTTAGAAGCATAAGCAATAAATGTCTCCTAGAACGGATAGAGAAAATAGCAAAAGCTTCAACTATTACATGCCCCGCTGACTCAGCACAGTCTATCCTCTGAAAACATGATGTAAAATAGTGTGAGAATAAATCTCAGTAAGTCATGTGTGTGCACATGGTGTTTTTAAATAGTTCGTGTATGCAAAATGTAAAACATTTGTAAAAATAATTTGGCAAGTCATAAACAATCTCTTTTCGCAAGGAGTGGGTTTTTCTCATTGTCACACTTTGTACAAAATAAATCCTCCACTCGGATAAAAGTCATGTCACCACACGTTGGGCTCCATGAGAACAAGTTGGCCAAGGAACCACACTTTGTGCACCTTGTCCGGACCAGATTACCACACGTTAGGCGTTCTGATCAAGGTGAGTGTACAGCCCACCGGGTGAGATACTCCTCCATCTCTACACCCAACAAAACCATCCGGGTGTCCATGCCGGGAATATAAATAATACCTTTCAGGCATAATGCTAGATCGGACTGGCCAGACCAACCAACACTGTCGCCTTTTCAAGTAGAGTTCATCTTCTGGAGGTGGCCTCCTGCCAGAAGACTTACGCTAGCCCTCCAAGACTAGTATTGTTAGCCTACCCTTATTGAGTACTCAACGAACATATCCGTCAATTCTTGATTCAAAATATTTTCAAACCTTGGCTTTGCAAAACGTGGTTTTCTTTAAAAGAGATTTCTAAAAATTTAAGAAAAAGAATAGTTTCCTTGCTAAAAACGTTAGTTTGACAAAACCGTTTAAAGAATAAATATCCACGTTTATAACCCAAGCAAACATATTTTAACAATAGCTTTACAAAGCTTCAAAACATAGACTTGCCATCACAACATTTAACAAAACAGTTTATAAAAGGACTTACCATCACAACATTTAATAAAAGAGTTTATGCAAAGACTTACTTGATATGCCTCAGATAAATGCGATAAAAATCACAGCTGGCTTTCCTCAATTATCCACCTAATCTAAACCAGATAATATCATGATCAGGGTCTCAATTAATTCAACTATGTTCTAATCCCATTTATTTTCATAACAATTCGCAATCTCCTATTTAATTTCAAGTAAACTATTCAATCCTCAAAAATCAAATGCTACGACCACATGTTTATCTCGCTAATAAACACCATTAAACTTTACTTTCGACATCAAGGGAGGGTATTCCCTTACCTTGCAACTACCGGGTAATGAGGTTTCGATGCTCCTATGGTGATCGTCCCGAGTTCGCTTGAGAAGAAGAGAGAAGCTACCTCATTTGCTTCACTTGTCTGAAAATTTAGGAAGAAGAGGAAATCAGCCTCTATAGGGCGTGATTTAAGGATAGAAGAAAGAGAAAAGAATCATTAGAGAAAACGGCATCAAGAGGTTGAAAGGATTTGTGCTTACCTTAAGGTATGTTCGATTTTTGCTTGGAATAACTCTTGTGTTTTCGAAAATTTGCAGAGAGAAGTTGCTAAAATTTTCGTGTAGAATGGAGAGGGTAAATGGTTGATATAATTTAAAGTTGGAGAAGATTGGTTTGGGGTTAGATGGTGATGCTTAGATAGACTCCTAATGGCTTTAGGTTTCTTGGACAGCAAAGGCGAAATTTCCAGCTTACGCGCGCCTCCTTGCTGCCAATTTTAGGGGAGTTCTATGGAAGGAAAAATTCTGCAATTTGCTCCTCTATGCTGGCCAAAATACTGCTCAAAGGAAGGGCTAAATATGTTCAGAATTTTGGGCCAAACAAGGAAGAGTTTGTGTGGATGTTGATGACTGAAAAATCTTGTGCAAACTGTGCGAAATCGCTGAACAAAAGGAGAAGAAATTCTGGATTGTTCAAGCTGTAATTCTGCCGAAATTTCCAGGGAAAATGTGAGGGTTTTGGGCGCTAAAATTGGCTTAATCAACAAGGAGTTTTGGTAGGTTTTGGAGTGCACAGCTGGACGAAAATTTTGTGCAAGCTGACCGAATTTTTCTGGTTTCCAAGCTGCCGAAAATCAGTAATTTTTGGTGATAGAAATTCTGGTTTTGTGCAGCTAAGGTAGTTGAATTATTAATGAGTGTTCTAGGTGTTTTGAACTAGGATTTTCAGAGTTGGATTGTAGCTAAAGATGGCTGGAATTTCGGACAGCTTATGTAGATTCAAAGCTGCCGAAATTCAGCTAGGAAAAGGAAGAAATCCTAGTTGAATTTGGATTGAAATAAAATCTGGTTTTATCAAGGATTTAGATAAGATTTCCTCTAGTCCTAGAAGAGTTTGGATTAAGCTACAAGTCCTCCAAAAAGTGGCGGCACTTGCTGGAATTTTTTTTTCCAGATTTTTAGCTAACATTCTAGGATTAAAATCAACAAGATTTCCTACTAGGAAAATGATTCATTAATTCCACCTATCCATGGCAACATCTATCTAACTAAAATCAAGCTAATATTTTAATTACTAGCTAGGGTTTTTTCGAAAATCCTAAGGAACACAACTTTAAAATTAAGGGTGAACTTTATTCACATCAAAGTCCTTGAATTTAGGAAATAAATATAGAGACTTATTTCCTTGGAGTAAAAATACTAAAATTTCTCTAGGATAGCTAGATTCTTTTTCGGCCAAGACAAGAAATGGTCTAAAGAAAAGAATTTCAAGAAGAGAAACTTACTTCACAAAAGGTAGGATTCGAACTCGGGTCACCAAAGGAAATCACCAACCTCCCCGCTATTCCTAAACAACTCCAATGCTAATTTTTCTACAAGAAGTTCTTACCACCCCAATACTCATCCTTCAAAATCTTCAACCAAACCTCCCTTAACCAAATCTTTAACAACACAACTATTTCACATCAATTAATTCAAATGCAAGAGTAACAGAAAAATTCACATGCATCCATGCAAATAAAATTAGTCTAGCTACCACATAAAATGCAAGATGCTATGCAATGCATGACTTTTTCCCATAGTCAAAGGTGGTTTTGGGCGGGGTATTACATCCCCTCCCCCTTAAGAGAATTTCGTCCCGAATTTCAGATTTCATACCCTTCGAGCATACTCGGATACTTTCGTCTTAACCATTCATCTGTTACCCACGTTGCATCTTGTGCTCCATGATGATCCCAAAGTATCTTCACCATGTGTATCTGCTTGTTTCGGAGCGTCTTAATACTCTTCTCCAGGATCTTGACGGGTCTCTCCACATAACTCAGACTGGGTTGCAACTCCAACGGTTCCTCATCGAGTACATGACTCGGATCGGGATTGTACCTTTTCAACTGAGAGACATGGAATACGTCATGCATCCCGGTTAGGCCATCAGGTAGATCCAATCGTTAGGCAACCGGTCCAATTTTCTCCAATATCGGGAATGGTCCCAAGTACCTAGGACTCAACTTCCCTCCCCTCAGATGTTTCAGGATTCCTCTACTAGGAGTCAACTTTAAGAATGCACGGTCACCTACTTGGAACTCCAATTCCCTCCTCCTAGTGTCTGCATAACTTTTCTGTCTGCTTTGTGCTGCCTTTAGCCTTTCCCGAATTAACTTAATCTTGTCGGTCATCTCCTGAATGCATACTTTACCAGTCTTTTTAACGTTCCCTTCTTCTGTCCATCCCCAGTATATCGGTACCTAGCATTTTCGCCCATACAGTGCTTCGTACGGCGCTATTCCGATCGACTCCGATTGACGCCTGATAGCTGTTGTTATATGCCAACTCTACATGCTATAAAGACTCAATCCACTTGTCTCCAAAGTCCAAGATACATGCTCGGAGCATGTCTTCCAGTATCTGAATGACTCTTTCGGATTGACCATCAGTCTGCGGATGAGCAGAGGTACTAAATTTTAGGGTCGTGCCCAAGGACTCCTGGAACTTACCCCAGAACCTTGAAGTGAATCTAGGGTCCCTATCCGACATGATGCTCGACGGTACACCATGCAACCTTACAATTTCTCGGGTATATGTCTGAGCCAACTTTTCCATCGAGTCCCTTACGTTTACCGGTATGAAATGCGCTGTCTTGGTCAATCGGTCCACTACCACCCAGATCACATCTTTGTGTGACTTGGTCATCGGAAGGCCAGTCACAAAGTCCATGGTCACCTCTTCCCATTTCCATTCGGGAATCGGTAACGGTTACAGTAAACCTGCAGACTTATTATGCTCCATCTTAACCTTCTGGCATGTCAAACAGGTTGACACATGCCAAACTACATCCCTCTTCATTCCAACCCACCAATATTTCCTCTTCAAGTCTTGGTACATCTTTACCTCCCCAGGGTGTATGGTGTATTTGCTCTTGTGCGCTTCGTCCAGTATCCTCTTCCTTAAGTCTTAGATGTCCGGTACACAAATCCGGTCCCGAAAGTACAATACCCCTTCCTCATCGGTTCGGAAATCGCCTCCTCCTCTCACGATCTCTTTCTCCCTGAAAGTTTGAAATTCTGTATCGCCTCGTTAACTCGATACAATTTCCTGGTCCGGATCGGGTTTCGAGGTCGGAGTTGCTCACGCAGATCTTCCCCTTTTGCACTTGCGCCCCTTTCTCCAGGATATCCTGGACTGCCAACACCTCCTGTATTCTCAAGTGTGCCATTTTCACCTTTCGACTTAGAGCGTCTGCTACCACATTCGCTTTACCCAGATGATAGTTAATGGGGCACTTATATTCTTCCAGGAACTCCATCCACCTACGCTACCGGAGATTCAAGTCCTTTTGCGTAAAGATATATTTCAAACTCTTATGGTCCGTGAAAACCTCATATTGTGCACCATACAAGTAATGTCGCCATTTCTTCAAGGCGGACACTATAGCTGCTAGATCTAAGTCATGTGTGGGATAATTAACTTCGTGCGGCTTTAGCTTTCTAGATGCATAGGCTATGACTTTCCCTTCCTGCATCAGCACAGCTCCTAGTCCTTCCTTGGATGCATCTGTATAGAGTGCATAGGGCTTATCAGCCTCGGGCAGACTCAGCATGGGTGCTATAATCAACCTCCTCTTAAGTTCTTGGAAGCTCTTCTCGCACTTCTCAATCCAAGCAAAAACGACATCCTTCTTCAACAGTCGTGTCATCGGTGAAGCTAAAGTGGAGAAGCTTTTAATGAAACGCCGATAGTACCCGGCCAACCCAAGGAAACTTCGTATCTCGATAATGTTCTCCGGTTGTTTCCAATTAGCTACAGCTTCTACCTTAGCGGGGTCCACTTTGATCCCTTCCTTGGATATCACGTGACCAAGGAAAGACACTGAGCTCAGCCAAAACTCACACTTACTGAACTTAGCATAAAGCTTGAATTCCCTCAGCTTCTCTAGGACCAACCTTAAGTGCTCTGCGTGGTCCTCCAGATTTTTGGAGTAGATCAAAATGTCATCAATGAATATAACCATGAACTTGTCCAAGTAGGGTTGGAAAATGCGATGCATCAAACCCATGAATACTGCCGGTGCGTTGGTTATACCGAACGGCATTACTACAAATTCGTAATGGCCATACCGCATGTTGAATGCAGTCTTACGAATGTCTTCTTCTTTGATCCTCACCTGATAGTATCCTTGTCGTAGGTCCAATTTCGAAAAGCAAGCAGCGCTTTGCAGTTGATCAAACAACTCATCGATCAAGGGTAGAGGGTATTTATTCTTGATCGTTAGATTGTTCAGTCCCCGATAATCGATACATAGCCTCAAGGTACCATCTTTCTTCTTGACAAACAACACCGGGCTCCCCACGCTGATGTACTTGGCCGAATGTAGCCTTGCCTTAGCAGTTCTTCCAATTACTCCTTCAACTCCTTCAACTCTGTCGGTGCCATCCGGTAGGGGGTTCTGGATACCGGTTCTGCTCCGGGAATCAGATCTACGGTGAACTCAACTTCCCGTTTAGGGGGTAGGGAAGTGAGCTCCGTAGGGAACACATCCGAAAAGTCTTTCACCACCTCCGTACTTTCCAAGGTACACTGGTCCTTTGGTTTGTTTAGGAGATACGCCAAGTATCCCGCACATCCTTTCTTAAGCAACTTCCGGGCTTTAGCTCCAGCAATAAGAAATTTCAATTCCTTCGTTCGCTTGCCATTGAATTCAATTACATCCCGTCCAGGTCTCACAAACTGCACCGTCTTAGTCTTGCAGTCCACACGAGCTCCGTGCTTCGACAACCAATCCATGCCCAAGATCAAGTCATAACCGTCCATGGCCAGGATTATAAGGCCGGCCTCCAGAATCTCCTTCCCAACCTCAACTCCACAACTTCCCATTTTCTTGCCTACTTCCACCACCTTTCCCAAGAGGGAACTAACTACTAGGGTATAAGGTAGCTCATTTCCTTCCCAACCCAGACGTGAAGCACATACTTTACTTACATATGAGTGTGTAGATCCTGGATCTATCAGAACATTAATAAGACAACCTTAGATAGAAAGGTTACCTTCGATTACGGCGGCGTCCGCTCCGACCTCCTCTCAGCTCAGGGCAAAAACTTTGGCCTTCACCTGGGGCTTCAGGCCTCCCGCTCCGGCTGGTCCAGTAGCGGCACCTCTATTGCCTCCCATTGGCTGGGTTGGCGTGGTCTGCTCAGTCCTTAAGGGTTTGGGGCAGACGTTCCTCAGATGTCCTGGGTCTTCGCAATTGAAACACCTTCTCACACCCCCGCTACCCTAGCAATTTCTCTCAGTGTGGCCTCGCTTCCCACACAGTCGGCAGTTCAGGCTGCCTTACATCGATCCGGCTACAGGCACTCGGGGCTGCTTACCCCGATTTCCCCATGGCATAGAACCCGCAGCTCGCTTATTGCCTGAAGGCCTCATAGGTGGACGACTTGGTTGGAAGGGTCGGTGCCGATCTTCGTTCTCCGTCCGAGAGGCTGCGTCCACAGCAGTTGTTGGGGATATGCCCTAGAGTCAATTTGTACTTATACAATTGTCATTATGTTTTATATAATAATATGAGGCTTTCCTTTCCATGAATAGTGAGTTTTGTTTTGTTGGTCATCAAGTACGTGACTTGATAGTAAAACCCTACAATGAATACAATGACTATTCTAAAACTGTCCCTGATCGATTATTATTATTGGAATAATAATAAATTAAGATTAGTATGTTTGTGACTTGATGGCTATGTTTTACTGGCCATGGATATTTGTGATATCGAGTCAAGACATAAATAAATGTTAGAGAACATTGTATTGGACATGACCCATTGTGAGAGTACTTCATGGAATATGTCATAAGTACTTTCTAGCCATAATAATATTGAAAGTCCTTCGACCTAAATTCATCATAGTTTCTTACTTGATAAATTCTATATTTTGACATTGTCTAAAGTTGTCTTTAACCAGATAATAAATTAGACTACTGTTGGATATAGAATAAATCAAGGAGATGAATATGATTGATTGTGAAGGAATTTGTCTCTCTCAATTATGGGAGAGATATCCATGGGCCCCTTGATAAGTTAGACTGTTAAAAATGCATGGCCGTGCTCAAATATATCAATCTAAGATATTGATATCATTTGTTTGAACAGTCTACTATGAAATCAAGAAATAATTGATTAAGCTTAATAAGGATGACATGCTCCATGCCTTATGCTTAATCCGGATATCGTGTGACAAAAGGACTAAATATAAAATTATGGTTAGGTTCAAAGAGATCACCGATCTTCATTTAACCTGGATAGTTATAATGTTTTGCTAGAAACCGCTTATAACTTGTGGGCCATTTAAATATGATTTAGGCTCATCGCCGGTGTTAAATGAACCTATAGGGTCACACAATAAGCGAACTTGTTAGGTTATTTTTCCGGTGACCGAGTTCGATGAATCGGATGATATCCAGATTATAAGAATCTGACTCGGTAAAATAATTAGTTAAATTACCGAGATAATGACAGAATCTTATCATATCAGTTTTAATTTAATTTGAATATAAATTAGAATATGATAAGATATTATTGGGGTTGGACTCTAAGAGGTTCGAGGGTTTTTAAGAAAACCCTAGCCGTCTTTTCACAAGTCCAATTTTTCGGTTGAGAACATTCGTGCCATTCTCTACCAGAAAGAAAAAACCTCTCAAACCCTAGGCGCTAGCACTCCCCGGGTATCGAGTGAGTTCGCGGTGTGTATCCGATAGAGGACGTTTGCATACTGCAGCGTCTGGTGATTGTTCGGGTTGAACGTACAACAGCGCAACCAGAATCGAAGGATTTCGATTACAGCAACCAGAGGTAATTCTTAAAGCTTAGATCTTCTTAATCGTTTGCTTGGGTCCTCGAGAGGGATTCGTAGATGTTTTCCGCGTTTAGGAGTCCACGAATCCTAACAGCAGCAGTGTACGACGTTGGCGGGGATGGAGCCAACGCCCTCCTCAAATCTGGCCTTAGCCCTTTCACGAATTCCCGGGTGCGCTTCTGCTCCGTATCTACCAAGCACTTGCAGTACTTGGACAACTTCATGAATCGGGCTGCATATTAGGCCACAGTCATGCCTCCCTGCCTGAGGGTCTGGAATTCATCCTCCCTCTTCTCAGCTACCCATCGAGGAATGTACTAGGCCCAGAAATCCTCCGTAAAATCATCCCGGGTCCACTCCTGCTCCTCCTTGTCCCAATCACCCCGTACTCGCTGCCACCAAGCCCGAGACGGTCCCCTTAGCCGAAAAGCAGCAAACTTTACCATCCTTTCTTCCGAGTGCTGCAGAGTAGCGAAAATGTCCTCCATCTGCTCAATCCATTGCTCGGCTTTCTCATCCTGTTCCATCTTCCCCTGGAATGTGGGAGGCTGGAACTTCAGGAAACGCTCCAAAGCCTCATCCTCTCCCCGCAGTGGTTTCCTGGCCACCTTGTCCACTTTTTCGGTCAAGTTCTGTAGAATCGAGGCCATCTTGTCGAAAGCCTGACCCATGGTCACATCCCGTGACCTCTCCGAAACCATCTCCTGCTCTCCTGGCAGGTGCTCTTCCACATCGGGGGTGGAACGACGCATCTGCTCAAACTCCGGGGTGGAAGATGCACTCTCCTGCACCGTTCTGCTATGCACCACTGTTCAGCGTCTTGGTGCCATCTTAATCACATTCACTCAGGGTCGATAGTTATCAAGGGGAAAAAGAATATGCTTAGGTGCATGATCAGTTGATAGTAATGTACTCATCTAAAAGAGAATGTGATGATAACGTGCAGAGATAAATCAAGTAATAAACGAAACTCATGCTTGTCATATAAACCATTCTTTGCAGGAAAGAAGGGGTCATCTCATACGATACCCTTTTTATTTAAAATGATTAATAGGCCCTATGAGCCATATGTTCCCTTAAGAAAAAGATAAACAAACAAAAGTATGCAAATTCCAAACAAATAAGGAGTAAAAGCTGCTAGTCTTCTATGTTCGACTCTCCCTAGTTTCAACAGAAGTATCGGAATCGTCAGAGGCTGGTTCCACCAGCCACCCCACGAAACTATCGGGTCTCCCTATGTAGTTCCTCGCAAAACCAACGCTCCCACTTGGCTGCCCTGACTCCCCCTCTCGGCATCTCTTGGCTCTCATGGCCATCTCACAGAGCTCGTCCAATGCTAATCTCACTATACTCTTAGGCACAGGCCTCTCACTCCCCAAGTCAGATGGATCAACTAACCCCTTTCTCCTTAGCATGGCATCTACGCCCAGTCCATATCGGAGTCCACACCCCTTAAGACTCCCTTTTAGCTTCCTCTTTCCCTTATCTACCCCTCCTAGAGCTGACTGCCTATTGTCTCTCTCTCCTAGGACAACCTCCATTACCTCCTCGTCCTCTCTTTCTACCCCAACCATCTCTCCCTCGTTCTCATCATCTCCCTCATTCCCTAGCTCATCTACCTCTCCCTCACTCAACTCCGTCATCTCCTCATCTCCCTCATCTTCCCCCAGGCCCTCCTCGACCTTGATCTCCGTCTCAACCACCGGGTCGTCCAACACTGACGGCTCACGCTCTCTCTCTGAATCAGACGCGGGTGAATTGGCTACGGATAGAGGGACAGGTGGATTCCCGCAGCCAGCGGGCCAATCTCTGACAGCCGATACAACTCTTTTGACCATCCTATAGGCAAAAGACAGGAATTAGAATTAGATCAAAATACTTAAGAAAATAGAACCCCATAAGTCAAGTAATTACCTAAACCATGTCTCTGATACCACTTGTAACACCCCACGACTACGTACCCTAAAAGGGCGGGGATGTCGCCCCGTCCCGTAGGACAAGGGGTCTTTAGAACGAGGTATAAAATATAAAGGCAATCTCTAAAAGGATCAACTTAGATAAATAAAGAAATATTCTTATTACATCAGGATCAACTTGGAGCAAAACGGAATAAAATAAAATATTATTTAGAAGCATAAGCAATAAATGTCTCCTAGAATGGATAGAGAAAATAGCAAAAGCTTCAACTATTACATGCCCCGCTGACTCAGCACAGTCTATCCCCTGAAAACATGATGTAAAACAGTGTGAGAATAAATCTCAGTAAGTCCTGTGTGTACACATGGTGTTTTTAAATAGTTCGTGTATGCAAAGTGTAAAACATTTGTAAAAATAATTTGGTAAGTCATAAACAATCTCTTTTCGCAAGGAGTGGGTTTTTCTCATTGTCACACTTTGTACAAAATAAATCCTCCACTCGGATAAAAGTCATGTCACCACACGTTGGGCTCCATGAGAACAAGTTGGCCAAGGAACCACACTTTGTGCACCTTGTCCGGACCAGATTACCACACGTTGGGCATTCTGATCCAGGTGAGTGTATAGCCAACCGGGTGAGATACTCCTCCATCTCTACACCTAACAAAACCATCCGGGTGTCCATGCCGGGAATATAAATAATACCTTTCAGGCATAATGCTAACTCGGACTGGCCTGACCAACCAACATTGTCGCCTTTTCAAGCAGAGTTCATCTTCTGGAGGTGGCCTCCTGCCAGAAGACTTACGCTAGCCCTCCAAGACTAGTATTGTTAGCCTACCCTTATTGAGTACTCAACGAACATATCCATCAATTCCTGATTCAAAATATTTTCAAACCTTGGCTTTGCAAAACGTGGTTTTCTTTAAAAGAGATTTCTAAAAATTTAAGGAAAAGAATAGTTTCCTTGCTAAAAACGTTAATTTGACAAAACCGTTTGAAGAACAAATATCCACGTTTACAACCCAAGAAAACATAGTTTAACAATAGCTTTACAAAGCTTCACAACATAGACTTGCCATCACAACATTTAACAAAACAGTTTATAAAAGGACTTACCATCACAACATTTAATAAAAGAGTTTATGCAAGGACTTACTTGATATGCCTCAGATAAATGCGATAAAAATCACAGCTGGCTTTCCTCAATTATCCACCTGATCTAAACCAGATAATATCATGATCAGGGTCTCAATTAATTCAACCATGTTCTAATCCCATTTATTTTCATAACAATTCGCAATCTCCTATTTAATTCCAAGTAAACTATTCAATCCTCAAAAATCAAATGCTACGACCACATGTTTATCTCACTAATAAACACCATTAAACTTTACTTTCGACATCAAGGGAGGGTATTCCCTTACCTTGCAACTACCGGGTAATGAGGTTTCGATGCTCCTATGGTGATCGTCCCAAATTCGCTTGAGAAGAAGAGAGAAGCTACCTCCTTTGCTTCACTTGTCCGAAAATTTAGGAAGAAGAGGAAATCAGCCTCTATAGAGCGTGATTTAAGGGTAGAAGAAAGAGAAAAGAATCATTAGAGAAAACGGCATCAAGAGGTTGAAAGGATTTGTGCTTACCTTAAGGTGTGTTCGATTTTTGCTTGGAATAACTCTTGTGTTTTCGAAAATTTGTAGAGAGAAGTTGCTGAAATTTTCGTGTAGAATGGAGAGGGTAAACGGTTGATATGATTTAAAGTTGGAGAAGATTGGTTTGGGGTTAGATGGTGATGCTTAGATAGACTCCTAATGGCTTTAGGTTTCTTGGACAGCAAAGGCGAAATTTCCAGCTTGCGCGCGCCTCCTTGCTGCCGATTTTAGGGAAGTTCTATGGAAGGAAAAATTCTGCAATTTGCTCCTCTATGCTGGCCAAAATACTGCTCAAAGGAAAGGCTAAATGTGTTCAGAATTTTGGGCCAAACAAGGAAGAGTTTGTGTGGATGTTGATGACTGAAAAATCTTGTGCAAGCTGTGCGAAATCGCTGAACAAAAGGAGAAGAAATTCTGGATTGTTCAGGCTGTAATTCTGTCGAAATTTCCAGGGAAAAGGTGAGGGTTTTGGGCGCTAAAATTGGCTTAATCAACAAGGAGTTTTGGTAGGTTTTGGAGTGC
Organism: Voacanga thouarsii; assembly: GCA_026120185.1. Lineage (NCBI taxonomy): Eukaryota > Viridiplantae > Streptophyta > Magnoliopsida > Gentianales > Apocynaceae > Voacanga > Voacanga thouarsii. The sequence goes on along the minus strand of JANUWF010001095.1, from coordinate 444,632 downwards.
ACAGCTGGACGAAAATTCTGTGCAAGCTGACCGAATTTTTCTGGTTTCCAAGCTGCCGAAAATCAGTAATTTTTTGTGATAGAAATTCTGGTTTTTTGCTGCTAAGGTAGTTGAATTATTAATGAGTGTTCTAGGTGTTTTGAACTAGGATTTTCAGAGTTGGATTGTAGCTAAAGATGGCTGGAATTTCGGACAGCTTATGTAGATTCAAAGCTGCCGAAATTCAGCTAGGAAAAGGAAGAAATCCTAGTTGAATTTGGATTGAAATAAAATCTGGTTTTATCAAGGATTTGGATAAGATTTCCTCTAGTCCTAGAAGAGTTTGGATTAAGCTACAAGTCCTCCAAGAAGTGGCGGCACTTGCTGGAATTTTTTTTTTCCAGATTTTTAGCTAACATTCTAGGATTAAAATCAACAAGATTTCCTACTAGGAAAAGGATTCATTAATTCCACCTATCCATGGCAACATCTATCTAACTAAAATCAAGCTAATATTTTAATTACTAGCTAGGGTTTTTTTTGAAAATCCTAAGGAACACAAGCTGAAAATTAAGGGTGAACTTTATTCACATCAAAGTCCTTGAATTTAGGAAATAAATATAGAGACTTATTTCCTTGGAGTAAAAATACTAAAATTTCTCTAGGATAGCTAGATTCTTTTTCGGCCAAGACAAGAAATGGTCTAAAGAAAATAATTTCAAGAAGAGAAACTTACTTCACAAAAGGTAGGATTCGAACTCGGGTCACCAAAGGAAATCACCAACCTCCCCGCTATTCCTAAACAACTCCAATGCTAATTTTTCTACAAGAAGTTCTTACCACCCCAATACTCATCCTTCAAAATCGTCAACCAAACCTCCCTTAACCAAATCTTTAACAACACAACTATTTCACATCAATTAATTCAAATGCAAGAGTAACGGAAAAATTCACATGCATCCATGCAAATAAAATTAGTCTAGCTACCACATAAAATGCAAGATGCTATGCAATGCATGACTTTTTCCCATAGTTAAAGGTGGTTTTGGGTGGGGTATTACATTGATTCTCTAAATGGTTTTGTCAACCTAATGCCTTTATCAAGACTGCTCTTTTTCTAAAACATTTTAGAAAACTCCTTTTTCAAGAAAACCACGTTTACAAAGCCAAAGTATGACTTATTATTGTGAATTTGGAATTGACGGATATGTTCGTTGAATACTCAATAAAGGTAGGCTAACAATACTAGTCTTGGAGGGCATGAGTGAGTCTTCTGGTAGGCGGCCACCTCCAGAAGATGAGCTCCGCTCAAAAAGGCGACAGTATTGGTTGATCAGGCCGGTCCGAGCTAGCATTTGTACCAGGTAAGGTATTATATATTTTTCCGGTATGGACACCCGAATGGTTTTGTTGGGTGCAGAGATGGAGGAGTATCTCACCCGGTGGGCTGTACACTCACCTTGATCAGAACACCCAAAGTGTGGTAATCTGATCCTGTCTTGGTACACAAAGTGTGGTGCCTTGACTGTTTCTGTCTTGGTGCACAAAGTGTGGCGCCTAGACCATTTTCTTATCATGGAGCCCAAAGTGTGGTGACATGACTGTTTATTCGAGTGGATGATTTATTTTGTACAAAGCGTGACAATGAGGAAAACCCACTCCTTGCAAAGAGAAATTATTTATGATTTGCCAGATATTTCTGCAAATGTTTTACTATGCATTCATGAACTGTTCAAACTACCATGTGCACACACAGGGCTTACTGAGTTTTAATCTCACATTATTTTATATCATGTTTTTAGGAGCTTAGTTATGCTGAGCAAGCGAGATTTGAGATATTTGAAGTTTTTGTTATTTTCCATTATGTTTTGAGAGACAGTTGTTGTTTTATGCTTCGGGATCAGATGATCATTTTTATTTAGTTTTGCTCTAGTTTTGAGCCTGATGTAATAAGAGTTTTCCTTTATTTATCTAAGTTTGATTTCTTGGGTTTGCCTTTATATTGTGTACCTCGTTTTAACGACCTTTTGTCCTCGAGACGGGGCGACATCCCCACCCTTTTTAGGGTACGTAGTAGGGGGTGTAACAAGTTCTTATAAGTGACTCGGGACAACGATGTTAGAAGTTTCATTGCATTGATTTTGTATTTATCTAATCTTAATGGACTTGAGCAACAAAGTTAAGATTATAGGGGTAAATAATTAAAGTTTAGTTGATTTAACCTTGAGCAAAGAGTTATTAGCTAATTTCATACTTATAAGGAATTGAGCCTAATGCATATTTTGGTTATATTAGCTTGATTGACAAATATGTTGATAAGAATCAAAATATAGGATTACATGGATTAACAAATGAAATGTAATTTATCTAAGTAGATTCATGACTTGTGAAACGATTGAATTTTACTTTATATTCCTTTATGATGCCAAGATGATAATTAGTTGAGAGAATTGCTTGTTGGTTCATTATTATGTTTTCTAATATAATTGTATAAATTGCATATTCCTAAATCCTTGAGTTGTATATATTTCTTTTTTTTCCTTATTTTCTCACTTTATTGGGTCGATTAAATAATGAATAAAAAATTATTAGTGTGTACTTGTTCCTTTGAGGATTGATACTCATTAATTCCCTATACTATACTTGTGATGAGCATACTTGCTCGTATGTGTATTTTGGGATTGATATTTTAATTAAAACTTGACGAAGGGGTGAATTTAAATTTGATGATATTTATACACCTAAAATTTATGCATCAAATTTTTGGTGCCGTTGTCAGGGAGCAATATCATGAAAGCTTTGATTTTATTGATTTAACCATGTTTATATGTGTATATGTCCATTTGTCTATATATAAATATGTATATATGTTCTTTGTGTAAATTGGTATTTTATTTTGTTGTTTGTAATATTATGTGACTTAATTGACTAGCTTACTTCATGTTGTAGTGTAAATACCACTAACTTTTGTATTTAGATAGTTTGTGAATGCGTGTGTTTTTCTTTTCTTTATTTTTTTATTATTTATTTTCACTTTTGTTTTTTTCTTTTGTTTTTTTCTTTTGTTTTTTTATTATTTTTATTTGTTTTTATTTTTAGTTTGATTTTTATTTTTCTTTGAGTGCGAGATTGATATTATCATGGACGACTACTTTTGGGCACAAGATCAAATGAGCTATAATGACGAGAATTTGGCAAATTTACAAGCTTGGATTGACACTTTTTGTGAGACATCACTTGAAGCCTCAATGCATTCTTTTGTTGCCAATAAAAATTCCTCCATTAAGTGGCATAAAGAAGCATCCCAATGTATGAGCCATTAAAGAACATAACTAACCAAGTTGATTGAGGATGCCACAAAGGCCCAGACGCTTGAACAAGAGAACCCCCAAGGAAAAGAGAGATGATACGAGGAACAATTATCCAATGTGGAAAGGGAGGTATTCAATTCTCCTCTATGTACTAATAATTTTAATCTCTTTTTACCACATGATTTTTAAGGTTCTTCTCAATTCTTGGAGAATAAGGGTCCAAATGATTATGTGTTGAATTTGTCATGCCTCAAGGAGTTGGATCTTTCAACGCTACATCGTAAGAAGTCCTTGGAGGATGGTAGTAATTTTTACCCTTCACCCCATTCAAAGAGAGGTAACTTAGTTTTTGTAGATGTGTCGAAAAGTACTAATTTCTTGATCCCATCTTTAAGAACTCAATTGCTAAATTTTAAGGGAAATTTTAATTGTGACAAACCATTTAAAGGGATAAGTGGTGATTCTAATATTTATACACTTTTTAGACATAATTTACATCTTTGTGTTGGGAATTTGATTTGTATATCGAAAAAGGTGCTACGAACAACAAGTCATGCATTTATATTCATTGCAATTAATATTTTCCATGAACCTTCCATTTTTCAAAATCCTGTCATATTTCTACTTTTGTCATGCCTACCTTTTTCATTGAACATTAATTTCTTTTATAAAGGTTTGATGAGGAAGCATGATGAGTGGAAATAGTGTTTTTTATGTGTTTTGGATTTGTTTTGAATTTGGGTTTCTTTAGGTCTTTTGGTCATTCTTTTATTTTATCTAAGTTCCATTTTTAGTTGTTAGGTATTATTTCTCTCAAATAAGAAAAATATTTTCCATCTTAAGTATGGGGAAATAAGTCGTGTCTTTATTTTTCTTTCTTAGGATTTTTTTAGTATTTTTCTTTAGTTTATTTTTTTATTTAGGTGTATTTTTATTTTGTTATTATTTTTCTTGTGCTTTTATTTGTGTTTTGTTTTATAGCTAGGAATAAAGTCCTCTTGAACAAGCCATTCTCTCTATTTCCAGTTTTAATATCTATTAGAACTTATTGCACTTGGGGAGTATTGCTTAACATTCTACCCCTATATTATTTTTGGTCCCTTTGGCGATACTTTAAAGTGTTAATTTTTTGCCAATAAGGACATTGTCTAGTTAAAGTGCATGGGAGTGGTTTGGTGATATTCTTTGTCTAAGTTTCTATCAATCATCTTGGTGTTTTCTTAGTATTAAGCTGCTACTTTGGGAAATTTTTGAATTTTAAAAATTTGAAAGTTTGAAAATTTTAGAACTAATGTGCAATGAAAGATTATTTTTTTTTTTTCTCTCTCTCTCTATTCTTCCTCTTTATTTATTTTGGTCTTCCTAGATTTGCTTTCATTGTTAGATCTTTTGCCATTTAGGACAATGTCCAGATTAAGTGTGTGTGTGTGTGGGGGGGGGGGGATGAGGTTGAAGAAGTATTTTTCATATCATTTTTGTGAAAAATTTTTAAAATTTCAGTGGTTATCGTTGATTGGCAAGGTTTTAATTATTACTTAGATATGATTTTTTGTCATTCATTTGGTGGATTTTTGTGCAATTGTTTTGTTGGATAGGATATTTTTCAAGACTTTAGAATTTTGATTAATCTTGTTTCTGCATTAGTGCTTGAATGTTATTTTACTCATCTAGTTTGAATATGGAGAGTATAATGAATGTGGGTAAAGTTTATTGGCTAACTCTTGTATTATAACTTTAAATTTTGCTTAGCTTTGAATTGTGATGAGGAATGTGAGTTGATAAAAGATCTTTAAGAGGAAAGATTGTGGAGAATTGTGGAAAATTCTTGTGAGATGAAGAAGTAGGAAAAAATGAGTTTTATTTCCTCTTTGAAGATGAAAAAAAAAAATTTGTCTTTGCTTGATTATGGGGGCCCATACGGATAGTGAAGAGAAATCTACTTTCTTGAGGCTATGAATTACCAAGAGCAAAAGAAGGGAATATGTTGGAAAAATGATGAGTGATGACTAAAAGGGAGCCAATACGATGTGTGAAGAGAAATCTATGCACTTGAGGCTATCAATTCCCTAAGTCATTGAAAAAAAAATAGAGAAAAGAAATTAGAGTGCTTTCCTTATATCATGACTTGAGTTGAGTAATTTTTGGATTTATAATGTTTGAGTTGGTAGATGGCTTGACTTATGTGATTCATGTTATCTATATTTTAACTTCAAGAGGGAAATAATTTTCTTAGATTAAGGTATGAACTTGATTAATTTGACTTCAAGAGTTTTGTGATGTCTTGTCAAATATTTCAAAGTTTGAATTGTTTTCAAAGGGCGTGAATGACAAGAGTTGTTGATAGGGCATAAATTAGTCATATTTTTCCTAGTTATTTGATATTATTTTGTGATACATTTTGTGAAATAACTAGTCATATTCCTTCATATTTGAGATTTTACCTTTGGAAAGGTATTTTATATATTATTTTAGATTTTAAGGGTAAAATAAGACAAAAATATCACAAAACAGAGGTAGCGCCACTCCAGAGAAGGACAGCCGACGCCGGCTAGCTACTGGTAGCATAGGGAGGAATTGAAGGAAATTGCAAGTGAAATTGGAAATTAAAGAAAGTGGCTTCATGGCTCAATTGAGCCAACAGCAAGAAAAGAAGCATCAAAAAAATGTCGGTTCATGGCTCACGGCTCACAGCAAAGCAAAAGGAAACAATTGCAACAAAGAATTGATTGAATTTTGGTGGTTGGCCAAGAAGAATGAAAAAAGTCAACAAAAGTAGGCTGAAAAGAAGCAGCCGAAACAAGCAAACAAAGGAAGATGAAATTTGGTCAGCGGCTTCATGGCTTGTAAAGCCGAGAGCTAAGCAGCAAAATAAAGCAAGATGCAATTTCGGTGGGCCCAGATGCAACAAAGAAAGGTCAACAATGAAGGAAAGCAAAAAGGACAAAAGAAAGAAAGTAGAATTGGTGGTTTTTGGCTCAATTGAGCTAATGCATGGAAAACGGCTCAATTTAGCCGATACAATAACAAAAGAAACAAGGCAATTTCGGTAGCAGCTCATTCATTGGCTCAATTGGAGCCGATTGCAAAGGCAAAATAGAAAAGGAGAAGCAACTTGGTGATGGCTCAATTGAGCCAATGTAGGAAAGAAGAGAAAATCAACTTCAGAATTTCGGTGTCATCAACGGTTCAATTGGAAGCCAATTGCATATTTCTCAAATTCCAAATTCAACAAGAATTGCAATTTCAACACAAGAAGACAAATGCAAAGTCCAAATTGAATTCAACTTGATTTCCAAATTCTCCAATTCAATCTCACGGTCAAAGTCAAAGACGGTGGAATTAATTAATTTTTCTTAGGTTTTTCTATTCCTTTTTAGTTTTTTATTTCTTTAGGTAATTACTTCTTCTTTACTTAGGACTATTTTAGGAACTTTGTAAGCCTATAAATAAAGGCCAATGTACATAGAAAAAGGGGGGTGCACAATGTAGGGACTTAGACATATTTTAAAGTGCAGCACCAATATTCTTCCGGGAGAAATATAGAGTTCAAGGAGGGTTGTGCAAGAAGGTCTTCAAAAGAAGAAGAAGGAGGCTTGTCTATGAGTTCTTTCTTTTACTTTGTTTTCTTTTTCTTGACAATGATATGTTAATTGCTTTATTGTAATTTAACATTGTTTTAGATATTCATGATTTCTAGAGTTATTTGATCTTTTGATTAATTGGTTATTATTCTTAGTATTCAATTACTTATGCTTATTACGAGATTAGTTAGTTGATTCTATCCATTGACTTGCTGGACCAAAGGGGGTTGATGGGTGTTTCGATTTATTAGTTTCATATTCTGTTGGCAATTGACTTGTTGGACCAAAGGGGGTTGATTGTTTAAGAACTGCTAATTGAATATTAATTGATGTCTTTCAAGACCAAGGGTTCATTGATTAATTTCATATTCTAAATTCACCAAGACCAAGGGAATTTAATTAAGGATTGTGTTTAATGCGTCTTTTGGATGAATTAGTTGAGATGGACCAAGTGATTCTAATTTATCTAGGAGATAGTGATTTCATGGATTGACCATCAAAGTGAGTCTACCTTCATCCTTCATGGTGCTAAGAGAATGATTGCTTATGATAATGGTTAAGTTCTTTAAGATCATATTTGTCTAAACAATGGCTTGAGTTGCATAAATCTACATCCTTGACATATACATATTTTTATTTTTATTTTCTTTTTAATTTTTTTCTTTTTATTTGTGTTTCACTTTATCGAGTCGGTTAAATAATGAAAGAAGGGTAATTAATGCCTACTTGTTCCTTGAGGATCGACACTTGTTTTAACCATATGCTCAGTTAATGATGAGTACGCTTGCTCATATGTGTGATTTGGGTTTAACATTTTAATTTGAACTTGATTGGGAATGTGCTTAGTTTTGTATGATTTTTTTACCTAAGTCTGAACACATCAGTTGTATCTAAAGTTTAAAGGGAAGTTATAATCCTGGCTATGTTAAAAAAAAAAAAATTGGAATGAGAAAGAACTTGTGTTTTCTTGATAATTTTTCTTAACTATAGTGTTTTGCTTGAGGACAAGTAAAAGTTTAAGTGTGGGGGTATGTGATAGGGGCTAAAATCACCATTATTTTCCTAGTTATTTGAGATTATTTTGCAATACATAGACTGTAATAACTAGGCATATTCCTTCTTATTTGACATTTTGCTTGTAAAAAGTATTTTTGGCAAATTTGTGTAGATTTAAGTTAAATTCGAGCAAAAAGTGAACAATTCTATAATGCACCTGGCGGCAAGCCCAGCCAAGAGACCAGGTATCGGGTCCATTTTAGTCAAGCAGAGGAAATTCAAGAAACTTTCAGGAAGAAAATAGAACAGACCTAGCACCAGGTCTAGCAAGTGGACCAGGCGCCGGGTCCATTTTGACTGGCCAGTGAAAATAGAGCAAAAACCCAGAGGAAGAACAAATTGTACCTAGCACCAAGTGGGTCGAAAGTACCCGGTGCCAGGCCCGCTCTGGAAGGCAAAAATTATGTACACAAATTTTGAAATTTTTCAAAGATTTTGATATTTTTCTAATTCCTACTCGGTCAAGATTTCTCCAGCAACAAATTTAGCATCAAAGAGGCTTATAAAAGTAAGAGAAAACACATGAGAAGGTGTGTGAAGGTGGATCCAAGAACATAAATTCAAATCACTCATTAAATGAGGAATTCACCTAATCAATAAGGATTGTTCAATTATTTTGGATTTATGGTTTTGTGTTAATTTGGTTATTTGATCAATTCTTTATCATCTTTAGTGTTTAATTACTTGTTATCATTGGTTATTAATGCAAGTTCTTATAATTGACTTGGGACAACGATGTTAGTAGTTTCATTGCATTGATTTCGTATTTGTCTAATCTTAATGGACTTGAGCAATGAAGTTAAGATTATAGGACTATGTAATTAAAGATTAGTTGATTTTACCTCAAGCAAAAGGTTATTAGCTAATTTCATGCTTATAAGGAATTGAGCCTAATGCATGTTTTGGTTATGTGAGCTTGATTGACAAATCTGTTAATATGAATCAAAATATAGGATCCCATGGATTAACAAACGAAGTGAAATTTATCTAAGTATATTCATGACTTGTGAAACGATTGAATTTTACTTTATATTCCTTTATGATTCCAAGATGATAATTAGTTGAGAGGATTGCTAGTTAGTTCATTATCATGTTTTCTAGGATAATTGTCTAAATTGCATTTTCCTACATTTTTAATTTGTATATATTTCTTTACTTTTCTTTTTCTTATTTTCTTACTTTATTGGATCGGTTAAACAATGAATGAAAAGCAATTAGTGTGTATTTGTTTCTGTAAGGATCGATACTCGTTAATTCCCTATACTATACTTGCGATAAGTATACTTGTTCGTATGTGTATTTTAGGATTAATGTTTTAATTAAAACTCGACTAAGGGATGTATTTAAATTTGATGATTTTTATACACCCAAAATTTACACATAAAAAGTGATTTCTTAAATGGTTTCTTTGAAAAAGAAGTATATGTGAAATAACCTCCTAGTTTTACTCATGAACGTTTTCCAAACCATATCTTTAAACTCTTAAAAGCCCTTTATGGTTTAAAACAAGCTTCAAGAGCATGGTATGGAAGGCTTAGTAGTTTTCTTCTTTCAAAAGGTTTTTCAAGAGGCTTAGTTGACACCACATTATTTATTAAATTTGAATATTTTGATGATATTATTTTTGGAACTACAAATGATTCCTTGTGCAAGAAATTTGCCAAGACAATGCAACAAGAGTTTAAAATCAATATGATGGGAGAACTTAATTTCTTCCTCGGTCTTCAAATCAAGTAAATCGAAGATGGAATCTTCTTAAATCAAGCCAAATCTGCCAAGGAACTATTCAAGAGGTTTGGTATGAACGAAGCAAAAGAAATAAGTACACATATGAGCACATCATTAAAGCTTGATAAAGATGAAAAAGGTAAGAAAGTTGGTGAATCAAAATATAGAGCTATGATCGGAAGTCTCCTTTATCTTACTACCAGCCAGCCTGATATTATGTTCTCAATGTGTCTTTGTGCTCAATTTCAATCATGTCTAAATAAATCTCATCTATATGCTATAAAACGTATCCTTAGATACTGAATTGGGATATATGACTATGGCTTATCGTATCCCCAATCTAATTCATTTTATCTTATAGGATACACGGATGCCGACTATGTTGGGTGCAAAGTTGAGAGAAAAAGCACCAGTGGACGCTATCAGTTTCTTGGGCATTCTCTTGTCTCTTGGTATTGTTGGAATGTGTGTCCTCTTAGACTAGGTTTCTGATGTAAATATCGAATATTAATAAAAAAAATTATTTTTCAGAAATTATTTGTGAATTAATTTTCTTTATTTGTGCACAATTTCGTTTAGAAAAGACCCATTGTGTTTAAATAAATGATCCATGTAGATGGAGGTCTTTCACAGTAAGGTATGGATCATGGGTTATTTAAACACATAAACATTTGTTCTTAACCGATTGATAAGAATGAGAATCTCATCATGTTTAGGTTATTATGTTATGAATTCCAAATGGGGAATGGCTTACCTTTAGCCAGTGAGTAGTCCACTCACTTTATGACATGAGCGTATTTCGAATATATAGAATAGGACTTGTAGTAGTGGTTTCTTAAAAGTACTATATGGTAGAAACTTAGACTACTACCGCTACAACGTGGACTAGTACTCTACGACTTGAGTATGAGTTGATGATCTGATGAAGCTGGAAGCATATACTTTGATATGCTATAGTTGAGATTCTATCGTAGGGCTAATATACTTGCATGTTGGGTATGTGTAACTAGTTAGTTAAGATAGACTTGTACAAGATAGTTTCTACACTATATCGCCCCTTGTGGTTGTCTGAATGATCTAAATATCCAGGGCCCTGGGAAACATGACTTCGATATTTGCTTTAGGATAGCTCCCTTGGAAAGAGGAAACACTCCAAGAAGTTGTGGATCATTGGACTAGAAGCCTAAGGATGGTAGATGTCATTTAGAGGGGTGTTAGTACACTTCTTCCTCTCTAAATGTACGACGATGTGTAGAGAGGTATTTTAGTCATTTCACCTGTAGGTCGGAGACTTTACTAATACAGCATTGTCCTTGAGGTCAGTATTTTCTTATGGTAATATTAGAAAATATTTAAAATATAAAATACATCTATTTATATAGTAGGGGTATTTTGGTCATTTTAGTAGCCAAGGCGATATGTCTTTTTTGTCCTCGGAATAGCCCGTAAGTCCTAATTATTTTTGGGTTGAGAAATTGATCTTAGTTGAGATGGTTATATTTTATTCAGGAAGTCTAATTTATTATTAGACTGGTATAAAATAAATTGAGAGAAATTTATTATCTGGTTTAATTGGTTAATTAATTATTCAGGGCCGAGGTCCAGTTTGAATAATTAGAAAATTAAACGAGATTTAAACTAAAGGAAAATAATTAATACTTAATTATTTATTGGGTTATTTATTTAATTAATCCCAAGAAATAAATAATTAAAGTTTAATTATTTTTTGGTTCATTTGGGCACATTAATTATTTATTGGGTTATTTATTTAATCCCAAGAAAAATAATTAATGTTTATTATTTTGGGCTTTTCATGTCCAAGAAAAATAATAAATATTATTTTAGCCCAATAGCCTGGACCATAGGATTTTTTCGAATAGAGTTCAGAAGAGTTTAGGGAGAAGCCAAATTTTATTTTATTAATAATATTCGGGTGTTTGAAATATTAAATCCCGAGAATATTATTTTTATCAAAATAATTATTTTTGGTTTCATGACTCTTGGCTTTCTGTGAGAAAAATAAAATAATAAAAATAAAATCTCTCTCTCACGGTTGTGTCTCTTGGTTTTCTGTTTACTGGCTTTTGGTTTTGTTTGCATAACATAAGATGCCAAGCCTTGAAAACCAACGGAGAGATGGTGAAAAAAAACTGATTCTCTTCTCAACCCATTTCTGTGTTCACCAACTAGAGGTTATGCTGTGGAATATTCTGAGAATTAAAAAGCCAAGCATTGCACCGGAGAAGAGCCTGACATTTTTGCATAGGAAACATCAACCCACGGGAAGAAGGAAGCTGTTTTTGTGCTTCAATCAACTCTCCTACAATCTTCAAGGTTTAAGGCACCAAGAGGTATGGTTTTAATCCCTTCATGCTGCTACCATGCTCTGTTTATGTTTTTATTTCCTCCATTTTTACTCCCATAAGCATGCTCTTTGTTTGTTTTCAAATCCTACAGGTATAGCAAGAAGCAAGCTGTAACACCCCACTACCTAGGCCCGACAGGGCCGGGGATGTCGCCCCATCCAAAGGATAAGTGGTCTTTATAACTAGGTCACACAATCAAAATAATAGAATAAAAACAATACTTTAAACTTCAAAGTCATTACAATCCAAGAATTCAAATCAAATCCAAAATAAAAACTGTTCACTCTCAACTCCCAAGCATTACACAAAATAAATATTAGAAAAATCTTCCAAGGCAGGCAACAACTAGCTACTCATCCCCACAGCAGGATCTACCTGAAATCATGGTAAAAAGGGCGATGAGATAACAATCTCAATAAGTCCGTATGTGCTTTGAGTGTCCAGTAAAAACAGTTCATGAATGCAAAGTATAAAATCTTCATAAGAGAAATACTGGCAAGCAATAACTGATAGTTAAAATCAAGAGTGGTGTTTTAGCTTTTCCAACCATACATGTTCAATAAAATTAACCACTCGAAAGGTGATCATGGGTTACCACACGTTGGGCCCCACAACCATACAACGGTCAGAATGCCACACTTTGCGCAGACTGACAAAAGGTAGGTGATCGGCCTACCGGGTAAGATACTCCTCCTTCTCTATACCCAAAAAAAATCGGTTGTCCATTCCGACAACACACAATCACTTGACTGAAAATTGCTAGCTCGGACCGGCACGACCAACTGGACTGGCATCTCATCCGGGAAGGACTCACCCCTCAGAGGTGGCCACCTACTGAGAGACTTACCCTAACTCTTCAAAGACTAGTTCTAGCGGTCCACCCTTATTAAGTACTCAACGTAACTTATCCCACTTGGAAAAAATGAACAAAACATAGTTCCACTTAAAAATGGCAATTAAGGATTTCCAAAGTCTTTGTCAAAATCAGTTTCAGAAAGAGATTCAGGGTTTGAGTAAATCTGTTCATCGATTTTCAAATAATTGATTTGACTGAAATGGGAAAGAGGACAATCCTCAATTGCCTTTACGGAAGTGAGTGTCCATGCACTCTACATTTGGCTTGCCATAATAAACATTTTGCATCAAATAGATTTTATGCAGGCGCTTACCTGATTCTTAGCTTGAGATAAAATAAAGGTCTTCAGCAGCTGACCTAACCCCGCTTGGGGTAAACATATGCCATAGTTAAACTCAAGCTAAAATTCACTTTCACAAATAAAACTAGCTCAACTTACTACAACCATGATCCTAGTGTCCAAAGCTTTAAGGCTAGATAATAAATAAAGGGTTTATAAGCTAAGTCTAATTTAATAATTAAAATAATTAGTATTTTGGGAAATAGGTACTAATAAGTTGAAGGTTTAAATATTGTTAAAAATAAATTAGATTTTATTTGATTAAGGGTCCTAGGACCTAGATGTAATTATTTAAAATAATAATCTATTGATAATTAATTGTTAGAAAATAATTGGTAACTAAATTTAGTTGTAAGTAAATTTTAATAGGTTTTGATTAAAATTTAATAAATAAATTTTAATAGTATTTATGAATATAAGACTTACAACATTAACATTTTATCTATTATGATTATTTACATAAAAGGCTTTATTTGATATTATTATTTTATATAATATCTATATATTTTATTTGATATTATTATTTTATATAATATCTATATATTTTATTTTTTTAATAAAATCTATCATTTATTTGACTAAAATATCCTTATTTCATATAATAATCCAAATCCACCCTTCCTAGGGTTTTCGAAATTTACTAGCAAAAATTATAATATTAAACATTTTATTATTGAAATAAAATTAGCTTAGGGACAACTAGATCATAATCATATTTCCATTGCTAACCACAATCATGAACATACACTCCACTTCAATTCATCAAATCATCCAAATCATGAATAAAGGCATAGATCTAAATTTACCAAAACATGATCCAACCTCTACTAGTATAAACATAATCATGGCTTCAACAATCATACATGAACATAAATCCTATTCACCAAAGGTGACATAATCTCTAACATGCTTGATCACATACCACTCACGACATGGAGATATGCATTAGACCCTAAAAATACCATACAATCCACCAAGACAATCAACTCATCCATCAATCCTATCTCCATCATATACACACATTTATTCATGCTTCAATCTCAACTCATCACAACAACACATGCTCAAACCTCAATCATAATCCATCTCCTTCCAATATCACCCTAGAGACATGAATCTAGAATTTTTTAAAAAAATAGGGTTGAAGAGGCTTACTTGATTGATGAGTACCTTGGAGTAGTTTCGAATGGATCTTACTCTTAGGAGACTAGATCCGTCCAAGAGAGATGAAGAAGACATGGCCATGGTTGAAGCTACCATTCGGCCAAGAGAGAGAGAGCATTCGGCCAAGAGGGAGAGGGAGAGAGAGAGAGAGAGAGAGAGAGAGAGAAGAAGAGAGTCCTTTAGTATGATTATACACATATATATTCATTACAGGTTGAAGATTAGTGAAGATGAAGTTGATTGAACAAGCTTACCTTGAAGGTGTTCTTGATCCTTCCCAAAAATACTGATTTTCGATCCAAGAGAGAGAGTTGGATTTTGGAGTTTGATGTTAAAAGTGGCATGAATGGATTCACGGCAGTGAGTAGGTGAAATCTGAAATTTTTTTGAAGAAGATTGAAGTGGTTTTGGTGGCCTTAGGCGAGAGAAGGTGAGTAGGTGTTCTTGGTATTCTTGAAGGTTGAAGAGAATGGAGAGAAAAGGGAGAGACTGGCGGAAATTCTATGTAGGAGGGAGTGCCGAATTGTTTGAGAGGTTTTGGCAATTGAATTTCTGGTTTGGGAGAAAAAGGAAAGACTGGTTGTTTGAAATCCTAAAAGAATATTTTAGGGAACCAATTTAGGAAACAAAATATGGTAAGAATATCTTCAATGAAGGAGAGCTTTAATGGCCGACTGAATAGCTAGGGATTCTGCTGGAATAAAAGTTGTTTGGAGGGCTTAATGGTGGCCGAAAAGGGGGAGTAAAATGGTGAAGGAATGTCTGGTTGTTCAAGGGGTGTTTTAGGGAAGTTTACTAAACATATTTGCTGAAATTTTGGTCTTCATTCAATGGCTTGATTAGAGTAATTGTGGGAGATATTTTAGAAGCAGCCATGACTGGTTTTTCGAGCAAAAGGTTGGGGAAGATGATGGAGCTCAGTTCATGGCTGTTTAAGATAGGTTTGTATAGAAAAAATGAGGGAGTTTCGATCAGGGCTGAAGAAGGAAGAAAGCTGGAAAAATTCCTGTACAGAATTTCGCTAGTTGCTGAAATTTTCTGGGCAACTTTTGCTGCCATTTTCCAGTCAGTTTGCAGAGGTTTTGAAGGGGCATTCAGAGGTCTTTCAAGGCTGGTTTCCAACCTTCTTTATGTAGGAAAAACGTGGCTAAGGTGCTGGATGAAAACTGGAAGAAAACAGCTTGGTTTAAGCTCACCTAAACTGCGAACTTGCCCGAAAAATTTTCTGGTTTGCACAGCATTTGTGCAGTCGGATTTTGGCCATAAAATTTCAGACTTCAAGCTAGTCAAGAGGGCTATTTTTCTGGTAGCATTTGGGAGGGAATGATGGCTGAAAATTTTGACACCTTGAATGTACAAGAAGCTAGAAAAATTCCAGAACACTTCATGAAGAAAATGAATATAGCTAGAGTGGAGTTTTGAAGGTTCAACCATGGAGATTAATTCTCTTGGGAACCTTTCCCAACTCCTACCCATTTTCTATTTATAAGATGTCTTACACTTAGACATTTTGAACCTTCAAAGCCACAGTACATTGTTGGAATTTTTTTGGAATAAAATTGGCTTGAACAAATTGAACAACCTAATGAATTGAAAAGTAAGAAAAACTAAGGATCAAGAAGGGTATGAATTCCCTTGGAAACTTTTGTAGGGCACAAGAGTAGGATTAAGATACTCCTATCATGTCTCCTCTAAGACAACACCTCTACTCTCCCTTAAAGCATACAAGGCCGAAAATAGCCTCCCTAAACAAAAATAAAATTCAATCATGCAAAAACTCAAATGATGGAATTTGAACTCAAGACCTCAAGAACTTATTCCAAAGCTCTAACCACTAAACCATAACAACTCTTATTCTTATTTTCTCTCCAAAATATTTTTCCTATTTAATCCTCAAGCCATCTCCCTATTTTCACCTTAAGCAAAAATTACTATTTTGCCCTTCTTACTCAATAACCACAATTAAGCCTCCTAGGCTACAAATCACAAATCCAAAGCACATAAAATCACATAAAAATATATTTAATCATGCAATAAAATATGATATGCATCCTAACCCCCTTACTGTAAAGTTGGTTTCAATTGGGGTTTCACAAAGCTCGTATCTCTCTTTCAACAACCGAGGCAGAATACATTGTTGCAGAGAGTTGTTGTACGCAAATTTTGTGGATGAAAAACACTTTGCTTAACTTTGGTTTAAATTTTAATTGCGTGCCTATCCTATGTGATGATACTAGTGCCATCAATCTAACCAAGAATCGTATTCAGCATTCTAGAACTAAACACATTGAAATTAATCATCATTTTATTAGAGATCGTGTGCTAAAGGGTAATGTGTGTGTGAAATATATTCCAACTGATGAACGGCTTGCAGATGTTTTTACTAAACCTCTAGCCAAAGTTAGATTTAATTATCTGAGAAGAAGTTTGGGAATTACCAAAATTATGTGACTAACAATTTTGCCAAGGAATTGTTTGTTCATTCTTGTAGAACTTTTGAAGATACATACTTTCAGATAGAGATTTTGGACGCAATATCTAAGACACATGAATCCAAAATCCCCTCGACAAAATATCTCTCGATCAGTTTTTGGACAGTCTGAGTCCAAAATAGTAGCAACCCAGAATCGTGCAAAGCCGCATTTTTTAAAATATTCAAATGAAAAAGCACATAAGTCCATAACTTACTTTTTGAATTTTCAAAATGTCTACGCTTTTCAAAAAGGGTCACCTAATCTCTGATGAAATCTCTGATTGAGAGTACTTAATTGTACTTTCTACTCTAGAACCTAGGAAATCACAAAAAAAAGGTTACTTTTCTCTCTCCTTGAAATCTGAAACCGCCATTGATCTCTCCATCTTTCTCTCACTTCGTATCTTCGCATTCTCCAGTGAAACAAAAAAATCTCTCATCTTCTTCTCTCTACTGCCATGGCAAAACTACCAAAATTTAACAAGGGAAGCAAATAAAAAATAAAAAGAACCCGAAAGGTAAGGAAATGGTGAAAACTAAGTCTACTGTTGAAACCCAACCTGCCATCAAACAAAAAGGCAAGAAGATCGTTACTGAAGAAACAGCTTCATAGTCTAACTCATCAATAGAGCTTCCTGTACAGGAAAGCTCTGAGACATAGGTACCTCAATGTCTTGATTTGAAATGTAAATCTGAATTTAATGATTGGCTATCAAGAAATAGGATTGTAATCTCTGGTTATCAGATTGATGCTAAGGCATTTTTAGACTTTACTGATATCTTGAAAATGTTTGAGACTCTTGGATGGGAGGTTTAGCTGTCAGTAGATGAAAAATTATATACCACACTGGTTTGGGAATTTTATGTAAACTTAAGAAAATGAGGGCTTGAGAGAATTTATGATTCAATAGTACACCTCTAGAGTAAGCTGTGTGAACATGGAGTTTGGCCATAGAATGTTGAATAGAATTTTTGGAGTCAGAGATGGAGGAATCTATTTTTTTGAAATGAACAAATTTCCAGAAGAGTCAGACCTATTTGATTTGGGAAGGTTTGAAGTGAAGTTTATTGGAGGAAAAAGCTTTAAAATTTCAAATGATAGAAATTCAAAGTGGTTGAATGGTTTTGGAAGGATTTTGCACCATATGGTGTCTACCCTGGTTACACTAAGTTTTGAGCATAAAACATCCATGAGTATCATGCAAATGATACTAATATTGGCCCTGTCTGAAGAAAAATAGATAGTTTTGGATTTCTAGCCATGAAGTTGATGTTTCAATCGAGAAATACATCTCATAAGGCCCCACCCTTGACCAAAGTTTTTAGACATTTCAACGTGAATCTCAGTACTTGTACTCCTGGACATCTTAAGATAAATGTGTATATCATAGAATCCTTCGAGAAAATGGGATTTGTACAAGTGAACGATGAATGAGTTTTGCTTAGGGATGTATCGGATGAGGAAAGTGAAAAGCTTATCAAAATCAAGGCCGAAGTAAAGAAGACTGCACTTGCTGCATCAATAGGAATAAAAAGGAAGGCGGAAATAGTAGAGGAATCTTCAAATAAAGGCAGGCAAAAGACTGAGGAAAATGGATTGGCTCAGAGCATTTTAAATGCTTTAAATAGTTTGGCCAAAAATTTTGATGGATTTTAGCACAGAAGTTAAGACTGAGTTGCAGAATTTAGGAAATAGATTGAGCAATGTGGAGGGAAAGAAAGTGGAAAAGACTACTAAAGGAGTCTCCGATGAACCAGTCATTCTGTCTTCGCACAAAGATGATGCTGCAAAGAATTTTGGACCCTCCCCTGAAACTGAGAAAGCTGCCACTAAAGAAGTTCCAGCTGCACCTACTATAGAACCCACAGTTGAACAAATTCCATCTTAACCAGTTGAACCGATGCCTACTGCACCATCTATTGATCCAGCCACCATTGCAAAAGAAAAGCCAACTGACAAGCCAATTCCTACAGGTAGTTCCTTGGGATGTAGGGTAAAACATGGGGTAGTCAAGAGAAAGTCCAATAGGATTGCTGAACAACATTCCAAGAAGGGTGCCAGCTCCAAGCCCGAGACCATTCACATTTCTTGATTTGCCCCTGATGCTTACTGCTTACTGACTTCTAATGCACAGACAATTTACTCTGGTGAACAATTTTATATGCTTTCTGTTTTATATATTCTGCAGGAATAAATTTTACTTCTACACTGACAATCCTACTAAATTCCTTACTTCTTTTTTATTGATGACAAAAGGGGGAGAAATTAGATTGTGTTTAGGATTGAGTATGATTATGACTTGGTGATTGATAGGATTGATTGCGATTATGACTTGGTGATTAATTGTGATTTTGACTGTGATTTTGATTTAGGTTATATGAACTGTGATAACTTGACGTAACTTGGGTGATATGGATTGAGAAAATGGCATTGTGGTTATACAAAAATTGTCCTTGTGATTTTGGTCTCATTCTGTTGTAATTTGGTTGAATATGGATTGAGAACCTGAAATCTATTTTATGTTTTAGCACCAACAAAAGTGACTATGTGATTGTGATGAAAGCTATGATGCATGTTCAGATGATGAGGATATTTATGCTTATAAAAACTATGTTGTTTCTTTTTGGTTGCACAAAAAATTCTTTGTGTTGAAATTCCTTGAGAAAACTAGGTTCAGTTAAAAACCATTGATCTATCCTTGTGAAAATTCTCTTTTACTTAACATAAACGCATGGGGAGTTTTGGATCTTCAATTTGTCAATCCAAAACACCAGTCTAAAAATGCTTTTACAGGAAGTGATCTTCTGTTTTATTTTAACACGTTTTGGATGTATGATTCGAAAGTCCAAAATTTCAAATCCTAGTTTACTTTTTCAAACATACTTCATTGTTAGTACCTTTTTATCTACTGATTCTTATATGCACATACATGAGAGAGTATTGCTGTTGATGATTTGTCTTATAAACCTCTTCATGTACATACTCATACATTTTTTTTTTTTTTTTGTAACCATTATTTTGCTATTTCTTTAAAAAATAGTCTTTATTATAGATGGAAGGAGGATAAGGAGGTTGGTTGGATCATAGGCTCATTAAGCCTTGTTTATGAGACTATGCTTAAATCTTTCTTATCTTAAATTCATAATCACTCTTTGAGTCCTATCATGGGAGAATGCATTTCAAATTAAATATACTCTTATCTTTTTGTCTAACATGTCCATATTGTGTATATCTTTTTTTTTTTTTTTTTGGTATCATAATCCCATCAAGTTTGTTATCACTCAAGAAGTGAGAGATTGTTAGCCTGAATGGCATTCTCCTGTGTTTTAATTTATGACAAACATTGATATGGACTAACATGTGTATATGTGATAGGACAAGTTTGACTTCAGTTCTTCCAAGGCGTATTAATAAAACTACCAAGCAACTCTTAGGCAATTGAATCCAAAAGTGGTTGATCAAGTACCAACTTAAGAGATTGTATACCAATAAGTTCTTGAGAAGAATCACAGATTAAGAATTGTTATCAAGGTATTAATTATAAATTTCTATATCTCTTTACCTTATGGTTAGTTTTATTTTACCTTGAAGCACTTAAAAATGATTTCAAAAGAAAAGGATATTTCTAAATCTGAATTTTCGGATGAAGTGGTTTTCGATGGACCTCTGAATCCAAAACATCATCCAATGATCTGTAACATTTTTCAAAATATATCTCTTTGCGAAAAGTGGTGTTTTGGACTCACCTTTTGGACGGACATCCTTTCATTTTGTGAATCCAAAACCCTAAAAATCCTAATAGTAGTAACTAGTCATTGAGACTTCAGGATTGGCTCTTATATAAGCTTCTAAAACTCGATTTTGAAGTAGATTTTTATGTTATCCCTCTCAGAAATATTCTTACACTTTAGATTACAAAAATCTCCCTTTTATTGGTATTTCAAAGTGAAATAAAATTGTTCCAAAAGTAAAAAATTTTGGTGCTTAGTTGTTCATACTCTGCTCCATCTGTGAGCTATCTCTATACTTTCTCTTAAATCTGTTTTGTATCAAGATTAATGAGGTAAAATCCAGTTGGGGTGAGTCTTGATTATTATGTTTAAAGAAGTTGAGTGTAAAACCGAGAGTGGTGATCCTCTTTTATAAGATTGGTATCACCTACCACCATTGATTTGGGAAAAAGTTTTAGTGAGTGATGTTAAAATCCTTAATTGAGAACTTAAGGTAGTGGATGTATATCATTTAAGGATTGAACCACTATAAATTCTTGAGTCATTTCTTGTGCTATTTGCCTAAATTTCTTCACTAAATTTTTGTCGTCTTCAGATCTTAAATGTTGTATCTTTTTCTCTAAAATTTGTAGCTAATTTAAGACTTGTGCATTCTGTAGTAAATCTATCCTAGATACCTCAACTACCTGTCTTTATTTCAGACTATTCTCTCACCATTCCATGCTAGTTTAAAACATCCCTATTTACACTCTTGAAGCCGCAAAGTAACTCTGCACTCATTTTTTTTCCTTAAAAGGCATCAAAATTTTTAATTTGTATTTGTTTGTTATAAACCTTATTCACCCACCCCCCCCCCCTCCCCAAGGTTTATCACTTCCACTTTAGACAATGAACAAATTGAGCTCCTCAAGTCTTCCAAAGCCTTCCAATGCTTATATATCCTCAATTGTGACTTTATGAATATTTGCAGGTTCTCTTGGAATCTTTTAACTCTTGATCTAGTCCAAGGTCCTTAAATCAATATTCCATTTTCTTGAGCTTGAGCTTGAGCTTCTTGGTGAAGGATACTCCTATCTATAAATGTTTAATGTTTACAAGTGTTCATTTTAAACACATCCAAATTCTAGTGTTTCAATCGTTCAATTATAAAATGATATTGTTGCATATGATGTTATAAATGTACATGATCTTATTCAACGTGTGTTCGCAATATCATGCATAGTGGTATATTATTTGTTTATGTTGTCTTGCAATGTTGTGCTCGATTTTTTACATAGTTTCTATATGTATCAGATTAAACAAAAATGTAGTATCTAATAAATTAATATTAATGATGTTTAAATTAACTTCATGGTGTTGTTAGGTGACAATAATTTGGTTTAGATGTATAGGGATGTAGGACATGTATTTGAGGAAGCTGTAAATATAGTTTGCACATTCATTGTTGTAAGTTCTCATCACATGCTAACAAACCCATAGGTATATTCTAACTGAGTGTATGGTTTCTTTCTATGCCATATTCGTGGTGTGAAGTATTATGGAAATGCCATTCACCTTATTAACTTAGTAACATGGATTGTTCATGACTATGTTTTCCTAACCATTTTGTTTTCCAACCATTATGTTTTCCTAACATTTTGCAACCATGTACTGGTGGTTTTAGACATGGTTGGAGAATATTTTGTAAACCATTAGGTGTCTTGCATGCTCTAACCATCCATTCAAGGCTAAAGAACAAGTAGGGCTTCCAAACAAAAATGTTCCCACAAGTATAGCTCACTGGTAACAACTACAAACTCAAACTGCTAACACTTCTTAATACTGGTATGAGGCTTGGGCAGAGGATAGGCTACAACAACATGACGAGGGTATTGAACTAGAACACGACACATATGATATCATTTTTATTCTATTAGAAGGGTACATCTACTAGATTAACATTTAGGAAGCAGAGCCTGTTTCTCTTGTAACACAAAGGAGGCCTGGGTCTGGTCAAAATAGAGCATAAATGGATCCATCACATTAGAGGAACATGTAGAGGATAAACAAACACAAGAGGGTGAAGTCATTACATATATTTAGATGATCAAGCAACTACGAGGTTCCATCTTAGGCGTAATGAATTTAAAGGTGAAGTTATTACATATATTTGGATGATCAAGCAACTATAGGTTCTATATCAAGAGCAACAAATTTGTAAATTCTTGGCGATGTAGTGATACGATCTTGGGACTGATTTCTCAATGAATTTCCTAGCTAAATTTGGAACAAAATTCAAGGCCAAATTAGGAGCTTAAAATAATGAATTTTGTGAAGAAACAAGATACCCAATTCAAATACTATGATCTTAAGCCAAAATAAAGAACTTAGAACTCTAGAAATGAGAATCAAGTCTACTAATTCATATCTAAGAACTCTCAACCCAACAAAAGAGCCAAGAACACCTGAAGAATATAAACTAGGCAACCAAAGATAACCTCTACTCTAAACCCTTAGTTTAGCAAAAAACTAATATTCTATTTTAATAGGTTAGTTTGATATATCTTTAAGAGTTTATAGACACAAATCAGAGGCTAAGAATGGAATCATAAGATTAGTCTTGGCCATCATGGAAGAACCCTCAAAGAACTCTCTCAAGAGTGTCTTTTGATCTCAATAATAATATCCAACTTACATTTGAAATGTTATATGCCATATATATAGGCATCTAAACCTAACTAAAGTGAGATAAAATCTCAGCCATTCAAGCTTTTAAAAGGATCAAATAACCTTATTACATAATAAAAGTCGTGGAATTTTAATTGGGAACAAACAGAACAAGAAATAGAAAAATTAAGTAAAACTAGGCTTTACCCGATATGGGCTGGTGCCGGTTTGATCAGGGCCGGCTGTGACCTAGAAAACATTATCCAATAGGCCGAGAAGAGCCGGTGCTAATTCGGCACTGTTCTTCAACAGTTGGTTCATTTTCTTGTCTGCAATCTTATCTTGTGCTCCTTTGGCCTTCCATACAAATTGTTGGGCAAATGCTACCTTCTTTGGCCCTCTCTTTGGCACCCATCTCTTCACACTTTTTATGTTCCTTAGCTTGTTAGTTGGTTTTGCTTGAATTCTCCTTTATAAGCCTTCATGTCTTGAATTCTTCCAAGGTGCCATGAAGTATGGCTTGTAGTTCCATCCCTCTTCATTAGCTTTGGCATAATAGTTGGATGGATTCCTATCATTTTCTCCTTCTTTGTGTGAATTCGTCTTCGAATGGGCACCTATATAAGATTTCAAGTAAGAAGTTTTATTGTGAAAACAAAATATTAGCTTATGTTCCCCCATATAAAGTGAATTATTTCCCTCTTCCTCACTCTTCTTTTTTGTAGCTTCTCCCTCTTTGTTTTCATTTTTCAAGCACAAAAGAGTCACTCTCATTTTATTTCCATCTTCTCTCCTTTTTTTTTTTTTCACTCTTCTCCTTTGCTCCCTCTTGTTTTGAGGTCTCCTTTTACACTCTTTTTTTTTTCCCTCATCATTTTCCCCCTTATTCTTTTTCTTTGGAAGATCTCCTACTACACCCTTCTTTTTCTCATTGTCTTACATTTTTCTTTACACTTCGCTCACCTCACTTGGGGGGTAAGGGTAGAAGAGTATATAGTTTTCTTCCCTTGATAACCGAGTAGAAATTTCTCCTTCCGTCATGCAACACACTCCTATCAAATTGTCATGACCTTCCCAAAATTAAGGGGCTAGCTTGTATAGGGGCTACATCACAAATAATTTCATCTTGATACTTCCCCATTTCAATGGTTAACAACACTTGTTTGTTCACTCTCAACTTGCCACTATCATGGAACTATTGCAATCTATAGGGATTAGGGTGTTTCATCACATATAAACCCAATTTTTTTTACAAGACTCGCACTCATAATATTGGTAAAGCTCCCTCCATCAATGATAGCAACACATGATTTTTGGTTGATAAGGTAATGAGAGTAGAAAATATTTTCTTTGTTGGTTCTTCTTCACTTCATCATTACAATTATCTCTTACAACACAAGTTCTCATTTCCTTAATTGCAGCACCAATTAAAGGGTAAAAGGGTGGTACAACAATTCCTTCGTCACTAGAATTATCATTACTATTGTGCTCCTTGTTCCATTTCTCACCTCCACAATCCTCCTCTCTACTAGTTAACTCTCCTTGGGTATTGATAAACATCAATTTCTTGGTTGGACACTCAAATGAGGTGTGTCCATAGCCTAAGCATTTGAAGTATTTGATGTCCCTAATTCTTTGAGGTCTCTCAATACCTTTGCCTTTTTCCTTGGCCTATTATTCTCTAGGTTTATAGGGCTTTCTTGGTGGTCTTGATGGTTTTGGTGGCTCTTCCCACTCTTTAGGTTGGTGGTTGAAAATATGATTGGTGTAGATGATTTCTTTAGAATGTGACTTTCTTTTGAGTTGTCTCTCAATTTTAATAGCCATATGTACCATCTCCTCCAAAGTCTCACAGGAACGTAACTCAACCACATTTGTTATCTCCCTATGCAACCCACCAAAAACCTAGCTTTTGTAGTCCTCACATTCTCAACAATGGCTTTTATTTCCTTGTCCAAACACATATAATTTTTTATAAAAGTTCATTATAGTAGTGTAGGGGTACAAACCTCCCTCTCATCAAGTTCCTCAATAATTCCCAAGTGGCAATCAGTTGACCCCCCATTCTCCTTCTTTGGGATGCTACTTAGTCCCACCATACTAAAACATACTTAAGGAAACTTGAAATGGCCAATTTAACCTTGATTCACTCACTATATGTTAGTGTTATACCCTAGAGGCAATCACTTGTATATTGTATATGACACATTTTATTTTAATAAAAGGTATTATTTATCTTATAGTATCGTTTGTTTACTTCTGGGTAAAATAACTATTAGATAAAGTCCTTAATACAACACTGTGTTAAGAAAATCATGATAGAGATCATGATATGAGATTCCTACTACACTGTATAGTGTTAGTACTTAAATAGTCCCTAGTCGTAGTATTAATGAGATAGGACATCATTAATGCGTTAAGACTATCATGTGTTAGACTTCCTGATTTGATCAGGCGGTGGTTCTCATATCCGTGAGTATTGAGATACTCAAAGTTAACACATAGATGCTTGTTAATGGAACAAGTACATTGGATGACCTAACTATGAGATAATTACATGGATAACTATTTAGTGCCAATGATATAATCTCAATATAGCAAGATCTCCAAGGTACTTTGTTTGCTGAGCATTGTGCTTTGATTTCAATCTCTAGAGCCAGATCGAGGGCTGCCTATAGGATGGATATTGGGTATATTATGAGGTAAACGAAAGCAGTTGGAAGGATCAATAAATGATTCACCACTCCTAATAGTAGGGACGAATATCTCACGGTCACTTGTAGGAATTACTACTCAAGAAGTCCTTAGCCAAGGCGACTGTGTATTGGAAATAGTTACAATTGATACACATCTAGAGTAGTGGGTTCCTAGTATAAGTACTATTATATTCGGGCCAGAATTAATATATTTTGGAGCGAGTTAGCACTAATTCCGTACTCCAAACCGAATGAGATATTATATGGTGAAAGGAATTAATTGCACTGTAGTTTGTTATTGAAAGGTTTATGTCAAGCTACTTGACTTCCTGGACTCTTGGATGGTCATGATATGTTGCTAGATACCGCTCATGATCTAGGAATATGGGTTTATTAATTAATGAATTAATAAACTAATCATGATTAGAATTAATAGGATTAATTCTAATTAATTATGAATTATTAATCTCAAAGACGTTTGGATTAATTCATGTTTGCTACCAATTGATTGGAAAACCTAATAGGTCACACACAATAGAGGATTATATACTCAAGATGTTATTTGATAACATAGTGGGGTTAATTGCGAGAAAGAGAAGTTGTTGTAGATAAATTATAATTAGTTATAATTTATGATCTAAATTGTAATTAAGAGAACTTGATGTTTCCAATTACAATTAAGGAATTCTAACTGTTTTAGAATTCTCAGTTTATCAATGATTTTTTGTGGCATATAGGGGAGATGCACGAAACCCTAATTGTAAGGGTAATTCACGAAACAACAGCTTCCAACCTTCTCTTCTCTTTCTCTCATTTTGCTGAAAACCAAGAAGAACCCTAGCCGCCACTTAATTTTTCTGCTAGCACAGAAAACTTGATGCTTGAGTGTGATCCTCTGTGTGAATTTCTGTTAGAGGTAATCAGACACTGTGATTATAGTGGTTGGACATTCAACTCTCGTGGTGTTTGATCAAGAAGATTGCTGGATTGAGCTTCGACATGAAAAAGGAAAAATTTTATTTTTCAGACGCTCAAAGAAAGGTAAAGCTGTTACATTTGTTCTCTTTATGTCTTGTTTTCCACACATATGCGGATCTTGGGTTAGTAACTCGTTCTTATTCTTTCCACTGCGCCATATATGATATGTGTGAGATACCCAATAGTGGTATCAGAGACTTGCTATGTGTGAATTGCAGACATTGTTTCTTGCATGAAAGCTATTTCATGTAATCGTGTATGTCTTTGTTTACTGTGAAAATTGTTTTCACTCGAATTGAAATTGTTTTTAGCATTATGGGTTGGGTCCGTAGCACAATATGCTTGTGTAATAGTTACAGCATATTTCGAAAAATATTTTCTTTATGTGCTAAAAGGTTTTTGTAGAAAAACGTTTTCTTGAACATGGTTGTTGCCTTCCGCTTCATCCTAATTTTCTATTTTGTTATGTTTAAATTAACAAATTGGTTGTTGTTTTGAGTTTCAAAATAGAAAAACTCTGCTGAGAATTGTTCTCGCTAAACAATTGCAGAAGATAAGGGTTTCAGAAATTGTTTTTGGAAAAATTTTTGAAAATCGCCGCCTCTTCTTGACTACTGCTGGCACCGGCTTTGGCCTCTAATCGGCGCCAATTCCGTGCTATTTCGCGGCGTCCAGAAATCGTTTCTGGAAAAAATTTTCCTTAAAACCATATCGCAGTTGGCGCCAGCTCTGGCTTCTAAACCGGCACCGATTTTGCTCTGTTTCAACGTTCCAGTAAAATTTAAAAAATAAATAAATAAATAAATAAATAAATATTTTGAAAGGGAAAAATCTCATATGATGAGAGACGGTAAAATAAAATTTTCTTTCAAGGGATGCTGCCCCCTTGACCCCTGCCCGCTGACCAGCCAACGGGATTGCCGTTTTCGCTACCAGAGACGAGACCCAAAAGCATTTTCTTAAAATTAGTTTTAAGACAAACAATTTAATTTTTCAAAATAGTGATTTTGAAAATTTAAAATTAATGTATTTTTCTAAAATATTGATTTTAGAATATGTTTTATTTTTTCAAAATAGTGATTTTAGAATAATAAAAATTATATGTTTATTTTGTTTAAGCATAATTAATGGCATGGTGGATGGTTATGGACTAAAACCAATTATATCTGTTCATGCATTTTACAGTTTTGGTTTTTATGAAATAGGGCTTACATGTCCTACCTTCTCTGGAATTCTTGTGTAATTCTCTTCTCATCTAACTCCCCTCGAATGTAACTCGAAGTTTTCTCACTTTAGGAAATTATATAATTAGTTTACATATGTTAGATATGAGTAGAATTATTCTATTTTGGAGATGGCAACCAAAACAAGGCGAGAAGGTAAAACCTTCTACTTAAATCATGCATGAACACATAGAGTTAAATATATTGATTTATTTTATGGCTCAAAGAAATTTATTTAGGCTAAAGTTTATAACCATACCATGTAATCGCTTTATTACTATAATTATCAATGTTGTAATTTATTGATTTCTATGCATGTCATTTGTTGAAATCACTAAAAGGAACAAATCCCTCAATTAATATTAAACTTAATTCCTTCCGTTAATATAGTAAGAACGAAAGTCCTTTTTCGAGATCAGGTTGTTAGGCTAACCCAAGCCTACTTGACATTGGGTATGTTTAAGCTCTGAAATTTTAAATTCCTAATTAATGGGTCGGTTTTAACTAATTTCCTTTTCCTAATTAGGCTAACTTAAGCATAAAGAAAATTTAGAAAAAAAGTTGGGTAGCCCAAAAGGCTTTAAGATTAAAAGCTATTAATCATGATTCGGTAGTTACATACGATGTAATTAGTATTGAATACCTACCAATGAACTCAAGGGTGGCTTGTTGGGTAAACCCAATATTATTCTTGAGGAATTTAGATATCGGTCCACTAGGAAAGCTTCCAACGGGCTTTCCCAAATTAGTAGTGGGAGTTATTGGTTTGAGTAAAATAGTGGAGTAAAAATTCATTTAATTAAAGTCCTAATTATTTGCATATCATGTGCATATACAGTAGCTAATCATCTTTATCTTTACATCTAGGACACTTGCATCATGTCAACAAACCTAAACCTACGTAGCATCTTGGAGACCAATAAGTTAACCGAATCAAACTACCTCGACTGGTATAGAAATTTGAGAATCGTTCTCAAATCAGAAAAGTTGTTCTACGTGCTAGATGCTCCTATTCCACCACCACCAACCCAAGATGCTCATGCTAATGAGCATGTTATCCACAAAAAGGCATAAGGAGGATAGTGATATAGTATTATGTATTATGCTGGCATCCATAACTCCCGAGTTGCAAAAATAGCACGAGCATATGGATGCTCAATCGATTATACTACATCTTTGAGAGATGCTTGATGCCCCAAGCTAGAATTGAGAGATATGAGATCTCGAAGCAACTATTCCGTTGCAAAATGGCAGACGGTTCTTCTGTGGGCACTCATGGGCTGAAGATGTTAGGCTTGATAGAGAAGCTTGGATCTCTCGGGTTCGCGATGGATCATGACTTAAGTGTTGACTTAATTTTGCAATCTTTGCCTAATAGTTTCTCACAATTTGTGATTAACTATCAGATTAACAAAATTAAGTCCACCATTCCTGAGTTGATCAATCTTCTCAAAATTGCAGAGTCCTCCATGAAGAAGGCTTCTAATGCAGTTTTAATGGTAGAATCTTCTTCTAAGAAGAAAGTTCAAAAAAAGAAGAAGGCTCCCATGAAGTCCAAATGTGGTGTGAAGAAGAAGGACGCTGCCACCAAGGGCCCATGCCATCATTGTGGCAAGATGAGCTACTGGAGGCGCAACTATAAAGCCTATTTAGAGACCATTAAGGACAAGAAGTAGAAGGAGAAGCTTACAAGCACTTCTACTTCTACTCCGGGTATGTTTATGATTGAGATAAATACTGCTTTTAGAAATGAGATATGGATATTAGATACCGGATATGGATCTCATTTGTGCAATAACTTGCAGGGACTAAAGAGCAGTAGAAGGCTAGAGAAAGGCGACGTGGACCTACGTACTGCAAATGGGGCAAAGGTTGCTGCACTTGCTGTGAGGACATACGAACTGAACCTGCCTTTGGGATTAATTCTAGAATTATAAAACTGTTATTATGTACCAATTTTAATGAAAACTATTATCTCAGTTGTGTGTTTAGACATAAATGGATTTCATTTGATATTTAAGAATAAATGTTGTTCTTTTTCATTGAATGATATCCATTATGGTTCAACAACTCTGGTTAACGGTTTATATGTTCTAGACTTGGATAATCCAATTCTCAATATAAACAATAAGAAACCTAAAATAAATAACTCTAGCACCTTTTACTTATGGCATTGTCGTTTGGGCCATATAAACGAAAATCGTGTTTCTAAATTACACAAGCTTGATGACTTAGAGTCATTTGATTATGAATCATATGACACATGCGAGTCTTGTTTACTAGGTAAAATGGCTAAAACTCCTTTTTCAGGAAAAGAAGAACGGGCTAAGGAGTCATTAAACTCATACATTCTGATGCATGTGGTCCAATGTCAATACAAGCAAGAAGAGGTTATAACTATTTCATAACCTTTATCGATGATTTCTCACGATACGGGTTGATTTACGAAGCAACAACTTCCAACCTTCTCTTCTCTCTCTTTTGTTTTGCTGAAAAACAAGAAGAACCCTAGCCACCACTTAGTTGTTCTGCTAGCATAAAAAACTTGGTGCTTGAGTGTGATCCTTCGTGTGGATTTTTGTTAGAGGTAATCACACACTGTGATTATAGTGGTTGGACATTCAACTCTCGTGGTGTTTGATCAAGAGGATTGTTAGATCGCGCCTCGACTTGAAGAAGGAAAAATTTTGTTTTTAAACGCTCAAAGAAAGGTAAAGCTATTACATTTGTTCTCTTTATGTCTTGTTTTCCACATATATGCGGATCCTGGGTTAGTATCTCGTTCTTATTCTTTCCGCTATGCCATATATGATATACGTGAGATACCCAACACTATATTCATGGCACTCAAATAAAATCTCCATCCTTCTTTCCTATTCAAAATAAGCCTCCGGGTCACTCTTGTCTTGGAAATGGGGTACCTTCATTTTGATATGCCTCAACTCTCTATCTCTTTCATTTTCGTCTCGCCTTCTCACTCTAATTCCATTTTTCTAATTTTGTCCTCCATAATCTTCCTCATGGACTCCCTCATCCCAATTGTTCATTCTTTCAAACTCCCTCTTAAGCCCTCTCACATTTTGTCCATCATGTCTACCTTACATTCTACCTCTTCCTCCTCTCAACCCTTGCCTACCTCCCCTCAATGGTGTAGGTGGATGGCTTCCTACGAAATGTTCATCCCAACCTTCTTCTTACTCATACAATGATGGTGTGTCATTGTTTCCCTCTCTTATCATAGGGATATCTTGTTCTCTATAAACCCTTCTTTGTGCAACAGTTAAGGCTTGGCTTTAGTTGGTTTGTAATTCAGTTATATCTCTCCTCTTCTCATCCATTTTCGCATTCAGAGTTTCAAAGGCGGCTCAAATATCAAAAGAGTCTTAGGACATTTTGTTGGAATTTTATTTAGATGGTTTAGATAGAAGAAATATTCCTCATGAGCACTCTCTTACGTGTTTGCACTAACTCTCATGTTTAACTCTCTTTGGTTTTTATATAAATAGGCTCACCCTCATACCTTTTTTTAATTCACTCAATTGCTCAACAAGTTCTTCCCACAAAAGTCTCCCTAATTGCTTAGGAATTAGTCCTAACTTTGACAAGTCTACTAACTCTCTAAGGACAACCAACTAGATGACTAATGGTGGAGGTTTATCAACGCATAACAATGAGCCTTAAGGAGTTTATATCAATCAAGAGATTCAATGAATTCAATAAGTTCAACAAAATTGACTAGGAAATGGGTGAATGGACAAGACCTAATAAGAATTTTCAATATAACACTAGAAGTTCAAGGAATATAGCATTCAAGAGTCAAAGTAAGAATTTGACAACTAAGATGATCTCAATAGATAAGCAATGTCCCCAAGATACTTGAAAATGATAGATAATCAACTATAGAAAGTGTTTATAAAAGTTTTAGCTACAACTTCAAGTGAAAAGCTCACTCAAGCAAAATATCAAACACTTTGTAAGCAATTTTTAGAACTCAAGATATAGCAGAAATTTTAAACAATTTTAGCCCCCAAAATCAACAAGCAACAAGACATTTTCAATCCCCAATGATTATGCTATCAACAAGGCACAAGTTTAACATATAAAACATAAAAAAAATCAAAGAAAACTTGACCTTTTTATAGCACAATTTTGAGCTATGATTGAAGCTTTATGTGATGCCTTCAAGCTTTAATAAGAATTAAAGCTTCCCTTACTCTGATACCAAATCATTTGATATGATCTTGGGACTGATTTCTTAATGAATTTTGTGGCTAAATTTGAGGCAAAATGCAAGACCCAATTAAGAGCTCAAAACAGTGAATTTTGTGAAGAAATAAGATACTCAATTCAAATACTAGGACCCTAAGCCAAAATAAAGAACTTAAAACTCCAGAAATGAGAATCAAGCCTACTAATTCATATCCAAAAACCCTCAACCCAAGCCAAGAACACTTGAAGAAGATGAATTAGACAACCAAAGATAACCTCTACTCTAGACCCTTAGATTAACAAAAAACTAAGATTCTATTTTAATAAGTTAGTTTGATCTATCCTTAAGAGTCTACAGATACAAATCAAAGGTAAGGAATGAAATCCTTAGATTAGTCTTGGCCTTCATGGAAGAACCCTCAAAGAACCCTCTCAAGAGTGCCTTTGGATCTCAATAATAATAGCCAACTTACATTTGAAATGTTATAATGCCATATATATAGTCATCCAAACCTAACTAATGTGAGATGAAATCTCAGTCATTCAGACTTTTAAAGGGTCCAAAATATCCCTATTACATAATAAAAGTCGTGAAATTTTAATTGGAAACAAACAGAACAAGAAATAGAAAAATTAAGCAAAATTGGACTTTGCCTGAAGTGGGCCGGTGCCAGTTTGATCAGGGAAGCGGCACTGGCTATGCTCTAGAAAAAAATTGGCCAACAGGACAAGAAGAGCCAGTGCCTGTTTGGCTTGCTAGGCCAGTGCCGGTTTGGCATTGTTCTTCAACAGTCGGTTCATTTTCTTGACCACAACCTTCTCTTGTGCTCCTTTGACCTTCCATACAAATTATTAGGCGAATGCTACTTTCTTTTGCCCTCTCTTTGGCTTGTTGGTTGGTTTTGCTTGGCACGTTGGTTTTGTGCTCCTTTGACCTTCCATACAAATTATTAGGCAAATGCTACTTTCTTTTGCCCTCTATTTGGCTTGTTGGTTGGTTTTGCTTGGCACATTGGTTGGTTTTGCTTGAATTCTCCCTATCATGTAGGGACTAGGTTTCCATTGCTAAAGGATCTCACATGTCTATTCCTATTGAGGAGGCAACTGCTGAAGACATTGAAGTGCTAGGTCTTGAAATTCTTGATCATTGAGAAGATTTTAGGGGCAAAATGCCATTATACTCTTGCTTACTTAGACGAGTAGTAGGCTACATAATATATTCTCACTGGACTTGTGTCGTGTGATAGTCCTCATGGAGATAGAGAGCAGGTAATGGTTGAACAAGGATCATCTACTCTGTGAAACAGTTCTAACCAAGCCAGTCCTTAAAGCAATGGCCTTGGAAAAGGAATTTTGCAAAGGAGGGAGGGAGGTTTCATCCTAGATTGACTGTGCAATGAATGAAATGCAACAAGATGCTTGACTCAAATGAGTATGTTAAGTACACCAGTGGTAAAGGTAGTAAAATTAACCCAAAAAAATTGTGTAAAGTATGCATGGCATTCAAGTCGTGACTTCAAATTTGTGACCTAAACATACTTTCCTTCAAATTATGAATACAAAATTAACACAAACACTATCTATTATTTCTTCGAGTAAAGGAGGCTTGTCATAGAATTATTGTTGAACAAATGAAGTTAACATTTAGGATTTTCTGTTATCCCAGCAATGTTCTTGTGCACATATATGGGTACATTCTAGATCGTGTTGATGGGAGCGTGTTTCTAAAGAGGTTCATCACTATCTTCACTTTTTGAACCCTATTAACTATGCTTTTGCACATGTTTATAATTTGATATACTTTTTTACTATTATTGTGAACCTAAATATAAATAAATGCTAATTTACTAATGCATATGTTGTGAAAATGAGTAGGTGATGGACTATTTTACTGAGCTTTTTAACAATTCTACATGGTGTATGAACTACGTTGTCGATACATCT
The DNA here is from genome assembly GCA_026120185.1 of Voacanga thouarsii. NCBI lineage: Eukaryota > Viridiplantae > Streptophyta > Magnoliopsida > Gentianales > Apocynaceae > Voacanga > Voacanga thouarsii. The sequence goes on along the minus strand of JANUWF010001095.1, from coordinate 410,350 downwards.
TTAACATAGATGCGGAAATAACATGATTTTACATAACTCTATTCTTTCATATTTTTTGGGTGGTTGTCATATATATATGTGTGTGTGTATTGGGTAGTTATCATTGAGTTAATACTAGGCAACACACTCTTTAGATACACATTTATTTATTTATTATTTTGGGGTGTGTTCAATTAAATGCTAATTGTTGTAGCGGATTATGTCCAATAGAATAAATTTCATCACTGTGCCATGAGGAAGTTGAAAGGTAATTATAATTTGAAGTACAACCGTGATTGGTGTTTTACTATTTCTTCTTCAATTAAAAATTATGTATTTCTGAGGGTTTACTTATCGATAAGGAGAGACAAAAGAGAGCATCTAGACAAAGTTAGGAGAGTGGGGTAGGGGATCAAAGTTATTCCAATTCCAAGAGCTCAGATAATTCTAGTTTTCATAGTATATTTAATAGTTGAAATAGTTAATTAATGCAATTTTTTCAAAACAAAATTGTCTTTTACTTTTTTACCTTTGGTATAAAAAATCAATGCATTAAATAAATAATATATTTTTTAAAAACATTTTATTTTAAATTAAATTAAAATAGAAATATGTTTGGAACCGAGTATAACTAATGAGGCCTATCCGGACATAAAAAGCGCTAAAGCAACCATTAGAACCAAACTGGCAAAACTGATCCAAAGATCAGCAAAATGGCTTTCTCAATCTCGAGTATTTCAACTGTACCAACAGCACCTTCAACCCCGTTCACAATCGCCATCGCCCAAAACTCTCATTCTCAACCCCAGTTTAACTTCATTTACTTCGCCCTTCCCGACAATGCTTCATCATCGTCTCGGTCTGTTTCTTGCTATGCAGCAGCGAAGCCGCCGAGTGGGCCGGTAAAGAAGCGCCCAACCTCGAATTCTAAGAAAAAAAAGAAGCCCGACAATAGAACTAGTGTAAATGATGTTGTTGAGATTGTCCAAGATAGAGAAATGGCTTCAAAATCAGAGTTGAATGGTTATCAGCCTTTGCCACTGCCAAAACCGCCTGCTGGTTTTGTATTAGACGAGCAAGGCAGAGTTCTCATGGCTTCCAACAAGCGTGTTGCTACAATTGTGAGTTCCTAATTGCTCTTTTTCCCCCTTAGTAAAATAAGGCATGTTACTATGTGTATCCTCCTATTCGGTCTTGCTCATACACTTGCTTTTATGTTTACACTCTTCTGAGAAGATGATTCTTATGGTAATAAAGATATGAGAATATTTTCTCATTGCGCAGGCTGATGCATTTACATTGGGTAATTGTGCCTCCGCAACTGCTGTGTTTGTAACATAAATGAAAGTGAAAAAAAAAAAAAAAAAAGGAGTACATTTTTGCGGTTTTGGAAGTATTTTTTTTCCCCCCTTCTAGTGCTCACTGAGCAGGCTTTCACTGGATTCTGGGGTGGGTTGAGATGCGAGAGAAGGGTTTAACGATTTCTTGCTTCCTCTTTTGGTCATGATTAAAGTACTACAACATGTTCTTTTAGATTTTGTGAAAGTATCACATAAAACTTAGTAGAATATGTAGATTGTGAATCCTGGGGTGATAGATACTTTGTTGTTAGCGAAGGCAGGGAAGGGTGGGTGGGGGCTGGCAGCAAAAGGGAACCTTTTGAATCCTGGAAAAGCTGCATGATATTCATGCTCCATTTCAAGGTGGAAGTATTGGTTTGACAATTTATGGCAGCCCAATATTTCTTCTTAACATTTCCTTTTTAGCTGTTTCTTCACGCTTTGGAAATCACTGAAAAAGAGTGAGAATTTGCTACCGATAGATATTACTCTGATGATTTAAATACTCGAAAAGATTGACAAGTTGAACATAAAGAAGTCAACTAGGATGATGTTTTGAAAGTGATGGATTCATTTCAATTTCAACGATTAGGAGTGAGAGAATCAATTATAAAGTATTTATTTTGAAGTTTTAGTCGATACTCCTGGAGTTCCGTATTGAATGTTTTCATCTTGATTTTGGGTTGTGCCAAATATTTGTCCACTTTCTTAAAATGAACATGCTTTCCAATCTAAAATTTCACAACTACCCACATTCATTTGAAATAAAAGGTGGGAGAATTATCACATGGTTTCTGTAATACTTCACTATGGGTAAAATTGTAATATAACAAATAGGAAAATCTTTGCCTAAATTTTGCTGTCAAGGCATTCATTTTGAAATGGAGGGAGTACTTGTGTGAAGCAAAGAATTATGCAGTGCAACTTGCTAAGAAAGGGAGGAAAAAGGAAGAAGGAGAGAGTGGGATTGCTGTGGACAATTATTGCTGCAAAAAGTAAAGGAAAATGCTAGATTGGTTAAGATGTTTCCTCTTGTGTGAAACTTTTTAAATTCATATACAATTTAATTAACATTGCACTAGAAGATACCAATCCTAATTCTAGACCTTCTTATTTTATTTTATTTTTTCCTTTCATGCTTTTAATAGTTCAATTATTTACTGAGGAGGTTTTGCTCATAGCAGTATCTCTCATTCATGTTACTGTCTTATATCAGCCTGATTCTTCCTCTTCTTCACTTTTGTTATTTAGATTTGTCTTATTTTTAGAGCCTGTTCTTTATCTTTTCCACATCCAAAAGTTGGATAATGCTAAGGAACTCACTGACAGGTTGATTCTACCAATAACTTCCCTTTAGAGTGCATCATCAGGCGGGTATTTAGAAATGCACAAGGGGATGAATGTATGTTGCTCTGTCCTATTGATACGTAAGTGATGCTACAGAACTTTGGTTAAAATTGTGACTAGTTTAAAGATGTTCTCCTTGTTCCTGAAATTGTATTACAAAATAGATTTGCATGTGCAGGCCTGTTCAGATTTTGAAGAGCACAAATTTTGAAGGATGGTCTGCTGTATGCCTCCCTTCCACAATTAGTAACAGAATACTTTTCCAATTTTACTAATCCAGATTTGTTAGATGATCATAATAAACAGTCTGAAACAAGGGCTTTTTAAGTGTGTTTGTTTGTTTTCTTTTGTCTTTTTCTGTTTCCCATTTGTTTCTTGCTGAAAATGCGACTTTCTTATGATGAAGTATTGCTGATTAGCTGAACAAGGCAACCTTTTCATTTACTTTCATGCTGCATCACAGTTGAGAATTGAATGTGCAAGAATAAGATTGACAGTATTTGGTGAGGTGAAGATTAGACATTAGCTTATTGATTGTCTGGAGTGTTGGAAAAGAATATCCTGCCTAGAGTTGGCTTGTATTCCCTGTATCCTAATCGTTTGTCTTTGCTGTGGTGAACAAGCATTCTGTGTTCATAAAATAAGCTTACTTAGGTGTGATGTGAATAAATAACATAAGCTTAGTATTTATTAGTCTGATGGAGTATGAGGTCACGAGTGCAGGACATAAGCAGTAATGTCATAGCATTTGTCTTGTGTGAATATTTATGTTTGTCTTCATGTCTATCACTATAGTTGTTTCTTCAAAATTCAAGCCTATTAGTGTTCTTAAAAGAGATTTAAATAGAAGTCAGCAGCATGAGGAAACTGTATCTTTCTGAGGCAGTGTTGGCCTTTTTCAGTATTAGTCTTCTGAACCTGCTTCTTACTTCCCGTGCCTCAGTGTCCCTGCTTCTTTTTCTGTGTGTACAGGCAATATGCTGGTGATCTTTTTTTCGTATAAGCCTATCTCAAAAAGGCCACACAGAAAGGGAGAGAGCTATTACATTCCAATAAATCTACTGCTATGTGGAACTTTGATTTATCACAACTTCCAATTGAGTTAAACCTACCAATGGTATGTCCCCCAGCGGAGTGAAAAAATCCTTTATGAATCCTTCTACCCAATCCGATCTCTATGGTGATTACTTAAGCCGACCTGGTGTAGATTGCTACTTTCGGTACAATATCTTAGCTTCGCATGATTCTAATAATTTTTATATACAGTTAGGAAGTGAATACGAACTTATGTTGGCTGCAATGAATGCTCCCCAGAAGCAGCCTTTTGAGATCAACAGAGAAGTATTGTCCTTTATTATTTTAAACAAAAAAAATGGACTATAAATTTTCAGGGCATTTCAGGGTTATTAAAATGCTCATAGGTGCCATCCGTGTGGATCCGAAGGGCATTTTTGCGCTCTTGGTGATGAAAGAATTCAATCTAAAGGAATTCTGTTCATTTTTTTCAAGCTTTGCTTGGGAAAGAGAAAATGTTATGTTGGTGCTCTTGTAGCAATGAAATACTTGAGCATGCCAATAGATGGGTGGTTTGATTCTGCTGGAGGAGGGGAGGGTAAATGGGAAGACTGGGTGATAAAGACAAATGGCAGCAACCAATTAAGATCATAGAAGGCAGGGAAATATGACTCTGAGCCTAAAAATTAATTTGGTGCACTTTGAAGGATGGGCAGCTGATATGGGTTTTAGAGTAATGTTGCTAGGATCCATGCTGTAGAGTCTTTCATTAAATTAATGTTTTCTTGAAGAGTCTTAGAACTCTAGGGTATTTAAGTGATTTTATAATTTGCATAGTTTTCTGATTATGGATTCCCTAAATTCGATTGGTTTAGAAATCCTAATTATCCTAGATATTACTGTTTTAGAGTCTTCAAAGGATCATATTTAGTTTAGGAATTGGTCTTTGGGGTCCACAGACGAGTTACTCTATTGAATGATATGTGCCTTTTTTGTTTAATCAATAGGGTCTATAGATTGTTCTCTGTAAATCTGGTTGTGAGACACAATCAAGCCTAAGGTGCAACGTCTCATTGTCCGAGGTGTAGCATCTTGGGTTCTTCCTCTCATTGTGCAATGCTAAGGGGTCTTTCCTATAGCTTAGCCGAATCTAGTGTAGTCTATGTGGGCCAACTTAGATGAGTTTGTCCTGCCTCACTGCGGGGTCTTAAAAGTCTGAGGAAGCTCAGTTGATTGAGGAAAAAGTGTTCAGTGAGGCATATTTTAGGGGTAGTCGCAGTTAGACCAGGTGAAATCTTGGTACAATGTTTTTTTTTTGGAATGCTTCAGCTCTTGAACTTCAACTCCCTCATTATTGCAGTTGCAAGTAGTGTTCATTTTATGGCATTGACAACTTAATACATTGTTGACTGTTTCTACATGCAGTTATCCTCCTAATCTGGGAGATGATTCTATGATTGGATCATGCAGAATGCTTCACTGTTGGAACTGAAAGTTGTATTTTAGAAGTAGCCATGATCTATTACTAGGGCCAAGCAGTTCAGAAGCTTAGGTGCATTAAGAATTACCCCCTGATTTTGCATTTAATGTTTTGGAGTTGTGTTAATTGTGAGATAAAAGCCTGTGGGTGAAATGTTAGGTAACTCTGCAAAACAAAGGCAGAACTTGGTTCCTGTAGTATGTGAAAAGAGGAGAGTCAGAGTTGACTTGTGACTGTCAAACTTGTCCTATTACTATGCTAAGTGGATATTGTTGTTACGGTTTTGGCTTTCATGGGTCTTGTTCAAGACTTAGATTTGTGCTTTTGAACTGTCTTAACACTTTCGGATGCATTATGAGCAACCTGGACAGCTGGATTTGTTTTTAACCTTATTTACTGTCCCAATATATATTAGATAAAAAATTTTAATTTACTGATAATATGAGGCTTTTATATTTTATGGTGTTAGCTAGATGTGTCTTAAAGTCAGATCTGTAATGTTTAATTGCATATCCTGAATATATTTGCATATAAGAAATCCCGGTTTAGGGTCTACGAACAAAGTTACTATCTCTGAGCTGAGTGGGGTTTTTTTTTTTTTAATAAATATATTTAAAGATGTTTCCTTTCATTCATTCAAGCAGATTAACTTCACTTTTTCCTTCTAATATCTTTGGGGTAATTGACATGATGCCTTCTTTCCCCTTCTATTTTTGTTTTCTAAACAGATTAGCTGAGCTACATTGAATGCAGGAAAATCTTTAATCTGCTGTGGTTTCTCCACACTGTATTCTGGTGGAGGTTTCAAAATGCTGTGTCCAATGTTTGTCAAATTCTTTTTAAATAAATAAATTGAGAGCTACACTATTGCTCTATACTCAGTGTGTTAAAATTTTAATTAATTGCACTTGATGTTTTAAAGGAGTCATTTTTTTATGGTTCCTAAATGCTGTTAACATTACTTTAATCAATACTCTCTGCTGACCAGAAAAGAACAATTTCTTATTTGCTCACCTTCCTTCATTTTTATGTTTTTTTTCCCCGCTGTTATGGTCTAATTGAATTCACGCTTCCTGCTTTTAGGTCAGTGATGAAGAAGTAGAAGCTATTCTTCCAACCGCAGCCTATGCCCTTGCCAAGATACACATGCATCTTGTATATAGTGGGTGAGATAAATGCATTTCTTAATTTCGGAATCTTTTCATTTCTGTAACATGAAGTAATGCTATTCTCTTGTTTTCTTTTTTCTAATTTCACTAGTTTATACCTGGTTTATTTTGATCCATAACTTCCAATCAGGTTCTGTTATACAGCACGTGGAGGATTTTGCTACACAGAGGATGACATATTTGAATTTCGCTCAGGCAATGTTCTTATTTTGTCATTTTAAGCTTTGACCTTGTTGAAGCACTGTAACCGCCTTCATCATACGATGTCTTTTTTGGTTCAATCGCCATTCTTTGGTTGGTGAATGGTTTTCAACAGATTGAATGCTATATTGTTTCGGGTCTCTCTAAAGCTTTTCCATGTCACCAATCATTTTTTCATTTGTTGTTAATTTTGGTTTATACCTCTCTGATATATATCCCTTTTCTTTGTCATTTAAAATGAGAATGAGAAATTGTGGGACTCTTGGGAGCAATTGATTTCTGGAAAAAATTTTCAGATTGCTTGGTTTTGGTTGCTTATGTTGTTTTAGTAAATTGTGATGACTCCTAGTCATTTATCTGTTGTTTCTTGGGTAGAAAATCAATCCTTTGTATGTTGATCCTTTTCTTTTTCTTTTGCCTTCTCAATCTCAAGTCCAGACCTCTGCATATGGGCACTGAGTTTCTCTCTTTGGGATCCGATCAGCTTACTCTTTAGAGTACCAAGAATTTTATTGAAATTTGTTATTCCAATTCTAGTTGGTTTTATAGCTTTGAGGCTCCTTTTACTGCAGAATTATGAAGTATAAGTTATTTGAGTTCATTATTAATTTTCATCAATTAATTCTTTAAAACAATAGTTGGTTTTGTATGTCTATTTGATCCTATGGCTAAGTTTTGGTTTTTGTGCTTCCCTGTACTATTCCCTGAGAGAAAAAAGTATGAACTGGTAAAAGAACTTTGATGGGCACTCAGTCTCTGACTTGCATAATTTTTGTGCTAGTGATGGTATTACAAGATAAATCCATCATACATCAGTCTGTTATGCTGTCACTTGTATCAACCATAAATCTCTCTCCCTCTCTCTGGTTTTTTTATAAGATCAATGTTGATTATGGCTATTTTTTAAATATCAAGTTTCCATGTGGAATATGTGCAGATTTCTAAAAAAAAGTATGTTGAATTCATGCAGATGATGGCCAAGATGTAGATGGCTTGCCAACTGAAGGCATAGAAATCACATGCTTCCATCTGGTATTTAATCTATTTCACTGATATCTTATGCTTTTGAGAAAGTCTTTTGAGTGTTGCATCCAAAATTTCATCATTAAAAGGAGATCTGGGCCTTGGCTTTCTGATAAGTGGTTAGTAAGTCAAATGGGTTTCTTTTTTTTTTTTTTTCTCCTTTTCTGTCGACTTTAATGATAATATAATTTTACTTCCTAATGCCACTCCTGATAAGAGAAACAACTCTTTGCACTTCTGCGTGTACAAACTAATTTCTCAAGTTAAAGAGTGGGTGGAGTTGAGAGGAAGAAAGAGAGCAGGCAGAGAAGGCATGGAAGATTAAGAAAAGAGAGAGACTTGATCTATGCTTTCTTGTTTAAATATGCTTACATGATTAGTATCAAAACAACGGTATGTAATCCCTTTGAAACCTAAGATATTTGCTTCGTTACTCTCCCTCAAAATGGGTGTGGATGTCGGAATCACCCAGCTTGCTAAAGCTATCAGGGAAGATGTGACTAGCTGCTATAGTTAAATATACCAGAAAAATCTCCAGACTTAAGTTGTATTCAAACAAGATTCTGCAACACTATTCTATATTCTGTAAAAGGCCATTCCCCAACCCCACGCTGTCTGATAGAGTTGTATATGGTGGTTTAATTATATCAATTTTGTTCAATTCTCTTTCACCGTGTTGAACACGAGCAATGTTTCTTTTTCATATTAAGAAGGCTTGACTCATACTCTACTTTGGTACTTATTTTCCTACTAATAGGAAAATTCAGGGTGTATTTGGATTGCAATTTTCCATTTCCATCCCAATCTAAAATTTCACTTTAATTTAAAAATAATAATAATTTAAATCATTCTCGTTTTTCGAAAAAATATCATATACTCACAACCCATCATCTTCTCTCTCTTTAACTCCACATATTTAATAATTTTTTACTATTTTCAATAAAGCTCATCTCAATCCAATTCAATAAAATCCCAATCCACTTACACCCTTAGATTGGCGGTGTCTCTTGCTAACACTGTGCATTATGTTAAATAGTTTATTGTATTTTGCCATTAGTAGTGGTAGACTGTAGGATCAATGCTTATATGTCTGTTTATTCTCTGATTTTGATTCCTATCCTACAGGATGGTTCTCACTACATGATTTACACACCTTCTGATCCCCTTCTCTTTGCTGCTGTCAAGGTGAAGAATAAGTCTTTTACTTTGAAGTGTAAAAGCCTCATAACTCTCTGGTACCCATTTATGTGCTTGAATCTAGCTTGACATGGTTTTTTGGTATTTGAAGCTTCAATCAGGACACATTGGTGTTATATTCATTCATAAAATAGACCAAAGCAACTAGTAACATTTCATGGATTTACTTGGTGATACTGATGGATTTGAATAAAAGGCTCCTTTCTGTTGTTTAATGATACATATCCTACCCTCATCAGAACATGTTACTAGAAGTTTCTAGTTATTATTTCAGTTTGATTTGACTAATCTCTATGGGTAAAGAAGATAAGATTATGTGTTTACTGTTGACCCTTACACAATTCGTGAAAGTTGTTCAAGTCTTTGAATTTGACAAGGTGGTGTAGAATAGGTGAATATAAGTAAGTTCTCAAGAATGATTTTTCAGTTTTTGGCTGAACTTATGTTTTTTGTTTCTCCATGCAGGATGAGAAAGGTGTGTTACAAATTGCAGATGATGTAAGAAACTATTACAATGCGTTCATGCTAGCATGTATAAGTGACTCTTTTCGTGGATATTGTTGTTTAATTCATGATGCAGAAAATTATCTTCTACTTCAAATCTCTCTTCTCGTTTGTACTTGTAGGTGGAGCTGCACTAGAGTGATTATATATTAATCTCTTTCCTTTGTTTTCTATTAGGGTAACTTAAGAATTGTGGAGTTAAGTACAGTGTTTCCAAAACATCTTACATATATGCAATTGTGTTGGTGAAACTTAGGCTTTCCAGTAGTCAATAGCTGCACATGTTAGTAAAGTTTGGCTTGGGCTATCAAAATCTTGAGTTGTTAGTAGATATATCCAGCATTAAACTTTGGTTTCTTGAAGTGTTGAATGCGTACTACAAATTATCACATCATTTTATTATAGAGCTGGTCTTGTATGTTGTATTTCCCAGTTCTGGCTTGACGCTGCAGTAGATAGTGAATCATTGTATAGTTGTGTTCTTTATGGATATTAATTGTTTTCTTTGTTGCTTTACAGATGACTTCATTCAAACATGATCGAATAGCTCTTAAACTTTGTGTGGTTCATTTACAGGAACTTTTGGAGGATCCTGCCATCATAAGTGCCATAGATGAGGAAACCGAGTTCAATGCCTTAGTGGTATGTTTTTGCTGTTAACACTTCAATACTAATGTTAACTTGTTATAACACCATGCAGCTCAAAAATTTTTTCCTATTTCTACAGGAAGAAGAGGCAGCTTTACTGGAATCCTTGTTAGGAGAAACATGAAAACTGTGTTGTGTAATGTCTATGTAATTTATGAAAGAATTAATAGTTTTAGTTTATTTCTACATTTTCTACTCTCTGGAATGGGGATTGTAGTCCTCAATCTGGCTAAGCTTTTTTAATATAGCCACTACAGCTTGACTTTGATTGTGATCCATTGAATCGAAGGGCTTAACAACTGCATCCGTCATTGGGACGAAAAATGGCTGCCTCACTTCATTGACGCTATCAAAAACTGAATTGGAGATACCATAAATAATTTTTCTCTACAATAAATAAAAATAGACGAAATACATTAAAAATAATTAAATTGGTAGCCTTAGCTTAATTTAGATTAAGAGTGCTAAGCCATGCAATTTAGAATTAACTATTTCATCATTGTATCGCTCTCCTAATCACGCATATCTATTATTTAACCATCATAGTGAAGGTCATGAAACTTTGTATCAAAATCATATAATATGAAATCTTGCATCACAATGCAAGTAGATGATCGGCCTATTGGGTGAGATATTCTTTCATCTCTATACCTTAATTTATGGTTGTCCAGTTTTTGAAAAACAGTCTACTTGGATTGAGTGGCTAGCTGGGACTAGTTTGACTAATCAAAACTAGCACTTTATTAGAAAGAGTTCATCTCTTGATGAAGGTTTTCACCAAAAGACTTATCCTAACCTTCTAAAGTTAGTTCCAACTAATTTACCTTTATTGAGTACTCAATGTATGATATTTCCGGACAAGAAAAATTCACAAAAGTTTTGTCGTTTGAAAATTGAAATCATGGTTAACTATTTTTAATTTGAATCTTGTATTCAAAAGAGTGAGCATTTTAGCTTGAAACTTTTGTTTGAACAAAGCGTTTAATTTCAACAAGCAAAAGAATGTGAATGAACAAAAGAGAAGAGAAATAACCATGGTTTCATTCCAAATATACATTGTCATTTCATAGCAAAAATCATACTTGACTTGCAATATTTCGTTTCTCCCAAATAAAGTCTCTTGATGTCTTGATCATTGTTTTCAGAATCAGACCGGACATCGAACCGAAAAATTTATTGGTTTACGGTTTAATGGTCCAATCGTAATTGAACCGTAATTGAGCCGATAATATTATTATTTAAAAATTAAAAATATAATATTTTAAAGAATAAAATTGATTAATAATATAGTGTAATTCAAGTATATAAATGTATAAATAACGAAATTAAAAGAAAATATGATATTTTCTCTATTCCTATAGACTATTTATTCCATTTGTGTAACTTATTTTTTTTTATGAATATATTATCTTATTTAGGAGGGAAAAAAAAAGAAGGATCAGTTCAATTGGTTGGATCGGTCGGTCCAAATCGGTTTGAATAAAATTGATCGATTTTTGAGATTTTCGGTTTAAAGGGGTGAATCGGACCAGTTTGAGGACCGGTTTACGGTCCGACTGGTCCAACTGGCCGGTCCGGTCTGATCCAAAAAACCCTAGTCTTGATCAAAGAAACCTAGTCCTGCCTAGGGAAAATATAAGGACCAACAACTCAACCACACACATTCAACACTTATATAGCATCAAAATATTTCAAATCAAACACTACCATAATCTAAGCATGCCATGCAAAAAATAAAATCATCTCCTCAACCGTAAGCATCCAACCATGTATACCTTAGTTAAAAATTCAATAATTTTAACAATTCTGGCAATCGCTAGAAAAAATGTTAATACTCAATCCTTATTATTATGAATGAATACTACAAATGATTTTCAATAATGTATTATAGATAATATGGAAAATAAATATGAAGTATTAAATATTATAAAATAATTTTTAAGATATTACGTATTGAATTAATAGTAACTAAATAATATCAATTAAAATATAAAATGGTAATGTGAGTATTTATAGCTAATAGCTATATTTCACTAGTAGAAGAAAACGAAAGATAAGTCATATATTTTAGTATGTATTAATTAATTGATATACTTATGTATATATATTAAATAAGAATAAATAATCATCAAATAGTAAGTAATCAATTCATACTAAATATTATTTAGTATTTAGACTTATTAAAAGAATAATACTATAATTAATAATTATAAACTAGTAATTCCCAAATAACAATAGTATATTAGCAACAGTAATAGTAATAAAGATAATAATAATAATGATGATATTAATAATAATATCAATATTATTATTTATAATAATGTTGATAAACATCAGCATTAAATATTAGCAAATAATAGTTAACAATCTTTTAAAATATCAACTAATAATTGATACATATAATGGCTAACAATTATATAAGAACAAATAACAATTTTTACTAATTAAAATATTAACAAGCAATAAAATTGATAATATTATTAACTAATAAATAATATTCCTAATAATAATAGATACTATTTAATATCAAATAAAAATATACTATGAATAATAACAATAATAGGTGAACAATTATATTAACTAGTTTAATATAAAATACTATGCCAGCTAAAACTACAATAGTATCATACATACATACATACATACATACATACATACATACATACATACATATATATATATATATATATATATATATATATATATATATATATATATATATATATATGTTACAAGCATACCATTATGTTATATAAACGCATAGTTAAACCAGCATATGTAGTGCAAACACATAATAACACTATATTACATATACTCATCCTTCCAACCACCTCCAATATCTCAAAACATCCCAAAACATTCAGTCAATCTCCAACCTCGAAATATCATCTAACATAAATCCTAATATTTGGGTACAACAAGAATATTATAGGGATTGAAATGAGGATTAGTTGTGTTGATGACCAATCTATAGAGAGTAACCAGTGCCATAGAAGTCCCTCGAAATGGTATGTTGGGAAATCAACCTTCAACTTCCTTGTTTCATGAGACCAAACTGAGCAAGAGAAAAGGAGAGAAAGGTAAAGAAAATACAGAAGAAAGGTAGTGTCATCAGTCTTGATTTATAAGATATACTAAAGAAAATTAGAAGGAAAGATAGGATGTTTGTACCTTCTCGTAATGAAGACTGTGGACTTAACGACCTTGGCTATTGTTCTAAAAGAATATTTTCCAGTTTGTTTGGTGGAAGAAGCTATAAAGAAAAGGTTCGTGAACGCTTCTTGAGATGCTGAATGTTTTGGGAATGGGGAGAAAGATAGGAGATAAGAGAAAAAGGTGTTCTGTTTGATTGAAAAATGAGTGGCTAGATATCTAAAGGAGTTTATGTTGTTTAAATTTTAGAGAGTTTTTAGGAGACATCCACGGTGTTTTGAAAATTAGATTTTGAATGAATTTGTCAGAGAAAGGAAAATGGTTATGGAGTCTTTGGAGCTTAAGGGGGGGGGAGAAGAAGATGAATCTAAGATGAAGATGGAGAAGAAGGAAAAGAATAATTTTTATGTGTTATTGAGGTGACCGAGAGGTATTGATGGCTTTTGATTGCCAAAGATGCTAATTTGCTTTAGAGTGTTAATGTTATGCCCTAGAGGCAATCACATGCATTCTTTATATTGTGCATTATTAAATAAATTAAGACATTCTCTATTTTTCAATTTGTTTTATTTATACTTTTGTGTAAAATAACTATTAGGTAAAGTCTCAAGTGCAACATTGTATTAAGAAAATCATGATAGAAATCATGATATGTGTTTCTTATTACATTGGATAGTGTTCGTACTTAAATTATCCCTAATCGTAGTATCAATGAGATAGGACATCATTAATGCATTAAGACTAGAATGTGGCATATTTCCTGATTTGATCAGGTGGTGGTTCTTACATCCGTAAAGATTGTGATACTCAAAGTTAACACGTGGTTGATTGTTACTTGAACAAGTATATTGGATGACCTGCCTATGAGATAATCACATGGATAACTATTTAGTGCCAGTGATAGAATCTTATCATAGCAAATGTGCAAGTATCCTTAGAATTGAGATCTCTAAGGTACTTTATTTGCTAAGTGTTGGACTTTGATTCCAATCTCTAGAGTTCTGACAAGACCGTTTATGAGATAAATATTGGGTACAACATGAAACAAATGAAAGTAGTTGAGAAAAATCAATAAAGTATTCACCACTCCTAATAGTAGGAGCGAATATCTCACGGCCACTTGTAGGAATCACTATTTGAGAAGTCTTTGACGAAGGCGATTGTATATTGGAAATGGTTCCAATTGATACATATGAAGAGTAGTGGATTTCAGGAACATGTACTAAAATATTTAGGCTAGAATTAATTTATTATTTTGGAAGGAGTTGTCACTAATTTCATACTCCAAACTGAATGAGATATTGTATGGTGAAAGGAGTTTATTATACTATTGTTTGCTATTGAAAGGTTCAGGTCAAGCCACTTGACTTTTTAGACTTTTGGGTGGTCATGATGTGTTGCTAGATACCATTCATGATTGGCTATATATGGATTTATTAATTAGGAAATTAATAAATCAATCCTTATTAGAATTAATAAGTTAATTCTAAAATTATTAAAGATTATTAATCTTAAAGATATTTAGATTAATTCATATTTTGCTACCAATAGACCGAAAAACCTAATAGGTCACACATAATAGAGAATTGAGTGCTCAAGATGTTATTTGATAACATTACAAGGATTATTGTGAAAAGAAGAAGTTATTGTGGTCAAATTATAGTTGGTTATAATTTGTAGGCCATATTGTAATTAACAAAAATTATAATAACAATTGGTAATTAAGAATTCATGTTTGCTGTGGATTCTAAATACAAAATGACGAAGGAAAAATATATATATGATATATATACGCTTCGTGGGTTTTTATATTTTTTTTGGTGAATACACATACAAAAGTTTTATTTTTCTTTTGAAAAACCCGAGACTTCCTTCTGTATTCTTCTTCTTCTAGAAAACAAAAGCCCTAGCCGCCAGTTGATTTTGCTAGCACAAAATTTCTGGTGATTCTTTGAAAACCATTCTCGTGTGGACTTTATTGGAAACAATCCTACACTTGGATTACGGTGTTTTGACAGAGTGAAATTGTTTGCTAGATCGTGCCACAAACAGAGAAAAAATTTTCATTCACAGAGGCATTCCGAAGGTATGATTTTTCTACCATTTTGATTCCATTAATGCATAAAAGTGATCCTCGGTGTGGAATTCTTGTTTTTTTTTTTCACTGTGCAACCATTATTATGTATGAAGAATTCCTAACAATGGTATCAGATCCTTTGTTTATGCGTTAATGAGTTGTGTTTTGGTCATGAAATTTGTTTCATCGTTATCTCTGTGTTCTTTGTGAAAAAATCGTTTTTCGCGTGAGTGGTTTGTGAAAGAAAAATTTGATTCTGTGGGTTTTGGTTGCAACGAACATGTTTCTGTAAAAGTTACAGGAATGTTTTATGACAAGAATTAATGTGTTAGTTCTTGCAGAAAAAAATAAATATTTTCCTGGGCACGTAGTTTCTATAGTTGAAAAACAAGGAAATTCTTTTCCTAAAATTGTCGTGTTTCTTGAACAAATTTTTGATTTGTTCTGATTTTATTTTACTGAAAAGGATTTGAATAAGTTCATAGAATGGAACGAAAAAAAAAAAAAAAAGAATGTCCCAAAGAATTGTTCTCTGAATTTGTTGTAGAATTCTTAGAAGAACTTTTCCAGAAGTTGTTTTTGGGAAAATGAAGAAGAAAAAAAAAAAAAATTTAGCCCTAAGCCGCGGCTCACAAGGAGCCAAGCCGTGGCTTGAGGCACAATAAATCCCAAGGCGCGGCTCGCATGGAGTTGACTCCCAATTGTGTGGCTCACGTAGGATTCCCAATTGTGCGGCTCACGTGGGATTTGCAATTGCAATCCTGGGAGGCTTATACACAGCCTCCACATGATGCAATTTCTATTTCATATATAAATTTTTTTTCCTTTTCTTGTTTGTTTCGTCTTCATATGCAGAATGGCCCATGGTTTGTTTTTTTGTTTCTTTCACTTAATGCCCAGTTTTTCCTAAAATTCATACTTTAGGACTCACATATTTATTTTCCAAAAATCTTGGTTTTGGAAAAATAATATATTTTCTAAAATAATGATTTAAGATTATGGATTATTTTAATTCCTAAAATATGATTTTAGCAATTAATATATTTTCTAAAATAATAATTTTAGACTATATATTATTTTAATTCCTAAAATATAATTTTAAGAAATTAATATATTGTCTAAAATATTCATTTTAGATTATATATTATTTAATTCCTAAAATATGATTTTACCAATTAATATATTTTCTAAAATAGTGATTTCAGAATTTATTCTATTTTCTAAAATAGTGATTTTGGAATTAATTTTAGGAATTAATATACTTTATAAAATATTGATTTTAGAAATTATTCTATTTTTCTAAAATAGTGATTTTGGAATTATTTGCTATGTTTAATTTTATTTTGAGCATAAAATTAGTATGGTGGTTTGGTTATGGACTATGGACTAGGGCCTGCGAGTCCTGTCTTCTCTATTTTTCTTGTGTATATTTCTCTTCTTATTTAAACTCCATTCAAATGTATCTCAATATTTCTTTATTAGAATTTTATGTAACTAGATTACATAGTATGTAATTAGATTACATAGTTTAGATAGAGCAAAATTTATTACAAGTTCAAGAGAAGATGATCAAGACCATACAGAGGATGGTAAGGTTTTCTTCCTATATCATGTCCGAACACTTAGGATTGGCTAAATTAATTTCCTTTGTGGTTCAAGAAAATTAATATAGTAAAGTCTATAACCAAACCACGTTATTTTTTTGCAATGTATGGATATAATGATATTATGCATGCTATGTTGAGACACAAATATCACAAATCCCTCAATCAAAATGAAACCTAATGCCTTCCATTCATATAGTAAGAACGAGAGTCCTTTTTCAAGACCAGGTTGTTAGGCTAACCCAAATCTACTTGACATTGGGTAAGTTTAAGCTCTGAAGTTTTAAATTCCTAATTAATGGGTTGGTTTTAACTAATTTCTTTTTCCTAATTAGGCTAACTCAAGCATAAAGAAAATTAGAGGCAAGATTGGGTTAGCTTAAAATCTTTAAGATTAAAAGATGTTAATCACCCAATGATCTGGTAATTACATAAGATGTAATTGGTATTAGATACCTACCATTGAATTTAAGGGTGGCTTGTTAGGCAAACCCAAGGTTATTTTTAAAAAATTTGGATACCGGTCCACTAGAAAAGCTTCTAACAGGCTTTTCCGAATCAATAGTGGAGGTTATTGGTTTGAGTAAAATAGTGGAATAACAATGCGCTTAATTAAAGACCTAATTATTTGCATTACATGTGTATATACGATTAACTAATTTTCTCTTTCTTTACATCTAGGTCATCTGTATCATGTCGACCAACCTAAACCTGCGTAGCATCTAGGAAACCAACAAATTAATTGAAACAAATTTTTTTGACTGATATAGAAACTTAAGAATTATTCTCAAGTTGAAAAAGTTGTTCTACGTGTTAGAGGCTCCTATTTTGCCACCACCAGCTCAAGATACTCTTATTGATGAGCATGCTGTCCACAAGAAGCATAAAAAGGACAGTGACATGGTATCTTGTGTGATGTTGGCATCGATGACCCATGAACTACAAAAATAGCACGAGCATACGGATGCTTACTTAATTATCTTACATCTTCAAGAGCTATTTGATGCCCAAGCCAGAACGAAAAGATATGAGATATCAAAACAATTATTCCATTCAAAGATGGTTGAGGGTACTTCTGTGGCCACTCATGGGCTGAAGATGTTAGGTTTAATTGAGAAGCTCGGATCTCTTGGTTTTATGATGGACAATGAATTAAGTATCGACTTAATTCTGCAATCCTTACTAAATAGTTTTTCACAATTTGTGATTAACTATCAGATGAACAAGATTGAGTCTACCATACCCAAATTGATCAATCTACTCAAAACTATAGAGTCCTCCATGAAGAAGGAATCCAATGCAGTTATGTTAGTAGAATCTTCCTTTTCTAGGAAGAAGGTTCCTAAGAAGAAGAAGAAGAAGGCTTTTACAAAGCCCAAAGGTAGTGTGAAAAAGAAGGAGGTAGATACCAAAGGACCATGCCATCATTGTAGAAAGATGAGCCATTAGAGGTGAAACTATAAAGTCTACTTGGAGATCATTAAGGAAAAGAAGCAGAAGGAGAAGTTTATGGGCACTTCTACTTCTACTCCTGGTATGTTTATGATTGAGGTTAATACTACTTTTAGAAATGAGATATGAATATTAGATACGGGATGTGGATCTCATTTGTGCAATAACTTGTAAGGACTAAAAGACAGTAGAAGGCTTGAGAAGGGTGACGTGGACCTATGTACTATAAATGGAGCAAAGGTTGCCGCACTTACTGTGGGGACTTACGAGCTATACCTGCCTTCAAGATTAGTTTTAGAATTGCAAAACTGTTATATTGTACCAGTTTTATTGAAAAATATTATCTCAATTGCGTGTTTAGATTTGTGTGAATTTCATTTAATTTTTAAGAATAAATATTATTCTTTTTCATTGAATGATATTTATTATGGTTCTGCAACTTTGATTAATGATTTATATGTTCTAGACATGGATAATCCAATCTTCAACGTAAACAATAAGAAACCAGGGATAGATAACTCAGTCTTATCTTATTTATGGCATTGTCATTTAGGCCATATAAATGAGAATCACGTTTTTAAATTACACATGAAGGATCAAAATGGAAAATATCAAAGAAAACGCAGCGGAAAATTTTTTAGTTTTCTAAGCCACATCTAGGAGAGAGTACTTACTTTTCTTGATTTGTCACAGAATAACCAACGAGGGGTCGGGTTGCACTGGAACTTACGTTGGAAGGGAAGAAGGAGGTTCTTGCGGTTCAACCGGTATTCCTGCCAATCTTCTACTCCTATGCATCAAGCGTCTTCAAGCTTTCTCTCTTTGTCTTCCGGAGTATGATTCTACTTTCTTTTTGGTTAGTTTGGTGAAAGCTCCTTCTTTGAAAAATTCAAACACTCTCCAAGAGAGAAGGAAGAGAAGAACGTGGAATAAAGAATGAGAGGAAAAGACGGCACACTTTTTTCCCAGAGAGAGGAACTCATGCAACAACCAACGTTATTTTTCTCCTTCTCTTACATCCTTGATTTCAGTTAGCCTTATGGCTTGATTAAGCCCTGGTGGGCTTGGTACTGTGCTCCAAAACCAATCTAAGACTGGCCCAATCCTCTTAATTAATTAATTATCTTTTATGGGATTTATTAAATACCCAAGATTAATTAATTAATTCTAATTGAACTCTTAATATATGTTAACATATATCAGCCCAATTAATTAATTTATTCCAGCCTAATTCTCTTAATTAATTAATTATCTTTTCTGGACCTTATAAAAATCTAAGAATAATTAATTAATTCTAATTGGACTCTTAGAATAAATTTTATTCTCTTTCAAATAATTATCTATTAAGTCCAGATTGTGTCTAAACAACACTAAGGTAACTTTAGCTACTTCGAGGACTGAGAGACATATTATTCATGGCTACTAAAATGATTAAAATGCCATAACTATTAAATAGCTATATTTTACCATTTTAAATATTTTTATTTATCACCATATGAAAATATTGACTCGAAGAATAATATTGCTAAAGCAATATCTCCGACCTACAGGTGAAACAACGGAAATACCCCTCTATGTAACACCTATCAATGAGATAGGATAAATATACTGACACCTATCTCAAAGACATCTACCATCTTTAGATCTCTAGTCTGATAATCTATGACTCACTCGAATGTACTTGCTCATCATTGGAAGCTACCGAAAAGTACACATTCTAGAGTCACGTTCCCAGGGCTCTAAATTATTAGATTATCCTAGACAATCACAAGGGGGTGATTTAACTTCACTAAATGAATAATTAAAATTCTGTTGCATGAGTCCATCTTAACTAACTAGAGTAATACACCCAACATACAAGGATATTGATCTCACCCAACATATATCAAAGTATAAAACCCTAATTTCGTCAGACCACCAACTTATACTCAAGTATGAAGGTATCCATCAACGCTGTAGCAGTAATAGTCTGGTCTTTATTATTATAGTACTTTAAGGGAGACCACTACTACAGATCCAATTCTACGTATTCGAAATACGCTTATGCCAATAATGTGAGTGAACTATTCACTGATTTAAGATAAACCATTCCTCATTGGAACTCATGGCATAATAGTCATACTTTGATGAAATGCATAATTCCATCAAATGACTAAGAACTCATTTTTACTTGTATGATAAGTACCCATAATCTATACTTTACTGTGAAGAATGACCCAACACATAGACCATTACTTATCATACTTGGACCTTAAATGTGAAATAATATAAGAAACAAACTAAATTGAATGAATAAACATTTTATTACAATATATTTACATAGAATACATATACTTTGAGGGAATATTTTCCAACAATCTCCCACTTGCACTACAAAGACTAAGAAAATTCACAAGTGCCCACCCCCATGACTTCTAAGTGTCTGTGAAATATCTTTTTTGTTAAAGTATTGGTGAATGGATCTACCAGATTGTTAACAGAGGAAATCTGATAGACCACAATCTCCTGTTTTTGGATGAACTCCCGGATAAGGTGATACTTGTTCTCTATGTGCTTGCCCTTCCTATGATTTCGAGGTTCCTTACATTGTGACACTACTCTAATATTGTTACAATAAAGCATGATAGGCCTGTCCATGTGCGGTACTACTCTAAGTTCTGTGAAGAACTTTCAGAGCCACAGCTTCTTTAGAAGCTTCTGAAGCAGTAATGTATTCAGCTTCCATGGAATAATTAGCAATGTAGGATTGTTTGATACTTCTTCATGAGATAGCTCCTTCAGACAAAGTGAAGACATATCCACTGGTAGATTTTCTTTCATCTTTATCCACCCGGAGGTCTAAGTTTGTGTAACCGGTAGGAATCAAATTATCAGCACGATATACAAGCATATAATCTCTCGTTTCCTTAATATATTTAAGTATATGCTTTACGGCTTACCAGGGAGTTTCCCTAGGTTTGATTGATATCTACTAACCATGCTTGTTGTAAATTAGATATCTGGCCTAATACAAGTATAGTATACATGAGACTTCCTACAATCGAAGCATAAGGGATCCTGCCCATTTTCTGCTTGTCTTCCTGTGTTTGAGGACATTGTTTGGAAGATAAGGATAATCTATATCTAAAGGGTATAATAGCCCATTTACATTCATCTATACTGTACTCGACCAATATCTTGTTAATATAAATAGACTGGGATAAGCTTAACATTCTCTACTTCCTATTTCTAAGAAGTTTAATACTTAAAATGTAGCTAGCTTCCCTTATGTCTTTTATACTAAATTGACTAGATAGCGAAACCTTAACGGATGATAATGTCCCTACATAATTTCAATTAGTAGAATGTCATCTACATAAAGTACCAATAAAATCACTTCGCCACTGTCTGATTTCTTATACACACATGGTTCATCTATATTTTGAATGCAACCATAAGCTTTCACAATTTCATCAAAACATATGTTCCATACTTTTGACGCTTGCTTAAGTCCATAGATGGACTTCTTAAGCTTATAGACCATTTGTTCTTGACTTCTAGCAACAAAACCTTCTGGCTGGGACATATAGATATCTTCGTCAACATAGCCATTTGAGAAGGACATCTTGACATCCATCTGCCATATTTCGTAATCATAATGACATGTGATGGCTAAGAGAATACGAATAGACTTAAGCATGGCTACTAGTGAAAATGTTTCCTTATAATCGATCATTTCTTTTTTAGTATAACCTTTAGCAACCAATCTTGCTTTATAGGTTTCAACATTTCTATCCGCACTTCTCTCCCTCTTGTATAACCACTTACACCCAATAGATTTTATCCTATCAGGCACAGTGACAAGATCTCAGACCTGATTGAGGTATATGGATTCAATCTCGGTATTCATAGCTAGCTACCATTTGTCTGCATCAGCATCAACAATAACCTCCTCGTATCTAGTGGGATCTTATTGCTCATGATCAGAGACTAGATTATAAGTTTCTCTGGTCTACATTTCTAGAACTCTTGTGATTCTCCTACTACGATGAGGCTTAGTTTATATAGGAACATCCAGTAGCATTTCTCTTAGTTCCTCGATCGGGGTGTTAGAAGTACCTAAAGTTGAATCAGTGACCAATTTTTCTTCTACCTCTATTCTACTTGAACCCGTGGTGGAAGTAACTTATTCATCCTCTAAGTATCTAGCATTAGTACTAACCGAGGAGGTACACTCCACCACGATCCGATCTCAAAGTTTTAATTAATTTACTTGTTTGACCTCCACTTTAGCCTTAAACTCTTTGAATTTATCAAAAGAGTCAGACTTATACCTCATCGATAAACATAACCAAAACAAGTGTGATCATCTGTGAAATTGATGAAGTACTCGTAGCCTCCCCTAGCTGGTGTAGTCATTGAAACACAAACATTCATATGAACTCATGCTAATATTTTCATGGCTCTATCCGCCTTTTTGGTAAAAGACCTTTTGGTCATTTTACCTTTAAGACAAGATTCACACTGAGACAATTCTTCTAATCTCAATAAACCTAAAGGCCCAACATGGATTAGCTTCTGAATCCGATTAGGATTTATATGTCCCAATCTTAGATGTCACAAATACAAGTCATTTGATATAGCCTTTCTCTTTTTATTGTCAGGTTCAGTTTGAATATTATTTACTTTATTTCTAATAGGATGTATAGAAAAGAGATTTCCATACATGTTTTCAGTACAAATTAAATTACCACCTCTACTAATGAAAACACCAGAATAGAAAGAAACAAAATATCCTTGATTCATCAATTTGGAAATTGAAATTAAATTCTACTTAAAACAAGAAATATATAAAATATCTTTTAAAATTAACTTTCTATTACAATAAAAAATAAGCTCAAGATCTCCCATTACTTCAGCTAATATTCTTACTCCATTGTCTACTTGAAGTCTATGCTCACCCTTATGAGTCTCGTTGTCCTTCTAAACCCCTGCAAAAAGTTACAGACATGGTCAGTGGCTCCAAAATCAATTATCCAGGAAGATGTTGATCCAATCATCAAAATAGACTCTAGGTATAGAGTAATAACTAAAGTAGACTTGACTAAGAAGTCCGGACAATCTTTCTTCTAGTGCCCCTTCTTGCTACACTCGAAGCATCTGCCTTTGGGCTTCCCATTGGGCTTGGCTTAACCAGATGCTTTGGGCTAGGCCCCTGCGTTGTTCTGGACTTTTCTCTTTTTGAATTTCTTAGGCTTTGCCTTAATTTCAGAAAAAGAAGTAGAACGAGAGACCAAAACCTTTAACACGGGCTTCATGATCTTCTTTGCCACTTGGAGCTCTTTCATAAGCTCCGTGAGATTCATATCCAACTTGTTCATGTTGTAATTCAACTTAAACTGAGAATATGAATCAGGCAGAGTTTTAAGAACTATGTCAATTTGGCTCTCAAGATCTATCGTTGCACCTAGGACCTCGGCCTCCTCAAAGTAGGTAATCATCTTGAGCAGATGCTCTTGAACTGATGCCTACTCAGCCATCCTAGTGTTCATGATTACCCTAAGAGCTTCTAGCCTTGCGGGCCAACTCTTGTCAGCAAACATGGTACACAATGATAAATTTATGTCATACGTAGTAGCTATGTGCTCTTGCTTAGATTAGAGCACACTTGACATGGAAGCCAACAAATAGGACTTAGCTATCTAATCAACTTTCTTCCATGCCTCCTCAGCCTCTTGTTCCTGATCAGTGGATTCTTGCCTAATCTTAGGACAGGGATTCGTAAGAACATACTTGTACTCCTTGGCAGTGAGTACTATATTCAGATTCCTCTTCCAGTCTACATAATTTGGGCCTGTCAACTTATTCTCCTCGAGAATGATTGACCATGGACTGAAACTAGACATTTCTGAAATATTGTGAAAAAATATTCATTTAGTTTGTAAGAAATAAAAATGCACGTTTGTTATATTATTTCTTTAATAATAGATAACTCTTAAAACCATTATTAATAATATAAATAGGTTGACTCTTAGAAAAACTAACAGAGTTTCGTAGGAAGATTAATAGCATTCTAAGTTAAGTGTATAACCATTATGAATCAAAACTTTCTAAATAGGTAATGGTCTAGAAAACGTTCCACGGATAGGATGGCTACAGATTCACACTACCTACGGGCAATCTCGTGCTAAAAACCTCCAACGTAGGTTGGGCGATCCTAACCAATACTTTAGGCTTTTAGTTTTACTCTTTCATTAGTTTTAGATACTTGTGAAAATCCATCCTATAGGGAGGCATGCTCAGAATAACACAAGGAAATCCACTATCTCTAATGAGAGTTGTGATGGAAACCATGGGGTCATTGGAACCCCTCTCATACTTAATCTTTTATTGAAAATAGAGTTTTAGGCCCAAAAATATTTTTTATAATCTTATGATTTCATTAACTTTAGTAAAAAACTAAAATTCAATATTATTCTTTATGTTAAGGATTAAATTTTTTAAGAGAATAAACTATGAATTTATTTTACTATTTTAAATCAATAACCAAGTAAAATTTTATTAAATAACCTTAAGTTCAATATTATTCTCTATGTCAAGGATTAAACCATTTAAGAGAATAAACCATGAACTCTTTTATTTTAAAGTTTCTTAGATTGAAACGTTTTTATCAAAAACCGTTCTATTTAGTGAGACTTTAGTCTTACAAAGTCTGACAAGAACTTGCGCCTTTGATCACAAAAATGAAATAAGCATGATAACAAAAGTAAACTTTTTCATGCTCAAACTATTCATTTATACCTAAGTGACCAAACAATGGATTAAACATCATAAATTAAAAATTAATGATCTTGTTTAATCCTAAGATGGTTCCATCATTTACTACTCATTTTCATACAAATTATTCATCCATAGATAAATAAAACTATCACAGAAAATTAACCTCATACAATGGTTTCAAAATATGATTACATCAAGGAAAAATTTAGGTACAGAATTTTAGAAGTGCTCTCCCTCTGGGTAGAATGGACCTGACGCCTAGTCTATTGGGCCCTTCTTGCACCGGGTCTACTTTGTTTCTCCAAAACCTCCAGCTAGACAGAGTGGACCTGGCGCTAGGTCTGTTCTGGAGTTTGCCAATTTTTGGAAAATCCTGCTTTTCAGTTATTTTTCGCCCCTCAACAATTCTAGCAATCACGTTCTTCAATCCCCAAAATTTACAGGTTAAAAGAAACGTAAAACTAGGCATAAAAATATATCGTTACAAGTACCTATGCCTCTAATCATGAGGCATACATCGCATCTATTCAAAACCAGAAAAACAATAGGGAAACTATTAAAATACATGATCTTAAGCCTCTAACCACGAGGCATACATGAACTCTAGAAACCAACATATGAGTGATTACATGAAATCACAAAAGATTCACTTTTAATAGTAAAGGAACCACCTTTTTCAGTTTTTAACTCTAGTACATACTCCTGGATGAAAACGTGGCTCTGATACCACTTGAAGAATCAAAATGAAAAACATCAAAGAAAACGCAATGAAAATTTTTTCAGTTTTTCGAGCCATATCTAGGAGAGAGTACTAACTTTTATTGATTAATCACAGATTAATCAATGAGGGATTCAGTTGCACTGGAACTTGCGTTGGAAGGAGAGAAAGAGGCATCGGTGGTTTGATCGGTATTCCCGCCAATCTTCTACTCCTACGCATTAAGCGTCTTCAAGCTTCCTTTCTTTGTCTTCTAGAGTATGACTCTACTTTTTTTTTTAGGTTAGTATGGTGAAAGCTCCTATTTTTGGATAATTTATATACTCTCTAAGAGAGAAGGAAGAGAAGAATGTTGAACAGAGATTGAGAGGAAAAGACAGCACACTTTTTTCCCAAAGAGAGGAACTTACACAACAACCAACGTTATTTTTCTCCCTCTCTTGCACCCTTGATTTTGGCCAGCCTTAGGGCTTGATTAAGCCCTAATAACTGAAAACATTAAGCCCTGATGGGCTTGGTGTTGTGCTCCAAAACCAATTCAAGACTAACCCAATCCTCCTAATTAATTAATTATCTTTTTTAGGCTTCATTAAATTCTCAAGACTAATTAGTTAATTCTAATTGGACTCTAAATATATGTTAATATACATTAGCCCAATTAATTAATTTATTCCAGCTCAATTAATTAATTTATTTCAGTCTAATTCTCTTAATTAATTAATTATTATTTTTAGACCTTATCAAAACCCAAGATTAATTAATTAATTCTAATTGGACTATTAGAATAAATTTTATTCTCATTCAAATAATTATCCATCAAGCCCAGATTGTGTCTAAACAACACCAAGATAACTTGAGCTACTCCAGAAACTAAGAGACCTATTATTCATGGCTACTAAAATGATCAAAATGCCTTTATTATTAAATAGTTGTATTTTATGATTTTAAATATTTTCATTTATCACCATATGAAAATATTGATCCCAAGAATAATATTGCTAAAGCAATGTCTCCGATCTACATGTGAAATGACGAAAATACCCCTCTATGTAACACCCATCAATGAGACAGGATAAATGTACTAACACCCATCAATGAGACAGGATAAATGTACTAACACCCATCTCAAAGACATCTACCATCCTTAGATCTCTAGTTTGATAATCTATGATTCACTCGAATGTACTTGCTCATCAATGGAAGCTACCGAAAAGTACACATTCTAGAGTCACGTTCCTAGGGCCCTGGATTATTAGATTATCCCGGACAATTATAAGGGGGTGATTTAACTTTACTAAGTGAATCATAGAAACTCTGTTGCATTAGTCTATCTTAACTAATTAGAGCAATATATCCAACATACAAGGATATTGATCTCACAAAAGAAATCTCACCCAACATATATTAAAGTATAAAACCCTAACTTTGTCAGACCACCAACTTATACTCAAGTATGAGGGCATCTGTCTACGCTGTAGCAGTAATAGTCTGGTCTCTATCATTATAGTACTTTAAGAGAGACCACTACTACAGGTCTAGTTCTACGTATTTGAAATACACTTATGCTAATGATATGAGTGAACTACTCATTGATTCAAGGTAAACCATTCCTCATTGGAACTCATAGCATAATAGTTATACCTTGATGAAATGCCCAATTCCATCAAATGACTAAGAACTCATTTTTACTTGTATGACAAGTACTCATAGTCTATACTTTACTATAAAGAACAACCCAACACATAGACTATTACTTATCATACTTGGACCTTAAATGTGAAATAATATAATAAACAAACTAAATTGAATGAATAAATATTTTATTGCAATATATTTACACAGAATACATAGTCTTTGAGGGCATACTTTCCAACAACAAAAGCTAGGTGGCTTAGTCATTTGATTATGAATCATATGGCACATGCGAATCTTATTTACTTGGTAAAATGGCTAAAACTCCTTTTCTGGAAAAGAAGAAAGGGCCAAAGAGTCATTA
The DNA here is from genome assembly GCA_026120185.1 of Voacanga thouarsii. Classification (NCBI taxonomy): domain Eukaryota; kingdom Viridiplantae; phylum Streptophyta; class Magnoliopsida; order Gentianales; family Apocynaceae; genus Voacanga; species Voacanga thouarsii. The sequence goes on along the minus strand of JANUWF010001095.1, from coordinate 382,689 downwards.
GCACTTATATATACTTATGCATGTGGCCTAATGTTTATATAATTAAGAGGAGGTTATCACTATTTCATAATCTTTATCGATGATGATTCTCGATATGAGTGTTTGTATTTAATGAAATACAAATCTTAAGCTTTTGAAAAGTTCAAAAACTTCAAGAATGAAGTAGCAAAACAACTTAGAAAAGGTATTAAGACTTTAAGATATGATCAAGGTGGTGAATACTTAAGTTAAGAGTTTCAAGATTATCTTAGAGATAATGAGATATTATTTTAATGGACTCTACCACATATATCACAATATAATGGTGTATCTATAAGAAGGAATCGAACCCTTCTAGACACGGTACAGACCATGATGGCTTCTGCAGACTTGCCAAAATCATTTTGGGAGTACGCACTAGAGACTTCTGTTTATGTTCTAAATAGAGTTCTATAAAAAGTGATTGATACTACCCAATTTGAGATGTTCTTTGGCAAGAAACTAAATTAATCTCACTTGAGAGTATGGAGTTGCCCTGCCTTTGTCAAAAGGCCATAGTCAGACAAACTGATAGTAAGTCTGAAAAGTGTTTATTTGTGGATTGTCCGAAATAATCTTTCGGATATTATTTCTATCTCCTTTCCAAAAATAAAGTGTTTGTTTCGAAATATGCTGTCTTTTTAGAGAAGGAGCACATGTTTAAAGGGGACAGTGAAAGTAAGATTGAACTTAGTGAAGTTCAAGAAGAACAGATAAACAATGATCAACCGTCTAATACCACATCTATTAAGAGAATAGATTAACCTTCAACTACACAAGAACCTCGTAGGTTGAGTAGGATACATGTGAGAACTGAGAGATATGGATTTCTTATTAGTGACCACAATGGCGTATTGCTCATAAATGATGATGAGTCTACTACTTACAAGGAAGTTCTGAATAGTTTAGAATTTGACAAATGGCTTGAAGCTATGAAATTAGAGATGGATTCTATGTATGATAATCAAGTATGGACTCTGGTTGATCTACTCAAACGAATTAAACCTATTGGGTGCAAATGGATTTTTCAAGAAGAAAACTAACATGGGTGGTAAACTAGTTACCTATAAAGCACGACTGGTGGCTAAGGATTATTGTCAACAGCATGGTATTGACTATAACGAAACTTTCTCGCCAATTGCTATGCTAAAATTTATTAGAATACTCCTAGCCATTGCAGCTCATTATGATTATGAGATCTTAGAAATGGATATGAAAATGGCTTTCCTAAGTGAAAACCTGACTGAGAAAGTATATATAACATAACTTGAAGGTTTCACATTTAATGATAGCACAAAAGTGTACAAACTACAAAGGTCCATTTATGGACTTAAGTAAGCTTCTATGAGTTGGAACATCTCTTTTGATGAAACAATCAAAGAGTTTAGTTTCATTCAAAACATGGATGAACCTTGTGTATACAAGAAGGCTAGTAGGAGTGCAGTAACTTTCTTATTACTTTATGTAGATGAGATATTATTAATAGGAAATGATATACCTGTCCTTCAGTCAATAAAAATTTAGTTGTCCAAGAAATTCTCCATGAAAGTCTTTAGATATGCAACCTATATTCTTGAAATTAGGATATATAGAGATAGGTTAAAAAGGTTGCTAGGTCTTTCACAATCTACATATATAGACAAAGTGCCAAAGAGGTTTAGCATGGATCAATCCAAAAGAGGATTCTTACCCATATCCCATGGGATAAGCCTTTCGAAGTCGATGTATCCAAAGACACAAGTTGAAATAGATCACATGAGTAGGATTCCACATGTTTCTGTAATTAGATCCATCATGTATGCTATGATATGTACCAGGCCTGATGTATCCTGTGCTCTCAGTTTGACGAGTAGATACCAATCTTGTTGGAATGTATACCTTCTAGATTAGGTTTCTGATATAATTATCGAATTTATTAATAAAAGAATTTATTTTCAAAATTTATTTGTGAATTTATATTTTATTTGTGCACGATTTATGTTTGGAAAAGATCCATTGCGTTTAAGTAAGTGATCCATGTGAATGGTGGTCTTTTACAGTAAGGTATGAATCGTGGGTTACTTAACACATAAACATTTATTCTTAACCGATTGATAAGAAGGGGAAACTCATTGTGTTTAGGTTATTATGTTATGAATTTCAAATAAGGAATGGCTTACCTTTAGCCAGTGAGTAGTCTACTCACTTCATAACATAAGCGTATTTCAAATACGTAGAACGGGACCTGTAATAGTAGTTTCTAAAAGTACTATTTAGAAGAAACACAGACTACTACTACTACTACAACATGGACTAATACTCTACCGCTTGAGTATGAGTTGGTGATCTGACGAAGTTGGAAGCATGTACTTTGATATACTGTACTTGAGGTTCTATCGTAGAGCCAATATACTTGTATATTGGATATATGTAACTAGTCAGTTAAGAAAGACTTATAAAAGATAGCTTCTGTGCTATATCGCCCCTTGTGACTGTTCGAATGATCTAAATATCTAGGGCCCTGGGGAATATGACTTGAATGTTTACTTTAGGGAAGCTCCCTTAGAAAGTAGAAATATTCCAGGAATCGTGGATCATTGGACTAGAGGTCTAAGAATGGTAGATGTCTTTTAAAGAGGTGTTAATATACTATTCCTCTCTAAATATACGGCGATGTGTAGAGGGGTATTTTAATCATTACACGTATAAGTCAGAGACTTTACTAATGTAACATTGTCCTTGAGGTCAATATTTCCTTATGGCAATATTAAAAAGTATTTAAAATACAAAATACAACTATTTCTATAGTATGGGTATTTTGGTTATTTTAGTAGCCAAGACGATGTGTCTTTTGGTCATTGGAATAGCCCATAAGTCTTGATGGTTTTGGGTTGAGGGATTGGTCTTGTATAAAATGGATTTTATTTTATTCGAGTAGCCTGGTTTATTTATTGGGTTATAATAAAATAAAAGGTTCAAAAAGGGAGAATTATATATTAGCCCATTTGCATTATTTAATTAATTTAGTTATTGGCCTTGGATTAGTCCAGGAATAATTAAATTGAATTAAAGGCTTAACCCAATGAATTGGGCTATAGGCCTATAGGTCTGGTTAATGGCTTAACATGACATGGGCCTTAGGGCTTCTCTGATTCTACCGCCTCTATTTAATTTTTGATTGCCTGAATAATAGCCTATTATTAAGGTAGTTGAGATTTAAGAGAATAGTAGGAGTTTTTTCACAGAACGTCTTTCCTTTCCCCTCTAGCCGTTCTTTTTCTCTCTCTATAGACTGTGATTTCTGTGCTATATAATAGCAAGAACAGAGACACAGAAGATCATCCTCTTCATCCTTAGCCTTCACTAAGCTTTTAGGCACGGGTTATATTCCGAAAGACCCGAAGCATTGCGTTGATGCCCAGACAGAGCTAACGACTTGTGGGACAACAGCCTGAAGAAAGGATCACAGAACTAGCAGTGGTTTCGACAGGATCGCCGGCACCTCCTAGACCAATGATAAAACGCAAAGGTAAAGAAAATAAGGAAAGCTCTTCCGCTGCTTTGCGTTTGCTCTGTTTTAACATGCTCCAGTGCGTTTCTATTTTTTGTCGTATTTACCTTCATGTGGTATTAGAGACTGGCTTATATGGCAATATAGGATGCATGTTAATGAATAAAAACTCTTAGATGATTGTTTGATCATAATTTGTGAACTTTCTCGTTTTCTGATATGGGTAGTTCACACTTGTACGTCTCGCGGTTGAGACATAAGAATGTTGTAATTTTATTTTTTGTGGCCTTCATAGTATTCATGTAAGCCTAATAATTAAAGGCATAGGAATTTGTGGATTGTTTTGGATGAATTTTGGTGAGTCTGTAAAAAAATTGCAGAGAAAGAAGCGTCTGAAGTATCAGGAGAAAAACGAAGAAGATGAATACTGTAGCAGCCGAGCCGCGGAGCAGAGCCATTTAAGCCGAGCTGCACTGCTGATGTGAGGGGAGCCGAGGCTGTCCAAGCCAGCCGTGGCTTGGAGCAGCAGCTAGGCCTGAGATGGCCTCGGCTTAGCACTGCGCGTGTGAAAGTTGTTTCCTCGCGGAAGCTCAACAACAGCTTCCTTGCGGAAGCTACTGCGTGGGCACCCGCCCGGGATTTTGGTCAATGGGTTTTCCCCTGGGTCATGATCCAGTGTGACGGGTGCAGTGGACTAGAGGAAAAAAAATATTTTTTTCGAGTTTTTGGTCTCATACCAGGCGAAGTTATTTTTATTGCAATAGTTAATATTCTTTGAATATTTTGCATGAAAAATAATAGCAAAGAAAATTTAGGATTAACCAAGATCATTAATTAATTAATGTATTTAATTCTATTATTTAGACACTTAGGTTAAAAGAACAGAAAAACATAAAAACGTTTACAGTTTTCTAGCATACTTAATTCTTTTTTATATCCTATATTCTTGTTTTCTTAAAGACCAAAGTCTTCGGAAAATTTATGACAAGAAAAATATTTTTCAAATTAAAAATGGTTATTTTTTACTTGGACAAAAATTAATCCTTGGATATTTACTCAAAGGATTTAATCCTTAATATAGAAAATATTTTGGATTTAGATGTTTTTGTAAGTTAAAATAAAAAGCCATTTTGTTTTATTTTTGCACTAGAAAATTATTTTAGTCAAATTAAACTTGAGACCAAAGTCTCTAGAAAGTTTAAAAGGAAATTTTTGAAAAATCATGAAGTTTTTAACTGTGTAAAATAAATTCATAAAAAATCTCTTAAAGGGTTTTACCTTGATATAGAGATTTATGAATTTAGATATTTTACAAAGAGTTAAGGGATACCTAATGGGATATTTTCAAAAAAAATATTTTCTTTAAAAACACTTGTTTAAAAAGACTAAGTGGGAGAGGGTGATATGAATCTTGTGTGGCTTTTCTTGGTGATGTGGGTGTTTTAGTTGGCTATGTGTTCAACTCAACTCAAAGGGACCAAAACAGGGATTCTTCTAGAGACAAAAAGGAGAAAATGAAATAACCACCTACCCTCTATCAAACCCTTGAAGAACTAAGCTTCAAAGACCCTCAACAATAGTAAAGAGTTCTATTATAATCTCACCCCAATATTCTTGAAGCAACAAAGGCAAACAAGAACAAATAGAATAGAGAAAATGGCACCCAAATATTGGAATTCAAACAAACCTTAGAAGAACAAAGCAACTAAGACCCATTCAAAGAAAACAACATTGGATTATCCAAAAGATTTATAAACTCAATCATAAGGAGGACTAACCCTTAAGCATGGTCTTGAACAAGATGAACAAGGAGGCTAGGGCCTTTCAATATTCTCTCTCAAATTTGAATTAAAATGTATGAATTGTGTTGTCAAATCACTAAAGGTGCTATTTATACTATCCTAACCCTAGCTAAGTAATCCTTGAGATTCTATTACAGTTTAGGGTCATAATAAGTCTTTACAAGCAATTAAAATTGAAGAAAATCGAAAAAAACATTAAAAACACGGGGTAGTCGTCAGTTGCCCAGGGTGGAGCCGGCGCTGGTTTGGACACCACAGCCGGCGCCGGTTGTGATCTGTCTTCAGGCGATCGAATGGAAAATTAAAGCCGTTGTTGGGCAAAATGGAGTTGGCGCTGGTTCTGCTGCTTGGGGTAGCGCTAGCCGTCCTCTGAAGGTGTCCTTTTTGGTCGAGTTTCATTTGTCTTTGTTGCCGGCTTGAGTTCTTGTATGGCCATGCCTCCCCCTCCTTGATCTTAACCTCCATGATGAAGTGGAGTCTCATCAGAGGGGTTCCAATGGCTCCACAGCTTCCATCACGATCCTCATTAGAGATCGTGGGTCCCCTCGCGTCACTTTAGGAGTGAACTCGTATAGGATGAGATAGCACAAGGATCTAGAACTAATGGATGTATGTAATTAACAACCCGAGACACGTGCCATGATCGGCCAGCCCACGTTAGAGGTTATAGTGCAAGGAATGTCCATAGAAAATGAGAAGAAATGGCCATCCTATCGATGGAGTTATCTTTTAGATCATTACCTGGAAGAAAAATTATTTTGTGGTGGTTAATACACTTAACTTAGGAAACTGTTAATTTTTCCAAAAAGCTATGTCAGTTTTTCTAAGAACTAAATTAATCATATTAAAGATAATAGTGATAGGGTTAACTATTATCAGATTTAATATAAGGATAAAGTGCACAAATTATTTTTATTTTTTCACAAACTGAGATTTCTTTTATTTTTGATTTTTCAAAAATGGTTTGTGGAGGCTTTTTTAGTCCTTTGGTCGTTATTCTTCCAGAGATTAAGTTAATAGGTTCAAATTATATGGACTGAAAAAGGAACGTAGATATAATACTCACTGTCGAGGAGTATAAGTCTGTCCTCTACTAAATCTGCCCTATTATCGAGGAAAGTTCTACCGATATTGAGCGCAAGGCTGAGAAGGCATAGAAGAAAGCTGATGAGATGGCTCGTTGCTATATGTTGGCCTCCATGTCTAATGTGCTCTAGTCCAAACACAAGCATATGGCCACTGCATACGACATTAGTCAGTCACTAGCCACGATGGTCGCCGATAAGAGCCAACCAGCAAGGCCGGAAGCTCTTAGAACGATCATAAATACTAAGATGGCTAAGGGAGAGTAGTTAGGGAGCATATGCTTCAATTGATTGCTACTTTCAAGGAAGTAGAAGTCTTAGGGGCTGTTATTAATCCCGAGGGCCAAGTAGACATGGTTCTCGAATCTCTGCTGGGCTCTTTTACTCAGTTCAAGTTGAACTATAATATGAGCAAGTTGAACATAAGTTTTACTGAGTTAATGAAAGAGTTTCTGGTGGCGGAGAAGGTCATGAAACCACAGTCCAAGGCTATAATTGTTAGGACTTCTTCTTCCAGAGCAAGGCCCAAGCCCAAGAAGTTCAAGAAGAAGAAAGCAGACGCAGTAGCCCAGCCCAAGAACCAGCCCAACAAGCCAAAGGGCAAGTGCTTCAAGTGCGGGTAGAAGGGACACGGGAAAAAAGAGTGTCTAGAGCTTCAGTCCAAGAAAAATCCTTCAGGTATTATTCTCTATCTAAAGTCAATTTCAATGGTTGCATCAACTTTTACTTGGATTGTTGATTCTGGAGCCACTGATCATATCTGTAACTCCTTGCAGGAGTTTAGAAAGATAAGAAGACTCCAGAAGGGTAAGTATGGACTACGAGTAGGAAATAGAGCGCAAGTATGAGCCTTTGCAGTGGGAGAACTAGATCTTGTTTTTTTTTTTATTGTAATAGAGTAGTTGTTTTGAAGAATATTTTATACGTACCTGGATTTAGACAGAATTTGGTTGCAGTTGCAAAACTTTTAAACTAGGGATATTCTGTTTCTTTCCATTCTGGTATTACTATCAGTAGAAATGGAGAAGTTCTCTTGTTTTGGGCACATGTATGGAAATTTATTCTTCCTAAATCCTACAAATAATCAAATAAATAACACTCAATTTGAACCTTTAAGTAGGAAGAGAAAGACCAATATTAATGACATATATATTTGGCATCTAAGGTTGGGTCAATTTAACTCAATCAGGATTTAGAGGTTAATCCATGATGGGCCTTTAGGCTCATTAAGATTGGAATGTTGGCCTCAGTGTAAATCCTGCCTTATGGGAAAAATGATTAAAAGGTCGTTCACCCAAAAGACTGATATAGCTAAGGAGATATTAAGCCTTGTTCACACTGATGTGTGTGGTCCTTTGTTTATACCAACTAGAGGGGGTTTTGAGTACTTCATCACTTACACGGATAATTGTACAAGGTTTGGTTATGTCTACCTAATAAGGTGCAAGTCTGATTTTTTTTGACAAGTTCAAAGAGTATAAGGCTAAAGTGGAGCGTCGGATAGATAAACTAATTAAAACCTTACGATTGGATTGTAGTAGAGAGTCCATTCTTAGTGAATTCAAGGATTACATGGTGCAACATGGGATAGTATCCCAACTCTCTGCGCTGGGGACACCCCAGCAGAATGGAGTCATTGAGAGAAAGAATAGGACATTGATGGAAATGGTCCAAAGCATGATATCTCATGCTACTCTTCCGATCTCTTTTTGGAGATATGCCCTGAAAATAGCAATATACATTCTGAACTTGGTGTCTTCTAAGTCAGTACCTAAGACACCCTATGAGATGTGGACTGGGCATAAGCCAAGTCTGAATTATCTCAGAATATGGGGCTATCCAGCTTATGTACTGATTAAGGGAGATAAGCTAGAACCAAGATCGAAATTATGCTATTTTGTTGGGTATCCAAAAGGGACAAAAGGAGGTTACTTTTATCATTCTAAGGAACAGAAAGTACTGGTAAGTACTAATGCTAGATACTTGGAGGATGATCAAAGTACTTCCACTAAAAGTTCAACAATGTTGAAACTTGAGGAGAAGTTATCTTCGGAATCAACTTCTTTATACCCGATTGTGGAATAAAAAGAGGCACATCCTCAAGAACCTGTACAAACGGAGCTTCGTCATAATGGGAAGGTACTAGGGTTCCAGAAAGATGGACTGGAGAGACTTTCGAGCTGGTCTCTGACCATTAGGAATAAGATCCCACTAGATACAAGGAGGCTATTGCTGATGCCGATGCAAATCTATGACATGAAGCAATGAAAGTCGAGATTGGGTCTATGTACTTAATCAGGTTTGGGATCTTGTAGCGTCACCTGAAGGGATAAAATCCGTTGGGTATAAGTGGGTATATAAGAGGAAGAGGAGAGCGGATGAGAATGTAGAAACCTTCAAAGCTAGGCTTGTGGCGAAAGGGTATACTCAGAAAGAGGGAATCGATTATGAGGAAACTTTTTCCCCGGTAGCCATGCTTAAGTCTATCCGTACCCTTCTTGCCATCGCATGTCATTATGACTGTGAGATATGGCAAATGGATGTCAAGACGGCAATTCTTAATGACCATCTTAGTGAAGATATCTATATGTCCCAATCAGAAGGTTTTATTACTAAAGGCCAGGAACATATAGTTTGCAAGCTTAAAAAGTCCATTTATGGACTCAAGCAGGCATCTAGAGTATAGAATATTCGTTTTGACGAGACTGTAAAGTCTTACGGTTTCATTCAAAATGAGGATGAATTATGCGTGTACAGGAAATTGAAAGGCATAAATATGGTTTTTCTTGTCCTATATGTAGATGACATTCTACACATTAGGAATAATGTAGGGACATTGTCATTTACTAAGGTTTCGCTGTCTAGTCAATTCAATATGAAGGACTTGGGAGAAGCTAGTTACATTCTCGGGATTAAGCTTCTTAGAAATAGGAAACATAGAATGTTAGGGTTATTCCAAGCGACATACATTGGTAAGATATTAGCCAAGTTTAGCATGGACTCATGTAAGGGAGTTCTAATTCCTTGCAGACATTGGTTATCTTTTTGTTCAAAGGACTATCTTAAGTCCCAAGAAGAAAAAGACAGAATGAGTAGGATTCCTTACTCTTTGGCTGTGGGAAGTCTCATGTACGACATGTTGTATACTAGGCCAGATATCTGCTTTGCCATAGGCTTACTTAGTAGATATCAGTTAAACCCTGGGGAGGTTCATTGACAAGTTGTAAAACATATTCTCAAGTACTTCAAAGATACGAGAAATTATATGCTGGTTTACAAGGCTGATGACTTGGTTCCTACAGGATACATAGACTCAGACTTCCAGGTAGATAAGGATGAGAGAAAATCTAGTAGTGGATATGTCTTCACTTGGTCTAGAGGAGTTGTTTTATGGAAGAGTATCAAGCAATCTTGCATTGCTGACTCAACTATGGAAACTAAGTATGTGGCAGCTTCAGAGGCATCCAAGGAAGCAGCCTAGTTTTGGAATTTCTTTTTAGAACTTGGAGTCATGCCACACATGGACAGACCGATTGTGCTGTATTGCGACAACACTGGACCATTCTCGCAATCTAAAGAACCTAGAAACTATAAGAAGGGAAAGCACATCGAGAGCAAGCACCACCTAATCCGCGATTTCATCTAGAGATGGGAAATTATGGTGGAACAGATAGTCTTGGAGAACAACCTAGCAGATCCCATCATCAAGCCTTTGGATGAGAGAGTCTTCAAGAGACACTTAGACACCATAGGGGTGGGCACTTATGGACTTTCTTAGTCTTAGAATGCAAGTGGGAGATTGTTGAAAATGTATACCTTCTAGACTAGATTTCTCATGTAATTATCGAATTTATTAATAAAAAAATTTATTCTCAAAATTTGTTTGTGAATTTACATTTTATTTGTATACAATTTATGCTTGGAAAAGACCCATTGCGTTTAAATAAGTGATCTATGTGAATGGTAGTCTTTCACAGTAAGGTATGGATCACAGGTTACTTAATACATAAACGTTTGTTCTTAACCGATTGATGAGAATAGGAATATCATCGTGTTTAGGTTATTGTATTATGAATTCTAAATGGGGAATGGCTTACCTTTAGCTAGTGAGTAGTCCACTCATTACAAAGCATAAGCGTATTTTGAATACGTAGAATAGGACCTGACCTGTAATAGTGGTTTCTAAAAGTACTATTTAGAAGAAACCCAAACTACTACTACTACAGCGTGGACTAATACTCTACCTCTTGAGTATGAGTTGGTGGTCTGATAAAGTTGGAAGCATGTACTTTGATATACTGTACTTAAGGTTCTATCGTAGAGCCAATATACTTGTATGTTGGATATATGTGATTAATCTGTTAAGACAGACCTGTATAGGATAGCTTCTGCACTATATCGTCCCTTGTGACTATTCGAATGATCTAAATATCCAGGGCCCTGGGGAACATGACTTGGATGTTTGCTTTAGGGTAGCTCCCTTGGAAAGTAGAAATATTCCAGGAGTTGTGGATCATTGGACTAGAGGTCTAAGGATGGTAGATGTCTTTTAGAGAGGTGTTAGTACACTCTTCCTCTTTAAATGTATGATGATGCATATAAGGGTATTTTAGTCATTACACCTGTAGGTTGGAGACTTTGGTAACATAGCATTGTCATTGAGGTCAATATTTTCTTATAGTGATATTAGAAAATATTTAAAATGTAAAATACAGCTATTTCTATAGTAGGGGTATTTTGGTCATTTTAGTAGCTAAGGCAATGTGTTTTTTAGTCTTCGAAATAGCCCATAAGTCCTGATGGTTTTAGGTTGAGGGATTGGTCTTGTATAAAATGGATTTTATTTTATTCGAGTAGCTTGGTTTATTTATTGGGTTAGAATAAAATAAAATTTCCAAAAAGAGAGAATTATATATGGGCCCATTTGAGTTATTTAATTAATTTAGTTATTGGACTTGTATTAGTTCAGGAATAATTAAATTGAATTAAAGGCTTGACCCAATGAACTGGGCCATAGGCCTGGTTAATGGCTTAATATGACATGGGCCTTAGGGCTTCTCTGATTCTACCGCCTTTGTTTGATTTTTGAATACCCGAATAATAGCCTATTATTAAAGTAGTTGGGATTCAAGAGAATAGTAGGAGTTTTTTCATAGAACATCTTTCCTTTCCTCTCTAGCCATTTTTTTTTCTCTCTGTAGACTGTGATCTCTGTGCTATACAATGGCAAGAACAGAGACACAGAAGATTATCCTCTTCATCCTTAGCCTTTACCAAGCTTTTAGGCACAAGTTATATTCTGAAAGACCAGAAGCATTGTGTTGATGCCTAGACAGAGCCGACGATTTACAAGACAACAGCCTGAAATAAGGATCACAGAACCATCAGTGGTTCCGACAGGATCGCCGGCACCTCCTAGACCAACGATAAAGTGCAGAAGTAAGGAAAAAAAGGAAAGCTCTTCCACTGCTATGCATTTTCTTTGTTTTAACACACTTCTATGCGTTTCTATTTTTTGTTGTGTTTACCTTCAAATCTAACCCTGGTGAGGGTCATTAGGCAGCTGTGAAGAATATCCTTAAGTACTTGCGAAGGACTAAGCATGTATTTTTGGTATATGGAGGAGTTGATTTGAAAATAAACGGGTATACTGATGCTAGTTTTAATATGATAAAGATGATTTCAAATCACAGTTTGGCTATGTGTTTATGTTCTGTAGATGGGCAATAAGTTGGAAAAGTTTCAAACAAAATACTATTGCCGATTCAACGACTAAAACTGAGTAAATAGCTACTTCTGAAGTAGCTAAGGAAACTATTTGGATCAAGAAGTTCGAGATTGAGCTTGGAGTGGTTCCTAGTGTTGCTGAACCAATATCTCTATATTGTGACAATAATAGAGCTATTGCACAAGCAAAAGAGCCAAGGTCTCACTAGTGATCCAAGTATGTACTTAGACGTTTTTATTTGATTAGGGAAATTATAGATAGATAAGATGTAAAGATATAGAGAGTTCCCATGGATGAGAACATAGCTGACCCGCTTACAAAAGTACTATCCCAAAAGAAACATGATAGATATGTTGAGTCAGTCGGTATTAGATATATGAATGATTGGATCTAGTGCAAATGGGAGTTTGTTAGTGTTATGCCCTAGAGGCAATCACATGTATTCTATATATTGTGCATTATTAAATAAAACAAGACATTATTTATCTTTCAGTTTGTTTTATTTATGCTTTCGTGTAAAATAACTGTTAGATAAAGTCCCAAGTGTAACACTGTATTAAGAAAATCTTGATAGAGATCATGATGTGGGGTTCCTACTATACTGGATAGTGTTCGTACTTAAATTATCCCAAGCTGTAGTATTAATGAGATAGGACATTATTAATGCGTTAAGACTAGTACGTGTTATACTTTCTGATTTGATTAGGCAGTGGTTCTCACATCCGTAAGTATTGTGATACTCAAAATTAACACGTTGATGCTTGTTACTTGAACAAGTATATTAGATGACCTGGCTATGAGATAATCACATGAATAACTATTTCATACCAGCGATAGAATCTCATTATAGCAAATGTGCAAGTATCCATAGAATTGAGATCTCTAAGGTACTTTATTTGCTAAGTATTAAACTTTGATTCCAATCTCTGGAGTCCTAACAAGACTGCCTAGGGGATAGATATTGGGTACAACATGAAGCAAATGAAAGTAGTTGAGAGGATCAATAAAGGATTCATCACTCCTAATAGTAGGAGTGAATATCTCACAGTCACTTGTAGGAATCACTACTTGAGAGGTCCTTGGCTAAAGCGATTGTATATTAGAAATGGTTCCAATTGATACATATGAAGACTAGTAGATTTCGGGAATAAGTACTAAAATATTCAGTCAGAATTAATTTATTCTAAAAGGAGTTGGCACTAGTTCCGTACTCTAAACCGAATGAGATATGGTAAAACCCTACCTAAACCTACCCTAGAGTAAGATGGATGGGTTGCATATCATGTCATCATGCATAAAATATATCACTTGAATGATTTCATGTACTTTAGAATTGTAGTTTATAGGTTATATAATTTATATGTGCTTGTTGAGTGGTGATAGTAAAATGGTAATTTTGCTTGAGGTCGAAGTAGGAAGATGGATTGAGGTTTAGATAAGAAAAATATTTGGTTGAAAAAATAAGAATAAGAGTTAGTGTAGTTAAGTGGTTAGAGCTTTGTGATTTAATCTCTAAGGTCTTGAGTTCAAATCTCATCACTTAAGTTTTATTCATATTTATCTTAAACCATGTTTGAATTTTCTTCTTTTTTACATTCCTTAAAGTTAGGAATGGTATCTTAAGGAAGACACAATGGTAATGTCTTAACCATGTGGTCTTGTCCTAAAATGAATTCTAGAAGAATTCTTGTCTCTATTATTGTTGCAAGCCTTATCCTAGCCTCTATGAATTTAAACTATTCCTAAATTTTTAATTCATTTTTATATCTATAAAATTCTTGGATAATTTCTTGCTAGGAATTTCAAAAATCCCAGCTCGTGTGGGATAGGGGTTGGCCAAAAATAAGAAGGAAGAATAGGTAGAGGTTTCAATTAAAACACCATAGCTATTTCTTCAAGAACATTACCTTCTTCTTGTTCTTGTTTTGGTTAAAAACCTGGAAAATTTTCCAAATTTTCTTCAAAGCTGTTTTTGAAAAATTGTAACAAGATTCCCTACCCAATTCTTGCAAGGAACCAACCATCTTGTGTGAGGATGAAGGCTGAAATTCCTTGAATTTTCATAGCTTTACAAACAATGCCAAACCAGAATTTTTTCCAGCAAACTAGCAACCTTTGAGCATGATCTTGAAGCCATCCGTTAGAGCACATGAATAGCTGGAACTTTCTCCTTTCTTCTTCAAGATGATGGCTAGAAAAACACCATTAGTGGACCTTCAAACACCCTTAAATTCCAGCTGCAACATCATTCCAAAATAGACTAAAAGTTCTGCATTAAAACCATTTCAATTCCAAGTGTTCTTGAGCTTCAAAACCAGATTCCCCCCCCCCCCGTTTTGCCTCTTCAAGCTAAGACCGAATTTCTTCAGCAAACCTCATCAAATTTCGGCCCTTTTACAGCCATGGATAGAACCTCTTGGCTTCTCCACCTACCTTGAACAATATGACTCTATTAACATAACTCAAAACACTCCCATTTTCACTCTATCCATACTTATTCAAACTTTAAATTAAAATTCCAGATTTTATTTCATTAAACACTCATTTAGCTAGTTGATAAAACTAGAAAATTCTTTGCAATTCCATAGTCAATTTCGGCCATCCTAAGTTCTGAAACAACTCTCCATTCCTTGGTTAAAACATAGCTAGTTCAGCCATACACTATTGAAGGACAAGAAACCTCCTAAGAGCAAACACTATTACCCAATCCAATACTTCAAACATCTCCACTTTTTTCTCAATTTGAATTTTGAAAAAGTTGAAACTCTCTCTCTCATTCTTGGATAACGGAAAGCTCCCCCTAGGCTAAGCCATTTGGCCATCACTCACACAGCACACACGAAATTCCTTTTCCTCTCAAACTCTCTCAAAAACACCAAGAACACACACTACACATCTTCAAGCCTAAATCACTTCTAAACATCTCCAATTACTCCCAAATTCTCTAAACCATTAGTATCCAACCTATATTCTTCATTGCTGCACTTTATAACACCAAAACACACAAAGTTGAATCTTCAATCGGATCAAACCACCATTTTTTGTTGAAGATTCGAAGAACACTAAAAGGTAAAATAAAAACAATCTCTTTGTTCTTATTCTTTTATTCAACTTCTATATGTTCTTCTCTTCTTACTCTCATTCATGCCTCTCTCACTCTCTCCTTCTCTCTTGGCCAAAATAGTGATGAACAACCATGGACAATCTTCGGATTGTTAAAGCCATCAAGCACTCAAGGACCTCCACTAAGCAAGGCGAAACCTTCATCAAACATTCATCAAATCAAGTATTTCTTTCTTGATCTCCTCTTTAAATTCTCAAAATCAAGACTCTTAGATGATGATAGGTTGATTGAATAAAGTGGGGTTGAAGATATGTATGTGGGTGAAGGGAGTGGATTTAAGACATAAGAATTGGAATGAATGTTGTGACTTAGGGATTATGCTATAGAATCGCTATATGTTCATTATGATTAAGAGCTTTATGGATGTTTTGATACATGTTAGACATTATACCACTGTTGTTGATTAGGCCTCCATGATATTATTTTTCAATAAAACCATAGATAATATTATGCCTAGTAGAATATCAACCTTGTTGCAGTATATGTTAATTCAAGTCTATGTTCTTGGATGGATTAGCATGTTATTTGTTGAATCCTTGGGAGATGAATATGTACATGGATTTTCTCTAGCAATCAAAATTATTTTAAGAACAACTTTTATTATTTTTAGAATTATTCTTACTATTATTATTATTATTATTATTATTATTATTATTATTATTATTATTATTATTATTATTATTATTATTTAATTTACAAAATTTGAAAAACATTAAGTAGGTTCGAAATAGAAGATTATTTAAAATATTATTATTTTATTAAATAAATAAAATATTTTTATTAAATATAAATAATAAAATATTAGAATTAATTAATATCAAATGACTTTTACAATCATATTATTATTAGTTAGCTTTACTAAAATTTTTATTTACACTCATAAATATTATTTATGTCATAATAATTTATTTATTGTTAATTTTATTTTTTATTTGTTATTTATTAAAATTAATTATTATTTATAATAATATTATTTAAATATTATTTATTTCAAATATTATTTAGGATTTATTATTACCCATTATTTATTAGTAACTTTATTTATTATCAATATTACTCACTATTTATTATTCGGTAATAAATAGTTAAAACTATAATTTATTATTTATTTATTATTTATAACACATATTTATTTTAATTTATCAAACTAATTTTATTTTTTAAAATACTTTATCAACTAGTATTAAAGCTTAAGGCATTACTGTCATGGTTAGATATTATTGTGTCTTGTTGACCTAAGAATTATTTATTTACGGCAAGTATTGTCTGGATGGTTGTCTTATACCTTGTATTTACCCCAAGAGGAGTTAGATTGACCTGAATTACCTTGAAAGACTTTTGTATCCAAGAAGAGCAAAAGAGCAAGTAAGTTCCTGCATAATACTGTTTGAAGACCAAAGTTACCTTGGCAAGCCAAACTCAATGTGTATGAGTAATTGTACTGTAAATGTAATTATGGACAATTTTTCTTTTCTTTTCAGTTAAGCAAACCATTTAAAATTATACAAGTTATTTTATACAAAATGCTAAACTTTTCCTAAAAACCAACTTTGACAGGAATTTTAGAACCCATAATTGCTATTTCAAAGAGAATCAATGTATGAACTTTCTTTTCCCAAGTGGAACGAACACAACATTAAGTATTCAATAATGGTATACTACTAGGATTAGTCTTTGAAGGGTTAGGGTAAATCTCTCAGTAGGTGGCCACCTTTGAGGGATGGGTCCTTCCCGGATAGGATGCCAGTCCTGTAGGTCGTACCGGTCTGAGCTAGCAAGATCAGTCAAGTGGACTGTGTATTCCCGGAATGGATAACTGATAAGTTTGGGTGTAGAGATGGAGAAGTATCTTACCTAGTAGGCCATACACCTACTTTGTGTTAGTATGCACAAAGTGTGGCATACTGAATGTTGTTAGTCTGGTGCCATGGCTACCTCTTTTGAGTTGTTGCATTTATTGTACATATGCATGATTTGAAAGGAAAAACCACTCTTTACTTGTGAAATTTATTTGCGGCTTACCAACACTTTCTTTTATGAAAATTTCTCAACTTACATATATGAACTATTTTACTTGAAACACTCAAAGCACATACAAGCTTACTGAGATTTTTGTCTCATCATCTTTTGTACCATGTTTTCAGGTCGGTCCTACTGTGCAGGTCATTAATTAAAGATTGCCTTGATTTGAAGACTTGTTTCTTTCCTATGTATTTCATTTGAGAGACTTTAACAGACATTTATTTATTTTTAGAACTTGTTCATATATTACTTGGGTTGTAATAAGTTTAATATTGAGTTGTTTCTTCCATTTATTTTGTGAGTCCTATTTATAAAGACCCATTGTCCTGTAGACGAGGCAACATCCCCAGCCCTAATAAGGGCATAGGTAGTTGGGTGTTACAAGTGGTATCAAAGCCAAGGTTTAGGCAATTATTGATAGTATTCGCTAATCTTGATTGGTTATGCTATAGGATGGTTAGAATGATTAGAATCGCAAGGAAGGAGTAGTAATGGCATCCACCAATCTTTATCAACCTGGAAGACTTACCAGTGCCATAACTTACACCACAATCTGCACCATAACCTGTACCCCAACCGGTCATACCTTTGAAAGAGAGCAGTGATGATGAGGTTCAGATTATTGAACCACCTCCTATACCTATAATAGACTTAGTTACTGATAGTGAGGATGGGGATATTAACATGGAGTATGTCCCAAACCCACCTAGCCCCGTTGTAACACCCCACACCCTAGATACCTAAATAGGGTAAGATGTCGCCTCGTCCAAAGGACCAGGGGTCTTTATAATAACCAAGGGTCTTTATAACGAGATACAAAAAGAAAAAAAAAATGTCTAAGTAAAATTAAAGAAATAATCTCATTACATCCGGAAGAAAAACTAATATAAGTCTGAAAAATCAAAACTAACAAACGTCTCTTGAAATAAATTCAAACATAAATAAATAAATAAATTGGAGTTCATCTCCTAATGCTTCACCCTACTCAGTATAAGCAATCCCCTGAAATCATGATATAAAAGGTGTGAGATTGACATCTCAGTAAGTCCCGTGTGTACAAGTGTCAATTGTAACCATTTCGAGTATGCAGGTTTATCTAAATCATAAAATCATGTTTGCAAGTCAATTTCATCAATAGCAGTTATACAAAGGAGCTTTGCTCAATGAATCCAAAATAGTTCACAATAAATCATCTCATCACATTCATAATTCATTAAGTAGGGATTAGCAAATGATTCAATAATATAGTAACACAATCCATATCATGGTTACCACCATGATAGCTTTCTAATGTATTCTTTCAACAATAGGCAGTGGGGGATCCACCCACTAGGTGAGATACTCCTCCATCTCTACATCCAACACTCTGGTTGTCCAATCCAAATCAATAATGTCCACATGGACCAATATGCTAGCTTGGACAGCCTGACTATGAGTACTGTTGCCTCTTCAAGTTGAGTTCATCGTTTGGAGGTGGCCTCTTGCCAGAAAACTCACTCTTAATCTTCAAAACTAGTACTACTGGCATACTCTCGTTAAGTACTCAATGCTTCCCATTTAGGGGCAGAATCATTTTTCTCTTTTTTGAAAGTCTTTGATTAGCTTGATTGCAAAATGTGATTTTTTTGTAATAGTGTTTCCAAATCGTTTAGTGATAGTGTAAGAAATCATTTTTGAGTTTGAATAGTTGAAATTTGATAAACTCATTTAGAAAGTAAAACATCTACGCTAACCCAAGTATCAAAACACAGTGTAACTCATCATGGTTAGCCAACGTTTCAATCCTCTTGTCAAAATATCATATTGACATCAATTCCAAATAACATTGTAAAAATAACTTGCAAACATGTAATATTTATCAAAATGATTATACAAGGACTTACTTAGATAAATCAACAGCTAGACCTAACTCAATTGATTTCTCTTATTCCCACTCCTTTTTTATCTAGAGCAAATAATTCCATAATTAGGTTTTAGTCATTACATCTACTATTTTATACAATATGACTTCTCATGATCTCATTAATCACCTAATTCATCCATGATATCTAAGTACTTTAATTCATTAGATCACATGTATAACTTCCTGTTGCCATTCTATTAATCATAACCATGCATTGATCTAAATCAATTAACTATACAACAACTCCTATATTCAACTAGCATAAAATCATCATAAACAGCCCCATAAATATTAAAAGATCTTATCTTTGCCAACCTAGAATAGAGCTAAATTCATCATGACAGGATACATCAATGTCCTATCTCATACATGCTTTGTCTATGGCTTACATCAACACATTCATCAATCTAGTTCATTCATGCTTTCATGTTAGACTCCATACGTATTCATAAGTCAATATTTTAAAGATTAAGACCATTTAAATCAGTAAAGATAGGATCTTGATTACCTCTTAGCGATCTAGATTTAAAACACGGCAACTCCTTGTTGACTAGCTTGAGTCCAATCGATAGTTGAAGAGATTGGTCCGCTTAGATGACCTTGATCGAGACTCACCAAGAAAGGGATAAAATTAGTCCATTTGGAATGTGATTTAAGGGAGGAAAAAGGAAAAGAATGGAGTAAGAGATGAATAGAAGAGTTGACGATCAATTACCTTGTAGAGAGTTTCGGTTTTGGCTTTGTTCTTAGGGTAGGCTGTCCGAATTTTTTTGTGGGTTGTAGGCTGGTTGTTTCGTGAGTTTGAGGGGCTGAGAGGGTAGGAATTTCGTGGTTTGCTAGATAGGGAAGTCTAGGGTTTGGTGTTTAGATGTTTGGAGGAGTTCTACCTTGCTATAGTTGCTCGATTACAAGAAAAAAGTTGGACAGCTTTGGTCCTTCTTTGGGAGCCGAAACTGGACAGTAGTTTAGGGCTGGTTGCTGTTGTATTTTTGCAGCTTATGATGGCTGAAAATCTGGTTAGAAAATGGGATGAAATTTGGTTGGTTTTCGGTCTCCAAGATGGCAAAAATAAGAGAAGAAAAATGAGTCTTTGTGTAGCTATTTTTGCTCGATAATTAGAGAGGTTTTTGTGCAGGTTTTTGGCTGAAAATTTCGTGCAGAATGGTGCTGGTTGTGGCTGAAATTATGAAGGTATTGGAGAGGGAATTCTGGTAATTTTTTTGCTACAACCAAGTCCTAATTGGTTAAGGTTTTCTTGATTAACCCTAGCTAGGTTTTGGAGAGTCTTAATTGAACTATATTTGCTCTATTGTGCAGTGGCAGCTTTGGGGAAATTTTCCAGAAAATATAGGAAGAAATTAGGTAATCTATTTAAGAAATTATTTAATTAATTTACTATATTAATTTGAGTAATTTAAATAGCTATTAAATAATTATTTTATAAAAAAATTCTAGTTTGCTAATTCCCTTGAAGCTACTCGAAATTCTTCTTCCTTTTTCCCCAAATTTTCAAAAATCTTTATCCAAGAGATAAATACTTCATTTAAAATCTAACTTTTATCCTTTTATTTCTTTTTTAAAAATTATTTGAAGAAAATTAAAATATGGAGACTTATCTCCTTGAGAAGTGGCGGCTACCATATTAAAATAATACATATAGATTTTCATATATTTTATCTCTTAATATATTACTTAGATATAGCTTTTAAAAATCTATATTAGTAATAATTAAAATTCTCTAAAAGATTATGATAAAATATTGGAAACAAAAATTAAATTTATTCTCAAATATTCTATAAAATAATTCTCAAAATAAATCACACTCCTAATTTTTAGGAAATTAGTTCCAAGGTGGTGGCAACCCTAGGGAGCTTCGGCCAAGGATAAAAAAACAAATTAGGGAAGAAGAAAATAAATGAAAGGAAAGGATTTGAAATAGCTAGGATTCGAACTCAAACCCACCAAGAATTAAATACCAAGCTTTATCCACTAAACCACCTTAATTCTTGGTAAATATTCTCCTAATAAATTTCCTTTATTCCAACTCACTTGTTTCATCCTCTTTCTAACAAATTCTCCTCAATAAAATAAAACTCAACTAACTTAAATAACACAACCACTTCAAGAACAAATTAATTCATGCAACAACAAACTGATATTTTCATGAAAATAATTCAAATCATCAAATGTAGTATAAAACAATGTGCGATGCATGACTTTTCTCCACATACTAAAGGTGGTCTAATATGGAGTATTATACCCGTGATTAACTTGACTGCTGATAGTGATGATCTGGGGAAAATAGACTATGAATCTGCACCTAGACCTTCTTTTGTACCCCCACCCAATCATGTTGAAACTAGGGAGAGTTCTAGGAGACCCAGGAAGGAACTAATGGACTATGGGTTTGTGAATGGTGCAGGGATAAACTTTTCTAGGAATACTGGAGGATGGTTGTATAATGCTGACACCGAGGATTCTGATGAGGATTAGGGGCTAAGTTTTTCCATGCTTAGGAAGTTGTTTTTTACTGCTTTTAATAAACTCCTGTGCTAGGGGTTCATTTATGTTTAATATTTTATTTCAAAAGTTAAGTAAATAAGAGTACCATGGTGTACACTAATCATGAAAAACGTAATTGTTTATGCAAAGCTTGCATCTGATTTGCTTTTACTTAAGTCTGAATGTGAATGCATGCTTGGTTTAAATATTTTAAACTTTGATGCGTAAACTCATTATCTGGGGACATGGTTTAGAACGACACTAAAGCGTTGTGCTGCAGCATCCAGTAGAAGGGTTCCTGAGGCAGAACCCGTGACTTCGGAGTTTGATGCAACTTAAATATCATCATCGAATCAGGAGAATGAGAACAAACCTAAGTAGGAAGTGGGGTTCGAAGAACCTGCCAGTTTGACCATGGGGCAAGCATTCTACAAGATGATGGAGATTCTGCAAATCCTATCCGAGCGAAGGAACCCGAAGAGGGAATATGAGGCCTTGGAGAGGTTTCTGAAGTTTCAACCTCTCACTTTCTTGGGAGAAGCCGAACAAGACCAGAAAACGGAGTAGTGGATGGAGCAGATAGAGGCCATCTTTGCCACACTCCAATACACCAAGAAATGAATGGTAAAATTTGCTGTGTTTAGGCTGAGAAGCCCAGCTCGGGCATAGTGGCAGCGAGTTCAAGAAGACTGGGAAATGGTAGATCAAGACTGGATATGGGCCAACTTTGTAGAGGAATTCAGAGCAGAATATATCCCTTAGTGATAGTGGAAAAAAAGGAGGACGAATTTCAAAATCTGAAGCAAAGGAGCATGACGTGGCTCAATATGCTGCTCATTTTACCCAGTTGTCAAAGTACTGCAAGAGGCTTGTAGAGACTGAGTAGAACCAAATGAGGCAATTTGTTAAAGGATTGAGGTAGGATCTGAGAAGGGCTTTGGCGCCTTGTCCACCGATAACTTATTCTGGGGCAGTAGATGTAGCGACCTGAACAGAGAACGAGGATCGAAGCAGGATGGTACCGAAACCGTTCTTGCCACTAGGATAACTTCCGAGACCTTTCTAGAGGCAGCAAACTAATAAGCGACTTGCCATCCAGCAATGGTAGAACCAAGGAAAGCAAGCCCGAATAGCACCAGTTGGTCCTGTACAAAATCTCCCATCGTGTTGACACTGTGGGAAGAAGGGTCATGTAGAAAAGAACTGTCGGTCTAAAGGAGATGAGCGAAAATGCTACAATTGTGAAAATCCGACGCACCTACGAAATGCTTGCCTAAAACTTCTTCGAATCAGGCAAGGAAACCTGGCCCAGACTGCGGTTGCCAATCGGGCCAATACTACGAGAGCCTCCAGAAGTACGTTTTCGCTCTTAATTGGGAGGAAGTTGGAGCAGATGTAGCAGTGGTGGAAGGTATGTTTACTATCCAAAGTGGTTCCGTTAATGCATTGATAGACCCTGAATCTACATATTTCCATTTAAACAAGAATTGTGCATATTATTTGGGTTGGGATATAGTAGAAATACCTTTTGCCATGTTGGTAAATACACCATTGGGAAAAATGGTGCAAGCAGATCGGTATGTGCAAAATTGTAAGATTGAAGTGGGGAAAGAAAGCTTTGAGGGAGATTTAGTAGTTTTAGCTATTGATGACTACGATCTCATCTTGGGTATGGATTGGCTAGCTAAGCATGAAGCTAAAGTAGACTGTAAGAGTAAGTCTGTCCAGTTCATTAGATTGGGATGCAATGTGTTGGAGTTCAACGACAAGCGGGTAAAAGAGTTGATAGCTAGAGAAAAAGCCCGAAAATTATTAAAGTAAGGATGTCAAGGATATTTGACTTACATGATAAACAAGCCGAAAGATCAGTGTACCCTCAAAGATACCAAGGTGGTAAAAGATTTTCCCAATGTATTTTCTGCGGAACTCACTTCTCTTCCTCCCAACTGAGAAGTTGAGTTCACCATAGATCTAATTCTAGGAACGGAACCTATATCCCGAACCCCATATCGGATGGCACCGGTGGAGTTGAAGGAGCTAAAGGAGTAGCTAGAGGAATTTGTGAAGCAAGGTTACATATGACCTAGAATGTCACCTTGGGGAGCTCCAATATTATTTGTAAAAAAGAAGAACAGGACCTTGAGGTTGTGTATTGACTATTGGGGTTTGAACAATTTGACCATTAAGAATAAATATCCTCTATCGTTAATTGATGAGCTATTCGACCAGTTGCAAGGCTCCAATTGTTATTCCAAACTAGGTTTGAGACAAGATATTATCAAGTATGGATAAATGAGAAGGATATACCCAAGACGGCCTTCAATATAAGATATGGTCACTACGAGTTCATAGTGATGCCTTTTGAGATGACTAATGCACCGGCGATGTTTATGGATTTGATGCATCGAGTTTTCCAACCCTACCTAGATAAGTTTGTGGTGGTATTCGTCAATGATATACTAATATACTCCAGGAGTCCAAAGGATAAAAAAAAGCATCTAAAGCTAGTATTGGAAAAGTTAAGAAAGCACAAACTTTATGCCAAATTTAGCAAGTGTAAATTTTGGCTGGACAATGTGTCGTTCCTTGGCCATACGGTGACCAAGGATGGAATCAAGGTAGACCTAGTGAAAGTTGAAGTGGTTTCGGACTAGAAGCAACCGGAGAACATCACTGAAATTAGAGCTTCTTGGGATTGGTCGGCTATTAAAGGCGGTATATTAAAGGGTTCTCAATGCTAGCATTACCTAGGACCCATTTGTTGAGAAAGGATATACCCTTTGTCTGGAATGAGAAATGCGAGAAGAGTTTCCAAGAGCTAAAGCAAAGGTTAATGACGGCCCCAGTGTTGAGTTTGCCAGAGGGAGATAAACCCTATGCTTTGTATACTAATACTTTAAAAGAAGGTTTGGGAAGGGTATTAATGCAGGATAGGAAGGTAATAACCTATGCCTTTCAAAAGTTGAAGCCTGACAAAGTCAATTATTTGACGCATGATTTAGAGCTGGCTGCTATTGTATTTGCTTTAAAGAAATGGCAGCATTACTTGTATGGAGCTGAGTATGAAGTGTTCACCGACCACAAGAGCCTGAAATATATTTTTACCTAGAAAAACTTAAATTTGAGGCAGCGAAGATGGATGGAATTTTTGGAGGAATATCGTTGTCCTATTAACTACCACCCTGGAAATGCCAACATTATTGATGATGCCTTAAGTCGTAAAGTCAAAACGGTCAGACTAAGAGTGTAAGAGATTCAAGCAGTCCAAGAGGTGTTGGATAGAAGGATGGAAGTGCAAGAAGAAAGGATTATTGTTAGTAATATAAGATTGACACCGGATCTAAGACAGGATATTATCAAAGCCTAGTAAAGTAATGCGGAGTTTTAACTTTTCAAGGACAAAGAACTTTAATGACAAAGCAGTGATTTCTGGCAAGAAAAGATGGGAGTGATGTATTTTCGAGATCGGTTGTATGTACTGATGAGCAACAGTTGAAGGATAAGATTTTGAAATAGGCGCATAAAAGCAAGTACGCTATTCATCCAGGAGAAGTAAAAATGTATCAAGATTTGAAAAAGGCTTATTAGTGGCCCAGAATGAAGAAGAACATGGTAAAGTATGTCTCCACGTGTTTGACTTGTCAGAAAGTTAAAGCGGAGCACAAAAAGATGGTAGGATTGCTGCAACTATTACTGATACCTGAGTGGAAATGGGAAGAGGTGACTATGGACTTCGTTACTGGACTCCCTAGGGCAAGGGCCCAAAAGGACGCCATATGGGTAGTGGTAGACAGATTGACTAAGTCAGTGCATTTTATACCGGTGAACGTAAGGGATTCAATGGAGAAGTTAACTCAAACATATGTGCGGGAGGTAGTCAGATTGTATGGAGTACCTTCAAGTACCGTGTTCAACCGAGACCCGAGGTTTTCATCCCGATTTTGGGACAAGTTTCAGAAATCAATGGGTTCTAATTTGAAGTTCAGTATGATGGCACACCCACAAATCAATGGTTAGTCAGAAAAGGTTATTCAGATATTGAAAGATGTGTTAAAAGTTTGCATATTGAATTTTAGGGATAAGTGGATTGAATGTGTACTATATGCAGAATTGGATTACAACAATAGCTACCAATCATCGATTGGAATGACCCCGTATGAAGCATTATATGGACGTAAGTGTCAAGTACCTCTGTATTGGAGTTGGTCAGAAGATGGCCACATAAGTAAGTCTGGAGAAGTCTGCGTTCAGGAAATGTCAGAAAAGGTAAAGTTGATCAGAGAAAGGTTGAAAGCAGCTCAAAGCCGACATAAAAGCTATGTGGATAATAGGCGAAGGGAGTTGGAATTTTAAATAGGAGACAGTGTGTTCTTAAGGTTGACTCCGAGTAGAGGAATTTTGAGGCATCCGAATGGTGGAAAGCTGAATCTAAGATATTTGGAACCGTTCCTGATAACGGAAAAAATTGGACCGGTAGCGTACCGACTGGATTTGCCGGATGGTTTGACGGGAATACACGATGTATTCCATTTGTCTCAGTTGAAGAAGTATGTTGTCGACATTGGGAATGTTTTGAGAAATGAACCGTTGACATTGCAACTTGAATTGAGCTACATGGAGAAACCCATAAAAATTTTAGACCGAAGTAACAAGACTCTTCGGAATAAGAAGATTCCTATGGTGAAGGTACAATGGGAGCATTATAGCACTTAAGATGCCACGTGGAAAATGGAAGAATGGGTGAAGCGAAAATATCCCGACTTGAGATAAAGGTACACCTGAATTTTGGGACGAAATTCTTCTAAGGAGAGGAGGATGTAGAACCCCACCTAAACCTACACTAGAGTAAGGGGGATGGGATGCATATCATGTCATCATGCATAAAATATATATTTTAAATGATTTTCTATGCTTTAGAATTGTAGTTTATAGGTTATATGATTTATTTGTGCTTGTTGAGTGGAAAGGGTAAAAAGGTAACTTTGTTTGAGGTCGAATTAGGAAGATGGCTTGAGGTTTAGATAAGAAGAATATTTGGTTGAGAAATTAAGAACAAGAGTGAGTGTGGTTAAGTGGTTAGAACTTTGTGATTTAATCTCTAAGGTCTTAAGTTCAAATCCCATCACTTAAGTTTTATTCAAATTTATCTAAAACCATGTTTGAATTTTCTTCTTTCTTACATTCTGTAAAGTTAGAAATGTTGTCTTAAGGAAGATACAATGGTAATGTCTTAACCATGTGGTCTTATCATAAAAAGAATTCTAGAAGAATTCTTATCTTCATTATTTTTGCAAGCCTTGTTCTAATCTCTTTGAATTTAAACTATTCCTAAATCTTTGATTCATTTCTATATCCATAAAATTCTTGGATAATTCCTTGCTAGGAATTTCGAAAATCCTGGCTTTTATGGGATAGGGATTGGCCAAAAATAAGGAGGAAGAATAGGTAGAGATTTCAATTAAAAAACCATAACTATTTCTTCAAGAACATCATGTTCTTCTTGTTCTTGTTTTAGTTAAAAATCTGAAAAAAATTTCCAAATTTCCTTCAAAGCTATTTTCGAAAAATTGCAAAAATATTCCCTACCCGATTCTTACAAGGAACCAACCAACTTGTGTAAGGATGAAGGCTGAAATTCCTTGAATTTTCACAGCTTCACAAATAATGCCAAATCAGATTTTTTTTCCCAGCAAACTAGCAACCTTTTAGCATGATCTTGAAGCCATCTGTTAGAGCACATGAATAGCTGGAACTATCTCCTTTCTTCTTCAAGATGATGGTTGGAAAACAACCAGCAATGGACCCTCAAACACCCTTAAATTCTAGCTGCAAAATCGTTCCAAAATAAATCCAAAATTCTACACCAAAACCATTTCAATTCCAAGTGTTCTTGAGCTTCAAAACCAAATTTTCTTTCTAACTTTACCTCTTCAAGCTAAGGCCGAATTTCATCAGCAAACCTCACCAAATTTTGGCCCTCTTATAGCCATGGATAGAACCTCTTGGCTTCTCCACCTACCATGAACAATACGACTTCATTAACATACCTCAAAACACTCATATCTTCACTATATCCAAACTTATTCAAACTTCAAATCAAAATTCCAGATTTTGTTTCATTAAACACTTATTTAGCTAGTTGATAAAACAAAAAAATTCTCTGCCATTCCATAGCCAATTTCGGCCAGCCTAAGCTTGAAAAAACTCTCCATTCCTTAGTTAAAATATAGCTAATTCAGCCATACACCATTGAAGGACAAGAAACCATCCAAGAACAAACACCATTACCCAATCCTATACTTAAAACATCTTCACTTTTCTCTCAATTTGAATTTTGAAAAAGCTAAAACTCTCTCTCTCATTCTTGGATAACCGAAAGCTCCCCCTAGGCTAAGCCATTTGGCCATCACTCACACAGTACACACAAAATTCCTTTTCCTCTCAAACTCTCTCAAGAACACCAAGAACACACACTATATATCTTCAAGCCTAAACCAATTCTAAACATCTCCAATCACTCCCAAACTCTCTAAACCATTAGTATCCAACCTATATTCTTTATTGGTACACTTTAAAACACCAAAACACACAACGTTGAATCTTCAATCGGATCAAACCACCATTTTTTGTTAAAGATTCGAAGAACACTAAAAAGGTAAAATAATAACAATCTTCTTATTCTTATTCTTTTATTCAACTTCTATATGTTCTTCTCTTCTTACTCTCATTCGTGCCTCTTTCACTCTCTCCCTCTCTCTTGGCCGAAATGGTGATGAACAAACATGGTCAATCTTCGGATCGTTAAGGCCATCAAGCACTCAAGGACCTCCACTAAGCAAGACGAAACCTTCATCAAACGTTCATCAAATCAAGTATTTCTTTCTTGATCTCCTCTCTAAATTCTCAAAATCAAGACTCTTAAACAATGATAGGTTGATTGAATAAAGTAGGGTTGAAGATATGTATGTGAGCGAAGGGAGTTGATTTAAGATATGAGAATTGGAATGAATGTTGTGACTTAGAGATTATGCTTTAGAATCGCTATATGTTCATTATGATTAAGAGCTTTATGGATGTTTTGATGCATGTTAGACATTATGCTACCGTTGTTGATTAGGCCTTCGCGATATTATTTTTTAGTAAAGCCATAGATAATATTATGCCTAGTAGAATATCAACCTTGTTGTAGTATATGTTAATTCAAGTCTATGTTCTTGGATGGATTAGCATGTTATTTGTTGAATCCTTGGGTGATGAATATGTACATAGATTTTCTCTAGCAATCAAAATTATTTTAAGAACAACTTTTATTATTTTTAGAATTATTCTTACTATTATTATTATTAATATAATTAATATTAATATTTAATTTAATTTACAAAATTTGAAAACATTAAGTAGGTTTGAAATAGAAGATTATTGAACATATTGTTATTTTATTAAATAAATAAAATATTTTTATTAAATATAAATAATAAAATATTAGAATTAATTAATATCAAATGACTTTTAAAGTCATATTATTCTTAGTTAGCCTTACTAAAACTTTTATCTACACTCATAAATATTATTTATGTTATAATAATTTTATTTGTTATTTATTAATTAAAATTAAGTATAATTTATTATTATTTATAATAACACTATTTAAATATTATTTATTACCAATATTATTTAGGATTTATTATTACCCATTATTTATTACTAATTTTATTTATTATCAATATTACTCATTATTTATTATTTCGTAATAAATAGTTAAAACTATAATTTATTATTTATAACACCTATTTATTTTAACTTATCAAACTAATTTTATTTTATAAAATACTTTATCAACTAGTATTAAAGCTTAAGGCATTGCTATCATGGTTAGATATTATTTTGGCTAGTTGACCTAAGAATTATTTATTTAAGGTAAGTCTTGTCTGGATGGTTATTTTATGCCTTGTATTTATTCCAAGCGGGATTAGGTTGACCTGAATTACCTTGGAAGACTTTTGTACCAAAAAGAGCAAAAGAGCAGATAAGTTCCTGCATAAAGCTATTTGAAGACCAAAGTTACCTTGGCAAGTCATACTCAATGTGTACGAGTAATTGTACTGTAAATGCAATTATGGACAATTTTTCTTTTTTTTTCAGTTAAGCAAACCATTTAAAATTATACAAGTAATTTGATACAAAATGCTAAACTTTCCCTAAAAACCAACTTTGACAAGAATTTTGGGACCTATAATTGTTATTTCAAAAAGAATCAATGTATGATCTTTCTTTTCCCAAGTGGGACAAACATAACATTGAGTACTCAATAAGGGTAGACTACTAGGATTAGTCTTTGAAGGGTTAGGGTAAGTCTCTCAGTAGGTGGCCATCTCAGAGGGATGAGTCCTTCCCAGATTGGATGCCAGTCCTGTAGGTCGTACCGGTCTAAGCTAGAAAGATCAGTCAAGTGGACTGTGTATTCCCAGAATGGACAACTGATAAGTTTGGGTGTAGAGATAGAGGAGTATCTCGCCCGGTAGGCCGTACACATATCTTATGTCAGTATGCACAAAGTGTGGCATATTAAACGTTGTTTTGTCATGGTGCACAAAGTGTGGTGCCATGGTTACCTCTTTTGAGTAGTTGCATTTATTGTACGCATGCATGATTTGAAAGGAAACACCATTCTTCACTTGTGAAATTTATTTGAGACTTGCTAGCACTTTCTTTTATAAAAATTTCTCAACTTTTATACATAAACTATTTTACCTAAAACACTCAAAGAACACATAGGCTTACTGAGATTTTTGTCTCACCATCTTTTATACCATGTTTTTAGTTCGGTCCTACCGTGAAGGTTATTAATTAAAGATTGCCTTGATTTGAAGACTTGTTTCTTTTCTATGTATTTCATTTGAGAGACTTTAGCAGACATTTATTTATTTTTACAACTTGTTCATGTATTACTTAGGTTGTAATAAGTTTAATTTTGAGTTGTTTCTTCCATTTATTTTGTGAGTCCTAGTTATAAAGACCACTTGTCCTCTGGATGGGGCGACATACTCAACCCTATTAGGGGCATAGGTAGTGGGGTGTTATAGATATTATATGGTGAAAGGAGTTTATTACTCTGTTGTTTGCTATTGAAAGGTTCATGTCAAGCCACTTAACTTTCTGGACTTTTGGATGGTCATGATATGTTGCTAAATTTCACTTATGATCTGCTGAATATGGATTTATTAATTAGAAATTTATAAATCAACCCTTATTAAAATTAATAAGTTAATTCTAAAATTATTAAGGATTATTAATCTTAAAAATATTTAGATTAATTCATATTTTGCTACTAATAGACTGAGAAACCTTATAGGTCACACATAATAGGGAATTGAGTGCTCAAGATGTTATTTGATAACATTATAGGGATGATTGTGAAAAGAATATGTTATTGTAGTCAAATTATAATTAGTTATAATTTGTGGGCCATATTATAATTAACAAAAATTATAATAACAATTGGTAATTAAGAATTCATGTTTGCTGTGGATTCTGGTTGCCAAAATGACGAATAAAAAAAAATGATATATATACGTTTCGTGGGTTTTTTGTTTTTTTGGTGAATATACATACAGAAGTTTTATTTTTCTTTCAAAAAACCTAATACTTCCCTCTGTATTCTTCTTCTTCTGGAAAACAAAAGCCCTAGCTGCCAGTTGATTTTGCTAGCACAATTTTTTTTGTGATTCTTTGAACACCATTCTCGTGTGGACTTTATTGGAGAAAATCCTACACTTTGATTGTGGTATTTTGATGGAGCGAAATTGTTTGCTGGATCGTGCCACAAATAGAGAAAAAATTTTCATTCATATAGGCACTTCGAAGGTATGATTTTTCTACCATTTTGATTCCCTTAATGCATAAATATGATCCTCAGTGTGGAATTTTTGTTATAGAGAGTTCTTGGGAGATTTCTCTCGGACTCAATTTCAAATTCAAAGTATTTTAAATGGAGGATATTTCAAGAGAAAGACAAGGTGCTTCAATGGCTCCTCAGTTTACAATGGCTGAAGGTAGAAGAGGAAGAAGAAGAACATGAAAGAATTGAGAAGAAGAATAAGGAGAAAAGAATGGTGATTAGGGGGTAGCTAGTTGTGGCTTGCACTCAAGCCAACCCATGGCTTGAATTGTAAGAGTGAAAGCCAATCATTGTCTTAGACAAAACAGTCCTTACCTTGCCTAAAAGAAGGTAGCCAACTATAGCTTCCTTTAGGCCTGTCCATGGCTTGGTGAGACTGTGAGAATAAGTTAACCATTGGCTTGGCAAGCTAGCTACGATTTGTAGAGAGAAGAGGAGAAGCCAGTCCTTGCTTTCCTCAAGGCGGGGTTGGCTTGGTAAGGGAAAAAGAATGGGGTTTTGGTTGCTTGAAGAAAGAAACCAAAGCTTAGTGGTGTTGTTTCAGTTGCTAGGAAATGAAGCCATTTTGCATGCCGAAATTGATTTGAGAGTTGGAATTTCTCCCAGTTGTTTGAAGCTAAGTTAAGTAACGAACCATAAGAGGTGGTTAAGTAGTCTGTGATACTTTGAATGCTAAGCTTTGCTAATGAAAATCTAGAAAACGGATAAAAGTTCCAATTTATTAAGAAGAAATAGAAGAGAGCGAAAGGAAATCTTGAGCACCATCTATGATCCGAAGGCACTTGAGATGACACAATAGAGAAGTGAAGAAGAGTCTTAGAACTTCCCATACTTAGTGTCTCATGTTTTCCAGAGAAGAAAGATAAGGCTTGGCTATATCCCTAATTGGAGTGTATAACAAGGTTAAATTTTGTAAAAGAGAAGAAAAGTTAACAAAAGGGATTCAAGCCCAAGTCCTAAGAAAACCATCCTTAAGCTCTAACTATTTTATCCACAACAACCCTTGTGTTTAATTTCCCTTAAGACAATTCACTTCTATCAAATCTTCAAAATTAGCTATATTTTCCTATATTTCCCTATTTCAATATTCATAACCTAAAATCTTCCTAACCAAAACAAACATTCCAAGCTTTTCCAAGCACCCACAAAGTCATATTTCAACAATATAAAGCAGACATAAATTTTTATTTGCAAATCAAATGCACGTGCAATATGTTATAGAATGCAAATCCCATCCCTATACTAAGAGTAGTTTTAGGTGGGGTTTCACATTCTCCACTCCTAAAAATACTTTCATCCCAAAATTCAAGATGTTATACTTTCATAGTAAATTGGGATACCTCCGCTTCACCCAATCTTCCATTTCTCACGTAGCGTCCTGGGTACTGTAATGCTCCTATAAGATCTTCACCATTGCTGTCTACTTGTTACGAGGAGTCTTGATGCTTCAGTCAAATATCTTGATGGGCTTTTCTATATAACTTAGATTAGGTTGCAAAATCAAAGGTTCATTATTCAATACATGTTCCGGATCGGGGTTATACTTCTTTTGTTGTGACATGTGAAACACATAATGGATTCTCGTTAAACCATTTGGTAAGTCTAACCTGTAGGCAATGAGACCAATCTTTTCGATAACCAAAAGCGGTCCTAAATATTTTGGACTTAGCTTGCCTCCTTTTGGGTGTTTCAAAATCCCTCTACTAGGAGTTAACTTAAAAAACGTTTGATCTCCCACTTGAAATTCAAATTCTCTCCTGCTATTATCTGCATAGATTTTCTGTTTGAACTATCTTCAGCCTTTCCCTTATCATTTTCACTTTATCCACCATTTCTTGAACACAAACCTCACCAGATTGTTGATGTGTCCCTCTTCTGTCTATCTCCAATATAATAGTACTTGACATTTCTACCCGTACAGCGCCTCATATAAAGCCTTACCAATAGTAGACTGGTAGTTGTTGTTGTAGGCCAACTCAGCATAAAGTATGCAGCCAATCTCTTTATCTCCAAAGTCTAATATACATGCTTTGAACATATCCTCTAGTATTTGATTAGTTCTTTCTGACTGCCCATCGGTCTGAGGGTGTGCAGATGTACTGAACTTTAGGTTGGATCCCATAGACTCATAGAAATTAGTCCAAAATTGAGATGTGAACCGCAGATCCTAATCAGATACGGTGCTTGAGGGCACTCCTTATAATCTTACTATGTCTTGAAGATATGTCTGTGCTAACTTTTCCATGAAATCTATAACATTTACTTGAATAAAGTGTGTCGTCTTTGTCAGTCTATCAACTACGACCCAAAAGGTGCCCTTTTGTGTCTTTGATATAGGTAATCGAGTGACGAAATCCATTATTACTTCTTCTCATTTCCATTCCGGCACTAGTAATAGCTGGAGTAACCCTGCTGACTTCTTGTGTTATATATTAAATTTTTGACAGGTAATCGAGTGACGAAATCCATTATTACTTCTTCTCATTTCCATTCCGGCACTAGTAATAGCTGGAGTAACCCTGCTGACTTCTTGTGTTATATATTAAATTTTTGACAGGTCGGCATGTAGAAATATACTGTATAACATCCTTCTTCATTCTAGGCCATCAAAAGGCTTTCTTCAGATCCTAATACATCTTCACCTCTTCCAGATGAATGGAATTCTTATTCTTGTGCACATCCTCTAAAATCTTTTTCCTCAACTTCTGCTCATTTGGCACGCATATAGGATCCTAAAAATACAATACTCCTGACTTATTTATTCAAAATTCACTACTTCCTCGATTAAGCTCCTTATTTTTGAAAAGTTAAAATTCTATACTGTCCTACTGTAATTTGAAAATCTCCTACTTTAGATCCGACGTTAGTCTCAGATTGCTAATGTAAATCCTTCCTTCTTGTACCTGCGTCTTTGTGAAACCCCAGTCAAAACCAACCTTAGAGTAAGGGGGTTGGGATGCATATCATATTTTATTGCATATTTAAATATATTTGTATATGATTTTATGTGCATTGAATTTGTGTTTTATAGTCTAGGGGGCTTGATTATGATTATTGAGTGAGAAGGGCAAAATGATAATTTTTGCTTGAGCTGGAAAAAGGGAGATAGCTTGAGGATTGAATAGGAAAATATTTTTAGGAGAAAAATAAAAATAAGAGTTGTTGTGATTTAGTGGTTGGAGATTTGGAATTAATTCTTGAGGTCTTGGGTTCAAATTCTATCATAAGAGCTTTAGCTTGGTTAAATTTTATTTTTGCTTGGGAAGTATCATTTTCGGCCTTAAATGTTGGGAGTAGGGTAGAGATGTTGTCCTAAGAGAGACATGAAAGGAATATCCAAATCCTATTCCTTTGCTCTACACAAAATTCCTAAGGGAAATTCATTTCCTCTTGATCCTTAATTTTTCCTATTTCTCAACTCATTAGTTTGATCAAATTATTCTAGCCATTTTCTTTCCAAAAATTTCAGCAAGGTGCTGTAGCTTTGAAGGTTCAAAATGTCTTAGTAAAAGACATCTTATAGACCGAAGCAATGGAAGAGGGGGAAGGATTTCAAGTGAATTAAATTCCTCTAGTGAACTTTCTAAAAATTCCCTCTAGCTAAGTTCATTTTCCTTCTTGGAATGAACTAAAATTTTCCAGCTTCTTATGCCTTCAAGGTATCGAAATTCTTAGCTATTATTCCCTCCCAAATGCTGCCAGAAAATGGCCTTGTGGATCAGCTTGCAACCTAAATTTTTCTGGCCATTTTTGGACTGCACAAAGGTGGTTCAAAACTAGGAAAATTCCTGGGCAAATCGTAGCTTTGGAGGTCCAAAATCAAGCTGTTTTCTTTCAGTTTTTGCTCAGCACCTTAGCCACGTTTTTCCTCCCTAAAGAAGGCTGGAAACCAGCCTTGAAAGACCCCTGAAACCTCCTTCAAACTCTCTGCCAGCTGGCTAGAAAATGGCAGCCGAAAACTGCCCAGAAATTCCAGCCTTGCGAAAATTCTGTCAGGAAAACTTTCCAGCTTTGTTTCCTAATTCATCCCTAGCCGAAACCTCAGCCTTCTTCTGCACAAACCATCCTTAAACCTCCATTAACTGAACTCCATTGTCTTTCCCAAGCTTCTGCATGAAAATCCCATCATGGCTGCCTAAAAGATTTTTAAAAGAATTTTGCAATCATGCCTTGATTTGGATACCAAAATTCCAGCCACCATGATTTAACAACTTTACATAAAATATACCTCAAACAACCAGACCTTCCCTTTACCATTACACTCCTTATTTCCGGCCACCTTTAGCCTCCCTCAACTAGCATTCCTCTAGCCGAAACACTACCCAACAATTCGGCCATGGCAGACTTCCAAAAGCTCTCCAATAATCAAAGATATTCTTGAATATTTAGTTTCCAAATTTGCTTCCTAAAAATATTTTTCAAGGATTTCAACAACTAGCCTTTCCTTTTCTCTTCCAAACTAGAGAATCATCTTCCTAAACCCTACAACCAATTCGGCCAGCCCTAATCCTCCAGAATTTCGGCAGCTGCAAATCAAAACCTCTCAATTCTCTTCAACCTTCAAGAACACATAGCACACCAAGAACACCTACTCCTTCCTTTCACCTAATACCTCTCCAAAATACTTCAAACCACTACCGTGAGTCCATCCATACCATTCTTAACATCAAACTCCAAAATCCAACTTGTTAGTTTGGATAAAAAACCAGAAATTTTGTGAAGACTCAAGAACACCTTCAAGGTAGGTTTGTTCTAACAACTTTATCTTCTCCAATCTTAATCTCTAATGAATATATATATATGAATAAACATACTAACGGACCCTCACTCTCTCTCTTTCTCCCTCTTGGCCGAATGACTTCTTCACCAATGGCCATGCTTTGTTCATCTTCCTTGGACGAATTTAGACCTCTAGGAGTTGAGATCCATCCGAAACTCCTTCAAGGTATTCATCAATCAAGTAAGCCTTTTCAACCCTCCTTGTAAATTCTAGATTCATATCTCTAGTGTTAGTGTTGTGCCCTAGAGGCAATCACTTGTACCATGTATATTGCATATTAAATTAATAAGAGGCATTCTTTATCTTTCAGTTTGATTGTTATATCTAAATATGTGTACAAACCGTTAGATAAAGTCCCTAGTACAACACAGTGTTAAGAAAATCATGATAGAGATCATGATGTGAGATTCCTACTACACTATGCAGTGTTTGTACTTAAATAATCCCCAGTCATAGTATTAATAAGATGGGACATTATTAATACGCCAAGACTGGCACATGTTATATCTCTTGATTGGATCAAGCGGTGGTTCTGATATCCGTGGGTATTGGGATACTCAGGATTAACGTGTGGACACTTGTTTTGAAACAAATTCATTGGATGACCTAGCTACGAGATAATCACTTGGATAACTATTTAGTACCAGTGATAGAATCTCACTATAGCAAGTGTGCAAGTATCCTAAGACTTGAGATCTCCAAGGTACTTTGTTTATCGAGCGTTGTACTTTGATTCTAATCTTTGGAGTCTTATCTAGGACCGCCTATGGGATGGATATTGAGTACAACGTAAAGTAAACGAAAGTAGTTGAGAGGGTCAATAAAGGATTCACCACTCCTAATAGTAGGAGAGTATATCTCAAGGCCACTTGTAGAAATCATTACTCATGAAGTCCTTGGCCAAGGCGACTATGTGATGGAAATGGTTCCAATTGATACACATATCGAGTAATGGATTTTTTGAACAAGTACTAAAATATTCGGGCCAGAATTAATAATATTCTGGAGGGAGTTGGTACAAATTCCATGCTCTAGACCGAATGAGATATTGTATGTTGAAAGGAGTTTATTGCACTGATAATTTTCTATTGAAAGGTTCATGTCAAGCCACTTGACTTTTTGGACTTTTGGGTGGTCAAGAGTCATTGCTAGATGTCGCTCTTGATATGCTAAATATGAATTTATTAATTAGAGAATTAATAAATTTAATCCTTTATTTTATTAAGGATTATTAATTCTAATATTGTTAGAATTAATTCATATTATGCTACCAATAAGACCAGGAAACCTAATGGGTCACACACAATAAAGGTTAGAATGCTCAAATATATTATTTGATAATATTGTGGGGTTAATTAAGAGAATGGAATATATTTATAGGTGAATTATAAGTTTGTTATAATTCATGGGACCTAATTGTAATTAAGTAAACTTCAAGGACCAATTTATTGACAATTGGACGTTGAAGGACTAAGTTGCAATTGATGGTAATTATAAATCTATAAATATAAGGAAACAATTTCCTTAGGGTTAGCGACAGACCATTCACGCAATAACAGAGAAACGGTTTCTCTGCCTCTCTCTTGATCAAACCCTAGCCGTCTCTCTTCTTGATCAAAACCTTAGCCTCCCGAATTCTACTAGCATAGAATTGTGAGATTGTGAGCATTCAACCTTGTGTGGATTATCATTAGAGGGAGTTCTTTCTTGGACTTCAGTTGAGCTGCAATGAACGGTTTTGGATAATCTGGATCGCGCCTGCGTTCTTGTTTTTGAAATTTTTGAATTCCGGCTTCACGAGGTAATAAATGCAATCTTCTCCTTTTTCCCATTTTTATTGCAAACTCGTGATCCATGGCTTAGATTTCTTGTTGTTTTCCACTGCGCTTAATCTGATTATGCGTGATAGAAATCCTACAGTGGTATCAGAGACAACGGGTTTGTGTTTTAATGGGATGTTTTATTGCTTTGAATTGTTCAAGCATGTAAATTGCATGATTACAGCATGTTAATTGTATGATCATGTCTGCTGGTTTTTATGTAATCGTCTGGGTTTTGTTTTGAATAATCTGGGTTGCAGAAATCATTTCTGCGTTGTGGGTTTTATGCTTTTGAAAATATTGCAGAATGGTTCTGCGTCTGTGTTCAGGTTTTGGCTTCAGTTGATGTTCATCCTGTAATTAAGCCTTCTGTTTAACAATTTGGATTGTTAAATTGATTGTGAGAATGATCACAATGGTTTTTCAATAAAGATTAACAAAGGTCAACGTCAAAAATTGGTTTTGATTGAACTTGGAACGGCCCCGAACTGAACAAAAAATTTCCAGAAAATCCAAGCCGCATGCGGTGGTTACTGTTCAGTTTTTTTTTTTTTTTAAAAAAAAGGTTCTGGAATAGAATTTTGAAAGGGAAAATCTCATTTGATGAGAGGTGGTAAAATAAAAATTTTTCCAAGGGGGCGCTGTCCCTCGACCTCGCAAGTGGCGCCGCTTGACTCCGCTCATTGACCGACGGCGGGACCGCCATTATCGTTGTGTGACGGGACCTAGAAGCATTTTCTCAAAATTAGTTTTGAGACAATCAATTTTATTTTTCAAAATAGTGATTTTGAAAAATTAAAATTAATGTATTTTTCTTAAATGTTGATTTTAGAATTTGTTTTATTTTCCCAAAATACTAATTTTGGAGTAATAAAAGTATATGTTTATTTTGTTTAAGCATAGTTAATGGCATGGTGGATGGTTATGGACTAAAACAAATTATATCTGTTCATGCATTTCTTACCGCTCTGTTTTAATGAAATAGGGCCTGCGTGTCCTGCCTTCTCTCAAATTCTGATGTAATTCTCTTCTCATCTAACTCCCCTCGAATGTAACCCGAGGTTTCTCCTTTTAGAAAATTATGTAATTAGATTATATAGGTTAGATTGAGGTAGAATTTTATTTTCAAGATTTTGAAGATGGCGTTCAAAATAAGGCGAGATGGTAAGACCCTCTACCTGTATCATGCGTGAACACATAGGGTTGACCATATTAATTTCCTTGGTGGCTCGAGGAAATTAATTTAGAAAGTCCATAACCATGCCACGTAATTGTTTATTACCATGTTTATCAATTTATGTTGCTTATTGATAAATTGTATGCATGCCTAACAATGAGACCACTAAAAGGAATAAATCCCTCAAATAATATTAAATCTAATGCCTTCCATTAATATAGTGAGAACGAGAGCTTTTTTTCGAGACCAGGTTGTTGGGCAAACCCAAGCCTACTTGACATCGAGTATGTTCAAGCTATAGAATTTAAATTCATGTTAATGGGTTGGATTTAACTAATTTCTTTATCTCGGTTGGGCTAACCCAAGCATAAAGAAAATTAGAGGCAAAGTTGGGCTAGTATTTGATACTTTAATGATTAAAAGATGTTAATCACCCAATAATTCAGTAGTTACTTTTTGATGTAATTGGTATTGGATACCTACCACTGAACTTAAGAGTGGCTTGTTGGGCTAACCCAAGGTTATTCTTAAGGAATTTGGATACTGATCCACTAAGAAAGTTTCCAACGGGCTTTCCCGAGTCAATAGTGAGGGCTATTGGTTTGAGTAAAATAGTGAAATAATTATGCCCTTAATTAAAGACCTAATTAATTGTATTGCATTTGCATATACATGTTCTAATAATTCTATCTTTACATCTAGGTCATTTGCATCATGTCGACAAACCTAAACTTGCGTAGCATCTTGGAAACAAACAAGCTCACTGAATCAAACTATTTGGACTGGTATAGAAACTTGAGAATCGTTCTCAAGTCGGAAAAGTTGCTCTACGTGCTAGAAGCTCCTATTCCGCCACCTCTAACTCAAGATGCTCCTACTGAAGAGCATGCTGTCCACAAGAAGCACAAAAAAGATAGCGACACAGCATCTTGTATCATGTCAGGCGTCAATGTCTCTCGAGCTGCAAAAACGAGCATGAGCATATGGATGCTCAATCAATGATCCTCCATCTTAGAGAGCTGTTTGATAAACAAGCTAGAATAGAGAGATATGAGATCTCTAAACAACTGTTCCGTGCTAAGATGGTTAAGGGTGCTTCAGTGGCCACTTATGGGCTGCAGATGTTGGGCTACATTGAAAAACTTGGGTCTCTTAGGTTCGTAATGGATCATGACTTAAGTATTGACTTAATTCTAAAATCATTACCAAGTAGTTTTTCGCAGTTTGTGATCAACTACCACATGAATAATGTTGAGACCACAATACCTGTGCTAATCAATTTGCTTAAGACTGTTAAGTCCTCTATGAAAAAGGATGATAAGGCAATCTTGTTACTAGGTTCTTCATCTTCTAAGAAAAAGGTTTCTAAGAAGAAGAAGAAGAAGAAGAAGAAGAAGAAGAACACTCCTACTAAGGCCAAAAGAGGTGTCAACAAGAAGGAGGCTACCCCTAAAGGCCTATGTCATCATTGTGGCAAAATGGGCCATTGGAGGCGTAACTGCAAGGCCTACTTGGAGACTGTGAAGGAAAAGAAGGAGAAGGAGAAGCTTGCAAGCACTTCTACTTCTAATCCTGGTATGTTTATGATTGAGATTAATGCTGCCTTTAATAATGAGATATGGGTATTGGATACCGGTTGTGGATCTCATTTATGCAATAATTTGCAGGGACTAAAGGACAGTAGAAGGTTAGAGAAATGTGACGTGGACCTACGAGCTGCAAATGGAGCAAAGGTTGTTGCACTAGCTGTGGGGACTTATCATCTCAATCTACCTTCTGGATTAGTTTTAGAACTACAAAACTATTATTTTGTACCAGTTTTATTGAAAAATATTATCTCAGTTGCTTGTTTAGACTTATTCGAATTTCATTTAAGTTTTAAGAATAAATGTTGTTCTTTCTCATTAAATGATATTCATTATGGTTCTGCAACTTTGATCAATGGTTTATATGTTCTAGACATTTATAATCCAATTCTCAATATAAGTAAAAAGAAACATAAAAAGGATAACTTAATCTCATCTTTTTATGGCATTGTTGTTTAGGCTATGTAAATGAAAAACGTATGTCTAAGTTATACAAATTGGGTGATTAGGGTCATTTGATTACGAATCATATGACATATGTGAATCTTGTTTACTTGGAAAAATGGCTAAAACTTCTTTTTCAAGAAAAGGAGAAAGGGCAAAAGAGTTATTAGAACTCGTA
This sequence comes from Voacanga thouarsii, assembly GCA_026120185.1. Taxonomy (NCBI): domain Eukaryota; kingdom Viridiplantae; phylum Streptophyta; class Magnoliopsida; order Gentianales; family Apocynaceae; genus Voacanga; species Voacanga thouarsii. Next base: position 341,132 of record JANUWF010001095.1, on the reverse strand, counting down.
CATTCAGATGTATGTGGCCCAATGTCAATACAAGCAAGAGGAGGTTATCAATACTTCATTACCTTTATTGATGATTATTCTCGATATGGGTATTTATATTTGATGAAATACAAATCTGAAGCCTTTGACCGTTTCAAAGACTTTAAGAATGAAGTAGAGAAACAACTTGGCAAAAGTATTAAAGCTCTTAGATCCGATCGAGGAGGTGAATACTTAAGTCAAGAGTTTCTAAGTTATCTAAGAGATAACGAAATATTATCTCAATGGACTCCACCATATACACCTCAACATAACGGTGTATCTGAGAGAAGGAATCGAACCCTTCTAGACATGGTAAGGACCATGATGGCTTTGCCAGACCTACCAAAATCGTTTTGGGGGTACGCATTGGAGACTGCTGTTTACATTTTAAACAGAGTTCCATCAAAAATGGTTGATACCACTCCTTATGAGTTATTCTTTGGTAAGAGACCAAAGTTATCTCATTTTAAGGATTTGGGGTTGCCCTTCTTTTGTTAAAAAGGTAATGTCAGACAAACTTGAAAATAAGTTTGACAAATGTTTGTTTGTTGGATATCCAAAAGAATCGTTTGGATATTACTTCTATCTTTCTTCTGAAAATAAAGTTTTTATTTCAAAACATACTGTCTTCTTAGAGAAGGAGCACATGTTCAAAGAAGATAGTGGGAGCAAGCTTAAACTTAGTGAAGTTCAAGAAGAGCAAACAAATATTGATCAACCTTCTGAACCTGCATCTATTCAAATAGATGAACCTTCTAACACACAAGAGCTTCGTAGGTCAAGTAGGATACCAGTGGCAGCTGAGAGATATGGATTTCTTATAAGTGACCATAATGACGTATTGCTCATAGATGACGATGAGCCTACTACTTACGAGGATGTTCTGAATAGTTCAGAATCTGACAAATGGCTCAAAGCTATGAAGTCAGAGATGGATTCCATGTATGACAACCAAGTATGGACTTTGGTTGATCCACCTGAAGGAATCAAGCCTATAAGGTGTAAATGGGTTTTCAAAAAAAAAAACTGACATGGATGGTAATGTGGTTACCTATAAGGCTCACTTGGTAGCAAAAGGTTATCGTCAACGACAAGGTATTGACTATGACGAAACTTTTTCACCAGTTGCGATGTTGAAATCCATAAGAATACTCCTAGCCATTGCCGCTCATTACGATTGTGAGGTCTGGCAAATGTATGTGAAAATAGCTTTCCTTAATGGAAACCTGATTGAGGAAGTGTATATGACACAGCCTGAAGGTTTCATATCCGAAGATGGTACAAAGGTGTGCAAGTTGCAAAGGTCCATTTATGGACTTAAGCAAGCATCTAGGTGTTAGAATATCCGTTTTGATGAGACAATTAAAGAATTTGGTTTCATTCAAAACATGGATGAACCTTGTGTGTACAAGAAGGCTAGTGGGAGTAAAGTTATTTTCCTATTGCTTTATGTAGATGACATATTGCTTATAGGAAATGATGTTTCCACTCATCAATCAGTGAATATTTGGTTGTCCAAGATGTTCTCCATGAAAGACCTTGGAGAAGCAACCTATAGTCTGGGAATAAAGATCTATAGAGATAGATCTAGAAGGTTACTAGGTCTTTCACAGTCTACATATATAGACAAAGTGCTAAAAAGGTTCAGCTTGGATCAATCTAAAAAAGGATTCTTACCTATGACACATGGTGTAAGCCTTTCAAAGTCGATGTCTCCAAAGACACAAGTTGAAAGGGATCACATGAGTAGAATTCTATATGCTTCGGCAATTGGGTCTATCATGTATGCTATGATATGTACTAGGCCTGATGTATCGGGTGCTCTTAGTTTGACGAGCAGATACCAATCTGATCCTGGAGAGGGTCACTGGGCGGCTGTAAAGAATATCCTTAAGTACTTACGAAGGACTAAGGATGCATTCTTGATATATGGAGATGGTGATTTACAAGTAGAAGGTATACTGATGCCAGCTTTCAGTCCGATAAGGACGACTTCAAATCACAATCTGGCTACGTATTTACATTAGGTGGTGGGGTAGTTAGTTGGAAGAGCTCCAAACAAGAGACTACTGCCGATTCGACTACTGAAGCAGAGTACATAGCAGCTTCTGAAGCAGCTAAAGAAGCAGTATGGATCAAGAAGTTCATCACTGAACTTGGAGTGGTGCCCAGCATTGTTGATTCGATACCTTTGTATTGTGACAACAATGGAGCCATTGCACAGCAAAGGAACCATGATCTCATCAATGATCCAAACATGTACATAGACGCTATCATCTGATTAGAGAAATCATAGATAGAGGAGATGTAAAGATAGAGAGAATTCCCACGGATTAGAACATAGCTGATCCACTCACTAAAGCGCTTTCCCAGAAAAAACATGATAAATATGTTAAGTCATTTGGTATTCGATACATGAATGATTAGCTCTAGTGCAAGTGGGAGTTTGTTAGTGTTGTGCCATAGAGGCAATCACTTGTACCATGTATATTGCATATTAAATTAATAAGAGGCATTCTTTATCTTTCAGTTTGATTGTTATATCTAAATATGTGTACAAACCGTTAGATAAAGTCCTTAGTACAATACAGTGTTAAGGAAATCATGATAGAGATCATGATGTGAGATTCCTACTACACTATGCAGTGTTTGTACTTAAATAATCCCCAGTCATAGTATTAATAAGATGGGACATTATTAATACACCAAGACTGGCACATGTTATATCTCTTGATTGGATCAAGCGGTGGTTCTCATATCCGTGGGTATTGGGATACTCAGGATTAACGTGTGGACGCTTGTTTTGAAACAAATTCATTGGATGACCTAGCTACGAGATAATCACTTGGATAACTATTTAGTACCAGTGATAGAATCTCACTATAGCAAGTGTGCAAGTATCCTTAGACTTGAGATCTCCAAGGTACTTAAAAAAAGAGCGTTGTACTTTGATTCTAATTTTTGGAGTCTTATCTAGGACCGCCTATGGGATGGATATTGAGTACAACGTAAAGTAAACGAAAGTAGTTGAGAGGGTCAATAAAGGATTCACTACTCCTAATAGTAGGAGAGTATATCTCAAGGCCACTTGTAGAAATCATTACTCATGAAGTCCTTGGCCAAGGCGACTATGTGATGGAAATGGTTCCAATTGATACACATATCGAGTAATAGATTTTTTGAACAAGTACTAAAATATTCGGGCCAGAATTAATAATATTCTGGAGGGAGTTGGCACTAATTCCATGCTCTAGACCGAATGAGATATTGTATGTTGAAAGGAGTTTATTGCACTGATAATTTGCTATTGAAAGGTTCATGTCAAGCCTCTTGACTTTCTGGACTTTTGGGTGGTCAAGAGTCATTGCTAGATGTCGCTCTTGATATGCTAAATATGAATTTATTAATTAGAGAATTAATAAATTTAATCCTTTATTTTATTAAGGATTATTAATTCTAATATTGTTAGAATTAATTCATATTATGCTACCAATAAGACCAGGAAACCTAATGGGTCACACACAATAAAGGTTTGAATGCTCAAATATATTATTTGATAATATTGTGGGGTTAATTAAGAGAATGGAATATATTTATAGGTGAATTATAAGTTTGTTATAATTCATGGGACCTAATTGTAATTAAGTAAACTTCAAGGACCAATTTGTTGACAATTGGACATTGAAGGACTAAGTTGCAATTTATGGTAATTATAAATCTATAAATATAAGGAAACGGTTTCCTTAGGGTTAGAGACAGACCATTCACGCAATAACAGAGAAACCGTTTCTCTGCCTCTCTCTTGATCAAATCCTAGCCGTTTCTCTTCTTGATCAAAACCCTAGCCTCCTGAATTCTACTAGCATAGAATTGTGAGATTGTGAGCATTCAACCTTGTGTGGATTATCATTAGAGGGAGTTCTTTCTTGGACTTCAGTTGTGCTGCAGTGAACGGTTTTGGATAATCTGGATCGCGCCTGCGTTCTTGTTTCTGAAATTTTTGAATTCCGGCTTCACGAGGTAATAAACGCAATCTTCTCATTTTTCCCATTTCTATTGCAAACCCGTGATCCACGGCTTGGATTTCTTGTTGTTTTCCACTGCGCTTAATCTGATTATGCATGATAGAAATCCTACATCTGGGACGTTATTGGTAGGAGATGGATTATGAATAGGATTTGAGCATGTATTGTTGTGATTAGTTGAGATTGAAGCATGAATGAATGTGTGTATATGATGGAGATGGGATTGATGCATGTGATGATCTATCTTGGATGATGTTATGATATTTTAGGGTTTAATGCATGTGTCCATGTTCTGAGTGATGTATGTGATTAAACATGCTAGAGATTATGTCATCTATGATGAATAGGATTTATATTCTTGGTTGATTATTAAAGCCATGGTTATATTTATGCGAGAAAAGGTTAGATCATGTCTTGATATCGTTAGATCTATGCTTATATACATGATTTGGATGATTTGGTGAATTGAAGGGTTGTAAATGTTCATGATTGTGGTTAGAAATAGAACTATGGTTATGATCTAGTTGTCTCTAAGCTAATTTTATTTATTCAATAAAATATTTAATATTATGATTTTTGGCTAGCAATTTCAAAAACCCTAGGAGGGGTAGATTTGGAATATTATATATATAATAAGGATATTTTAGTCAAATAAATAATAGCTTTTGATAGAAAAATAAAATATATAGATATTATATATAAAATGATAATATCAAATAAAGTCTTTTATGAAAATAATCATAATAAGTAAAATATTTACTATTAAAATTTTATTATTATCTTTTAACCAAAACCTACTAAAATTTATTTAGTATCTTTCAATCAAGACTCATTAAAATTTATTTTCAACTAATTTTAATTATCAATTATTTTCTAGCAATTAATTATTAATAAATTATTATTTTACCTAGTACCACCTAGGACTTTTCATCAAATAAACTCTAAATTATTTTAGCAAGATTTAAACCTTCAACTTAATAGTACCTATTTCCCAAAACTCTAATTATTTTAAATATCAAAATTAGTCTTGGCTTATAAACCTTTTTATTTATTATTTCGCCTTAAAGCTTGGGACACTAGGATCATGGTTGTAGTAGTGAGTTAAGTTAGTTTATTTGTGAAAGTGAATTTTGGCTTGAGTTTGATTGTGGTTTTTATTTATCCCATGTGGGATTAGGTCAGCTGTTGGAGACCTTTGTTGTGAGTAAGGATCAGGTAAGCTCCTACATAAAACATGTTTGATGAAGAATGATTTTTTTTATGGCAAGCCAAATGTAGAGTACATGGTCACTCATTTCTGGAAAGGCAATTGAAGAATATTTCCATTCTCATTTCAGGCAAACAAATTATTTGCAAATTAAGGGGCGGTTTTACTCAAAACCTAAAACTCCTCCTAAAACTAGTTTTGCCCCAAACTTTGGAAAACCTTAATCGCCATTTTCAAGTGGAACTATGTTTTGTTCATTTTTTCCAAGTGGGATACGTTACGTTGAGTACTCAATAAGGGTAGGCTAGTAGTAGTAGTTTTGAAGAGCAAGAGTGAGTCTTCTGGCAAGAGGCCACCTCCAGAAGATAAGCTCTACTTAGAGAAATGTCAGTACTACTTAGTCATGCCGGTCTGAGCTAACATTTTTTATTTCAGTCAAGTGACTGTGTTATGCCGGAATGGACACTCGGTTGTTGTTTGGATATAGAGAATGAGGAGTATCTTGCCCGGTAGGCCGATCACCTACCTTTTGTTAGTCTGCATAAAGTGTGGCATTCTGACCGACAGTATGCACAAAGTGTGGCATACTAACCATGTGGACATGGGCCCAACGTGTGGTAACCCATGACCATCCTTTTTGAGTGGTTGATTTTATTGCACCCGTATGGTTTGAAAGCCAAAATACCACTCTTGTTTTTGAACATCATTCATTGCTTGCCAGTATTTCTTTTGTCAGTTTGCACAAAGTGTGGCATTCTGACCGTTGTATGGTTATAGGGCCCAACGTGTGGTAACCCATGACCCCTTTTTGAGTAGTTGATTTTATTGTGCACTTGTATGGTTTCAAAAAGAGGAAAACACCACTCTTACTTTTGACTAATGTTTATTTCTTGTCAATATTTCTCTTATAAAGATTTCACACTTTGCATCCATGAACTACTTTCACTGAACACCCAAAGCACACACGGACTTATTGAGATTTCTGTCTCATCACCTTTTTACCATGATTTCAGGTCGATCCTGCTATGGGGATGAGTAGCTAATGTTATCTGCCTTGGAAGAGAATGTTGTCATTTATTTTTTTTTATGTATTACTTTGGGGAGTTGAGAGTGGATAATTTTGTTTATGGATTTATTCTTGGGATGTAATAAATTTTAAGTTAAAGTATTATTTTTATTCCGCTATTTTATTCGTGTGACCTAGTTATAAAGACCTCTTGTCCTTTGGACAGAACGACATCCCCGGCCCCAGGTGGGCCTAGGTAGCAGGGTTTTACAGTCTTCATATCTAATACTTCATAAACCACCTAAGCTCCCTACATTCTTAATCTCATCATTCTTACCTTTTGACTTAAAGCATCAACAACTATATTATTTTTTCCTGGGTGTAGTTATTGGTATTCCTCCAAGAACTTGATCTACTTTTGTTACCTTAAGTTTAAATCCTTTCGAGTAAAAATATACTTTAGACTTTTATGATCTATGAACACTTCGTACTCAGCTCCATATAGATAATATTGTCACTTCTTTAATGTAAAAATAATAGCGGCTAATTATAGGTCATGAGTTGGGTCCTTCCGACAAACTCAACATAAGTGTTGTCATCAGTCTCTGCTTAAGCTCATAGAAACTTTTCTCGCACTACTCGTTCCATTTAAAAGGGATATCTTTCTTCAGCAAACATGTCATTGGTGATGCTAATGTTAAGAAACCCTTAATAAATCAGTAGTAATACCTGGCCAGTCTAAAAAAGCTTCCGATCTCTGTTAAGTTTTCAAGTTGCTTCCAATTCAAAACCACCCCAACTTTAGCTGGGTCCACCTTAATGCCATCATTTGATGTTACATGGCCAAGAAATGACACATTGTCCAACCAAAACTCACACTTGATAAATTTAACTTAGAGCTTATAGTCCCTCAGTTTCTCTAATACCAGCTTTATGTTGGAATATATACCCAAAATGTACTATGTATTTTTGTATTTTAAAAATTAATAAAAGTTTCATTCATTAATAGTTGTTTGTTTACATATACTTGCACATTAAAGGTCTATGTATATTAGTAAGTAATCTACGTGATTGGGTCGTACTTTCACAGTAAGGTGTAGATTATGAGTTATTAACGTATAAGCTAAAAAATTATTTTTGATCGATTGATGAAGCTAGACATTTTATCAAGATTTAGATAATTATACTATGATTTCCAAATGAAAAATGGTTTACCTTTAACTAGTGAGTAGTCCACTCGCATTAATAGTGTAAGCGTATTTGGAATATGTAAAACTAGATCACGTGATAATAATCTTTAGTAAAGTACTAAAATAAATAAAGCTTAGTTTATCGCAGCTACTGATTGGATGAGTACCCTAGGACTTGAGTATAAGTTGGTGGTCTAGTGAAGTTGGGCTTGTATACTTTGATATATGCTGGGTGAGGTCTTATCGCAAGGCCAATAACTTTGTATGTTGGATGTATGACTCTAGTTAATTAAGACGAACTTATACAATAGAGTTTTTATGTTTTATTACGTGAAGAAATCACCTCGTTGTGATTGTTCCAGATAATCTAATAATTCAGGGCCTTGAGAAACATGAATAAGTATGTATACTTTTGGGTAGCTCTCTGTGATAAGTGGATATGTACTAGAAGTCATGAATTATTAGACTAGCAATCAATGGATGGTAGATGCCATTGAGAAATATGTTAGTACTATTTTCCTATCTTAATGACGGGTGTTACGTAGAGGAGTATTTTCGTCATTACACCTGTAGGGCAGAGACATTGCATTTGTAATATTATTCTCGGAGTTGATATTTTCATATGGTGATAAATGGAATATTTCAAATGATTAAAATACAGGTATTTGTTAGCAAGGGTGTTTTGGTTATTTTAGTAGCCAATAATACTAAGTCTTTTGGTCCCCAGAGTAGCTCAAATAACCTTAATAAATTTATTTACTATATGGGCTTATTGGGTGAATTTATCATTGAAAGAATTATTCTAGGAGTCTAATTATTTATTTATTTGGGCTAGAATAATTAATTGAGCCAATTTAATTAATTAGTTTTTTAATTAATTATCTTGGGTAATTTTATATTGGGCCCAAGTAGTTTAATTAATTAATAAAAGAGCTAATTTAATTAATTAGTTTATTAATTAATTATTTTGAATAATTTTTAATATTTGACTCAAGTGGATTAATTAATTAATAAAAGAGCTATTTAATTAGTCATTGAACTAATTAAGAGAGTATGACCCATCAGGGTTTTTGAAGGAAGTAGCCATGTAAAAGAAGAAAAGGAAAAGAGGAAAAAGGAAACAAAGAAATATAGGTGGTTGTTTTATTTCTAAAAAGAAAAGGAAAACAAATCATTTTAATAAAGGGCATCTTGTGTGCCATTGTTGGTGGTTGATTGGAAAAAAATTGAAAATTAAAAACAGTGCTTTCGTTTTTTTTCTTTGTGAAAAAAAAAAAGAATTAAAGCCACCGGTTTTTCTTGTTTTATTTTCCTTCATTTTCTTTAGCATTTAGCTTTTCCGTTTTTGTTCCAATTTTATTCACCCTAATTCTGCTTTTACCGGTAGAGGTCTATAGTGGTTAGAGAATACTCTGGAAGGACAAAAGCTTGCAAACGCAGTAAGTGTTTGATGCGAAGGAGTCGACGGTTAGCTGGTATCCCTACGGAATATGTAACACTCCACTACCTAGGCCCAACAGGGCCGGGGATGTCGCTCTGTCTAAAGGACAAGTGGTCTTTATAACTAGGACACACAACAAAAATAAACAATACTTTAAGCTTTAAAACTTATTACAACCTAAAAATTCAAGAATAAATCCGAAATACAAATTGTTCACTCTCAACTCCCAAAGCATTACATAAATTAAATAATAGAATATCTTCCAAGCAAGCAACAACTAGCTACTCATCCCCACAGTAGGATCAACTTGAAATCATGGTAAAAAGGGTGATGAGATAAAAATATCAGTAAGTCCGTGTGTGCTTTGAGTGTCCAGTGAAAACAGTTCATGAATACAAGGTGTAAGAACTTCATAAGAAAAGTACTGGCAAGCAATAAACAATATTAAAAGTCAAGAGTAGCATTTTGGCTTTTTCAACCATACATGAACAATAAAATCAACCACTCAAAGGGTGGCCATGGGTTACCACATGTTGGGCCCCATAACTATACAACGGTCAGAATGCCACACTTTGTGCAGACTGATAAAAGGTTGGTGATCGGCCTACTGGGTAAGATACTCCTCATTCTCTACACCCAAACAAAATTAGTTGTCCACTCTAGCAACACACAGTCCACATGACTGAAACCTGCTAGCTCGGACTGACATGACTAAGTAGTACTGACATTTCTCTAAGTTGAGTTCATCTTCTGAAGGTAGCCTCCTGCCAGAAGACTCACTCTTGCTCTTCAAAACTAATACTACTAGCCTACCCTTATTGAGTACTCAACGTTTAATTGTCCCACTTGGGAGAAAACTGATAAAATGTAGCTTTGCTTGAAAATGGCAATCAAGGGTTTCTAAACTCCATGTAAAAATCAGTTTTAGAAACAATTTGGTGTTTGAGTAAAACTGCTTGATGATTTTCAAATAATTGGTTTGACTGAAACAAGAAAAGAAACAGTCCTTAATTGCTTTTACCAAATGAGTGTTCATATACTTGTGTTTAGCTTGCCATGGTAACCTTTTACAACAACAAGTTTTATGCAGGAGCTTACCTGATCCTTTGCTCGAGATAAAATAAAGATTCCAAAAGCTGACCTAACCCCGCCTGGGTAAACACAAGCCATAATTAAACTCAAGCCAACATTTACTTTCATAAATAATCCTAACTCAACTTACTACAATCATGACCCTAGTGCCCTAAGCTTTAAGGCTAGATAATAAATAAAAGGATTTATAAAATAAATCTAGCTTGATATTAAAATAACTAGGGTTTTTGAAATAGTTACTAATAAATTGTAGGTTTAAATCTTGCTATAAATAAATTAGGGTTTATTTGATGAAGGATCCTAGGTCCTAGATGATGTTATTTAAAATAATGATTTATAATAACTAATTGTTAGAAAATAATTGGTAAATAAAATTAATAATAATAAGTAAATTTTAATATATTTTGATTAAAAGGGAATAAATAAATTTTATTAGTATTTATGAATATATGACTTACAAGATTTATATTTTACCTATCATGATTATTTATAAAAATAGGCTTTATTTAATATTATTATTATTATTTTATGTAGTATTTTTATACTTTAATTTTAATAAAAGATATCATTTATTTGGTTAAAATATCAGTATTTCATTTGACAGTCCAAATCCACATTTTCCTAGGGTTTTCGAAATCACTAGAAGGAACTATCGTATTAATTTTTATTGATGAAATCAAATTGGCTAACTTAAATAGCTTAGGGACAACAAGGTCATGATCATAATTCCTATTGCCAACCATAATCATGAACTTACACTCTACACCAATCAACAAAACATCCAAATCATGAATAAAAGCATAGATCCAAATCTACCAACACATAATCTAAACTCCACTAAACATAATCATATTCATGGCCTCAACAAGAATACAAGAACATAAAACCCTATTCACCAAAGGTGACATAATCTCTAACATGCTCAATCATTCATACTACTCACGACATGAAGACATGCATCAAACCCTAAAACATCATAAAATTTAACCAAGACAAATCCTCCTCATGCACCAATCCCAACACCATCATATAAACACATTCATTCTCATGCTTCAATCTCAATTCCATCACAAAACACATGCTCAAACTTTAATCATAATCCATCCTTTTCCAAAACATCCTAAAGATATGACTCTAGAATTTTAAGAGATGATTGAAGAGGCTTACTTAAATGATGACTACCTTGAAGACGTTTTAAGAGGATCCTCACGCTTGGAAGGCTTGATCTGCCCAAGAAGGAAGACGAAAAATGGCCATGGTTGGAGTAACCATTAGGCCGAGAGAGAGAGAGAGAGAGAGAGAGAGAGAGAAAGATTTTATTAGTATATATTCATTAAGATCAAAGATGGATGAAGATGGAGTTATTTGTTCATGCTCACCTTAAAAGTGTTCTTGAGCCTTCAAGAAAATTTTGGTTTTTAATCGGAAAGTGAAACTTTGATTTCAGCGTTTGATGTTAAAATTGCAGGAATGGATTCAAGAGGATGAGTAGGTGTGATCTAGAGTTTTTGGAGAAGATTGGAGAGGTTTTGAGTGGTCTTAGGCGTGAGAATGGCAATATGTGTTCTTGATGTTCTTGGTGCTCTTGGAGGTTTGGAGAGAATAGAGAGAATGGAGGAAGTTGGCCGAAATTCTGCTTGGAAAGAGTGGCCGAATAGATTGGAGAGTTTTGGTAATTGGATTTTCAGATTTGGGAGGAAAAGGAAAGCTGGTTGTTTGAAATTCAAAAAGGAATTATTTAGGGAATAAATTATGGTAGTAAATATGGTAAGAAGATCTTGATTGATGGAGGTCTTTTGGAAGCTTCAATGGCAGACTGAATTGCTAGAATTCTGTTGAGATGAATGTTGGTTGAATGAGCTTTAGGGTGGCTGAAATATGGTGTACAATGGTGAGGGAATTTTCTAAATGTTTGAGGCTTAATCCATGGAAGGTTGATGAAATAAATTGCTAGAATTTTGGACTTCAATTGAGGGCTTGATTGCATTGATTGATGGAGGGATTTTAGGAGTAGCCCTGGAGCTTTTTCGTGCAGGACAATGGTGAGGAAGATGAAGTTCAGTTCATGGCTGACCAAGGTGGGTTTTACAGAAAAATGGGATGAGTTTCGGACAATGGTGAAGAAGAAACAAAACTAGAATTTTCTAGTTGGTTTTTTTTTTTTTTTTCCGCAAGGCTTGCTAGAAATTCTGTGCAGATTTTTCTGCCATGCTTCTGCCAATTTACAGAAGGTTTGAAGGGGTTTTGGATGGTCCTTTAAGGCTGGTTTCCAGCCTTCTTTATGGAGGAAAGACAAGGTTGAATTGCTGGTTGAAAAGCTGGAAGAAACAGCTTGGTTCTTGGCTCACCAAGCTGCGAAAACTGCCCAGGAATTTTCCTGGTTTGCACAGTTTTTTGAGCAGTCCGGTTTTGGCTGAAATTTTCAATCTTCAAGCTGAGGAAATTGGTTATTGTTTTGGCAGTATTTGAGAAGGAAAGATGGCTGAAGATTTTGACAATTGAACTGATCAAGAAGTTGGAAAAATTTTCAGATTACTACACGAAGAAGATGAACACACATAGGTTGGAGTTTGAAAGTTCAACCATGGAGATTAATTCTCTTGGGAACCTTCCATAACTCTTCCCCATTTTCGGTCAACAAGATATCCTCACAAAGACATTTTTGAAACATCAATATCACAGAACCTTGCTGAAATCTTCTAAAAATAAAATTGGCTTAGATAAATTGAACAACCTAATTGATTAAGAACTAAGGAAAGCTAGAGATTAAAAAGGGTATGAATCCCTTAGAAATTTTTGTAGGGCACAAGAGTAGGATTATGACATTCTTTTCATGTCTCTCCTAGGACAACACTCCTACTCCTCCCTAGGGCATGCAAGGGTCGAAATATAGCCTACTAAAAAAAAAAATTTAATCATGCTAAAACTCAAATGATGGAATTTGAACTCAAGACCTCAAGAATTAATTCCAAAGCTCTAACCACTACTCCACAATAACTCTTGTTCTTATTTTCTCTCCCAAATATTTTTTTTCCTATTTAATCCTCAAGCTATCCCCTTATTTCCACCTCAAGCAAAATTATCATTTTGCCATTTTTACTCAATAAACACGATTAAGCCTTCTAGTCTACAAATCACAAATCCAAAGCACATAAAATCATACAAAAATATATTTATGCATGCAAGAAAATATGATATACATCCCGACCCCCTTACTCTAGGGTTGGTTTTAATTGGAATTTCACATAATAAGTAGACATTCCTATTCAACAAGCGTTATCAAATCCAACTCCAATTATTAAAGTTAATTGCCCTAGAAGTAAGTATTCCTAGACTTTGGCTCCAAAAAAATTTTTATTTGTTGTCTTCAGCTACGTATTTATTTTTTCCCGCGATCCTTCTAGTAGTATCAGAGCCATGGTTAAATCTAGGAGCATGCTTAGGGTTATTAACTGGAAAAGGTGGTTTTCTTTACTAATAAAAATATGATCTTTGTGATTGTATGGATCTCTCGTGGTTTTTGATACGGGTAGATTTTGTGTAAGCCTCGCGCGTAGAGGTATAGACACCTATATTTTATTTTTTAATTACTTTCATAGAAATCATGTATGCCTCATTTTGATGTGACAATTTTCAAATCATAATTTTCTATTTGATGATTGGTTTGCCTCCAGGTTATCTTCCATAATAAATATGCTTTTGGTGGGATGAAGAGCAACAGTAACATTATGGTGGTTAATGAGAGACATTCATTCACTGCACTATTTGATAACAACACATATTTTACTTAAAGGTATGTTAGGGGTTTGGAGAAAGACCTGCACACATTTTGGATAAATGTCAAAACACTTTACTTTAGTCACAGTAAATATAAGAGAATTCCTAAGGAATGGTTCCATTTGTGGCTTAATATAGCATAATTACAGCTATGAGGAACTATTTGAATGGGAATCCTAAAAATCCTCCCAAACGTTAATAATCTAGGGTTATGTTCCAAACCTTTACCATTATGCTCTGTTTGCAGCTGAAGGTTATTCCTGTTGTTGATCTTTGTTTTGTAAAGATCTTCCTTTAGCAAGTGATCCTACACATACATGTTACAATGTACAACCTTTCCCTCATCAACTCTCTCATGTTTTCCCCCCTCCTATGGTGATGCTACTGAGCTTTTTTCTCTTTCCGACAAGTTTATAGCGTCCTTTTATGATAAGGGAAAAATGAAATAGAGGTATGAGAATGCTGTGACTTAGCATATATAAGCAATTATCAAGATATGAACCAAACCTAAACAAATGTATTGGTGAATCCTGTAGGGACATGTATCATCAGCAGAAAGACAAAGAAGAACTGTATTGGTGAATCGTAGAGAGACTTGCCCCAGTTAGGTGAATTGCGGGATAGAAGAAGGATAGATTGGATAGAGATAAAGGTAGGCCTAGAAGATATGAATGGAGGTGATCAGAAGAGATATATCTTTGTTAGATTTAGATAAGAGTATGATAGTGGATAGAAAAAAAAGAAAAGAGAGGATTTATATGGATGACCACACATGGTCTTATATTGGTTCATGTAGCCGACCTCAAGGTACTTGGGACTAATGCTTAGTTGTTGTTGTTATTGTTGTAGTTGTGTTGTGTCATGGCTATTTCAGTGCATCTTCATGTTGAGAATTTGTGGTTTTAGTTTGTCATAGTGTTAGATATGCTGATTAATCATCTCATTGATGACTATATTATTTTTATTTTCTTTCTGTAGACCCACTAAAGTCTCATCTGTGCCAGAAGCTCTTGTGGATGGGAAGCGGAAAATTATATATCGGTAGACTATCCTATTTGACCTGCTATTGAAGCCATCATATTTTAGTGCAATATTTTAGTTTAATTAAGCTTGCAATTTGCCAGATGGAGAAGAATAGAGTATTGACTCATAACTGCAATAAGAGGACAAAAAATCTATGGAAGAAGTATAGGGTACCTGATAATAAGAACTTAATATCCATTGATGAAAGATTAAACTGTCTTGATCACATAACTTACACCTCTGTCTCTCTAACTCTTTTACAGACAAAACATGAGAAGGCAGTGGAGCAGAGAAAATGGCAAGTGTTGGAGATCAAGAAGCCTACTGGCCCTTATAGTGGGGAATCCACTGGTATTAACACAGGAATCCATCACAGTGATAAGTTCAAGAACTAAATTTTGTAGTGGAGTTATTTTTATTCAATTGTTAGATATTTCTGTTAGGTTGTGCCTTGGCATCCTTTCCTAAACTCAGTTTTTGATTGATATGTTTATTATCCAATATTGAGTTCGCGTAGTCTGCATCCTTGATGAAGGAATTCAATAGCAACATATTTATTTAGCCTTTGGGTTCTCATATTCAATATTAGTATGTTGTGGAAAGGATTTGAGCTATCACAAGTAGCTAGCATATTTCAAAGATTTTGCTGGGCTGTAGAAGATAAGCTGCTTATTTTGGACTGCATGACTTTGATAATAAATTTTGTAGGGATTTTTCCAGATAGACTAATTCAAACTATTACTGATAGTATTTTCCAGCAGTTTCATCTAATCTAGAAAGAGGAACAGAAACAAAACATTAGACACCTAAAATTGATTATCACCTGAAAAGTAAATTTTCTTTTTTGTTGCCAGTTGTGGAATTTGCACAAGCAAATGATATTATCTATATGTTTCATGTTGTATGCATATGACAACATGAAGCATAACATGTTTTAGAAGCAATAGGAATTTGACAGTTGTATACTATAATAAAAGACTTCTAGTATATGGAACGATAGCATATATATTGTGCACATCTAAAAATCCTTTCCATTCCAAAAAAATAGTGATATATCTAAGCTGATGTTTGGTTCGTGGAAGGGAAAGAGGAAGGGGGAAGGGGAAGGGAGTCTAAGGGAAGTAATAGTATTTAATTTTATTTTGTTGATATGAAGGGAAGAAAAGGTGGAAGGAGAGGGCAGGGCAGAAGAAAAATAATAATTAATTTAGTTAATTATTTTATTTCTTATTATCTATTTTATTGAAAAATTAAATATTAAAAATTAGGTCAATATTGTCACTAATTGTTCCCACTTTATTTTTCTCTCCCCCAATCCTTCCAAATTCGGAGGGGAGGAAATACTGATGTCGAGACTCTACATCTACTGTAATAACCCTCACTTTTGTGCTATAATCGGCTACTACTATGTATAAAATATGAATTTGTATAAGTGATTAGAATAAGAAATGATCAGTATAATAAGATGAATGTTTTGATGTGATAAAAATATCAGGGGTATTATTAGAATTTTGAAATCATGGGGACCCAAATAGAATTTTGAGACTGTTCTACCCATACTGTTGTTCTTCAATTGGTGATTACTTTGTATAGAACGAGAATTTGGGTATAATCTCAGAAAAAAAGTTGATCAGTACGATGTGACGAACATTTTGGTATAATTTGAGCTTTCAGGGGTATTATCATAATTTTGACCGCACATTGTAAGGAATTGAGAAAGAATTGAGAATTTTGATTCCTACCATTGAATTCGACACAATTCATCGATTCTGTTGGTGGAATAAAATATTTTTCCAATACGGATTGAAATTATAGTTATTTTCTAAGGAAATTCTAAAATGCGATTGAAATTGAAACAAGCGGCATAATTTGATTGGTAGATTAAAATAATTGGCAAAATGTGATTGGTTACACGAGATATTCATCCAAATGAAGCTTATCAAATAAGTTGAAGAAATAAACAACGATAATGGTGAAAAAAAAGGAAAATTGACATGCAAAATGTATAGCCAACAATAGCCCAGAACACCATTAATGAGCATTTGAATCTTGGTCACAAGAATTGCTGTGAGAAGCCTGAAAAGCAGCCTAAAATTCGTTCATAAGAGGAGAAGAAAGAAAAGAAGAGAAAAGAGAGAAAAGGGGAGAAAAATGGAGGAAAAATAAGAGAAAAAAGAGAGAGAAGAGGAAGAAGAAGCTTGACGCTTTGCAACTTGGAGATCATCATATACATGGTAAACCATCCGACTTCTTGAATTAAATTTGGAGAATGTAACACAAGGATTATTTTGGTATAAATTTTAGTGTGAAATTCATAGAATTTATAAATTTGCTTAGAGAAATCGCTGTGTTTTGAAGTTATTGTGTGTGTTGTGTGTGCCGGTTGACTTGGAGGGCAATATATTATGTTTTATATGGTGGATAAAGGTGTTTTGATGGTTGTTTAAATGGTTGTTCATGGCTGCAAAAATGGAAGAAAGAAATAAAACAGCAAATGGTTTAATTGTTGAAGAAAATGAAGTATTGTTATTCATGGCTACTGATTTTGTGTTGTTTAAATGTGAAAGTACTGAGTTTCTTGTGTCTGAAAATCAGAGGATTATGTGATGTTTAGATGAGAAAGAAAGCATTAAAATGATTAGAAAGCATGCATGTTGTATGGAAAAGAAAAGAAAATTAATGATATGAAGGAAAAGGAACAAACAGTAATTCTATTTGTGTGATTTCCGAGCAGTCTTGAAGAACCATTAAACTGAAAAAAATGGCCCATTGTTCTGGAACCCCATGACTGAAACTTGTAGCTAAATGTCTTAGGATCATTTTAAGACCAATTTGACATGATTTGGACTTGTAAATATAAAGTTATGGTTTAAATACCAAGGGCTGCCAGTACACTGACGGGATGAAGAAGTTGGGAATATATGATTAAAACTGAATGAAATGGCAAAGAAAATTGGTGTTTCATAGTTGGAAATCATAAAGGAATGTCTTGGGGATATTTTGGAACTATTTTGACACTAATTGGACTTGTGAATCAAAAGTTATGAAACAACAAACAAGTGTGCCAAGAAGGAGGAAATGCAGAAATTTGGTTGAGAAAGAATAAATTCATATATTGATTCCATGTGTATTATTGGATACGTGAAGGGTCAAAGAAGCATGTGAAAACTTTATATACTTATTTGAGGAATGAAATGAAGGAATGGATAAGTGAACCTTTAATCATCTCAAGTATTTATATCATATTGAGCAAGAAATGGAAGAATAAGGAATTAGGCCATTCCTTTAGTTTAACATATTTAATGATATCTCTATATTAGTTGAAAACCTTAAAAGGTTAAACGAAATATAGTTTGATTATGCATGTAGGTCATTTAACCTAAAAACTTTGTGACAAAATTGAGGCCCATTTGCATAATTAAGCGATAGGACACAAGGTGAGTCCCCTTGGCTATTTTAAAAAATTAATGTTTGCTAGTGGATTTCATGTTCACTAAATAATGCTATGTGAACCCTTTTTGGTTTCTCTGAGCAAACAAATGGTTTTCCAGAGGAAGAAATGGTATCATGCTATGCTAGGTTAAAAAGAAGATGTGACTTTCATAAAAGGAACTAGTCATAATTAGTGACTAATTTTTTGCCTTTCAATAACAAGGTTGATGAACCCTTGCGTTTTTCTGAGGAAAATATGGTTTGTCTGAACGAGAAATTATCGAGGACTTTAGGAAATAACGTTTTCTAAGAAGAATTTTAGATCACTTGAAACTTGAAAACATTATCAAGTGTTTGATTTCTTAAATATCATGAATACTAAATATCTCATGTGACTCCCTCAGACTCCAACTTTAGATTTTAATAAATTTCTTTGCTGATAAGGATAATGTTTTCTTGATATATTCAAGTTTGAGTCTTCTACTTGAATTTGAAGACATACTGAGAACTTTGAATCTTGAATTCCTTAGCATGTTTTGCTACTTGTTTAAAAACCCTAAATTCCTAAATAACTGACCTAAGTAGGCCATATGCACGTGTAATCACTTGAACATTGAATACTCAATTGGGCTTCTCTCTGTGTACTAGTTCACGTTAGAGATAAACGGTCTCAAGTAACCTGATCAATTCTAGAATTCATTTTACTCTGAACAGAATGACAGGATATTGAGATTAGCTAAATTTGTGAATAACCGGCCCAAGTAGGCCACAATTCCAGAATAACTAGCCCAAGTAGGTCACATGCATGAATTCTTGAATAACGAGCACAAGTGCGCAATCTTGAATACTTGAATTCCTAAATACTAGAATTTTACACCTAAATTCTAGAATTCTTGAACACTTGAATTTTATACAAGAAATCCTGAATTCTTGAATACCCCAATTATGTCGTCTTATACAAGCATTCTCGAATTCTTGAATTAATGAATTTTCATGAAAGAATTCTTGAATACTTGAATTAACATGTTTCATACCAAAATTCCTAAAATCTCGAATTAGTATGTTTTCATCCAAGAAGTCCTGAACTAGTATGTTTTATTTATGAAACCTTGCAAGGTAAATTCCAGAGGGAGTACATGAATTACAGTTTTTACTTTCCAGGAAATGATTGCTTGATTAGTTTACATATCCTCTATGAAATTGGATTCTGATCGTTAACTACATGCTTAATTAAGTCCAAATACATTAGTTTGGTAGAATTTTGGAACTATCCTCCATAAGATATTTTCAGTGGAAAAACACTTGCACACATGATAGTCACTAAGCATTGCGCTCACTCGTGTGTTATTTCTCTGTGAAAATATTTAGGATCAGAGGCGCAACGAAAACGCAGTGGACTCCCAAAGGCACATGCCACGTATAGGACCTATTGTGTCCTTAAGTGTATGTATCAAATGTCAGATACTATGTACTTCCTATGTTCAGTAAAAGTATTTTTAAAAAAATAATTTTTTTCTACATATTGAATGAAGTTTGTTATAAAGACCATTTCTCTAGGCAATTGGACGGGTGACATCCCACAAAAATGAAGGCCGTTTTGCTCTGGAAATGTGGGGTATTACAAATGGTATCAGAGCATAGAGGAACCCATAAGAAAGCTTTTGATATAATATAGCAGAGCCTCTAATGAGACATTAGGAAGTCCATTATAGTATGATTATGAAATTGGATATTAGAATAAATGAGACATATGACTTTGAGGTATCCAAGTTGGATATAATTTCTTTTGATGAACCAGAAGAAGAGTGATTTGAGATAGTTCTAATATTTTCAAAAAAAAATGGTCTATGATCCCAAACTTGGGCAATAGTATAGGAATTGAGGTCAGAGAGGCCTCATATTTGATCTATTTAAAGAAGTATTTATTAATTTTGAAACTCCCGTTTTGGAACCAGTGATAGTGAGATGAATAAAGAAGGTTGAACACTTAAAGACCTTATGTTTATAGTAAGATATGAATTGTGCATCCATCAGAACACCATTAGGTATTTGAAGTTAAGTGTACCTGGGCTACAGAAATCTAAGGATGGGTGACCCCTGGGAAGTTATGAGCAAAATGGTACTAATATAGGAAATTTAACTACAAATCATATGAAAACGATGTATATATATTATCAAGCTGAGAGAATATGAAAATTTCTCAAGAAATACATGTTTGCATAAGCAAAATAGAATTATTCTTCTATCTTATACTATATGTATAGAAAGTATTGAGATGTATGTACTTACTTGGCATTTGATGGAGTAGATTTAAAGAGGAGATATACTACGAAAAGTTACCCGTGGTAGTGCTAAAGACCAAGCTAAAGAAAACACGGCTAATATTACTTGAAATATTATGTCCGGAGTAGAAACATAACCTCAAGGAAATGAGATGACACAAGTACTACAAAATATTACAATAGTACTTCAACATGTAACTGGAGCTTTAACCTGGGGAAACCAACATCTTGAGGAGAAAATGGATAGGGCATTAAAACGATTTCTAAAGTTCAATCCCCCTCAATTTTATGGATAAGCAAATCAAGAACAAGAAGTTGAGTCCTAGATGGATGACATATTCGCAGTTTTAGACTATTTTGAGCAGAGAAAAGTCAAATTTGCTGCATTTAGACTTCAAGGATCTGCCCAAGATTGGTGGTTAAGGAAGAAAGAGGCATAAAAGCAAGAACAAAAAGATTGGACTTGGAAGAATTTAAGAATGAATTTATACCTCATTAGGTGGTTGAAAAGAAAGAAGAAGAATTTCAAAATTTTGAACAGGCAGAAAGGACCGTTAGAAAATATGTCGCTGAATTTACCCGACCCTTGAAGTATTTCCCTCCATTAGTGCAAACGGAGTTAAATCAGGCTCGGCGATTTATAAAAGGATTGCGACCCGAGTTAAAATGCACATTAATTGCCATGGCCCCAGTAGGATATAGTATGGGATATAGCATGGCTATGGAAATAGCATCTCGATTAGAGATGGAAAATTTAAATCAAGTAAGACAAGATCGTAAGAAAGGAGTAGAATCCAGTCAATTAAATAAGCAAAAATACCAAGGGAAGGAAGGACTAATTTTAGAAAAAGTAGAGTCTCAACGGTGTAATTATTGCCAAAGGATTGGACATGCTTATGAAGAGTGCAAGAAATGACTTAGGGCATGTTACTGATATGGAAAAGTGGGACATACTTTAGCCACTTGTCTGTATACAAAGAAATAAGGAAATGCCTCCTCTACTCATAAGGAAATCAAATCAAAAGGATCACAAGGAAATGGAGGGCCTAACAAGATTCATTAGAGCAAAGAAGGAATAGATGACATGGGTAACCAGAAGTAGACGTTTGATGGAATTAAGGAAAATATAAATTTCAAGGATCAAAATTTTTTGAAAAAGGGAAGATTTTAATAACCCTCACTTTTATAATTTAATTGATTACTACTATGTATAGAATAAGAATTTATATAAGTAATCAGAATAAGAAATGATTAGTATAACGAGATAAATATTTTTGTGCGATAAAAATATTTAGGGGCATTATTAGAATTTTGAAATTGTAGGGACCCAGATGGAATTTTGAGAATGTTCTGCCCATACTTTTGTACTTCAATTAGTGACTACTTTGTACAGAATGAGAATTTAGGTATAAGCTCAGAACAAAAGTTGCTCAGTACGATAAGACGAGTAATTTGGTATAATTTGAGCTTTCAGGGGTATTATCGTAATTTTGACTACGAATGGGATTTTGACCGCAAATTGCAAAGAATTGAGAATTTTGATTCCTACTATTTAATTTAGTAAAATCCATAGATTCTATTGGTGGAATACAATATTTTTCTGATACGGATCGAAATTATAGCTATTTTTTGAGGAAATTCTAAAATGCGATCGAAATTGAAACAAGCACCATAACATGATTAGTGGATGAAAATAAGTGGCAAAATGTGATTGGTTACAGGAGATTTTCATCCAAATGAAGCTTATCAAATAAGTTTAAGAAATAAATAAGGATAATAGTGGAATGAAGGAAAATCGACATATGGAATGGATAGCCCACAATAGCCTAGAACACCATTAATGAGCATTTGACTTTTGGCCACAAGAATTACTATGAGAAGGCTGAAAAGAAGCCTAAAATTCGTTCATAAGAGGAGGAGAAAGAAGAGAGAAAGAAAAGAAAGAGAAAAGAGAGAAAAAGGGAGAAAAATGGAGGAAAAATAAGAGACAGAGAAAGAGAGAGAAGTGGAAGAAGAAGCTTGAGGCTTTGCAGCTTGAAGATCATCATACACAAGGTAAAATATCATACTTCTTGAATTAAATATGGAGAATGGATAACAAGGATTATTTTGGTATAAATTTTATTGTGAATTCATGCAATTTATAACTTTGCTTAGAGAAATTGCTGTGTTTTGAAGTTATTGTGTGTGCTGATTGACTTGGAGGGCAATGTATTATGTTTTATATGGTGGATAAAGATGTTTTGATGGCGGTTTAAATGGTTGTTCGTGGCTGCAAAAATGGAAGAAAGAAATAAGACAACAAATGGTTTAATTATTGAAGAAAATGAAGTATTGTTATTCATGGCTACTGATTGTGTTGTTTAAATGTGAAAGTACTGAGTTGCTTGTGTCTGAAAATCAGAGGATTATGTGATGTTTAGATGAGAAAGAAAGCATTAAAATGACTAGAAAGCATGCATGTTGTATGGAAAAGAAAAGAAAATTAATGATATGAAGGAAAAAGAACAAACAGAAATTCTCTTTGTGTGATTTCTGAGCAGACTTGAAAACTCATTAAACTGAACAAACTGGCTGGTTATTCTGGAATCCCAGAACCTGAAACTTGTATCTAAATGTCTTAGTATCATTTTAAGACCAATTTGACATTATTTGGACTTGTAAATAGAAAGTTATGGTTTAAAGACCAAGGGCTGCCAGTACAGTGACGGGATGAAGAAGCTAGGAATATATGATTAAAACTCAATGAAATGGCAAAGGAAATTGGTATTTCATAGTTGGAAATCATAAAGGAATTTCTTGGGGACGTTTTGGAACTAGTTTAACTTTAATTGGACGTGTGAATCAAAAGTTATGAAATAAACAAACAAGTGTGCCACGAAGGATGAACTGCAGAAATTTAGTTGATAAAAAATAAATTCATAAATTGACTCCATATGTATTATTGGATACATGAAGGATTAAAGAATCATGTGAAAGCTTTATATACTTATTTGGGGAGTGAAATGAAGGAATGCATAAGTAAACCTTTGATCATCTCAAGTATTTATATCATGTTGAGCAAGAAATGGAAGAATAAGGAATTAGGTCATTCCTTTAGTCTTACATATTTGATGATATCTCTGTATTGGTTGAAAACCTTAAAAGGTTAAATGAAATATGGATTGATTATGCATGTATAGGTTATTTACCCTAAAAATTTCGTGACAAAATTGAGGACAATTCCTGAATAACTGGCCTAAGTGGGTCACATGCATGAATTCATGAATAACGAGCGCAAGTGCACAATCCTAAATACTTGAATTCTTGAATGCTGGAATTTTATACCGGAATTCTAGAATTCCTCAATACTTGAATTTTATATAAAAAATTCTGAATTCCTAAATACCCGTATTATTACGTCTTATACAAGCATTCCTAAATTAATGATTTTTCATGAAAGAATTCCTGAATACTTGAATTAACATGCTTCATACTAGAATTCTTGAATTCTCAAATTATATATTTTCAGATAAGGAGTCCTGAACTAGTATACTTCATTCATGAAACCTTGCAAGTTAAATTCCAGAGGGAGTACAAAAATTATAGTTCCTACATTTCAGGAAATTATTGCTCGATTATTTTACATATCCTCATGGAATTGGATTCTGATCGTTAACTACATGCTTCATTAAGTCCAAATACATTTGTTTGGCAATATTTTTGGTACTACCCTCCATAGGCTATGTGCAGTGGAAAAATAGTAGCACACGGGACTCACTGAGCATTGAGCTCGCACGTGTGTTGTTTCTCTATGAAAAGTTTTAGGATTAGAGGTATAGCGGAAATGCAGTGGACTCCCAGAGGCTCATGCTACGTATATGACCTATTGTGTCCTCAAGTATATGTATCAAATGTTAGATACTATGTTCTTCCTATGTTTAGTAAAAGTATTTTAAAAAATAATTTTCCGCTACATATTGAATGAAGTTTGTTGTAAAGACCCCTTGTCTGAGCAACTGAATGGGGCAACATCCCACAAAAATGAAGGCCGCTACGATATGGAAAGATGGGTGTTACATCTACATCCAGCCAAAAGAGATAAAAGCACAATTTATCTTCATATTTACTTCTTCTCCTCATTTACTTCCACAAAATAATCCAAATAAACATAACCTAAATAAGATATATAGTTAATGTAATTACTTTTGTAGTATTTTATTGATACACCTTTTTATTAAATTGTTTATATTACTTAATTATTTTGAAAACTATTGATACATGTTTTTTAGTGTAGAAAATATTACCAACAAAGTATACAATCAATCAAGCTTTAATTAAAATGCTAATCACTAAAACTACAAATACGGGCAAATATTCCCATCATATAGTATAAGGAATAGCAAGTATCAAATCTAAAGGAACTTAAGCTCCAACCTTACTTTACCCAAATCTTTATTGTTTAGCTAATAAAATAATAAGAGAAAAAAAGGAAAAATAAAGATAAAGAAAATATATACAACTTAAGGATGAAAGAAGTAATTAGACAAATATTCTTGAAAACATGACCATGAACTACTTAGCAACTATCACAATCAATTATTATCTTGGCATCATGAAGGAATAAATTAAAACCACTTCATTTGCAATCCATGATTCTCTATCTTCTAAGTAACTTAATGGATATATTCTATCTCAGCTGTCTTACTCAAAAGATGCATTAAAATCAATCACCATATAAATCCCTATATTTTAGATAATTTAGAACATGAAATTAGTCAATGAATCCATATTCTAACAATCATCAACTAACCTTTGATTACCTAAGTTCTTGACAATTAACCTATTTTTCAAGAAAGTTAAGAGATAATAAATATGAAATTAATTAATTGAATTCATTATCAACCCCTTTTTCAAGCAATTTAATAACAAAAACCAACCCACCAACTTCAGAAGAAAAACAAGTAATCAAATCCCAAGACAAATAATTAATTGATCAAAAAGACTAAATTAATTCAATAAATCATGAATCACAAAATAATGTCAAATTACAATGAAATTATTAATTATATCATTATTTTAGAAAAAGAAAACAAATGTAAAAGAAAAAATTCATAGACAAGCCTTCTTCTCCTCCCTTGAAGACTCTTTTGAACAACGCTCCTTGATTTGATGAATTCCTCATTCAATGAGTGATTTTCTAATTTAATCCTTGAATTCATATCTTCATCATGTGTTTTTCTTGTTTAAATAAGCTTCTTTGATGCCAAAATTCATTGCTTGAGGAGTCTTGTTCGAATAGGATTCAAAAAATGCAGATACCAAATTCGAGCATAAATAGCCTTTGGGCAAGTGGACCTGGCACTGGGTCTATTCTGGTTTTCTCCTCAATTTCCTCTGTTCTTGCTCTGCTTTCCCAGAATTGACCTATGGCCAGCTCAGGTAGACCACCCGGTGCAAGGTTAACACTGGAATCACACAATTAAGCTCCAAATTCCTCATTTTTTGCATAAAACATCTAAACACCTTTCCAAAGGAAAAATATAAAATAGGAAGGAATATGACTAGTTATTATATCAAATATATCACAAAATAGCCTCAAATAACTAGGAAAATATAGGTAAATTTAACCCCTATCAACTATATAAATTCAACTTCTTTTATTTATAATTTTTTCTAATTAGAATAATTAATGTTTTTGTTGATAAATAAGACTCTTTGTTAATAAATAGATACATTAACTAAGGGCATATAAGGAAATTGATACATTTACTCTCACTTGAATAAAGAAACAATATTATAGTTTGGAGCAAATAAAAAAAAAGAAAGTAGGTCTATCTTTGTGGGATGGAAGAAGTATTTTATTTTGATTTGACATAAAGATTTAAGAGTTTTTTTTAATTATGTTGGGATTTTAAATATTTTATTTTGATTTGATATAAAGATTTAGAAATTATTTGAATATGTTTGGATTTAAATATTTTATTTTGACTTATATAAAAGAATTTAGAAGATTATTTGATTATAGATAAGTTAATTATAAATATGTTATCACTTTATTCTTTCTTTAATAGATTAGTTGAAAATATATATTTATATTTAATTTTAATAGATAAACATTCAATTTTCAAATGCCGAAGAGTATTACTTTTGTTTACGATGCCATTAATACATAATCATCGTAGGGCAAAAAGTTTTAATATTCAACACGTGTAATAACATAAACAAATGTCTTTGCAAAATATTAGTAATTCATTTTCCAAATATTAGACAAGTAATTACTGTGAATTTGATTTTTAAAAAACCATGAAATAAATTGTAAAGTAAAAAAAATAATAATTAGAGAAATATGAAAATCATTTAGAATTATTAATTGTTCCTTACATAAGGTCCATCTTTATAAATAGTTAGATATATCATCTTATAATAAGTAATGAATCTAATATATACGGCTTTGTCTTATCCATAAAATATATAATATTTATCTTCTGAATAAATGATTAATCTCGTAAATTGAATAGTCACATATATCTTCTAGATAAATAAATATCATTAGAAAATGAACAACCACCTTTGTCTTCTTGATTTCATAATACTCCTCTTTGAATGGTCATTTTCAAAATTTCGAAAATAACTCGTTAAAAATTTTCATAGGAAAAAACCTGTGGAAGAAAAGCATATAGAAGGAAAAAGGTACACTTCTTATTATAAAAGGAATTCTATCTTGTTAAATATTTGACTAAGAAAAACCCAATAGAAAAAAATCTTGGTTAGAAAAAAGAGTATATTGTGTATATACTCTCCCTCTTGATGACATCATTTAAAATGACCTGATATCTTTTAACTAATATATTCCAATTTTATATACTTATTTTCAAATATAGCAATCAACAATGTCTTAGTGAATAAATCTGTTCCGATTGTCATATGAACGAATTGGTTATACATCAATTCCACTTTTTTTTTTAAATTCATGAATAAATAAAAATTTTGGTAAAATATGTTTTGTTCTATCTCTTTTAATATATCTTTTTCTCAATTGAGCTATATATATATATTGTATTATCTTCATAAAGAGGTGTATAAATTTTTTTTCTCCGAAAATCACATTTTTCACAGATATAATAAACAATTGATCTCAATCACACTCATCTTTTGTTTGCTTAATTAATACCTATAATTTCAACATGATTAGAAAAAGTGGCTAGTATAAATTTCTTTGTAGAGTACCATGAAATAGTAGTGTCATCACATGGAAATAAATAATCATTTTGAGAATGTGATTTATGTGAATAAGATAGATAACAACATTTTCATTCAACATTAGATTAGTTTTATTTAAATAAAATAATTTGAGATAAATTGTTCTTTGGAGATGTTAATGACATGTTTAATGCTATTCTAATTTCACCCTATTGGAGAAGAATTGAAGCTTGCTAATAAATTCACAGAAAATGTATATCTAATTAAGTTTTATTAGTATGGTACATTAGTGCACCGATTGCACTAAGTATGGTACTTCAGGACCAAGAAGTTCTTCATCATCTTCCCATAATTGAAAAAAAATCTTTGTTTATATTACTGACTTGATGACTACTAAAATACTTAATGTATGTCCATTGTCTATGTAAAACTTTTTCAAAACCTTCGCTATATATGTTGATTGATTAATAAAAATATCATCTTCCACATGTTCAATTTGTAAAGTAAGACAAAATTTAGTTCTCCTAAAATCTTTAATTTCAATTCTTATTTTAGACAATCCTTTACCTTTTGAACATCTTCTGGAGTTGTAATAAGATTGATATTATCAATATATATAGCGAGTATTATAAAGCTAGATCTAGATTTCCTGATAAAAACAGTGACATATTAGATATTTTTTATATAGTGATTTTAATAAGTATTTACTAAAGCTATTATACCATATGCATTCAAACTGCTTTACCATGCAATGGCTTTTATAATTTAATAGAATAATTTTCGTAGGGGTCAAAATTATAAGCTTAGGCATTCTAATTGTTTCTGAGATTTTCATACAAATATCATCATCAATACTCCTATATAAATAAGTACTAACTACATCTACTAGATGAATGCCAATATTTTCACATACTGTCAAGCTCACAAGGTATCAGAGTGTAATTGTAACACCCCACTAAAATATAACCTAATAGGGGTCGGGGATGTCACTCCGTCCTAAAAGGTAGGAGTCTTTATAACTAGGTGAAAGCAATAAAAGGGATTAAAAATTAAAAATTTTTACAACTTATCAATACTTATACATAGTTCGTGAGACAAAACCAAATAAAATACAAGTCTTCAATAAAATACTATAAAAACACAAAGACCAAGTCTTAGCTCCTAGTAACTTCCCACTTTATCGAAACTGGCACTCCATGAAAACCATGATAGAGAATTGTGTGAGAAATATATCTCAGTAAGTCCTATGTGTGATTTTGGATAATTTGAAATACTTTCGTGATGTAAGTTGAAAACTTGATAGAAAATATTGCAAGTTATCGCATACTAGTCTTAAAAAACATAGAGTGGTTGTTTGCGTCATTTGCTAAGCAATATAAAGAAAAATCAATAGAAACACTAGATAAAACATTTTTATGCACAAAATAAACTACTCATTAAATTTTCTCAAAATGGTGGACCATGAAACTCTGCATCATAGTCCTAATTTATTTGTCACAGAACTCTCCTCCATAACAGGACACTATAAAACATTGCATCACAATATCAGTGGGTGATCGGCCCACCAGGTGATATGCTCCTCAATCTCTTAGCTAAACTTACCGGTTGTCTAAATCTGGATTACAGTCCCACTTGGAATTGGTTGCTAGCTTGGATTGGTCTGACTTACTAGTATTATCGCCCCTTTTGAAAAGAGATCATACCCGGAGGTGGCCACCTGTCAGAGTACTCACCTAACCTTTCAAGGGTAAGTACCAATAGTCTACTGATAAGGGTTGAATTAGTCATATTTTTTCTAGTTATTTGAAACTATTTTGTGATACATTTTGTTCAATAACTAGTCATATTTCTTCATATTTGAGATTTTACCCTTGAAAGGTATTTTGTTCATTATTATAAATTTTTGGGGTAAAATGAAGCAAAAATGTCGAAAAACAGAATAGAGGCGGCGCCGGCCAGGACAGAGGAACTAGCGCCAGCCATGCATAGTTGACATGAATTTTGAGATGACAAAAAATTGGTGAAACAGAGCAAAACAGAGTAGAACCGGTGCCTGCTCTAGTAGCCAAGGCGGCGCTGGCTGTATGCTGGACTATCTTGTGCTGAATTCGGGAAAAATTGATGAACGAGTAGAGAACCAGAACACAACCGGCGCCGGCTGTGCTCTGAGGAAAAGGTGGGATTGTGATTTTTCTACTCGATTTTTGGTAATCTGTGGAGTTTTAGTATCTTCCAACTTCTACTCGGCCAAGAACATTACACCAACGAATTTAGGCACTTCACAAGTCTATAAATAGATGGAATTATTGATCATCACAGAAAATCACTCAAATCAAATGAGGAATTCTTCAATTCAAGGAGGGTTGCGCAAGAAGGTCTTCAAAGGAAGAAGAATGAGGCTTGTCTATGAGTGCTTTCTTTTACTTTATTTTCTTTTTCTTGAATAATGATATTTTAATTGTTTTATTGTAATTCGACATTATTTTGGATATTCATAATTTTTAGAGTTGTTTGATTTTTTGATTAATTGGTTGTTTTTCTTGGTATTTAATTACTTGGGCTGATCACGGGATTAATTGGTTGTTTCTTTCCATTAACTTGCTTGAAAAAGAGGTTGATGGTGGTTTCAATTCATTAGTTTCATATTTGTTGTCTCTTAACTTGTTTGGAAATGAAGTTAATTGCGAAGAACAAAGCAATTAAAAGGTTAATTGATGTCTGCCAAAATATGGATTCATTAGTTGATTTCATGTTTTAAGTTTTCCAGAATATGAAAATTTAATCAAGGATTGTGTTTAATGCATCTTTTGGGTGAATTAGTTGAGACAGAATATTTAATGCTAATTTGTCTAGGGGATAGTGATTTCATGGATTGAAAAATAAGTGAGTCTACGTTAATCCTTCATGATGCCAAGGGAATGATTAGTTATAATAATGGTTGGGTACTTTAAGATCATGTTTGTCTAAACAATGGCTTGAGTTGTATAATTCTTCATCCTTGACATATATATATATATATATATATATATATATATATATATTATTTTTATTTTATTTTTTATTTTATTTCTTTTTCACTTTATCGAGTTGGTTAAACAATGAAAGAAATGTGATTAATGTATACTTGTTCCTTGAGGATCGACACTCGTTTGAACCCTATGCTATGTTAATGATGAGTACGCTTTCTCATATATGTAATTTGGGGTTAACGTTTTAATTTAACTTGATTGGAAATGTGCTTAGTTTTTATATGATATTTATACCCAAATCCATATGCATCAAGTTTTTTGCGCTTTTGCTGGGGATAAATCCGTATTTATTAGTTTAATAATTCTTTCCTCGTGCTAAGAACATTAAGTTTTTGATGCCGTTTCCGGGGAACAATATCATGAAAGTTTGGATTTTGTTGATTGAATCATGTAAATATGTAAATATGCAAATATGTAAATATGTACAATTGTTCTTTTCACAAAAAAAATGCTATCTTTTGTATCTTGTGTCTCTTTGTATATTCTTGTAATTTAATTACTAACTTTGACTAACTTTGTATTTTGTTGTAATCATGAATTCTGTTATCTAACTTTCATTTTGTCTTTGCTAGGTGTTAGCCTTGGTACATGATTTAATGACTTGAAGGCGATATAGTAGATTTTGTTTTGTTTCATTTTTATTTCTTTCTTCATGAATTAAATTGCATTATTCATCATTGCTGCATGTTCATCATTTTTATTTCATTTAAAAAAAAACACATTAGTGCATTGATGATAGATTGGCAAAATTGCAAGCTAACATTAATGTTTTTAGTGAGACGTCATTAGAAGCATTAGTGAATTCTTTGGTTGCCAATACAAATTCATCTGTTCAGTGGCATGAAGAAGCTTCCCAACGTTTGTGTGATCAAAGGAAACAATTAGTTCAGATTATTGAGGAGACTCATGAGTTCATACTAGCCCATACACTTGACCATGAAAATAAAAAAAGAGAGGCTATGAGGGACAATTACATGATGTGGCAAGAGAGGTATTTGACTCTACTCTATGTGCTCATAAGGCTAATATTTCTTTGTCACATAATTTCTTAGGTTCTTCTCACTTCTTGGAGAGCAATGGTCCTAATGATAATGTACAGAGTTTAACATGCCTCAAGAAGTTGGATTTATCATTCATTCTAAGAACCCTTTTGAGGATGTTGACGAATTCTACCCTTCACCACAATTTCAGGGAGGTAACTTGGTATTTGTAGAAGCATTGAAAAGTAAGGATTTTCCAATCCCATCTTTAAGAACTCAAATACTAAGTTTAAAGGGGAATTTTAATTGTAAAAATTCTTTTGAAAGGTTAATTGGTGATTTCAAAGTTGATGCATCCGTTAGATACTATGTGCACTTAAATGTTGAAAAAGATATTTATGTGTCTAAAAGAATATTAGAAAATGAGGTTTATGTGTTTTGCTTTGTTGAGAAAAATTATTTTCATAAACCTTTTATTTTTCAAAAACCTTTCTCCATTCTACATTCATCATGCCTATCTTCTATTTTAAACTTTAATTTCTTTTCAAAATGTTTGATGAGGAAGCATGGTGGGTGTGAAAAGTTTTTGTTTTATTTTTTATTTTATTCTTTTTCTTTAGCTTGTTTTCTTTTATTTAGGTCTGTTTTTATTTTATTATTATTTTTTTGTGCTTTTCTTTGTGTTTTGTTTTATAGGAATAAAGTCCTCTTGGACAAGCCCTTCACTTTACCTTAAGTTTGGATTTCTATTGGAGCATTATTGCACTTGGGAAGTATTATTTAAACTTTCTCACCCATTATTATTTTTAGTCCCTTTGGAGATGCTTTCTTTTGTTTATTTTTTGCTAATAAGGACATTGTCTAATTTAAGTGTGGGCGAGTGGTTTGGTGATATACTTTGTCTAAGTTTTTATCAATTATCTTTGTGTTTTCTTAGCATTGAGCTACTTTGAAATATTTTGAAATTGAGAAATAATTTTATTTTGAGTACAAAGTATGAGAGTATTTTCTTTCTTCTCTTTTCCCCTTTTATTTTTGGTCCCGTGGTAATAGTTCCTTGCTCTATTTGTTTGGCCATTGAGGATAATGTCCAGTTTAAGTATGGGGGAGTGACTAGAATGGGAATTCTTCTATGTTTTATTTATCTTGACATTCTTCTTTAAACATTTTGAGCAGATTTTTCAAAAAATTTTTTTCTGATTTTCGTATTTTTAATGCATGTTTTTATGATGGACTATAGAGCATATGTTCTAAATCAGTTATGACTTATGCATGACTTTTTGCACGCACTTGGATAAAGTAGTTCTTGATCTAATGCTTTGCATTGTTCTTAAACCTGTTTTTCTACCAAAATTCATGGAGCATTCTAGAACTTACTTGAATATCTCTTGAGGCGAAATAAGAAAGACAATCATGATTTAACTTAGGGATGACGGTAATAGGCCTTTTTTGGATAGATTGAGCTTTTCATGCCTACCTATTTTTGTCCCTAGTGCCTATTTTGAGCCTAAATTATTGATTTCTTTCATTAAAACCAGTCACAATATTCTGTCCATTGCTTGTTTCTAAAAGTTTAAATAATTTTCCAAATCTTTATGCTTTTGATGGATGAAAGTACCTGAATGAGAATGTTAAGGGAGAGTACTTAGAGAAAGATCATAGCTCGTTACTTTCAATCATGTATCAATAGTGAATTGAGCTGGAAAGAGAAAAGAAAGCAAAGAAGGAGAAGAAAAAGAAAAGAGAGATTGAAAACAAGAAAAGAAAAGAAACAGTTGCTAGAAAAGATAGAAAGAATGGAAAGAGGAAAAAAAAAGTGAGAAAAAAGAAAAACAGCAGCAGAAAAGAACAAAAGAGGAGTTAAAGAAAAGAAAAGTGAGAGAAAAAGAGAGAAGAAAGATCACAAGAGGAATGGTGATTGAGCTGTAAAAAGTTGAGTTCATATTAAATCTTTGACACCATTGCTGAAAATTATTAGTGATCTTATGGAAAATAGGGAAGAGTTGATGAAGAAAGTAAAAAGATGAGAAGACGAAGAGGAAAAAGAAAAAAGGCAAGATTTCCTTAAGTGGAGTTGTAATTGCTAAATAAGGTTATGGTTTGATTGAATTTTTGGAATAGGAGAGCAAGAAAAGTTTGGAAATTATTGATTCATTTTATTTATCCTTTTCTTGTGAACTCTCAGCTTCTTTTATATTTGATTCTCCTATATCTTTCGTTTGATAAGCTACATTACAAGCCTTTAGCCTTACATTACAAGCTCGAAAGTCCTACTTGATCTAAGTTGAATCATGATATGTCTCGGATTAGTGGAGAGAGTGTATGAAAAATAAGCCTATGGAATGCATATTCTTTTTGAACTAAATTCTTTCCAATGGTTTGAGAATATTGTTAAGTATTATGATGGGTCTACTAAGTCATTATTTACTTACACAAGTCTTGCATTTGTTGTGAAAAATGTAGCATCATGTGTTTTATGTTCTTAAATGAATAAAGAATTAGAGATATCGTGTTGAAATTGATTGAGTGATTTGATGAAACCTTGTGTTTTCCTACTTGTCTTTGATACTTTGCTGAGGACAAGCAAAGAGCTAACTGTGGGGGAATGTGATAGGGGCTAAAGTAGTCATATTTTTTTTAGCTATTTGAGGCTCTTTTGTGATACATTTTGTTCAATAAATAGTCATATTCCTTCATATTTGAGATTTTACCCTTGGAAAGGTATTTTGTTCATTATTACAGATTTTTGGGGTAAAACGAAGCAAAAACGTCGCAAAACATAATAAAGGCTGCGCCGGCCATGCACTATTGACACGAACTTTGAGATGACAAAAAATTGGTGAAACAGAGCAAAACAGAGTGGAACTGGCGCCGGCTCTAGTAGCCAAGGCAGTGCCAACTGCATGTTGGACTACCTTGTGCGGAATTCGAAAAAAATCGGTGAACGAGTAGAGAACCAGAACACAACCGGTGCCTGCTCTAAGAGCCAAGGCAGCGACAGCTGTGCTCCGAGGAAAAGGCGGAATTGTGATTTTTCTACGCGATTTTTCGTAATCTGTGGAGTTTTAGTATCTTCCAACTTCTACTCAGCCAAAAACATTACACCAACAAGTTTAGGCACTTCCCAAGCCTATAAATTGATGGAAAACACAAGGAAAAATGAGAGAATTCATTGATCATTACAGAAAATCACTCAAATCAAAGGAGGAATTCTTCAATTCAAGGAGGGTTTTGCAAGAACGTCTTCAAAGGAAGAAGAATGATGCCTGTCTATGAGTACTTTCTTTTACTTTGTTTTCTTTTTCTTGAACAATGATATACTAATTGTTTTATTGTAATTCGACATTATTTTAGATATTCATGATTTTTAGAGTTATTTGATCTTTTGATTAATTCGTTGTTTTTCTTGGTATGTAATTGCTTGGGCTGATCACGGGATTAATTGGTTGTTTCTTTCCATTAACTTGCTTGAAAAAGAGGTTGATAGTGGTTTCAATTCATTAGTTTCATATTTGTTGTCTCTTAAATTGCTTGAAAAAAGAGGTTAATTGCGAAGAACAAAGTAATTAAAGGTTAATTGATGTCTACCAGAATATGGATTCATTGGTTGATTTCATGTTTTAAGTTTGCCAGAATATGGAAATTTAATCAAGGATTGTGTTTAATGCATCTTTTGGGTGAATTAGTTGAGACATAATATTTAATGCTAATTTGTCTAGGAGATAGTGATTTCATGGATTGAAAAAGAAGTGAGTCTATGTTAATCCTTCATGATGCCAAGGGAATGATTAGTTATGATAATGGTTGGGTACTTGAAGATCATGTTTGTCTAAACAATGGCTTGAGTTACATAATTCTTTATCATTAACATGCATATATTTTTATTTTTATTTTCTTTTGCTTTATTTTATTTCTTTTTCACTTTATCGAGTCGATTAAATAATGAAAGAAAGGTAATTAATGTATACTTGTTCCTGTCTAAATAATGGCTTGAGTTACATAATTCTTCATCCTTGACATGTATATATTTTTATTTTTATTTTATTTTGTTTTATTTTATTTCTTTTTCACTTTATCGAGTTGATTAAACAATGAAAAAAAGGTAATTAATGTATACTTGTTCCTTAAGGATTGACACTCGTTTGAACCGTATGCTATGTTAATGATGAGTATGCTTGCTCATATGTGTAATTTAGGGTTAATGTTTTAATTTAACTTGACTGGGAATGTGCTTAGTTTTTATATGATATTTATACCCAAATCTATACGCATCATCTACCCTTATTGAATACTCAATAAAACCTGTCCCTACCTGGGGACATTTTCAACAAACAGAATTCAGTCAGCTTGAACATGTACATATGGTATAGTGTAGGTTTTATCAAAACTTTGTTGTAGAAAACTAGAGTTCGTTTTGAAAATACTTTTATGTGACCAAAGTGTTATTTGTTGTAAAAGGGAAGGTTTAAACCATTGATGCGTTAGATTTGGGTATATACAAATCATGAAATTTTGAATCCATTTCCAATTAAGTTTAATTAAAACATTAATTTCCAAATCACACATATGAGCAAGTGTACTTATCATTAAGTATGGTATAAGGAATTAACGAGTATTGATCCTCAAAGATCAAGTACACACTAATTACTTTTCATTCAATGTTTAACCTACCAATTAAAGTGATAACTAGTGAAATAAAAATAAAGATAAAAATAAAATTTATACACAACTCTTGGTGAGAAAAACATGTAATAAAATATTTATTCTTGAAAACATGACAGTAAACTATTAGCAATTATCACAATTAACCACTTTCCTTGGCATCATGAAGGAGTTTAATGTAGAATCCACTCTCTCTCGAGTTATGATTTTACCATCTCTTAGAAAATTCTAATGGACATCTCTATCTCACTAAAACAACAAAAAGATACATAAAAGACAAATTCTTGATAATTATCCCTATCTCTAGGTGACAATGGCATGAAATCATTAATTCCTCTATCTCTAGGTGAAATCAATAACTTTTAACTACTTAATCTCTACATAATCTCTCTATTGAGTTAGTTAAGAAAATAAATCAAGAATTGATCAATGAAGACTATCTCCTAACCTCTTTCTTAAGTTAATTAGAAGAATGGTCCAGTCTCAGCAATTCAATTTTACAAGCAAGTAATCAAATACCAAGAAGAGTAATTAATTGAACAAAAGACTAAATTAATTCATTATTACAATTCAAAAAATAATATTCAACTACACATAAAATATTAATCTTATCATTGTTAAAAAAAATGAAAATAAAGGATTTAGAAAGAACTCATAGATAAGCCCTCTTCTTCTTCTTTTGATTACCTCCTTGAAGTAATGCACTTTTGAGTGATGAATTCTTCTTCCATGAGTGATTTTAGCTTTTATTTCTTGAATTCATCTTTTGTATATGAAAATAATTGAAAGAATTCCCTATTATGTACATGGTGCACTCTCAATATTTTCTTAACCTTCTATCGTGCACACACTTTTCTAATGCTAAAAGGCATTCTTTATACACACAAAGATTTCCTAAAAAAAAAAAATCCAAAATACAAAAGGAGTAGTTTCCAAATAGACTTCTAAAATCTGCATAGAATCCACAAAGTTCACTTACTTCAATTTATTGTGATAGAGCTAAAGAAGTCAATCTAAGCCATTTTTGTTTATTCCATTTTTTTAGCCGAATTGCTCTAACGCCTTTCCTTTCTGCCAAGCCTTTCATTAATCAAGCTATTCCCAAGTCACTGAAGAATTCAAGCCATTCCCCTTTCTTTGATCGAGCTAACTGAAACCAATCCCAAGCCATCTTCTTATCCAAGCCGCCACTTTTCCTTTTCCTTGCTTAAGCCAATCGAAGCCATTCTTTTCTCTGCTGAGCCAATGAGCTGCAACTTCCTTCTTCAAGTCAGTTGCCCGAGCTGACTCTTTCTTCAATTCAGTTGCGGCTTACATGCAACCAACCATGGCTCATCACACATTTTCTTTAAAAGCCAGCCACGACTAATGGGAAGCCATACGCGACTTCTCTCACAAATTCCTTTGCTAGCCGACTGTGGTTCACATGAAGCTACCTACGCCTTCACTTGTAACACCCCTACTAAAGGTAACAGCGGAAGCATACCAATATTGGGTGTTGCCCCGTCCAGATACCCAGACAAGGGGTCTTTATAATGAATAATCAACAAAGTATATAAGGTCCAAAGGGGAGACATCCGGACCTATTCTGCTGTCACTGTGGTATCGTCCTCAATCCGTAGGTTCTTCCAATTCCGGATCCAACTAAAAAAAATAAGATAAAAGACACGTGAGTGAAAAATCACCCAGTGAGTCCCGTGTGTGTGCCAGTGTTTCCCTTAAAAGAGAGTCAATTTTCAAAATCTTTGTTGAAGTAAATTATATAATAGGGAAAATAGCAATGATTGATAAATTCAGGTCATTTTATTATATACGTTCGAAAAACAGTAATTTTCAAACACATGGCCCCCAATTCAATAAATGCGGGTTCTTCCCCATCTAAAAGTGCGACCCGCGTGTAAAGTTCAAAGAACTTCGCCTTCGGCTACACGGTCTCTTGTGCCAGGGACTGCGCCTTACAGCACGTCACCCGTGTCATGCTGGAAGGGTGAGCAGCGTACCAATGTACCTCACCGTGCACTTAGGGATCTTTTACTTGCCACCATAAGCCAGGGGTCCCAATCTTGACGTCAATCACCATCGAGGTGGCAAGGGGTTGAACACACCGAGTGTCCCCACTCGGTCTCATGTGAACAACCCACAAATCATAATCAACAGGCAATTGCCGGGCTCACAACGGCTAGCCAGAGACGACTTATCACAATGTCCTGTCGTCCTGTTTGGAGTAAGACAATCCCCAGAACTGATCAGGTTACTTGGGGTCGTCTATCTCTAACATAGGCTAGTACAAAGATCAAAGTCCCTGTTGAGTACTCAACGCAACAACACCAATCCCATCTGACTGATCAGGCTAAAGGGTCATCTGATCTCGCAGGATTTTCAAATCAAAACATTTCTTATTGTCTGGGGCCGTACTTGATCACAAAAATCATTTTCCAAGGGTATTCGGGTCATTTCACCCATGCCAGATTCCAAAAGACTTTTTGAGGGTATCCGGGTCATTTTACCCTTACCCGATTTGAAAAATATTCACAAAAGTTCCAATAAGGATAATTCGGTCATTTACCGAATACCCGAGTTCCAAGAGTTTTCATAAAATATTCCAATAAGGATACTTAGATTATTCTCCAAATACCCGATTCCAAAATTTACCATTTTTCAGAAATCCCAAATATTTAATCTGAAAATGACTAAATTCACAAATTCGTGTTTTAAACATCCAGGAAGGTTTCCAAGCTGAATATGAAATTTATTTGAGTCCGAAATAGCATAAAAGCAAATGTTGCTCATATAAACATTAAACATATTCGAGGATTTCGAAAATGGCATAAAACATAGCATTTCATAGAAAATCAAAGCACACTAGCCTTTAAAAATGTTTAGAAATCAATGGGACTCGCTTTGTGTCCTAAGCCTCTCATTCCGTTCACGACCGTCTAACTTCCGTTCCTACCGTTTTTGACATTCATTAGCTGTTTGTCGCTAAACCTGCACCAAACATTGTTTTCGGGTCAATTGGTGTTTGGCCAAAAAATAGCCGTCGGATAGCCGACGTCCGGCCGACGTGCCCGACGATTAGCTAACGTTCAACCGTCGTTTAGCCGTTGGGGCCAACGGTTAGCCGATGCTTAGAAAAAATGTTCAACTTTCGTTCGCATCGTTTTTCCATCGTTTGATCAATTCTTTCATTTTACTTTTTCCACATCCTTCCTCACTTCATAAAAAAGGGATTCGCTTCATGTTTCCCTAATTGTTTTGTCCAAAATCACATAATTAATCACTCTTAAGTCCATTCACTTTCGGACTACTTTTCTGGAATTTCACTAGTTTGACACACCATTTTATTTTGCACATAACTTTTAATTTACAACTCCGATTTGGCTCCATGATATACCAAAATGACCGTGAGACTCTTAACTTTAATTCAGTGTGGGCCGTTTTTAGGTTTCTGGTTCCAGTATCACGGTACTAGGCAAAAACAGCCTCAGTAGTTTTGACTTAGCTTCACTATTCATTCTTTCCTTAACATTCTGCAATTTTTCAGTTTGACACCCTAACTTGTTTTGCCCATAACTTTTAATCCACAAATTCAAATGATGTCAAACCAATTGTAAAATTTCCTTAATACATTCCTTTACTAGTTCCAATTCATGGAGTACTAATTCTATTGTCCATTCTATTCAGTTTTGCACACAAAGTTCTAGTAGTAAAAATCCCGTCACTAATTTGGCACCTTTTATTATTTTCACCATAACTTTTGATCCGTAAATCCGATTAACGTCAAACTTGTTCTAAAATGTCTCTATGATCCTTAGCTACAAAGATATATGCATGCTTCATTCAAATCCAGAAACATTACATATTTACTGAACATAAAACCTCCCAGAATTTTCTGCACATAAGGACAGCTTTCATACAACTTCACCTAACTATCACCCATAAACTTCTCACAATATATATACCAAAATGATATCCATGCTTTATATAATAACTTTTCTTCAAGTAAGGTAGATCTTTACCTTTTCTTTGCTGCGTTTGGAGGCTGGACAGTCCAAGCATCTTCTTGCTTTTCTCTCTCTCTTTCTCTCCTCTCTATTTCCGGCTTCTCCCTCTCTTTCTTCTCTATTTCCTTTTCTTTTCTCTTCTCCCTTTTCTCTCTTGTTTGCTCCGAAATTTTGGCTATCTAAAGCCATTTTAGTTGGCCTTCATGGCCGATTTATAGATGTTAGAAGGCTTGTATAGGAAGCTTTGCTTATGTAATGCCTTACATCACATGCTTTTGTCATGGCTTATGTAGGACTCTTGAGTAGGAAGCTTTGAAATGTAATTGGTACACATGGAATGATTAACCACAATTTCTAGAAAGCTTTAGGTGATGACTCATCACTTGTAGAAACTTATGGAAAACTTTAGAGTGCTCTAGAACCTTAAAGAAATTTATAGAAAAAGGTAGAAACTCTTAGAACATTATAGATATTTTCTAATCTTGCATGACCATGCATAATTAACATTGATTAACTTACTCAAATCAAGATTAGCTTAATTAAGCTTGGTCAAATGAAGTCAAAAGGTGGTCCATATTGGTCAAACTTTTCATGCTTGTGGGCCATCCTTATGTATTTCTTGTGAACCATTCTTATTTATTTCTTATGGGCCATTCTTCTTTATTTCTTCTTCCTTTTTTTTTTATCACAACCAATTAAATAGAAACACTTGGCCTCATTAACCAATCACTAAACGACACTTATTTTCATCCACCAATTATAAGAAGCCACACGTCCCATTTCCAACTGTAATTTTTCATTTTCTTCAGAAATGACCAAAATCGGGTCCGTAATGCAAAATATTTTATTTTACTACCCAAGTCCAAAGATTCCATTGAATCCATTGGTAACACTTAAATTCTTCAATTCCCTCTCTACTTGGTCAAATTTGCTGTCAAAGTCGCGAGCGCGGTCAAAATGACGAAAATGCCCCCGATACCCCAGGTAGCATAATTCACACCAAAACATGCGCCTCATTGCACTGATCAATTTCTCTTTCTAGAGTATCCTAAAATTCTTATTCTTTTAATCTTAATAGTCTTCCAAAAATTTAGGGTTCGGGTAAAACAAATCCAATAATTATATCCAGGTCCCGACAAAATTTTATTTCTCCAGAGTGTTCATCTCAATACACCGATCAACTTTTGTTCTAGCCGTTGATATAAATTCTCACCCTATTACAGGTAGTAACCAACCGAAAGTAAAAAAGGTGGGGTGTTACATCACTCATACAAAATTCTTACTTTTTCTTTTACTGAGTTGACCACCGATTTATGAGCTTAACCTGACGCTTTAACTCTGTTCTTACAGAACCAAACCAGGACTGGTTTAGACATCATGGGCAGGCACCTGGTCCATTCTGAATTTGCGTAATTCAACTTCAAATTCTGTAATTTCTGTACAAAATCATAAGAAAACCTTTTCACAGGCAAACTATCAAATAGGAAGAAAAATAACTAATTATTAAATCAAAAGTATTACATAACAATCTCTTATAACTATGAAAATATAGACAAATCTAGACCATATCATATTCCCCCATACTTGAGCTTTGCTTGTCCTCAAGCAAACAAGAATTAAATACTAAGCAAATAGCTTATGGACAAGACAAAGTAATCAACAAACTTATCCATAGAAAATTCATCTACAATAAAGCATGACCTTCTTCCAACCTTAAACATAGACATGTCATTCATTCAACCCTTTCAAAACCTTGAAAACTCATAAATTAAACCAAATAATCCTAAGGCCATCAAATTTAAGTTAAGTAAGCTCATATTCGATACAAGAAAATTATTCTATCCTTAAGCAAAAACATAAACACCATAAATCATACAAGTCAAGAAATTTAACCAACTCAAGCATCATAAACTCAAATTTGCACAACTTAAGTAGTAAAATAAGGACACACTCCACTCTTTTTTTTTTTTTTTGAATGACTTAGGGAATTAATACCCTCAAGTAAATGGATTTCTCTTCACATATTGTCTTAGCTCTCTTATAGTCGTCATCATCTTTTCAACATTTTTCTTCTTTTCCTTACCTTTTTGCTTTCGGTATAGCTTCAAGAGAGTGCACCAAATAATACTTGCTACTTCTCTCCATGTTAACCCCCTTTTTAGTAAAAGGTCCTCAAAAATTCAAAATAAGAGCATGTTGTTTCTTCTCAAGTTTTTTTCAGCTCACATAACAAT
Source organism: Voacanga thouarsii (assembly GCA_026120185.1). Lineage (NCBI taxonomy): Eukaryota > Viridiplantae > Streptophyta > Magnoliopsida > Gentianales > Apocynaceae > Voacanga > Voacanga thouarsii. The sequence goes on along the minus strand of JANUWF010001095.1, from coordinate 298,545 downwards.
GATTTTTTTAATATTCTTTTCTATTTTTTTCCTTTTCACATTCCTTATTCACAACTCAAAGTTAAACAAATTATAAATTCACAACACAAGAATTAATCAACAACTTTTTCCATATTTCATCATATTATCCATATTCAAACTCAAATAATAAAATAAAACTCAAATATCAGATATAACTAATGTTAATTTAAATTCTCAAGACTTAACAAAATCTAACTTATACATAAGTTTACTTTTTAATAAAAATCCAACCATAATGACAAATCCATATCTAAAGTTGAAAAGAAAATCATAAATTCATCATAGGCAAATCAATTCCATTCGAAGCCCAAAATCAAGTTTATGCAAATCCCTAGAAAAAGCAAAAAAAAAAAAGTATCCCAAACATGCTCAAAATTTCAAGAAGATCAAGAAGATGTACTTGGTGAAGGCATTGAATTCCTTCCTCACACTTAAATTGGACATTGTCCTCAATGGCTTAAAATATAACAAAATAAAGCATATCCAAGGGACTAAAAAGATAAAGAGGGAAAAGAGAAGAATACTCCCCAAGGCAAATTAGCTCAATTGAGAAAAAATTTCACCCTCCAAAAGTTGAAAGAAGTATTGCTATCAAGAGAAGAGTGATCAAACCTATTAAAAGAAAAATAAAGATACCAAGTAAAAATAGAAAAAGAAATTAAAATAAAATTAATAAAACAAAATAAGAGCAAACTAAAAAAAACTAGAAAAAGAAGAATAGGAAAATAAGCAAAACACACAAAAACCCCTTGAAGAAGAGCCTCCAAATGGGCCTCCACGACCTCCAAATGGACCTTTAGATTCTCCAAAACAATCCTAAAAGTGTCTGTAATGATTGCTATGGATGTCTTGATTGAGCCTAAGATGTCGTAAAATCTCACCATGCTACTGCTGATTTTCCTCAATTTGATCAAGCCTTTGAGTTTAGTTTTCTTGAACAGTTCTTATACCAACTATGTCGACCCTTAATTGCTCCAAGGATGTGTGGCCTCTAGTTAAAATATCATCACTAATATTTGAAGGTCTTCTAGAATACCTTTGTGGTGGAGGTACTTCTTCTTTAGGTTTAACTTGTATCTCAAGAACTTGAGTTTAGGTAACCTCTCTCAGCCTTAACCATACATATATTGTGGTACTATACTTGTAACCACAGTGATTTAGGACTTGTTCAGTGACCACATGACGTTCAGTTGTAGTTTTCACAAGTTCATTATCCGTGCAAACATCAAATCCATTCAAAACCTGTGAAATCACTAAAGGAAGCACAAATGCTTTGGTAGCAAGGCCATAAGCCACTATGTCTCTCATAGCCGTTAGTGATAAACAAGCAAGAGGAATAGATTCTCCATGAAGCATTTTATACAATATATAAGCATCAATCACCCTAGCTTCATTCAAACTACTGGATCAAGAGAACACGTTAGAGCATAAAATGTACAAAATAACCCTCAATTGAAAAGTAAGATCATTACTAGAGAGAAAAAAAGAACCATTGGTATACGTTTTTAGTTCCAAGCCCAAATGATGACAAGTAACATTAAAATCCCAAGTAGGTTCAGAAGAGATTATTTTATTGTAATGGCTCTTTCTAATTTTTTTTCAACAAATACTCCCAAAACAGTTCCTTCCACTTGAACATTTTCCAATTTCCAATATATAAGAAACACAATTTCAAACCACAATTCCAACAATTTCTCCACACAGTTATCATAAGAAGAAGATCACATTTATTCCAAAAATCACCCACAACATTAAAAAATTCCAATATTCCAGAAAATTATCTAAACAACAGTGGAAGCACAAAATCACTAACATATCATGCCATACATGCTTTTAACTCCTCACAAATCTAGCAATTAGAATTTCAAGCTAAGTAAATCTTCCTTCAAAAGAAAAGCTTCATAAATGGCAAGAAATTCAAATTGAGAGCATTTACCATTAGTGGAAGAAATTTTTAGCACCCAGGAGTTCTTCTATCTGTTGAGCTCAAAAATGTGAATTTTTGGAAAGAATCGGTAGAATAATGAAGGTATTATGAAGAAGAAGGGAAAAGAAGAAAGCACATGGTGAAGAAGCAGAGAAGGAAAAAGCAACATTTTAGAGGAATAGGTAATGGACAATCAAAGAAGAAAGAGAAATAGAAGAAAAAGACAAAAGGAAGAAAGAAGAAAAGGATAAAAACAAGAATCTAGGAAAGATAAGGAAAATGTGAAAAAGGAAAAAGTAAAAGAAACGAAAAAAAGGGAAGAGAAAAGGAAAGGAAAGATGGGGTGGGGCAGAGTGCCGATCAAAACAAAATTTCTTTTTCTGACTAAAAACTATTCTAAATTAATGCTTGTAGTACCCCCACTACTTACGTACCTCAAAAGGGGCGGGGATGTTGCCCTATTCCTAGGACAAGGGTCTTTATAACTAAGTAATATTAAAATAGAAGGAAATAATTTAATATAAAAACTTATTATAACTCAAAACAATACTTGTATAAGTCTCTAAACAAATAAAAGATAGCTAAAATCTCTCGAGAAATAAATACAATCATAATGAATCCTTGAAACATATGGCAATATAAAACAATCAACCTTCAACACAAGATCGACTTGGAAACATGACATAAAAGGGTAGTGAGAAATATTTTCCAGTAAGTTCTATGTGTGCTCATGATAATTTAAGAAAGCATTTCATGCATACAAATTTTAAACAAGTCACAATAGAAAGATTGCAAATCTAAAAATTCATCTTTAAACACTGAGTGGTATTTTTCAACTTTTGCGAAAAAAAAGTGTACAACTTGTAAAGAAATAAATCACTTAAATAAAATTTGACTATGAAACCTTACATCATAGTTATAGCCATGAAACCTTACATTATGACCGTATATTATGAAATCTTGCATCACAATACAAGCGGGTGATCGGCTTACAGGGTGAGATATTCCTCTATCTCTACACCTAAACTTACCAGTTGTCCACTTGGGGAATAAACAGTCCACCTAAATTGTATTACTAGCATGGACAAGCCTGACTAACCAGAATTGGCGTCTTGTCCAAGTAGAGCTCACCCATCAGAGGTGGCCACCTATTGAGAGACTTACCATAACCCTTCAAAGACTAGTCCTAATAGTCTACCCTTATTGAGTCATCAACGCTAGTTTTTGTCCTATTTAGGAAAGTAAAATCGATAAAATTTCTTTGAAATAGCAATTATGGAATTCAAACTGTTTAGTTAAAACTGGTTTAAGAAAAATTCACATTCTGCTTTGGAAAACTAATTGCTTGATCTAAAATTATTTTTATTGAGCAGAAAAAATAAAGTGTCTTGCATCCCAAAGTACATCTTTCACGGTAATCAGTATATTTGACTTGCAGAAGCGGTTTACTTCAACAAACACCTTTATGCAATGACTTATTTGATCTCTTGATCTCATAGATAAAATAATCTTCCAAGTCCTATTTAAGGCAACCTAGCCCCATCTGGGGTAAACATAGGGTATTTGTCACTATTGGTGCACAACTAAGCGACAAACTTGTATAGACACAAATAACTCCCAACTCTAAATATTCATATCGATCTAAACAATAACAACACTCAAATATAATAATAATGGCTTAGGAGTTCCAAAAATAATTAATATAAAAATATTCTAGAGTTTAATATCAATATTAGTATAAGAATAATTTGATATTATAATAACATAAGTAATAATTAAGTACAACAAAAATAATAATATTGTCAAAAGTATTAATAAGAATATTGATAATTGTATAGATAATAATAATATTGCTAAAAGGATTATAAAAATAATAATAGTAGTATTAATAATATTTTTTTCTAAAATAATAATTTTTAATGATAATAATAATGGTGATAATTAAAAATAATAATGCTAATAATAAAAAAATACTAATAATATTATTAAAAATAATAATAGTAATAGTAATGATAGTAATAAATGTAATGATATTGATTTAAGTATCAAAAGTAATAATAATATTACTATTAATAATTAAAAGTATTAATAATTTCGCTATTAATAAATAAAGTAGCAATCATATAAGTAGAAGTAACATTAATTATTTATCACAACAAAAGTAGTATTCATAATAACAATAATAATATTTGCAAGGCGATAATAATTATTGATGGTATTATCCACAATATTAAAGCAACAATAATAACAACATTAATCTCCAACATCAACCATATCATCACATGCTTTAATGACATATAGATTCTATTCTTATATCTCCCAATAAGCATGTCATAATCCCACATTAAAAATCAAGACCCAAATATAATACATAAAGCAATCCTAATGCATATCTCAACCTTTATCATAAAATCACTCATGCCATAAATATTTCCCCAACATCATCATAAATCACATCAACCCTTCTATATTGACATCATCTTATACCACTTATGTTAAAAAAAAAAAAAAAAGAAGGTTAGATCAAAATACTTGTCTTGATGACCGTTTTGAAGATGATATTAGCTAATCAAAAGCTTGATCGCCTTGGTAAACCCTTTTGAGAGTCCAAATGAAAAAGTCAATCCATGACCACTAACCATTTCGGTCAAAAAGAGATTGAGAAGAAGAGAAAGATATAGAATAAGAGAGATGAAAAGCAAGAATATGGAATGATGTTTTTTTTTAACTTGGTTTACCTTCTTGTTCTTCTTGTCTTGATAGAAAAAATGTTTGTTTGATCCGAGTAAAGGAAGAACTTTGATTGATTTGGTATTATAAAATATGTTAAAGGAGAGAATAGGTTGCATTCTAGTTGTTTTAAAGGTTTTAGAGTGATTTTGGGTTGTTTAGAAGTGGTTAAAAGGTTGAAAAAAATAGTGTGTTCTTAGTGTTCTTGAGAAAATTAGAAGAAGAGGGAGAGTGTTCTTGGTTTGATGATGGCCAATGGCCTTGCTAGGAGTGATGATTCAGTTTTGCTAAGAGAGAGAGAGTCTAGGAGCTTATTCATGTTTTGAATTTGAGAAATAGTTAAGGAATTGATGGAGGTTTTTGAGGTGGAAGATTTCTAATGGTGTTTTTATCCTTGAAGGTTTCTAGCTCTTCAATGGTGGCTCACTTAATTAACCAAGATATGGAAGAGAAATGGAGAGTGCTCTAGCCTTTAGAGCTGGCTGAAATTCTTGATGAAGGTGGGCAAGAATTCTGGTTTAGTTGATGGAGTTGGTTACTTGATTAGCGAGTGTTTGATCAAGCAATGCATGGAATTTAATTTTCAAACTCAAAGTATTTTGAATGGAGAGAAGTTAGGAGAAGTTTGAGGTTCTTTAATGGAGTTTGTTCACCATGGTTGAAGGAAGAAGAAAGGATGTTCATCTATTATGCTAAGGGGTGGCCAAAAATAGTGAAGGAAAATGAAGAAGAGAAACTAGTTGAATAAAAACTGAAATAGTTGGAAAAATTCTGGTTGTTTTAATGAAATCTAGGAAGGTTTGTTGAGCAAAAATTCAAAGTATTTTGAAAGGATTTTGTTGCTACAAACTAGGAGCATTTCAAGGTCCTTTAATGGAGTTTTCCAACTAATAACTTGACGAAGAACAAGAGCTATTGAAGAACTAGTTCAACGAGTTGAATGCTTAAAGATATCTTGGTTAAATGGCTTACATGCTTGTTGGAAATTTTCTGATTTGTAAGGGCTAGGTGAGGTCCGAAATTCATCATGATTTTCCAGATTTTTGCACATAAAAAGAGTGTTTGTTTTGCAAAGAAAGAATTGATATCCAAGTTGCCCAAGTTTCAAAAGTTAGCTAAGAAGAAGAACTAAATAATTTTCCAGCTTTTCCACCATAACAAGAGTAACCAAAATTGAAGTTCTTTAACAGAGTAATTTGGTGATTTAATCTTGGATGATAAAACATCCTGTTTAGCTCTCCAATGACTTGGCGAAGATGTTTTCAAAAAGCTGGAATTTATTTAAATTCCAAGACCATAATAATTTAGAACATTTTATAAGAAAATAAAAAGAATTCATGAAATAAAATATTTTCAAATTCAAATATGTTGGGACATAGATTACTAAAATAATGTTGATTAAAACTCCTCTAGATTTTCTTTAGGACAAGATAGCATGGTTAGAATATTAGTATTGTGATTGCTCAAGATAAAATTCCTAGATTCATGGATTGCAAGCAATAAAATTCAAACATTAGTTAGGATAATTAAAAATAGTACTTAGTTGATGGGATTTGAATTCAAGACCTTAGGAATTAGCCACAAAGCTCTAACCAATTAACCACATTAATTCTTATTCCTATTTTTCCAACTTAATTCCCTTACCTTCTACATCCTAAGCTTCTCCTTCTCTCATCTCTAAGCAAAATTCCCTAATTGCCTCCAATACTCATCAAACATAAATAAATCATATAGATCACATATAATAATTTTAAAACACACAAATTCATCTAGAAAATATTTAGTCATGCAATATGTCATGAAATGCAACATATCCCTCTAACTCTAGGGTGAGCTTAGGTGGGGTTTTACAATGCTTGAATGAAATGCACTAATATATATATATATATATATATATATATATATATATGCACAAACTAAAAATTAAATTAAAGAGTGAAGAATTAGCCAAAAATTAGAAAAATAAATAAATAAATAAATTCATTGTGTCCAACTATCGTGTCGATCCAGTGTAATATAAACAAAGGTTAAAATCTGAAAAATAAAAAGAGTTAGTATTGACTCAAAATTTATAATGTAAAAATTATCAAATATTAGAATACAATTAATACACCTATGAATATCGAGTTAGTAAAATTAAATAGGTACATATACAATATATACAAACATACAAAAACAAGCTAGTAAGTACAGATATGTATCTAACTATTTACATATTTACAAAGAACATATAAACATGGCTAAATCAATGAACTCTAAGCTTTCATGATATTGTTCCCCAACAACGGAGCCAAAAACATGATGCGTTAGATTTGGGTATATAAACATCATGTAATTTTGAATCCATTCCCAATCAAATTTAATTAAAACTTTAATCCTCAAATCACGCATATGAACAAGTGCACTCATAATTAAGTATCGTATAGAGACTTAACGAGTATCTATCCTCAAAGAACAAGTACACACTAGTTACTTTTCATTCAATGTTTAACCTACCAATTAGAGTGATAAAGAGTAAAATAAAAATAAAGATAAAAATAAAATATATAAACAACTCTTAGAGAGAAAAACATGTAATAAAATAATTATTCTTGAAAACATGATAATAAACCATTAGCAATTATCACAATTACCCACTTTCCTTGGCATCATAAAGGATGACATCTCTATATCACTAAAAAATAAAAAGATGCATAAAACACAAATCCTTGATAATTATCCCTATCTCTAGGTAACAATGGCATGAAATCAGTAATTTCCATATTTCTAGGCGAAATCAACAATTTTTGACTACTTAATCTCTACATAACCTCTCCCTGGAGTTAGTTAAGAAAATAAATCAAGAATTGAGTAATAAAGACTATCTCATAACCTTTTTCTCAAGTTAATTAGAAGAATGATCCAATCTCATCAATTCACCTTTACAAGCAAGTAATCAAATACCAAAATGAGTAATTAATTAAACAAAAGTCTAAATTAATTCATTATCACAAATCCAAAAATAATATTCAACTACTCTAAAAACATTAATCTCATCATTGTTCAAATAAAAAGAAAACAAAGGTTTTAGAAAGAAATCATAGACAAGCACTCTTCTTTCTCATTTGATAACCTCATTGAAACAATGCTCCTTTGAGTGATAAATTCCTCTTCAATGAATGGCTTTAGCTTTGATTTCTTGAATTCATCTTTTTTACATGAAAATAATTGAAAGAATTAGCCCTACTATGTACATGGTGCACTCTCAATATTTTCTTAACCTTCCATCGTGCACACACATTTCTAATGCTAAAAGGTATTATTTATACACATAAATATTTCCTAAAATAAAAAATCCAAAATACACAAGGAGTTCTAAATAGACTTCTAAAATCTGCACAGAATCCACAAAGTCCATCGACTTCAATTTATTGTGATAGAGCCAGAGTAGTCAATCCGAGCCACTTCTATTTATTCTCTTTGTTTAGCCGAATTGCTCTGAAGCCTTTCCTTTTTGCCAAGCCTTTTCTTTAATCGAGCTATTCCCAAGTCACTGAAGAATCCAAGCCATTCCCCTTTCTTTGATCAAGCTGACTAAAACTGATCCCAAGCCATCTCCTTATCCAAACTGCCATTTTTTCTTTTCCTTGCTTAAGCTGATCAAAGCCATTTTTTTTTCTTCTTCAAGTCGGCTGCCCGAGCCGACTCTTACTTCAATCCGACAGCGACTTACATGCAACCAGCCATGACTCTTCTCATATTTTCTTCAAAAGCCAGCCATGACTAATGGGAAGCCACATGTGGCTTCTCTCAAAAATTCCCTTTCTAGCCAGCCGTGGTTCATGTGAAGCCACCCACGGTTTCACTCACACAAAATTCTTGCTTTTTCTTTTGTTAAGTCGGCCGCCGGTTCAAGAGCTTGACCTAGCGCTGGTTCAACTCTGGTTTTGTAGTTTTAATTCAAGGCCGGTTCAGATATCATGGGCAAGCATCAAGTCCATTTTGAATTTACGTAATTCAATTCCAAATTCTACAATTTCTGCACAAAATCACAAAAAAAAAAAAAACTTTTCACAGGTAAACTAACAAATAAGAAGAAAAATGACTAGTTATTAAATCAAAAGTATCACAAAACAACCTCTAGTACTAGGAAAATATAGAAAAATGTAGGCCTTATCAACCATGCATATATATCAAGTGTTTAGTTCTTCAGACAAAATCATATAAACAGCAAATGACTTGCAAGAAAAGTATTCTTTACAAAAAGTTTATAAAAGGACTTACTTGATTTCAATTGCCCAACAAAATGAGCTCTTGAGTTGCAGGATCTCTAAATACAACTCCACCTAACAAAAGATCACAAAATCTAAATTACATCCTATCCTACTCATAATATCGAAGTACCCTACAAAAAAGTCTCAACACTACACCATCTCCACCTTTCATGCATCAACAACTACAATCAAACATCATACTCATATCATAACAATTATCCATTCACATAGTTTAAGCTCCACTATACATACTCTAATATTATTACTACGGTACACTCATCTAAGCCATAAACACTGCAAAATTCAAATCATATGCAATAGTAATATATCCAATAATAAGATTCCTTCTAAGCTGTAATAATCCTATTATATCATACAGGTTCTAGTATCCCCCCCCCCCCAACAACATTTCATAAGTACATCTCAAAGCCCCCAAACATCATACTTTAATGTGATCACTAACATACACTCACTTAAGCCATATGCACTAAATAACTCAAATAATGAGAAAAAGTGCTAGGGCAATATAAATCTTAAAGCAGTCAAGTAGAAGAGTAATGCTAGTAATATACAAATGAATGTGCTTCATAAATATAAGATCTAACATGCCTAATCATCACGTTCAATGTACGCATAAAAAAGAAGCAAGCCTCATGGTTCTTAAACATGTTGATAGCAAAAAAATATCTACAAACAACAATTTTAATTCTAAACACACACACACACATACAATCTTCAAAGGATTCGAGTACACTCAAGTTATACCAAGCAACCAAGGCTAAAGAGAAAGAGAGATCAAGATTTAATTGAGTTAAATATGATTACATCTAGGCTTGATAGTGCTAGGTGAAGCTGGTTGAGTTTGTGATGCGTAAATTTTAGGTGCATAAAATCATCAAATTTAAATCCATCCCTTAATCAAGTTTTAATTAAAACATTAATCCCAAAATATACATCTGGGCAAGTATACTCATCGCAAGCATAGTAGAAGGAATTAATGAGCGAATTAAAAGTATCGATCCTCAAAGGAACAAGTACACTTAATCACTTTTCATTCATTGTTTAACCGACCAAATAAAGTAGAAAGATAATAAAAAGAAAAAAAATAAATAAATACAACTCAAGGATGGACAAGTTTGTAGTGAGACAAATATTCTTGAAAACACGACTATGAACCACTTAGCAATTATCACAATCAATTATTATCTTGGCATCATGAATGATTTAATATAGACCCGCTTCGTTTGTAATCCATGGAATCACTATCTTTTAGTTAAATTAGTGAATATATTCTGTCTCAACTAACTTATCCAAAAGATGCATTAAAATCAATTCTCATATAAATCCCTATATTTTAGGTGATTTAAAACATGAAATTAGTCAATAAATTCATATTCTAGCAATCATAAACTAACATTTGATTACCAATGTTCTAAACAATTAACCTATTTTTCAAGCAAGTTAAGAGATAAAAAAAATATGAAATTAATTAGATTAAAACCATTATCATTCTCTTTGTCAAGCAAGTTAACAATAAGAATTAATTAATCAATTTCGTAGGAAAAATAAGTAATCAAATACCAAGAAAATAATTAATTAATCAAAGAACTAAATTAACTCAAAATCATAAATTCAAGAATAATATCTAAATACAATTAAAGAATTAAAATCGTCATTGTTCAAGAAAAAGAAAACATAGGAAAGAAATAAATACTCATAGACAAGCTTTACAATTTCCAATGAAAACTTCTCCAAAAACCAATGCTCCTTGAATTATTTCTCTAAAGAAAATATTGGTGATGCACTCTAAAAAAACATATCTAGTCTATACATTGTGCATCCCCTTTTTCTAAGGTAATTAACCTTTATTTATAGGCTTACAAAGTTCCTAAAAGAATCCTAAATATAGAAGAAGTAATGTCTTAAAAATTCAAAATAAAAAAGGAGTTGTAATTTTCCTAATTAAATTCTAAGAAAGAAAGAAAAAATAACAGAGGTCCACCGTCTTTAATTAAGAAATTGAGAAGCAATTGGACTTGATTTTGTCGTATTCACTGAAGAACTTAATTGATGTTTGAAATTGGCTTCAATTGACCAAGCCACCGAATTGCCGAAATTCTTTTGAATTCGCTGAGCCATTTTCCATTTATTCGAGTCACATGGAATTGCTGTCCAACTTGCCTTTGTTTTTGTACTCGCTCTTCCGAGCCGCCAACCTTCAATTCTGCCGAGCCTTGAAGTGAGCCAACGAAATTGTCGAGCCACTGAGTGAGCCGCACCAAGCCACCGCTATTTCCTCTTGCGCGCCGCATGGAAGTTGCTTCTTTTCTTCTTGTTTCAGTTGCTTTCTTGCTAAGCCGTGGCTTAGCTTTCACATGATACATTTTGTCTTCTTCTCCTTTTCTTTGTTTCGTTGTTCTTCTTCTTTGGCCTATCGATTTTTGTTCTTTTCCTTTGTCTAAGCCATGAGCCATTGAGCCAATGAAGCTTTCTCTTGGGCCAATGCCTCCTTTTCAATTCCAAATTCCAATTGCTCTATTTCTTTTCGCTTTTCTTTGTTATGCCAGTACAGACCAGCGCTAGGTCCACTTCTTGGCCTGGTGCTGGGTCTGTACTGGAAAAATACACAATTAGATCCAAATTTTATCTATTTTTATAAAAATTTTAGAAAAGTATTTTAATAAATAAAATATAAAAAATGAAGGAATATGACTAGTTATTTTATTAAAAGTATCTCAAATTAACCTAAAATAACTAGAAAAATAACGATGATTTTAACCCCTATCAGTTTGATTATCCAAGAATGCAAGCAATCTTTTCTTTTGTTGAAGATGGATCCGAGTGTGTGCTAATTCCCTTGTAACAATGAGACTAAAACAGTGTGTTTTGGTTAAGAATGATTGAGAAGGGAGTGAGAGGAGAGTGAGTTTGTTTACCTTGGTCATTGGAAAGTAGGAGCCGAGAAGGTGATGGTGCTTCGGTTTATGTCTAGAAGAGAAGAGAGATTGTTCTTAGTCAGTAATAAGAGGGAAAATTATCCAAGAGGTAGAGAAGAGAGGGTGCTTTAGTTTTGTTGAGAGAAAATAGTGGAAAGAGAGATTGGAGTTGAAAGCAAAGATGTCTGTGTCTCTCAATTTTAGTTTGGAGAAGGGTTAGTCGAGAGCCTCTTGTTGTGTTTTGTTGCTTCCAATTAGCAAGAGGGAGAAGGTCGAGAGTAAAGGAAAGAGGTATGTTCCAGTGGTGTTAAGTGAATGAGAGGAGATAGGAGTAATGAATATTTCAAAGAGGTTTTTGTGTACATGTTTGAGGAATGGAGGCCAAGAGCTATTGTGATATTGGTGCCTTTAGTTTAAGTGGAAAGAAGAGTCCAAAAGTCCTTTGGGTGTGTGTAAACTGTTTCTATTTTATGTGCTAAGAGAGAGGAGGCCAAAATACTCGTGGGTGCTTGCTAAATTTCATACAAAATGGAGAAGGAAAAAGGAAAGAGTTGTAATTTGAAATTTGAATAACATGCTAGATGGCAAGTTACCTTATTTGAAGAAGGAATGTGCCAAAAGAAAACTTGCTTTCCTTAACCAAAATGGTAAGCTTTCCTTTATCCTAGGATGTTCTTAAAACCAGCCATCGCTAGAAAGGAAAGTGTGACCCATCAAGGATATTTTATGGTTGAAATTTAAGAGATCATTTAGCTTCTAATTGACGTGATTGATTAAGAGGGATTCTAGGGGTTAGAAATTTGAATTTCATGAAGATTAAGGAAAGAAGATTTTTATCTTTAGAAGGTGATAAGTTTCATAATCTTACTTGCCAAAATGAGATTCAATCAAGGAAATTATGGGATATTATGAAAGGCCGCCATATTGAGAGAATGAGAGTATGGAAAGTAAAAGGAAACAGGAATATAATGAGGGAGTAAATAGTAAGCCTATGAATAAAAAGAATGAGGATATAATTTAGGGGGAAGATTTAGGAATTTGCTCTCATCAACTCTCTCTTGATTGATCACTCTTCAAGTTCAAAAATTGAAATGGTGGCTAGAGGGAGAAATAGCCAACCATAAGAGATAGAAAAATTAAGGGAAATATAAATTTGAGCAAAAGGTGGAATTTGAGTCCTAGTTGCTAGACTAGGACCTTCATACTTTATCTACTACACCACACTAATTCTTGTGTCCCCTTAATTACTCTAAGATCCTTTTCTCCTAAAATTCCAAACTTAAGCCCTTCACACATAAAGCTTTAAACAAATAAATGAGATAATCTAGCTCTATTCAAGTAAAGTAATCAAGCTACGCATAAAATAAAACAAGCACATAATTCACAGTTGCACATAAGTAATGTAATGCATGTTCCTCTTCTATTTTTAGGGTGATTTAGCCTGGGGTTTTATAGTAATTTCATTTATTACGGATGAATATGTCTCATCATAATAAATACATAATTTTTGTAAAAAGCCTTGTATCACAAGTCGTGCTTTATATCTCAATGCTTCATTATTTTCATTTTATTTCCGCACAAATACCTTTTTTGTAGCCAATTACCTTTATGCCTTCTTGTTTTCAAACTACAAGTAAAAAAAACATTACATTTTGCAAGTTAGTTTAACTCCGATTAAATCGTATTTTTCCATTTTGGCCAATCACTTTTATGATGACATTATTTTAAATGAGGTAGTGCTATATTGTATATAAAAATACCATTAACAACTATTTCTATCCTATTCGATCTTCTGCAAAAGCAATATAATTGATAAAAATCTAAATATTATTTTCACTACTTTAAAAAATTTATTCATTATTATTTTCCCCCGATTATTTATTCATTATTTCTTTCAGAGATTTTTATCTTTTGAACTAAAGAGTCATCTACACTTTTGGAATGCTTTTGATTTAATAGTTATAGGGATTATATTTTGGGTTACAAAGACTATACGAATATGAGTATTTATAGTTAGAATATGTGATTTGGTGACAAAATAATCTAACAATTGATTTGTAAGTCTTTACAAATGAATTATCTTTTGAGCTTATAGTTTACTCGTGCTTGTGTACAGAATCAAATGATTTAATGATGTTGTCCAGAAAAACTCTTTTTTATATTTTTTATTTTCTTTCCCTAATTTAGGAAATAAAATTTCATCAAAATAATAATCAACAAATTTCGTTGTAAATACTTCTCTAGTCAATAACTCAAGATACCAAATTATAGAGAGAATTATATCTAGCATGTATCTCCAACTTTCTTTGTAGATCCATTTTAGTATTATTGATTTGACAGTATTACTACATAAATTACTTACTTAGCAATTCTCAAATGAGTAATATTTAACTCTAAACCAAAAGTCAATTATAAGAGAGAAAATTTATGATAACTTGTTATCCTTACACACAAAAGGATAGCAAGTATTGCAGTATGTAAAATAGCATTTCTCCAAATAGATATAGGGAGATTTGTTCTCATTAGTAATGGTCTAATAATCAATTGTAACCTTTTAATAAATCATTCAGCTATACCATTATCGGTATGAACATGAGCTATTAGATGTTCAATAATAATGTCAATCGACATGTAATAAGCATAAAAAAACACGAGAAGAAAATACTCTAACGTTATCTAGATGTATTCTTTTAATAATATAATTTGAAAATTGTATTCTTAAGCAAATTATCAGGATAAATAATCTCACAAATTCTCTGTTGCGAGTTGATAATAAATAGATATGCAACTATCGGTTCGATATATCAACTAAAATTGTAAAGTATCTGAATCGTATACATGGTAGATGAATTGATCCATATATATTGTCTTGAATAATTTCTAGAATGTTAGGCATTCAATTCCCACTTTTGTTAGAAAAGGTATAACCAATTTTCCTTGAGAATATATAATACACAATAACTTATTTGAAGTTAAAATCTTTTGACCTTTTAAGAGATAACCATGCATTTTTTTTTAATTATTCTTTGCATTATAATAGCTCTAAGATTATCTAATTGGTCATGCCAAATGATAAATAAAGGTAGTACCATGCGTATTTTGGTTTATTGAATAATGTATTTTAATTGCATATATTTTCACACAATATAAGCTAGATGAAAGAGATTGTAACTTTTCTAATAAATTTTTTTACCTAAATTTATTTAAATAATACAAAGATACTCAAAATCATTTTCTTCTATTGTTTTAATATGATATACAAGATTTGAAGAAAATAGTGGTTTGTATATAATAATCATTGTTCCTCTGGGTAATAGTATACTAACTCTTCCGAAGTCTTTAATCAATTTTGCAAGACCTCTTATAATATTAACATTTGTTTCTTCCATCTTCATGTAAGAGAAATATTTTCTATCTTTTAATATAGTCTATGTCTACTACTATTAATATCCTTAGTGCCACTTTTAAATCCAACAAATACATCAATAGCCAACTAATAATGATAAAATATTTATAAACTTAAAGAGTCAAACTATACAATAAAAATTTTAAAATGCTGAACACTATTTTAATACTAAAAATGTTGAATATAAAATAAAAAATATCAAATAAGGTTAACAATGTTATTATGGATCAAATAATCAATTCTTCCTTTCGGATGCTCAAAAAAAAAAAAAAAAAGAAGAAGAAGAAGAAGAAAGAAAGAAAGAAAGAAAGAAAGAAAAATCAGCCACATCCAAATAGGTTACCTTAATATTAGCATCTTCAAGATTTGCATCGTCATTGTCGTTATCATCATTATCATCATTATGAGTTGAATATTGTAAAATAAAGTCTACATAATCATTTTTGCTTTTCTTTTCAATAGATGCTTGATAAAGATCAATAAGACGATTTGCCATATAACAGGTATGTGACCAATGATTTTTCATGCCACATTGATAACATTTATCTTCATAACTTGCTAAAACTACATCATTTCCTTTTCTTTTCTCATTATTTTTTATCCACTTTTGGTTGTAATAATTATTTTTCCTAGCTTTGTTTCAACTACTGTGATCACAATGGATATTTCTATTATGACTGCATACATACCCACATCTATGCTCATGAACGTGACCTCTTTGGAGGCCAAAATTATAAGTTCTAACAACATTCACTTCTGGGAATGAAGTACAACTTTTTGGTTGGTTTTAATGATTTTTTATTAAAAATTCATTATTTTTCTCAACTACAAAAAGATAAAATATCAATTCTACACATTTTTTTGAAACCCGTTTCTTGATATTGCTGCTACAGAAGCACATTCGAGGCATGAAAAGTAAAGAAAGTTTTCTCTAACACATCTTCGTTGGTAAAATTTTTTGTGCACACTTTTAATTGTGCGATAACTTTAAATTGTTATGGGAGATTTAGATATTCAAAATATGGGTCTTTTCAATATAATCATCATGCATAAACAAATTTAAAACCCTATATTCTAAATATATAGAGCATAGTAGTAAGCAAGATATCGATCCCTCAAGGAATAAGAGAAGTATATTCTATAAGAAAATTATCTTCTTTACTTTTATGAAATCTTTTTATTAATAATTAACCTAATTAGTTCTCATGATGCCTTATATACAAATAAATAGGGGGAATCAAACTACAAAACTTCTAAATCCTACTCCTAAACAAATTAGGAAACAAATAAACAAAATAAAAAACAAATAAGAACTAAGAAACAAGAATCAATACCAATTAGGAAAATATTAAGTTCTTAGGCACATATCATGAAATCAATTAAGATCAACTTTATCATTGATGTGATTATTTTGAGTAATTGATTTTAGGATTTCAATAACCCTCACAAATCTCTATCTTTACAAGATTAGATTAACTCCTTTGAGTGTTACAAATTAATCCCTAGCCTAATCCTTAATCTAAGCTAATTTGAAAACAAGGTTGATAAAAATTTCAGGCATTACCAATATTAAGTTAAACATAACAATGAGCTTAAATCATTCATACCTTGAATAATACAATTTCCTACTAATCTAATCAAGCCACGAGCTACAACTTAATTAAATCAATATATACTACTTATAAATCAATCAAGAGATCAATTAACTTAACTATTCAATCATTCCCTCTCAACTATGTAGGCCTAAACATAAGAGAATTCAATACAATTGATAGAAAAAAAAGCCAGAATTATATATGTACTCAAAAGGTAATCTTAATATGATCAAAGATAAAATCTTCAATACATGAATCTCAAAGTACCAAAATCAACATCAAAACATAACCTATAAACATGAAAGATTCATAATTTTTTGAAATAAAAAAAAAACATAAGAACATAAAAACTTGAAAATAAGAAAGAAACAAGAGAAAGCTTAAAAGATAAAACTTGGTTCACTCAAAATCTCAACTTCTTCTTACTTCTTCACTTCTTTCTCCTTCTTTAAGCTTTCCTTGTTGCCTTTTCTTTAAAAGAAGATGTAGAATTATGATGTTATGTATTGGATCTATTTTTGGTCATCTAAAACCTTTTTATAAAGTTCCCATACTATCCTACAATTGAATTAGAATTTATAAACTGCCTTGAATTGGATTTGGGAGTTTCCTAAACCTTTATGGACATTAGCATAGCTTGTTGTATGGTTGTATTCTTGGCCATGAAACTTTCTGGACCAAATTTTCTTAATTTTGGAACAGCTATTTGTACGACCATTCCCATGGTTGTGTAGGGTTGCATGAGAATTTGTAAGGCTATACTCCTAGCCGTGCATATTGCAGATTTCATTTTTTCCTCTTTACATAATAATTTCTGAGAGTAATTTCATTCCCTTTTTCAACTTGACTTGTGGCATGGTTGTGCCACATGCCGTGCAAGGCTCCTAGAATTCTATTTTTACTCTATTCAACACGTTTGATGCATTTTCGTACATCATCCTATGCACATGCATTGAATCATCTTTTAAAATTATTTAAATTATGTTCCACGGCCTTCTAGATTATCCATGGACCATCCTTGTATGAAAAATCATCTTTTCAAACTTTAGTTCACTTGTTTTTCTTCAAAATAACCTAAAATTATTCAAGAATATAAAATGACTAAAAACTATCCATAATCACAAAAAAGAGTATACAACAGCTAAGCAAATGGGTTATAAAAATATTTCATTTTAACATGCTTTTTGTATAATTTTCAAGACAAGATCAAAACAAGAATACCCAACTTTCAAGAAATATAGTGGAAATGACATCTTTTCCCATTCACAATGAAAACTAATTTAATATTCATTCAATCAAGAAGACTAAAGACAAACTCACATATTAGCTCAAATATATCCAAGGCCATTGAAGTTAGTTTAAACAAGTTCATATCCATTCAATATATTCCATTCCTTTCTTTGATCAAACATATAAATAATATAAATTAGGAACATGTTACTAATCCAAGTCTTTGTACTTTGTACATGTCTAAACTATTAAAAAAGTTGCATAGTAAACTAGGACTTTTATTTCTCAACTTGATTGAGTGCATCTTATGCTCCATCTCAACCTTTTTTTCCACTCCATTCAATTTTTTTTTTCCTTCAAGAAAAGATCAAGAATGCAAATAGAATAGTTTCTCTCTCATTCTTTTTGTTTTCACTCATTTCTTGCTTCTCTCTCACTTTTTTTTTTTTTTAACTCATGGCAATACAACCAAAATGGACACTTGCACTCCCTTTTTTTGTTCCCTCAAGGCAATGCAACCAGAATGGACACTTATATTCCATTTTTTTTTAATCCTATTTACTTAAGTTCAAATTTAGGATTAGTTTAGAATTTTTTTTTTAAACAAAAAATCAGTAATATGAACCAAACTTATATGCTATCACATTACTTATATAGATTTCTCAAAATCAAAAGTTGCAAACATCTATTAAGAAATAAATAAGGTTAAACTAAATTTTCAAGACTTAGCTTATATTCACTGTCAATGGACAAATTTTACATTTTACCCAAAAATCGTACAAAATACTTGAAAATTTTTGAATTCCTACCTCTACATTGAAATTGTAAATTATCCTTAGTGAACGAAAATAAAACCATTAAAGAAATGAACCAAGAAGATAACGGAGGGAGAAAAACAGTACTTCCCAGATAACAATTAGGTTTCCATGATTGCCAATTCTAAATTTACTCTCCAAAAGTTGTGTACTATACTCATCCAAAAGAAAAACATCAAAGCGGGACAAGAAGAATATTAGAAATTAAAGTACACATCCAAAAAGAAAGAAAGAGTCCTGAGCAAAAGCAACATAAAGAAAAGAAAAGTATATAAAATAAATCCTAGTCTAGAGTAAAGAAAAATTTTTTAAAAAAGAAATAAATGTCTCAAACAAGGACAATGCAAGGGATAAGAACATTTTCTAGTCAATTTTCATTGAGAAAAAGGAACAGGGGATTCACAAAATATAGCATGATCATGTAGCTACTCATGTAAATTGCAACGAACAAGAAGCTTACTTGGCACGACTTATTACACGGGCATGCAACAAGCAGTGTAAAAATGTTAAAAGCTTCCAAATTTGGCCATGTAATATAGCCTCCTGGCATGGTCATGCAATCACGGCTTTGTCTGATTCATGGCTATGTAGATGGCCATGTATCACTACTAATAGTGCAATATGAAGAAATTATGTATAACTTTATGAATTGTAATCCTCTATCCAGCTGTTAAGTAATATGGACCATAATGCACTTATTCCCTATAAAAGTCACATTAAAAAACACCAAAACTCAAACATACAAAAGTCAAAACAATCAAAAAAGAAGAAATCGAAATCAAAACAAAACAAAACAAATAAAAAAACTCCCTTGGTTTGCCTCCCAAGAAATGCTTTGTATTTAACATCATTGGCTTGATGTGGTCACTCTATCTTCATCAATTATAGATAGATTTTTCAAACGAAATCTTAGTTCATGTGTCAATCATGAATCCTTTAAAAAATAGCTTCAAACGATGTCTATTTACTTTGAAAATTCTACCTGTATCAATACTCTAGATATCAACAGCTCCATTAGCAAGAGTACTAGTGATCAAGAAAAGACCAATCCATAAGCTTAGGAAAGAGTCTAAGTTGAGAGTTATTGAGCAAAACCTTGTCATCCACATTAAAATTATTTCAAGAGATCATTTTATCACGATAATACTTAGTCTTCTCCGTATAGATCAAAGAGTTCTCATAAGCATCATTCCTAAGCTCTTCCAATTCCTAATGTAATTTGTGATAGACAAGAACACCTTACAAATTAAAATTACATTATTTGATAGCCCAAAATGCCTTGTGCTTCAATTCCATAGGGAGATGATAAACTTTACCAAACACAAACCTATAGGGGGGACATACTAATTAGTGTTTTGAATGTGATTCTATAGGCCCATAATGCATCACCCAAACGAAGATTCCAATATTTTGTATTAAGGTTCACAACTTTTTCAAGAATAGATTTAATTTTCCTATTTAAATTGAATATTAGTTTAGGGATAATATATAGTAGAAATCCTATAATGCATTTTATATGTCTTGAACAAAGCTTTAACAACTTGATTACAAAAGTGGGACTCTCTATTACTAATTATGGCCTTAGGAACTCCAAATATATTAAAAAATTTAGTCCATAGCAAAATTAACCACCACTTTAGCATTATTAATTTTTTTAACCATAAATTTAACCCTATTTAGAGACATATTCTACAACAAATAAAATGTATATGTTACCAAAAAATTTAGGAAAGGATTCCATGAAATCAACTCCCCAACTCTCAAAAACTTCACAAGCTAAAAATACTTAAGGAGCATCTCATTCCTTCTAGACAATTTCCCAATCCTTTAACATTCCTTGTAAGTTTTGACAAACAAATATGCATCCTTATGCAAGTTGGGTGAAAAGAAACCATATTCTAAAACCTTATGTGATGCATAGGCAGGACCGAAATGACCCTTATATTCAAATATGTGACAAAATACAAATATAGATTGAAATTCTTTTTTAGGCACACATTTTTACACAATATTATCAATACAAATTTTAAACAAATAAGAGTCGTCCCAAATATAATTTGGCATCATATTTGATGTTTTTCTTTTGAGTCACATGGATTCTAGTTACTAAATAATTCACAATATTAGCATACCAAGAAGAACTACCATGCAATAAATGTAAATGCTCTTCATGAAACAAATCAAAGATAGGTAATACTTTTTTCCTCATAGATATACCTCCTTAGATGGCTAGCCACATTATTCTCTGGTTCCCTTTTATCATGAATCTCAATGTCAAATTCTTAGAGTAAGAGAATCTATCTCAAGAGTCCAGGCGTAGACTGCTTCTTCTTGAGCAAGTGTCTTAAAGCTGCATGATCAGAAAAGATAATCATCTTAGTTCCCAATAAGTAAGAAAAAAATTTGTCCAAAGTAAAAACAATAGCATAAAGTTTCTTTTTAGTGGTTGTATAATAGGATTGTACAAGATTAAGCATATGAAAAGTAAAATAAATTACATGCGAAACCTAATCTACTTTTTTCCCTAAAATTGCACCTGGGGCTTTATTACTAGCATCACACATGATTTCAAACGGCAAATCTCAGTTGAGAGGTTAGATTATAGGTGCTGAAATCAACCTCTTCCTTAATAAATTAAAAGCCTTTTTGTAATTTTCATCAAAGTAAAAAAGAATTTCTTTTTGCAATGAGTGACATAAACGTTGTACAATTTTTTAAAAATATTTGATGAACCTGTTAGAATGTATGCAAATAGACTATGTATTTCTGTATTACAAATCGTAATAAAATATTTCATTCATTAATGATTGTTTGCTCATATATATTTGCGCATCAATGTCCAAGTATTATATATGTGTTGGGTCGTTCTTCATAGAAGGTATAAGTCATGGACATTTGACATACAAAAAAAATATTGTTCTTGATCTTTTGATGAAACTAGGCATTTCACCAAGGTAAGATCGTTATGCTTTATTTTCTAATTAAAGAATGGTTTACCTTTAACCATTGAGTAGTTTTCTCCAACTACTAGCATAAGCATATTTGGAATACGTAGAACAAGACCAGTAGTAGTGGCTTCAAATAAAGTACTATATTTAAAGAAACTAAATTATTACTGCTACAACGTAGATGAGTACTCTAAAAATTTAGTATAATTTGATGGTCTGGTGAAGCTAGACTTATGCACTTTGATACATGATGGGTAAGGTTTTTATGTGAGATCAATTACCTTGTACGTTAAATATATGACTTTAGTTAATTAAGACAAACTTATAGAATAGAATTTCTATAGTTTACTTAGTAAAGATAAATCACACCCTTATGATTGTCCAGATAATCTAAATAATCTGAGGCCCTGGGAACATAACTTAGTATTGTATACTTTTGGATAGCTCCCATCGTTAAGCAGATATATACTAGAAGTCATGGATTATTAGAATGGATATTTAAGGATAGTAGATGTTATTGAGAAATATGTTAGTTCAATTTTCCTATCTCAATGATGAATGTTAATGATATGAGCTCCAAAGGCTCTTTAAAAGTAAGATCTTTCTATGATTCAAAACAAAAATTTAGCTTTCAAACAACAAGCTAACACACATAATTTTTCAAGAGATACAACCTTAGGTTATTCAATACAAATGTTAGAGTTTGACCTAACTCTTTTAATAATACTATAGGCATTTGTATTAACTTATTCTTCACATTTTCAATAGAACTTATGTAAGCCTCGTTTTGAAAGGCACGGGCAATTGTGTATTGTTTCAAATTCGATTTACTGGAATTCTATAATAAAGGCGGTGCCTAAACGATGGTGAAAATCTCATGTAGAAAAGATGGAGGAAATTTGCAGGAGGAAGAAAGCAGGAAAACACAGCATAGCTCGGTTCGTGGGAAAGCCAGGGCCAGCTTCACAAAGGCTACGGTTTGCTTTGTTTCACAAAGTTAGGATTGCGAGCCAGTTTGGTGAAGCTGCAAGCTGCCTTTATGCTACAAAACCAGGGCCGGCTAGGCTAACTTTATGTGATAAAGCCAGGGCTTGCTTTGTGAAGCCCGACCAACTTTCTTCCAACAAAGCCGAAGGCCAGCTTAAGCAAAGCCCATGCGAGCTTGGTCCTCAAGACCAAATAGGCTAGCTGCGGGCTAGCTTGAACCTAGACATGGACTAGCTTGGCCTTTGGAGTATATCGGTTCGGGTTTGGAAGGTTTCGTTTGGGTTTCAGCTACTGTTTTTCCTTTTTCTTGTATTTTTTTTTTTTTTGGTCCTATATCATGTGAGATTAGTTTTCCTGCAATGGTTGTTTATCAAAGATGAATATTTTGCAAGCAAATAGTTAGTAAAGAAGGAACTACCCTAGAATTAAATAAGATCATTTTATTTTATAATGTTTAATCATTATTTGATTACTTGGGAATTAAAGGATAGAAAAGCATGTAAAAGGTTTACTTTTGAGAGCATGCATATTTCATTAATTTTTGTAATCAAATATGCAAGTTTTTGAGAACTAATTTTTCTCTAGTAGAACAACTATAAAAAAATTTTGTTTAAAATAAAAAAGAACATAAGAGTTTAAAATAAAATTCATAATTTATTCTCTCAAAGATGTTTACCCTTGACATGGAGAATAATTTGAATTTAAGTATTTTAAATTTAGTTCCTATAAAATTATTAACTTTAAAAGTAAAATAAAATTCATTGTTTATTCTCACAAAGGGTTTTATCTTTGACATAGAGAACAATATTAGATTTTAGATTTTTACTGAAATTAATAGAACTAATATTTTATTAAAGGAAAACGTTTTTCAAAACCCATTTTTTGACAAAAGTTTAAGTGTTAGAGGAGTTCTAATGACCCTATGGCTACCATTACAAATTTCTATTAAAGATTATAGTTATCCTCATGTCATTCTGAGCATAACCCCTTATAGGATGAATTTTCATGAGAATCTAGTCTAACAAAGGAATTATAATTAAAGCTTAGGATATATGTTAGTATCAACCAGCCTACGTTGGATGTATTAATATTAAATTATCTGTACGTAATGTAAGTAATGGCTATCCCATCAATAGAACTATTTCTAGGTCATTACCTATTAAGAAAGTTTAGTTAGCGATGGTTACACACTTAAATTAGAAAATAGTTAACTTTCTTATGAAGCTATGTCAATTCTTCTAAGATCCAAGCTTTTCATATTAATGATACTTGTTTTATTGGGTTAACTATATCATAGATGTAATATGATATTTATATGTTTTCTCAAATTCAAACAAATTTAATTGAATGAATGTTTTTCCATGCTATCAATAAAAATGTTTGGTTTAAGTCCATTGTCTATTGTTCTCTAGGAGAATAAGTTAATTGGACATAATTATGCAAACTAGAAGAGGAATTTGACTATAGTATTCACTGCCAAGGAGTACAAATATATTCTAATATATTCATATCTTGAAATTAGAGAAGATTCCACAGACCAAGACTGTGAGGCTGAGAAGGCATGGAAAAAACTAATGAGATAACTAGATGCTATATGTTAGCTTCTAGCACGAGAATGTGCCCACTACGTATCCTATCGATATATCATTACGCACTGTGTTTGTAGATAAGAGCCAATCTGCAAGGCAAAAAGATCTTAAGACAATCATGAACACTAAGATGGCTGAGCGGGCATCGATTCGAGAGTACATACTCAAGATGATTGCTCACTTTGAGAAAGCTGAAGTCCTAGGAGCAATGATAGATCCGAAGAGCTAAATTAATGTAGTTCTTGAAATTTTACCAGATTCGTACTCTCAGTTCAAGTTGAACTACAATATAAACAATCTAAATATGACTTTGGCAGAGTTAATGAAGGAACTATAGGTTCCTAAAAAGGTCATAAATCTTGTGTCAAAGGTTTTGATTACTCGTTCTACTTCATTTTTTAGAATGGGGCCCAAATCAAGAAATTCAAAAAGAAGAAAGGGCAGAATAATGCAGGGGCCCAGTCCAAGGGTCTAAGCCTAGTCATTCCAAGCCCAAGGCAAATATTTCAAGCGTAGCAAGAAGAGACACTAGAAGAAAGATTGTCTAGAATTCTTGGCCAAGTCTGTAAAACCCCACCTTGAGCTACCCTTAGAAATAGGGGAAGGACATGCATTGCATTATTCATATGCGACTGTGGTCATACTTAGTTTTAATCTTGTGTGGTTCTTAAGTAATTTACTCGAGTCTTAAGATGCTTTATTTAGCTTACATGCTTATTTGAGCTAAAAGAAATTATCTTGGTTAGTTATCTTACCATGAAAAGACTTTGGACTTAAAACTTTGTTTCATAAGAATATTAGTGTATTTATGAGGCATAATAGTTGTGGTGATTTAATGGAAACAATGTTGGGATTTTAGTTGGAAATTTAGGGTTCGAATTCTACTTATCACAAGAATATTTTATGTTAGTCTATTCCCTTCCTTTTCTTATTTTTCATGGCTGCCCAGCCTAGGCAGCTGCCATTACAATGTTTGGGAACTTAATTTCATGATTTATGGAGCAATTTACCTTAGGAGAATTATTTCTAAATTTATCTTACCTTCCAGATAATTCTTTTTCTTGATTTCTCCCAAAAATTCCAGATTTTGTGTAGTTTATTTTAGTAACTGTAATATTGTTATTTCCTATTTTGCTTCAAGAATAATATTCTTGGATTGGGGGGAAATTTCTTTCCAATTTAATTCCTCTAGCAACCACTTTCCTAATTAGGATGGAAGAATAATTCACCAAATAATTTGAGATCTTTTTTTCCTTTTCCTTTCAAAATTAAATTCTTTCCTTATAGGCATTGGAATAGCCGACCAAGATATAGTATTATTTCCTTATTTCTCTCTTCAACGTATGGTAACTAGATTTAGTAAGAGATGATAGCATAATTACTCCTTCTTAATTACTTCTATTTGAATTTTAAATCCCAAATCCTACTTCTCTCAATTACCAAATCAATCATTTGGTTGTAGGGCTGATTTGCTCCTTATTTTGGCCAGGAAACCTCTAAGTACATCACTCACTTTCCTTTGTTCAGCTGATCGAAATTATGGAGAGTGATTTAGGAAGGAAAGTCTTCCTAACTTATGTTAGAGTTGTGCTCTAGAGTCAATTATTTGTACAATGTATTTTATACATTTATTAATAAAAGACATTCTTTTACTTTTAGTTTAATCAATCATTTTGCATATATGCGTATAAAACTATTAGATAAAGTCCCAAGCACATAGTATAGTGTTAAGAAAATTATAATAGAAATTACAATGTGAGATTACTACTATACTACATATTAATTGTGCTTAAATTATCCATAGTCATAGTATTAATAAGATGGGACATCATTAATGTGCAAAGACTAGCACGTCTTATACTTCTTGATTTGTTCAAGTGGTGGTTTCCATATCCGTGAGTATTGTTATACTCAAAGTGTTAGGAATCCTCCATGCAAAGACTAGATTTGTGTAATGAAAAAAAACAAGAATTCCACATCGAGGATCACGTTTATGCATTAATATGAATTAAAATGGTAGAGAACATACCTTGCATGAAGCCTCTTCGAAACCAAAATTTTCCTACTGTTCAGTTTGTGGTGTGATCCAGCAAATGCTCTATCATCTGTCAAAACAGTAAATCTCAAGAATAGAGATTTCTCCAACAGAAATCCACACGAGATTGGTGCTCAAGAACTACCAAAATTTCTGTGCTAGCAAAAACAATTAGTGGTGAAGTTTTCCAATGTTTTAGAAGAAGAAAACATAGAAGGAGTTCTTAGGTATTTTCCAAAAATAAAACCTTCGAGTGTCTGTAATTCCTTAATCATCATTACCCGAAAAAATATATAATCATATATATCAGTATGTATTTAGTAATCAAAATCCATTACACATAAGGATTCTTAATTACTAATAAATATTATGATTATAGTTAAATACAATGTAATCCACAAATTATAACTAATTATCATTTGACTAAAATTACTTCTTCTTTTCACAAGCAACCCTATAATGTTATCAAATAAAATCTTAAGCACTCAATTCTCTATTGTGTGTAACCTATTAGGTTTTCTGGTCTATTGATAGCAAAATATGAATTAATCTAAACGTCTTTAAGATTAATAATCCTTAATAATTCTAGAATTAACTTATTAATTCTAATAAAGATTAATTTATTAATTCTCAAATTAATAAATCCGTATTCAGCAGATCATGAGTGGTATCTAGCAACATATCATGATCACCAAAAAGTCTAGAAAGTTAAGTAGCTTGACATGAACCTTTCAACAGCAAACAACAGTGCAATAAACTCTTTTCACCATACAATATCTCATTCGGTTTGGAGTATAGAATTAGTGCCAACTCCTTCCAAAATAATAAATTATTTCTGGTCCAAATATTTTAGTACTTGTTTCCAGAATCCACTACTTATCATATGTATCAATTGGAATCATTTCTAATATACAATCGCCTTGGTCAAGGACTTCTCAAAAAGTGATTCCTATAAGTGGCCGTAAGATATTCGCTCCTACTATTAGAAGTGACGAATCCTTTATTGATCCTCTCAACTACTTTCATTTGCTTCATGTTGTATCCAATATCCATTTCATAGGCGATTTTGTTAGGACTCCAGAGATTGGAATCAAAGTCCAACACTTAGCAAATAAAGTACCTTCGAGATCTCAAGTCTAAGGATACTTGCATATTTGCTATAATAAGATTCTATCACTGGTACTAAATAGTTATCCATGTGATTATCTCATAGTTAGATCATCCAATGTACTTGTTCAAGTAACAAGCATCCATATGTTAACTTTGAGTATCACAAATATTCACGGATGTAAGAACTACTGCTTGATCAAATTAGGAAGTATAGCACGTGCTAGACACATTAATGATGTTCTATCTCATTAATACTACGACTAGGGATAATTTAAGTACAAACACTATCCAAGGTAGTAGGATTCTCACATTATGATCTCTATCAAGATTTTCCTAACGCAGTGTTGCACTTGGGACTGTATTTAACAGTTATTTTACACAAAAGCATAAATAAAATAAGCCGAAAGATAAAGAATGCCTTCTTTTATTTAATAATACACAATTTACAGAATACATGTGATTGCCTCTAAGACATAACACTAACACAAAATTAACACTTATACTTGTCAATCAAATAAGTTCATTAGATGACCCAACTATGAGATAATCACATGGATAACTATTTAGTACTAATGATAGAAACTTATTATAGCAAATATACAAGTATTCTTAGACTTGAGATCTCTAGGGTATTTTATTTACTAACTATTGTACTCTGATTCTAATCTTTGGAGTCTCATTAGGACCGCTTATAGGATAGATATTAGGTACAATGCAAAGTAAATAAAAGTAGTTGAGAGAGCCAATAAAAGATTCATCACTCCTAATAGTAGGAGCATATATCTCACGGCCACATGTATAGAATCATTACTCATGAAGTCCTTGACAAAGTGATTATGTGTTAGAAATAGTTCCAGAATGATACACATATTGAGTAATGGATTTTGGATCAAGTACTAATAAATTCAGACTAGAATTAATTATATTTTAGTGAAAGTTAGCACTAACTCCATACTCTAAATCGAATGAGATATAGTGTGATAAAAAGAGTTTATTACACTGATATTTTTCTATTAAAAAGTTCATGTCAATCCACTTGACTTTTTGGACTTTTCAGTGAGTATGGTGCACTGCTAGATGCTGCTCATGATTTGTTAAACATGAATGTATTAATTAGAGAATTAATAAATTAATTTTAATAAGAATTAATAAGTTAATTCTAATTATAAAATGATTATAAATTCAATTATGATAGAATTACTTTATATTAGCTACCAATTAACCAGAAAACCTAATAGGTAATGCATAATAAAGGAATTGATACTCAAACTATTATATGAAAATATTTGAGATTAATTTGTGAGAAGAAATAATTTTATGGGTAAGTTATAAATATGAAAAATCTTAGGAGGGGTGAATAAGGTCTTTGGCAAATTTGAAATACATTTCAAAAATTCTGTTTTTCTAAGTCCTCTTGTTATTTTTCGGATTGAGAAATTTGCTGAATATGCAAAAAGGAGTTTTTGAGTAGTTATAGGGATCCAACAACTATCTGAATGAAGAGTCTAAATGAGATGAGATAAGAGATATGCAATTAATACAAGAATAAATATGGGTTGGTGAAATTCATAAAGATTTCTTTTGAATGATTGACTAAACGACTAGTTTCATGTTATTAGATTTTTTAGAGTTTTGGACTCAATGATCAGACAATAGTGCGTCCAAAAGGTGAGTCTAAAATGATACTTTTCTAGGCAGAAATATTTTGACACTGTTTATAGAGTTTTGGACAAAGCTTTTGAATGCAGAGTCATCCAAACTACTTAATGCAAAATTCTGAAGACTTAATACTTTGAAATCTTTTTACTTGTGTGCTTTAAGGTAGAAATAAACTGAATCATAAGATAAAGAAGACATAGGAATTTACACAAAATACCTTAACAAAATGATTCATAGTCTAAAGTTCTTTCACAAAGACTTCATGATCTTGCGAGCTCTTATGTTGAAATTGTACTTGACCAACCACCACTTTGGATTCCATTTCCTTAAGAGATGCTTAGCAACCTTATTTGCATGTCTTGAAAGAAACGGGATCAAATATGTCCTATCACATATAGATCACATAAGTTAGTCCTCATCAATATTTGTCATAAGTTAAAACACAGGAGAATGCCCTTAGGGCTAACAATCTCCCCCTTTTTGAGTGATGACAAAATTGATGGGATTGTGATATAAAAAACAATGATATGTACAATATGGATATGTTAACTAAGAGAAATAAAAATGTTTTTCATTGAAATGCAATATCTTATTATAGGACTCAAATAGTGTTTATGAGATTAAGACAGAAACATTTAAGCATATACTCACAAATATGGCTCAATGAGCCTACATCCCAACCTACCTCTATATCCACCTTCCTTCTATCACATGACTATTCCTTAAGAGAATAGCAGTGATAAAAAAATGTATAATTATGTACATAAGGAGGTATAGAATATAAATCATAAGATGAAGTATTCCCCCTTAATATATGCAAATATGAACATAGGATATGAAGTCATAAAGTGTGATTTTAGAGAAGATTGGATTTAAAATTTTGGACTTCCAAGAGATGCATCGAAACTAGGAGAAGGGAGACTAAGGAACTTTTGGACTTAAGGTTTTGGATGTCCAAAGCTGGTGTCTAAAATAGGGTAAAATTAGACAGAGGCTAGCCTTTTTAAAACTCATTTTTGGACTAGACTTTTGGATTGACTAAATGTGAGTCCAAAACTCCCCCTGTGTATGTACAGGTAAAAAAAAAAAAAAGAATTTTAAAGATTTTGATCTAGCCTAGTTTTCTCAAGATATTTTAGACTTTAAGGAAATTTTTCTTACCAATTAAAGCTATTGATATAAATATCCTCATCATCTAAGAGTGTTTAATATAGAGCAAATCATAACCATTTTCAAAACAGATTTTTTTTTTTTCGGTTAACTAAAAAATCAAATTGTTAAAATACACAATGGACTCATACACATATTTCAATCTCCTTTGACCTCAACAACACCAATATCTCAATATTGACTCCATTAAAAACACTCATATCTTTAAACTATGATCATAAATAGACATAGACACATTCATAACTAGTTTTCATTTTACATAGCCAGTATAGATTCAGAATTCACAACATCATACAATCGCTCACAATTCCATAATCATTATCAACAATCTATATATTAACAACAATAAGCAATAGTCATCAACAATCATCATCGACAAGCTATATACCTATAATAATCTTACAATCTGTATATTTCCATAATATATATCCACAATCTATTCACAGCATCACATACGAACAAGTCTATATACCCATACTACCCCCACAATACCAACATATATCCACAATATCAGCATATATCCAGTCCATAATATTTTTCTCTCCATTTGTCATCAATAAAAAAAAGCAGAAGTAGAGAATAAGGAGAAGAAAGATAGCACAGAAATTTGTCGGAATGTAGAATTGAAATTGTTCAACGACTGGTGCAGAAATTTAAAAAAAGTAATTGTCAATAGAACATCAGTAAAAAGTATATAAGCAGAGGATGTCTTTGAAGTAGTCCACAGAGAGGGTCACTTAGGAAACATGGATGGTTTATGTCTTGGACCTAGCACCTTTTTTGGAATGTTGGCCAGCAATTCGATTGGACTTTCTCTTTACTACCACATGCTTCTACCTTTTTCTAGATGAGACAATATTCAGTAGGGGCAGGGGGTGCTGATTCTTCCTAATATATGGATGTCTGCCTTTCTCGTTCAGTGGCTGTCATTCTTCATCCTATTTCTCCTTCACAACATCTTCTTC
Organism: Voacanga thouarsii; assembly: GCA_026120185.1. Taxonomy (NCBI): domain Eukaryota; kingdom Viridiplantae; phylum Streptophyta; class Magnoliopsida; order Gentianales; family Apocynaceae; genus Voacanga; species Voacanga thouarsii. Next base: position 267,169 of record JANUWF010001095.1, on the reverse strand, counting down.
TTCTTATTTAGGGGCAGTTTATTTTTTAGTTACTTTTTCTTGGGATGGTGCTGATGTAACAGGATTGTTTTATCCCTTTTATCCTTCTCTTCTATTGCAGTTAGCCTATTTCCAAGAATTTGAATTTCTGATCTAAGGCTATCCACCTTGACAGCTAGCAAGTCGATTGCTTCCAGAATACTTTGACTGATGCCTATGTCCTGAGTTCTCTATTTGCCCTTGGTAGAGGATTCTTCTTGAGTTTCTAACTAAACTTTTCTTCTTGCTTCAACAGATTGGGTAGTCTTGCCTTCGATTTTTACCTTTAATAACTTTTCTTTTTCATCACCAGCTGCATCTTAGAGTAGCTTTCACTCATTGTCCATTCTCACATATCCCATTTTTTCAAACGAATCAAAATTGTACACATTCATCTTTGAAGGAGCAAGGATGACAGAACTCAGATCAACACAAAAGTGTCTAAACACTTTAGTCAATAAGTTTCCATAAGGCAGGGTTTTGCTAGAGTATTCCTGGTTTGCATAATTAATTTTGCATCAAAATACCTAAAATTTATTATCCTATTTTCAAAGAATGCCAACATGATCACCATTTGCATAATGCTGATAGAGGTTTTATGTTCAAAACTTGGAACCACCATGGTTGAAATCATATGGTGCAGAATCCTACCCAGTCCATTCAACCACTTCGTGTTCCTGTCACTCGAGTTCTTAAAACTCTTCCTGGCAGTAAATGTATTTTCAAACTTTCCCAAATCAAACAGATTAGTTCCTTTTGGGAACTTGTTCAATTTAAAATATTAAATCCCACCATCTCTAACATCACATATTCTATTCAACAGGCGATGATCAAACACAAAGTTCTTACCCCCAACCCTTGAAGTGTACCATCGGACCATAAAACCCCCTCTAGTCTCCTCTAATTGGCATTTTCCCAGATTAGCATAAAATTCCCATACGAAAGTAGTAAACAACTTTTTATCAATAGATAACAGGGCTCCCTACTCAAGAGACTTAAACATATTCAACATATTTGTAAAATTCAAAAAAGACAATAATCACAATTCAATTTTTTGAAACCCATTCATTAAAATTAGATTCACTTTTAGAGTCTAAAAAGCAAGGTACCTGGGTCTCAGAACTTTCCTATTTCGGAGATGATTTTGAAGAACTAGTCTGAGAAGCCATGAGTTCGGGAACGACTTCCTTTCCTTTTTCCTTTGCAGTCGATTTAGTCTCAACAGCTGATTTATGCTTCATTGATGGAGTGCTTTTTCAAGCTTTCTTTGGCTTGGGTTTGGTTGATTTTGGAGATTTTACTATCGTGATTAGAGAGTTAAGGCTTGGGCATTCGGTTGTTCAATGAGAAACTAGAAAATTTTGAAAGAATGATAGAGTTGATTTCAGAACCCGAGAGAGAAGAGAGAGAAAAGCTTTCTCTGATTTCCTAGGAGGTTGTGATGATAAGTACAGTCAAGTACATTGGGAAGAGACTTTTCATCAGAGATTTCAAAAGCTACCTTGAAAGTAGTGCTATTAATTTGAATTTTAAAAAGACTAATCTGGAAACAGTTATTCTTGAAGGAAATACGAAGCATCAAGTTGTTTTCATTTTGGATTTAGGGTTCATCCAAGATGTTCATCCAAAAAAGAACTCCTTAAAGTGAGAGTTTTGGAAGATAAGTTTTGGATTTACTCTTCGAAATGCTGCATCCAAAGTCTCCCTCCGAAATTATATTTTTTTAGACCTGCAAAAATAGATGGTCAAATATTTCTTAATAAAAATTTTAGTCACGCAATTTTTGTGATGCCTAATCCTCTTCTCAGAAAGAAAAATATTTCTTTTGCCAGGAGTTTTGTAAATATATCTGTAAGTTGTTCATTTGTGGAGATATATTCTACACAAACATCATCTTTGAGCACATGATTTCTAATAAAATAATGCTTAACCTCAATATGTTTGGTCCTAAAATATTAAACAGGATTTTTTGTTAAATTAATTGCACTTGTATTATCACATAGTATAGGTACGTGTTAGAATTCGTGGACTCCTAAACACGGAAAACATCTATGAATCCCTCCCGAGGACCCAAGTAAGCGATTAAAAAGATCTAAGGTTTAAGAATTACCTCTGGTTGCTGTAATCGAAATCCTTCGATTCTGATTGCGTTGTTCTACGTTCAACCCGAACAATCACCAGACGCTGCAGTATGCAAACGTCCTCTATCAGATATACACCGCGAACTCACTCGATACCCGGGGAGTGCTAGCGCCTAGGGTTTGAGAGTTTTTTTTTTCTGGTGGATGAAGGCACGAATTTTACAACAAAATTGGCACCCCCAAGAAAACGGCTAGGGTTTTTCTTAAAAACCCACTCCGAACCTCTTAGAGTCCAACTCTAATAATAACTTATCATATTCTAATTTAAATTCAAATTAAATTAAAACTGATATGATAAGATTCTGCCATTATCTCGATAATTTAACTAATTAATTTACCGAGTCAGATTCTTATAATTTGGACATCATCCAGATACATCGAATGTGAACATATTTCCAGATTCATTGTATTTGGTAAATTTTCTAAGTACGATTAACTTAGACATATTTCCAGATTCATCGAATCTGGTCACCAGAAAAATAACCTAACAAGTTCGCTTATTGTGTGACCCTATAGGTTCATTTAACACTGGTAGTGTGCTTAAATCATATTTAAATGACCCACAAGTTATAAGCGGTTTCTAGCAAAACATTATAACTATCCAGGTTAAATGAAGATCGGTGATCTCTTTGAACCAAACCATAATTTTATATTTAGTTCTTTTGTCACACGATATCCAGATTAAGCATAAGGCACAGAGCATGTCATCCTTATTAAGCTTAATCAATTATTTCTTGATTTCATAGTAGACTGTTCAAAAAAATGATATCAATATCTTAGATTGATATATTTGAGCATGGCCATCCATTTTTAACAGTCTAACTTATCAAGGGGCCCATGGATATCTCTCCCATAATTGAGAGGGACAAATTCCTTCACAATCAATCATATTCCTCTCCTTGATTTATTCTATATCCAACAGTAGTCTAATTTGTTATCTGGTTAAAGACAATTTTAGATAATGTCAAAATATAGAATTTATCAAGTAGGAAACTATGATGAATTTAGGTCGAAGGACTTTCAATATTATTATGGCTAGAAAGTACTTATGACATATTCCATGAAGTACTCTCACAGTGGGTCATGTCCAATATAATGTTCTCTAACATTTATTTATGTCTTGACTCGATATCACAAATATCCATGGCCAGTAAAACATAGCCATCAAGTCACAAACATACTAATCTTAATTTATTATTATTCCAATAGTAATAATCGATCAGGGACAGTTTTAGAATAGTCATTGTATTCATTGTAGGGTTTTACTATCAAGTCACGTACTTGATGACCAACAAAACAAAACTCAGTATTCATGGAAATGAAAGCCTCATATTATTATATAAAATATAATGACAATAGTATAAGTACAAATTGACTCTAAGGCATATCCCCAACAGTACACAATCAAAATTGAGGCCAAAATTAAGTAATGGGTTTTTCATCCATAAAATTTGCACGCAATAGCTTCCTGCTACAATGTATTCAGCCTTGGTTGTAAATAAGGATACACAAGCCTGTTTCTTGCTATACCAGGATACTAAGGAGTGTCCGAGAAATTAGCAGTGTCCGCTAGTACTTTTTCGTTCAACTTTATAGCCTGTATAGTCTGCATCAGTGTAGCCTATAAGATTAAAAGTGTTAGTACGAGGATACCACAAGCCATAATCATATGTTCGAACCAAATATCTAAGGATACGTTTTATGGAACATAAGTGGGATTCCTTTTGACATGATTGAAATTTGGCACAGAGACAAATTGAAAACATAATGTTTGGTTAGTTAGCAGTAAGATATAATAAACTTCCAATCATACCTCTGTATTTTGATTCATCTACTTTCTTACCCTTTTTATCCTTGTCAAGCTTTAGAGAAGTGCTTATAGGCGTACTGATTTCTTTGGCTTCGTTCATACCGAACCTTTTTAGCTATTCTTTAGCGTACTTAACTTGATTTAGAAAGATTCCATTCTTGGGTTATTTTATTTGCAATCCAAGGAAGAAGTTGAGCTCTCCCATCATGCTCATCTCAAATTCTTGCTGCATAGTCTTGGCAAACATCTTACACAATGATTCATTAGCAGTACCAAAAATGATATCATCAACATAGATTTGGACAATGAGAAGGTCATCAGAATTTTCTAACTTAATAAATAGTATAGTATCAATCAGGCTTCTTGAAAAACCTTTTGAAAGTAAAAATCCACTAAGCCTTTCATACTAAATTCGTGGGGCTTGTTTTAAACCATAGAAAGCCTTTAAGAGTTTGAAAATGTGATTTGGAAATTGCTCATGAATAAAACCTAAAGGTTATTCTACATATACCTCTTCTTCAATAAAACCATTAAAAAATGTACATTTAACATCTATTTGATAAAGCATGAAATTTTTAAAAGATACAAAGGCAATTAGCATTCTTATGGACACTAATCTAGTAATGGGAGCAAATGCCTCGTCATAGCTAATGCTTTCTTTTTGAATGAATCATTGGGTAACAAGTCTAGTTTTATTTCTAATTACAGCTTCATGTTCATTAAGTCTGTCTTTGAAAATCCACTTGGTACCAATAACTAAGAAAAATGACTAAAACCTCTTTTTCTAAGAAAGGGAAAAGGGCTAAGTAATTATTGAAACTAATACATAATGATGTATGTAGACCAATGACATTACAAGCAAGAGAGGATTATTAATACTTCGTCACCTTTATTGATAATTATTCTTGATATAGGTTTTTGTATTTAATGAAATGCAAATTTGAGGCCTTTAACAAATTTAAAGAATTCAAGAATGAAGTAAAGAAACAACTTGGTAGAAGTATTATAACTCTAAGATCTATTGAGGAGGTGAATATTCAAGCCAAGAGTTTCAATATTATTTTAGAGATAATGGAATATTATCTCAATGGATTCTACCGTATACACCTTAACATAATGGTGTATCTAAAAGAAGAATTTGAATTTTATTAGATATGGTTCAATCTATGATAGCTTTTACATATATCTTCCAAAATTATTTTGGGGATATGTACTTGAAATTGCTATTTATATTCTAAACAAAGTTATATAAAAAATGGTTGATATTACCCCATTTGAGCTATTTTATGGTAAAAGACTAAAGCTAACCCACTTAAGAATTTGGGGATGTCATGCTTATGTGAAGAAGACTAAGTTCAAAAATTAGGGAATAAGTCTGACAAGTTTTTGTTTGTTAGATATCCAAAAGAATCAAATGGATATTACTTCTATTTTTCTTTTGAAAACAAAATGTTTGTTTCAAAGCATATTGTTTTCTTAGAGAAGGAATTTATACTTAAAGAAAATAGTAGAAGCAAATTGAACTTAGTGAAGTTTAAGAAGCAGAAACAAACAATGATCAACTAATTGATCTCAAGTCTATTGATAAATAGATCAACATTTTAATATACAAGAACCTTGTAAGTCAAGTAGGATATATGTGGCACTTGAGAGATATATATTTCTCATAAGTTATCACAATGACGTATTACTTATGGAAGAAGACGAGTCTACCACTTACAAGAAAATTCTGAAAAGTTCAAAATCTAACAAATGGTTTGAAGCCATGAAGTCAGAAATAGATTCTATATATGAAAATCAAGTTTGGACTTTAGTTGATCCACCTGAAGGGATAAAACCCATAGACTGAAAATAGGATTTAAAAATGAAAAATGACATGGATGGTAAAGTAATTACCTATAAGGTGCGATTGGTTGCAAAAAAGGTATCATCAATGACTATAAACTTTTTCACCAGTGGCAATGTTGAAATCCATAAGGATACTCCTAACACTTGCTGCTCATTATGATTATGAAATTTGTCAAATGGATGTGAAAAAAACATTCCATAATAGAAATTTGACTAAGGAAATGTACATGACACAACCTGATGGTTTCACATCTAAGGATCATACTAAAGTGTGTAAGCTGCAAAAATCTATTTATAGATTTAAGCAAGCTTCTAGAAGTTGGAATGTCCATTTTCATGAAACAATCAAAGAGTTTGGTTTCATACAAAATATAAATAAATCTTGTGTATATAAGAAGGTTAGTAGGAGTACAATTGTTTTCCTATTTCTATATGTAGATGACATATTGCTAATAGGGAAAGATATCTCTATTCTATAATCAGTTAAATTTTGGTTATCTAAGAAGTTATCCATGAAAGACCTTGAAAAAGCAACTTATATTCTTGAAATAAGGATCTATAGAGAAAGATCAAAGAGGTGACTTAGTCTTTCACAGTCTGCATATGTAGATAAAGTGCTAAAGGGGTTTAGAATAGATTAATGTAAGAGAAGATTCTTACCTATGACCCATAAGGTAAGCCTTTCAAAATGTATGTATCCTAAGACACACGATGAAAGGGATCACATGAGTAAGATACTATATGTCTTAGCAATTAGATATATCATATATGCTAGGATATATACTAGGTCTTATGTATAATGTGTTTTTAGTTTGACGAGCAGATACCAATTTAACCCTGAGAAGGCCATTGGGTGGCTATAAAGAATATTCTTAATTACTTAAGAAGGACTAAGGATGTATTCTTGGTATATGGAGGAGCAAGTGACTTATAAGTCAAAGGGTATATTAATGTTAGTTTCCAATCTAATAAGGATGATTATAAATTCTAATCTGGCTATGTGTTCTTTTGGCGGTAGGTAGTTAGTGGGAAAAGTTCCAAACAAGATATAAGTGCCAATTCAACCACTAAAGTTGAGAACATAGCGATTTTTTAAGCAGCTAAAGAGGTAGTCTAGATCAAGAAGTTTATTACGGAATTAGGAGTGGTACCAAGTGTTGTTGAACTAATATCCTTATATTATGATAAAAATGGAGTCATTGCATAAGTAAAAGAACTATGGTCTCATCAACGATCCAAGCATGTACCTAGACGCTATCATTTGATTAGAGAAATCATTGATAGAAAAGATGTAAAGATAGAGAGAGTTTTCATTGATCAGAACATAGCTATTCGATTGACTAAGGCATTACCACAAAAGAAATATGATAGTCATGTTCAGTCATTCAGTATTAGATACATGAATAATTAGGTCTAATACAAGCCGAAGGTTGCTAGAGTTTTTCTCTATAGCCAATCATTTATATAATGTATTTTATACATTTATTATTAAAAGACATTCTTTGTTTTTCAGTTTAATCAGTCTTTTCACATATATAGGTATAAAAATGCTAGATAAAGTCCTAAGCACATAGTATAGTGTTAAGGAATTTATGATAGCGATTATAATGTGATATTCCTACTACACTATGTAGTACTTGTGCTTAAATTATCTCTAATCATTACATTAATAAGATAGGATATTATTAATGCGCAAAGACTAGCATGCATTATACTTCTTGATTTGAACAAATGGTGCTTCTCACATCTGTGAGTATTATGATACTCAAACTTAACACGTGGATACTTGTAAATCAAACAAGTTCATCGGATGATCTAGCTATGAGATAGTCATATGGATAACTATTTAGTGTCACGATACAATATCATTTTAGCAAATGTGCAAGTATTCTTAGACTTGAAATCTATAAGGTACTTTGTTTACTAAGCATTATACTTTAATTCTAATCTTTAGAGTCTTATTGGGACTGCCCATAAGATGGACATCAGGTACAATGCAAAGTAAATGAAAGTAGTTGAGATGGTTAATAAATGATTCATCACTCTTAATAGTAGGGGCGTACATCTCACGACTACTTGTATGGAATCATTACTCGTGAAGTTCTTGCCCAAAGCGATTATGTATTAGAAATAGTTTCAAAATGATATATATATTGAGTAATAAATTTTGAATCAAGTACTAATAAATTCAGACTAGAATTAATTATATTTTAGTAAGAGTTGGCACTAATTCCATATTCTAAATCGAATGAGATATAGTATGACAAAAAGAGTTTATTACACTGATATTTTGCTATTGAAAGGTTCACGCCAAGCCACTTGACTTTCTGAATTTTTGGGTGGTTATGGTATGTTGCTAGATGCTGCTCATGATTTGCTAAATATAAATATATTAATTAGAGAATTAATAAATAAATCTTAATTAGAATTAATAAGTTAATTCTAATTATAAAATAATTATTAATTCTATTATTATAGAATTAATTCATATTAGCTACCAATTGACTAGAAAACCTAACGGGTCACACGCAGTAAATGAATTGGTACTCACAATATTATATGATAATATTTGGGGTTAATTTGTGAGAAGAAATAATTTATGGATAAATTATAAATATTTATAATTTGTTGGGGGCTAAATTGGGTTGTTAAACGCTATGGGATAAATTACAATTAAAGAATCCAAAGCCCACATAATTAAAAAAAAAAAAGGAATTTTGTCATTTCCTAAAAGGTATAGGAAATTTAGAAGGGCTTTGTTATTGTTGTTGTTGTGTCCAAAAAAGGTTTAGAAAACCACAGGGTGTTTACGTATGTTACTTCTAGAGGCAGTGAACAGAGTTATAGAAAAAAAAAAAAAAACACATACACACACACACACACACATTGATATATGTGTTGAGGCGGCTGAGTAGATTTTTTGTGTGAAAAACAAGACGCAACACAGTGGCCTATTCCTGTTGCTTTTCTTCGAAATGAATTCCTACAGCCACTATAAGAATAATCGGCTAGCATAGATTTTGGTTTTGTGTTGAGTACCATTCCGTGTGTGGATACTATTAGAGAAATTCTTACACTCAAAATTTTGGTGGGCTATGCTTGAACAAATATACGGAAGGGTTCCACAGGTGAGAAAAAATTTTTAAAAGCAGCATTTTTTAGGTAATGAATTTTTCTCCCCTCTCCTAACCCGTTTAATTACATACGAGCGATTTCTTTGAGTATATTTCGTTTAAATTTTCGTTGCACATTAATTATTATTGAATGATCGAAATCCAATAGCTTAAGCAGCAAAACAATCCCTTTTCCTTTATCAAACAAGGAAACCATCATGTAATCTTCTCTCCAAGTTTCCAATAAACCTCATTGATTTTCTTTCTCCTCTCTGACACAAAATATCCTTGTTTATAGCCAAGGAATTTTGGCCATCTCTTCTTGTGACAACCAAACAACTTGAGCTCCCAACAAACATGAAATAAAGGCAAACACTATAGGTTCATTTCAGTCACACCAAGCCTCACCAAAACCAAAAGAAAACCAGTGTATAGCTAAAGCCATTCTTCCCTTTCTCATTCCCCCAAAATCGAAATAGTCAGCTCACTCCCACTACGAAGGCCATTCAGCCACTTGAATTGCAGCTAGGCTGAAGCTATATCATTCCTCTTCATCTCTATTTTCTCCCAACAAAACAAAGAGGTTTTACAGGTATTGAAATCCTTTCTCCTAACTTCTCAATGGTATCGAATTCCCTTCTTTTCTCTTTTCACGAAGCTGGAAATTTTCTGCCTTCATTCTCACCTCTACCACAACTGAAACATACCCTCTTCCTCCTGAATTATTTTTAACAATTCCCTCCACCAAAATAGGGACCTTCCTTCTCTACTCCGTCAATCACTTGTCCTCATCATATCACTAAGGGAACCAAAATTCCCTTACTCTAAACCTCCCTAACCTCTTAGTCACTCTCTCTTATTAGTTCCATCTCCAAGATTGGAAACACATTCACACTAAAAAAAGAAAGCTCTCGGCACTCCCTCTTCCCTCTTGTTTCTTCACCGAATCAAGGCATCACACACACCAAAAGAATCCTCCAACCTCCACCTATACTCCTTCTCTAATCCCAATAGCATAGAGGCCTGTTGTTCTTAGCCTATCCACCATCAAATCAAGGTGAAGTATTCTCTCTCAATCATAACTATTGAACATAGTAAATCTCTTCTTTGCTTGCATGGATCTAAGACCACTATGGTCTCAATCTTCTCCTTCAACCCTAATAACCACTACTTAATTTTTGCAACCCTAGCCACTAGGAGCATCTTCCCCAAGGAATCACATCCCCGAACTACTCAAGCTGAGCTAAGGCATCTCACTTCTTATCAAGTAACCTTCGATTCCTTTCTTTTAATAGTTATATTATTATATGATAAGAGGGAGATGAAGGTGTGATTTGAGGTTGTGTTGTGAATAGTTAGGGTTATGAGGGGAACCATGTTTGATAGAGAAAAACTAGTACTTGTCTAGTGCTTATTAATTGTATGTTGCTTTATGATCAAAGATTAAGTGATAAATGAGCTATGGCCAATGTTATTTTCCACTTGATTATGTGAGATCAATAATCCATTATGTGTATGAAGTTAGTTGGATATTTAATTGCCATGATTTTTTGTTGGGATTTATTTGTTTATTTAATTAATCAATTATATACCGATTGAGTAATTTCATGAAGTATTTATTTCTCTATGTATTAAGTGTAAAAAAATTATCATTCGCTATTAATTTACCAAATATAAATCTTTAACCATCCATTGAGATTGATTGATAAGTATTTCATTATTACTTATGCTCATTGTTTGACTATTACTTACTTAATGTTAAACATTAAATATTAATTATTATATGTTACCAACTAATTTATCTAAATTATTTATCATTCTCCATATCTTCTATTTAACTATTAATTACTGATATACTCATTTGTTTATAAATTACTATTTATTCACCTATCAAATACTAGCTATTAATTTAATAGACGCGTTAATTAATTAATTTAGACAAATGTTGATAAATAATATATATATATATATATTTATATATATAAGGATCTATGTTGATATGCTTTTATTAGGAGAGTGAGTAGAAGTTATTAGATGTAGATTTTCATTACGAATTAATTTTATTCTAGATGGGATCGGATCTCGAATCTAGCTACATTGTGATTTAGGCTTATCAGAAGACCCAATTCTGTAAGTCATTGCATCTCATAAAACCTCTTCTGCTTTAGAGACTTTATAAAACCTTGCATAGAATATACTTTGTTACATATTGTTCAAATTCCGTAAATTCCATATTGCATTGAAATGTTTCAATGCAAACTATTTTGGGAATACTTTGAAGGAAAAGAATTTCGCATCAAAGATTTACATCCATTAATTGTCATACAATTTTATGAATTCTACTCTAAAACTTTTGAGCATTGGTTTACACAAGCATTTTTGCACTAATTTAGACGTTGAGTTCTACAATAATGGTTTTGATCGAGAACTGTTATTTGACTATGGAAATGCAATGAGTTGATTATGCAAATTTTGGATTGAACTATTTCTAAGTAGGGACAGGGAAAACATTGAGTACTCAATAAGAGCAAGATGTTAATACTAGTCTTTGAAGGATTAAGTCTTCCAAAAGGAGGCACACCTTTAGAAGATAAGCTCTTTCTGGATGAGGTGACAATACAGTGAGTCATGTCAGTCCTCGCTAACACCTAGTTCCAAGTGGGACCATTCTCCGGGGTTGGATGACTGGTAAATTTAGGGTGATAGATGGAGGAGGATCTCACTCAGTGGGCCGATTACCCACTGATACTGTGATGCAAGGTTTTATATCTTGCCTTGATGCAAAGTTTCATGGAAAACTAAATTGGATTATGATGTAGGGTTTCATAATCCGGTCTTATGTTTTCAAAATGTAGAATAGTTCATTTTACTTGAAAGTTATTTCTCTAGCTACTTTTGCAACAATGGTACAATTGACTTAACTAGTCGTAAATATGCATATAAACCACTCAGTGAATTTGAAATTGTTATGAATTGACAGTTATTTATTTCCAATCAATTTACAAACTTGCATCACGAATAACTTACTAGGAAATCATTCTCACACAATTTCTATCATGGTTTCAAGAGGATCCAGTCTAGACAAGGCTGTGAGTTCTTAGCGCATTGAAGATTTAGCTTCATTATATTTATTCATTTCATGTTAAGGATGTTGTTTATGTTAGTATTATGCCTTAGAGGCAATCACATATATTTTGTATATTACACATTTATTCAATAATATAAGGCATTCTTTATCTTTCAACATGTTTTATTTATGCTCTCATGTGTATGTAACTATTAAATAAAGTCCCAAGTACAATACTATGTTAAAGAAATCATGATAGAGATCATGACGTGCAGTTCCTATTGTACTAGATTGTGTTTATACTTATATTATTCCTAGTCATAGTATTGATAAGATGAGACATTATTAATGTACTAAGACTAGCACGCGTTATAGTTTTTGATTTGATTAGGCAGTGGTTTTCACATCCGTGAGTATTGTGATACTCAAAGTTAATACGTGGATGCTTTTAAGTAAACAAGTTCATTGGATAACCTAACTATGAGATAATCATATGCATAACTATTTGGTGCCGGTGATAGAATCTCATTATAGCAAATGTGCAAGTATCCTTAGACTTGAAATCTCCAAGATACTTTATTTATTGAGCGTTGTACAAGACTACCTATGGGATGGATATTGGATATAACGTGAAGTAAATAAAAATAGTTGAGGGGGTCAATAAAGGATTTACTACTCCTAATAGTAGGAGTGAATATCTCATGGCCGCTTGTACGAGGCATTACTCTAGAAGTTTTGGCAAAGGTGACTATGTGTTGGAAGTAGTTCTAATTGATACAGATGTTGAGTAATGGATTTCAGGAGTAAGTACTAAAATATTCGGGTCATAATTAATTAATGTTTTGCGTGGAGTTGGCACTAATTCCATACTCTAAACCGAATGAGATATGGTGAAAGGAGTTTATTACATTGATATTTGCTATTAAAAAGTTCATGTCAAGCCACTTGACTTTCTAAACTTTTGGATGGTCATGATATATTGCTAAATGCCGCTCATGATATATGAATTCTCTAATTAATAAATTTAATCCTAATTAGAATTAATGAATTAATTTTAATTATTAAAAGGATTATTGATTTCTATTCTGATAGAATTAATTCATATTAGCTACTAATTGATTAAAAACCCTAACAGGTCATACACAATAGAGGAATTGGTACTCAAAATATTATATGCTAATATTATGGGGTTAATTTATGAGAAGAAGCAATAATTGAGGGCTAGTTGTAAAGTGTTATAATTAAAGGGGTGAGATTGTAATTGCTGAATTTTTATGGGTTCAATTACAATTAAAAAAGCCCAAACCCATAATTTAAAAAAAAAAAAAAAAAGGTTCTGTACTAAGGCCATGCGTTTTGGTTTTCTAAAAGGTTTAGGGAATATTGGGAAAGAGCTTCTCCATGTGGCTGCTTATAAAAAGACCGAGAATTGGTTCTTTATTGGGGTTTTTTTAGACGAAACTTTGCCACCTTCAGGAGAACAGATTTGAAAGCCTATTTCTTATATTGTTTTCTTCTCTAAAATTATTAACTCCTAACGCCGCTGAATTAAATACACTAGCATTTGTTCTTGGCGCTGTTAGAATACAATTTCTCATGTATATATAATTAGAAAAATTCTTATACTTAGAATTTTGGTGACTTGATTTGATCGACTTATGAAGGGATTCACGCAGAGGAATAATTTTAAAAGTTACATTTTTGAGGTAATGATTTTTTCTTTCCCTCTCCTAACCTATTTAATTACATACGAGTAATTTTTTGAGCGGATTTCATTTTAATTTTCCATTGTATATAAATTAATTTACATGATCGAAATCCAACAGTGGTGTTAGAGCATCTCGTATACGTTTTACGGATTTTATTATTATTTTGAAATTGTTTCAAAATAAATTCGATGTTATGAAATTGTTTCATAAATATTTTAAAATTTAAAATTGTTTCAAAATTATATTTGGGTTCATGAAAATTATTTCATATAAAATTTTGTTTTTGAAAATTCGTTTTAGTGGGTTATTATTATTATTATTATTATTATTATTATTATTATTATTATTATTATTATTATTATTATTATTATTATTATAGAAATAATTACCAAGGTTTTTGTAAATCCTTTTGCTGAAAATAATTTCAGTAATAATAAGAAGAAGAAGAAGAAATAGGAATTAGGAAATTGTTTTCATATTATTGTTTCTTTTCTTCGTAAGATGTGATGGAAATAGAATATTGCATGATTTCGTTTTCCAGAAAAATCATTTCCATGAAGAGGAAAAAAATGCTTTACTAAACTTTAATTGTCTTGAAAAGGAAAAGGAAATTGCTGCTTTTTTTTTTTATTTTCGGAAAGTTTTTTTCCCAAAAAATCAAAAAATATAAAAAAGAAATCTAGAAATTGTTTCCGGAAAGAAAAAGAAAAAAGAAAAAATATATATGTTGCAATTGCAATTGGCATTGCGAATTGCAATTCTCCCATGCCCCGCGGGGGATTGCGCGGTTTTCATATTATTTATTAGAAAAACTTTTTTTTACTGTAACCCACAATAAGTTTTTCTAATTCAAAATAGACCCAATAGCTTTTTCTAAAATTTGATTTTTAGATTCACAAAGTTTCCAAAATTTGATTTTGGAAATAACTATATTAATTCTTCCAAAATAATGATTTTGGATTCAAAAAATTTACTAAAATTTGATTTTGGGACTAATTATTTTATTTTTCCAAAATAATGATTTTGGAAATTTATATTTCATATTTATTTATTTTGCTTAATTTGTTTTAAACATGATCTTGGCATGTTGGCTTGGTTATAGACTTAAATTAAATTAATTTGTTAATTTATATTGTGACATGCATATTTATCGCTTTGCTTTGAATAAATAGGGCATACGAGTCATGTCTATCTCTATCATTCTCTTATAATTTCTCTTCTCATCTAATTCTGCTCGAATATAACTCGAATTTTCTTCATTAGAAACTTATGTATTTAGATTTCATATGTTAGATAAGATTAGAAATTATTTTATGAATTTATAGAGATGCTGATTAAGGTGGAGCAAGAAGATGGCAAGACTTTCTTCTCAAAACACGCATGAACACATAAGTTTTGACCAAAATTATTTTCCTTCTTGGCTCAAGAAAATTAATCTAGAAAATTCCATAACCAAGCCATGTAATTGAGTCTATTACAAATATGCCAAAGTGGTGATATTATGCATGCTATGTATGAGACCACTAATATAACAAGTCCCTTAATTAATATTAAACATAATGTCTTCCATTAATATAGTAAGAATGAGAGCTCTTTTTCGAGACCAGGTTGTTAGGCATGTTAGTGTTGTGCCCTAGAGGCAATCACTTGTACATTTTATATGACACATTTTATTTTAATAAAAGGTATTATTTATCTTACAGTTTCTTTTGTTTACTTTAAGTAATATAACTATTTGATAAAGTCCCTAGTACAACATTGTGTTAAGGAAATCATGATATGAGATTCCTACTACGCTGGATGGTGTTAGTACTTAAATAGTCCCTAGTCATAGTATTAATGAGACAGGACATCATTAATGTGTTAAGACTAGCATGTGTTAGACTTCCTGATTTGATCAGGTGGTGGTTCTCATAACCGAGAGTGTTGAGATACTCAAAGTTAACACATGGATGCTTGTTAATGGAACAAGTTCATTGGATGACCTAGTTTTGAGATAATCACATGGATAACTATTTAGTGCTAGTGATATAATCTCAATATAACAAATATGTAAGTATCCTTAGACTTAAGATCTCCAATGTACTTTGTTTGCTAAGCTTTGTACTTTGATTCCACTTTTCGGAGCTCGATCAAGGGCTGCCTATGGGATGAATATTGGGTACATTGTGAGATAAACGAAAGTAGTTGAGAGGGTTAATAAAGGATTCACCACTCCTAATAGTAGGGGCGAATATCTCACGGTCACTTGTAAGAATTACTACTTGGAAAGTCCTTGGCCAAGGCGATTGTGTATTGGAAATAATTCTAATTGATACACATCTAGAGTAGTGGATTCCTGGTACAAGTACTATTGTATTCGGGCCAGAATTAATTCTGGAAGGAGTTGGCACTAATTTCGTACTTCAAACCAAATAAGATATTAAATGGTGAAATGAGTTAATTGCACTGAAGTTTGTTATTAAAGGGTTCATGTCAAGCCACTTGACTTTCTGGACTCTTGGGTGGTCATGATGTATTGCTAAATACTACTCATGATATGGGAATATGAGTTTATTAATTAATGAATTAAAAAACCAATCTTGATTAGAATTAATAGGATTGATTCTAATTAATTATGGATTATTAATCTCAAAGACGTTTGGATTAATTCATGTTCGCTACTAATTGATTGGGAAACCTAATAGGTCACACAAAATAGAGGATTATATACTCAAGATGTTATTTGATAACATAGAGGGGTTAATTGCAAGAAAGAGAAGTTGTTGTGGACAAATTATAATTAGTTATAATTTGTGGTCCAAGTTTTAATTGTGGGAACTTGATATTTCCAATTACAATTAGGAAATTCTAATTGTTTTAGAATTTTAGATTTTCAGTGGATTTTGGAACATATATTGAATATGCTCGAAACCCTAATAAAAAGGGTGATTCACACGAAAATAGGAGCTACAAAAACAAACGTCTTCTTCTTCTTCTTCTTCTTCTTCTTCTTCTTCTTCTTCTTCTTCTTCTTCTTCTCTCTCTCTTTCTCTCGTTTTGCTGAAAACGAAAACAGCCCTAGCCGCCATCTTTTTCTACTAGCACAGGAAATTTTGGTGCTTGAATATTCCTCTGTGTGGATTACTATTAGAAATAATCATACACTGTGATTATAGCGGTTAGACGTTCAACTCTCGTGAAGTTGGATCAAGAGGATTGCTGGATCGCGCCTCGACTTGAAGAAGAAATTTCGTTCTTCGAACGATCAAACAAAGGTAAAAGCTATTACCTTTATTATCTTTATGTCTTATTTTCCACACATAGGCGGGTCCTGAGATGGTATCTCGTTTTATTTTTCGCTACGCCGTATAGGATACAAGCCTGAGATACCCAACAAGGCTAACCCAAGCCTACTTGACATCGCATATGTTCGAGCTATGGAATATAATTTCGGATTAATGGGTTGGGTTTAACTAATTTCTTTATTCCGGTTAGGCTAATTTAAGCATAAAGAAAATTAGAGGCAAGATTATATTAGCTTAAGGGCTTTAAGACTAAAAGATGTTAATTACCCAATGATTTGGTAATTACATTTGATGTAATTGGTATTGGATACCTATCATTGAACTTAAGAATGGTTTGTTGGGCAAACCCAAGGCTATTCTTAAAAGATTTGGATATCGGTCCACTAGGAAAGTTTTCAACGGGTTTTTCCAAATTAATAGTGGGGATTATTGGTTTGATTAAAATAGTAGAATAATAATGCATTTAATTAAAGACCTAATTATTTACATATTATGTGCATATACATTTTGCTAATATCTCTATCTTTACATCTAGATCATTTGCATTATATCGACCAACCTAAACTTATATAGCATCTTGGAAACCGACAAACTTACCGAGTCAAATTTTTTGGGTTGGTATAGAAACAACTTGAGAATTGTTCTCAAGTTAGAAAAGTTTCTCTACGTGCTAGAGGCTCCTATTCCGCTACCACCAGCTCAAAATGCTCATGCTGATGAGCATGTTGTCTATAAGAAGCATGATGCGTGTTTTTTAGTGTAGAAAATATTACCAACAAAGTCCACAATCAATCAAGTTTTAAATAAAATGCTAATTAATAAAACCACACATACGGGCAAGTATACCCATTGTATAGTATAGGGAATTGTAAGTATTGAATTCACAGGAATTTACGCTCCCACCTTACTTTACCTAAATCTTTATTGTTTAGCCAATAAGATAAGAAGTGATAAATAAAACACTAACCTAATATACTAAAGAATAGACCAAGTTTACACAGTCAAAAGGATTATCAAGGAGTAAGAATAAGGAGAAAAAACATGTAAATAGATAGAAATCCTCAAATACATAGCAATGATTGATTAGCATTTATCATAATTAATTATCATTTTGGTACCATGAAGGAATCTAAGTAAGATTCCATCATTTCCAAAGTTATGAACTTACTTATATAGACTCCACTTCTTTCCCAATCCATGGAACCGCTATCTCTTGATTAATTTAGCAGATTTCCCAATCGCGCTAAAATAGCCAAAAGATGCATT
The DNA here is from genome assembly GCA_026120185.1 of Voacanga thouarsii. Lineage (NCBI taxonomy): Eukaryota > Viridiplantae > Streptophyta > Magnoliopsida > Gentianales > Apocynaceae > Voacanga > Voacanga thouarsii. The sequence continues at coordinate 248,910 of JANUWF010001095.1, read as the reverse complement.
AAACCCATACCTTATAAACATTAAATTAGCCAATGACCTTATACTCTAGGCGAAATCAAATAATCTTTGATCACTTTAGTTCTTTAATATTAATTTTGTTTCCCAAGTCCATTAAGATTTAACAAATATGAAATCATTGCAATAAACTTCTAACATTGTTTCCCAAGTCAATTAGAAGAAAATGCATCAATAACTAATGATAATAAGTACTCAAATACCAAGGACAATAATCAATTGATCAAAGAACTAAAATCAATACAAAGTCATGACTCCAAAAACATCCTCTAAATACCATTAAAATAGTTAAAACTCAAATTGTCAATAAATTATAAAGAAGAGAAAAAAGCCTTCTTCTTCTTTCTTGAAACCTTCTTGAGCAACCTCCTATTCTTCTCCAAGAATTATCCTTTGATACTCCTAAATCTTAGTGTTTCTCTAGGAGTCTCCTATGGGTTTGCAAATCCCAAAGGTGAAAACTGATTTAGATATGCTATTCTCTTGTATTCATAGGCCTCCTTACACCAAAATTCGTAGCTTGAGAAGTCTAGTCTAAGTAGAATTCAGAAAATACCAATATCCTTTAGAAGATACAAAATTCGTGCACAAAATCGCCACTATATAGGTTGGACTTGCCGCCAGGTCCTTTTGACCCACTTGGCGCCAGGTATATTCTGGTCTACCCCTACACTTTTGCTCTATTTTTTCTCTATTTGGCCAGAGTGGACCTAGCACCAAATGCACTGGCTGGACCTGGCTCCAAGTGTAAGCTGGAAATTTCCATTTTTGCTCGAAATCCACTTATTTCTACACAAATTTGTCAAAAACACTTTCTACAAGCAAAATATTACATAGGAAGGAATATGCATAGTTATTATAATAAAAATATTTCAAATTAACCTCAAATAACTAGTAAAATAGTGATGAATTTAGTCACTATCATATACCCCCATACTTAAACTTTTTCTTGTCCTTAAGCAAATAAGAATTAGACACTAAGCATTTAGAACAAGACAAAACAACTTAGCAATTTTTTTTCCTTAGCAAATTCATCCATAATGAAGACATAACCTTCTTCCAACCTTAAACATAAATTTGTCATTCATTTAACCCTTTCAAAACCTTGTAAATTCATGTATTAAATGAAACAATCCTAAGTCCATCAAAGTTAAGTTAAATAAGCTTATATCTAGTACAAGAAAATCATCCTACTCCTCAAGCAAAAACATAGATAACATTAATCATACCAATCAAGCCATTTAATCAATTCAAGTATTATAAACTCAAATTTACACAACTCACGTTAATAAAATAAGGAAAACACTCCACTCTCTTTTTTTTCAATGACTTAGGGAATTGATAGCCTCAAGTGACTTTATTTCTCTTCATGCACCGTATTGGCCCTCTTACAGTCATCATACATTTTTTTTCCCATCATTTTTCTCAACAAATGCTTTCTTTGTTCTTTCTTGCCTTTTTACCTTCGAGATAGCCTCAAGAGAGTGCACCGAACAAAACTTACTACTTCTCTCCATTAGCGAAAGGTCTTTTTCTTTTCTTTTCAAAGATAAAAGCATTTTTTCACCTCAATTTTTTTCATCTCACATTTTTTCTTTGCACTCATTTTTTTTTAATTTTATTTCCTCACATTCCTTATTCACAACTCAAAGTCAAGCAAATTTTAAATCTATAATACAAGAATTAATCAATAACTCTTCCCATATTTCATCATATTCTCCATATTCAAACTCAAAGAATAAAGTAAAACTCAAATACCAAATATAACCAAGGTTAACTTAAATTGTCACAACTTACCAAAATCCAACTTAATACACAAGTTTACCTTTTAATAAAAATTCAACCATAATGAATGACAAATCTATATCCAAAGTTAAAAAGAAAATCACAACTCCATTATAGACAAATAAGCTCAATTTAGCTCAAAATCTCCAAACTCTCAAAATTTCAAATTTTCAAATCTTCAAAAATTTCAACAAGATGGTTTTTCAAATTTCAAAATTTTTCCAAAGCAGCTCAATACCAAGAAAACACCAAGATGATTGATAAAAACTTGAACAAAGAATATCACTAAACCACTCTCCCACACTTAAACTGGACAATATTCTCATTGGCAAAAATTTAACACATTAAAGCATCTTCAAAGGGACTAAAAAGGATAAAAGAAGTATCAAGTTAAGCAATACTCTCCAAGTGCAATAAGTTTCGATAAATATGAAAACTAGAAATAGAGAAAAGGGCTAGTTTAAGAAGATTTTATTCATACCTACAAAAGAAAGCACAAATAAAAGCACACGAAAATAATAATAAAATAAAGATACACATAAATAAAAGACAACAAACTAAAGAAAAATATTGATAAAAATCCTAACAAAGCAAATAAAGATATAACTCACTCCCTTACACTTAAGATGGAAAATATTTTCCTTGTTTAGGGAGGGAAAAGACATTTATCCGACTAAAGAAAACCCAACCTAAGACAAAGAGACAAACTCTTTCAACTTATCATGCTTTCTCATCATCCATTTGTAAAAGACATCAATGCTCATTAAAAAAAATAGGCATGATAAAAATAGAAATAAGAGAGGGTTTTGAAAAATGGAGGATTCATGAAAAATATTAGTTGCAATGAATGTAAATGCATGACCCCCCTTCCATAGCACCTTTTTAGACATACAAATCTAGTTTCTAACACAACGATATAAATTATGTCTAAAAAGTGTATAAATATTAGAATCACCACTTATCCCTTCAAAAGATTTGTCACAATTAAAATTCCCTCTTAAACTTAGTAATTGAGTTCTTAAAGATGGAATCAAGAAATCTTTACTTTTCAATGCTTCTACAAATATCAAGTTACCTCTTTGAAATTGGGATGAAGGGTAGAATTCGTTAACATCCTTCAAGGACTTCTTATGATGAATCATGGATAAATCTAACTCCTTGAGACGTGTTAAACTCCATACATCATCATTTGGACTATTGTCCTCCAAGAATGGAGAGAAACTTAAGAAATCATGTGACAAAGAGAGATTAAAATTATTAGCACATAGAGGAGAATAGAATACCTCCCTTTTCACATTAGACAATTGTTCCTCATATCCTTTCTCCTTTCCTTAGGGATTCTCTTGTTCGAGTGTATGGGCCTTTATGGCATCTTCAACCAACTTGGCTAGTTGTGTTCTTGTAGAGCTCATTTGTTGGGATGCTTCTTCATGCCATTTAATGGACGTGCTTGTGTTGGCAACCAATGATTTGATTGAAGCTTCAAGTGATGTCTCACTAAAAGCATTAATCACCACTTGCAAATTTGGCAAATTCTCATCATTGTTGCTTCTTTGATCTTGTGCCCAAAAGTAATTGTCCATGATGATGTCAATCTCGCACACAAAGAAAAATAAAAATCAAATCGAAAATAAAAATAAAAATAAATAAAAATAACAAAAAATAAAGAAACTAAAATTACACAAATTAGAAATATTCACAAACTATCTAAACACAAAAATTAGTGATATTTACAAATACAACAAAGGCAAAATAACAAGATTCGAGTGTTTCCGATAGTGCCCCTCCCTGGCAATGGCACCAAAACTTGTTGCGTATTTTTTAGTGTAGAAAATATTTCCAACAAAGTCCACAATCAATCAAGCTTTAAATAAAATGTCAAACACTAAAACCACACAAACGGACCAGTATACCCATCGTATAGCATAGAGAATTGCAAGTATCGAACCACAGGAATTTTGACACTCCCACCTTACTTTACCTAAATCTTTATTATTTAGCCAATAAGATAAGAAGAGATAAATAAAATACTAACCTAATATACTGGAGAATAGGCTAAGTTCACAAAAGACAAGTCATAAGGATTATCAAGGAGTAAGAATAAGGAGAAAAGGCATGTAAATATATAGAAATTCTCAAATACACAACAATTATTAATTAGCACTTATCACAATTAATTTCCATCTTAGCACCATAAAGGAACTTAAGTAAGATCCGATCATTCCCTAAGTCATGAACTTACTTATATAAACTCCACTTCTTTCCCAATCCATGAAACCACTATCTCTTAATTAATTTAACAGATTTCCCAATCGCACTAAAATATCCAAAAGATGCATTAAACTCATACCTCATAAACATGAAATTAGCCAATGACCCTATCCTTTAGGCGAAATCAACTAATCTTTGATCACTTTAGTTCTTTAATCTTAACTCTGTTTCTTAAGTCCATGAAGATTTATCAAATAGGAAATCAATGCAATAAACTTCTAACATCATTTCCCAAGTCAATTAGAAGAAAACGCATTAATAACTAATGATAACAAGTAATTAAATATCAAGGACAATAATTAATTAATCAAAGAATTAAAATCAATACAAAGTCATGAATCTAAAAACTTTCTCTAAATACCATTAAAATAATTAAAACTCAAATTGTTAATAAATTACAAAGAAGAGAAAAAGAAACCACTTATAGACAAGTAAGCCTTCTTCTTCTTCCTAAAACCTTCTTGAGCAACCTTCTCTTCTTCTCTAAGAATTCTCTTTTGATCCTCCTAAATCTTGGTGTTTCTCTAGGAGTTTCCTATAGGTTTACAAATCCCAAAGGTGAAAACTGATTTAGAGATGTCATTTACTTTTATTTATAGGCCTCCTTACAACAAAATTCGTGGCTTGAAAAGTCTAGTCCAATTATAATTCGAAAAATATCAAAATCTTTTCGAAGATACCAAATTCGTGCACAAAATCATCAGTGTACGGGATGGACTTGGCGCCAGATACAAGGGTTAAAATCATCATTATTTTTCTAGTTATTTAAGGTTAATTTGAGATACTTTTAATACAATAACTAGTCATATTCCTTCCTATTTGATACTTCACTCATAAAAATATATTTTTTGTAATTTTATGCAAAAATAAGTGAAATTTAGAGCTAATTGTGTAATTTTCTAGTGCAGACCCAGCACTAGGCCAAGAAGATAGACCTGGCGCCGGTCTTATACTGGAAGAACAGAGGAAAGTAGAGGGAAAAAAAAAAAAACAACAGACGAAACAGAGGAGCACTTTGAAATTAGTTAAAAGAAAGGAAAAGGAAACAACTATTAGAATTCGTGGACTCCTAAACGCAGAAAATATCCACGAATCCCTCCCGAGGACCCAAGTAAACGATTAAGAAGATCTAAAGTTTAAGAATAACCTCTGGTTGCTGTAATCGAAATCCTTTGATTCTGATTGCGCTGTTGTACGTTCAACCCGAACAATCACCAGACGCTGCAGTATGTGAACGTCCTCAATCGGATACACACCGCGAACTCACTCGATACCCGGGGAGTGCTAGCGCCTAGGGTTTGAGAGGTTTTTTTTTTCTCTTCTGGTAGAGAATGGCACGAATGTTCTCAACCAAAAAATTAGACTATTGAAAAGACGGCTAGGGTTTTCTTAAAAACCCCCGAACCTCTTAGAGTCCAACCCTAATAATATCTTATCTGTTCTAATTTAAATTCAAATTAAATTAAAACTGATATGATAAGATTCTGTCATTATCTCAGTAATTTAACTAATTAATTTACCGAGTCAAATTCTTATAATTTGGACATCATCCAGATACATCGAATGTGGACGTATTTCCAGATTCATTGTATCTGGTAAATTTTCTAAGTATGATTAACTTAGACATATTTCCAGATTCATCGAATCTGGTCACCAGAAAAATAACCTAACAAGTTCGCTTATTGTGTGACCCTATATGTTCATTTAACACTGGCAGTATGCCTAAATCATATTTAAATGGCCCACAAGTTATAAGCGGTTTCTAGCAAAACATTATAACTATTCAGGTTAAATGAAGATTGGTGATCTTTTTCAACCAAATCATAATTTTATATTTAATCCTTTTGTCACACGATATCCAGATTAAGCATAAGGCACGGAGCATGTCGTCCTTATTAAGCTTAATCAATTATTTCTTGATTTCATAGTAGACTGTTCAAACAAATGATATCAATATCTTAGATTGATATATTTGAGCACGTCCATGCATTTTTAACAGTCTAACTTATCAAGGGGCCCATAGATATCTCTCCCATAATTGAGAGGGACAAATTCCTTCACAAACAATCATATTCCTCTCCTTGTTTTATTCTATATCCAACAATAGTCTAATTTATTAACTGGTTAAAGACAACTTTAGACAATGTCAAAATATAGAATTTATCAAGTAGAAAACTATGATGAATTTAGGTCGAAGGACTTTCAATATTATTATGGCTAGAAAATACTTATGACATATTCCATGAAGTACTCTCACAGTGGGTCATGTCCAATACAATGTTCTCTAATATTTATTTATGTCTTGACTCGATATCACAAATATCCATGGCCAGTAAAACATAGCTATCAAGTCACAAACATACTAATCTTAATTTATTATTATTCCAATAATAATAATCGATCAGGGACAGTTTTAGAATAATCATTGTATTCATTGTAGGGTTTTACTATCAAGTCACGTACTTGATGACCACAAAACAAAACTCACTATTCATGAAAATGAAAGCCTCATATTATTATATAAAACATAATGATAATAGTATAAGTACAAATTGACTCTAGGGCATATCCCCAACAACAACGGCATGGATTACGGCTTAGTCGGCTCTAGCAAAAACAAAAGTAACGAAGAAAAAAGAAAGCAACAAAATTGGTGGGCCACGGCAAGAAAACAAAGAAACAAAGAAAAAGGGGGAAAAGATAAAAGTTTATCATGTCCAAGATGTAAGACATCCTGGGAAGGATGCCTAAAGCTAAGCTATAGCTCAGCTAAGCCGCAGCTCAGCGAGAAGACAACATAAGAAGGAAACTGCGGGTGGCTTGGTTCACAGCTAAGTTTGTGGCACGGGTAAGCCGACAGCAAAAGGAGAATTTCGGAAGATTTGGCGGCTTGGGCAAGTTAGCTTCAAAAAGAAAAGAAATTTTGTTCGCTTGGGACTTGTTAATTGGCTTGGGAGAGCTGAATTCAGATGATAATTAGCTCAGGTGAAGCCAAATTCAAGAAAAAGAATGTGCTTCAGTGCACAAAGACAAAACCAAGTCTCCAATTGTTTCACAACTGCCATCTTTATTTTTTGTTTAGAATTTTATTAGGAAATTACTACTTCTTCTTGGTTTTGAATTTTTAAGAAATTTATAAGCCTATAAATAAAGGCCAACTACGTTAGAAAAAAAGTGTGTGCATAATGTAGAGACTTAGACATATTTTTAGAATGCATCACCAATATTTTCTCTAGAGAAATTACTTATGGAGCATTGATTCTTCGAGGAGTTTTCATTAGGAATTGAAAAGCTTATCTATGAGTATTTATTTCTTTCCTTTGTTTTCTTTTTCTTGAACAATGATGAGATTAATTCTTTAATTGTATTTAGATATTATTCTTAGATTTATGATTTTAAATTTACTTAATCCTGATTAATTAATTATTATATTTAGTATTTGATTACTTGGTATCATTGGTTATTGATGCGAGTTTTCTAATTGACTTGGTACAATGATGTTTGGAGTTTCATTGCATTGATTTCATATTTATTAAATCTTAATAGACTTGGGCGATGTTCATGCTTATAAGGAATTGAGCTTAATGCATGTTTTAGTTATATTAGCTTGATTGGCAAATCTATTAATATTAATCAAAAGATAGTAATTCCGTGGATTGGGAAACGAAGTGGAATTTATCTAAGTAGATTCATGACTTGGGAAACGATTGAATTTTACTTTATAGTCTTTCATGATGCCAAAATGATAATTAATTGAGAGAATTCCCGGTTGGTTCATTATCATGTTTTCTAGGATAATTGTCTAAATTGCATAATCCTACATCTTGGAGTTGTATATATTTCTTTATTTTTCTTTTTCTTATTTTCTCACTTTACTTGGGTTGGTTAAACAATGAATGAAAAGTAATTAGTGTGTGCTTTTTCTTTTGAGAATCGATACTCGTTAATTCCCTAGGCTATACTTGCAATAAGTATATTTGCTCGTATGTGTATTTTGGAATTAATATTTTAATTAAAACTTGACTAAGGAATGAATTTAAATTTGATGATTTTTATACACCTAAAATTTATGCATAAAGTTTTTGGCGTCGTTGTCGGGGACCAATATCATGAAAGCTTGGACTTCATTGATTTAGCTATATAAATATGTAAATAGGTAAATACATGTTAATAATTACTAACTTATTTTTGTATGGTTGCATATTTTGTATATTTAGTTATTTAACTTTACTAACTTAAGATTAATGTGAAATATGTATACTAATTGTATTTTTAATTTGATGAAATTTACGTTAATAATTTTGAGTCACTACTAACTCTTTTTATTTTTCAGGTTTGGACTTTTTGCTTATGTACACCAACACGATTTTTTGGGTGAACTAATTTATTTTTATTTTTATGTTATTTGATTTGATTTTATTATTATTATTATTATTATTATTATTATTATTATTATTATTATTATTATTATTATTATTATTATTATTATTATTATTGTAATGGTAGTCTAATTTTTAATTTATGCATTCTTGTTTTAAATGTACTGTGTTTATGCATTTGATTAGGATAGTTTTTATTTATTTAAGAAAAAAAAAGAGAAAACGAAAAAAAAAAAATTAGATTGGCTAGAGTTGACCTGGTGCCGGGCTAGCACGGCCCGACAAAAAACACAGAACAATAACTAATTTTCAATTTTCTTTCTTTTAGTTTTTCCTTTGTTTTCATTTGTTTCCTTACTCTTCTTCCTAGATTCTTCCTATTTTGTCCTTTTCTTTCTTTTTCCTTTTTCTTTTCCTTTTCTTGTTTTTTTTCTCTTGTTTGTCCACGTGAAGCACCAACCTGCCTCCCCCCCCCCCAAATTCCTTTCTTTATGTTGTATTGCATTTGTTTCTTTCTTCGTTTGTCTTATTTTTCTATTTCTCTTTCTTCTTTGAATTTTTTTCCTTTTCCTCCAAAATGATACTTTCTTTTCTCTTTGTTTTTCACCTTTTCCCTGTGTCTTCCTCTTCCTTTCTTCTTCACACTACTCTTCTTCTTCTATGGATTATCCCCCAAGAATTTAATGTTTTAAAACTCACACGTTGGGGAATACATTGGTGCAAAACTCTCTTCATGTTAAGGTAGATTTTATCCTCTTGAATTTCTTGGGATTTTGTATATGTATTTTTGAGGAAAAATTTACTAGACATGGACATCTCTTTGTTGAGTTTATTTTGTGGTAAAAAAATGCATAGAATGGATTGTGAGTCTTGTGATTACTTCTCCAAGTTATCTATGCATTTTTCTAATTTTTTTTCAAATATGAAAATCTTGGAAAATTGAGCCTCCTTGTGATATTTTGTTGTGTTGATTAAAGATGGTAGACATTGTGCTTTGGCTATCGACATTGGATATTCTCCTTGTTTTTTTCTTGAGCATAAAAAGTTTGGAAAAAATCTTCACTGAAAAGAGAACCATTTGCAAAGTGTGTTTGGTTGAGATAAGGAGGACCTCATAATCCATTTTGAGGTCATGATGGTCCATTTTAGTGGTTATTTTAGACAATTTGGAGGCTCTACTTCAAGGAGGTCTTAGAAGCTTTGACTTTCTCTTTTCCTTTGATTTTTACTGAGCTTTTATCTTGTTTTCTTTCAATTTTTTTTTGGGTCTTTTACTTATGTGTTTGTTTTTCTTGTTGTAGGCTTATTTCACTAGTAATAATTCTTCCAACTTCTTGAAGGATGAATTTCTTTTTTCTTGGAGCTAATCTTCCCTAGGGAGTATTATTTTCTTTTCCTCCTTTCCCTGTTTTGTCCCTTGGTTATGCTTTATTGTGATATTTTAGGCCATTGAGGACAATGTCCAATTTAAGTGTGGGGGAGAGATTTAATATTTTCTCAAGTGCATCTTTGTGATTGTCAATAGATTTTCAATGATATTTTTTTGAAATTGTTGAAGTTTTGAAATTTGTTTTTGCCTATGATAAGGTTATAGTTTTCTTTTTCACTTTGGATATGATTTTTTCATTCAAATTGGTTGGATTTTATTGAGTAAAACTGTGGATTAAGTTGAATGTGTTAAGTCTTGACAATTTAAGTTAATCTTGGTTAGGCTTGAGTATTTAAATTTTATTGTAGTTTTCTTATTAGGATATGGATGATGTGATGAATTATTGGAAGAGTTGGTGATTACTTCTTGATTCATAGTTTTCTAAATTTGTATAATTTGGAGTTGTGAATAAGGATGGTGAGAATTGAAGAAAAATAGAGAATGCATTGTTCTTTTATTGGAAAAAAATGAGTGAAAAAAATGCTTATTTTATTTGGAAAGAAAATGCTTATATCATTAAGAAATTGCTTAAGAGGGCTAATACGGTTAGTGGATGAGAAGAAACAAGAAGCATCACACTTTCATGAGGCTAATTCCCGAAAAGCAAGGAAAAAAAAAATGTTAGGTGCCAATACGGTGCGTGAAGGTAATGTTCATGCAGTTGAGGCTAAAGAAAAAAAAAAAAGAGTGATTGAAAAAAAAACATGATAAAAAAAAAAAACATGAGCATCTCCTTATTTTTCTACTTAGGGTTTTGCAAATTTAATTCTATGAGTTTTGAAATGGTTAAATAACTTGACTTGTATGATTGTTTTATCTATGTCTTGGCTTGAAAGGTAGAATAATTTTTTTAGACTAAAGTATAAGCTTGTTTAATTTAATTTTAAGGGTCTTGATATATTTGATTTAATGCATAAGTTTACAAAGGTTTTTAAAGGGTGAATGAATGACAAATTTGTTTCTAAGGGTGGAAAAAAAATTATGGCTTTGTTATGGATGAATGTGAAAAGAAATAAATTATTTTGAGCGCTTTGTTTAAGTATTTACTTGAGAACAAGTAAAGATTCAAGTGTGGGGGCGTGTGCTAGGAGTTAAAATCATCATTATTTTTGTAACACCCCACTATCTACGTAACTGGAAAGGGGCAAGGATGTCGCCCCATCTTTAGGATAAGGGGACTTTATAACTAGGTAATAGAAAATATAGAAGGAGATAACTTAATAATAAACTTATTACAATCCTAAAACAATACTTATACAAGTCTTGAAACAAATAGAAGGTAACTAAAATCTCCAATAAACAAATACATCAAAATAAATCTTCCAAGCTAATGGTAACATAAGTAAATCAACCTTCCAAGCAGGATTGGCCTGAAGACATGGTATAAAAGGTGATGAGAAATATTTCTCAGTAAGTCCTATGTGTGCTCATAATAATTCAAGTAAACATTTCATGTATGCAAGTTTTGAACAAGTCACAACAAAAAGTCTGCAAGTCTAGAAATTTATCTTTGAACACTGAGTGGTGTATTATCAGTATTTGTAAAGTAAAAGTGTTCAACTTGTAAAGAAATAACCACTCAAATAAAGTTGACTATGAAACCGTGCATCATGAATGGACATGGCACCACACATTGTGTACCATGATAAGAGAACGATCAAGATGCCACACTTTGTGCATCACGACAAGAGAATGATCAGGATGCCACACTTTATGCATTCTGATACAAGGTGGGTGTACGGCCCACCGAGTGAGATATTCCTTCATCTCTACACCCAAACTTATTAGTTGTCCACTTCGGAAATAAATAGTTCACCTGAATTGTATTGCTAGCTCGAACCGGCCTAAGCAACAAGAACTATTATCCTATCTAGGTAGAGCTTACCCCTCAGAGGCGGCCTCCTACTAAAAGACTTATCCAACCATTCAAAGACTAGTTCTAATAGTCTACCCTCATTAAGTACTCAACGCTAAATTTGTCCTATTTGGGAATAGTAGAATCATCTAAAAAGTTTTCTTTGAAATAGCAATTATGGTTTACAAAACAACCTTAGGTAAAAATTTGTTTAAGGAAAATTCATTGTTTTGCTTGAAAAATTGTTTGCTTGAAAAAAATTATTTTATTTAGCAGCAGGAACAAATTGTCCATAATTACATCCCAAAGTACATCTTCCTCTGTAATCCATGTATTTGACTTGCAGAAGTGCTTTTGTTCACAAACATCTTTATGCAAGGACTTACCTGTTCTCGTTTGCTTTCACTAACAAAATAGTCCTCTGATGTGTTCAGACTTGGGCATAAAAATCATACAAAAACTAAGCTCATTCTCAATCAAGTTTAAATTAAAACGTTCAACCCAAATCACACATAAAAGCAATCGTACTCATCATTAACCGAGCATAGGGTTCAAACGAGTGTCGATCCTCAAGGAACAAGTAAATATTAGTCACATTTCTTTCATTGTGTAACCGACTCGATAAAGTAAAAAATAAATAAAAATAAAAATAAAATAAAAATATGTACATGTCAAGGATGGAGAAGTATGTAACTCAAACCATTGTTTAGACAAACATGACCTTAAAGAACTCAACCATTATCATAACTAATTATTCTATTGGCATCATGAAGGATTAAGATAGACTCACTTCTTTTTCAATCCACGAATCCTTATCTACTAGGTAACCTAGTATCACATATTCTGTCACAACTAGTCTTACCCAAAATATGCATAAAATACAATCATTTGATTAAATTTCCATATTCTGGCAAACTTAAAACATGAAACTAACCAATGAATCCATATTCTGGCAGACATCAATTAACCTTTAATTATCAGTTCTTAGCAATTAACCTCATTTTCAAGTAAGTTACGAGACAACAAATATGAAACCAATCAATTGAACTACCATCAACCCCTTTTCCAAGAAAGTCAATAGACAGTAACAATCAACGAATCTCGTAATCAGCACAAGTAATTAAATACTAAGAAGAACAATTAATTAATCAAAAGATCAAATACCTCTAAATATCATGAATATCTAAAACAATGACAAAATAAAATAAAACAATTAACATATCATTGTCAAGAAAAAGAAAACAAAGTAAAAGATAGCACTCATAGATAAGTCTCCTTCTTCGTCCTTTGAAGACCTTCTTGCAAAACCCTCCTTGAACTTGAAGAATTCCTCCTTTGATTGAGTAATTTTCTGCAATGATCAATGAATTTTCTCCTTTTCCCTTGTGTTTTTCATCTATTTATAGGCATAGGAAGTGCCTAAACTTGTAGGTACAAAGTTCTTGGCCGAGTAGAAGTTGGAAGATACTAAAACTCCTCAAATTACCAAAAACTGCGTAGAAAAATCACAGCACCGCCTTAACTTTAGGGCACAGCCGGCGTTACCTTGACTCTTGGAGCCGGTGCCAGTTGTGTTCTGTTCCTCCACTTATTCACTGATTTTTCTTCAAATTTTGCACAATATGTTCCAAAATACAGCCGGCGCCGGTTCCAGCTTCACAGCCGGCGCCGCCTTGGTTCTATTCTGCTCTGTTTCAACAATTTTTCCGTCACTTTGAAGTTCGTTTCAACAGTGCATGGCCGACGCCAGTTCTAGGGTCCTAGCCGACGCTACCTCTCCTCTGTTTTGCAACGTTTTTATTTTGTTTTACCCTAAAAATTTGAAATAAAGAACAAAATACCTTTTCAAGGGTAAAATCTCAAATATGAAGGAATATGACTAGTTATTGAACAAAATGTATCACAAAAGAACCTTAAATAACTAGGAAAAATATGACTAATTTAGCTCTTATTATATTCCCCCACACTTAGCTCTTTGCTTCTCCTCAAGCAAAGTATCAAGAACAAGTAGGAAAACACAAGTTTTAACAAATCACTCAATCAATTTCAAAATCATATCTTCAATGCTTTCTTCATTCAAGAATATAAAACACATGATACTACATCTTTCATAGCTAACACAAGACTTGTGTTAGTGATAAATGACTCAGTAGAACCATCACAATACTTCACACTATTCTCAAACCATTGGAAAGAATTTAGTTTAAAAAGAATATGCATTCCATATGCTTACTTTTCATACACTCTCTCCACTAATCTGAGACATATCATGATTCTACTTAGATCAAGTAGGACTTTTAAGCTTGTAATGTAAGGCTAAAGGCTTGTAATGTAATTTATCAAACAAAGGATATAGGAGAATCAAAAGTCAAAGAAAAACTGAGAGTTAGCAAGAAAAGAATAAACAAATTGAATCAATAATTTTCAACTCTTCTTGCTCTCCTATTCCAAGAATCAAACAAACCATAACCTTATTCAGCAATTACAACTCCACTTAAGTAAATCTTGCATTTTTTTTTCTCTTTTCAACTCTTCTTTTCATCAACTTTTTTCTATTTCTTTCACAAGATCACTCAAATTTCTAGCAATGGTGTCAAGTACTTTATATAAACTTTAACTTTTTTTCCAACTCAATCACCATTCCTTTTGTGATCTTTTCTTTTCTTCTTCTTCCTTTAATGTGTCTTTTCTTTCACTGCTATTGTTGTTTTTTTTTTCACTTCTCTTCTTTCATTCTTTCTAGCAGCTTTTTGCTTTCTTCCCTCACTTACTGCTACTTTTCTTTTTTTTTTTCTTTGTTTTCACTCTCTTTTTCCTCTTTCTTCTCTTTCTTTTTCTTTTCATCTTAACTTGTTATTGATCCATGACTGAAAGTAACAAGTCATAATCTTTCTCCCAGTATTCTTCCTCAACATTTTCTTACATATACTTTCATCTATCAAGAGCATAAAGATTTGAAAAATTATTCAAACTCTTAGCACCAAGCAATGGACAAAATATTATGACGGATTTTTAATGAAAGCAATCAACAATTTAGGCTCAAAATAGGCACTAGGGATAATATAACAATAGGTAGGCTTGAAAAGCTCAAACTGTCCAAATAAGGCCTATTACCGTCATCCTTAAGTTAAATCATGATTGTCTTTCTTATTTCGCCTCAAAAGGTATTCAAGTAAGTTCTAGAATGCTACATGAAGTTTAGTAGAAAAACAAGTTTAAGAACAATGCAAAGCATTTGATTAAGAACTACTTTGTTCAAGTGAGTGCAAAAAGTCATGCATAAGTCATAAATGATCTAGAACATATACTCTATATTCCATCATAAAGACATGCATTAAAAATATAGCTCGAAATCTCAAGAAAATCAGAAAAATTTGAAAAATTTTTGCTCAAAATTTCTTCCAAGAAGGTTAAAGTATATGTATAGAAGACTTGTTAATCAAATCACTCCCTCACACTTTAACTGGACATTGTCCTTAATGGCCAAATAAATATAACAATAACAACAATAATATAAAAGAGAAGAGATAAGAGAAATAAGCTTCCATTCATTTGGGATTGTGTCATACAAGATCTAAAATGCTTTGAAGAATGAGGCAGTGCAAAATACCTAAAATGAAAAATACAAAAGAAAACGCACCAAAGCGTAAAAACTAGAAAAGGAAAATAAATAAAAAACAAAAGAAAGAAAGAGTACACGAAGAAAAAAAATAAAACAAAAAAATAACTAAATAAAACAATAAAAGAGAAAGGAAAAACAAGAGTGTTCGAGAAAAATCATCAGTCCTCCTTATCATCATCATCATCCTCAGCTGGTGTAGAGGTACCCACACCACCATGTGGCCCAGAAGAATGCTGCCTCAACTCGGGTAACTGCTGCTCCATAGTAACTTGCCGTCTTGCCATGTCCTCCATAGTACCTTGCAAGTATAGGAGTACTGCCATTTGCTGATCGTCGCCCTAGCACAGTAGTCTCAAAGTCAGTCCGAGAGTGGGACTGAGAACTCTAGCCCGTGCACGTGCTGGTGGTAGTGGGTGCTCCTTCTCCACTGTAGGTGGCCTTACCTGCCTAGGATGTCTGACCTCGAAGGGAGTTAGCTACTCTTTCAACTCTTGGTTGTATTTGTACCCGCAACTTATAAGAGTTTGTTTAGTGACCATATCGTGCTCAGTGATAGCCTCCATGAGTTCTCCCTCAAGACTCACACCAAAGTCTTTTAGAATTTTCATTATAACCAAGGGAAAAATAAAGGTTTTTGTGGAGAGCCGGTGATGAACAACCTCCCTAATAGATTGGATGATCAAGGGTGCAAGAGGGATAGGTAATGTGTTCATCATCCGATGTAAAATATAAGTGTCAATCAGTCTAGTCTCATTGAAACCACTAGCACGGGGTACAACATTGAACCCAAATATGTAGACTAGAGCTCGAAAGTTGGCTGCCAAATCATTGTTGGAATAGAAGCTATTAGCTTGGAAGGCATTATGCTTATGTAAGCCTAGGGTAGCTCTAGTCTCTCTAACATCCCAATTCGGGTCAGAAAGAATCTTTTGATTATTCACATCAATCCCTTGCCAAGTATCATCGTAAAAAACCTAAAGGAGGTTAGCTAATTGGTTTTGAGTGATGTCAATAGGAACTCCTTTCACTCTTATTTCAATATGGGGAAGATGTTTATTGCCCTTATCCATCATATTAGCATAGAATTCCTTAATAAGTACGGTACAATACTTCCCTTTCAATTGTACAATTAACCCCCATCCTAGCCGTCTAAACATCCTTCCTAATTTGAGTGCACAGTCTAAGGTAGGTGAGAAAGTACTCTTGACAATAATCTTATTAGAGGCTCTCTTACTATACCATTCCTCACAAGATGCATCTATAAATTCAGTAAGTCTTAGGGACAAGGGATCAATAGATGAAGGGGCTGAGGAAGGGGAAGTTCTCGCCCTTTTAGAAGACTGACCCCTCATTCTAGACATGATATCAAGTAAGGAATAGTGGAATAGGAAGAGAGAACAAGTAAGCTCAAAGACTGAAAACAGGATTGCTACCTCTGCACAGATATTCCTCAAATTTCACACAACCCTCAACCAATCTCATAATCCACAAAACCTAAATCCTTCAATATATATCCACTCCAATAACCAATTCAATCAATCACCTTCAATCAATACAACACAGCCTGCATAAATACATGTAAAGTTCACTGTAAAGCATAAACGTGTTGATATCCTCAAAGCATGCTAGTAAACATGATCATGTGAAAGAATGCAGTATCATGGTATCATGTGATCAATAATGCACGTTCCATATATTCAAGTATCGCCAATAGCCACAATTCTAGCCATAGCTATATGCATGAAGTCTTGAATGATCATGTACATAAGTTAAGTATCAAAGAACCATTTACTCCTAATCTAGGTCAACTCATGAAGCTCAAGGAGTAATGCACATTTCAATCATAGCATACATAATCCCAAATTTTGGCCAAAAGTGTCTCTAAAATTATAAAAAATCATCTGCATCATTTTAACCGTAGGAATGAAATAAAAATCATACTTTTATGCTCTTGTACACATGGGCAAGCAAAAGATGCAAGCTTTTTGTAGAAATCTAGGCTCCTTGCTTGTAGATTGAATGTGATGGTGTTGTGAAAAATCAAAGATTTTGAGAGTTTTGATTTGTAGGATCATCAAAAGAGAAGTCAATAGACGTTATAGAAGTGTTTAGGAGTTGTAAAATCAAATTTTTGGGAAGTGAGGGATGTGAAGCCGGCGCGGGCTTGAGAGAATTTGAGAGGGAGAATGGAGATTTTGAATGAAAAGTGGCCAAAATGGCCCTTAAAGTATGCTTCACCCGACAGGAACTGGCGTCGGTCCGAGCTCTTAGAGCCGGCACTGGCTCGGTTTTGTCCGGTTCTCCATTTTTTTTTTGAATGTAATAATGATGAATAATGCAATTTAATTTATGAAGACATGATGAAAAGAACAAAACAAAACGAGCAAAATAAAAATTAGTGCAAACAGCAAAAATGACTTCGCTGCTTTCCACGGCCTACACCTATAAAAGACAAGAAGAAAGTTAGATAACAAAATTAAAAGAAGAAAAAGTTAGTTAATAAAATAGGGTCAAGGTTAGTAAGTTAGGTTACATAGGTATACAAAAGTGTACAAGAATACATGAGATACAAAAGATAACACCTTTTTGTGGAAAGAACAATCATACATATCTACATATCTACATATCTACATAATTACATATTTACATATTTACAGGGTTAAATTAACAAAATCTAAGCTTTCATGGTATTGTTCACTGGCAACGGCGCCAAAAACTTGAGGTGTTCAGACTTGGGTATAAAAATCATACAAAAATTAAGCACATTCGCAATCAAGTTTAAATTAAAACATTCAATCCAAATCACACATATAAGCAAGCGTACTCATCATTAACCGAGCATAGGGTTCAAATGAGTGTCGATCCTCAAGGAACAAGTAAACATTATTTACCTTTGTTTCATTGTTTAACCGACTCAATAAAGTGAAAAACAAATAAAAAGAAAAATAAAATAAAAATATGTACATGTCAAGGATGGAGAAGTATGTAACTCAAACCATTGTTTAGATAAACATGACCTTAAAGAACTCAACCATTATCATAACTAATTATTTCATTGGCATCATGAAGGATTAAGATAGGAGTGTTTCAAGGTCTATTGATGGTGATTTTTCAGCCATTATCTTGAAGAAGAAAGTGGAGAATTTTAGATGGTCATATGCATGGGTTGAATGCTCAATTCCTATGGCTAAAACAATTTGTAGTTTGCTGGAAAATTTTTTGGCTTGGTGAAGCTATGATTGCTCCGAATTTCCAAGGGATTTTTAGGTTCATATACACATGAAATGGTTGTTTGCTAGCAAAGAAAGAAGCAGACAATTTTGTTGCATTTTTTCAAAAATCTAGCAAGGCGGAGGAGCTAGAAAAAAAATTCCAGTTTTGCACCAAAACAAGAACATGCAAAATATAGTTCTTTAGAGAAGAAACCATGGTGATTTAATCTTGGAAAACAACCAACTATTACCCCTCCTAAATTTCGGCCGTCTAACCTCCAAAAGCTGGAATTTTCTTTCAAAAATTCAAATCCAAGATTATCCAAGATATTTTATAAGGGAATTAGAAGAATTAAAGAAATAGTAATATTTTTAATTCAAATAGGCTAGGACATGAGTTGCTAAAATGATGAAGATTAAAACTTCTATAGATTTTTTTTTAGGACAAGATCACATGGTTAGAATATTACCATTATGTCTTCCTAAGATAACATTCCTAGCTTCATGGAATGTAAGAAATAGAATTCAAACATTAGTTATGATAATTAAAAAAAAAAAATACTTAGTTGATGGCATTTGAACTCAAGACCTTAGGAATTAACCACAAAGCTTTAACCACTTTACCACATTAATTTTTTTTCTTATTTTCCCAATCTAATTCTCTTCCTTTCTAAATCTCAAGCCTCTTCCTAATTCATCCTCAAGTAAAATTCCATAATTACCCTTAATACTCAACAAGCATAAATAAACCATATAACCTACATATAACAATTCTAAGGCACATCAATTCATCCAATAACTATATTTTTATGCAATATGCCATGAAATGCATCCCATCCCTCTAATTCTAGGATAGGTTTAGGTGGGGTTTTATATTGTCCTTTCCTTAAAAGAATTTCCTCTCGAAATTTAGCGTGTACCTTTATCTCAAGTTGGGGAATTTTTGCTTTACCCATTCTTCCATCTTCCACATGGCATTTTATGCGCCGGCATGTTGACTTCAAATCAAACTCATAGATATTTGGAACTTTGCCCAAAACTACAATGTAGACCTCATGTCTCGGTCAGAGACGATACTTGAGGGTACTTTATGCAACTTGCTATTTTCCCTACATATGTCCGAGCTAACTTCCCCATAAAGTCCCTTACACTTAGAAGGATAAAGTGCACTATCTTCGTCAGTCGATTAACTAATACCCAAATGGCATGTTTTTGGGTCTTTGACAGAGGCAAGCGGTGATGAAGTCCATCATTACCTCCTCCCATTTCCATTATAGTATTGGCAAGAGTTGCATTAATATTGCTGTCTTCTTGTGTATCGTGATGCTCCTATAACACTTTCGCCTTTGGTATTTGCTTGTTCCAAAGAGTCTAAATGCTTCGATTTAGAATCTTAACCGATTTTCCCATGTAACTCAAATCAGGTTGCAATAGCAAAGACTTGTCGCTAAAACATGTTTTGGAGCAGGATCATATATCTTTAGTTGAGATATATGAAACACGTCTCGTAATCTCAACAAAATGTCTGGTAAGTCCAATCTATAGGTGATAGTCCTAACATTCTCCTCCTATCAATCGTGTAGGCCTACTGGCATGCGACACTTTTTCAATCCATTTATCAACATAGTCCAGTATACATGCCCTAAAAATGTCCTTTAGTATCTAAATAAATCTCCCCAACTGGCTATCAATTTTGAGGATTTGTTGCTGCTCAGAACTTCCAAGTTGATCCCATTATCTGTAGGAACTTAGACTAAAATCTTGCAATGAACCTAGGATCCTGCTTGGATATAATACTTAATGACATCCCATGCAGCTTTTACCTTGGCCAGGGCTACCTTAAAACCACCCCTGGTTACCTCTCATTCCAAAAATAGAACTATGTTCAATTAAACTTTCACTTAACAAACTTAATAGAAATTTATGCTATCTCTACTTTCTAACACCAACTTTAACTGTTCCATGTCCTTAATAGCATTCAAAATACATCAAGTGTTATCTAAAAGGCACCATAAAATTATCAAAGTAGGATTGAAATCCTATGCATCTACTCCATAAGCAATAGAGTTTTTGTCAATCAGTATGACATCACCACCCGTCCTTAGTACCTATCCTAAATGTTAGTCACAGTGTTGAGTATATCCGCTTCTTGAATCCATACCTAATGATATCCTTACCTCAAGTCTAACTTAGAAGTAACCGTCTATATCCTTGATGACCAAACTATTCAATATTCTCTGGTCTATACATAACTTTAAAATTTCATCCTTTTCTTATACCATTACTATTGGGTCCCGTAGGCTATAATACTAGGTTAGATATCCTTTGTATTCATTCAAAAATAGTTCATGAACCTTAGCTTCTAGTATTATGCTCTACACTTCCTTCATCTTACTTCTTCTAAAATTTAATTATACCTATATGATCCTCAAAAATGCATTATTCTATCTCTATAACCAACTTAACTCCTTACTTTGACAATCATTCCTTGTCTAATATGCTACCATAATCCTCAAAAGAAAACAAGTCAGATTCCTGATAAATTTTACTTCTTCAGCCAAAATTTTATCTCTCAGATCAAACCTATAGATCCTTACTTCCTTGCACAATAAAGGATGCTTAACCAATTAATAAGAAAATTTATACTATTCACAGTTGATAGATTTGTCTCTTATGGTCTAGCTTCTCACTACTCAAATGAATAGTACGCTACACAATATATATAGGCTATGTAGAATAAAGATCAAAGAGCATATTCTTTTAGGAGAGATAAAAAATTAACCTGGCACCACGACTACATCCGATCTCACGTCCTCTTTGCTCAACTAACTTCGTCATCACTTATAGCTTTAACTTATTTCCCCCAATAGCTACATTTTCTCAACTGGTTGAATTCAGTGGTAGGGTCCTAATCGGCCTGTCTAACTGTCACCTTAGGAGATCCCTCAAGTTCTATCTCTTGCTTTTCTTCGTGCCCTTTTCTCACATCTAGCTTCGAGTGCTCTGTTGGCTCGTCTTTAGGTGTTGAAGGTTTTCTAACATGACCAATTCTGCCTTTTGCTTTAATTTTAAGTATAGGTGCCATCTTCAATCATCATCACCACAATTATAGGTCGACAAATGCATATATATGAATGCAAACATATAATGCAAAGATAACATATATAACTTTTGCTCACTTATTGAACATATGAGATTTTTTATTTATTATTTTTAAAGAAGTGAAATATTCAAAAGTTTTATTCAAAATAAATCATACTTTAACAGAAAGAAATTGGATATCATAGATGATACCTCTATAAGAATTAGATGCTCATAGATAAGAAAGTAAATAAGGCCATAAACTCAATAAATAGATTCCCTAATAAAAAAATTACATCACAAATCAACTAAGTCTTCTCGCTACTCTAGTTATCACTCGAGTAGTCGGAAATAGATTCTTTGAACCATCCTTCTCTTCTCCTCCTGTAGTCTATTCCTAATCTAAACCTAAGTGTACAACTATTAGTTCTACTCTTCCTAGGACTTTCCTCCACCTTCCCTTTTCCCTTATCTTTCGCCCCTAAGACTAACTCCCGAAGTGCTCTTATACCCAGGGTGGGTCTATCATTCTAATTGGATCCCTTATCACCAGACTCCTCAAAGTCAAAGCCAAAAGGGGTAATGTCAAACTCTCATCTCCTCCCTCACCACCTAAGTTAAGATTAGGAGCTTCTTTCTCAACCTCACTATCTGAGACTAAATCAACCACTTGTATGGGAGGATCTACCGCCTACATATCCTCAACACCTCCTTGCTCGGGTAACTCTAGTTCAGCAACCTCAACTTCCATATTCTCTTCCTTACCATCATTAGGCATAATAGGGTTGGAAACCTCAATCTCTATCTCACTATCACTATGATGGGATTTCTATATCACAATAATGATTACTGTGGCGGAAAAATAAGAAATACAAGCCCCATGATCACAATCATGTGATTTAAAACAGGTTCAACAAGTAACAAAGGTAACGGTTTTACCTTTTATTTGTGCGTCTAAAAACAAAAGTTTTTCCTTCTTGTCTGAGGATTGTGGCGCAATCCAGCAATCCCCTTAATGCCAATGGATCACAAATAGGTTAATTGTCGTGCCTCTGTGATCACAATACTCAATCACCTCTAACAGTAGTCCACACGAGGGCCAATCTCAAGCGCACTAAATCTTCTGTGCTAGCAGAAAAAAGTCAGGCGGCTAGGCTATTTAGCTTTTCTGAGAGAGGGGAAAAAGAAGAGAAGGTTTTGGAGTATGTTATTTTTCGTGAATAGCTTATCTAATTAGGTATCGTGCATATGTCTCACATATCCCGAAAGCCTACTGAAAACATGGCTACAGACTCCATCTGAGAATTCTAAAACAATTAGAATTCTCTAATTGTAATTGGAACCATCAAATTTTTACAATTACAATTTAGCCTATAAATTATAACTAATTATAATTTAACCACAACAACTTATCTTTCTCGCAATTAATCCCACTATATTATCAAATAACATCTTGAGTATATAATCATCTATTGTGTGTGACCTATTAGGTTTCCCAATCAATTGGTAGCAAACATGAATTAATTCAAACATATTTGAGATTAATAATCTATAATTAATTAGAATTAATCATAGTAATTCTAATAAAGATTGGTTTATTAATTCATCAATTGCTAAACCCATATTCTGTAGATCATGAGCGGTATCTAGCAACACATCATGACCACCCAAGAGTCCAGGAAGTCAAGTGGCTTGACATGAATCATTCAATAACAAACCACAGTGCAATTAACTCCTTTTACCATATAATATCTCATTCGGTCTGGAATACAGAATTAATGCCAACTCCCTCTAGAATATATATATATATATATATATATATATTAATTTTGGCCCGAATATAATAATACTTGTACCAAGAACCCACTATTCTAGATATATATCAATTGGAACTATTTCCAATACATAGTCGCCTTGGCCAAGGACTTCTTGAGTAGTAATTCCTATAAGTGGCCGTGAAATATTCTTCCCTACTATTAGGAGTGGTGAATCCTTTATTGACCCTTTCAACTACTTTCGTTTACCTCACAATGTACCTAATATCCATTCCATAGGTGGCTCTCGATCTGGCTCTAGAGATTAGATTCAAAGCACAATGCTCAGCAAACAAAGTACCTTGGAGATCTCAAGTCTAAGGATAATTGCACGTTTACTATATTAAGATTATATCACTGTCACTAAATAGTTATCTATGTGATTATCTCATAACTAGGTCATCCAATGTACTTGTTCTATTAATAAGCATCCACGTGTTAACTTTGAGTATCTCAATATTCACGGATATGAGAAACACCACCTGATCAAATCAGGAAGTCTAACACATGTCAGTCTTAACGTATTAATGATGTCCTATCTCATTAATATTACAACTAGGGACTATTTAAGTACTAACACTATATAGTGTAGTAGGAATCTCATATTATGATCTCTATCATGATTTCCTTAACACAGTGTTGTACTAGGGACTTTATCTAACAGTTATTTTACACAAAAGTAAACAAAAGATACTGTAAGATAAATAGTACTTTTTATTAAAATAAAATGTGTCATATACAATGTACAAATGATTACCTCTAGGGCATAACACTAACACACTACTCTCTAACTCAAACCAATCTAACCTAGGTTCGAGTTCTGTGCCCGAGAAGGATAGGTCCACTATAGGAACTAGAGTAGGTGTTCTACCACACATGAAAGGCCAATCTCGAGTATCGAACGCGAATCTTCTAACCATCCTACAAGTAGAACACATAAATTAGTATTAGTGATTATAAAACTTAATGTAATAAATCCAAATATTGCCAATAGCTGCCTAAACTTAGTCTCTGAAACCACTTGTAATACCTCACCACCTACGTACCCCAAAAGGGGCGAGGATGTCACTTCGTCATTAGGATAAGGGATTTTTATAACTAGGTAATAGAAAATATAAAGGACATAACTTAATAATAAACTTATTGCAATCCCAAAATAATACTTATACATGTCTTAAAATAAATAGAAGGTAACTAAAATCTCCAATAAACAAATACATCAAACTAAATCTTCCAAGCTCATGACAATATAAGTAAATCAACCTTCCAAGCATGATCGATTTGAAAACATAATATAAAAGGTGATGAGAAATATTTTCCAATAAGTCCTGTGTGTGTTTATAGTAATTCAAGTAAACATTTCATCTATGCAAGTTTTGAGCAACTCACAACAAAAAGTCTGCAAGTCTAGAAATTTTTCTTTGAACATTGAGTGGTGTATTATCAGTATTTGTAAAGTAAACGTGCTCAACTTGTAAAGAAATAGACACTCAAATAAAGTTGACTATAAAACCATGCATCATGAATAGACATGGTACCAAACATTGTGCATCATGATAAGAGAATGATCAGGATGCCACACTTTGTACATTCTGATACAAGGTGGGTGTATGGCCTACCAGGTGAGATACCCCTCAATCTTTACACCCAAACTTACTGGTTGTCTTCTCCGAAAATAAACAATCCACCTATTTATATTTCCCTGTCTTCAGTCCACCTGACAACATAATATAAAAGGTGATGAGAAATATTTCCCAATAAGTCCTGTGTGTGCTCATAATAATTCAAGTAAACATTTTATCTATGCAAGTTTTGGGCAAGTCACAACAAAAAGTCTGCAAGTCTAGAAATTTGTCTTCGAATATTGAGTGGTGTATTATCAGCATTTGTAAAGTAAAAGTGCTCAACTTGTAAAGAAATAACCACTCAAATAAAGTTGATTATAAAACCATGCATCAGGAATGGACATGGTACCACACATTGTACATCATGATAAGAGAATATTCAGGATGCCACACTTTGTATATTTTGATACAAGGTGGGTGTATGGCCCACCAGGTGAGATACTCCTCCATCTTTAGACCCAAACTTACTGGTTGTTCTTTTCGAAAATAAACAGTCCACCAGAATTGTACTGCTAGCTCGGACTGGCCTAACTAACAAGAATTGTCATCTTATCTATGCAGAGCTCACCCCCCAGAGTTGGCCTCCTTCTAAGAGACTTACCCAATCCTTTAAAGACTAGTCCTAATAGTCTCCCTTATTAAGGACTCAATGTTAAATTTGTCCCATTTGGGAATAGTAGAATCATCCAGAGAGTTTTCTTAGAAATAGCAATTATGGTTTACAAAACAACTATAGGTAAAAATTTGTTTAAGGAAAATTCATTGTTTTGCTTGAAAAATTATTTGCTTGACAAAAATTATTTTATTTAGCAGAAAGAACAAATTGTCCATAATTGCATCCTAAAGTACATTTTCTACGGCAATCCATGTATTTAACTTGTAGAAGTGCTTTTGTTGACAAATATCTTTATGCAAAGACTTACCTGATCTCTTTTGTTTTCACGAACAAAATAGACCTCCAAGTCAGGTTCAATGCAATCTAGCCCCTTTTGGGGTACATAGGTAGTGGGGTACAATAATTTTTCTAGTTATTTAAGGTTAATTTGAGATAATGTTAATATAATAACTAGTCATATTCCTTCCTATTTGGTATTTCACTTATAAAAATGATTTTCTATAATTTTATGCAAAAATAGGTAAAATTTAGAGCTAATTTTGTAATTTTTCAGTGCAGACCTAGCACCAGGCCAAGAAGATGAACCTGAAACTGGTCCTATACTGGAAGAACAGAGGAAAGAAGAGAAAAAAACAACGGATGAAATAAAGGAGCACTTGGAAATTGGTTAAAAGAAAGGAAAAGGAAACAATGGCTTGGATCGCGGCACAGTTGGCTTCACCAAAAACAAAAGCAACAAAATCGGTGGGCCACAGCAAGAAAACAAAAAAACAAAGAAACAGGGGAAAAAGACAAATGTTTATCATGCCCAAAATGTAAGACATCCTAGGAAGGATGCCTAAAGTCAAGCTGTGACTCAGTGAGAAGACAACGTAAGAAGGAAACAGCAGGTGGCTTGGTTCGTGGCTAGGTTTGCGGCTTGGGTAAGCCGATAGCAAAAGGAGAAACTTCGGAAGCTTTGGTGGCTCGGGCAAGTTAGCTTCAAAAATAAAAGAAATTTTGTTAGCTTGGGACTTGTTAATTGGCTCGAGAGAGTCGAATTCAGATAATAATCAGCTCGGGTGAAGCTAAATTCAAGAAAAAGAATGTGCTTCAGTGCAAAAAGATAAAACCGAGTTTCCAATTGTTTCACAACTGCCTTCTTTATTTTTTATTTAGAATTTTAATAGAAAATTACTACTTTTTTGTTTTGAATTTTTTTAGAAATTTGTAAGCATATAAATAAAGGCCAATTACGTTAGAAAAAAATTGTGTGCATAATGTAGAGATTTAGACATATTTTTAGAGTGTAACACCAATATTTTCTCTAAAGAAATTAATCAAGGAGTATTGGTTCTTGGAGGAGTTTTCATTGGAAATTGAAAAGCTTGTCTATGGGTATTTATCTCTTTCCTTTATTTTCTTTTTTTTTAATAATGATGAGAGTAATTCTTTAATTGTATTTAGATATTATTCATGGATTTATGATTTTGAATTTATTTAATCCTTGATTAATTGATTATTATCTTTGGTATTTGATTACTTGTTATCATTGGTTATTTATGCGAGTTCTTCTAATTGACTTGGGAAAACGATGTTAGGAGTTTCATTGCACTAATTTCGTATTTGTTAAATCTTAATGGATTTGGGCAACAAAGTTAAAATTATAGGACTAAGTAATCAAAGATTAGTTGATTTCACCTTGAGCAAAGAGTTATTAGCTAATTTCATACTTATATGGAATTGAGCTTAATGAATGTTTTGGTTATGTTAACTTGATTGGCAAATTTGTTAATATTAATCAAAAGATAGTAATTCCATGGATTGGAAAAAGAAGTGGAATTTATCTAATAGATTCATAACTTGGGAAACTATTAAATTTTACTTTATATTCCTTCATTATGCCAAGATGATAATTAATTAAGAGAATTGTTGGTTGGCTCATAATCATGTTTTCTAGGATAATTGTCAAAATTGCATATTCCTATATTCTTGAGTTGTATATATTTCTTTAATTTTCTTTTTCTTATTTTCTCACTTTATTTGGGTCGGTTAAACAATGAATGAAAAGTGATTAGAGTGTACTTATTCCTTTGAGGATCGATACTCATTAATTCCCTATGCTATGCTTGCGATGAGTATATTTGCTCATATGTGTATTTTGTGATTAATGTTTTAATTAAAACTTGACTAAGGGATGGATTTAAATTTGATGATTTTTATACACCCAAAATTTACGCATCATCTTCCCTAACAATTCTACTATGTTTTTTCTCTATTTGGCCAAAGTGGATGGTGCGTGTTTTTTAGTATCGAAAATATTACCAATAAATTACCCAATCAATCAAGCTTTAATAAAATGTAACCACTAAAACCACACATACAGGCAAATATATCCATCATATATTATAGGGAATAGTAAGTATCGGATCTACGAGAACTTAGGCTCCCATCTTACTTTATCCAAATCTTTATTGTTTAGCCAATAAAATAAGAAGAGAATAACAAGGAAAATAAATAAAGATAAAAATAGATACAACTCAATTATGCAAATTCATGAAATTAGATAATTATCTTGAAAACATAATATTGAATCACTTAATATTTATCACAATCAATTGACATCTTGGCATCATGAAGGAACTTAAGTAAAATCCAACCATTTTCCAAGTCATGAACTTACTTATGTAGATTCCACTTCTTTCACAATCCATGGAATCACTATCCCTTGATTAATTTAGCAAATTTTCCAATCAAACCAAATTAATCAAAAGATGCATTAAACTCATACCTTATAAACATGAAATTAGCTAATGACCCTATACAATAGGTGACATAAACCAATCTTTGATTACTTTAGTTCTTTAATCTTAACTTCGTATCCCAAGTCCATTAAGATCTAACAAATATGAAATCAGTGCAATGAACTTCTAACATCGTTTCCCAAGTCAATTAGAAGAAAATGCATCAATAACCAATGATGAAAAATAATCAAATAACAAGGGTAACAATAGATTAATAAAAAATCCCAATTAACTCAAAATCATAATCTCCAGAATAATACCCAATTATAATCAAAACATTAAGCACATCATTGTTCTAGAAAAGTAAACAAAGGATAAAAGATAGAACTCATAGACAAATCTTTCTTCTTCTGTTGAAAACCTCATTTGAACAATGCCCATTTGAGTGGTGATTTTATCTTTGAATAATAAGTAGCGTGCTTGGATCCTTCAAATCACACATTTGTATTATGTTTTTCTTGTTTAAATAGGCTTTCAATAGGCTAAAATTGATTTCCAAATAGTCTTGGGCTGATTAGAAATTGAAAAATACCAAAACTCTTGAGAAATTACCAAATCCACGCATAATTGGAAAAGTCCGCCGACATGGGGCAGCATGGAACTGGCATCGGCGCCGGCCATGCTCTGGTCGTGCCCAACATGCTCTGTTTTTCTCAACTTTTTCCTCCTTTCCCGATGCCGGCACTCCACGTGCACTGCAATGGCGATGATTTTGGTGTTTTTTTCATTGTTTTCTGCAATAAAATTTTAAAATGTCTTTCCAAGGGTAAAATATCAAATATGAAGGAATATGACAAGCTGTTGCACCAAATATCTCACAAAAGAATCTCAAATAACTAGAAAAATATAGATGAATTGATAGTGCTTGAATTAATCATAATTTTCCTAGTTATTTGAGACTATTTTGTGATACATTTTATTCAATAACTAGTCATATTCCTTCATATTTGAGATTTTACCATTGGAAAGGTATTTTGTGTATTATTTTAGATTTTAGGGGGTAAAATAAGATAAAACGTCGCAAAACAGAACAGAGGAACCGACGCCGGCCATGTGCTGCTGGCACATACTTCGAAGCGATAAAAAATCAGTGAAACAGAGTGGAACAGAACTGAATCGGTGCCAGCTAGGAGGCTAGAACCGGCGCCGGCTGCATTTTGGAAGGGTTACGCGAAAATCAAGAAAAAAATCTATGAAAAATTGGAGAAACAGAACACAACTGGCGCCGGTTGTAAGGCTGGAAGTAGCGCCGGCTATGCCCTAATGATAAGGCGGTGCCTCGATTTTCATACCCATTTTTTTGGCCATTTGCAGAGTTTTAGTATTTTCCTACTTCTAATCGGACAAAAACCCTACACCAACAAATTTAGACACTTCCTAAGCCTATAAATGTAGGGAAAACACAAGAGAAAGGGGGGAAATTCATAGATCATAACAAAAAATCACTCAAATCAAAAGAGGAATTCTATCAAATCAAGGAGGATTGTGCAAGAAGGTCTTCAAAGGAAGAAGAATGAGGCTTGTCTATGAGTACTTTCTTTTACTTTATTTTCTTTTTCTTGAACAATAATGTGTTAATTGTTTTATTGTAATTTGACATTGTTTTAAGTATTCATGATTTTTAAAATTACTTTGATCTTTTGATTAATTGATTGTTCTTCTTGGTATTTAATTACTTGTGCTTATTATGAGATTAGTTGGTTGTTTCTTTCCATTAACTTACTGGACTAAGGGGGTTGACGGTCGTTTCAATTCATTAATTTCATATTTGTTGTCGATTAGATTACTGGACTAAGAGGGTTAATTGATGAGAACTGGTAATTAAAGGTTAATTGATGTTTGTCGAGACCAAGGATTCATTGATTAATTTCATGTTTTATGTTTGCCGAGACTAAGGAAATTTAATCAAGGATTGTGTTTAATGCATCTTTTAGGTGAATTAGTTGAAACGAGACCAAGTAATGCTAATTTTTCTAGAAGATAGTGATTTCATGGATTAACCAAAGAAGTAAATCTATCTTAATCCTTCATGATGCCAAGAGAATAATTAGTTATGATAATGATTAGGTACTTTAAGATCATGTTTGTCAGAATAATGGTTTAAGTTATATAATTCTCCATCCTTGACATGTATATATTCATTTATTTTATTTTATTTTATTTTTCCTTTTTTATTTCTTTTTCACTTTATTGAGTTGGTTAAATAATGAAAGAAAAGTGATTAATGCATAATTGTTCCTAGAGGATCGACACTCATTTGAACCTTATGCTATGTTAATGATGAGTACGTTTGCTCATACGTGTAATTTGGCGTTAACGATTCAATTTAAACTTGATTGGAAATGTCCTTATTTTTATATGATTTTTATACCTAAATAAATACGCATTATGAATTTTGCCTCTATCACATACCCCCACACTTGAACTTTTGCTTGTCTTCAAGCAAGCAAGAATTAGACACTAAGCAAATGGCCTAAGACAAAAAAACTTTTCAACTTATCCTTAACAAATTCATCCATAATAAAGTAATAATCTTCTTCCAACCTTAAATACAAAATTTTCATTCATTTAACCCTTTTAAAACATTTCAAACTCAAGTATTAAATCAAATAATCCCAAGGCCATCAAAGTTAAGTTAAACAAGCTTACATCTAGTACAAGAAAATTATCCTACTTCTCAAACAAAAACATAAATAACATAAATCATACAAGTCAGGTCATTTAACCAATCCAAGCATTATAAACTCAAATTCACATAACCCAAGTTAATGAAATAAGGAAAACACTCTACTCCCTATTTTTTCAATGATTTAGGAAATTGATAGCCTCAAGTGAGTGAATTTTTTTTCAAGCAACGTATTAGCCCCCTTATAGTCATTATCGTTTTTCAACAATTTTCTTTTCTCTTGCCTTTTTTCCTTTGGGATAGCCTCAAGGGAGTGCGATACTTCTTTGTTTCTTTTCTTCCACTCATCGTATTGGCCCCCTTTTTAGAAAAAGGTCTCTCTTTTCTTTTCTTTTTTCAGCAGATGGAAGCAATTTTTTTCAACTCACATTCTTTCCTTTTCATTCATTTTTTTTTATTTCCTCATATTCGTTATTCACAACTGAAGGTCAAGAAAATTTTAAATCTATAATATAAGAATTAGTCAACAACTCTTTCCATATTTCATCCTATCATCCACATTCAAACTTAAAAAGTAAAATAAAATTTAAATACCAAATATACCCAAGGTTACCTTAAATTCTCAAGACTTATCACAATTCAACTTAATACACAAGTCTACATTTTTAAATAAAATCAACCATAACGAATGACAAATCCATATCTAAAGTCAAATAGGAAATCATAACTTCATTATAGATAAAATTGTTTGATACCAAGAATATTACTAAACCACTCTTCCACACTTAAACTGGACAATATCCTCACTGGCAAAAAATAAACACAAGAAAGCATCCAAAAATAATAAGGAAGGTTGTAACACCCCACTACTTAGGCCCAACAGGGCCGGGGATATCACCTTGTCCATAGGACAAAGGGTCTTTATAACTAGGTCACAAAAAATAAAATAAAATAAAAGAAATACTTTAAAATTAATCTTATTACAACCCAAAAATACATGAACCAATCCAAAATAAATTGTTTGCTACAATCTCTCAAAACAACACATAAGGGAAATAGCATAAAGTCTTCAAAGCATAGACAACAAATCTAGCAATCGACACGTTAGTGTTGTGCCCTAGAGGCAATCACTTGTACATTGTATATGACACATGTTATTTTAATAAAAAGACATTATTTATCTAACAGTTTCTTTTGTTTACTTTTAAGTAATATAATTGTTCGATAAAGTCCCTAGTACAACACTGTATTAAGGAAATTATGATAGAGATCATGATATGAGATTCCTACTACACTGTATAGTGTTAGTACTTAAATAGTCCCTAACCATAGTGTTAATGCGATAGGACATCATTAATGCGTTAAGACTAGCATGTGTTAGACTTCCTGATTTGATCAGGCGGTGGTTCTTATATCCGTGAGTATTGAGATACTCAAAGTTAATACATGGATGCTTGTTAATATAATAAGTTCATTAGATGACCTAGCTTTGAGATAATCACATGGATAACTATTTAGTGCCAGTGATATAATCTCAATATAGAAAACGTGCAAGTATCCTTAGACTTGAGATCTCCAAGGTACTTTGTTTGCTGAGCATTGTACTTTGATTCCAATCTTCGGAGCTCGATCGAGAGCCACCTATGGGATGGATATTGGGTACATTTGAGGTAAATGAAAGTAGTTGAGAGGGTCAATAAAGGATTCACCACTCCTAATAGTAAGGGCAAATATCTCACGGCCACTTGTAGGAATTATTACTCGGAAAGTCCTTGGCCAAGGCGATTGTGTATTGAAAACAGTTCCAATTGATATACATCTATAATAGTGGTTCTTGGTACAAGTACTATTGTATTCGGGCCAGAATTAATTCTGGAGGGAGTTGGCACTAATTCCGTACTCCAAACCAAATGAGTTTTGTATGGTGAAAGAAGTTAATTGCACTGAGGTTTGTTATTGAAGGGTTCATGTCAAGCTACTTGACTTCTTGGACTCTTGAGTGGTCATGATGTGTTGCTACATACCGCTCATGATTTGGGAATATGGGTTTATTAATTGACGAATTAATAAATCAATCCTGATTAGAATTAATAGAATTAAATCTAATTAATTATGAATAATTAATCTCAAAGACGTTTGGATTAATTCATGTTCGCTACTAATTGACTAGAAAACCTAATAGGTCACACACAATAGAGAATTATATACTTAAGATGTTATTTGATAACATAGTGGGGTTAATTGTGAGAGAGATAAGTTGTTGTGGACAAATTATAATTAGTTATAATTTTGGTCCAAATTGTAATTGTGAGAACTTGATGTTTGCAATTATAATTAGGGAATTCTAACTATTTTAGAATTCTCATCTGGAGTGTTTTAAGTAGGGCTTTTTCGTGAGTCATAGGATGACATACGATACCTATTCTTGTGTAAAATACACGATACAATTCCAACCCTAGAAACACACGATCTTCTCTCTCTCTCTCTCTCGTTTTGCTGAAAACGTGGAGAAGCCCTAGCTGCCATCTTTTTCTCCTAGCACAAAAAATTTTGGTGCTTGAGTATTCCTCAGTGTGGATTACTATTAGAGATAATCATACACTGTGATTATAGTGGTTAGACGTTCAACTCTCGTGGAGTTTGCACAAGAGGATTGCTGGATCGCGCCTCGACTTGAAAAAGAAAAATTTTGTTCTTCGGACAATCACCCAAAGGTAAAATCTGTTATTTTTATTATCATTATGTCTTGTTTTCCACACATAGATGGGTCCTGGAAGGGTATCTCGTTTTATTTTCCGTTGCGCCGTATAGGATACGAGCTTGAGATACCCAATATGACCTCCACAGCAGGATCAGCCTGAAAACATAGCATAAAAGGTGATACGATAAAAATCTCAGTAAGCCTGTGTGTGCTTTGAGTGTTTAAGGTAAAAAAGTTCATGTATGCAAGTTGTAAAGTTTTATAAGAGAAAGTGCTAGTAAGTATTAAATAAATGTTGAAAATAAAGAGTGGTGTTTTTCTTTCAAACCATACATGTGCATAATAAATACAACCACTCAAAGGGGTAGTCATGAGTTGTCACACGTTGGGCCGCATAACCACATGGTCAGTATGCCACACGTTGAGCATACTGCCAGTCAGACTGCCACACGTTGAGCATGTTGACAAAAGGTAGGTGTACGGCCTACCGGGTGAGATACTCCTCCATCTCTACACCCAAACTTACCGGTTGTCCACTTCGGAAACACACGGTCCACTTAACTAAAACTTGCTAGCTCGGACAGCCTGCCTAAGTAGTACTGTCACTTCTCCAAGTTGAGTTCGTCTTCTAGAGGTGGCCTCCTGTCAGAAGACTCGCTCTTGCTTTTCAAAACTAGTACTACTTGCCAACCCTTATTGAGTACTCAACGTTGATTGTTCCACTTGGGAGAAAATTGATCATGCATTGATTTACTTGGAAATAGCAATTAAGGGTTTCTAAAATTCTTGTCAAAGTTGGGTTTTAGAGAGAGATTAGTATTTTATGTAAAACTACTTGTTTAATTTTCAAATGATTTGCTTGACTGAAATAAAAAGGAAAATAGTCTTTAATTGCCTTTACAAAATGAATGTCCATACACATCACATTTAGCTTACCATAGTAATTTTTTTTGTCTTCAAATAATTCCATGCAGGAGCTTACCTGATCCTTTGCTTGCTTGAACTTAACAAAAATCCTCCAAGGCTGACCTAACCCCGTCTGGGATAAACACAACATATAAGGTTATTCTCGAGCTATACTCGCTTACATAAATAATCCCTAGTTCAACTAATGACAATCATGACCTTAATGTCCTAAGCTTTAAGGCTAGATTATAAAGGATTTTATAAAATAAGTCTAGCTTGATAAGTTAAAATAACTAGGGGTTCTAAAATAATTATTAATAAGTAATAGGTTTAAATAATAAATCTTGAGTACTATTGTTAATAAATAAACTAGGGTTTAAATGTTGAACAATCCTAATTAATATTAGTAAATGGTAATTTAAAAATAGTTTTATTATAAATAAATAATAAATTACAATTAATTTTTAATAGATAATAAATAATTAGCAATAAATAAAATTAATAATAAAAGAATTATATTAAATTTTTGTTTAATAAATAACAAACAAATTTTAATATAAATAGTATTTATGAATATAAGTAAAAGTTTGAACTATGGTCTACAAGGTCATTAGTATTTTATTTATTTATTTATTTATTTATTTATTTATTTATTTATTTATTATTATTATTATTATTATTATTATTATAAAAGATCTTATTTACTATTATACATACATATTATTTTTAATAAAAGATATTATTTATTTGACTAGTAAAATATTAATATTTCATTTAATATTCCATTTCCAAAACTTCCTAGGAATTTTGAAATCTTTAGAGAAAAATATAGTAATAATTTTAATTAAGGTAACAAAATTTTGTTAATTAAAATAACCTAGGATCAATAAGAACATAATCATGGTTTTCCTATTTCTCAACAAGAATCATGAACATATTCTCCAACATCAAACAACAAACTATTTTATTCATGAACATAGGCCTAAATCCATACATACCATCACATGGCCAAATCTCTACTAGACATAATCATAATCATGGCTTCAATGGAAATAAGAACATAAAAATCCTATTCAACAAAGGTGTCATAACATTAGCATGCTTAAACATTCATAATTCTCTTAAGATATGATGATCATTCATTGATTCTCAAGGAAATCCATATAGCTTAATCATGAGCAATCATTCTTATGTCCTAATCTCAACCCCTTCATTCATATGCATATACTCAATCCCCCATTCATATTATATTCTCCCTATCAACATCTGAAAGACATGAATTCAGAATTAAAAAGAAGAATTAAGGAAAAATACTTGATTGATGTGTATTTCGATGAAGATTTAAGAAGGTCCACGCAATTGAGCGTCTTGAATTGTCCATAAGTGGAGAAAAATAGCCATGGTTGTAATCCACCATTTTGGCCAAGAGAGAGAGAGAGAGAGAGAGAGCATTAGCATGATACGTTATAGGTTGAATGGAAGAAGATGAACAAAAAAGTTGTTCTTGGTTACCTTGATGGCGTTCTTGAAACTTCTAGGAAAAAAACTGGTTTTGATCCGAATGCTAATTCTTGTTTTCGAAATTTGGTGTTATAAATTCCAAAAATGAACTCTAGGAAGTATGTGTTCTGGAGTAATCTGGAGTTTTTGAGAGGGATTGGAGGTGTTTAGAGTGGTTTTTGGCTTGAATAAAGGTAGTGTGTGTTCTTGGCGAAAATGGAGAGAATTTGAGAAAAAGGTGTGCACGAATTCTGGAGAGTATTGGCCGAATGGTTTAGGGAGCTCAGGGATTTTGATTTTCAGCTTAGAGAGGAAGAGAAAAATATGATTGTTTGAAATTCAAATGGAGAGATTTGAGGAGTGGTTTGATGTATAGGATATGTTAATGGTGTTTGATTGATGGAGGATTCTTGGAGTTGCAATGGAGCCAGCTGGACTGTTATGTTTTATTGAAATGAATGAAGATTGATGGAGCTTTAAGGCTGGCTAAAATTCAGAGCTCAATGGTAGAGGAATTTCTAGTTATGAAGCCTAGTACAAGGGTGTTTTCATGGAGCAAATGCTGAAAATTTTTTAAGTTCAAATTGTAGTTTGAATGGAGTGATTTTAGGAGATATTTGAGGTGTGGTTATGGAGTCCAAGTCTGCAAGGTAAGTGGAGAGGTTAATGGTGTTTATTTCATGGATGAACAAGGGTCATTTTACAGAGGTTTGAGGGGGGTTTTCTTAGGTCTAGGCCTAAGGGAACAAAGCTGGAAATTTCTAGTTTCATGTTGTCCTAAGTTCGAATGGTTGCTGCAATTTCTGTGCAGTTTTTCTGCAATATTCCAACCCAATTTGCAAAGGTTTTTTAGAGGTGTTTGAGGGTCCTTTAAGGCTGCTTTCTAGCCTTTTTTATGGAGGAAAAATAGAGGAGTTTTGCTGGCTTGAAGGCAGAAGAAACAGCTTCGATTCCAGGCTGCTATGCAGTGAAAACTGCCCAGATTTTTTTTTATTTGTGTAGTTTTTGTGTAGTCTGTTTTTGCACAGGAATTTCAGTCTTCAAGCTGAATAAATTGGCCATATTTCTGGCAGTAAATGAGTAAGAAAGCTGGCTGTGTTTTTTGAAAGTTAGGCTGCTCATGAACCTGGAAAAATTCCAAGTTTCTTCCATGAAGAACATAAACACTGTGGAGATGAGTTTGAAGGTTTAACCATGGTAATTAATTTCCCTTGGGAACCTTTCCTAACTCCCCTTATATTTTCAATCAATCCTCCAACTTCCAAGATCCATTTTCAAAATTCAAAGATAAGAAACCCTTGCTGAATTTTTTGGAATTAAAAAGATAGATTTTGATAAATTTTAAACAAATTTAATTTGTGAAGGTGTTAGAAAAAGCTAGAGGTAATAAAAGGACAAGATTTCCTCTAGAATTATTTTTAGGACATGATGATAGAATTAGGACATTCTCTTCATGTCTCCCCCAAGATAACATTCCTATCTTTATGGAATGTAAGAAAACAAAAATGCAAACTTATCTAAGATAATAATGACTAAAACTTAAGTGATGGATTTGAACTCATGACCTTAGAGATTAAATCACAAAGTTCTAACCACTTAACCACAACAACTCTTATTCTTATTTTCTCAACCAAATATTCTTCTTATTTAATCCACAAGCCATCTTCCTATTTTGACATCAACCAAAATTACCCTTTTATCCTTCCTACTCAATAAGCATAACTAAGCATTTTAATCCATAAATCATAATTCTAAAGTACATAAAATCATTCAAAAACATATATATTCATGTAAAATGATATGATATGCATCACAACCCCCTTACTCTAGGGTTGACTTTAAGTGAGGTTTCACAAAGGTAGAAGGTTAAGCAATACTCTCCAAGTACAATGAATCTTCAAGAGATATCCAAACTTAAAATAAAGTGAAGGGCATGTCTAAGAGAATTTTATTCAAACCTGCAAAAGAAAACACAAATAAAAGCATAAAGAAAATAATAGCAAAATAAAACATACCAAAATAAAAGAAAAAAATACTAAAAAGCTAAAGAAAACAACGAAAGACACGACTCATTCCTTCCCCCATACTTAAAGGTTTCAAAATCATATCTTAAATACTTTCCCTAATCAAAGTACAAAGAGATGAGAGCTTGCAAGACAGAAGAGATATCAAGATATAACAAAAACACAACTCCAATCTTTCTTACTCTCAACACATATAAAAAACCAATACCTTAAATCCTCATACCACGATCAAAGTTCATCTTGCACAAATCTTGTATTCTTTACTAGCACCGTTGATTCAAAAATCATCAATCCCTTCCAAAAATCCTTAAGATTGTAACAAGTTTCAATCCAACTCAACCAATAACGATATTCTTTTCTTTTGCACCCTTACCCCCGAAGAGCAATAAAAGAATTAAAGCATAAATCAAGCTCTCAGAAAAGAGATAATGGGTAAAGTATTTGACTAGTTCATGAAAGAAATTAACACATTTAGGCTCAAAATAGGCACTAGGGATAGTTCAAAAGGTAGGCTTTAAAAGCTCAAACTGTTTAAAGAAAGCCTATGACCGTCATCCCTAAGCTAAATCATTAATGCCTTTCTTATTTCACCTTGAGAGGTATAAAGTAAGTTCTAGAATGACCATAGAAGTTTTAGATGATATTTTTGGATTCATGACTTTGTATTGATTTTAGTTATTTGATCAATTGATTGTTATTTTTGGTATTTGATTACTTGTTTTTCTTAGATGGATTGATGAAGTTGAATTTTCTTCCTAATAGACTTAGAAAATGAAGTTAGATTCAATTCAATTTAATTAATTTGATATAATTATTATCTTAACTGGATTGGGAAAAAAGGTTAAGAATTAAATTTAAGTGATCAAATGTTAGTTGATTTCGCCTAGAGCATAAGGTCATTAACTAATTTCATGCTTTGATATTACCTGGAGTATAGGAATATTAGTTGAGGAATGAGTTTCATGCATCTTTTGGTTGCTTTGGTTTGATTGGAAAATCTACTAAATTTACTAGAAGATAGTGTTTCCATAGATTGAAAAAAAGTAGACTCTATATTTTATTCTTTTATGGTACCAAGATGATAATTAATTGTGATAATTGCTAGGCAATTATTGTCATGTCTTTAAGAATTTCTATCTATTTATATGTCTTTTGTATTTATTCTCACTCCTTGATTATCCTTATGACTTTTCTTGTGTGAATTTGATCTATTCTCTAGTATAGTAGGTTATTTATTTCTATTTCTTTATTCTATTGGCTAAATAATAAAAATTTGGGTAAAATAAGATGTGAGCCTAAGTGCTTGTAGATTCGATATTTGATATTGTCTATACTATATGATGGGTATGCTTTCTTGTATGTGTGATTTTAGTGGTTAGTATTTTAATTAAAACTTCACTAATTGTGAACTTTGTTAGTAATATTTTCTACACTGAAAAACACACATCAAGTTTTATAGAGAATAGCAAGTATTGGGGATTTTATATCATTATCTTGTTCTGCAAAAACTTGATGAGTGTTTTTTAGTGTAGGAAATATTACCAACAAAGTCCACAATTAGTTATATTTTTAATTAAAATGCTAACCGCTAAAACCACACATATGGGTAAGTATACTCATCATATAGTACATGGAATAGCAAGTATCGAATCCATAGGAACTTAAGCTCCCATCTTACTTTACCAAAATCTTTATTGTTTAGCTAATAGAATAAAGAAATAGAAATAAATAACTTACTAACCTCATATATTAGAGAATAGAGCAAATTCACACAAGAAAATTCACAAGGAAAATCAAAGAGTGAGAATAAAAAGAAAAGACATGTAAATAAATAAAAATTCTTAAATAAATGACAATGATTAACTAGTAATTATCACAATTAATTATCATCTTGGCACCATGAAGGAATAAAATATAGACTCTACTTCTTTCCTAATCCATGGAATCACTATCTTTTAGTCAATTTAGCTGATTTCCCAATCAAACCAAAACAATCAAAAGATGGATGAAACTCATTCCTCAACTAATATTCCTATAAATTAGGCAATATCAAAGTATGAAATTAGCCAATGACCCTATGTTCTAGGTGAAATCAACTAATCTTTTATTACTTAAGTTCAATTCTTAACCTTCTTTCCCAATCTAGTTAAGATAACAATTATATAGAATTAATTAAATTAAATTAAATCTAACTTCATTTCCCAAATCCATTAGAAAGAGAATTCAACTTCATCAATCAACCAAAGAAAATGAAGTAATCAAATACCAAGAATAACAATCAATTGATTAAATAACTAAAATCAATACAAAATTATGAATCCAAAAACATCATATAAATACAATTAAAATAATTAAAACTCAATTTGCCAATAAATTACAAAGAAAAGAAAAAGAAGCTGCTCATAGACAAGTAAGCCTTCTTCTTCTTCCTTGAAACCTTTTTGATCAACCTCCTTTTTTTTTTTTTTTTTCCAAGAGTCTTCTTGATCCTCCTAAATCTTGGTGGTTCTCTAGGAGTTTCCTATGAGTTTGCAAGTCCTAAAGGTGAAAAACTAATTTAAAGTGTTAATCTCTTGTATTTATAGGAGTTTAGATTGCCAAAAAGTCAATACAAGAGTCCTAATTTGTGTCTAATTCAATTTCCAAAAGATCTGTACTGCAACTTCCAAATTATGTTATTAAAAGGAATCTCCGCTACTACTTGTTGGGACATATGCCCTCTTAGACTAGGTTTCTGATATAAATATTGAATGTTTTAATAAAAGAATTTATTTTGAGAAATTGTTTGTGAATTTACATTTTTATTTGTGCATAATTACATTTGGAAAAGACCCATTGTGTTTAAGTAAGTAGTTCATTTCAATGGAGGTCTTTCATAGTAAAGTATGGATCACGTGTTACTTAACACACAAACGTTCCTTCTTAACTGATTGATGAGAATGAGAATCTCATCATATCTAAGTTATTATATTGTGAATTCCAAATGGGGAATGACTTACCTTTAGCCAGTGAGTAGTCCACTCACTTCATGACATAAGTGTATTTGAATACGTAGAATAGGACTTGTAGTAGTGATTTCTTAAAAGTACTATATGGTAGAAATATAGACTACTATTGCTATAGTGTGGACTAGTACTTTACGACTTGAGTATGAGTTGGTGGTCTGCCGAAGCTAGAAGCATGTATTTTGATATTATATAGTTGAGGTTCTATCGTAGGGCCAATATATTGACATATTGGGTATGTGTGACTAGTTAGTTAAGATAGACTTGTACAAGATAGTTTCTATACTATGTCACCCATTGTAGTTATCTGAATGTTCTAAATATCCAGGGCCCTAGGAAACATGACTTGGATGTTTGCTTTAGGTAGCTCCCTTGAAAAGCAGAAACAAACTAGGAAGTCGTGGATTATTGGACTAGAAGCCTAAGGATGGTAGATGTCATTTAGAGAGGTGTTAATGCACTTCTTCCTCGCTAAATATACGGCAATGTATAGAGGGGTATTTCAGTCATTACACCTGTAGGTCGGAGACTTTGCTAATGCAGCATTGTCCTTGGGGTCAATATTTCCTTATGGTGATATTAGAAAATATTTAAAATACAAAATACATCTATTTATTTGGCAATGATATTTTGGTTATTTTAGTAGCCAAGGCAGTATGTCTTTTGGTACCCAGTATAGACTGTGAGTCCTAATTAAATACAGGCTAAGGAATTGATCTTAAATTAAATGGAATTTATTTTATTTAAATATTCTAATTTAATTATTGGGCTAGAATAAAATAAAGCTCTATGGAGAGAGAAAATTAATTAAATTAGTTTAGTGGGTTAATTAATTATTCAGGGCTTTGGCCCAGTTTGAATAATTAAAGATTAACCTGAGACTAAAATAATATAGCCTTGTTAATTGGACTAGTTTATTTGGGTTGGAAAAATTAATTATTTGTTGGGCCATTAAATTGGTTCTAATTAGAATAATTAATTTAGTCCAAAAGGTTAAACTAAGAGTCCAATGGCCCAATCCAATTTAATTGATAGGGGCTAAATTAGTCATATTTTTCATAGTTATTTGAGGTTCATTTGTGATACATTTTGTTCAATAACTAGTCATATTCCTTCATATTTGAGATTTTACCATTGGAAAGGTATTTTGTTCTTTATTTCAGATTTTTAGGGTAAAACGAAACAAAAACATTGCAAAACAGAGGAGAGGCGACGCCGGCTAGGACCCTAGAACCGGCGCCGGCCATGCACTGTTAAAATGAACTTCGAAGTGACGGAAAAATTGTTGAAACAGAGCAGAATAGAACTAAGGTGGCGCCAGCTG
This sequence comes from Voacanga thouarsii, assembly GCA_026120185.1. Lineage (NCBI taxonomy): Eukaryota > Viridiplantae > Streptophyta > Magnoliopsida > Gentianales > Apocynaceae > Voacanga > Voacanga thouarsii. Next base: position 206,337 of record JANUWF010001095.1, on the reverse strand, counting down.
CATTCTGGAACGCATTATGCAAAATTCGAAGAAAAATCGGCGAACGAATGAAGGAACATAACACAACCGGCGCCGGCTCTGAGAGCCAAGGCGGCGCCAGCTGTGCCCTGAAGCTAAGGCGATACTATAATTTTTCTGCGCGGTTTTTGGTAATTTGAGGAGTTTTAGTATCTTTCAACTTCTACTCGGCCAAAAACTTTGTACCTACGAGTTTAGGCACTTCCGAAGCTTATAAATAGGTGAAAAACACAAGGGAAATAAGAGAGAATTCATTGATCATCACAGAAAATTACTCAATCAAAGGAGGAATTCTTCAAGTTCAAGGAGGGTTGTGCAAGAAGGTCTTCAAATGAAGAAGAAGGAGGCTTGTCTATGAGTGCTTTCTTTTACTTTTTTTTCTTTTTCTTGACAATGATATATTAATTATTTTATTGTAATTCAACATTGTTTAGATACTCATGATATCTAGAGTTGTTTGATGTTTTGATTAATTGGTTATTATTCTTGGTATTCAATTACTTGTGCTTATTACGATATTAGTTAGTTGGTTCTATCCATTGACTTGTTGGACCAAAGGGGATTGATGGTAGTTTCAATTTATTAATTTCATATTCTATTGGCTATTGACTTGCTGGACCAAAAGGGGTTGATTGCTTAGAACTAGTAATTGAAGGTTAATTGATGTCTTCCGAGACCAAGGGTTCATTGATTAGTTTTATGCTTTAAATTTTCCGAAACCAAGGGAATTTAATTAAGGATTGTGTTTAATGCGTCTTTTGGATGAATTGGTTGACACGGACCAAGTGATTCTAATTTATTTAGAAGATAGTGATTTCATGGATTAACCATTGAAGTGAATCTACTTTAATCATTCATGATGACAAAGTAATAATTAGTTATGATAAAGGTTGGATACTTTAAGATCATGTTTGTCTACACAAAGGTTTGAATTACATACTTTTTCATCCTTGACATGTGTATGTTTTTTAGTTTGATTTTCTTTCATTTTGTTTTCCTTTTTATTTGTTTGTCACTTTATCGAGTCGGTTAACCAATAAAAGAAAGGTAATTAATGTCTACTTGTTCCTGGAGGATTAACACTCGTTTGAACTCTATGCTCGGTTAATGATGAGTACGCTTGCTCATATGTGTAATTTGGGGTTAACGTTTTAATGTAAACTTGATTGGGAATGTGCTTAGTTTTTGTATGATTTTTATGCCTAAGTCCGAACACATTAAGTTTTTGGCGCCGTTGCCGGGGAACAATAGCATGAAAACTTGGATTTTGTTGATTTAACCATGTAAATATGTAAATATGTAGATATGTAAGATATGTATAATTGTTCACAAAAGGTGCTATCTTTGTATTTCGTGTATTCTTATACACCCTTGTAACCTAACCTAATCTACTAACTTTGACTATATTTTTTTTACTAACTTTGTAATCTTGTAGTTTTATTGTTAATCATTAATTATGTATTTAACTTGATTCTTGTTTTCTTAGGTGTTACCCTTAGTACATGACTTGGAAATCCGAAGGCGAGATAATCGATTTTGACCCTGAAATCGAGAGGACGTTATCAAACATTTGCTGGACAATTCAAGGAAACCTGATCGTCGAGATGGATGGTACTCAACAGAACAATGTTGGGAATAACAGGAAGGTTATGGATGACTTTGTGAAACCCGCAATCTCGGGCACAGGCTTGAGTATCACTAGACCTAGGATAGATGCAAACAATTTTGAAATAAAGCCGAACATTAACCAAATGGTGCAAAATATGGTTTAATTTGATGAGCTATTTGAAGAGGATCCCAATGCTCACTTAGCTTGTTTTCTTGAAATTTGTGATACTTTCAAGATGAATGGTGTTTCTGAAGATGCCATTAAGTTAAGAGTTTTTCCTTTTTCCTTGAGAGATAGAGCTAAATCTTAGTTAAAGTCCTTACCTACAGGTTCCTTCACAACTTGGAATGCCCTAGCTGAAAAATTTTTGGCCAAATATTTTCTCCCAGCTAGGACTAGCAAACTTAGGAATGAAATCTTCGTCTTCCAACAATTAGATTCTAAGCACTTACATGAAAGTTGGGAGAGATTTAATGAGATGTTAAGAAAATGCCCACACCATGGATTTGAGCTAGGAATGCAAATGCTTATATTCTTGAATGGCCTCACGTTCGCAACACAGCAAGTGGTGGACTCTTCTGCAGGGAGTTCGATCAATCGTAAGACCCCGGAACAGGTATTTAAGCTTATTAAAAATTTGGTTTCTAATAACTATTCTTGGGGAAGTGCAAGGTCAAAAGCTCGTGTGCAAGGAGTGCACAAAGTGGATGCTGTGGCAGCATTAGAGGCTAAGGTGGACGCCTTAACTCAAAAGACGGAACAGATAGTGATGCCTCAAGGCCAGGTTTTAAATGTCAATTGTGATTTCTATGGAAAAGGACACCCAAATCATGAATGCCAAAATATGGGGTTACTCCAAGAAACATTGGAACAAGCGGCCTTTACAGGTAATGTCCAGCTAGGTAACAACCCTTATAGCCCTACCTATAATCCTAGTTAGCGAATCACCCTAATTTCTCTTGGAGCAATGGGAATCAACCTAGGCAGGGTTCTTTTAATTTTGCCGGAAATCAAAGGAACCAAAACCCCGTGACAAATACTGCAGCACCTCCAAAACCATCATTGAAAGAATTGATTGGCCAATTAGTAAGTACCACGGAAACCAAGTTCCAATAAATCGATGCAACGACAAGGAACTTGGAGGCTTCCATGCACAACCTGGAGAACCAAATTAGTAAATTAGCCAAACTCTTGGGAGATCATCAAGCGGGGACATTACCAGGGAATACTGAGGAAAATCTATGGGATCACAGCCGTGGGAAACATTGAAGCAGTCTTACTTTTCTTTACTTTTAGTTTTTGTGATTGAGACAATATTGTTATTTTTTGTCGTTTTGATTAATTAATTAAAGTGCATTATTCAGCATTCATGTGTTTTCTGTATTCTTATTTAAATTTTTTTTTTGGAGAATCGGACAGAATCGAGCCTGCGCCAGCTCTAAGAGCTCGGATCGGTGCCGGTTCCTGTCGGGTGGAGCATAATTAAAGGGCAATTTTGGCCACTTTTTCTTCAAAATCTCCATTCCCTCTCAAATTCTCTCAAGCCCGCGTCGGCTTCACATCCCTCATCTTCCAAAATTTGATTTTTCAACTCCTAAACACCTCCATAACATCTCTTGACTTCTTTTTTATTGATCCTATGGATCAAAAACCTCAAAAGCTTTGATTTTTACAACACAATCCCATTCAATCCACAAGCAAATAGAGTAGATTTCTACAAAAAGCTTGCATCTTTTGCTTACACATGTATACAAGAGCATAAAGGTATGATTTTTATTTAATTCCTATGGTTAAAATAATGGAAATGATTTTTTCTAATTTTAGGGACTCTTTTGGCCGAAATTTTGGATTATGTATGCTATGATTGGATTGCGCATTACTCCTTGAAGCTTCATGAGTTGAACTAGATTAGGAGTTAATCATTCTTTGATACTTGATTCATGCATATGATCATTAGGGGCTTCAGGCATATAGCAAAGGTTAGAATTGTGGTTATTTTGTGATAGTTGACTATATTGCTTATGCCATGATGATGCCTTCATTAACCTGATCATGTCTACTTTCATGCATTGAAGATATTCAACACGTTTATGCTTTACAGGGAATTTTACATGTATTATGCAGGTTGTGTTGAATTGATTGGTGGTGATTGATTGAATTGGTGGACTGGAGGGGATATATATTGAAGGAGTTTGGGTTTTGTGAATTGTAAGATTAGTTGAGGGTTGAGTACAATTTGAGAAGTGTGTTTGAAAGGGTAATAGCCCTATTTCAGTCTTTGAGCTTACTTATTCTCTCTTCCTATTTCCATATTCCTTACTTGATATCATGTCTAGAGCAAGGAGTCAGTCTTCTAAAAGGGCGAGAACTTCCTCTTCTTCAACCCCTTCATCTGTTGATTCTTTGTCACTAAGACCTACTGAGTTTACAGATGCATTTTTGTGAGGAATGGTACAGTAAGAGAGCCTCTAATAAGATTATTGTTGAGCGTACTTTCTCACCCACCTTAGACCGTGCACTCAAATTGGGAATGATGTTTAGACGGCTAGGATGGGGGTCAATAATACAATTGAAAAGGAAGTATTGTCCCATGCTTATTAAGGAATTCTATGCTAATATGACGGATAAGGGCAATAAACATCTTCTCTATATAGAAATAAGAGTGAAAGGAGTTCCTATCGTCATCACTCAAAACCAATTACCTAACCTTCTCTAGGTTTTTGACGATGATACTTGGCAAGGGATTGATGTGAATAATCAAAAGATTCTTTCTGACCTGAATTGGGATGTTAGAGGTACTAGAGCTACCCTAGGCTTACATAAGCATAATGCCTTCCAAGCTAATAGCTTCTATTCCAATAATGATTTGGCAGTCAACTTTCGAGCTCTAGTCTACATGTTTAGGTTCAATATTGTACCCCATGCTAGTGGTTTTAATGAAACTAGACTGATTGACACTTATATTTTGTATCGGATGATGAACACATTATCTATCCCTCTTGCTTCCTTGATTATCCAATCTATTAGAGAGGTTGTTCATCACCGGCTTTCCACAAAAGCCTTTGTTTTTCTCTTGTTTATAATGAAAATTCTAAAAGACTTTGGAGTGAGTCTTGAGGGAGAACTTATGGAGGCTACCACTGAGTACGATATGGTCACTGAGCAAGCTCTTATGAGTTGCGGGTACAAATACAACCAAGAGTTGAAAAAGTGGCTAACTCCCTTCGAGGTTAGACATCCCGGGCAGGTAAGGCCACCCACAATGGAGGAGGAGCACCCACCACCATTAGCACGTGCACGGGCTAGCAGTTCTCAATCCCATTTCCGGATTGACTTTAAGACTACCGTACTGAGGCTACTCAATCAACAAATGGCAGTACTCCTACACTTGCAAGGTACTATGGAGGACATGGCAAGACGGCAAGCTACTATGGAGCAGCAGTTAGCCGAGTTGAGACAGCATTCTTCTGGGCCACATGATGGTGCGGGTACCTCTACACCAGCTGAGGATGATGAGGATGATGATGATGAGGAGGAGGATTGATGATTTTTCTCGAGCACTCTTGTTTTTCCTTTCTTTTTTATTATTTTCTTTAGTTAGTTTTTATTTTTTTATTTTATGTACTCTTTCTTTCTTTTGTTTTAGCTTTATTTTCTTTTCTAGTTTTTATGCTTTGGTGTGTTTTCTTTTGTATTTTTCTTTTTAGGTACTTTGCCAATACCTCATTCTTCAAGCATTCAGATTTTGTATGACACAATGCTAAATGAATGGAAATTTGTTTCTCTTATCTCTTCTCCTTTATATTTTTGGTCCCATGGTATTGTTGTTCTTGTTATATTGATTTGGCCATTGAGGACAATGTCCAGGTTAAGTGTGGGGGAGTGAGTTGATTAACAAATCTTTTATGCATATATTTTAACCTTCTTGGGAGGAAATTGTTGAAATTTTTCTACGAAAATTTGTCACATTTTTTTGAATTTCTGGAGATTTCAAGCTATATTTTTTTTAGTGCATGTCTTTATGATAGATTATAGAGCATATGTTATACATCATTTATGGCTTATGCATGACTTTTTGCACTCACTTGGACAAGGTAGTTCTTGATCAAATATTTTGCATTATTCTTAAACCTGTTTTTCTACTAAAATTCATAGAGTATTCTAGAACTTACTTGAATACCTCTCGAGACAAAATAAGAAAGACAATCATGATTTAGCTTAGGGATGACGGTAATAGGCCTTCTTTGGATAGTTTGAGTTTTTCAAGCCTACCTATTGTTATATTATCCTTAGTGCCTGTTTTGAGCCTAAATGGTTGATTTCTTTCATTAAAACTCGTCACAATATTTTGTCCATTGCTTGGTGCTGAGAGTTTGAATGATTTTCCAAATCTTTATGCTCTTGATGGTTGAAAGTATATGTAAGAGAATGTTGAGGAAGAATGTTGGGATAAAGATCATGACTTGTTACTTTCAGTCATGGATCAATAACAAGTTAAGCTAAAAAGAAAGACAAGAAAAGAAAAGAAGAGCAGTAGTAAGAGTGAAAGAAAGAAGTTGAAAAAGAAAGAGAATGGAGGAATTGAAAAAGAAAAAAGAGAAAAAAGAAAGAAAAAAGCTGCTAGAAAGAATGAAGGAAGAGAAGTGAAAAACAAACAACAGCAGAAGTGAGAAAGAAAAGATCACAAAAGGAATGGTGATTGAGTTGAAAAAAAAGTTAAAGTTCATCTAAAGTCTTTGACACCATTGCTGAAAATTTGAGTGATCTTGTAAAAGAAATAAAACAAAGAGTTGATGAAAAGAAGAGTTGAAAGAAAAGAGAAAAATGCAGGATTTGCTAGAGTGGAGTTGTAATTGTTATATAAGGTTATGGTTTGATTGATTTTTGGAATAGGAGAGCAAGAAGAGTTGGAAATTATTGATTCAATTTGTTTATCCTTTTCTTGCTAACTCTCAGTTTTTCTTTAACGTTTGATTCTCCTATATCCTTCGTTTGATAAGCTACATTACAAGCCTTTAGCCTTACATAACAAGCCTAAAAGTCCTACTTGATCTAAGTAGAATCATGATATGTTTTTTTGAACTGGATCATGATTAGTGGAGAGAGTGTATGAAAAGTAAGCATATGGAATGCATATTCTTTTTTAACTGAATTCTTTCCAATGGTTTGAGGATATTGTTGAGTATTGTGATGGTTCTACTAAGTCATTTATCACTAACACAATTCTTGCATTGGTAGTGAAAGATGTAGTAGCATGTGTTTTATATTCTTCAATGAAGAAAGTATTGAAGATATGGTTTTGAAATTGATTGAGTGATTTGTTTAACCTTGTGTTTTCCTACTTATCTTGATACTTTGCTTGAGGACAAGCAAAGAGCTAAGTGTGGGGGAATTGATAGGGGCTAAATTAATCATATTTTTCCTAGTTATTTAAGGTTCATTTGTGATACATTTTGTTCAATAACTAGTCATATTCCTTCATATTTGAGATTTTATCCTTGGAAAGGTATTTTGTTCTTTATTTCAGATTTTTAGGGTAAAACGAAACAAAAACATTGCAAAACAGAAGAGAGGCGACACCGGCTAGGACCCTAGAACCGGCGCCGGCCACGCACTGTTGAAATGAACTTCGAAGCGATGGAAAAATTGTTGAAACAGAGTAGAACAAAACCAAGGTGGCGCCGGCTGTGAAGCTAGAACCGGCGCCGGCTGCATTCTGGAACGCATTGTGCAAAATTCGAAGAAAAATCGGCAAATGAGTGAAGGAACAAAACACAACTGGTGCCGGCTCAGAGAGCTAAGGTGGCGCTGGCTGTGCCCTGAAGCTAAGGCAGTGCTGCGATTTTTCTACGCAGTTTTTGGTAATCTGAGGAGTTTTAGTATCTTCCAACTTCTACTTAGCCAAGAACTTTGTACCTACGAGTTTAGGCACTTCCTAAGCCTATAAATAGATGAAAAACACAAGTGAAAGGGGAGAGAATTCATTGATCATCACAGAAAATTACTCAATCAAAGGAGGAATTCTTCAAGTTCAAGGAGGGTTGTGCAAGAAGGTCTTCAAATGAAGAAGAATGAGGCTTGTCTATGAATGCTTTCTTTTATTTTGTTTTCTTTTTCTTGACAATGATATGTTAATTATTTTATTTTAATTCAATGTTATTTAGATACTCATGATATCTAGAGTTGTCTGATGTTTTGATTAATTAGTTATTATTCTTGGTATTTAATTACTTGTGCTTATTACGAGATTAGTTGGTTGGTTCTATCCATTGACTTGCTGGACCAAAGGGGGTTGATTGCTTAGAACTAGGAGGTTAATTGATGTCTCCCAAGACCAAGGGTTCATTGATTAATTTTATGCTTTAAATTTTCTGAGACCAAGGGAATTTAATTAAGGATTGTGTTTAATGCGTCTTTTAGATGAATTGGTTAATACAGATCAAGTGATTCTAATTTATCTAGAAGATAGTGATTTCATGGATTGACCATCGAAGTGAATCTACTTTAATCCTTCATGATGCCAAGGGAATAATTAGTTATGATAAATGTTGGATACTTTAAGATCATGTTTGTCTATGCAATGGTTTGAATTACATACTTTTCTATCCTTGACATGTATATATTTTTTAGTTTGATTTTCTTTCATTTTGTTTTCCTTTTTATTTGTTTGTCACTTTATCGAGTCGATTAACCAATAAAAGAAAGGTATTTAATATTTACTTGTTCTTGGAGAATTGACACTCATTTGAACCCTATGCTCGGTTAATGATGAGTACGCTTGCTCATATGTGTGATTTAGGATTAACGTTTTAATGAAAACTTGATTGGGAATGTGTTTAGTTTTTGTATGATTTTTATGCCCAAGTCCGAACACATCATTAACCTAGGGTTTTATTTATATTAAACAAGAGGATTGGAAATCATCGTTATTTTGACAGACTCTTCTCTATGGGGAAAAAAAACCCACACGCCTCTCTCTCTCTCTCTCTCTCTCTCCAGAAAGTATTCCTTAGTTCTATTAGTTGTTCATCAAACAGAATTAGGTAGGCCATATATTAGAAGATTGAGAGTTTGGCATTCACCTACATGCAAAAATGGAGTAGGAGGCTTGCAGGCATCGCACCAGAGGTTTCTACCAGCGCACTTACCCCGGTTGCACACATTCCGGTCTAGCTAATTCTTAGAACGAGGAAAAGAGGTAAATTTTTTTTAAGCTCGGAATCAGTACAGAGTGCAACCGGCGCTAGCTCTGTTCCGTTCCCCTGTTCTTCAGTTTTTCCAGTTTTTGTTTTTTTGTTTTTTTTTTCTTTCGTTTTCGCTGTGTGCTTTGTGTTTTCCCTTCTCAAGCCTTCAATTGGTATCAGAGAATGAAGGTTTGTGAAAATATAGGGAGCATGTATCTAGTTGAATAAAACTGGACACATATGTGTGATTAAACCGTGATCCTTCACTCTTTTGGTATGGATAGATTCTCTTGTTAAACCTCTTTGATAGAGGTATAGGAGATTTGGAATTTACTATTTTTCTTAGCAAATCGTGTAAGCCTGATATTAAAGGGTATAGGCGATTGTTGGTTTTGGTTGATTTCATTGTATTGAGATTGAAATCGAAGAGCCAATGGTACCAGAAGTTGCACACAAAAAAAAAAAAAGAAAAAATTTGCAGAAGAAAATCGTACAAAAAAAAAAAAACTGTAGAAGAACTCGTACAGACCGGAACTGGCGGCGGCTAGACTGCCCAAATCGGCGCTGGCTAGGGTCTAGACTCGCTCTGGATTTTAGGTCACCCATGGGTCTTGGTTCTATGCGGCGGGTGCAGTGGACCACAATGCAAATAGGTGCTTAATCTAGTGCGGTGGGTGCAGTGGACCAAGGAGAAAATTTTTTATTTTTTCCTTGTAATTTTTCTTACATTTTCCTTTTTGTTTTGGGGTCCATACCAAGCGAAGTTAATATTTTTGCAATAGTTAATATTCATGGAATATTTTGCATGAAAAATATTAGTAGGGATTTTAGGATTAAACAAGACCATTATTTAATTAATTAATGTATTTAATTCTATTATCTAGGCACTTAGGTTTAAAAAGTACAAAAGCATAAAAACGTCTACTGTTTTCTATTATGCTATTTTTTTTAAGTACCTATGTGCACGGTCTCTCAAAAACCAAAGTCTTTGGTAATATTTTTGACAAGGAAATCATTCTTCTACAAATTAAATGGTTATATTAACTTAAACAAAAATTAATCCTTAAATATTTTCTCAAATGATTTAACCCTTGACATAGAAAATATATTGGATTTAGATATTTTTGTAAGTTAAAATAGAAAGCCATTTTGTTTTATTTTAGCACAAAGAAAAATTATTTTGTCAAATAAATTTGAGACCAAAGTCTTTAGAAAGTTTTAATTGAAAATTTTTTGAAATTATTAAGTTTTTTAACTTGAATAAAATTAGTTCAAGATCAGAATTATACTATTTTGTTAGGTATCCAAAAGGGACAAAGGGTGGTTACTTTTATCATCCTAAGGAGCATAAAGTACTGGTTAGTACCAATGCTAGATACTTAGAGGATGATCAGAGTACTTCCACGAAAGGTTCAATTAGGTTGGAACTGGAGGAGAAGTTATCTGCGAAATCAATTTCTTCTGACCCGATTGTGGAACGAAAAGAGGCACAGCCTCAAGAGCCTGTACAATTGGTGCCTCATCGTAGTGGGAGAGTGTCTAGGGTTCCAGAGAGATTGACAGGAGAAATTTTCGAGCTAGTCTCCGACCATCAAGAACAAGACCCCATTAGATACGAGGAGGCTATTGCTAATGCCAATGCAAATCTATGGCATGAAGCAATAAAAGCCAATATTGAGTCTATGTACCTCAATCAGGTTTGGGATCTTGTAGCTTCACCTGAAGGGATAAAACCCATTGGGTGTAAGTGGGTATACAAGAGAAAGAGGGGAATAGATGGGAAGGTGGAAACCTTCAAAGCTAGGCTTGTGGCTAAAAAGTAAACTCAGAAAGAGGGAATCGATTATGATAAGACCTTTTCCCCCGGTAGCCATGCTTAAGTCTATCCGTATCCTCCGTGTCATCGCATGTCATTATGGCTACGAGATATGAAAAATGGATGTCAAGACGGCATTTTTAAATGGCCATCTTAGCGAAGACATCTATATGTTCCAACCGAAAGGCTTTATTGCTGAAGGTCAAGAACATATGCTTTGCAAGTTTAAGAAGTCCATTTATGGACTTAAGCAGGCATCGAGAGTATGGAACATTCGTTTTAATGAGACTGTAAAGTCTTATGGATTTATTCAAAATGAGGATGAATCATGCGTGTAAAGGAAACTTGAAGGCATTAATGTGACTTTTCTTATCTTGTATATGGATGACATTCTACTCATTCGAAATGATGTAGGGTCATTATCATTTACAAAGATTTGGTTGTCTAGTCAATTCAATATGAAGGACTTGGGAGAAGCTAGCTACATTCTCAAGATTAGACTTCTTAGAAATAGGAAGTAGAGAATATTAGGATTATCCCAAGTGGCATATATTGACAAGATGCTGGCCAGGTATAGCATGGACTCATGCAAGGGAGCTCTAATTCCTTGCAGATATGGGTTGTCATTTTCTTCAAGGGACTATCCTAAGTCTCAAGAAAAAAATGACAGAATGAATAGGATTCCCTACGCTTCGGTTGTGGGAAATATCATGTACGCTATGCTGTGTACTAGGCTAGATATCTACTTTGTTGTAGGCTTGGTTAGCAGATATTAATCAAACCCTGGGGAGGTTCATTGGCAAGCTGTAAAGCATATTCTCAAGTATCTCAAGGGAACGAGAGATTATATGCTGGTTTACAGGGTTGATGACTTGGTTCCAACAGGATACATAGACTCAGACTTTCGTGTGGATAAGGATGAGAGAAAATCCACTAGTGGATATGTCTTCACCTTGTCTGGAGGAGCCATTTCATGGAAGAGTTTTAAGCAATCATGCATTGCTGACTCAACCATGGAAGCTGAGTATGTGGCAGCTTCGGAGGTATCCAAGGAAGCAGTCTAGCTCTGAAAGTTCCTTTAAGAACTTGGAGTCGTGCCACACATGGACAGGCCTATTATGATGTATTGTGAAAATACTGGAACAGTATCACAATCTAAAAAATCCAGGAACCATAAAAGGGGAAAGCACATCGAGAGGAAGTACTACCTGATCTGAAAATTCATCCAGAGACGAGAAGTCGTGGTGGAACAGATTGCCCTTGCGAATAATCTAACTGATCCATTCATGTAACACCCCACTACCTAGGCCCGACAAGGCTGGGGATGTCGCCCTGTCCAAAGGACAAGGGGTCTTTATAACTAGGTAACACATTCAAAATAATAGAATAAAAATAATACTTTAAACTTATAATTTATTACAAACCAAGAATTTGAAATAAATTCATAAATGAAATTATCCACTCTCAACTCCCCAAAGCATTACACAAAATAAATATCAGAAAAATCTTCCAAGGCAGGCTACAACTAGCTACTTATCCCCACAGTAGAATCGACCTGAAATCATGGTAAAAAGGGTGATGAAATAAAAATCTCAGTAAGTCCGTGTGTGCTTTGAGTGTCCAATGAAAACAGTTTGTGAATGCAAAGTATAAATCTTTATAAGAGAAATACTGGCAAGCAATAAACAATAGTCAAAATCAAGAGTGGTGCTTTGGCTTTTCCAACCATACATAATCAATAAAATCAACCACTTAAAAGAAATGATCATGGGTTACCACACGTTAGGCCCTATAACCGGTCAGAATGCCAACGCTTTGTGCAAACTGACAAAAGGTAGGTGATCGGCCTACTGAGCAAGATACTCCTCCTTCTCTATACCCAAACAACAACCGGTTGTCCATTCTGGCAACATAGAGTCACTTGACTGAAAAACTGCTAGCTCGGACCGGCACGACCTACTGGACTATCATCCTATCCAGGAAGGACTTACCCCTCAGAGGTGGTCACCTACTGAGAGACTCACCCTAACATTTCAAAGACTAGTCCTAGTAGTCCACCCTTATTGAGTACTCAACGTAACGTATCCCACTTGGGAAAATGAACAAAACAAAGTTCCACATGAAAATGGCAATTAAGGATTTCCAAAGTCTTTGTCAAAATCAGTTTTGGAAAGAGTTTTGAGTTTGAGTAAATCTGCTTATTAATTTTCAAATAATTTGTTTGACTGAAATAAGAAATGAGTCAATCCTCAATTCCCTTTACAGAAATGAGTGTTCATACACTCTACATTTGGCTTACCATAATAAACATTTTACATCAATCAGGTTTTATGTAGGAGCTTTCCTGATCCTTAGCTTACGATAAAATAAAGGTCTTCAACAGCTGACCTAACCCCGACTGGGGTAAATACAAGCCATAATTAATAATCTCAAGCTAAAATCCACTTTCACAAAAAAAGCTAACTCAACTCATTACTACCATGATCCTAGTGTCCCAAGCTTTAAGGCCAAATAATAAATAAAAATGGTTTATAAGCTAAGTCTAATTTGATATTTAAAATAATTATTGTTTCGGGAAATATGTACTAATAAGTTAAAGGTTTAAATCTTACTAAGAATAATTTAGAATTTATTTGATAAAGAGTTCTAGGTGGTATTAGGTAAAATAATGACTTATTAATAATTAATTGTTTGAAAGTAATTGATAACTAAAATTAGTTGAAAATAAATTTTAATGGGTCTTGATTGAAAGATACTAAATAAATTTTAATAGGTTTTAATTAAAAGATAATAATTGAAAGATAATAAATTTTAATGATATTTATAAATATAAGACTTACAAAATTAATATTTTACTTATTATGATTATTTATATAAAAGGCTTTATTTGATATTATTATATATAATACTATATATTTTATTTCTTGAAATAAAAGCTATCATTTATTTGACTAAAATATCCTTATTATATATAATAATCTAAGTCTACCTTACTAGCAAAGATTATAATATTAAATATTTTATTAATGAAATAAAATTAGCTTAGGGACAACTAGATCATGATCATATTTCTATTGCTAACCACAATCATGAACATATACTCCACTTCAATTCATCAACTCATCTAAATCATGAATAAAAGCATAGATCTAAATTTACCATTTCATGATCCAACCTCTACTAGCATAAACATAATCATGGCTTTAACAATCAGACATGAATATAAATCCTATTCACCATAGGTGACATAATCTCTAACATACTTGATCACAAATACTACTTATAAATTCCAAGATAACCAACTCATGCATAAATCCCATCTCCATCATATACACACATTTATTCATGCTTCAATCTCAACTCATCACAACAATATATGCTCAAATCCTATTCATAATCCATCTCCTACCAATATCATCCTAGAGACATGAATCTAGAATTAAAAAGGAGGGTTGAAAAGGCTTAATTGATTGATGAGTACCTTGAAGGAGTTTCGAATGAATCTCAACTCCTAGATGACTAGATCCGTCCAAGAGAGATGAAGAAAGCATGGCCATTGGTGAAGAATTCATTCGGCCAAAAAGGAGAGGGTATTCGGTCAAGAGAGAGAGAGAGAGAGAGAGAGAGAGAGAGAGAGAGAGAGAGAGAGAGAGAAAGAGAGAAGAGCATCCATTAGCATGCTTATACATATATATATTCATTAGAAATTGGAGATTAGAGAAGATGAAGTTGATTGCACAAACTTACCTTGAAGGTGTTCTTGAACCTTCACAAAAATACTAATTTTTTTTATCCAAATAAGAGAGTTGGATTTTGGAATTTGATGTTAAAAGTGGTATGGATGAACTCACGGCAGTGATTAGATGAAATCTGGAATATTTTTGAAGAAGATTGAAGTGGTTTGGAGAGGTATTAGGCGAGAGAAGTGAGTAGGTGTTCTTGGTGTTTTATGTGTGCTTGAAGGTTGAAGAGAATGGAGGGATTTTAGATTTGAAGCTACCAAAATTCTGTATATTTGCAATGGCCGAAATTACCCTCCAATGGAGAAAATTCCTCACAATTATGACTCAATTTAAGCACCTTGGTGTTACCTCCTTGCGCTATTGTCTCTCTAGTTTTAGATTCATGCAACAAGATAAGCAACTTACACAATAAAAGCAAAAATGAAAAAGTAAAAAGAAAAATTATGGTAGGAAGAGAACTAATTAAAATTAATTATCATAAAAATTATTTTAAAAAGAAGATGATGAAATTTTCTTTTATTCTCTAGCAATATAACTAAAAATTTGTTGTGATAGATTTACACATTTAAAATATGAGTCTTTTCAATATAGTCTTCATACAACAACAAATTTAAAATCTTACCTCCTAAATATATAGAGCATAATAGCAAGTAAGGTATCAATCCCTTACGGAATAAGAGAAATATAATCGACAAGAAAAGTATCTTCTTTACTCCTATGGATTCTTGTTATTAATAATTAACCTAATCAATTCTCATGATGCCTTATTTACAAATAAATGGGGGAAAGTCAAAATAGAAAACTACTAAATCCTACTCCTAAACAAATTAGGAAACAAGGAAACAAAATAAGAAACAAATAAGAAATAGGAAAAAAAATCAAGACCAACTAGGAAACTAGCAAGTTCTTAGACATATGTCATGAAATCAATTAAGAGAAACTTATCATTGACGTGATTACATTGAGCAATTAGTTTGAGGATTCCATTGAACACCACAAATCCCTATCTTTACGAGATTAGAGTAATTATGTTGAGCGCTGCAAATTAATCCCTAACCTAATCCTTAGCCTAAGCTAACTTTATTAATTAATAACTAATAATTAATTAGAATAATCGTGTCTTTGATTAAAAACAAGGTTGATAAACATCTAATAAATCACCAATATCAAGTTAAACATAACAATGAGCTAATGCATAACTTGAATCATACAATTTCTTACTAGTCTAATTAAGCTATGTGCTGCAACCTAATTAAATCAATAGATGCTATTTAGAAAATTAATCAAAATATAATTAACTTAGCAATTCAATCATGCCATCTCAACTATGCCAGACCTAAACATAAGAGAAATCAACATAATTGATAGAAAAAAAAAAAACAGAATGCATAAATACCACAAAGTAATCTCAATGTGATCAAAGATAAAATCTTCAAAACATAAATGTCAAAATATTAAAATCAACATCAAATAATAACCTATTAAATTGAAATATTCTTAATTACTTGAATATAAAGAAAACATAAGAATGTAACAACTTTGAAATAAGAAAGAAATCAAAGAAAATTTGAAAAATAAAACTTAGTTCACCCACAATCTCAAGTTCTTTTTTTTGGACTTCTTTCTCATCATTTGAGCCTTCCTTGTTGCCTTTTGTTCAAAGAAAGATGTAATTACCATGTTAAGTGTTAGATCTATTTTTGGTCACCTAAAATATTTTTAAAAAGCTCCCACACCGTCCTAAAATTGAATTAAAAGTTGTAAACCATCTTGGATTGAATTTGAGAGATTCCTAAATCTTTTTGGACACTAGCACGACTTGTTGCATAGTTATGCTCTTGGTCGTGCAATTTTCTGGACCAAATTTTCTTGCTTTTGGATTAGGCATGAATGGTCGTGCAAGGTTGCACGGGAATCTGCATGACTGTACTCCTTGCCTTGCAAATTGTCGATTTCATATTTTCCTCTTTGCATGATAACTTCTAAGAGTAATTTCATTCCCTTATTCAGTACAACTAGTGGCATGACCATGCTACATGCCATGCAAGGCTCTTAGAACTCTGTTTTTCTCTGTTCAGCACAGTTTAACGCATTGTCGTGCATTATCCCATACTCATACATTGAATCATCTTTAAAACTTGTTTACAACATATTCCAAGGCCTCTTAATCATCTGGTAGCCATCCTTTTGTGAAAATTCATCCTTTAAGCTTTTGTGTAACACCCCACCCTAAACAATCCTAAATTTGGAAAACATATCATTCATCGAGCATGAATATGTGTGCATGTGGTATGTTATATGATTTTTTCATGAGAATATGAATTTGTATATATGTGCAAGGTGAACTATTTGAACTTTTGTGAGGACATGAGTTTATAACTTTTAATGTCTTGGAAATTGAAGGAATCATTGTTCGAATATGGTGGTATAAAACATCTTGCATAGGAATTATTTGAGTGAGCTAAACGATTATTTATTTATTTAATTTTTTATTTATGTAATTACCTAGTTATAAATTTTATCTATCTATCTATCTATCTATTTATTTATTTGAGAGAAAAAAAGAGAAGAAAGAATTTATAATAAAAATGCTTTTTGAGTTTTGAAGCCTCGATCTCCTAAACTTCTCCCTATGATTTATCCATCCTTACTATTTTCTTATTGTTTAAACTTCTTTAACATTTGATCTTTATATGTAAAGAAAATCTTGGAAATTATGTTCCTTAGGATTTCTCCCTACCGCTACCTTTGGAGAAAAATTAAATTCCCTAATTTTTAGTTATTAATCCGATCAAGAAAATATTTTGATAAATTGTGACTTCTAAAATTCCTTTTAGGCCCACACTTGTAGGAAGAGAGTGAATAAGCCCAATCCATTTATATTTAGGAAAATATCTTAGGGAGATTTTAGCTTTCCAATCTTATAGCAAATAGAAAATCTTGAGAAAATTATTTTTCCCTGTTTTCTTTGTAACATCCTTCCCTTATGCACTTTGATAGGCGACTACTTTTTATTAAGGGAGTATTTGCATGAAGGCTCAGAAGAAGAAATGACCAGTTTAACTAGAAGAATATTTTGTGAGATAAAAATTTTAAAAAGCATTGGAGGAATTTTCAAATGTGAATTAATAAAAAAATGAGAAGGATTTTGAAAATTTTGAAAGACACCGCGATGCCCAGTTTAATATGTAGATTGCATTGGTAAATAAAAAGTTTTTCCGACTGAAATGAATAGTAACATTAACTATGGTTACTTTTGGAAAACACAGTTAACCAAGGTCAAGGTAGAAATAATTAAATGGGCTTAAGGAAGCTAAGTGGTTTAAGGTGATTGGTTGCAAGAAAGGTATGTGGTTTAAGGTGATTGGTTGCAATGACGATATGTAGTTTAAGGCGATTGGTTGCAAGGAAGTTATGTGGTATATGTGGTGATTAGTTGCAATAAAGTTATGTGGTCTAAGGTGATTGGTTGCAAGGAAGCTATATGGTTTAGGATGATTGGTTGCATGAATTAAGTATGACAAAGTGGAATTCTAGGAATTTCTAAAGAATTCTACAAGTTTCTACTAATTCTATAAAGTTCCACAAGTTTCCAAAGAATTCTCCTAGCTTCTAATTTGAGCACATAGTGGAACTAAACTATAAAAGGAAGAGAAGTGGTGCTGAAGCTAGGAGGACTGAAAATAAAGAGAAGAAAGGGAGAGAAGAAAGAAGAGAGAGAGAGAGAGAGAGAGAAAATAGTGGGAAGAAATGAGAAGGAGGAAAAAGAAACTTAGCATTTTCAAGCCTAGAATTCATCATTCATAAGGTAAAACTTTCTTCTTCAAGAATTAAAGTTGTTGCATGGCTTTTGGGGAGCATTTTGATGGTAAATTTTATACGAAATATGTATGAAACATATAAAGTGAATTATGAAAGAATGTTGTTGTAATGCCATTTTGAAGAAGCTATGTTCTGATTGTTTAGAAGGGTTGTTTTCTGTGATTTTTGTAGTGTTTGGATGTGATTTGAAAGACTTATAAAACAATGAGGATGGCTGCAAGTGTAGAAAAGATTTGATGAAGAAAGAAATAAAGAACAAGAGTTATAATTATTGAAGATGGAGAATATGATTATGTTATGCATGGCTGTTATTTTTGTTACTTCATATATGTGAATAATCTGCTTTCTTCATAAATGAAAAATGGGGAGATTATGTGATATTGAGATGAAGAATAACATGAATTAAGTAATGGTTAAGTGTTAAAACAAAAAGAGAACAAATAAAGAATATACTTTGCTAGAAAAAGGAATTATTTCATGAAGAAACAGCAAGGTTTTGCTCTAAGCAATTCTGTAACTATTCCATTTCTGATTGTGTGAAGCTTGAAATTTTGTAGTTAAGGGTCTAAAAAGTGTTTTGGCGCAAATTTGAGGTCAGTTGGACTTGTGGACCAAAAGTTATGACAAAAATATGGGAGTGTGACATGGAATGGAAATGCAGAAAAATAAGTGAAGGCTAAGTAAATGCCTTGTAAACATATGGAATGGGTGGATGAAGAAATGGATATGTAAAAGAGATAATATCTCTTTTATTATCTCAAAAGATATATTTATATTGTAACGAAAATCATATTAGTTAAAATGTTTAAATGCTAAGAGAGGGTGAAACGATCTTTTGATGTATGAGTGGATACCACAAATGCTTTGTGAACTCTTGAGATGATAAATAGCTAAGTGGTAGAATTAATTAAGGTGAGTTCCTTTGAATTTTTAAAATGGCATTGTTATTGGTTTTCTTATTACAATAAGCTATGCCTTAAAAATGCTTTTGGTTTTCCTGCACAAGAGTATGGTTTCCTATGTAAAAGTAATCTTATTCTATGATAAGTTTAAATGAGAAATGGGAGTCTTCATGCCTTTGACTGTTAATTATTGGTGACTATTTTCCCTATAACATGAAGACAAGGATAACAAACCTTTACTTTTCCTAAACAATGTTTTGGTTTCTCTGAATAAAAAATGATTAAGTATCCTACAATGTAGTATTTTCTACTTTTTATATGCAAGTGTTTATTTAATTGAACTTATTTTCTTTTTCAAATTTAGAATTCAAAGTTTACAGAATAAAATTTCTTTTGGACTACGGTATGTATAATTTACGTAAATACTCACAAGGAATAATTTTATAGCGCAAGAAGGAAACTTTATTCTTCTACGCTAAGATTATGGGAAATGACTTGTTGGTATGGAATCAAAATTTAGAAAATGATATTTTGGCCCCAAAAATGATTTCCTTGTGTTTGAAAATAGGTTATGTTGAGACATTGTAATGATCTATTGGCTTTATGCCGTGTGATCCTTAAGTACTCAAGATGGACTATGCATTTATACTAACTTATGCAAGCTTGAGAACACTAGCAGGTTGGTGGCCATCTCCGAATAGTTGTCTTTTTCTTTGTGGGGTGTTAGTATTTAATGTTTAGTGGTCCTTAACAAGCAGTACGTTTTTCCAAATTAAAAATGGAGGACAGGCATGCAACACCCTGGCCATTATGGCAATTTAAGACGATACTGTGACAAATGAAATATGATAGGATTGTAAATCCTATGCGGGTCATTGTGACTATTAAAGACAATAGGACTGAAAATCCCATTCGGGCAATTGTGGCAGAATTTTATTTATGCGACATGATCCTATCAGTTAACATATGTGGGGCATCAATTTTTAATAAATCATGTTTTTCCAATACGCATGAACTCTTTGAAAACAATTGAGGAATTTTTTAACTACATTGTTTAAAGAGTTTTTTTCAGTGTAAAATGCGATAAAACCCTTTTCTATGTTTTCTAAGGGAAACAACTAGTACATAAGGGATTCATTGAGTATTTTTGCACTCACACATTTTCCTACATGTTTTTAGGCTCTATTGTCCAGTTTGGTGATAAGAATGCGCAATGGAAGCGTGATGATGAAGAAACTATTATTGAATTATCATGTTAGAGATAAAAGATTGAGTTATTTTGTATTGTAATATATTTGAGATGTAATTTCAAAGTTATCATGAAATGAATTCCATATTCATTTAAGGTTTTAGAGTGATTTACTATGCTTGAGTTATTAATCCGTTATAAGGACCTCTTGTTTGGAAATTTAGGCGGGGCGACATCTCACGTAGATAGGACCCACTACGGCTGAAAATATGTGGGGTGTTACAATTAATATTAGAGATTATATAATAGAGTCTATAGTTATATTTAATGAGGTAGAAAATCCTAAGGAGCCTGACATAGTGATAGACCTGACACTTAAATCTAAGGTACTTGAGTTGGTTATGATTCTTTCGATGACTCAGAGAAATAGATAGTTAAGATGGTCGCGATATTCGTGGAAGCGTCTGATGGTAGGGATAATGAAGGTGATATAATAAAAGATTATAAGGTAAGTGATGACCCAAACTTTGATGACAGTTCAGAGATTGAGGGTCAGGAAGGCTATTGGATGTGCTCGAGTACTATTTTGTACCTTTTGACGCTGGACCCCAGTTTTTGGGACAAGTAGTGATAATGAGTAGAGAATTTTATATACTCAAGGACCTTGTGTACAGAGTACAGTGTAAATAGTGGCAGTAGTTATAGCTAGTAGTTAAGGATATATGCGCTGCTTGTACTATATTTTGTATACCAGAAACTCTATTTTGTTATAATATAGATGGGTGGGATTATACTAGCACTAATATACCAAATTCCATTAAAACTCAAAAGGTAAGCGTTCTTGGATGGGAGTAGTGCCATGATGGGTGACCCCTTGGGAAGTAGCTTCAAGAGTTTAAAAAGAAG
The DNA here is from genome assembly GCA_026120185.1 of Voacanga thouarsii. Taxonomy (NCBI): domain Eukaryota; kingdom Viridiplantae; phylum Streptophyta; class Magnoliopsida; order Gentianales; family Apocynaceae; genus Voacanga; species Voacanga thouarsii. The sequence continues at coordinate 185,148 of JANUWF010001095.1, read as the reverse complement.
ACTTGAAGTAATTTAAACACAGAAATTAAAAGGGATTCTAGCCTTTTAATTATAAAAGATCTGGAGGACCTACCCAGTTGATGATACCAAAATTTCCAAAGATAGAAAGGGTTAATGAAGGAAGGCAAACTATTCATTGTTTAATTGTAAGAAGAGGAACACCGAGTTATGAATTATCCCACCCTAGATATTCTAAGAGATGGGTGCATCTAAGGAGAAATTATATAGGACCGAGGTTGGGACCTATAAGGAACAATCAGGGTCTAACCTCTACCTCTACACCAAGAGCAAATATACTGTCGGTAAAAGCGTGAGTAGTTATTTTGGATAAAGTGGATCCCAGTGCAATAACACTTGTAGAAGGTAGAATTCTTATCTTTGTCCAAGAAGCTAAGATTTTGGTAGACTCAGATGCTACCAATTTCTTTACTCAAAAGATAGGAACCAAGAGTAAGAAAATTCCCTACAAGACGACAGTTAGTACTCCCCTAGGGAAAACAAAAGGGCAATGAGAAGACCTATTTGGAGTGTGAGTTATTAATAAAAGTTGGTATTTTTATAAGAGATTTCATATGTTTACCTATACAAGATTATGATACTATTCTTAAGATAAACTATAACCTGACATTATGCCCAAGTAGATTGTAGGAAACAGCGTTGTCCATTTTGTGAACCCGGAAAAAGGTATACCAGAATTCTGGAGAGGAGAAACTAAGAAAGAGATGACTATCTGATATCCAGAGTAAAGGCTCAAAAATTGTTGCATAAGAATTGTGCAAGATATTTTATCCTATTTGTTGAATAACCTAACTTAACCCGGGAAGCCCGAAAATATACTTTTAGTTTGTGAGTATTTGGATATTTTTCTAGTTGAGTTAAGAGGATTACCCTCAGAAAGAGAATTCAAATGTATTATTGATCCGGTACCAACTGTTGGACCCATTTCTAAGACTCTCTATCGAATAGTATCGGCAAAGTTAAAGGAGTTGAAGAAATAATTACACAAGAACTATGGAAGCAAAGATTTATCTGTCCTAGTACTTTACCCTAGAAAGTAATTGTACTCTTTAAAAGATGAAGGATGGATGTATATAGATTATTGGGGATTGAATACATAATGAAGTACCCATCACTGATGGTGGATGAATTATTTAATTAACTACAAGGTGTTGGGTGTTATTCTAAGCTGGATCTAAGGCAGGACTACTATCAAGTTTTAGGGAAGAGGACATTCCTAAAACTATATTTAAAACTCGCTATGTGTTAGTTATCTCAACATGTAATCAAATTACATAGCGGAAATAAAACTCGAGAAAACCTCCCAGGATCATTTATATGGTAATTACAAATTAAAGAAAAGGTAAGGAAAATACCTTCAGTGTCGTCTCAACAATTTCAAATTTTTCTTTCTCTGTGCTACTCTGATGGCATGATCTAGTAAGTGTCTATTACCTATTTGAAACAAGCCTTACCACGATCGTCTAAGATAAGCTGCTGGAGTCCAAGTGTAAGGCTCCCTTTAGCAGTAATCCACACAAGGATTTGAGTACTCATAAAAAAAACTACTTAGTTCTATAATAGCAGTACTACATAACGGCTAGGGTTTTAATTAGAGAAGAGAACATAAGAAAACGACACTCACAGAACCGGTTTCTATGTATTGTCTATTAAGGAAAACATTTCTCCTATTTTCTATAGGTTTTGGAATTTTAACTAATTGCAACTAAGTCATTCAAGATTTAATTAAATACAATTAAATCCTTGAAGTTTGTATAATCATAATTCGGCCTATGAATTGTAACAAACTTATAATTCACCTATAAGATTATTTTCTTCTCACAATTAACCCCATAAAATTATCAAATAATATACTAAGTACTCAAACCTTTAGTGTGTGTGACCTTTTAGGTGTTTTGGTCTATTTGTAGCAAAATATGAATTAATCCAAATATCTTTAGGATTAATAACCCTTGATAATTAGAATTAACTTATTAATTCTAATTATGATTGATTTATTAATTCTCTAATTAATAAATCTATATTCAACAGATCATGAGTGGTATCTAGCAACATATTATAACCACCCAAAAACCTAGAAAGTCAAGTGGATTGACATTAACCTTTAAATAGTAAATAACAGTGTAATAAACTCCTTTTACCATACAATATCTCATTTGATTTGGAGTATGGAATTAGTGTCAACTCCCTTCGGAATATTAATTAATTTTGGCTCGAATATTTTAGACTTGTTCTTTGAATCCATTACTAATCAGGTGTATCAATTGGAACTATTTTCAATACACAATCGCCTTGGTTAAGGACTTGTTGAGTAGTGATTCCTACAAGTGGCCGTGAGATATTCACCTCTACTATTAAGAGTAGTGAATCTTTTATTGATCCTCTCAATTATATTCATTTACTGCACATTGTAACCAATATTTATCTTATGAAAGGCCCTCGATTTGACTCCAAAGATTAGCATAAAAACACAATGCTTAGCAAACAAAGCACCTTAGAGATCTCAAGTCTAAGGATATTTGCACGTTTGCTATAACGAGATTCTATCACTGGTACTAAATATTTATCCATATGATTATCTCATAGTTAGGTTATCTAATATACTTGGTCAAGTAACAAGCATCTATGTGTTAACTTTGAGTATCATAATACTCACGAATCTGAGAACCACCGCTTGATCTAATCAAGAAGTATAACACATGCTAGTCTTAACGTATTAATGATGTCCTATCTCATTAATACTATGACTAGGGATAATTTAAGTACAAACACCATCTAGTGTAGTAGAAACCTCACATCATGATTTCTATCATAATTTTCTTAACACAGTGTTGCACTTGGGATTATATCTAACAGTTATATTCACATGAAAGCATAAATAAAATAAATTGAAATATAAAGAATGTCTTGTATTAATAAACAAATGTGCAATATATAAAATAAATGTAATTGCCTCAAGGCATAACAATAACAATATTCGACTTGCATTAGAGCCAATTATTGATGTATCTAATACCAAATGATTCAACATGTTTATCATGTTTCTTCTTGGGAAGCGCTTCGTCAGTGAGTCCACTATATTCTCATCTGTGGGAACTCTTTCTATCTTTTACATTTTTCCTATCAATAATTTCATAAATCAAGTGATAGCACTTAAATTGAACACGTAGCCTGATTGTGACTCGTAGTCATTAGTATCATATTGGAAACCGGTATCAATATACCCTTTTTCTTATTAAAGAATAGAGATAACATTTCTTATTAGCAAAATGTCATTTACATAAAGTGATAGGAAAACAATTGCACTCCCACTAACCTTTTTGTATACACAAGATTCATCCATATTTTGAATGAAACCAAACTCTTTGATTGTTTTATCAAAAATAGTTTTTTGAACTCCTCGAAGCTTGATTAAATTCATAAATAGAGTTTTGCAGCTTGCACACTTTTGTGTTGGCGTTGGATGTGAAATTCTCAAGTTGTGTCATATTCACTTTCTCAGTTAGGTTTTCGTTTAGAAAAACTATTTTCACGTCCATTTTCCAAATCCCATAATCATAATGAGAGGTAATTGTTAAGAGTATTCTGATAGATTTTAGCATAGCAACTGGTAAGAAGGTTTCTCCATAGTCAATACTATACTATTGATGATAACCCTTAGCAGCCAATCTTGCTTTATAATAATTGTATTACCATCCATGTTGATTTTCTTCTTGAAAAAAAATCCATTTGCACCCAATAGATTTGATTCTTTTGGGTGGATCAACCAAAGTCCATACTTGGTTGTCGTACATGAAATTCATCTCTAACTTCATGGCTTTTATCAGATTATGAACTATTGAGAACATCCTTGTAAGACTGCAGAAGCTACAATGGTCCATACCATGTCTACAAGGGTTCGATTCCTTCTCTCAGATATACCGTTAAGTTGAGGTGTATGTGGTGGAGTCATTGAGATAATATCCCATTATCTCTAAGATAACCCATAAATTCATAGCTTAAGAATTCACCTCATCAATCGGATCTTAGAGTCTTGGTATCTTTCCCAAGTTATTTCTCTACTTCATTCTTGTAGTCTTTGACCTTTTCAAATGCCTCCAATTTGTATTTTATTAAATACAAATACCCATATGGTGAATAATCATTGATAAATGTTATAAAATAGTGATAACCTCCTCTTGATTGTATGGGCCACATATATCAAAATGTATAAGTTCTAATAACTCTTTGGCCATTTTTTTCTTTTCCAAAAAATAAAAAACGAGTTTTAGCCATTTTCCTAAGTAAACAAGAATTAAACATGCCATATGATTCATAATCAAATGACCCAAAGTCACCTAGCTTGTGTAACATAGAAACGCGATGCTTATTTACATGACCTAAATGACAATGCCATAATTAAGATGAGGTTGAGTTATTTATCCTTGGTTTCTTATTGTTTATAGTGAGAATTTGATTATCTATGTCTAGAACACATAACTATTAACCAAAATTGCAGAATCATAATGGCTATCATTCAATATAAGACCAACATTTATTCTTTAAAAATTAAATGAAATCCATACAAGTCTAAATACGCAACTGAGATAATATTTTTTTAATAAAATTGGTACATAATAACAATTTTTGTACTTCTAAAACTAATCCAAGAGGCAAGTATAGCTCATAAGTCCCTATAGCAAATGTAGCAACATTTGCTCCATTTGCAGCAATAGGTCCATATTGCCCTTCTCAAACCTTCTACTATCTTTTAGTCCATGCAAATTATTATATAAATGAGATCCATATCCAATATCTAATGCCTATATCTCATTTTTAAAGGCAGTATTTTTCTCAATCACAAACATACCAGGAGTAGAAGTAGAAGTATCTATAAGCTTCTCCTTCTCCTTCTTATCCTTGACGGTCTCCAGGTAGGCTTTGCAATTGTGCTTCCAATAGCCCATCTTTCCACAGTGATGTCATGGTCCTTTGTTGGCTGCCTCTTTCTTCTTCACACCACCTCTAGGAACTTTCTTCTTAGAATAGGAAGATTCTACCAATATGATTGCATTGGATTCCTTCTTCATAGAGGATTCTGCAGTCTTGAGAAGATTGATCAACTCAGGTATAGTGGACTTAATCTTGTTCATCTGGTAATTAATCACCAATTGTGAAAAATTACTATGCAAAAATTGTAGAATTAAGTCAATGCTTAATTCATTGTCCATCACAAACCCAAGAGACTCAAGCTTCTCAATTAAGCCCAGTATCTTTAGCCCATGAGTGGCCATAAAAGTACCCTAAGCCATTTTAGAATGGAACAGTTATTTTGAGATCTCATATCTATCCATTCTAGCTTAGGCATCACAAGATATTATGTCACTATCCTCTTTGTGCTTTTTGTGGACATCATGCTATCAACATTAGCATCTTGAGCTGGTGGTATGAAATAGGAGCCTCCAACACGTAGAACAACTTTTCTGACTTACAAACGATTCTCAATTTTTTATACTAATCTAGAAAATTTGACTCGGTAAGTTTATTCGTTTCCAAAATGCTACATAAATTTAACTTTATCGTCATGATGTAGATGACCTAGATGTAAAGATAGGAAAATCAGCGTAATGTATATGCACATGTAATACAAATAATTAGGTCTTTAATTCAGCGTATTTTTATTCCACTATTTTACTCAAACCAATAGTCCTCACTATTCATCTGAGAAAGCCCGTTAGAAGCTTTCTAAGTGGACCGGTATCCAAATTCCTTAAGAATGACTAACATTGACACCTGGGTCGGCCTGCACGGTTTCGGGTCGTGACATTTTTTTTCCTACTTAATTCGATTAAAAATTTTGATATTCAACTGTTTTGTAATTTTTTACTATTACTTAAATAACACAATTTTTTAAAATTATAAAAAGCCACCTTGAAGTAGTGAGGGGTTTGGCTTGGACCCCTACCTGTTTTATTAATTAATAAAATAAAAGATTGTATAAGAGGGGGACTTGATGCCTAAACCTCTTAAAAATATTACAATGATCAAAATTTAAAAATAGAATAAATATCCTACAAATAAAATTAAATAAATAATATTACTTATTTTAAATTCCTAATTACGAGAATACTAAGCTAACTACTTGGCTCACTTCATTCATCATTTGAATCATCATCAATAATCTACGAATTATTCATCCTATCTTCGGCTGTAAACCAACTACTACAACACATTAACATCTCCAAAATTTGAGGAGCCAATCGAGATCTTCTTTCATCGATTGTTCGAGTGCTCTCATTGAAGACGCTTTTCGATGGCACTGTAGAGACTGGTGGTGTCAAAAGATCACGTGCTATTTTAGATAAAATGGGGTATTGACTTACATAAGCCTTCTATCAACCACAAATATCAAAATGTTGATCCTCATTTTCTACCAAGGGCTGCATCTCATAAATTACCATCTCGTTATAGGTGGTAGATGATATGTTTTTACATTTCATAATACCCCATGGATTAAATACTAATGAAATTGAAAAGGTAAATTTTTGTAGTGATTGAAAGTGACTGCTAGATAATGATGAAGCTTGCCTACTTAAACTAGGAGAACCAAAACAAGAAGACTCAAACTCATACAAATTATACATGTCAGATAGAGTTTTAGTCGTTTTATCTTTTATATCTTTTATTATACATTGCCTAAGTGTTTGAGATTTATCAAAATCTAATGTTTCATATAAATATTCAATAATACTATGAAATCCAGCCATTTTTACTCGAGAATCCATACATAACGCCATACAATATAAAATAGGAATATCTTCTTAATATTTTATATATTTTTCAAACATACTTCTCATAAAATAACCATATTCAGGATGATCCATATACTAACCAAAAATATGTGCTACATTAGCAAGTGTTGAAAGAATATGATGAGTAGTGGGATAATAAGATCCTGATAAAAGTTTAGTGGCTTCTTTGAAAGTAAATAAAAATGTTGAAAGTGCATTACAATTTTTAAAATGACTTTCAGTTAGTGGAGGTTAAGAATTGTTACTATTACAAAATTTAATAAGTTGGTTTTGAAAAGGTATAATACTTTCAAACATATTTAAAGTTGAGTACCATATAGTTTTACAATCTAATCTAAATTTTTTAAAAGATACACCGTGTTCTCGGTATAATGCCTTAAAATTTTGTTACCAAGTTAGAGAGGTTTTAATAAATAAAACAACATTTCTAATTGTATTAACAATATTATCAACATATTTATATCATTTCTTAACACACAAATTAAGTATATGACAAGTACACCTAGTATGAAATAAAATACTATCTAACATAGAATTCATAGTATTTTTCAAAATTGCTATGGTGGAATCATTATTTGAAGCATTATCTAAAGAAATAGAAATAATTTTATTTAAAATCCTATATTCACAACATGTTTGAGTAATTATTCTAGCTATACTACTACCTACATGAGGATATTCAAATAATTTAAAACAAATAGTTCTTTTTTGTACTAACCAATCATGGTCTATCCAACGACATGTAATGCACAAATAAGACTCATTAGTAATTGCAGTCCAACCATCACAAGTAAGAGCAAATTTTCAATTATAAGAATTAAACATAGCAATTAGATACTCTTTCATTTCTTTATATATCTTTATTATATCAGTTTTAACGTTGTTCTAGGAATCATTTTCCATGCTAGTTGACATTATTTTGCATATATTGTTCATAATGTAGATTTTCTACAAAACTAAAAGGTAATTTAGTTTGAACAATCATGTTAGAAAATCCACTTCTATTTTTTTTTTTATGATCATAGTAAAAGTTACCAATAATTTGACCTTCTCTAGTACGTATTTGTTGTTGTTTAAGTAGGTTTTCTAATCAATCATTATGTGACCTTTTTATATGTCTAACTAATGTTCTCGTCTCTCCTCCCTTATTATGTGCATATACCATCCTACAAAATTTATATGTTACCCTATCATTATCATTATCCTTTTCAAAAAGATTCCAAACCATAGATGTTTTTGCTTTAGTTATAACATCCGCTATTTCAACATCATCCTTACCTATATTAGATTCGTTAAGATTAATAGTTGGAGTTGGTTGTGATTGTGAAACACTAATGCTAGGCCTGGGCCTACTAAGGCCTTCATCTGTTAGGTATATGCCCTAGAGTCAATTTATACTTATACTATTGTCGTTATGTTTTATATAATAATATGAGGTTTTCCTTTCCATGAATAGTGCATTTTGTTTTGTGGTCATCAAGTACGTGACTTGATAGTAAAACTCAGCAATGAATACAATGACTATTCTAAAACTGTCCCTGATCGATTATTATTGGAACAATAATAAATTAAGATTAGTATGTTTGGGACTTGATGGCTATGTTTTACTGGTCATGGATATTTGTGATATCAAGTCAAAACATAAATAAATATTAGAGAACATTATATTAGACATGACCCACTGTGAGAGTACTTCATGGAACATGTCATAAGTAATTTCTAGCCATAATGATATCAAATGTCCTTCGACGTAAATTCATTATAGTTTCTACTTGATAAGTTCTATATTTTGACGTTGTCTAAAGTCGTCTTTAATCAGATAATAAATTAGACTATTGTTGGATATATAATAAATCAAGGAGAGGAATGTGATTGATAGTGAAAGAATTTGTCCCTCTCAATTATAGGAGAGATATCCATGGGCCCCTTGATAAGTTAGACTGTTAAAATGCATGGCTTTGCTCAAATATATCAATATAAGATATTGATATCATTTGTTTGAACAGTCTACTATGAAATCAAGAAATAATTGATTAAGCTTAAAAAGGATGACATGCTCCGTGTCTTATGCTTAATCTGGATATCGTGTGACAAAATGACTAAATATAAAATTATGGTTTGGTTCAAAGAGATCACTGATCTTCATTTAACCCGAATAGTTATAATGTTTTGCTAGAAATCGCTTATAACTTGTGGGCCATTTAAATATGATTTAGCCACACTGCTAGTGTTAAATGAACCTATATGGTCACATAATAAATGCACTTGTTAGATTATTTTTCTAGTAGCCAGATTCGATGAATCTAGAAATATTTCTAAGTTAATCGAATTTAGAAAATTTACCAAATACAATGAATTTGGAAATATGTCCACATTTGATATATCTGGATAATGTCCAGATTATAAGAATCTGGCTCGGTAAATTAATTAGTTAAATTATCGAGATAATAGCAGAATCTTATCATATCAATTTTAATTTAATTAAAATTAAAATTAAAATATGATAAGATATTATCAGAATTAGACTCTAAGAGGTTTGGGGATTTTTAAGAAAACCCTAGTCGTCTTCTTAAGAGCCCTATTCTGTTGAAAATATTCGTGCCTCTATTCACCAGAAAAAAACCCTCTCAAACCCTAGGCGTTAGCACTCTTGGGGTAACGAGTCAGTTCGTCGTTGTTAGATTGTATGCCCTCTTAGACTAGATTTCTGATGTAAAATCGAATATTTTAATGAAAGAATTTATTTTCAGAAATTGTTTGTGAATTTACTTTTTGTTTGTGCACAATTTTCGTTTGGAACAAACCCATTATGTTTAAATAAGTGATCCATGTGAATGGTGGTCTTTCACAGTAAGGTATGGATCACAGGTTATTTAACACATAAACATTTGTTCTTAACTTATTGATGAGACTGGGAACCTCATCATGTTTAGGTTATTATGTTATGAATTCCAAATGGGGAATGGCTTACCTTTAGCCAGTAAGTAGTCCACTCACTTCATGACATAAGCGTATTTCAAATACGTAGAACAGGACCTATAGTAGTGGTTTCTCAAAGTACTATATGGTAGAAACCTAGACTACTACCGCTACAGCGTGGACTAGTACTCTACGACTTGAGTGTGAGTTGGTGGTCTGGCGAAAGTGGAAGCAAATACTTTGATTTGCTGTAGTTGAGGTTCTATCGTAGGGCCAATATACTTGCATGTTGGGTATGTGTGACTAGTTAGTTAAGACAGACTTATACAAGATAGTTTCTGCACCATATCGCCCCTTGTGGTTATCCAGATGGTCTAAAATGTTCAGGACCCTGGGAAACATGACTTGGATGTTTGCTTTAGGGTAGCTCCCTTGGAAAGTGGAAACAATCCAGGAAGTCGTGGACCATTGGACTAGAAGCCTAAGGATGATAGATGTCATTTAGAGGGGTGTTAGTACACTTCTTCCTCTCTAAATGTACGGCAATGTGTAGAGGGGTATTTTAGTCATTTCACCTGTAGGTCGGAGACTTTACGAATGCAGTATTGTCCTTGGGGTCAATATTTCCTTATGGTGATATTAGGAAATATTTAAAATGAAAAATACAGCTATTTATATAGTAGGGGTATTTTGGTCATTTTAGCAGCCAAGGCGATGTGTCTTTTTGGTCCTCGGGATAGCCCGTAAGTCCTAACTACTTTTGGGGTTGAGTAATTGGTCTCAGTTGAAGAGGATTTTATTTTATTTTATTTTATTCAGGAAGTCTAATTTATTATTGGAGTGGAATAAAATAAATAAATAAATAAATAAAATAGGAGTTGAGAGAAATTAATTATCTAGTTTAATTGGTTAATTAATTATTCAGGGCCTAGGTCCAGTATGAATAATTAAGAAATTAACCTGGGCTTAAATTAGGGAAAATAATTAATGTTTAATTATTTATTGGGTTATTTATATAGGCCCAAGAAATAAATAATTAAAGATTAATTATTATGGTTCATTTGGGCTCATTAATTATTTATTGGGTTACTTATGTAAGCCCAGGAAATAAATAATTAATATTTATTATTTTGGGCCTTTTGGGTCCAAGAAAAATAATAAATATTTATCTGGCCCAATAGCTTGGATCTTAGGGTTTTTTCCAGATACGGTTAAGAGGTGTTTAGGTTTAGGCCAAATTGATTCTCAGGATAACATCCGGGTGTTTTGAAATCCCAGGGATATGTTTATCAAAGATTGAGAGACCTAGTTGAGGCTAACTTATAAACAACTCTTTGGAAAAGAAAAAACCCTAATTTTTCCAAGCCTCACAAGACTCTCACGTCTCTCTCTCTCTGGCAGCTCACGATTTTTCCCTCTTCCTCCTCTGAGGTTTTCTTCTTGTTCTTTGCTAATCAATAGCGAAAGAACCAAGGGGTTTTGAGATCGTTCCTCTTCACCATAGTGTTCATCAACTAGAGGTTAGGCTGAGGAATATCCCGAGAGCTGGAGAGCTAAGCGTTAATGCAAACAATGCGAAGTAGAAGGCTAGCGGGTGTTCAACCGAAAGCTCCTTCAAGTGTGCAAAGCGAGGCGATTCCAGCCGTTCAATCTGTTCCTACGCAACCTAGGAGGGTTAAGGAACGTAAAGGTATGATCTTCACGCTTCCGCATAGCCTTTAAGGCTCGCGTTTTATTTTTCTCCAATTTTTTTTTACGTACAGAGCATGCCCCTGTTTTCTCGGTTTTCCTTCAGTCATGTGTATCCGATAGAGGACGTTCGCACACTACAATGTCTGGTGATCGTTCGGATTGCACGTACAACAGCATAATCAGAATTGAAGGATCTCGATTATGCCAAACAAAAGGTAATTTTGTAAACCTTAGATCTTCTTAATTGTTTACTTGGATCCTTGGAAGGGATTCGCGTATGTTTTCTGTGTTTAGGAGTTCACGAATCGCAACATCATCTTCATTACCTATTTTATTGTTTATTAAATTCAAAGCTAGATCTATATTAAAATCAAAATGTGCAGATGATTGTGATGAAGAAAAATGATGATTTTGATTTGGATCTATTATTTCTAAAAAAAACAAGCAATCAAAATTCAAATAAAAGTTCAAAAAAATAAAATAAAGTAATAACAAATAATGAAATAAGAGAATTGAAAATTATAAATAACAAATTAATTTAAAAATTAAACAAATAACTAAAACAAATAAACAATTAATAAAGTTAAAAAATAAGAATATAAGATTAAGAAATACTAACTAGTTGATGACCAAGAATAACAATACTTTGTGGAGCTTTACTTCTTATATCCACTATTCCGCCACTCAACAATCTTCCAAAATATGAAGACTTTCTTGAAGAATTGAAAAAGTATAACACAAAAATAAGTTATATTCTAATATTTTTTGTAGAGAAAATGAAGAGATTTGAGGATTATGAGAGAAAGATGAATGAAAATAAGAGAGTTTGAGAGAATTGGAGAGTGTTTGATGAGTTTTGGGTTGAATTGGGGGGGTATTTATAGAGTTTTGGGGGTTAGAATGTAGAATATATCCGTTAGGGACTAAAATATATATAAAAAAATATTTTAGCCATTTTAGGGGCTGAAATGTAAAAAAAAAATAAAAAATGAGAGAGCCGTTGGGTAATGGCTCTCTCGTGCCGGCCGGCCCGCCTAGTATTTAACATGCCACCAAGCGCCATAGGAACAAGTTTATCTTCCTGAATTGGAGTTAAACTACCATAGAAAATGGAATCATTTTGCAGCATATGATAAATATGATGAAAGTCTTTTAGAGGATTTTTTTTTTTTTATTTACAATAAGTTGAAGTAAGGAAAGAGTATATTTTCCTGTCCTTATTTGATTTTGAATATCCCTCATTTTTTAGACTGTCAACTCATCAAAGATATCAGTTATACCATTGTAATATTTTTCAATAGTTGATGCAAGCTGATCTAACGAACACAGTGGATGAATATAGTAATAAGGTGGGCCAAGGGTTTCTACCCCTGACTTTGACTGAACTAGGACCTAGGACCGGCCCGGTGAACAGTGGCTAGTTGGGCCTTTGGGCTGGCCGGGCCCGGTCCAACACGCCGACTCGGTGGGCTGAACTGGCCCACTGGCCAATGCTGAGAATGACCTTGGGTATGCTCAACAAATTACTCTTAAGTTCAATAGTAGGTATCTAATAACAATTACAACAAATGTAACTATCGGGTCATTGGGTGATTAAATCTTTTAATCTTAAAGCATTTAGTGCCATCTTAACTTAGCATCTAATATTCTTTATGCTTGGGTATGCCTAACCGAGATAAACATATTAGTTAAATATAACCCACTAATCTAGAATCACATTCCATAGCTTGAACATGCTCAATGTTGAGTGAGCTTGGGTATGTCCAACAACCTAATCTCGAAAAAGAACTCTTGTTTTTACTATACTAACGGAAGGCTTTAGATTTAATATTGTTTGAAGGATTTGTTTATATTGGTGGTCTTATACATAGCACGCATAATATCACCATATATACATGGCATAAAACATAATTACGTAGTATGGTTATGGACTTTTCCTAAATTGATTTTCTCAAGCCACGAAAGAAATTAATATGGTCCACCCTATATGTTCATACATGATATAAGTAGAATGTTTTACCCTTTTGCCTTGTTTTAGTCGCCATCTCCACTGTCTTGTAAATAATTTTTCTAACTCTATCTAACCTATATAATCTAATTACATAAATTTTCTAAGTAAAGAAATATCAAGTTACATTTGAGGGGAGTTTACATGAGAAGAGAAATTATACAAGAATAATAGAGAAGACAGGACACGCAGACCCTATTTAATTAAAACCAAAACTATAAATCTTGTGTGAACAGATATATTCGGTCTTAGTCCATAACTATCCACCATGCTAATATCATGATCAAAACAAATTAAGCAAAACAAAACATAGCATATAATTCCAAAATCACTATTTTGGAAATGAAATCTAAAATCAGAATTTTAGAAAATATACATATTAATTTCTAAAATCAAATTTTAGAAATTAACAAAAGTTTCCAAAATCAAATTTCAGAAATTTCTTGATAAATTTATATAAAATATAAACTTCCAAAATCATTATTTTGGAATAATAAAATATTTAGTCTCAGAATCAAATTTTGAGAAAAACTTTTGGGTCCCCTTTTTTTGGAAAAAAAATAGTGGTCCCACCCCAGGAGAGAAATTTAATTTTTTCATCCCTCATACAATAAGATTCTCCCTTCCAAATCACTTCTAAAATCAATATTTTAGAAAATATATTAATTGATAAAATCATATTTTAGGAATTAAAATAATATATAATCTAAAATCAATATTTTAAAAAAATATTAATTGCTAAAATCATATTTTATGAATTAAATAATATATAATCTAAAATCAATATTTTAGAAAATATACTTATTGCTAAAATCATATTTTAGGAATTAAATAATATATAATCTAAAATCAATATTCTAAAAAATATATTAATTTCTAAAATTAAAATTTGAGAATTAATTTCGTTAGTCCCAAAATGAAAATTTGGGGAAATTCGAGTGCTACATGGAAGGAAAAAGAAAACGCGAGCCTTCTATGAAGAACCGAAAAGCAAAAAAAAAATTTATAATAGAGCTGCATCCATGCTATGCCTTCTATAGATTGCAAGTCAACAATCCCAAGCTAGCCGCGGCATGGATGGTTTATGCCTTAAGCAGTAGCTTGGCTTCCAGTGAGCCGCCGACAGCTTGGGCTAAAACATTTTTTTTTTCATTTTTTTCTAGAAAATTTTCTGGTCATCTTCTTCGGCATTTTACAAAAGACTACTACTCCATTCAATGGAAAGAAAAACAATATGTTCGCTCTCTATTCACTGGAAAACATAAACAACTAAAACGAAGAACAATTCTTCGTGTAGGCCAATTAACAGAAACAATTTTGTTGTTCGCAGAAACATTTGGAAAGCAGTTTTTTTTTTTTCTCTGGGATACTTGGGAATACTATAACCATTATAGATATTTGTTCATCAATCCATGATCATCACGAAACAATTTCAAAACCATTTTGAAACCTATTTTCACATATCCAAAAAAAAAAAAAAACCTTAACAGTTTTTCAACACTCGATTAAACTGTGTATTAAAAAACACAGCGATAGTTCATGAAAAAATTTCAGAATGCTGGGAGGACAAAATGACAATGTGTTTATTTTCACAAAATGTTTCACGGAGACCAAACCCACAAAACCGATTTATTCAAAATAAAGATGCATTCTTGAAGCGATTTCAGAACACATTCCCACTTTTTCACAGAAACAAATTTCAGAGAACCCCGAATATCACGTGAAACATTTTTCACAACATATAGAGACAACATGCTATGAAGGCAACATATTGTGAAAAAAATTCATCAAGCATAAACGTCCGTAAATCACATATAACCTAGCTGTGATACCACTGTTAGTTATCTCAGCATGTAATCAGATTACGTAGCGGAAATAAAACTTGAGATAACCTCCCAGGATAAATTTTATGCCATTTACTGATTAAAGAAAAGGTCAAAAAAATACCTTCAGTGTCGTCTCAGCAATTTCAAAATTTTCTTCCTCTTTTCTACTTTGATGGCGCAATCCAGTAAGTGTCTATTGCTTGTTCAAAACAAGCCTTACCACAATCGTCCAAGGCAAACCACTAGAATCCAAGTGTAGGGTTCACTTTAGTAGTAATCCACACAAGGATTTGAGCACTCACAAAAAAACTACTTAGTTTTGTGCTAGCAGAGCAATATGGCGGCTAAGGTTTTAATTAGAGAAGAGAATAGGAGAAGATGACATTCACAGAACTGATTTCTATGTATTGTCTATCAAGGAAAACGTTTTTCCTATTTTCTATAGGTTTTAGGATTTTAACTAATTGCAACTAAGTCCTTCAACGTTAATTAAATACAATTAAATCTTTAAAATTTGTATAATTGCAATTAGACACATGAATTATAACAAACTTATAATTCACCCATACGATAATTTTCTTCTCACAATTAACCACATAATATTATCAAATAATATATTAGGTACTCAAACCTTTATTTTGTGTGACTTATTAGGTTTCTTGGTGTATTGATAGCAAAATATGAATTAATCCAAATATCTTTAGGATTAATAACCTATGATAATTAGAATTAACTTATTAATTCTAATAATGATTGACTTATTAATTCTCTAATTAATAAATCTATATTCAGTGGAATATGAGCGGTATCTAGCAACACATCACGACCACCCAAAAGTCCAGAAACTCAAGTGGTTTGACGTGAATATTTCAATAGCAAATAATAGTGCAATAAACTTCTTTTACTATACAATATCTAATAGTCTGGGAATTTTATGCAAATTTGAGAAAGGGCAAACTGAAAGAAACAGAGGGAGGATTCATGATTAGGTAGTATGTGACACGAGTGAAAAGAAAATATTTTGAATTTGACCATAGAATACTGAACAGAATCTGTGATGTTCGTGATGCTGGTTTTCAGTATTTTGAGTTGAACAAATTTCTTGAAGGAAATGAAATTTTTATTCTGAAAATTTTTGAGAAGTTTTTTACTGGTGGAAAAAGCTTTGAGATCTCTGGAAATCACAGTTCTAAATGGTTGAATGGATTGGGCAGAATCCTTCATCATGTGCTTTCTACCATTGTTGTACCCAGTTCCAGTCATAAGACCTCTATTAGCATACTTCAAATGGTGGCCATGCTTGCCTTAGCTGAGGGGAGAAAGATTAACTTCGGATTTCTGGCAACAAAGTTAATGTTGTAGTCTAGAAATACTTCTAGCAAGGCTCTTCCGTTTGGAAATTTATTGACCAAAGTCTTCAGATTTTTCAATATTAATTTAAATTCTGTTACTTCTGATCCCTCAAAAACAAATGTTTATAGCTATGAATCCTTTGAAAAGATGGGATATGTAAGGGAGAATAATTCTTGGAAATTGCTTAGAGAAACTGCTGGAAAAGAAAAAGAGAACCTGATGAAAACTATGGACGAAGGAAATACTGTCTCTGGTTCTAAAAGAAAATTTGATGAAGGCAATGTTCATAACATGGGTTTATCTGAGAATATTCTGAGTGCAATCAGCTTCTTTGCAGAGAAATTGGAATCTCTTAGCTCAGAAATCAAGAACTTAGGGAACATAATTTCTGTCATTGAGCAATCTGCTAAGCCTTCCGCCTCTATATCTAATCATGAAAAGGATGAACAATCTTTAGAGGACAAGAATGAACCGCCTGCAGATATCAAGGTTCCCTCTCCTGAACCCTCACCTGAACCATCTCTACAGCCTTCTCCTATCCAGAAAAAAGATTTTCCTCCTCCTTCTCCCAAACCCAAAGGAAAAAGACAGAAGCATGTGGTTGTAAAGCGAAAATCTAACAGAATAGCTGGTCAGTTTTCCAAGAAGGGTACTGGATCCAAGGGTGAAACCATTAATATTTCCTAGATTGTTTTCTTGGGTAACACCGTGGGCTGATGAACAACTTACATTCTACCACAGTTGAACAATTTACTTTTTCAGTCATTTATATTCTGTCTTTGGATAATTTCTGATACTTTTTTAAGTTTAATTCTCTGTCATGCCTATTATCTATCTGATGACTGTTAAGTGCATATTACTTCTCCTTCTACTATGCTTCTTTTTTATTGATGACAAAGGAGGAGAAAGAAAATGACAGTGAATATGGGAGAGATGACAGTTATTATGGGGGAGAAAGAAAATGTTAGATAGATCCACGTGTTGATAAGGAGAAAATGAAAAAATGAAATTGTTGTGAAAATGTTGAATGTTGGTCTGCATGACTGTCAGCATGATGTTGTTTGCAAGACATATGCTAATCTGAAAATGTTATAGTGTGTAATATAAGCTATATGAAATTGTTGGTATGTAGTAATTGATAGAAAATGTAAAGTTTGCATGTTATGACTGCATATGAATTTGATCTACATGTTGATATCCAAAAATAAAATGTTATGAGTTCTGCATGGATTCTACATGACTAATATTGGACTGTTAATGTTTGGTTTTTTGTTTAGCAAAGTAACTGCTATGGAAGTTGAAACCCTTTGAAAAACTGAAACTACTGTATGAACAGTTATTGAATTCCGAAGTAACTGCATGAACTGCATGAACCATTTATGATATGAACAGTTGCACAGGTAAATCAAAACCGTGATGAAAATTTCTGATTCACTGTTCACAAATTTTTCTGAAAAATTCCTCAGTTTGTGAAAGTTCAATTTTATAACACGGAATTCTGAATGATAATTGGATCCTTGAAACAAAAATTCTGTGATAAATTTTTGGTGCATCGAATCAGGGGGAGTTTTGGACTCAGAAACTTTGTATCCAAAACAAATATTCTTATAAGTAGTTTTGAAAAATGTTTTGGACATCCAAAAGTCCTATCCAAAAGATATTCTGAAAACACAAGTTCTTCCAAAACGATTTTGGATACACTTTCTGGATGAATAAATCATTACTTCTTCTATTCCCTCTTATGTTTAAAATTATCACATAAGAATATATTTAGGGGGAGCTTTTTAGCATTTTATCTCTATCAAATTACTTTGAATATTTATATAGAGATATGATATGCTTTAGGATCATTGAGATATGGTTTCTCATAAGATCTCTATGAGACTTGTTAAATTATTTGCACCTTTTTCTCATCATGTTATCTCTATCTACATATCCAATGTGTCATATTTGTCATCACTAAAAAAAAGGGAGATTGTTAACCCTAAAAGTCTTCTTTTTATGTTCTGATTTATGACAAACGTTGATATGGTCTAACGTGTTAATTTATTGTGATAGGACATGATTGACCTTTGTTCTTCTAAAGTATTCAGATAAGAATTGTTGGCGACTCCTTTATCACCAATTTCAAGAATGGAAGATCAATTAGAAAATCAAGTATAAGGAGTTATACATCAAGAAGACTTTTTATGAAGAATATTAGACTAGGAAGTGTTCATTAAGGTATACTTATTATTTCCTATGTCCTCTTATCTTTTGATTCATTTAGCTTTACCTTGAAGCTTCAAATGAGATGATTTTCAAAGTTTTTAGAATTCACAGAATTTTGGATGGTACAGTTTGAATCCAAAAGGTTCATCCAAAATCCTGTAAACCGGGTTGAAAAATTGTCCGTCGGGGATGTGCCATTTTGGACTTAACTTTTGGATGCATTTTCGTCCAAAACCCGAGTCCAAAACTTGGATAAGTTTAAATAGAAAAATTTATAGCCTTTTTTTTATGACCGTTGACACTCCACTTTTTGGCTCTATAAATAGCCCTTAAAGCCAGATTACAAGTAAGATTTTTGAAACATCCATATTAGAAACACTATTGCTCAATATCTTCAAAAATCTCCTTTTATCTTAGCTTCAAAGTGAGTTCATTGTGTATCAAAGATAAAAGTATTTTGTGCTTGTATCCGAGAGAATATCTGCTCAAGTGAGCTTATCTTTATTCTATTGATTTTCAATTCTCAGCTTGTAATAGCAAGGTTGTGTGGTAAAACCCATAAGGGTGATCCTTGTTGTGTGTATGTTCAAGGTTGTGTGGTAAAACCCATAGGGGTGAGCTTTGATGTGTTTGAGAGGTTATGTAAAACCTAGTGTGGTGATCCTCTCTTCTATGTGATTGTTTCATTAAGTGAGATTAATGAAATAGGGTTGAAAATCCTTAAGTGTGAGGCTTAAGGTAGTGGACGTAGATCATTGTTGATCGAACCACTATACATCTCTTGTCTCATTTTATTTCAGTTGTTCATGTATATTGTTTTTATGATCTTTCACTATCTAAATCTGAATACATATCTACAAGTGCTTGGACAGCTTTCAATGCATCAATAAAGTCAGTCCAAGTATCTTTGTGATCATCCTTGTTCAGCATTTTAGACTCTTCGAAAAAATTATTTTTACTTGCCAAAAAGCCTTATTCACCCCCCCTCTAAGGTTTTTCAGTTAAGAATAAATGTTTATATGTTAAATAACCCATGATCCATACCTTACTGTGAAAGACCACCATTCACATTGATCACTTATTTAAACGCAATAGGTCTGTTCCAAACGAAAATTGTACACAAACAAAAAGTAAGTTCACAAATAATTTCTAAAAATAAATTCTTTTATTAAAATATTCAATTTTACATCAGAAACCTAGTCTAAGTGGGCATACAATCCAACAATCTCCCACTTGCACTCTAAGATTAGGTAAGTCCATAGGTGCCCATCCCTATGGCGTCTAAGTGTCTCTTGAAGACTCTCTCAGCCAAAGGCTTGGTGAATGGATCTACTAGATTGTTTTCTAAGGCAATATGTTCCACCACGACTTCCCGTCTCTGGATGAAATCTCGGATCAGGGGTACTTCCTCTCGATGTGTTTCCCCTTCTTGTGGTTCCGAGGTTCCTTAGATTGCGATACTGCTCCAGTGTTGTCGCAATACATCACAATCGGCCTATCCATATGTGGTACGACTCCAAGTTCTGAAAGGAACTTCCGGAGCCAAACTACTTCCTTGGACGCCTCCGAAACTGCCACATACTCAGTTTCCATGGTTGAGTCAGCAATACAAGACTGCTTGATACTCCTCTATGAAATTGCTCCTCCAGACAAAGTGAAGACATATCCACTAGTGGATTTTCTTTCATCCTTATCTGCTTGGAAGACTGAGTCTGTGTATCCTGTAGAAAACAAATCATCAGCCCTGTAAACCAGTATATAATCTTTCGTTCCCTTGAGGTACTTGAGAATATGCTTTACAGCTTGCCAATGAACCTCCCCTTGGTTTGGCTAATATCTGCTAACCAAACCCACGGCAAAGCAGATATCTGGCCTAGTACACATCATGGCGTACATGAGACTTCCCACAGCCGAAGCGTAGGGAATCCTACTCATTCTGTCCTTTTCTTCTTGAGACTTAGGACAGTCATTTGAAGAAAGTGACAACCCATGTCTGGAAGGGATTAGAGCTCCCTTGCATGAATCTATGCTGTACTTGGCCAGCATATTGTCAATGTATGTTGCTTGGGATAACCCTAACATTCTCTGCTTTCTATTTCTAAGAAGCCTAATCTCGAGAATGTAGCTGGCTTCTCCCAAGTCCTTCATACTGAATTGACTAGACAGCCAAACCTTTGTAGATAATAATGTCCCTACATCATTTCCAATTAGTAGAATGTCATCCACATACAGGACAAGAAAAACCACATTAATGCCTTCAAGTTTCCTGTACACGCATGGTTCATCTTCATTTTGAATAAAACCATAAGACTTTACAGTCTCATCAAAATAAATGTTCCATGCTCTCGATGCCTGCGTAAGTCCATAAATGGACTTCTTAAGCTTGCAAACCATATGTTCCTGGCCTTCAGCAATGAAGCCTTCTGGTTGGGACATATAGATGTCTTCGCTAAGATAGCCATTTAAGAATGCCATCTTGACATCCATTTGCCATATCTCATAGTCATAGTGACATGTGATAGCAAGGAGGATGCGGATGGATTTAAGCATGGCTACTGGGGAAAAGGTTTTCTCATAGTCGATTCCCTCTTTCTGAGTATACATTTTCGCCACAAGCCTAGCTTTGAAGGTTTCCACCATCCCATCCGCTGCCTTCTTTCTCTTGTACACCTACTTGCACCCAATGGGTTTTATCCCTTCAAGTAAAGCTACAAGATCCCAAACCTAATTGAGGTACATAGACTCAATTTCGTCTTTCATTGCTTCATGCCACAGATTTGCATCGGCATCAGCAATAGCCTTCTCGTATCTAACGGGGTCTTATTCCTGATGGTCAGAGACCAGCTCAAATGCTTTTCCAGTCCATCTATCCGGAACCCTAGACACTCTCCCACGACGAGAGGCTCCATTTATACAGGCTCTTAAGGCTGTACCTCTTCTTGGTCCACAATCGGGTCAGAAGAAGTTGATTCCGTAGATAACTTCTCCTCAAGTTCCAACCTTGTTGAACCTTTAGTGAAAGTACTTTGATCATCTTCTAAGTATCTAGCATTCGTACTGACTAGTATCTTCTGCTCCTTAGGATGATAAAAGTAACCTCCTTTTGTCCCTTTTGGATAGCCAACAAAATAGCATAATTCTGATCTTGATTCCAACTTGTCTTCCTTGATCAGTACATAAGTTGGACAACCCCAAATCTTGAGATGATTCAGACTTGGCTTACGCGCAGTCCACATGTCATAGGGAGTCCTAGGTACTGACTTGGAAGGCACCAAGTTCAGAATATATGCCGCTGTCTCCAGGGCATATCCCCAAAAGGACACTGGAAGAGTAGCATAAGACATCATGCTTTGGACTATTTCCATCAACGTCCTGTTCCTTCTCTCAGCTACTCCGTTCTGCTGGGGTGTTCCCGGCGCGGAGAGTTGGGATACTATCCCATGATGTACCATGTAGTCCTTGAATTCACCTAGGAGGTACTCTCCACCATGATCTGATCGTAAGATTTTGATTAATTTACCTATCCGACGCTCCACTTCAGCTTTAAACTCCTTGAACTTGTCAAAAGAGTCAGACTTACATCTCATCAGGTAAATATAACCATACCTCGTACAATCATCCGTGAAAGTGATGAAGTACTCAAAACCTCCTCTAGCTGGTGTAGACAATGGACCACACACATCAGTGTGAACAAGACTCAACACCTCCTTAGCTCTATCCGCTTTTGGTGTAAATGACCTTTTGGTCATCTTCCCTATCAGGCAGGATTCACACTAAGGCCAACTTTCCAATCTTAATGAGCCCAAAGGCCCATCATAGATTAGCCTCTGAATCCTGGTTGAGTTAATATGACCCAACCTTAGATGTCAAAGGTATTAATCATTAATATTGGTTTTTCTCTTCTTAGTTAAAGGTTCAGACTGAGCATTATTTGATTGGTTGTTAATTGGGTTTAAAAAGAACATATTTCCATTCATGTGCCCAGTACATAAAATTTCTCTATCTCTACTGATAGAAATACCAGAATGGAAAGATACAGAATATCTTTGATTTATAAGTTTTGCAACTGAAATCAAATTCTGACGAAATCTAAGTACATATAAAATGTCTTTTAAAACCACTATTTTATTACAATAAAAAATAAGATCCAACTCTCCCACTGCAAGGGCCCAGACTTGTGCTCCATTACCTACTCGTAGCTCATGTTCGCCCTTCTTGAGTCTTCTATTCTTTCTAAACCCCTGCAAGGAGTTACAGATATGATCAATGGCTCGTGAATCAACAATCCAAGTGGAAGTTAATCCTACCATTGATATAGACTCTAGATAGAAAACATTACCTGTGGGGTTTTTCTTGACTTGAAGATCTGGACACTCCCTTTTCCAGTGTCCCTTCTTCCCACATTTGAAGCACTTGTCCTTTGGTTTGTCCTTGGGATGGGTCTTGGACTAGGTTGATGCATTCCCCTTCTTCCTCTTAAACTTTCTGGGTTTAGGCCCAGTTCTTGAGGAAGAAGCCTTAGCAATCATGACCTTTGACTGCGGCTTCATGATCTTCTCTGCCATCTGGAGCTCCTTCATCAATTTAGTCAAACTCATGTTCAATTTGTTCATGTTATAGTTCAACTTGAACTGAGTGAAGGAACCCAGTAGAGATTTGAGAACCATGTCCACTTGCCTCTCGGGGTCAATGACAGCCCATAAGATTTCTGCCTCCTCGAAGCAGCAATCATCTTGAGCATATGCTCTTGGACTGATGCTCCCTCAGCCATCTTAGTGTTTATAATAATTCGAAGAGCCTCCTGCCTTGCGGGCCGGCTCTTGTCCGCGAACATAGTAGCCAATGATTGACTGATGTCATATGTAGAAGCCATGTGCTCATGTTTTGACTGTAGCACATTAGACATGGAGGCTAACATATAGCAACGTGCCATTTCGTCAGCCTTCTTCCATGCCTTCTCAGCCTCTCGCTCTTCGGCGGTGGAACCCTCCCCGATAACAGGGCAGGTCTCATAAAGGACATACTTATACTCTTCAGTTGTGAGTATTATGTCCAGGTTCCTCTTCCAGTCTACACAGTTTGGACCCGTTAATTTATTCTCCCTAAGAATAACGGCCAATGGACCAAAAAAACCTCCCACCATTTCTGAAAATCGAAAAATAAAAGAAAGAATTTAGTTTGTGAAAACAAAATAAAATATGTGTACTGAAAATGATTTGGCTCTTAAGAAAATTGACATAGCTTCTTAGGAAGATTAACAGTTTCCTAAGCTAAGTATAATAACCACCACAAATTAATTTCTCTTTTACGTAATGATCTAGAGGATAACTCCATCGTGGGATGGCCGTTTCCTCTCATTTTCTATGGACATACCTCGCACTATAACCTCCAACGTGGGCTGGCCGATCATGGTACGTGCCCCGGGTTATTAATTACATCCTTCCATTAGATCTAGATCCTTGTGGTATCCCCATCCTATACGGGTTCACTCCCGGGGTGACGTGGAGGGACCCACGATCTCTAATGAGGACCGTGATGGAAGTCGTGGGGCCGTTGGAACCCCTCTCCTACTTAGTCTTTTAAAATAAATATTTTCTGGAAAAATATCCTTTTGAAATTTCCATTAAGTTTTTTCTTAACTAAAAAATAAAATATCTAAGTCCACTAAAATCTCTATGTTAAGGTTTATATGTTTTAAGAGATTTTTCCATGGAGTAATTTTATTTAAGTTAAAACTTAATGATTTCAAAAATTTTCCAATTAAAACTTTCTAGAGACTTTGGTCTCAAGTTTATTTGACAAAATCATTTTTTTTCTAGTCCAAAACAAAACAAAATGGCTCTCCATTTTAATTTACGAAAATATCTAAATCTAATATATTTTCTATGTCAACGATTAAATCCTTTGAGAAAATATTCAAGGATTAATTTTTGTACAAATTAAAATAACCATTTAATTTTTGAAGAAAAAAGTTTTTCTTGTAAAAAATGTTCCCAAAGACTTTGGTCTTTGAGAAAAGGCACACATAGGTACACAAAAAAAAAAAAATAGCATGCTTGAAAACAGTAAACGTTTTCATGCTTTTCTATTTTTAAACCTAAGTGCCCAAATAATAGAATTAAACACATTAATTAATTAATTAATGATCTTGTTTAATCTTAAAATCCCTTACTAATATTTTTCATGCAAATATATTCCAAGAAAATAAAATATTGCAAAAATATTAACTTCACCTGGTATGGGACCCAAAACGAAAAAGAAAAAAAATAAAAAATAGCTGGCAGTCCACTGCACCGGCCGCACCGGATACGCGCCCGCATACCCTGCGGTCCACCGTGGCCGCGGTGCACCACGCCGCACCGGAACACCCTCAGCCACGACCTGTGGACTTTGCCCGCACCCGTGACCCGCACCCATTTCATCTCTGCTGTTGACCCGCGCTTCAGCCCACGTGTCTGCCCGTTTTGTGCGTCCAGTGCCCCGCTGACCTGCGCGCCAATTGCAAATTTTGCAATTGCAATTTGCTTCAATTTCCAGCAATCGGCGCAGCCAGCTTGGGTCTTCGGAGATCGACTCCAGACACAATAATGGAGGCGGCTCAGCTCACGGCTCGGCTCGGCTGTGCGGCTTAGGAATAGTGTTTCTTCTTCGTTTTTTTCTCTTTTCTGCACGAAAAATTGCAGAGCCACTACGCTTCATCTGCTGCTCCTTTCTTTGGCTTCTTTGGACATTTTTACTTATAAAAACTCATCCAAAACAAAAACACAACCGCCTATACCCTTCAAATTGGGTTTACACGATGTTCTTTCAAAGCAAGAAAGATAAAATTACAGCAGCCTATGCTTCACTATGAAGCTTACAAACATGCTATCCCATACCAAAACAATGAAGGATCATAGGTATAATCACCAAACAATCATCTTCCCCATTTTTATTAACTACCATGCTCCCTAAGTTGATCAAAGAACCATTGGCTCTGATACCACATTGATGGACAGAAAACAGGAGAGCATGCACCAACGGAAAAAAAAACAGAGAAAAAAAACCGCAAGCCTTAAAGGCCACCACACGGAAGCGTAAAGATCATACATTTGCACGCTTTAAACCTACTAGGTTGAATAGGAGTGGATTGAATGACAGGAATCGCTTCGCCTTGCCCACTTGAAGAAGCTTCCGGTTAAAAACCCGCTAACCTCCTACTTCGCCTTATTTGCATGAACGCCAAACCTTTCAACTCTCAGAATATGCCACAGCCCGACCTCTAGTCGGTGAATGCAACAGTGAAGAGGAACGGTTTCAAATCTCCTTGGTTCTCTTGCTATTGGTTAGCAAAGCTCCAACGAGAAACCAGAGGAGAAGGAGATGCGAGTTTGAGAGAGAGAGCTGCGTAAGCCTCAGTTGTGTTAGGGAGAGTAGGGTTTTTCTTCTACCAAAAACTTATTTTTTGGTCAGCCAAAACTAGGTCTCTAATTCTCTGATAAACATATCCCCGGGATATCATATTTCAAACACCCGATGTTATCCTGAGAATAAGTTTGGCTTAACCCTAAACTCTTCTTAACCGTATCTGGAAAAAACCCTACGGTCCAAGCTATTAGGCCGAAATAATATTTATTATTTCTCTTGGATCCAAAAGGCCCAAAATAAAAAACATTAATTATTTATTTATTGGGTTTATGCAAATAACCCAATAAATAATTAATAAGCCCAAATGAACTAAAATAATTAATCTTTAATTATTTATTTCTTGGGCTTATATAAATAATCCAATAAATAATTAAACATTAATTATTTCCCCTAGTTTAAGCCCAAGTTAATTTCCCAATTATTCATACTGGACCTAGGCCCTGAATAATTAATTAACCAATTAAACCAGATAATTAATTTCTCTCAACTCCTATTATTTATTTATTTATTTATTTTATTCCAATCTAATAATAAATTAGACATCCTGAATAAAATAAAATAAAATCCTCTTGAATTGAGACCAATTCCTCAACCCAAAATTAATTAGGACTTACGGGCTATTCCGAGGACCAAAAAGACACATCGCCTTGGCTGTTAAAATGACCAAAATACCCCTACTATATAAATAGCTGTATTTTACATTTTAAATATTTCCTAATATCACCATAAGGAAATATTGACCCCAAGGACAATGCTGCATTAGCAAAATCTCCGACCTACAGGTGAAATGACTAAAATACCCCTCTACACATCGCCGTATATTAAGAGAAGAAGATGTGTACTAACACCCTTCTAAATGACATCTACCATCCTTAGGCTTCTAGTCTAATGATCCACGACTTTCTGGAGTGTTTTTTCTTTCCAAGGGAGCTACCCTAAAGCAAACATCCGAGTCATGTTTCCCAGGACCCTGGACATTTTAGACCATTCGGACAACCACAATGGGCGATAAAGTGCAGAAACTATCTTGTACAAGTCTGTCTTAACTAACTAGTTACATATATCCAATATACAAGTATATTGGTTCTACTATAGAACCTCAACTATAGCATATTAAAGTATATGCTTCCAGCTTCGTCAGACCACCAACTCATATTCAAGTCGTAAAGTACTAGTCTTTGCTGTAGCGGTAGTAGTCTAGGTTTCTATCATATAGTACTTTTAGAAACCACTACTACAGGTCCTGTCCTACGTATTTGAAATACGCTTATGTCATGAAGTGAGTAGACTACTCACTGGCTAAAGGTAAGCCATTCCCCATTTGGAATTCATAACATAATAACCTAAACATGATGAGATTCTCAGTCTCATCAATAGGTTAAAAACAAATGTTTATGTATTAAATAACCCATAATCCATACCTTACTGTGAAAGACCACCATTCACATGGATCACTTATTTAAACATAATGGGTCGTTCCAAATGAAAATTGTGCACAAACAAAAAGTAAGTTCACAAAAAATTTCTGAAAATAAATTATTTTATTAAAATATATGATTTTACATCAGAAACCTAGTCTAAGAGGGTATATAATCTAACAGATAGGCCAACAGTACTCTTCCAAAAATTCCATCCATCTCTGCTACCACAAATTCAAGTCCTTCTGGGTGAAAATGTACTTTAGGCTCTTGTAATCAGTGAACACTTCATATTCTGCTCCATACAAGTAGTGCCACCATTTCTTTAAAGCAAACATAATGGCAACCAGCTCTAGATCATGCGTAGGATAATTAACTTCATGCGGCATCAACTTTCAAGAAGCATAGGCAATCACCTTCCTGTCTTGCATCAAAACTACCCCCCAAACCTTTTTTCGAAGCATCAGTATACAGTGTGTAAGGCTTACCTTCCTCTAGCAAACTCAACACAGGTGCTGTCATTAATCTCCGCTTCAGCTTTTGGAAACTCTTTTCACATTTTTCATTCCAAACAAAGGGTACGTCCTTTCTCAGCAGCCAAGTCATAGGCGATGCGAGCATTGAAAATCCCTTAACAAACCTCATATGGTAGCCAGCCAATCCCAAGAAGCTTCGAATCTCTGTGATGTTCTCTGATTGCTTCCAGTCTGAAACTACTTCGACCTTCGTTGGGTCCACCTTGATCCCATCCTTGGTCACCACGTGGCCAAGAAATGCCACATTATCCAGCAAAAACTCACACTTACTAAGTTTGGTGAAAAGTTTGTGCTCCCTTAGCTTCTCCAATACTAGCTTCAAATGTTTTACATGATCCTCCGGGCTCTTGGGGTAAATAAGTATGTCGTCGATGAAGACTACCACGAACTTGTTCAAGTAGGGTTGGAACACTCAATGCATCAAATCCATTAATACCGCGGGTGCATTGGTTACCCCGAATGGCATCACCACAAACTCGTAGTAACCATATCTTGTGTTGAAGGCCGTCTTGGGAATATCCTCTCCTTTTATCCTCACCTGATAGTATCCTTGCCTCAAATCTAGTTTGGAGTAACAACTAGATCCTTGCAACTGGTCGAACAACTCATTAATCAATGGTAGAGGATATTTGTTTTTTATGGTTAGGTTGTTCAAGCCCCAGTAGTCGATACATAGCCTAAGAGTCCTATCATTCTTCTTCACAAATAGTATAGGTGCTTCCCAGGGTGACGTGCCAGGTCTGATGTAGCCTTGCCTCACCAACTCTTCTAGCTGCTTCTTCAGTTCTTTCAGCTCTGCCGGTGCCATCTGATACGGAGTTCGGGATACTGGTTTCACTCCTGGAACTAGATCAATAGTGAACTCAACTTCTCGGTTGGGAAGTAGAGAAGTGAGTTCCACTAGGAACACGTTGGCAAAATCCTTTACCACCTTAGTATCTTCAAGAATGCACTGGTCCTTCGGCTTATTTATCACATAAGCCAAATATCCTTGACATTCTTGCTTTAACAATTTTCGGGCTTTTGGCCCAACTATCAAAAACTTCAATTCTTTTACTCTCTTGCCGTTGAACTCCAACACATTACATCCCGGTCTACTGAACTGAACCGATTTATTCTTACAGTCTACTCTAGCCCCATGCTTAGCTAGCCAATCTATTCTAAATATCAAGTCATAATCATCAATAGCTAAGACTATCAAGTCTCCCTCCAAGCTTTCTCTCCCTACTTCAATTTTACAATTCCACACATACTAATCTGCATGCACCTTTTTTCCCAAAGGCATACTCACCAACAAAGTAAAAGGTAGTTCTACTCCATCCTAACCCAAATAATATGCATAATTTTTGTTTAAATAGGAATGGGTAAATCCAGGGTCTATCAATGCATTAATGGAACGACCTTGGATAGTAAACGTACATTACACCACTGCTGCATCAGTTCCAACCTCCTTCCAGTTAAGAGCGAAAACTTTTGCTTTCAGCTGCGGCTTTTGCATTCCACTCCCGGAAGCTCCCGTGGCATTAGCTCAATTAGCCCTCAAGATTTGAGCTGGGTTTCCTTATCCGACTCGGAGAAGTTTAGGGCAGGCATTTCGCAGATGGTTTGGGTCTCCACAGTGGTAGCATTTTCGCTCACCTTTTCTAGACCAATAATTTTTCTCAGTGTGGCCCCTTTTTCTGTAGTGCCGGCATAATAGAAGATTTTGCGTAGGACCAACCAGTCCGAGCTTGCTTTCCTCAATTCTGCCACTGTTGGTTGGTAGGGCGCTTGTTGGGCTGCTGCCTCTAAAAAGGTCTCGACGGTTGTCTTAACGGTAAGAAAGGTCTTGGTGCTATTCTATTGCGATCTTCATTCTTAGTCCGGGTGGCTGCGTCCATGGCCCCCAAGTAGGTTGTTAGTGGAGAAGATGCCAATGCCCTTCTTAACTCCTGCCTTAGCTCATTGACAAATTATCTTGTTCTGTTCTGTTCAGTGTCCACCAACCTCTTACTGTATTCCGACACTTGAGTAAAACGTGCCGCGTACTTAGCTACCGTCATACCTCCCTGCTTTAGATTCTGGAACTCATCTTCCCGTTTCTCTACTATCCACTGAAGGATATATTCAACTCTGAAAGCTTCCATGAAATTGGCCTATGTCCAATTTTCGACAATCATCTCTCAGTCATCTTGGACCCATTGCCATCATGCTTGAGCTGGGCCCCTCAATCGGAATGCAGCAAACTTCACCATTCGCTTCTTAGTGTAATGAAGCGTAGCGAAGATGTCTTCCATCTGTTCTATTCACTGCTCAGCTTTTTGATCTTGCTTGGCTTCTCCCAAGAAGATGGGCAGTTAAAATTTCAGAAACCGCTTCAACACTTCATCCTCCCCTTTTGAATTCCTCCATTCAGTTAGAGTTTGAAGGATCTCAGTCATTTTGCTGAATGCTTGCCCATCGTTACTCCGACAGGTTCTTCTAACTCCATTTCCAAATCCAGCTCATTCTCATCCCCCCGGTTGGGTGACGGCATTTAAGTTGTCTCAAACTTCAGTGTCACAGGCTCTGCCTCCAAAACCCTTCAGCTGGATATTGCTGCACGGTACTTGGGTGCCATTCTAAACCATGCCCAGATAATGGGTTTATGCATTTAAGTTTAAAACATTTCAATTGAGCATGCATTCGCATTCAGGTTTAAGCAAAAGAAAATCAAATGCAAATTTTTGTATAAAGATTTGCATGTAAATTTTTCTCAAACTTTAGAGTACTCTAGGTACTCTTATTTGCATAAACCTGGAAGTAAAGCAGTAAACATGAATAAAATCCTTAGCATAGGAGTTTATAGAAAGCAGTAAATAAAACATCCTAATCATAGCAGCACTTAGCCTCTCTAGTCCTCATAAGAGTCTTCAAAGTCGACATCATACAACCATCCCCCAGTATTCCTAATGAAGTCTATCCCAACCCCATTCGCAAACCCATCCATTGGCTCCTTCCCGGGTCTCCTAGAACTCTCCCCGGTTTTAACCTGGTTGGGTGGGGGTATGAAGGAAGGTCTAGGTGGAGATTCATAATCTATCTTCCCCAGGTCATCACTATCAGCTGCCAAGTCAACTATGGGACTAGAAGGGAGGGGCACATATTCCATGTCAATCTCCTCGTCTTCACTGTCGTAGACAAGTCTATCATGGGTATTAGGGGTGGCTCGATAATCTGGACCTCATCGTCATTGCTATCATCTAGGGGTATAATTGGTTGAGGTGCAAGCTGCAGTACAGACTAAGGCACTGGTAGGTCTTCCGGATGGATAGGGATAGGAGGATGCCATTACTGCCCTTTTTTTGCAGTTCTAAGCATTCTAACCATCCTATAGCATAAACAAGACAGATTAGTCAAAAGATTTAAACTTAATAAAACAAAGCATATACTGTTAATATTTACCTAAACCTAGTCTCTGATACTACTTGTAACACCCCACTACATAGACCCAACAGGGCCGGGGATGTCACCCCGTCCATAGGACAAGGGGTCTTTATAACTAGGTCACATAAAATAAAATAAATGCTTTAAAATTGAACTTATTATATCCCAAAATACATGAACAAATCCAAAATAAATTGTTTGCAACAATCTCTCAAAACATCACATAAGGGAAATAATAAAGAGTCTTCAGAATCATAGGCAACAATCTAGCTAATGACCTCCATAGCAGGACTGTCCTGAAAACATGGCATCAAAGGTGGTGAGATAAAAATCTCAGTAAGTCCGTGTGTGCTTTAAGTGTTTTAGGAAAAACAGTTCATGTATACAAGTTGTAAAAATTTCATAAAAGAAAGTACTGGCAAGCATTAAATAAATGTTAAAATAAAGAGTGGTATTTTTCTTTTCAAACCATACATATTCACAATAAATACAACCACTCGAAGAGGTAGCCATGGATTACCACACGTTGGGCCCCATGACCATATAACGATCAGAATGCCACACGTTGAGCATGCTGACAAAAGGTAGGTGTACGGCCTACCGAGTGAGATATTCCTTCATCTCTACACCAAACTTACCGGTTGTCCACTCCGGAAATACACAATCCACATGACTGAAACTTGCTAGCTCAGACCGGCATGACCTACCAGACTGGCATCCTATCCAGGAAGGACTCACCCCTCAGAGGTGACCACCTACTAAGAGACTTACCCTAACCCTTCAAAGACTAGTTCTAGTAGTCTACCCTTATTGAGTACTCAACATTACTTGTCCTACTCAGGAGAAAATTGATCATACATTGATTTACTTGGAAATAACAATTAAGGATTTCTAAAGTTCTTATTAAAGTTAGGTTTTAGAAAGAGTTTAGCATTTTGTGTAAAACTGCTTGTTTAATTTTTCAAATGATTTGTTTATTGAAATAAAAAGAAAAAACAGTCCTTAATTGCTTTTACAAAATGAATGTCCATACACATCACATTTGGCTTGCCACAGTAATTTTATTCTTCAAATGACTCCATGCAGGAGCTTACCTAATCCTTTACTTGCTTGAACTCAAAAATCCTCTAAGGCTGACCTAACCCTACCTAAGGTAAATAAAAGGCATAAGGTTATACTCGAGCTATACTTGCCTTACATAAATAATCCCTAGTTCAACTAATTACAACCATGACCTTAATGTCCTAAGCTTTAAGGCTAGATGATAAAGAATTTTATAAAATAAATCTAGCTTGATAAGTTAAAATAACTAAGGGTTATAAAATAATTACTAATAAGTTATAGGTTCAAATAATAAATCTTGAGTATTATTATTAAAAAAATAAACTAGTGTTTGAATATTGAATAATACTAAGTCCTAAATAATATTAATAAATGGTACTTTTTAAATAGTATTATTATAAATAAATAATAACTTATTTAATATTTAATAGATAATAAATAATTAGTAATTAATAATAAATGAATCATATTAAATTTTTTATTAATAGATAACAAATAAACTTCAATATAAATAATATAGGTAAAAGTTTAAACTCTGGTCTACAAGGTCATTAATACTTTATTTATTTATTTATTTATTATTATTATTATTTATATAAAAGATCTTATTATTACACACACATAATTTTTAATAAAAGATATTATTTATTTGACTAATAAAATATCAATATTTCATTTAATATTCCAATTCCAAAACTTCCTAGGAATTTCGAAATCTTTAGAGAAAAAATATAGTAATAATTTTAATTAAGGTAATAAAATTTGTTACTAAAAATAACCTAGGATTAACAAGAAAATAATCATGATTTTCCTATTGCTAAACAAGATTCATGAACACATTCCCAACATCAAACAATAAACTAGTCCATTCATGAACATAGGCTTAAATCAACACATACCATCACATAGCCAAATCCCTACTAGTCATAATCATCAATCATGGCTTCAATAGAAATAAGAATATAAAAATCCTATTCACCATAGGTGTCATAACATCTAACATGCTTTAAACATCCATAATTCTCCTAAGACATGATGAACATACATTGATTCTCAAGAAAATCCATATAGCTTAATCATGTACAACCATTCTTATGTCCTAATCCCAATCCCTTCATTCACATGCATACACTCAATCCCCCATTCATATTCTATTCTTCCTATCAACATCTAGGAGACATGAATGCAGAATTAAAAAGGAGGATTAAGGAGAAATACTTGATTTATGATTACTTCGATGAAGACTTAAGAAGGTCCACGCGATTGAGAGTCTTAAATTATCAAAGAGAATAAAAAAAATAGCCATGGTTGTTGATCAACCATTTCGGATGAGAGAGAGAGAGAGAGAGAGAGAGAGAACATTAGTATGGTGCATTGAAGGTTGAATGGAAGAAGATGAACAAAGGTGTTGTTCTTGGTTACCTTGATGATGTTTTTGAGACCTTCAAGAAAAAACTGATTTTTGATCCGAATGCAATTTCTTTTTTGTGAGATTTTGTGCTATAAATACCAAAAATGAACACTAGGGAATATGTAGGAGTAATCTAGAGTATTTGAGAGGGATTGGAGGTGATTAGGGTGGGTTTTGGCTTGAAGAAATGCAGTGTATGTTCTTGGTGAAAATTGAGAGAGTTTGAGGAAAAGTGTGCACGAAATCTGGGAGAGTGTTGGCCGAATGGTTTAGGGAGTTTAGGAACTTCAGTTTTTAGCTTAGAGAGGAAGGGAATAATCTGATTTGTTTGAAATTCAAATGGAGAAAATTGAGGAGTGGTTTGAGGTATAGGATATGTTAATGGTGTTTGATTGATGGAGGTTTCTTTGTGCTTCAATGGAGCCGGCTGGACTAGTTTGTTTTGCTGAAATGGGTGAAGACTGATAAGGCTTTAAGGCTGGCCAAAATTCAGAGTTTAATGGCAGAGGAATTTCTGGTTATGTAGCTTAATACAAGGGTGTTTTCATGGAGAAAAATTCTGGAAATTTTTGAAGTTCCAATGTAGTTTGAATGGAGTGATCTTAGGAGATATTTGAGATGTGGTTATGGAGTCCAAGTGTTCAAGGTAAGTGGAGAGGTTAATGGTGTTCAGTTCATGGTTGTACTGGGTTCATTTTACAGAGGTTTGAGGGTGGTTTTTCGGCCAAGGCTTTCAGAAACAAAACTGGAATTTTTCTGGTTTCAAGGTGTTCTAAGGTTCGAATGGTTTGTTGTGCAGTATTTTTGCAATTCTCCATCTTGGTTTGCAGAAAACTTTGAGGGGTGTTCGAGGGTCATTTAAGGTTGGTTTCCAACCTTCTTTCTAGAGAAAAAATAGAGGAGTTTTGCTAGATTGAAGACAGAAAAAATAGCTCCATTTTCTGGTTGCTGTGCAGTGAAATTACCCAGAATTTTTTTCTAGTTTTGAGAAGTTTTATGCAGTCCGAATTTGCATTGAAATTTCAGTCTTAAAGCTATATTAATTGGTCATTTTTCTAGCAGAAAATAAGCAAAGAACTTGGCTGAGTTTTTCGGAAGCTAGGCTGCTCAAAAATCTAGAAAATTTCCGGGTTTCCTTCATCAAGAACATGAACACTATGAAGATGAGTTTGAAGGTTCAACCATGGTGATTGATTTCCCTTGGGAACCCTTCCTAACTCCTCTCCTATTTTCAGTCAACCCTCAATCTTCCAAGATCAATTTTCAAAATTCAAAGCCAAGAAATCCTCATAGAATTTTTTGTAATTAAAAGATGAATTTTGAACAAATTTAATTTGTGAAGATGTTAGGACAAGCTAGAGGTAATAAAAGGACAAGAATTCCTCTAGAATTCTTTTTAGGACATGATGATAAGATTAAGACATTCTCTTCATGTCTCCCCTAGGACAATATTCATATCTTTAAGGAATGTAAGAAAACAAAATTTTCAAACTTAACTAAGATAATCATGAATAAAACTTAAGTGATGGGATTTGAACTCATGACCTTATAAATTAATTCACATAGCTCTAACCACTTAACCACACTAAGCCTTGTACTTATTTTCTCACTCAAATATTCTTCTTATTTAATTCTCAACCTATCTTCCTATTTTGACCTCAAGCAAAATTATCATTTTACCCTTCCTACTCAATAAGCAAAACGAAGCCTTTTAACCTATAAATCATAATTCTAAAGCACATAAAATCATTCAAAAATATATATATTCATGCAAAATAATATGATATGCATCTCGACCCTCTTACTCTAGGGTTGGCTTTAAGTGGGGTTTCACAGTTTGTTTTTCCATAAAAATGAGCCAATGTTGAATGACTTAACTGGTTATTTAGATATGCTATTAGGTTAGCTATTTTAATAATGTGCTGAGTATATTGGATGTCTATATAAACACGATTGGAAAACCAATAGGTGTTTTGTGATGATGATTCACTATAAGAAGCCCACGTATGATGCACAATACAATCTACTATTTTGTAATTTTAGCAAGTTATAAAAATTTTGTGTT
Source organism: Voacanga thouarsii (assembly GCA_026120185.1). Lineage (NCBI taxonomy): Eukaryota > Viridiplantae > Streptophyta > Magnoliopsida > Gentianales > Apocynaceae > Voacanga > Voacanga thouarsii. Next base: position 149,026 of record JANUWF010001095.1, on the reverse strand, counting down.
GATATAAAACAGAATATACTTATGGATGTGTTTGTGGTTGTTGGTTTTATATAATTTTCATTCTTTGTTTGTTCTTTTTGAAGGACTTTTCTTATCAATAGCATTTTGTTGTCCATTAGCTTTATAATTTGCTTTTTTCTATCTAAGCTTTTGTTTTGTTGGTGGTATTATAGTTCCAATATCGAATATTGTAAAATTGAGTATGTTTGAAAAATGAGTGATTTTATTCTAATTTAGTAAATTTTTTTTTATCAAATGCTATTTTTTGTTACCTAGAATTGCAAGGTATAAATGTATGCTCATTTGTTTTGAGGAACAAGAAAGGGGTGGTCATCAAATGATGTTTTTAATTGGTAAGTGCTTTTTTATGTGAAGGTTGAATTAAAGAGGAATGGTTTTGAATCGTTTCTGCCATGTAGATATTGTAGCATTTGTCTGTAGATTATATGTGAAAAAAAAATCTGGACAGAATATACTGGTGGTTGTGTTTTGTTTGTTGTTGTTAGTTTAACATGATTTTGATGCAGTTGGTTTTTTAGTTATTCTATGAACTTAATTATTTGATTTCTGTGCTAAGTATATTGGGTGTCTATATAAACATGATGGGGAAACCTATCAGTGTTTTGCGATAATAGTTCACCATTAGAAGCCCATGTATGATGCACTATAAAAGAAGATTTTATAAATTATAGAGAAAATGAATTTATGTGCTATTTTTTGTTTTTAGAAAGTTATTAAAAATTTGTGTTGGTTTGTGGCTAAGTGGGTTGATCCAGTGTAATGCTTGTGCAGTGTATAGTGAAGATAAGTAATTGGTTTGAACTTTGCAGAGAATAATTGGAGTCCAAAATTGTTATATTAGTTTTATAACAATTGAACTCTGCACAGAAAAATTGAATTCTGCCCAGAATAATTGAACTCTACACAGAATAGATAGCATATTAATTTTTTGTTACCTAGAATTTGATTGCATAAATCTATCATAATATCTTTTCAGTAATCCAAAAGACATGGTCATTAAAAGAAGTTTTTAATTGGTAAGTTCTTATTTTGTATGATGATTGAATTGAAGATGAATGCTTTGGAATTGTTTCTGCGATGTAGATATTGCAGCATTTCTCTGTGGATTATATCAAAAAATTGAAAAATATTGATTGAATGTACTGGTGCTTGTGTTTTGTTTGTGGTTGTTGATTTAATATGATTTTGATTGTTGGTTGGTGGTTCAATGGGCTGATGCTTTATGGTTTAAATCTACGTTGTTTTTGAGGTACTATATGAAGTTAATAATTTGAAATATGTGCTAAGTATATTGGGTGTCTATATAAACATAATTAGGAAATCACTCGGTGTTTTGCGACGATGGTTCACCATCGGAAGCCCATGTATGATGCACAATAAAAGTAGTATATATAAATTACTAAAAAAGAATTTTCTGAAGCTCTTTATTTTGTTATAAAAATAAAAACTTTTAGGTTAGCTCTTTTAATAATGTGCTAAGTATATTGGGTGTCTAAAGAAACATGATTGGGAAACTAGTTGGTATTTTTGCAATGATGGTTCACCATCAGAGGCCCACGTATGATGCACAATACAATGTACCATATTCTATTAAAAATTCAATTTAAAAATACAATTTATTTCCTATTTTAGGATTTTTAGCAAGTTATCAAAAGTTTTTTTTGAAGAAAACAGAATGTACTTATGGATGTGTTTGTCGTTGTTAGTTTTATATAATTTTTATTGTTTATTTGTGGCTAAGTAGATTGAAACTTTATGGTGATTTTGTGCTAGGTATATTGGGTGTCTATATAAACATGATTGGGAAACCAATCGGTGTTTTGCGACGATGATTTATCATTAGAAGCCCATGTATGAGGCACAATAAAAGAAGTCTATATAAATTACTGAAAAAGCATTTTGTCAAATCCTTTGTTTTCTTATAAAAATGACCCAATGTTCAGTGACCAAATTGATAATTTAGATATGGTTTTAGGTTTCTTGTTTAAATAATGAGAGGGATGTTATATTGTATATTTCAGCAATATAATCATTGATTTCTGGGTTTACTATCAGATGCTCACATATGATCTAGAACACAATCTACCATTTTCTATGAAATACATAATATAAAAATTCAACTTATTTCCTATTTTTAGTTTTTACCAAATTATGAAAAGTTTGTTTTGAAGAAAACAGAATGTACTTATGGATGTGTTTGTGGTTGTTGGTTTTATATAATTTTCATTCTTGGTTTATGGGTGAGTACTTTGACGGTTCATGGTGATGGACTTTGATTCATTATAATGCTTGTGCAGAGTATAGTGAAGATAGGTAATTGATATGAACTGTGCAGAGAATAATGAAAATCTGAAATTGTGAGATGAATTTGACAAAGCCTATGAGTTTTAAAAAGTCTATGCATAGAATAATGGTAGTATGAAATTCTACACAGAATAATTGCAATCAAATTATTTGTAACATGTAGTTATTGTTTCTACCATGCATTGGAATTGTTTCCAGCATGCTCAGATTTTCAATCTTCAACTTGCCCAGACCATGAAAGAGTAAGTTTTAATAGATAATCTTTATAGATGATCAAATAATGACTAAAAGAGTATTTCAACTTTGACAGTAGTATCTAATTAGACAAACATTTGGACTGAAAGTACTGCATCTTTGCATTCTATATATAAACTTAATCACTAAAAAGAGAATGTATAAATGAGGTTAATTATTTGAATTTTGTGCTAAGTATATTGGGTGCCTATATAAACATGATTGGGAAACCAATCGGTGTTTTGTGACGATGGTTCACCATCAGAAGCCCACGTATGATGCACAATAAAAGAAGTATATATAAATTACTGAAAAAGTATTTTCTCAAACTCTTTGTTTTGTTATAAAAATGAACCATGTTCAATGACATAATTGATAATTTCAATATGCTTTTAGATATAAAGGAATAATGACAGTCTAAAATTGTTGTGAGAAAATTCAAAAATGTGGACACAGTGTAGTGGTTGTTGTGTTTTCTTTGTGGCTAGTGTCTGTGTTTGTGGTTCTTGGTTTAAACATTGTATGGTTTAAATATTGTATGAGGTTAATTATTTGAACTTTGTGCTAAGTATATTTCTCCTACGTAACCGTGCTTGTTTTGAAGCAGTTTGGAATTTCAATTGTCTTTGATATATGAGAATGTTTCTCCTGTGTAACCGGGCTTGTTTTGAAACACTAAAATTTTCTACTTAGTAATTTGAAAGAAGAAATATTTAGTTTAACAAATAATTATTAAAACAATAAATACAATAAGAGTGTATTATCTGTTTGTACCTGGATTCATCTTTTGCCAAGATATTGTTGATGTATTCTGAGATTTTTGTAAAATTGATATGTGTGTGTACTTCAACTTCATCTATTCACTCAATTCATCTGCCAGTACTATATAGGTTTGTTGTACAATGAGTTGAAAGGTTTCATTTTATTTAGGAAGCAATTTCGTATGTATTTAAAAGAATTTTTTAGAAGATCTGAAAAGTTGTTTAGCTTTAATAAATAGAGCATTTAAAATTTTTTGAAATGTATTGGAGAATGTAAGAGGTGTTTATATCTTTAATAGATAGTTAAAACTTTGTTTTCACTTAATTCTTGGATTCAAATTCTGGGATTCTTAGATCATTCAAAAGTTCTTTTTGGAGGACTTTTCTTATCAATAGCATTTTCTTGTCCATTAGCTTTAGAATTTGCTTTTTTTTTTTTTTTTTGTCTTAGCTTTTGTTTTGTTGGTGGTATTATAGTTCCAATATCAAATGCTATAAAATAGAGTATGTTTGAAAAAGGAGTGATTTTATTCTAATTTAGTAAATTTATTTATCAAATGTTGTTTTTTGTTACCTAGAATTGCAAGGTATAAATTTATGCTCATTTGTTTTGAGGAACATGAAAGAGGTGGTCATCAAATGAGGTTCTTAATTGGTAAGCACTTTTTTATGTGAATGTTGAATTGAAGAGGAATGGTTTGGAATTGTTTCTGCCATGTAGATATGGCAGCATTTGTCTGTGGATTATATGTGAAAATTAAAAAATCTGGAAAGAATATACTGGTGGTTGTATTTTGTTTGTTGTTGTCAGTTTAACATGATTTTGATGGAACTTGTTTTTTAGTTATTCTATGAACTTAATGATTTGAGTTCTATGCTAAGTATATTGGGTGTCTATATAAACATGATGGGGAAACCTATCAGTGTTTTGCGACAATGGTTAACCATTAGAAGCCCACGTATGATGTACAATAAAAGAAGAATATATAAATTATAGAGAAAATGAATTTATGTGCTATTTTTGGTTTTTAGAAAATGCTATTGATAAGAAGCGCCACAATTTTTTCATAGCTTCTATATTTTAGCTGATATTGAAGAGTCGAGAGTGTTTGGCAATAAACAAATCTACCATCATGCAGCATTTCTCGGTGGATTATATCAAAAAATTGAAAAATATGGACTAAATGTACTAGTGCCTGTGTTTTGTTTGTGGTTGTTGATGTAATATGATTTTGATTGTTGGTTTGTGGTTCAATAGGTTGATGTTTTACGGTTTAAATCTACGTGGTTTTTGAGGTACGATATGAAGTTAATAATTTGAAATCTATACTAAGTATATTGGGTGTCTATATAAACATGATTGAGATACCAATCAGTGTTTTGTGACAATGGTTCACCATCAGAAGCCCACGTATGATGCATAATAAAGGTAGTATATATAAATTACGGAAAAAGCATTTTCTCAAGCTCTTTATTTTGTTATAAAAGTAACAACTTTTATGTTAGTTCTTTTAATAATGTGCTAAGTATATTGGGTGTTTAAATAAACATGATTGGCAAACCAATCGGTGTTTTGTGACAATGGTTTACCATCAGAGGCCCACGTATGATGCACAATACAATGTATGATATTCTATTAACAATTTAATTTAAAAATACAATTTATTTTCTATTTTAGGATTTTAGCAAGTTATCCAAAGTTGTTTTTTGAAAAAAACAAAATGTACTTATAAATGTGTTTGTCGTTGTTGGTTTTATATAATTTTTATTGTTTATTTGTGGCTGAGTGGGTTGATACTTTGTGGTGATTATGTACTAAGTATATTGGGTATCTATATAAATATGATTGGAAAACCAATCGGTGCTTTGCAACGATGGTTCACCATCAGAAGCCCACGTATGATGCACAATAAAAGAAGTCTATATAAAATACTGAAAAAGCATTTTCTCAAGTTGTTTGTTGTTTCATAAAAATGAGCCAATGTTGAATGACCTAACTGGTTATTTAGATATGCTATTAGGTTAGTTGTTTTAATAATGTGCTGAGTATATTGGGTGTCTATATAAATACGATTGGGGAACCAATGGGTGTTTTGCGATAATGGTTTACTATCAAAAGCCCACGTATGATGCACAATAAAAGAAGTATATATAAATTACTGAGAATAATTGCAATTTGAAATTGTTTGTAGCATGTAATAGAAATATTAAAAGACCATGAAAGAGTAAGTTTTAACAGATATCCTTTATAAATGATCAAATAATGACTGAAAAAGTATTTCAGCTTTAACAGGAGTATCTAATTAGACAAAGATTTGGCAGAAAGTACTGCATCTTTGCATTTTATATAAAATCAATCAGCGAAAATGGAATGTATAAATGAGGTTAAAATTTTGAATTCTGTGCTAAGTATATTGGGTGTCTATATAAACATGATTGGGAAACCAATCGGTGTTTTGTGTGATGGTTTACTATCAGAAGCCCACGTATGATGCACAATAAAGGTAGAATATATAAATTACTGAAAAATCATTTTTTTAAACTCTTTGTTTTGTTATAAAAATTAACCAATGTTCAATTACATTATTGATAATTTCGATATGCTTTTAGATATGACAAAATAATTATAGTCTGAAATTGTTATGAGAAAATTCAAAAATGTGGACACAGTGTACTGGTTGTTGTGTTTTCTTTGTTGCTGGTGGTTGTGTTTGTGGTTCTTGGTTTAAATATTGTATGAGGTTATTATTTGAACTCTGTGCTAAGTATATTTCTCTTGCGTAATTGTGCTTGTTTTGAAGCAGTTTGGAATTTCAATTGTCTTTTATATCTGAGAATATTTCTCCTGTGTAACCAGGTTTGTTTTGGAACACTAAATTTTACTACTAAATAATTTGAAAGAAGAAATATTTAGTTTAACAAATAATTATTAAAACAGTAAATATAGTAAGAGTGTAATATCTGTTTGTACCTGGATTCATCTTTCGCCAAGATATTATTGATGTATTTTGAGAGTTTTTTGTAAAATTGATATGTGTATGTACTTCAACTTCATCTATTCACTCAATTCATCTGCCAGTACTATATAGGTTTACTATACAATGAGTTGAAAGGTTTCTTTTTATTTACGAAGCAATTCCGTATGTATTTAAAAGAATTTTTTTGAAGATCTGAAAAGTTGTTTAACTTTAATAAACAGAACATTTAAAATTTTTTGAAATGTATTGGAGAATGTAAGAGGTGTTTATATCTTTAATAGTTAGTTAAAACTTTATTTTTCGCTTAATTCTTGGATTCAAATTCTTGGATCATTCAAAAGTTCTTTTTGAAGGACTTGTTGGGTATCTCATGCATATCATATATGGCGCAGCGAAAATATAAGAACGAGATACCATCCCACGACTCGCATACGTGTAGAAAACAAGACATAAAGAGAACAAAGGTAACAGGATTACCTTTCTTTGAGCATCTAAAAATAAAATTTTTCCTTCTTCAAGTCGAGGCGTGATCCAACAATTCTCTTGATCAAACACCACGAGAGTCGAATGTCCAACCACTATAATCACAGTGTGTGATTACCTCTAATAGAAATCCACAAGGAGGATCACACTCAAGCACCAAGATGTTTATGTGCTAGTATAAACCAAAGTGGCGGCTAAGGTTAGGGTTTCTCGTTTTTTTTGGCTGAAGAAAAATGAGAGAGAGAAAAGAGAAAGGTTTTTTAGTTGTTGTTTTGGCGTTAATGCCTACTCAACTAAGGTTTCATGTATATCATCATATAACACGAAAAACCCCTGCTAAAAAATGACAATTCTAAAATAATTAGAATTCCCTAATTGTAATTGGAAACAACAAGTTTTCACAATTACAATTTGGATCATAAATTATAAATAATTATAATTTGGCTACAACAACTTCTCTTTCTCGTAATTAACCCCACTATGTTATCAAATAACATCTTGAGTATATATTCCTCTATTGTGTGTCACCTATTAGGTTTTCCAGTCAATTGGCAGCGAACATGAATTAATTCAAACGTATTTGAGATTAATTAATTAGAATAAATCATATTGATTCTAATCAAGATTGGTTTATTAATTCATCAATTAATAAACCCATATTCCCAGATCATGAGCGGTATCTAGCAACACATCATGACCACCGAAGAGTCCAGGAAGTCAAGTGGCTTGACATGAACCCTTCAATAACAAACTATAGTGCAATTAACTCATTTCACCATACAATATCTCATTTGGTCTAGAGTACAGAATTAGTGCCAACTCCCTCCAGAATATATATTAATTTTGTCCCTAATATAATAGTACTTGTATAAGGAACCCACTACTATAGATGTGTATCAATTGGAACTGTTTCCAATACACAGTCGCCTTGGCCAAGGACTTCTCGAGTAGTAATTCCTACAAGTGGCCATGAGATATTCACTCCTACTATTAGGAGTAGTGAATCCTTTATTGACCCTCTCAACTACTTTCGTTTACCTCACAATGTACCCAATATCCATCCTATAGGTGGCCTTCGATCTGGCTCCAGATATTGGAATCAAAGCACAATGCTCAGCAAATAAAGTATCTTGGAGATCTCAAGTCTAAGAATACTTGCACGTTTGCTATATTGAGATTATATCACTGGCACTAAATAGTTATCCATGTGATTATCTCATAGCTAGGTCATCCAATGTACTTGTTCCATTAACAAGCATTCATGTGTTAACTTTGAGTATCTCAATACTCACGGATATGAGAACCACCGCCTAATCAAATTAGAAAGTCTAACACATGCTAGCCTTAACGCATTAATGATGTCCTGTCTCATTAATACTATGACTAGGGACTATTTAAGTACTAACACTGCACAGCGTAGTAAGAATCTCATATCATGATCTCTATCATGATTTCCATAACACAATGTTATACTAGGGACTTTATCTAACAATGATATTACATAAAAGTAAACAAAAGAAACTATAAGATAAATAATGCCTTTTTAAAAATAAAATGTGTCATATACAACGTACAAGTGATTACCTCTAGGGCATAACACTAACAAACTCTCACTTGCACTAGATCCAATCATTCATGTATCTAATATCGAATAACTCAACATGTCTATCATGTTTCTTTTGAGATAGTGCTTTTGTAAGCGGGTCAGCTATGTTCTCATCCGTGGGAACTCTCTCTATCTTTACATCATTCCTATCTATGATCTCCCGGATCAGATGATAGCATCGCAGTACATGTTTGGATTGTTTGTGAGACCGTGGCTCCTTTACTTGTGCAATGGCTCTATTGTTGTCACAATACAAAGTTATTGGACCAACAACACTAGGAACAACACCCAGTTCCATCCCGAACTTCTTGATCGAAACAGCCTCCTTAACTGCTTCAGAAGTGGCCATGTACTCAGCTTCTGTCGTAGAGTCAGCAATAGTCTCTTGTTTGGAACTCTTCCAACTTATTGCCTCTCTGTACAATGTAAATGCATAACCGGATTATAATTTGAAATCATCTTTGTCAGATTGAAAACTGGCATCAGTATACCCGTTTATTTTCAAATTACCTTCTCCATATATTAAGAATACATCTTTAATCCTTTGTAAGTACTTAAGGATATTCTTTACAGCCGCCCAATGATCCTTACCAGGGTCAAATTGGTATCTTCTCGTTAAATTGAGAGCACAAGATACATCGGTCCTTGTACATATCATAGCGTACATGATAGATCCAACTGCCGAAGTATATGAAATCTTACTCATGTGATCCCTTTCAATTTGTGTCTTGGGAGACATCAACATTGAAAGGCTTACACCATGTGACATGGGTTAGAATCCCTTTTTAGATTGATCCATGTCAAACCTATTTAGCACGTTATCAGTGCATGTAGACTGCGAAAGACCTAGCAACCTTTTGGATCTATTTCTATAGATCCTTATTCCAAGAATATAGGTTACTTCTCCAAGGTCTGTCATGAAGAATTGTTTGGACAACCAAATTTTAACTATTTGTAAGATAGGTATATCATTTCCTATTAGCAATATGTCATCTACATAAATCAATAAGAAAACGATTGCACTCTCACTGACCTTCTTGTAAACACAAGGCTCATCCATGTTTTGAATGAAACTAAACTATTTGATTGTTTCATTAAAATGGATGTTGCACCTCTTAGAAGCTTGCTTAAGTCCATAAATGGACCTTTGCAGCTTACACACCTTTGTGTTATCATTGGATGTGAAACCCTCAGATTGTGTCGTATACACTTTCTCAGATAGATTTCCATTTAGGAAAACTGTTTTCACATCCATTTGCCAAATCTCATTATCATAATAAGCAGCAATGGCCAGGAGTGTCCTGATGGATTTTAACATGGCTACTAGCGAGAAAGTTTCGTCATAGTTAATACCATGTTGTTGACGATAACTCCTCGCCACTAGTCGTGCTTTATAGGTTACCATCCATGTCCGCTTTCTTCATGAAAACTCATTTGCACCCAATAGGTTTAATTCATTTGGGTGGATCAACCAAAATCCATACTTTGTTATCGTACATAGAATCTATCTCTAACTTCATGGCCTCAAGCCATTTGCCAAATTTTGAACTGTTCAGAATATCCTTGTAGGTAGTAGGCTCATCTTCATCTATGAGCAATACGTCATTGTGGTCACTAATGAAAAATCCATCTCTTAGGTGCCACACGTATCCTACCAGATCTATAAGGTTCTTGTGTAGTAGAAGGTTCATCTATTCTCTCAATAAATGTGGGATCAGACAGTTGATCCTTGTTTGTTTGATCTTCTTAAACTTCACTAGTTCAATTTTACTCCTACTATCCTCTTTGAGCATGTGCTCCTTCTCTAAGAAGATGGCATGCTTCAAAACAAACACTTTGTTTTCAGAGAGTAAGTAGAAGTAATATCTAAAAGATTCTTTTAGATATCCCACAAACAAACACTTGTCAGACTTACTATCAAGTCTGTCTGACTGTGGCCTATCGACAAAGGCGGGCCAACCCCATACTTGCAAGTGAGATAACTTTGGTTTCTTACCAAAGACCATCTCAAATGGGGTAGAATCAATCAATTTTGTAGAAACTCTATTTAGTATATAAAAAGAAGTCTCTAGTGCATACCTCCAAAATGATTTTGGTAGATCTGCAGAAGCCTTCATGGCCCGTACCATGTCTAGAAAGGTTCAATTTCTTCTCTCAGATACACCATTATGTTGAGGTGTATATGATAAAGTCCATTGAGATAATATCCCATTATCTCTAAGATAATTCAGAAACTCTTAACTCAAATATTTTCCTCCTCGATTAGATCTTAGAGTCTTAATACTTTTGCCAAGTTGTTTCTCTATTTCATTCTTGAAGTCTTTGAACTTATCAAAAGCCTCAGATTTGTATTTCATTAAATATAAATACCCGTATCGTGAGAAATTATCGATAAAGGTTATGAAATAGTTATAACCTCCTCTTGCTTGTATTGACATTGAGCCACATACATCAGAATGTATGAGTTCTAATAACTCCTTAGCCCGTTCTCCTTTTCTTGAAAAATGAGTTTTAGCCATTTTACCTAGTAAACAAGACTCGCATGTGCCATATATTCATAATTAAATGACCCTAAGTCACCAGACTTGTGTAACTTAGAAACATGATTTTCATTTACATGGCCCAAACGACAATGCCATAAGTAAGAGGTGTTAGAGTTATTTATTTTAGGTTTCTTATTATTTATATTGAGAATTAGATTATCCAAGTCTAGAACATATAAACCATTAACCAAAGTTGTTGAACCATAATGAATATCATTCAATGAAAAATAACAACATTTATTCTTAAATATCAAATAAAATCTATTTAAGTCTAAACACACAACTAAGATAATGTTTTTCATTAAAACTGATACATAATAACAGTTTTGCAATTCTAGAACTAATCCCGAAGGCAAGTTCAGCTCATATGTCCCCACAACAAGTGCAGCAACCTTTGCCCCATTTGCAGTATATAGGTCCACGTCGCCTTTCTATAGCCTTCTACTACTCTTTAGTCCCTGCAAGTTATTACACAAATGAGATCCATATCCAATATCTAATACCCATATCTCATTTCTAAAGGTAGTATTTATCTCAATCATAAACATACTCGGAGTAGAAGTAGAAGTGCTTGCAAGCTTCTCCTTCTACTTCTTGTCCTTAACGATCTCCAAATAGGCCTTGTAGTTGCACCTCCAGTGGCTCATCTTGCCATAATGATGGCATGGGCCCTTGGTGGCAGCGTCCTTCTTCCTCACATCACATTTGGGCTTCATGGGAGCCTTCTTCTTCTTTTGAACTTTCTTCTTAAAAGAAGAAGATTCTACTATTAAAACTACATTGGAATCCTTCTTCATGAAGGACTCTGCAATTTTGAGAAGATTGATCAACTCAGGAATGGTGGACTCAATCTTGTTCATCTGATAGTTAATCATAAATTGTGAGAAACTATTAGGCAAAAATTGCAGAATTAAATGAATACTTAAGTCATGGTCCATTGCGAACCCGAGTGATCCAAGCTTCTCTATCAAGCCCAGCATCTTCAGCCCATGAGTGGCCATAGAAGAACCCTCTGTCATTTTGCAATGGAATAGTTGCTTCGAGATCTCGTATCTCTCAGTTCTGGCTTGGGCGTCAAACAGCTCTCGAAAATGTAGTATAATCGATTAAGCATCCATATGCTCGTGCTGTTTTTGTAACTCGGGAGTCATGGATGCCAGTATAATACATGATACTGTATCACTATCCTTCTTGTGCCTTTTGTGGACAACATACTCATTAGCATGAGCATCTTGAGCTGGTGGTGGTGGAATAGGAGCATCTAACACGTAGAGCAACTTTTTCGATTTGAGAACGATTCTCAAATTTCTATACCAGTCAAGGTAGCTTGATTCATTTAACTTATTGGTTTCCAAGATGCTACGTAGGTTTAGGTTTGCTGACATGATGAAAGTGTCCTAAATGTAAAGATAGAAAGGATTAGCTACTGTATATGCACATGAAATGTAAATAATTAAGACTTTAATTAAACGCATTTTTACTCTACTATTTTACTCATACCAATAGCCCCCACTATTGACTCAGGAAAGCCCATTGGAAGCTTTCCTAGCGGACCAGTATCCAAATTTCTCAAGAATAACCTTGAGTTTTCCCAGCAAGCCACCCTTGAGTTCATTAGTAGGTATCCAATACCAATTACATCATATGCAACTACCTGATCATTAGGTGATTAATAGCTTTTAATCTTAAAGCCTTTTTGGCTACCCCAACTTTTCCTCTAAATTTCTTTATACTTGAGTTTGCCCAACCAATATAAAGAATTTAGTTAAACCTGACCCATTAATCAGGAATTTAATTCCATAGCTTGAACACGCTTGATGTTGAGTAGACTTGGGTTTACCCAACAACCTGGTCTCGAAAAAGGACTCTCGTTCTTACTATATTAGCGGAAGGAATTACGTTTAATATTAATTGAGGGATTTGTTCCTTTTAGTGATTTCAATAAATGACATGCATAAAAATCAATAAATCACATAATTGATAATCATGGTAATAAAGCAATTACATGGTATGGTTATGGACTTTACCCTAAATTAATTTCTTTGAGCCATAAAGGAAATTAATATAGTTAACCCTATGTGTTCATGCATGATTTAAGTAGAAGGTCTTACCTTCTCACCTTATTTTGGTTACCATCTCCAAAATAGAATAATTCTACTCCTATCTAACATATGTAAACTAATTACATAATTTCCTAAAGCGAGAAAATCTCGAGTTACATTCGAGGGGAGTTAGATAAGAAGAGAATTACATAAGAATTCTAGAGAAGGCAGGACACGCAGTTCCTATTTCATAAAAAAAAAATCAAAATTGTAAAATACATGAATAGATATAATTGGTTTTAGTCCATAACCATCTAACATGCCATTAATTATGCTTAAACAAAATAAATATATAATTTTTATTATTCCAAAATCACTATTTTGGAAAAATAAGACAAATTCTAAAATCAATATTTAGAAAAATACATTAATTTTAAATTTTCAAAATTATTATTTTGAAAAATAAAATTGTTTGTTTCAAAACTAATTTTGAGAAAATGCTTTTGGGTCCCTCTCTCATCAAATGAGATTTTTCCCTTTCAAAGTTCTATTTCAGAAATTTTTTTTCTTTTTAAATTGCTGGAACATCGCAAAACAAAGTAGAACTGGCGTTAGCTATAGTCGAGTTTTAACAAAATTTTTCCAGAAACGATTTCTAGACGTCGCGAAATAGCACAAAATCGGCACTAGCTAGGAGTCAAAGCCAGTGCTGGCTGTAGTCGGGAAGAGGTGGTGATTTTCAGAAAATTTTTCAAAAATAATTTCTGGAGCCCTTATCTTCTGTAATAGTTTAGTGAAAACAATTCTCAGCAGAATTTTGTATTTTGAAGCTCAAAACAACAACCAACTTGTTAGTTTAAACAAAACACAACATAAAATTAAACTCACAAGATGAAACGGATGGCAACAATCATGTTCAAGAAAACGTTTTTCTATAAAAACCTTTCAGCACATAAAGAAAACATTTTTCGAAATATGTTGTAACTATTACACAAGCATATTGTGCTGTGGACCCAACCCACAATGCTCGAAACAATTTTGACTCGTGAGAAAATAATTTTTACAGTGAACAAAGACATACAAGATTACATGAAACAGCTTTCACGCAAGAAACAATGTCTGCAAACCGCACATAATCAGTCTCTGATACCACTGTTAGGTATCTCACGCATATCATATATGGCGCAGTGGAAATATAAGAATGAGATGCCATCCCAGGACTCACATACGTGTGGAAAACAAAACATTAAGAGAACAAAGGTAACAGCTTTACCTTTCTTTGAACATCTGAAAAATAAAATTTTTCCTTCTTCAAGTAGAGGCATGATCCAACAATCCTTTTGATCAAACACCACGAGAGTTGAATGTCCAACCACTATAATCACAGTGTGTTATTACCTCTAATAGAAATCCACATGGAGGATCACATTCAAGCACCAAGGTATTTATGTGCTAGCATAAACCAAAGTGGCGGCTAAGGTTAGGATTTCTCGTTTTCTTTTGCTGAAGAAAAACGAGAGAGAGAGAGAGAAGAGAAAGGTTTTTGAGTTGTTGTTTTGGTGTCAATCCCAACTTTACTAGGGTTTCGTGTATATCATCATATAACACGAAAAACCCCTACCAAAAACTGAGAATTCTAAAACAATTAGAATTCCTTAATTATAATTGGAAACATCAAGTTCTCACATTTACAATTTGGATCATAAATTATAACTAATTATAATTTGACCACAACAACTTCTCTTTCTCGCAATTAACCCCACTATGTTATCAAATAACATCTTAAGTATATAATCCTCTATTGTGTGTGACCTATTAGGTTTCCCAATCAAATGGTAGTGAACATGAATTAATTCAAACGTCTTTGAGATTAATTAATTAGAATTAATCATATTGATTCTAATCAGGATTGGTTTATTAATTCATCAATTAATAAACCCATATTCTCAGATCATGAGCGATATCTAGCAACACATCATGACCACCAAAGAATCCAATAAGTCAAGTGGCTTGACATGAACCCTTCAATAACAAACTATAGTGCAATTAACTCCTTTCACCATACAATATCTCATTCGGTCTGGAATACAGAATTAGTGCCAACTTCCTCCAGAATATATATTCATTCTAACCCGAATATAATAGTACTTGTACTAGGAACCCACTACTCTAGATGTGTATCAATTGGAACTGTTTCCAATACACAGTCGCCTTGGCTAAGGACTTCTCGAGTAGTAATTCCTACAAGTGGCCGTGAGATATTCGCCCCTACTATTAGGAGTAGTGAATCCTTTATTGACCCTCTCTACTACCTTCGTTTACCTCACAATGTACCCAATATCCATCCCATAGGCGGTCTTCGATTTGGCTCTAGAGATTGGAATCAAAGCATAATGCTCAGCAAACAAAGTAACATAGAGATCTCAAGCCTAAAGATACTTGCACGTTTGCTATATTGAGATTATATCACTGGCACTAAATAGTTATCCATGTGATTATCTCATAGCTAGGTCATCTAATGTACTTGTTCCATTAACAAGCATTCATGTGTTAACTTTGAGTATCTCAATACTCAGGGATATGAGAACCACCGCCTGATCAAATCAGAAAGTCTAACACATCTAGTCTTAACACATTAATGATGTCCTGTCTCATTAATACTATGACTAGGGACTATATAAGTACTAACACTATACAACGTAGTAGGAATCTCGTATCATGATCTCTATCATGATTTCCTTAAGATAGTGTTGTACTAGGGACTTTATCTAACAGTTATATTATATAAAAGTAAACAAAAGAAACTGTAAGATAAATAATGCCTTTATTAAAATAAAATGTGTCATATACAAGGTATAAGTGATTGCCTCTTGGGCATAACACTAACAGGACTTTTCTTATCAATAGCATTTTCTTGTCCATTAGCTTTAGAATTTGCTTTTTCTATCTTAGCTTTTGTTTTGTTCGTGGTATTACAGTTGCAAAATCAAATGCTATAAATTTGAGTAGGTTTGAAAATGAGTGATTTTATTCTAATTTAGTAAATTTTTTTATCAAATGCTATTTTTTGTTACCTAGAATTGCAAGGTATAAATTTGTGCTCATTTGTTTTGAGGAACATGGAAGAGGCGGTCATCAAAGGAGGTTTTTAATTGGTAAGTGCTTTTTTATGTGAAGGTTGAATTGAAGAGAAATGGTTCGGAATTGTTTCTGCCATGTAGATATTGCAGCATTTGTCCGTGGATTATATGTGAAAATTAAAAAATCTGGATAGAATATACTGGTGGTTGTGTTTTGTTTGTTGTTGTTAGTTTAACATGATTTTGAGGGAGCTGGTTTTTGAGTTATTCTATGAACTTAATGATTTGAGTTACGTGCTAGGTATATTGGGTGTCTATATAAACATGATGGGAAAACCTATCGGTGTTTTGTGACAATGGTTCACTATTAGAAGCCCACGTGTGGTGCACAATAAAAGTAAAATATATAAATTACAGAGAAAATGAATTTATGTGCTATTTTTTGTTTTTACAAAGTTATCAAAAATTTCTATTGGTTTGTGGCTGAGTGGGTTGATCCAGTGTAATGCTTGTGCAGTGTATAGTGAAGATAAGTAATTAGTATGAATTCTACACAGAATAATTGGAGTCTCAAAATGTTATATGAGTTTTATGAAGTCTATGTATGGTTATTTCTATCGATCATTTTTTTGTTGCTTTTATATTTTGTATTTTTTTTTTCATAGAATCTGAATAGATAACGTATAGAACACAATCTATTTCCTATTTTAGGATTTTATAGCAAGTTATCAAAAGTTTGTTTTGAAGATAACAGAATGTAATTATGGATGTGTTTGTCGTTGTTTGTTTTTATATAATTTTTATTGTTTATTTATGGTAGAATGGGTTGATACTTTGTGGAGATTCTGTGCTAAGTATATTTGGTGTCTATATAAACATGATTGGGAAACCAATCAATGTTTTACAATGATGATTCACCATCAGAAGCCCACATATGATGCACAATAAAAGAAGTCTATATAAAATACTGAAAAAGCATTTTCTCAAGCTGTTTGTTTTTTCATAAAAATGTGCCAATGTTGAATGACCTAACTGGTTATTTAGATATGCTATTAGTTTAGCTTCTTTAATAATGTGCTGAGTTTATTGGGTGTCTATAGAAACACGATTGGGAAACCAATGGGTGTTTTGCAACAATGGTTCACTATCAGAAGCCTACATATGATGCACAATAAAAGAAGTGTATATAAATTACTGAGAATAATTGTAGTCTAAAATTGGTTGTAGCATTTAGTTATTGTTTTTACCATGCATGGGAATTGTTTCGAGCATGCTCTGATTTTCAATCTTCAGCTTGCCCAGACCATGAAAGAGTAAGTTTTAATAGATATCCTTTATAAATGATCAAATAATGACTGAAAAAGTATTTCAGGTTTGACAGTAGTATCTAATTAGACAAATATTTGGATTGAAAGTACTACATCTTTGCATTTTATATAATATCAATCAGTGAAAACAGAATATATAAATGAGGTTAATAATTCGAATTCTGTGCTAAGTATATTGGGTGTCTATATAAACATGATTGGGAAACCAATCGGTGTTTTGCGACGATGGTTCACCATCAGAAGCCCACGTATGTTACACAATAAAAGAATATATAAAATACTGAAAAAGTATTTTCTCAAACTATTTATTTTTTCATAAAAATGTGCCAATGTTGAATGACCTAACTGGTTATTTTGATATGCTATTAGTTTAGATGTTTTAATAATGTGCTAAGTATATTGTGTGTCAATATACACACGATTGGGAAACCAATGGGTGTTTTGTGATGATGGTTCACTATTAGAAGCCCACGTATGATACACAATTAAAGAAGTATATATAAATTACTAAGAATAATTGTTGTCTGAAATTGTTTGTAGCATGTAGTTTATTGTTTCTACAATGCATGGGAATTGTTTCCAGCATGCTCAGATTTTCAATCATCAGCTTGCCTAGACCATGAAAAAGTAAGTTTTAATAGATATCCTTTATAGATGATCAAATAATAATTGAAAGAGAATTTCAACTTTGACAGCAGTATCTAATTAGGCAAAGATTTGGACTGAAAGTACTACATCTTTGTATTTTACATAAAATCAATCAGTGAAAATAGAATGTATAATTGATAATTTAGATATGCTTTTAGATATGACAGAATAATGGCAGTCTAAAATTGTTGTGAGAAAATTCAAAAATGTTATTCAATTTATTTTGTATTTTTTGTTTTTAGCACGTTATTAAAAGTTTGTGTTGATATAAAACAGAATGTACTTATGGATGTGTTTATGTTATTGTGTTCATATAAAACAATGGTAATTTTTTTTAGCAACCTAAAAGAAGTGGTCATTAAATGGAGTTTTTAATAGGTAAGTGCTTCTTTGTATGATTCTTGAATTGAAGAGGAATGCTTTGGAATTGTTTCTGCTATGTACATATTGTAGCATTTGTCTGTGGATTATATGAGAAATTTCAGAAATGTGGATAGAATGTACTGGTGGTTGTGTTTTGTTTGTGGTTGTTGCTTTAATATGATTTTGATTGTTGGTTGTTAGTTCAATGGGTTGATGCTTGATGGTTTAAATCTACCTGGTTTTTAAGGTACTATATGAACTTAATAATTTAAATTCTGTGCTAAGTATATTGGGTGTCTATATAAACATGATTGGGAAACCAATCGGTGTTTTGCGACGATGGTTCACCATCAGAAACCCACGTATGATGCACAATAAAATAAGTGTATATAAATTGCTGAAAAAGCATTTAGATAGACATGATTGGGAATAAGTGTACATGACTGAAGAAGCATTTATATAATAAAAGAAATTTGAATTTTATTTTATGATGCACAATAAAATTAGTGTACATGACGGAAAAAACATTTATATATTTTATATATGTACACAATAAAATAAATGTACATATTTTAAAATATTATTTTCTGTTGCTTCTATATTTTTTATTTTTTTCATAGAATCTGAATAGATAACATATTGAATACAATTTATTTCCAATTTTAGGATTTTAGCAAGTTATCAAAAGTTTGTTTTGAAGAAAACAAAATGTACTTATGGATGTGTTTGTCATTGTTCGTTTTATATAATTTTTTTTTTTTGTTTATTTGTGACTAAGTGGGTTGATACTTTGTGGTGATTCTTTGTTACGTATATTGGGTGTCTATATAAACATGATTGGGAAAACAAATGGGTGTTTTGCGACAATAATTCACCATCAGAAGCCCACGTATGATGCACAATAAAAGAAGTCTATATAAAATACTGAAAAAGCATTTTCTTAAGCTCTTTGTTTTTTCATAAAAATGTGCCAATGTTGCATAACCTAACTGGTTATTTAGATATGCTATTACGTTAGCTGTTTCAATAATGTGTTGAGTATATTAGGTGTCTGCATAAACATGATTGGGAAACCAATTGGTGTTTTGTAACAATGGCTCACTATCAGAAGCCCACGTATGATGCACAATAAAAGAAGTATATATAAATTACTGAGAATAATTGCAGTCTGAAATTGTATGTAGCATTTACTTATTGTTTCTACCATGCATGTGAATTGTTTTGAGCATGCTCTGATTTTCAAAAGAGTAAGTTTTAATAGATATCCTTTATAAATGATCAAATAATGACTGAAAGAGTATTTCAGGTTTGACAACAGTATCTAATTAGATAAAGATTTAGACTGAAAGTACTGCATCTTTGCATTTTATATAAAATCAATCAGTGAAAATAGAATGTATAAATGAGGTTAATAATTTGAATTATGTGCTAAGTATATTGGGTATCTATATAAACATGATTGAAAAACCAATCGGTGTTTTGCGACGATAGATCACCATCAGAAGCCCAAGTATGATGCACAATAAAAGAAGTCTATATATAGAATACTGAAAAGGCATTTTCTCAAGCTGTTTGTTTTTTTCATAAAAATGAGCCAATGTTGAATGACCTAACTGGTTATTTAGATATGCTATTAGGTTAGCTATTTTAATAATGTGCTGAGTATATTAGGTGTCTATATAAACATGATTGGGAAACCAATGGGTGTTTTGCGACGATGGTTCACTACCAGGAACCCACGTATGATACACAATAAAAGAAGTATATATAAATTACTAAGAATAATTGCAGTCTTAAAATGTTTGTAGCATGTAGTTATCATTTCTACCATGCATGGGAATTATTTCGAGCATGCTCTGATTTTCAATCTTCAGCTTGCCCAGACCATGAAAGAGTAAGCTTTAATAGATATTCTTTATACATGATCAAATAATGACTGAAAGAGTATTTCAGCTTTGACAGCAATATCTCATTAGGCAAAGATTTGGACTGAAAGTACTGCATCTTTGTATTTTACATAAAATCAATCAGTGAAAATAGAATGTATAATTGATAATTTAGATATGCTTTTAGATATGAGAGAATAATGGCAGTCTGAAATTGTTGTGAGAAAATTCCAAAATGTAATTCAATTTAATTCGTATTTTTTGTTTTTAGCACGTTATTAAAAGTTTGTGTTGATATAAAACAGAATGTACTTATGGATGTGTTTGTGGTTGTTGATTTTATATAATTTTCATTCTTTGTTTGTTGTTTTTGGAATTCCAAGGCATAAATTTATGGCAATTTTTTTTGAGCAACATGAAAGACGTGGTCATTAAATGGATTTTTTAATTGGTAAGTGCTTCTTTGTATGATTGTTGAATTGAAGAGGAATGCTTTGGAATTGTTTCTACTATGTACATGTTGTAGCATTTTTCTGTGGATTATATGAGAAAATTCAGAAATATGGATAGAATGTACTGGTGGTTGTGTTTTATTTGTGATTGTTGCTTTAATATGATTTTGATTGTTGGTTGTTAGTTCAATGGGTTGATGCTTGATAGTTTAAATCCACCTGGTTTTTGAGGTACTATATGAACTTAATAATTTAAATTTTGTGCTAAGTATATTAGGTGTCT
Source organism: Voacanga thouarsii (assembly GCA_026120185.1). Taxonomy (NCBI): domain Eukaryota; kingdom Viridiplantae; phylum Streptophyta; class Magnoliopsida; order Gentianales; family Apocynaceae; genus Voacanga; species Voacanga thouarsii. The sequence goes on along the minus strand of JANUWF010001095.1, from coordinate 128,014 downwards.
ATATAAACATGATTGGGAAACCAATCGGTATTTTGTGACGATGATTCACCATCAGAAGCCCACCTATGATGCACAATAAAATAAGTGTATATAAATTACTGAAAAATCATTTATATAGACATGATTGGGAATAGGTGTACATGACTGAAAAAGAATTTATATAATAAAATAAATTTGAATTTTATTTTATGATGCACAATAAAATAAGTGTACATGACTGAAAAAGCATTTATATATTTTATATATGTACACAATAAAATAAGTGTACATATTTTAAAATATTATTTTATGTTGCTTCTATATTTTGTATTTTTTTTCGTAGAATCTGAATAGATAACATATTGAATACACTTTATTTCCAATTTTACGATTTTAGCAAGTTATCAAAAGTTTGTTTTGAAGAAAACAGAATGCACTTATGGATGTGTTTGTCGTTGTTCATTTTATATAATTTTTTTTGTTTATTTATGACTGAGTGGTTTGATACTTTGTGGTGATTCTGTGTTACGTATATTGGGTTCTATATAAACATGATTGGGAAACCAATCGGTGTTTTGCGACGATAGTTCACCATCAGATGCCCACGTATGATGCACAATAAAAGAAGTCTATATAAAATACTGAAAAAGCATTTTCTTAAGCTCTTTGTTTTTTCATAAAAATGAGCCAATGTTGAATCACCTAAGTGGTTATTTAGATATGCTATTAGGTTAGCTGTTTTAATAATGTGATGAGTATATTAGGTGTCTGTATAAACACGATTGGGAAACCAATAGGTGTTTTGTGACAATGGTTCACTATCAGAAGCCCATGTATGATGCACAATAAAATAAGTATATATAACTTACTAAGAATAATTGCAGTCCGAAATTGTTTGTATCATGTACTTATTGTTTCTACCATGCATGGGAATTGTTTAGAGCATGCTCTGATTTTCAATCTTTAGCTTGCCCAAACCATGAAAGAGTAAGTTTTAGTAGATAACCTTTATAAATGATCAAATAATGACTGAAAGAGTATTTCAAGTTTGACAGCAGTATCTAATTAGACAAAGATTTAGACTGAAAGTACTGCATCTTTGCATTTTATATAAAATTAATCAGTGAAAACAGAATGTATAAATGAGGTTAATAATTTGAATTATGTGCTAAGTATATTGGATATTTATATAAACATGATTGGGAAACCAATCAGTGTTTTGCGACGATGGTTCACCATCAGAAGCCCACATATGATGCACAATAAAAGAAGTCTATATAGAATACTGAAAAAGCATTTTCTCAAGCTTTTTATTTTTTCATAAAAATGAGCCAATGTTGAATGACCTAACTGGTTATTTAGATATGCTATTAGGTTAGCTATTTTAATAATGTGCTGAGTATATTATGTGTCTATATAAACATGATTGGGAAACCAATGGGTGTTTTGCGACGATGGTTCACTATCAGGAACCCACATATGATACACAATAAAAGAAGTATATATAAATTACTAAGAATAATTGCAGTCTGAAAATGTTTGTAGCATGTAGTTATCGTTTCTACCATGCATAGGAATTATTTCGATCATGCTCTGATTTTCAATCTTCAGCTTGCCCAGACCATGAAAGAGTAAGCTTTAATAGATATTCTTTATACATGATCAAATAATGACTGAAAGAGTATTTCAGCTTTGACAGCAGTATCTAATTAGACAAAGATTTGGACTGAAAGTACTGCATCTTTGTATTTTACATAAAATCAATCAGTGAAAATAGAATGTATAAATGATAATTTAGATATGCTTTTAGATATGAGAAAATAATGGCAGTCTGAAATTGTTGTGAGAAAATTCCAAAATGTAATTCAATTTAATTCGTATTTTTTGTTTTTAGCACGTTATTAAAAGTTTGTGTTGATATAAAACAGAATGTACTTATGGATGTGTTTAGGGTTGTTGATTTTATATAATTTTCATTCTTTGTTTGTTGTTTTTGGAATTCCAAGGCATAAATTTATGGTAATTTTTTTTTAGCAACATGAAAGACGTGGTCATTAAATGGATTTTTTTAATTGGTAAGTGCTTCTTTGTATGATTGTTGATTGAAGAGGAATGCTTTGGAATTGTTTCTGCTATGTACATGTTGTAGCATTTTTCTGTGGATTATATGAGAAAATTCAGAAATATGGATAGAATGTACTAGTGGTTGTGTTTTGTTTGTGGTTGTTGCTTTAATATGATTTTGATTGTTGGTTACTGGTTCAATGGGTTGATGCTTGATGGTTTAAATCTACCTGGTTTTTTAGGTACTATATGAACTTAATAATTTGAATTCTGTGCTAAGTATATTAGGTGTCTATATAAACATGATTGGGAAACCAGTCGGTGTTTTATGATGATGGTTCACCATCAGAAGCCCACGTATGATGTATAATAAAATAAGTGTATATAATTTACTGAAAAATTATTTTTTTCAAGTCTTTTATTTTTTTATAAAAGTGTCATCTTTTAGGTTAGCGATTTTAATAATGTGCTAAGTATATTGGATGTCTATATAGACATGATCGGGAAACCAATCGGTGTTTTGCGATGATAGTTCACCATCAGAAGGCCACGTATGATGCACAGTAAAATTAATGTTTTTAAATTACTGAAAAAGCATTTTCTCAAACTTTTTATTTTCTTATAAAAATATCATCTTTTATGTTAATTATTTTAATAGTGTGCTAAGTATATTGAGTGTCTATATAGACATGATTGGGAAACTAATTGGTGTTTTGCGACGATGGTTTACCATCAGAGGTCCATGTATCATGCACAACACAATCTAGCAAAAATATATATGAAAATTGAATTTATTTTCTATTTTCAAAACTTTGTTTTGAGGAAAACAGAATGTTCTTATGGATTTGTTTAGGTGTTTATACAAACATGAATAGGAAACCAATAGGTGTTTTCTAATAGTATCAGAAACCCACATATGATGCACAACAAAATGTACGATGTTGTTTTCAAAAGACTATCTGAAAATACAGAATATGTACAATAATCATGTATTAAAAATACACAATAGATGAAGAGTCGAATGTATTAAACACTGGAATTGACAATCCTCTGTAGGTCGCATTATTTTCCAAAAATAAATTTTCCTGTATAATAAGAATCAATGGAACAAAGAAAGAGTTAGATTGTAAGAATTGAACATATGAATGTGAAATTGAAAGATACTCACATAATGGTAGATTGTGAAATACTTCTGGATACACAATATTTTTTGTGTATGTTTTGAATTCTACACTATCTTCCAATGCTAGGATCTTCAATCCATTTGGATTCTTTACTCTTGAAATAGCAACATAGAGTTGGCCATGACTAAAAACAGGCTTTGGTAAGTACATTCCAATATGTTCCAAAGTTTGTCCTCAACTTTTATTGATTGTCATTGCATAGCATATTTTTATTGGGAATTGTCTTTGTCACATTACAAATGGCAATTTGCTTTCTATTAGAGACATATCAATTAGCGAGATGAATTTGCGTAGCCCAATATGTGATCCCGAAATGATTTCTGCCTCAATTACAAATTTTCCTGTTTATGTTATGATAAGCCTTGTTCCATTGCACATTCCTTCACTTTGATTTAGATTCCGCAACAGCATGATTGGAACTCCTACTTTGAGTTTAATTTTATGATCTAGAATTCCTGCAATTGTAAGTTATTTAAGAATTCTGTTGGATACAAAACTTTTTCTCCTACAACATGTCCAATTGATTTATCAATGACATTTGAGCTCTTGTATTGTTGCAACTCCTCAGGAATCATTTGCATTATGATGGCATTGATCTGATCAACTGTTTCATTTCTTGGTATTAGTATTGCTCTGTTCATTAGATATTTCTTATCACATTTTAGAGCATTGAATCCTTCATAAACTACATTAAAAATTTCTTTGATTGGATTTTTTATTTCCTGCATTGTATATTTCTCTAGTATTTTGATCCAACATGCTTCTTCATTAGTTGTTCTTGAAATTGAATGCTCAGTACCATTTCCAATTCTTAGAATCCAATCTGAGAAATCTTTGAGTGTACGTTCTTCTTCAGCTTCTGATGAAGCGTTTTGGAGACACATATTTGTGTTTAATGTTAACACCTATCAACACATGGACAATAACCAAACATTAAATGTAATGAAGTAAATATATGTTATAATGTAATTTGTATTGTTAAATTGACCTCACAGTTACTCCAAATGTCTGAATTGTTTACTGCTAAGTGTACAATTTCTGACCTTGTACTTTTAGGTATTACTGGGAGTATTTGTCTAAAATCACCTCCAAGTAACACTGTTTTGCCACCAAAAGAATATTCTTCTTTGAAACCTGGGGATCCTCTAAGTATATCCTTCATTGTCCTGTCTACTGTTTCAAAAACATTTTTATCAATCATTAGTGCTTCATCCCATATAATTAATGAGTATCTCTGTATCAATTCAGCCAATTGAGTTCCTTGTTTTATTAAACATGTAGTATCTCCGCTGCATTTTAATGGGATTTTGAATCTGCTATGAGCTGTTCTTCCACTAGGTAACAAAAGAGCTGCTATTCCTGTTATTTGTCAAGAATGAAAACATTATTATCTAGTAGTAATATAAATTTAATGGAATAGTATGTTCTTTTGTTTTACCTGATGATGCAACAGCTAAGACAATTTTTTACTCTGACCTCAGCCTTGTAATGATTGTTTTGTAAACAAATGTTTTGCCTGTTCTACCATATCCATAAAGAAAAAACACCTTAGACTCATTCTTTATCACTACATTTACCATTTTTTTCATAGACACTTCTTTGTTCTACATTAAGCTGATGAAACATACTATGATGTTCTTCTTGTAGTTCATTTATATCAAATGAAATTTCTTCTCTTAGTAATTCCTTGTTAAAACCATGCACTATCCCTTCATCGATCATTGGTAACCCCTGAAAGTCACTCAATGATTTGCCATATCCAAGTAGCATTTTTTTGGATGTGGCAAAAAGTGAAAATTTTCAGTTGTTCTTTACTTAGCCTCAATGTCGGTGATTTTAATATCTTTCGTTGCTTGTGTAGTATATCATCACCTATTTTTGACCAATTCTTTTCCCAGAATTGTCCTATATTTGAAACTTCACAGAATATAAGTATCAAAATAAACAATTCTCTGAGCTTACTTCATGTAGCCCAATGTGTTGCTTCTTCAATTGCATTGTTCCACTCTTTGTCATCTTGTAGTAGACCAAGAGAATAGCAGGCATCCTTAAATGATGCATATGTGACACCATTTATTGTGCGGATGTTTTCAAATGATGTAGGACCTTTTACAACATTCAATAACATCCGTAGAAAATACCTTTCACCAGAGCTTGGAGGCACATACGTAATTCTGCCAATACATCTCTTTATTTTTTTTCCATCATTTTTTTTTTCTATTCCACGTGTATTTGCTTAGGAATTCTACATAAGCTAACTGTCTTGCTTCTAAATCAGTAGCATTTTTGCTAAACCATTCAATCAGCATAGTTTTTCCAGCATTTTCTCAATTAACAATCTGTGGCAATAGATCATCATCTTTGAATATGAGGAGTTGTTCACCTTCAAGATGTACACACAATCTTTCTACTGCTGGTATTCTAAAATGTATGTCAAAATTAAAATTCGCCAGGAAGCCTTACATGGAGATAAATATCAGCAGTCCAAAAATGCTCTGATTTCATCCTTTGGTACTTTTGAATTGTTTTCAATTACTGTGGGATTTGATGGATTACTTACAATCACAACTTCAATTCGATCAAACCCTTTTGTAATGTACTTGAACAAATACTTAATTGCTTTTGATTGATTGCAAGCTTCAACATTGATCTGGCTTTGATACTTAAGCAATAAAAATCTGTTGTAAGGGACAACATACCTATTGTCCAATTTGATTCCATGCTTTTCCACAAACCTGTTATTGCATCTTCATTTGTATAAGCAATAACCATTACTGTCAATGTTTGTTTCAGACTAGAAATCTTTTGGAAAGTGCTTTGAACATGTATCTGTAAAATTATTTTTGCTTCATAAAACAATATTTGATATTTAACAAAATGTTGTATTTATTTAATAATCAGGGGAGAAATAAAACATACCATTACTCATGCTTGGTGAATTTGGATATGCTAAACCACATGGGCCATGCATCATGAAATTTAACACTGCTCCATAACAATGAGGATCACCAATTGGATCAAGTATTTCTGCACTGATGATTTTGTCTATATCCTTTATGTTATTTCTCTTCACTGTGTCGTCTAACCAAAGCAGCATATGAGAGTGTGGTAATCCTCGCATTTTGGAATTCAATTGTGTATAAAACTATATTGGTATAAAAAAATGTTCTTAGTTAAAATAGATTGATAAAAAATGTAACAAAAGTGATTAAATTTGAATAAAGTTTAGAAATACTACAAACCTGCTTGAACTGGCCAAAAAATTTTGTTCTTGATGACATCGTTGATAATTTCATCTAGTTTCATCTTGAAAATCCATGTTTCAATATCTTGACGATTTTTAGCCTTTTGACCTCTTTTTTACCTCAAGTAAAACTGAACTTCATGCCAATTTGGGTTAGCTGTAAATGTAATAAACAAATCTGAGTTTCCATATGTTCTGCAAATTGCCATTGCATCTTGGTAATTTTGAATCATGTAGCGTGAACTCCTTGTAAACGTTGATGGCAAAATTATTCGCTTTCCAATTTTTGTTGAATCAATATCACCTTTCTCTACTGCATCTTGTATATTTTGATAGAGATCACTTCTCAATTCTTCTTGATTTCTTCTGATCCAATCCAATCTTTGTTGCTCAATCGCAATACAATAATCCACTACAAATTGTTGGAAAAGTTGACCTACCAGTGTAACATTACATTGTATATCCATTCGATCTTGGATAAGATAAGAATAAAACTCATTCATTGTTACAAACCTCCTTTTTGTTTGATTCTTCTATCTATTTTCTGCATATTTGATTTCCGTATGAAAACCATCTTCTCCATATGGAAATAAAAATGGATACTGCAATGCCATAAATGAAGGGTGCAAATAACTGATTCTTTTCAATGAACCATTTCTTCCTTGAACAATAATATCTCGATCTAATGATTTGTGTTCAAAATCTCCAATTATCAAACCTACACCTCATTATATTCTCTTTTCTTCTTTGAAAATTGACCTTTTATTTTTAGCGTCAAGTTTTCATTATCAGAATCCTTGAATCGTTCTCTTGCCATCCGAAATACTTGTGTCAATCTGTTATTAAGATCAAACATCTCAATGAAAGATTGAATAAGCTGCCTGTCCAATGTATCATTACACTATTTTTTATTGATAGCATCTAAGCGATTTTAAACCCTATTATCAGTGTTATGGACATATAATTGACAAAAACTTAGTTTTTTTTGCCTATCTTAGGAAGAAGCGTGCCAATTCGATGATGGTTTTGACCACAAATTCGGAATATATATGGCATGGATTTTCTATTGATGCTTTGATCAATATAACCACCAGTTGAAGTCATGGCAAACATGGAGTTATAAGCTCGAATATTCTCAAAGAACTTCTGATTGTTGCTATTATCATTGCAAAGAAGCAAACTTTTCAATGGTTCAGGCCATTCCTTGTTAACTGGGAATTTAACTTTACTGTGCCTACAGCATATTGTAAACTTCATATATAGGTAATCTTTTTGGTTTTTGAGTCTTTCCTCATACCAGAAAATAGCACCATAATGCTTACAGGTGTAATTTGGTTCCTAATATTGTGACATCACAAACATTGTATCTTCTGGAAAAATAGTAAATTTATACATTAATTAATTGAGAATTTAATGAATTAAGAAAGTTTAAAATTACCTTCTGCAAGAAGCTTTGTCTTTTGCTTTTTATCACTTCGAGAAATTGAATTGGTATCTTCTCTGTTTTTCTGTTGTTCCTTTCTTTTTCTTTTCTTATTCTGTTTTGCTTTTTATGTGATGTTCAGGTGGCCTGCACGATTTTGTTGTTCTAAAGGCACCACAAATGTTTACAACTTCAATTCTTTTTTATGTCTCAGAATGTTTCTCCTGTGTAACCGTGCTTGTTTTGAAGCAATCTGGAATTTCAATTGTCTTTGATATCTGAGAATGTTTCTCCTGTGTAAGCGGGCTTGTTTTGAAGCACGAAATTCTACTACTAAATAATTTGAAAGAAGAAATATTTAGTTTAACAAATAATTATTAAAATAGTAAATACAATTAGAGTGTAATATCTGTTTGTACCTGGATTCATCTTTTGCCAAGATATTCTTGATGTATTCTGAGAGCTTTTTGTAAAATTGATATGTGTGTGTACTTCAACTTCATCTATTCAGTCAATTTATCTGCCAGTACTATATAGGTGTACTGTACAATGAGTTGAAATGTTTCTTTCTATTTACGAAGCAATTTCGTATGTATTTAAAAGAATTTTTTAGAAGACCTGAAAAGTTGTTTAGCTTTAATAAACAGAATATTTAATTTTTTTTAAAATGTATTGGAGAATGTAAGAGGTGTTTATATCTTTAATAGATAGTTAAAACTTTGTTTTTCACTTAATGTTGAAACCATTGTTAATTTTAATTGTTGTTAATCATCTAGGGTATTGAATATGTGAAGGTGTTTTCAGTTTTTTAAAGCGTAATTTTAGTTTGGTATGGAGATTGGTGCTATAAAGTGGAATTGTTTTGATGGTAAGGGGTGGATTTTGCTTTATTGAATTGTAATTGTTGCTATTTTTTTTTTTTAGTTTAAGTAGTTTAGAGAAGCCGATGTTCATACAACAACTATATACATGTGAAAATTAATAGCTTAACAATAAAGGATCTGGTAGAGATCTATAGGAATCATTGCTAATAAAATAAGAAGGATTGATTCATTTTGGTTTAAGGGAATTGAGGAAACACCAAATTGGGATTGATATTGATTTTAGAAAATATCAACTGTCCATGTTTCTATTTCTACTTCCCAGCGATGATAATGTTCATTTTGCTCTTCTTGGCTATCTATGAAAGATCTTTTGCAATACTTTGTACATTTGATGGGTAGTACATTGTAGCTGTGATCGGACAAGATGGCAGTTCTTTTTAACTATGAAGAAGATAAAAGAAGAGCTGGTCATAAAAATGAAGGTGCACAAATTATCTTCTGTATTCTTCTGTCTGTCTTTCCATAATGGACTGTAGATTTTTTCTTTTTACAGATACATTTTTCTATTCTCAGTTTTTGCCTTGTAAAATTATAAACTTAAATAGAGTTTATTAATCAAACACTCTCTACTCTTCAATATTAGCTACAGCAGTACCCATAATAAATGAATCAGCATGGAACCAAGGACTATTATGAGTTAAAACCAAACTGCCATTCAGAAATAAAAAGAACTAAAATGACAAAGCATACTAATATCCAGTGACAATAAAAATCTACCAAACCATCACTATGTTTGATCTTTTTAAACTCATTTAAAGATGATACATCAGTCCACAAGAATAATCAATTTCGTAAAGATATAGAAGAAACATGTTCTAAAAAACTACCAAAACTTAACAAACTATAACAAATGACAATTTGTAGCATGAGCATCAGCAATCAAAACATCATCATCGACCACAGTATATGACCTATACTTTCATCAACTAAGATTAAATTACAAAGTCAAGATCACTCAATTCTTATTTTCTTTGAAACAATTGGCTTATCAGTAGCATTTTCTTGTCGATCACTTTCAGAATTTTCTTTGTTCTGTCTTAGCCTTTCCATCATTGGTGATGTTATAGTTCCAACATCAGTAGTAGAAAGCTTGTACTAATCAACCTCATATTGTTAAGCACCATCCATATGCATATGCATAACTCATACAGAGTAGTTAATACAAGTACATCAAAAGATTTGAATAAGAAAATAACTTCAAGAAAGACATCAACAGACAAAGAAATCAAAAGGTATTTTCATAAAACATTCACAAAATCAATACCAATATAGCTTTTCAGCAACAATATTATTATAGCAGTATCTGTAACTATCTATCAAACACCATTTGATCAAATGTCAAATGCTTGTGTCAATCTGAAATGCTGCAAAATTAATACTAACATTATCTGTAAAATGCCATTGTCATACCAATATAGTTTTCTGCAATATTATAAAACACAATTCTAATGACAAATTGATTCTAAAAGAATTGGATGAAAAAAAAATAGAATATGGAGTTATCAAAAGCAAGAACATATAAGGTCGATTTTGTTCAACTAACATTAAATTAGCAAATCAAGATCAATCAATTCTTTTTTTTTTTTTTTTTGAAGCACTTCTCTTATCAGTAGCATTTTCTTCTCCATCACCTCCAGAATTTGGTTTTTTCTGTCTTAGTTTGTCTTTCGTTGGTGGTGTTACAGTTCCAATAGCAAGTGTAGTATCGATACTATCGCCTTGTTCAATTCCTACCTATAATTATGCCATTTGAAGAGTTCATAATATACATCAAAGGTTAAGGTATAAAATTTGAATAATTCATGTTGAAGTAGAGTCGTTTACCTTTTCTTTTGTTGTACTCTTCATTTTAGTTGGTAAGTATAATCTTATGACTGTAAAATCCTCCTTCTGTGTTCCCAAGTTGAACATATTCACTTTTACTTGAAAAATGTATGAACCACCAATAATGCGTTCAATGACTTTAGGAAGAGGTTCTCTCGTATCATCCTATGTTCAAATCACAACAATGTTAAATTATCGAAAAATCTATAAATTATGCCCATCATCATTTCTGAAAACAAAATTATTAACTTACATCTATTTCTTTTTCAGCAAGATCTGATGCAGCAATATTGGTTAATTTTTCAACATCCTTATCAAACATAGTGAATCTTGCCTTTCCAATATGGTCAATAACTTCCATTTCCACACGATACCTTCACCAAATACAATCAAATTCAAAACTTCAAACAAATTCAAAGGAAATCAATTTCCAAATATATTGTATCTTGATCAAAATTCTTGGTACCTTATTAAAGGTGATTTCTCCACTCGATGACAGATATCACAAAAAAACTCGTCATCCACTAATTTCAACTTGCGATGGCATTTTGAGCAAGAATTAAAGCGCCATCCACATGTTTCATCAATTGAAGAAATTGTTCCATAGTAATAAAAAGGCTTTTCCTGTATACAAAACACATATAATGATCATATTTCAATTTCAAAATAACAGAAGCACTAATGATTTCAATCCTTCAAGAAGCCATCTCTACTTGCAGTTGCAGCAATCTAGAGTCCAGACTCCCAGTCCATCCCTCTCACTCATTTTTCTTTCCTTGAAGAAGAATAAATATATAATTGTTACCATATCTTCAGGTTGATCCAGTAACAGCTTCATATCACTGATACTCTTCTTGTTGGACTCTATCTCTTCAATACTTATGACATTGTTGATGACTTGGATATGCTCTATAGGGATGACATCGCTACGACTAAAGCTGCATTAATAAAAGGCAATTTCAATATAAATGCTCAGAGAACATCATTAGAAAAGGCAGTTTCAATATAAATGCTCGGAGAACAACATCAGAATTGCTGACCTATTTGCTTTTTTTCCATAGAGATAGTCAGTAAAGTCACTATAAAGTGCCCTGAAACACCTCCTGTTTGATATATTAATGGAAATTGGGGACTACAAAATCATCTACTTGTTCAGGTAGATGAACTAACTGTCTCTTTTTTTTTTTTTCTTTCTTCAAGTATATATGAGCAAAACATGTGTACAGATGTGTAATAGAAGTATATGAGAAAGACTCTCCTCTGTCAATATATGGGCTTAGTTAATAACCTATTCTTCAAGTTCTCTATCATCAAATCTTAATAGTACATACCTTTGGTGCATCAGTTTCACATCAGGATAATCGAGATTCACAAGAATCTTTGTTGCACTACTTGATGTTACTGAAATACGACCTACAAAAATAATTCAGTGTCAGATTTGGGTACAATTCAATAAATGGGAGCAACTCAATATTATTTTACCCTGGAAATGTCGCATGATTGTGGATGTGATAATGACAACATATAGTTCCTTTGTTAGGTCCAATTCACCACGGTTCAACATCTTAGCAAATGATATCCAGAGGGTAACACGGACTTTTTGTTGCCTGAAATAAATACATATAGAACAATAAAATATCTCCTGTTGAATTAATAGGCATGACTTGATCATGTATAGAAGCATATTCAAAACTTAACTATAGATCTTCTAAATCAACATACTGCATTGCAATTCTTTGTGTCTATCCTTGTTTTTCAATTTTCTCAGATAATCTACATAGATGTCTTGCAATATCTACATAGCAAAGAACAATTTTCAACCATTCTTGCACATTTCAAATTTCAAACTTGACACAAAGGAACGCTTGCCAATTAAAAATCCTCCTTGATCAGCACGTTTTTCATGTTGTTCAAAAGGAATGAGCATAAATTTATGCCTTGGAATTCTAGGTAATTTATCAATCATTTTATCCAAAGTGGTTACAGAATGGAATTGTATAAAAAATTTCTGCTCACACATTTTATATTTAGCTTTATATTCTAGGACACAGAAATTTTTTAAGACATAATACTTTCCTTCTTCAACTGCACCACGGAATTCATCTGCAATCTTGCTCCTAATGATCATATGCATGATAGTTTCCTGCATAGGGAACACATTGGTCCATACTGAAAAAGACAGAAGAAGGAAAAAAGAATTCAACAACACAATTCCATAGATCAAACATTACCTGCTAATCAATTGCAAGGAATTCTATGCTTATGAATTCGCCTCCTTTTTGTGCATTGAAGCTTCCCATATCCTATCTACACGAAATCGAATTTGATTCTTTTGTTGTTGCCGACCAATATCCTTGAACATCAGAAAAATTCACCTTACTTCCACGCATCTTGTTAAATAACTCCAAAGCGGAAAGAACAGACTACTTCACAACTCAAATAAAGAACCATTATTTATACACATGCAGGGGAAAACCTTTGATATGCCACAATCAATCCATTCCAGAATACAAAGAAATTTTCTTCAATTTCACACATGATGATTTTAGAATGCAAAGAAAAATAAAAATATTCTTGTTCTTTAAATTGAAACATCAGACTTTTACAATGAAATAGATTTTTGGAAAACATAAAATGGGATCTTAAATGACCAGAAACCAAAAAAGTAAAAAGAAGCAAATTGAATCAATAAGTCTTGGGTGTGCAAATCAAATCTAATGTTGGGCGATGATTTCGAAGCACCAAAACCAAGAGCCTTCACCGCTGCATTGGAACCAACAAAACCAAGCCTCTTTAGCCGGACACTGAGCAAAACCTATACATCAGAGCCCAAGTATTAAATTGCATCTTCAATCACATGAAACCCAAAAAGCAAAAAGACACGAATTGAATCCCTAACTATTGCAGCTATGAGTCGATTTCAATAATTCGGCAATGAATCGAAGCAACAAAACAAACAAAGTTAGGCAATGAATCCCAAACAATGCAAGGAATTCGAAGCATCTGCTATAAATATAGCATTGAATCTGAACAAATAAAACTGAGGAGCCCAAAATCCTATAAATATCCCACTTCATTCTCATAAAAATCTCCTCTAAGGACAATAAGAATCAAAAGAAACCTACGAAGTAAACCCAAATCCTGAAACCCAGATCCATACCTAGTTAATACACCTAAGAAAAAACCTAAAAGAATACCAAAAACTTCACAGATACTTCTCTGGTAAAGCCATCAAGACGTTAACAAAAAAAAACAACCAATTAACCTAAATCTGCTGAGGTGTCAAACCCACATGATTTTACCCCTCAACTTTACATATTAGTAATTTTATAGTCTAAAATTAGAAAAAGTACAATTTTGACAATAATAAAAGAAATTAATTACATGTCAAAAAGATTGTTTATTGTAATGAAATTTTTATTGTACTAAATTTTATTTATTAAATAATAAACAATGTTAATACAATGATCATATTTTTAAAAAATGTAAAATAATATTTATACAAACATAATTATTATTTATACAATTATATTCCTTTCATCTCTTTTTATCTATCCATTAATACTAAGATTTTTGTCTCAATTTATCTGTCATATTAATAAATCAAGACTTTATTAATTACTATTTTTCTCAAATAATCCGCTTTAATACAGTGAGTACTTCTGCACTTGTAGTGAAAATAGAAGTAAATTAAATATGCTTACAATATATAAAGCTTTAGAATTTAATTACTGCTTAATAAAGAGAAACATTTTTTGAGAGTAAAATAAAAAATATTAATTAATTAATTAAAAATTTTTTATTTTTATTAAAATTTATGAATTGATTAAAATGGACAAATAAAAAGTGACGGAATGAATAATATATATATATATATATAAAGCCTACTATTACGAGACGTGGAAGTATCATAAGGTGACATGTGGCTAAATAATTTTTTTTAAAAAAATAAAAATTATATTTGAATTTATTTAAAATCTTAATTAATTAAATTAACTAATAAAATATATGTATTTAATATTAATACATTGAAATGTGTGATTCTTTGAATACTATCTAAATTAATACTTTGAAATGTGTGACTTTTTGAATACTATTTATATATGTATTTAATATTAATACATTGAAATGTGTTATTTTTTGAATACTATCTAAATTTATTTTAAAATCTTAACTAATTAAGTAATTAATTAATAATATATATTTAATATTAATATATTAAATCTTAATAATATAATAATCCGTACGTTACACGAGACTAGCAATGGTCAGTGGACCGGTTCGGCCCGTCGGGCCGGGCCGAGCCCGCCCCGAGCAGCCGAACCACCACTATGCCACCAGTCCGGGCCTAGGGTCGGGCCTAGTTCCTGAGCCAGTTCAGGCCAGGGGGTAAAACCCCTAGCCCGCCTGGTCTCTCATTTTCATTTATTGCATTTCAGCCCCCTAACAGTTGAAATATTTATTTATTTTTTTTTGCATTTTAGTCCCTAACGGTTATATTCTCTTTTTTAACCCCCCAAAATTGTATAAATACCCCCAATTCAACCCAAAACTCATCAAACACTCTCTCATTCTCTCAAACTCTCTCCAATTCTGTATTTTCTCTACAAAAAGTATTAGAATAGAATTTATTTTTGTGTTATATTTTTTCAATTCTTCAAGAAAGTCTTCATATTTTGGAAGATTATTGAATAGTGGAATAGTGGATATAAGAAGTAAAAAGCTCCACAAAGTATTGTTATTCTTTCTTGAATCTTGGTCATCAACGAGTTAGTATTTCTTAATCTTACATTCTTATATTTTGACTTTTATTAATTGTTTATTTGTTTTAGTTATTTGTTTAATTTTTAAGTTAATTATTTTAGATTTTATTAATTGTTTATTTGTTTTAGTTATA
The DNA here is from genome assembly GCA_026120185.1 of Voacanga thouarsii. Classification (NCBI taxonomy): domain Eukaryota; kingdom Viridiplantae; phylum Streptophyta; class Magnoliopsida; order Gentianales; family Apocynaceae; genus Voacanga; species Voacanga thouarsii. Next base: position 112,515 of record JANUWF010001095.1, on the reverse strand, counting down.
TGTTTAATTTTTAAGTTAATTTATTTTTTATATTTTTCAATTCTCTTATTTCATTATTTGTTAATACTTTATTTTTTTGAACTTTTATTTGAATTTTGATTGCTTGTTTTTTTTTTTTTAAGAAATAATGGATTCAAATCAATATCATCATTTTTCTTCATCCCAATCATTTGCACATTTTGATTTTAATATAGATCCAGCTTTGAATTTAATAAATAATGAAATATGTAATAAAGATGAAGATCCTAGTAGGCATAGTGTTAGTGTTTCACAATCACAACCAACTCCAATAATTAATCCCATTCCCGATGAATCTAATATAGGTAAAGATGATGTTGAAACAACGGATGTTATAACTAAAGCAAAAACATCTATGGTTTGGAATATTTTTGAAAAGATAATGATAATGATAGGGCAACATGTAAAATTTGTAGAGTGGTATATGCACATAAGAAGGGAGGAGGGATGGGAACATTAGTTAGACATATGAAAATGTCACATAATGATTGGTTAGAAAACCTACTTAAACAACAACAAATACGTACTACATGAGGTCAAATGGTTGGTAATTTTCTGTATGATCATAGAAAAAATAGAAATGCATTTGCTAAAATGATTGTTCAAACTAAATTACCTATTAATTTTGTAGAAAATCCACATTATGAACAATATATGTAAAATAATTGTCAACCAGCATAGAAAAGAATTCCTAAAACAACATTAAAAAATTATATAATAAAGATATATAAAGAAATGAAAGAGTATCTAATTGTTATGTTTGATTCTTGTAATTGGAAATTTGCTCTTACATGTGATGGTTGGATTGCAATTACAAATGAGTCTTATTTGTGCATTACATGTCATTAGATAGATCATGATTGGTTAGTACAAAAAAGAAATATTTGTTTTAAATTATTTGAATATCCTCATGTAGGTAGTAGTATAGCTAGAATAATTACTCAAACATGTCATGAATATAGGATTTTAAATAAAATTATTTCTATTTCTTTAGATAATACTTCAAATAATGATTCCATCATAACAATTTTAAAAAATACTATGAATCCTATGTTAGATGGTATTTTATTTCATACTAGGTGTGCTTGTTATATACTTAATTTATGTGCTAAAGAAGGATAAAAATATATTGATGATATTGTTAATATAATTAAAAATGTTGTTTTATTTATTAAAACCTCCACAACTAGGCAACAAAATTTCAAGGTATTATGCCGAGAACAAGGTGTATCTTTTAAAAAATTTAGATTAGATTGAAAAACTAGAAGGAACTCAACTTTAGATATATTTGAAAGTGTTATACCTTTTCAAAACCAATTTATTGAATTTTGTAATAGTAATAATTTTCAACGTCTATAACTGAAACTCATTTTGAAAATTGTACTGCACTTTTAACATTTTTATTTACTTTCAAAGAAGATATTGAACTTTTATCAGGATCCTATTATCCCACTACTCATCATATTCTTCCAACACTTGCTAAGGTAGCATATATTTTTTGTGAATATATGTATCATCCCCAATATGGTTTTTTTTATGAGAAGTATGTTTGAAAAATATAAAAAATATTATGAATATATTCATATTTTATATTGTATGGCATTGTGTATGGATCTTAGAGTAAAGACGCCTGGTTTTCATAGTATTATTGAATATTTATATGAAATATTAGATTTTGATGAATCACAAACACTTAAACAATGTATGATAAAAGACATAAAAGATAAAACAGCTAAAGCTTTATCTGACATGTATAATTTGTATGAGTTTGAATCTTCTTGTTCTAGTTCTCCTATTTTAAGTAGGTAAGCTTCATCATCTAGTAGTCACTTTTAACCTCCGCAAAAATCTACCTCTTCAATTTCATCAGTATTTAATCCATGAGGTATTATGAAACGTAAAAAAAGATCGATTACCACCATAACGAGAAGGCAATTTATGAGATGCAGCCCTTGATAGAAAATGAAGATCAACATTTTGATATTTGTGGTTGGTGGAAGGCTCATATAAGTCAATACCCCATTTTATCTAAAATGGCACGTGAACTTTTGACACCACCAGTCTCTACAGTGCCATCGAAAAGCATCTTCAGTGAGAGCGCTCGAACAATCGATGAAAGAAGATCTCAATTGGCTCCTCAAACTTTGGAGATGTTAATGTGTTGTAGTTGTTGGTTTATAGCCGAAGATAGGACGGCTAATTCATGGATTATTGATGATGACTCAGATGATAAATAGGGTGAACCAAGTAGTTAGTTTAGTATTTTTGTAATTAGAAATTTAGGATAAGTAATATTTTATATTTGATTTTATTTTTAGGATATTTATTATATTTTTAAATTTTAATCATTGTAATATTTTTAAAAGGTTTAGGCATCAAGTCCCCCTCTTATGTAATCTTTATTTTATTAATTAATAAAATAGGTAGAGGTCCAAACCAAACCCCCCACCATTTCAAGGTGACTTTTTTATAATTTTAAAAAATTATGTTAAGTAGGAAAAAAAAAGTGGAATAAATCCACAAGCCGACCCGCACCGGCCCGCAGCCCTTATGGGTCAAGGGCTCGGTCCGTGCCGGTCCTAGGACCCAACTCGGCATGACGCAAAACCGTACAGGTCGATCTATTAGACATTGCTACACGGGACATTAGTCCAGTATTTAGAATGATTAGCCTGGAAATTTTAGATCTCTAAGTAACAATGTGTCCAGCCGTCTGCGTGGATACAGATGCCAGAGCTAAAAAAAAACTACCGACTGATCTACATCTTTTTAACTTCCGAGACCTGTTCCTCTTTACTCGAGACCTGTGTTCATAATTACTCAAATGAAGGACCGGCTTGACTTCCCCTGAACCCCCTTGTTCACGATTACTCAAATAAATTCACAGCAGAATGCAGAGATTCAGCTACTGTTTTGTTTGATTTCTCTAAATGGGGGAAGTTAGAAGGATGGCTGCCAACAAAAATGGATCGTACCGGTCCAAAATTCTGGTCCAGGCTCCACACTTTTTCAAAGTGATTCTGTTTCCCTTCGATCAGGGCCTCGTAAATATTGGAGAGATCTTATTGTTCTCGTGCAAGCTTATTAAAAATCTCAATTTTTATTTGAATCTTGACTTTTTTTTTTTTTTTTTTGGTATCCTTTTGCTCATCCTTTTGGTTCGGGTGCCTTCTCAGAAGATTCCAGAAACATTTCCGAGGACACATGGACGAGATTTGGGGGGAATTGTGCTGTTGAAGGTTCCGACTGGAGCTTCATGGCAAGTTGAATTGGTTCATTACGGGAATGGAACTCGGCTGCAGAAAGGATGGCCGGAATTTGCCGAGTATTACTCTATTGAAAAGCTCTACTTCTTAGTATTCAGATACGAGGGGAATTCAGAATTCCATGTTTTAATATTTGATCCAACAGCTACGGAAATTGAATATCCATTCAAGACCAATTGTGATAGGAGTGGCAGTTTCGATCGAACGTTTTCTGATGAATACTCGATTAATCCAAGAACCCGAGCTTCAGAGGGAAAGAGGGTACGAGTAGAGGATGCTGAGGAGGATGTTTCAGTGGAAATCTTGGAGGATCTCCCAGAAAGGCCGAGGCGAAGGACGAGATATTCTCATAGACTGTCCACAGAAAAACACCGCCCTGGAAAGAAGAATTCTGGGAATAAGGAAGCGAAGCCAAACCAAGATGAGAATGCAGGTTGCTCAAAACAAAAGATGAAGAGGGGTGAGAAACTTCAATCATATTGTGGCAGAATAGAGAGGTGTATATATTTACAAAAGATGATATTGATAAGATTAGTTTAACTTTTATTCCTCTGCAGATGAGAGTTTTGTGGGAACTATGAGGCCATCGCCATCCCCAACTTTCATTTCAAAACGCAGAACGGAGATTGATAAATAAAAGTTCAAATCATATAAAAAAGCAAAAGCTTTTAGATCTTCAAAACCTTTCTTCATCTCTTTCATGCACCCTTCATATATTTTTAATCCGTTTTGTCTGGTAGTTAGGCTATTCATTTCTCTTGACAGTTTCATAGCCGCTTATTTTCATCATTCATGAAATCTCAAAGATCATAACTATTGTTTTTTTTTTTTCAGACTGTTCCGACTGAATTTGTCAAGGCCTACTTCACTGCAAGGAAGGAATGTGAATTCATGCTTCAAATCTCGGGGAAGACAAGAAAATGGCCAGTTATTTTCCGGCGTTATGGCCTAAATAGGAGGTGTTATTGGGGTTGGAAGAAGTTCGTGGAGGATAATGGCTTAAAGGCGGGTGATGTCTGTGTCTTTGAACTTGTTCCCTGCACCCGAATATTCAACATCTCTGTTTATCGATCTGCTGTCTGCGGAACATGAAACGACCGCCCAAGTTGTGTATAAAACGATCTGCTATTTATTTCTTATTGCGTGAATCCATTTGCATTCCCATTGCAAATAGTCTATATATAATAGGAATATATAAATTACCACGTTAACAATTTCTTGATGATTAATATTGTCGAAGTAGTATATATTTAATTACCGTTACTCTTTTTAAAATAATTGTTATTTTTGAGATTTTTTATATTTTATTTCCTCTATCTTAAAAATTATGTAAAAATTTTTTATTTTTGTTGTATCAAAATAATTATCATTTTACAAATCAAAGAATCAATTTATTATTTATATATTTAATTTGTCATTTTTTAAAATTATTTGACTCATTAAATATGTATATTCCTAATGAATATATTTTATAAGAGAATAATTAATAGATATTTACTTTTATTTATGAGTATAATAGTCTTTTTTTTTCATTATAATTATACATGTTTTAGTAATTTTTTAATTTCATTGCCATGTCCTAAATTGACATAATTTTTTGAATAGAGAGAATAAATGTTATAAAATTTGTATTTTTATTTATTAAATTAAGAGTATATTTATTATTATTTAATTATATATTTATTTATTATTTTATTAAATATTGATAATAATTAGTTTTTAATTAAGATAAAATATTTTTTTCTAAAAGTTTTATAGATATTAATTTTTTTTCAATTTATATGATTTATGTAATAGTGATAGTTATTTTAAAATAGATTAACTAATAATTTAACTTGCGGGGAGTAGAAAGGAGAAGAGAACATCTTTTGGAGTATCTGAAATGGAAGTTTTGGAATAGAAATTTATTGTTGTCAATTAAAGAATAACATTATCTTTTGACACTTGGATGATCGGAATAAATATAAAAGTTCAAGAGAGTTATATTTGCAATTAAATGTTAAGGTGATTAAAAAATTATTAAAATTTGTACAATTATAATAGAAAATGATTATTATACTCTTAAATAAAAATAAATATCTATTAATTATTCTTCTTTATATATTTATTGAGAATGTACACATTTTAATGAATCAAATGATTGAATGAGGAATAAATTAAGAATATAAATAATAAATTTATTTTTATTTGTGAAATTAACAAGTATTAATTACTATTTTGGTATAATAAAAATAAAAAAATTTTACACAATTTTTGGAACAAAAGAAGTATTGTTATAAAATTTAGGTAGTGTTAGAATAAAATCTATACACTACACACTAAGAAGGTAGTGTTAGAATAAAATTTACATACTACACACTAAGAAAACTCTAACTATTCTTTACACAAAAATTTCTTAAAACTTCTCTCTTTCTTTTTCTCACAATTTTCTCTAACAATTCTTTCACAAAATTATGGTATATTTCAAGTTTAGAGAATAGCTCTATTTATAGAGCTCTTAATTAGTGAAATACATCATTTTCCACTAATCTTAATTAGTGGTGTCTCTACTAAATGGTGGACATCCATAAAAATCCATAATTAGTGGAGCTTCCACTAATTCCCTCATAATTCACATAAATTCATAATTAGTGGAGCTTCCACTAATTCCCTTTACAATATATTCATAACACTCCCCCTTGGATGTCTATTAATTACGTAAAGAATATGCCTCGTTAAAACCTTACTAAATAAAAATCCAGTGGGAAAAAAAATCTAGTGAAGGAAAAAGAATACTCTATTCTATATGTCTGTTTAGTACCCCCCCTACTGAGATGATTCTTTTAAATCTTTCAATCGACACATACCAATTTTATATTTCAACTTCTCAAATGTTGCAGTCGGTAAAATCTTCGTGAAAATATTTGCGAGGTTGTCACATGACCGAATTTGTAGCACATCAATTTCACATTTCTTTTGGAGTTCATGAGTAAAGAAAAATTTTAGTGAAATATGTTTTGTCCGATCTCCTTTAATATATCCTCCTCGTAATTGAGTTATACAAGCTGCATTGTCTTCATAAAGAGGAGTTGGAATATCTCTGATAGATGATAATCCACAACTTTCTCAAATATCATGAATCATTGATTGTAAACATACACATTCTCTACTTGCTTCATAAATAGCTATACTTTCAGCATGATTTGAAGAAATAGCTGCTCGGAGATATCAAATGACTTGTTTAATTCCATTCCAATGTCATCGTGTTGGTGAGGAACTAAATCTTGCCAATAAATTTACAGCAAATGCAATATCAGGTTGTACATTGTTAGCAAGATATATCAATGCATCAATTGCACTAAGATATGGTACTTCAGGACCAAGAAGTTCTTCATCCTCTTTTTGAGGTTGGAAAAGATCTTTATTCACAACTAATGACCGACCATCATTGAAATACTCAATGGATGTACTTTGTCCATGAAAATCATTTTTAGAACTTTTGTTGTATATGTTGATTGATGAATAAATATTCCACTTTTCAGATGTTCAATTTGTAAATCAAGACAAAATTTAGTTTTTCCAAAATCCTTAATTTCGAATTCTCTTTTTAAATAATCAATTATTTCTTAAATCTCTTCAAGAGTTCCAATAAGATTAATATCATCAACATATATAACTAATATCACAAATTTAGAACCAAATTTCTTAATAAAAACACATGAACATACCTGGTCATTTTTAAATCCCGCTTTCAATAAATATTCACTAAGACGATTGAACCACATGTGCCCAGATTGCTTTAGGCCATATAATGATTTCTGCAACTTGATGAAGTAATTTTCACGAGGATAATATTTATATGCTTCAGGCATATGAAATCCTTCGGGGATTTTCATATAAACATCATTTTCTAAATTTTCATACAAGTAAGCAGTGACAACATCTAATAGGCGCATATTTATTTTTTCATGTACTGTCAAACTGATAAGATATCGGAGTGTAATAACATCAACAATAAGATAATAAGTTTCATTATAATCAATACATGGTCTTTGTGAAAAACCCTGGGCTACTAACGGTGCTTTATATCGTATGATTTCATTATTTTCATTGCACTTTTGCACAAATATCCATTTGTAGCCAACAGGTTTTACACTTTTCGGTGTTCGGACTGCAGGTATGAAGACTTCACGTTTTGCCAGTGCATTTAACTCCAATTGAATCGCATCTTTTCATTATAACCAATCTTTTCTGTGCCGGCATTCATCAACTGATATTGGTTCAGGATCATCACTATCCTGTATAACATTAAGAGATATATTATATGCAAACATATTATCAATAATTGTTTCTATTCGATTCCAACTTCTACCGGAAGTGGTATAATTGATAGAAATTTCCGTGTTACTTTCATCAACTTCTAGTTCTTTGTCATCAGTTTTTTTTTTGTTTTTATCATTCTTTTCTTCAATATGATCATCTGGATCATTTACTCCTCTTTCTTTCGAGGATTTTTATCTTTAGAACCAAAAGATCGGCCACGCTTCTGGCATGCTTTTGACTCAATAGCTATATGTATAATATTTTGTTCTGCTGGAATTTCAATTCGAATAGTAGCATTTATAGCTAGAATATGTAATTTTGTAACTCTTCTAGAGTCAATAAAAGCGTCTGGTATTTGATTTGCAATACTTTGCAAATGAATTATCTTTTGAACTTTAAGTTCATATGCGCTTGTGCGTTGATCAAGATAATTTAATGATGTTGTCCAAGCAAGATCTTTTTTATGTTGTTTATGTTCTCCCCCTAATTTAGGGAATGATTCATCAAAATGACAATCAGCAAATCTTGCTGTGAATACATCTCATATCAGGGGTTCAACATACCTGATAATAGAGGGAAAATCATACCTAACGTATATCCCCTTTCTTCTTTGAGGACCCATCTTTGTACGTTGGTTTGGTGCAATTGGAACATATACAGCACACCCAAATAATTTTAAATAAGCAATATTTAGTTCTGAACTAAAAGCCAATTGCAAATGAGAAAATTTATGATAACTAGTTGGCCTTATACGTACAAGTGCTGCAGCATATAAAATAGCATGTCCCCAGGCAGATGTTGAGATATTGTTTTCATTAATAATGATTTAGTAATTAATTGTAATATTTTAATAAAAGATTCAACAAGACTATTTTGTGTATGAACATGAGCTATAGGATGTTCAACATTAATCTCAATTAACATGCAATATGCATCAAAAGCATGTGATGAAAATTCACCAGCATTATTCAAACGGATATTTTTAATGTGATGGTCAGGAAATTGTGCTCATAATTTAATTATTTGAGCAAGTAATCTCGCAAACGTCAGGTTGCGAGTAGATAATAAATACACATGTGACCATCGGGATGATGTATCAATTAAGACCATAAAATATTTGAACGGTCCACATGGTAGATCAATAGGTCCACAAATGTCTCCGTGAATCCGTTCAAGAAATGTAGGACTTTCAACTCCTACTTTTATTGGTGATGGTCTGACAATTAATTTTCCTAGGGAACATGTAGTACATGAGAATTTTTCTGATGTCAATATTTTTTTATTTTTTAATGGATGATCATGTGTATTCTTAATTATTCTTCTCATCATGATAGATCTCGGATGACCCAACCGGTCATGCCAAATGCTAAAAGTAGTAGGATCAGTAAACTTCTGGTTTACAAGATGATGAATTTCAATTGTACGTATTTTTGCAAAATATAGGCCAGTAGAAAAAGACGACAGTTTTTCTAATACAGATTTCTTACCAAAGTTAATTTGAGTAATATAAATATGTTCAATACAATTTTTTCCTCATTTGTTTCAACATGATACCCATTTCTACGAATATCTTTAAAACTCAATAAATTTCTTCTAGATTTTGAGGAAAATAGTGCATTATCAATAGTAATTATTTTTCCTTCAAGCAACAATATACTAGCTCTTCCGAAGCCTTCAATCATATTTGTACTATCGTTTATTGTATAAATATTTATTTCTCCAATTTTTAGATAAGAAAAATATTTTTCATTTTTGAGTATGGTGTGTGTAGTTTCACTATCAATAATACATACATCATCATTTACAACAGCCATCTGAACAAAAAAAAAAGATATATATATATATATATATATATGTGTGTGTGTGTGTGTGTGTGTGTGTGTGTGTGTGTGTGTGTGTGTGTGTGTGTACAAACGTAAATATTATTAGAATATAATGAAAGTCAAACATATCAGGGTGAGGCATTAATTTTTCTGGACACTGCCATCACCAATTAAATGGTCTATCCTACTGTCTGGGTATTCAAAAAAAATTGATACATCCATATGGGTAATATTGATATTAAGATCTTTAGGATCAATATCATCATCCTCAACATCATTCACTAGATGTTGAGAAAAATTTGCTTTAACATTTTTATTGTTCTTTTTCAGTGAAGCTTGATATAATTCCACTAAATGCTTGGCCGTACGACAGTTATGTAACCAATGACCTTTCATGCCATATCTATAACATGTATCCTCATACTTTTCTTTCATTTCTTTTTCTTTTCCCATATGATATTTTCTGTTTCACTTCAGGTGGACAGTATTTCTCACGGCTTGATTATGATTGTGATAAGGGAAATATCGAGTATGTCCACGACCATAGCCACGACTACGGCCACGGCCATGGCTACGACCACGAATATAACGATGGCTTCTACTAGAGCTAACAACATTCACTTCTAGGAGTGCTGTTGAGCCAGTTGATTTGGCTTTATGATTTCTCATTAATAACTCATTATTTTTCTCTGCAATGAGGATGACAGTAATTAAATCTGTAAATTTTGTATACCCTTTTTCTCGATATTGTTACTGCAGGACAATATTCGAGGTATGAAAAGTGGAGAATGTTTTTTCCAGCATATCTTCATCAGTAACTTTTTCTCTGTATAGTTTTAACTGAGAGATAATTTTATACATCGCGGAGCTATATTCATTCATGGTTTTAAAATTTTGCAACCTTAAGTGCAACTATTCATACCGTACAGTGAGCAGTACGACCATCTTCAAGTGGTCAAATTTTTCTTTTAAATTTACCCACAGAACATATGGATATTTTTTGGTAAGATATTCTATTTTCAAATTTTTGTCGATATGAAGACGGATAAAAATCAAAGCTTTGGCCTTTTGTTGTGCAGATGCACTATTGTTTTCTTGAATAGTTTCACTAAGACCTTCAGCATTTAGATGCATTTCTGCATCGAAAACCATGACATATAATTTTTTCCTACAATATCAAGGGCTACAAATTCGAGTTTAGCCAGGTTAGCCAAGGGATCAATAAATGCGTACCTGTCTTCTGGCTTGTGTAATGGTAGAGACTCGTGCTTTAGTCTTCTGGCTTTTGTAACGGCAGAAACTCGTGCTGATAACGTGTTATAAAATTTAGGTAGTGTTAGAATAAAATCTACACACTACACACTAAGAAGGTAGTGTTAGAATAAAATTTACACACTACATACTAAGAAAATTCTAACTATTCTTTACACAAGAATTTCTTCAAACTTCTCTCTTTCTTTTTCTCACAATTTACTCTAATAATTCTTTCACAAAATGATGGTATATTTCAAGCTTAGAGAAGAGCTCTATTTATAGAGCTCTTAATTAGTGGAATACATCATCTTCCACTAATCTTAATTAGTGGCGTCTCTACTAAATGGTGAACATCCATAAAAATTCATAATTAGTGGAGCTTCCACTAATTCCCTCATAATTCACATAAATCTATAATTAGTGGAGCTTCCACTAATTCTATTCACAATATATTTATAACAAGTATCATATTATTATAAAAAAAAAATGCAGCTAGTAGTAAACAACTAATTTATGTTGTCATTCTCTAACCGTTAATCATTGGTTAAATTTGGGACTGGGATTTGCATACAGAAGAGCAATTCACATGATTCGTGTGCATTTGCTATCAATTAGTCACTAAGGAAAATTTCATGACATTAATTTCAGTTAAAAAAAAAAAGGGCTAAAGTTATTACATCCTGCAAAACGTATCATTCAAATTAATGTTTTACTGCCACAGGCCCACATATAGTTTGGTTCTATTGTTCACTATCTAAAATGCTATTGAAATCAAATTGAATTATTCCATAATGGACCCTTTATAGCATGCACTGATCCTTCTTCACTGAAAAATAGAAACAAAAGAATATAACTTTATATACTTAAATTTTTGCAATAATATTAAAGAAATAAATAATTTGTCATAGGTTTTCCTTAATAATGGTTTGGCCGCAAAATATTTCAGTTTTAGCAATATAGTGCAAACAATAACTTGTGATTAAATGTTGATCAATCAATTTACTGATGCCTTTTTTATCTTTGAACCCTAGTTTGTCTTCTTTTTTTTATTTTTTTTCTCTGAATAAGATCAATAAATTGGAATATAAGGAAATATATTACACAAATGGATAGAGAAATCTATGGTAATAGATAGATACCACTCCTTAAACTCTTGGTGGATAATATACAACTAAAGAAAATAAATAAATAAACACACAATAATCTTCTATAGTTTCTTTGCCACCATCCACAAGCACCAAAGGCATGAGAAATCCAAGATCAATTAGATTCGTGAGTAATAATTTAGAAGACCATGGGCGTATCCATTGTCTTAAAAATTTCCCATGAAAAAAAAAAAAAAAGATATGGGGAAATGGCCTAAAACAAGTTGGGTTAACACAGAGAGGGAAACCAGCACCGATCGAAGTATATCTACAAGAAAAACATGCCACAAGGTTGTGAATCTTGACAGATAAAACTAAAAAGGAAAAGAATTGTGGAAGAATAAATGGTGCGAGTGCACAAAAAAAAAGAAAGAAAGAAAGAAAGGCCAGATCTTTGGCTAAGAACTGGGCTTTAGAGGAAATTGGAGCTTCGATTTGGCCAAGCCTTGCAAGACGCAGCAAAAAAGAAGACTGTGGCAGAGAGAAAATGGGAAGATAGAGATCGAAGAAAGAGAAAGAGAAGTGAACTCTACTTTGTCTTGGACACTGTTGTGATTGATTTTCAAAATTGTTAAAAGTCTACTAATAATATTTTGTGAATGACTTACTTCTCCTTCTAATTAAAAGTTTTGTCTTCTGATGTTATTTGCGATTCTCAATATTAGACTTGTAATAGTTTATTTTGTGACTTAAATGAGGCAGTAACAAACAATTTGGATTGTCATTTTCTTTCATAGGTGATATAATTTAACATACCTTTGAACTGTAGAGGCATGATCCTTCATAGATTATGAAGCAAGAATTAAAACCAAAAGGTTCAGCCACAATTGGGCACAATCCAGCCAACATCAGAGCAAAGATTGCCCACTTATACATTCTAGTCATATAATCAAGCTCCAATATTTATAATTACATTTGTATCTAGAGGCTTCCAATTCAACTTTGCACTACATGATGAGCGCTCATCATGTATCTATTATCTATATAAATTGTATTTTATTTATTGTAAACTTTGGCTTAAATGACTACTTATCCCTATATTTTTGTATTGTTTTATGTATAAGTCATTTGATGAAGAATAAGGTTGAGAAGAATTGAAAAGGACAAGAAAAGTATCCATAATTGAAGATGAACGATGCCACCTAATTCAACTTAAGAGGCGGCACTGCTTAGATCGTGATATATAGTAAAATAAGAGATAAGTGGCGCCACCTATCTCAACTTGAGTGGTGCCACTCAGTGTTGCAGACAGATATGCTATTTTGATTGTTGCACAATTTTTAGGGCTTCAAATGGGCTATAAATAGAATAGAATGAGTCGATAAGTGGCGGCTGGCAAAGAGAAAAGAAAAAAACACCCACAAATACAAGATAGAAGATCTATGAGAGGATTAGAATGCTGATCAAGAGAAGATTAAAAAAGAAGATAAAGAATGGCTTGTCTATGAGTTCTCTTTATCTCTTTCCTTTATTTTTTCTTATCAATCTGTATTATTTTGTTTAATTGTATTTGATGGGAGAACCTAATTAGATTCTTGCATTAAACTTTCTCTTGATTTGCTGAATTTCAATTTCTAATATGTAATTACTTGGGCTTATTTTGTATTGGATTGATTGTTTGATTAATTCTCTTCTTATAAATTCGAGAGATGGATAGGAACTGAGTTCTAAGCTAATTGATTCAATATTTGTATTTTCTTGATTAACGGGAGGGGGGGGAGATGTTGAGGGATTAGAATTTGGTAATTATTGGGATCTTAGTATCACTTAGAGATAGGATTTTTGGGCTTTCTTCCGGATTTACCTTTGGTAATTAGAGTTTTTGTGCTTAACACTTTTTGGATTCAATTGTGGAGATAGAGATACCCTTTAATTGGCTAAGAATAAGAAATCAATAACTCGAGAAAAGTGGGTTTTGCATTAGTGACCTACAAATACAGATATTAGAGTTGAAATTCGATTATTTTGATTTTGTGTTGAGTGTTTGGCTAATTTTGGGGGATTCTTCTTCATTACATGTCTTTTACTCTTTTTCTTACCCTTTTTGTTCTCATGGCCAATTTTGCGGGATTGTGTTGATTCTCAATACCTGTCTATTGTGAATACTTAGCTTTGCTAATTTGTTAGGCTAAATAATAGAAGAAGAGAGAGTAATCCCTTTTCTTTGGATTCTTCATACTTGCCATTATCATAATATGCTACATGATAGGTACACTTATCTAAATGTATGTTGTATGAGTAATTGTCATTTTACGTAAAACTTATTTGAGCATGATATATTTTTCATTTCACACAAAGCACACAACACTATAAAATAGAGAAAACATTATCCTTTGGGATGTTTTTTGTTTGCATTAAAATGTTATCTTTTGAATAAATATCAAGAAAACTATTCATCATAATTGCTAGTGCAATTAGCTTCATGTCTTATACATCTTTGCTACTTAAATGTTGAATAGATTAAAAATTATTCTTTGAGGGCCACATGGTGGGATGGCATACTCTTCACTATGATTTTTAGTGCAATTGACTTTGAGTCCTTAGACTCTTTGTTGGTTAAACATTAAATAGATTAAAGAATTTTCTCTTAGGTTTTGGAGATATGATTCTTCCAATTGTTTTGGCAAGAGATTTGAATGTTATTTAGCTTCAATTTTTAGTAAAAGAAAAGGAGTGAATGTTAGCCTCTTGTCACTATTATATTTGGTTTTGCATAAAGATGAAATATGAGAAAATATTTATATGTTGACAAATAGAAGGATGCAAATTAGGATCATAGGAAGAGAAACGTGATAATGATGACCATGCCAAAAGAAGAAAAAAAAAGTCAACTAAAACTAAGTTTGTGTGCCTATATGATTTGGGCTAAGTAATATAATGTCTCTCTCAATCAAAATTATCCCTCTACTTTTAAGATATATTCTAATTTCTACAAAAGAATAGAATAAGAATATTGTGTATAAAATACAACAAAGAATAACATTAGAATTACCAAATACATTAGTGTACCCACAAATGTTGAATTACAAAGAAAGAATGCCAAACTCAAACTCCAACTTGCTAAAAGATTTTTTAAATGAGCTCAAACCCCTGAGATTCTAGTAAACCCCTACTTTCCATATTCGATAAAACGAAAGAAATCATTTTATAACATAACCGGCCAACTCTGTTTAACATCAATTATTATACACTTGCATTGAGATTTCTTAGGTACAAAACTTGTTGTATTGCCAAGGCAAAAGCCACAAAAAATTGTTAGATGTATCAAGAGAGAAAAGAATATAATGAGGATTCTTTATGAGTATTGTAGGCTAAATAGAGGAAAATTGAGTGATAACTCTTCGATTTTATTTTGCTAAACCTCATGAAATGCAAGATTTTTTATTTTTATTATGCTAAACATCATGAAATTTGTACGCAATATTATGAATAAGTATCATCTCCATATTTTTTTGTAGGTTATGGATATAATTAGTTTCTCAAGTGAGCAAGTTACACCATGTCAAAAGAAATTTCAATATATTAGAAACAATGCATTCTATTGAGCTGGAAGAAAATAAGACAAGTAGTCTTATAAAATTAATGTCATCAAACTGTTTCTCTTCATCTTACTTCAAAAGAAATAATAGCAACTTTAGGTGTAGAGTTTGAAAGTGAAGAGATAGCCTACGTGCAAAGACGATTAGTTTTGGTACTAGAAAAGGCTGCAGCCACAAAGAACAATATAACTATATCATATTGTCAAGATTTTTTGTATTTCTCATGAAAGAAAGTGACCAAAAGATAAGCAAGACTACAAGGTTAGAAAACATCGAGTTGAGACATGATGTTATTGTACTACCATGATGAGAATTAGCTGTCAACATGTTCATAAGTATTGTATTGTTCGATTTGTTGCTAATCGTAATCATGAGCTTTCAATTCCAAGTAAAATCTATTATTTAGGTCTAAAAAAAAAGTAATAAATGTTAAAGAAGTTGAAATAGATATTGATGTTAGTTGTAAAATAAATTCAAAAAAGACTATAGAATTTATAGCAAAACAAGTTAGTAGTCGTGAATATTGGATTCATTTGTGCTAATTGCAAGAATTACCTAAATTAAAAAAGAACTAGGCAAATAAGGGTAGGTGATAAGAGGTGTACTATAGTACTTCTAGAACATGTAATTAGAATATCATAATTTCTTTAATGCTATACAATTAGATAAAGATGACTTAATAACCAACATTCTTTAATTTGATAGAAAGATAAAAGCTAATTATGCTAATTTTGGTAATGTCATTTGTTTTGATACAACTTACTGAAATAATAAAGATGGTTGACCAATTGCATTATTTGCAGGTGTAAATCATCACAAGCAAAGTATTATTTTTGGTTTGGTTTATTGTATGATGAAACTATTGATATTTTTAAATGGTTATTTAAGACTTTTGCTGAGGTAATGGAAAAAACACCAAAGTCTATTCTTACTAAATAGAGTAGAATAATGGTAAAAGCATTATCCTTTAAATGGTCAAAAACATATAATTGCCTTTGTGTTTGGCATATTAACCAGAATACAATTTCTCTTCTTAGTGGAATTTTTCAAAGTCCAAAGACTTTGTAAATGATTTTTATAACTGTGTATACAACTATGAGGAGGAAGAAGATTTTATAGATTCATGGATTGGAATGTTGAACAAATATAGCATTCATGACAATGATGGCTGCAAAAGATATTTGAAATAAAAGAAAATGAGCATAAGTATACATGGTAAGTGCTTTTTGTGCACATATAAGTACTACTCAAAGAAGTGAGTCCACAAATAATGTTTTCAGGAAATATGTTACTTTATGAAGAGTTGATTTTAGATTTCAAAGCTAGTGAAATTGCTCCCGTATTATATTTACCATGTAAATAATGAAACATGTTGCAAGTATATATACACTGTATATTATTTGAGCAAATTAAATGTGATTTTTTATTGCAATGTTGATGTTTGTTGTGAAAAGAAAACTATTTCCCAGTAATATTACTTCTGATGGAAAGAGTTGCAATCATTTTGTGGGTTTAACTTACTAAATGAGTCTATATCATACAGTTGTGAGAAAATTGAGTTTGTAGGAATCTTGTATTCACATATTGAAAAGTTTTGTTATTAAAAAATGCTGTAAAGATTATTTCCCAATATGTTTTGAAGAGATGGACAAAGAAAGCAAAGAAAAGACTGATAGAAGTTGTTAGCAAATCATGGATCAGACAGAGCCAAAGGCAATTATGAGTTTTTATTGTAGAGAATTGTGTCAACTTTGTACACAATTGGCCACAAAAGTTGCAAAGGTTGAATCAGCTTATAAACCTATTAAAGAAAGCCTTTTGAAAATGTTAAAGGAAGTGGATAAGTGTTTAAAAGAAAGAAAGTTTGAGGAACCTTTTTTTGGTACATTAAGCGTTGACAAAAATGCATTACAACTAGTTGGAAAAAAAAATCATAATAATGATGAATGTAATAGAACAAATGATATAAGAATAAAAGAGAAGGCATTCAAGTCTAGTAAGAGACTAAAAAGTGCTTTAGAAAGAGCAAAGAAGAGGAGAAAAAAAAAAGTGTCCTAAGTTGATAAAAATTCATGTGAAAATTTTCAAAACTTGTTAACATAATCATCACAGTGTAGGCATAATGCACATATTAGTATTCTTGCATTTTTATTACATAGCCTTATTGGTAAACTCTTTTGTTATGTATTTTTTTTTTAAATATTTTATTTGATAAATATGTACCAGAATTATAGAAACAATGAGAATGTATTTGATGTTTACACACATATTGTTCAATCCCAAGATTTGTCACTAGTTCTTTTATCAAATTCATCACAAGCAAGCAACAAAACTGTTAAGGAATATTTTGATGATTACCATTTTTGTAGTGAGGGAGGAGTAGTTTTTGGTAGAGTTGTGCTCTTGAGCCAATCATTTGTACAATGTATTTTACACATTTATTAATAAAATGAATTCTTTATCTTTTAATTTAATTATTCATTCCACATATATTTGTATAAAACTATTAGATAAAGTCTCAAACACATAGTATAGTATTAAGAAAATTATGATAAAGATTATAATGTAAGATTCGTACTATACTATATAGCACTTGTACTTAAATTATCCTTGTCATAGTATTAATGAGATAGGATATCGTTAATGTGCAAAAACTAATGCGTATTATACTTCTTGATTGGATCAACCAGGGGTTCTCACATCTGTGAGTTTTGTAATACTCAAAGTTTAACACGTGGATACTTGTTATGCGAACAAGTTTATTGAATGACCTAACTATGAGATAATCACATGGATAACTATTTATTGCCAAGGATAGAATCTCATTATAGCAAATGTGCAAATATCCTTAGACTTGAGATCTCTAAAGCATTTTGTTTATCAAGCGTTGTATTTTGATTCTAACCTTTGGAGTCTCATCTAGGGCTGCCTATATGACAGATATTGGGTACAATGTAAAGTATACGAAAGTAGTTGAAATGGTCAACAAATGATTCATTATTCCTAATAGTAGGAGTGTATATCTCACGGCCACTTGTATAGAGTCACTACTTAATAAGTCCTTGGCTAAGGTGACTATATGTTGAAAATAGTTCAAAAATGATACATATACTAAGTAATGGATTTTAGATCAAGTACAAATAAATTCAGGTTAGAATTAATTGTGTTCTAGTGAAAGTTTGCACTAATTCCATACTCTAAATCGAATAAGATATAATATAATAAAAGGAGCTTATTGCACTAATGCTTTGCTATTGAAAGGTTCACGTCAAGCCACTTGACTTTCTAGACTTTTGGTTGATCGTGATGCATTGCTAGATACTGCTCATAATCTGGTAAATATGAATTTAGTAATTAGAGAATTAATAAATTAATCCTAACTAGAATAAATAAGTTAATTCTAATTATTAAAAAGATTATTAATTCTATTATGATAGAATTAATACATATAAGTTACCAACTAACTAAAAAACTTAATAGGTCACACAAACTAGAGGAATTGATACTCAAGATATTATTTGATAATATTATATGGATGATTTGTGAGAAAAATAATTATTATGGACTAATTATAAAGTATTGTAATTAGTTGGAGTTGAATTGCAATTATTAAATCTTTATGGGTGAATTATGAACTTGTTATAATTCAAGGGGGCCTAACTACATAAAAAACCTAAGCCCATAATGTAAAAAGGCTTTATTGATATTTCCTAAATTTTTTAGGAAACCAACGTGGGTTTCTTTTTCTTCTAGTGACAGTGATGTTCCAAGATGTATATATACATATGTATTTTGGAAAGATTTCTCTGCAGAGAAAGAAAAGAGAACATTGAAGCCTTCTTTCTCCTAATTTTGTTTTTCCTCTGCCAAAAAAAAAAAAAAAACAATAGCCTTCTTTTGAATATTTTCTTCTCCAAATTTAAAACTCAAGCTGCCATTAATTTTTCTAATAGAAAAGTTTTGTAGTTTTTGAATACATCCTCGTATGGATAAATATTAAAGTAATTCTTATTCTTGGAATTTGTTATCTAGGGTTTGAACAATTATGTGGAAGGATTCTGCGCGTGCAAAGAAAAATTTTCGAAGTTGCGATTTAGAGGTAATGAATTTTTCTTTCCTTTTTTAGCCTATCTAATAAATACGAGTGATTCCTTTGTGTGGATTTCGTTTTAATTTTCATTACGCATTAACTATTCTTGCATGATTGAAATCCTACAATAGTATCAGAGACATCTCGTATTTGTTTTATGGGTCTATTATTAATTTTCAAATTGTTACAAATAAATAGTTTTGGATCCATGAAAATTGTTTCATGTAAATTTTTGTTTGTTGGAAAATTTGTTTTAGTGAGTTATGAACAAATTGTTTGTTCTGTGAAGAACAAAGCTATAGAAATTGTTTTTGGAAAAAGAAAAAAAGGCAAAGTTTTATATTCCTTAAATTCGTTAAGGAAGATGAGCAAAATAGGAAACATACCAAATTCAATTTCTATAAACTATAAAGGAAACAATAAATGGTAAGGTTCGGTCGCTGAAAAATTATAAAGACAACGAAAAAAAAAAAGGGAAAGCTCTGTATGTTATTTGTCAATTGGTTTGTACATACATACATACATACATACATACATACATACATACATACATACATACATACATACATACATACATACATACATACATACATACATACATACATACATACATACATACATACATACATACATACATACATACATACATACATACATACATACATACATACATACATACATACATACATACATACATATATATACATACATATATATTATTGTTTGCTGTACAAAAGGGGAGCCGATAAAATTTGAGATCGGCTACTCTTTTGATGAACATAAACAATCTGATAGGGAAAGCAATGTGGGAATCGGATATTTTAAATGTGTGAATTCCCTGGACTTACTATAGAAAGGGTCTAAGAAGGTAAATAAATTGCACAAAGAGTAGAATAAATTCGAAAATGGGGCATATATTAAATGACTATAAAGAAGACAAACTTACAGATAATTAGACTTCAAGCAGAAGGAAATAGAATTGGAAATAATAAGAATCCTAAACTAAACAAAGCGGTAAAGAAAGCACGTAAATGTTGAAAGGAAAATTGGACATTTGAGTGATGTTGTTGGATGATAATCTTCAGCTGAAACACTCTTCCCATTTTGTACATGCCATCCTGATAAAATCTGCTATCTAATCGTGGAGCAAACATCGATTAGTGGTTATGCCTTAGCGGTTGTGGATCGTGGTCAGTTGTTTATGCCGAGACGTAGGGAAATATGTCTAACAACCCAACGACTTCTTGGTTCTGATGTTGACTAGGGACAACGGCTGCAAAATAATTGACATCTTCATCGGCTTAAAGAAACTTTCCCATCAGCATCGGCTCCATGTTACCGTTGCATTGGTTTGCCAAAAACTGACGTCAACACATACCCCCCGAGTCCCGTTACTTCATGAATGCAAACAGGTTAAGCGATGGGAATCGTACCTCATTGATTCATAGCCGTTCTTTTTCTGACAAACCGAAGCATCCCGACAGTTGTGGAAAGCTTTCGATGCCTCGGCTTTGAAACTCACGAATGGCTAAGCTTTCAAATATTTCCTTAAATAGCGGTGCTCACCCTGCAAACATCTTCACTCTAGCAAATTCTGTTTCAATTAGACTTCTAATCTCTCTGTGATTTGATAATCTTTCTGCACTATTTTCTCTTCTCCGAAACCTGATTAGCCATGGCAATCCCCATCAACAAAACCATTCTGGCCTTAATTTGTGCTGAGGCAAACCTGTTACCGCAAAATATCTTAAGTTTGTTCAACCAGATGATTTCGCTCTCCCTCTTAACCAAAAAACCTTTTCTTCAGCTAATCTTCCAACGTCCTTTTTTGCCATTGGTCGTGCAAATTGAAGAACTACAAAGAATGGCGAGATCGTTGTCATACCACATTTGGGGCCATTTGGGACCAGTGGGGCATTCGTGACACCATAATGATGACGGATTTCGACATGACCTTTGATCGCAGTCTTTTTACCGCCGTTCTCCCGTTCTGGTCTTTCACGGTCAACGGCTTCATTTTTCCCGATGGGATGTTCTCCCCGACTGTCTTAGATATCTGCACCATCCCCAACTTCCGATGTGATAGGGACAAGGTCACAAAACTCCATGATAAGGAAAATATGCATGTCGTTGAAACACACCTAGACAAGGCCACCTCCTCCTACAATAATTTTATAACCGCTCAGAGGGGTCTAGAAGGAGTTCTGACCGAGCAGGAACAAGTCATTTTTCTGTGGTTGTGGCTCTGCAAGTATATTCTTTGTTCTTATTTGATCAGGATCAGCAATGAATACCGATACTATGTTTCAGCCTTACTGAGGAGGAAGAGACGTTGCGATTTGGCCACTCTGGCTTTAGCCTGGTCTATCGGACCACAAATCAGTTAGTCTCGTACTTGTCGGCAAGGAACGATCCTACTAACCTTGGGGCCCTCTCTAGATTATGCAGCTATGGCTTTACTAGTACCTTCCTCAATTTGGTGTTAGTCGCATCTCCGGAGAACCTGCTGACCCTTCTGCCTCAGCTTCTGGTTATCGACTGTTAAAAGTTCCATTGAATACATCCCTAGTCGATAACAATATTTCATATCTCCACTAACACTGTGTGTACAATATGGCCCCTTTTTCCGTACTTTATTTGGGAAGAAAATTCGTTCTGGTTGAAAAATCTTTCCGAAAGCCTGGAGGCAACGCAACAGGCCTTCTAGGCAGGGGTACTGTGTCCTTAAGAACTCCTCTTGGGGGCTAAACCAAGGGCCAAGAGTGCCAAATCCTCCTGCGAGTTATACAACCCTCATTGGATTTCTCGACAATTTGGGCTAATTCAAGACATACTTGCCAATCCTGGGCACACTATATCTCATACTGTCAAACCCATCCTATCAGCTGAAGATGTGAAGACTTTAGCCGAGAGCTCCCTTACCACCCTGCGCTTTTTTGAGTTCTATTCTTTCCAAGTATTGCTGGAGACTTCGCCCAACTTTAACCTATGGTGGTGGCTATTAAGTGAGATCTCCTTTTCTGATCCTGTGGATACTTGGCTTCTTCGAATAACTGGGCCGACTACAACAATGATTGAAATGTCAGCCTCCGAGAAAGGAAAATAGAGAAAAGTACCCACTAGCCCCATTGCTTTGCCAACTTTTCAATCGCCTTTGGTGCGAAGAACCCTGGTCGTTCCAAATGCTCCTAAAGAAGAAAAAAAAGATGAGGAAGAAGTCCCCTCCCTACTGTGGCAATCAAAAAGAAAATAGGAAACCCCTACTCCCATGATCGCCGAGGTTGGAATTCCTCTAAACTTCAAACCATCAAATGTTATTATTTGATTTCTTGACTGACTCATCTTACTTCCTTCTTATTTCAGTGTCCGATAAATTTTGACTGAGATAATAAACCACTCTTTCAAATCCCTGTACATCATCTTAAGCTAGCAAACTCCTGATGGATTCTTAGGCTGCCAAAATGTATAATTTTAGGGAGCCTGATTGTGTGGAGGCACCAAGATGGTTGGTCATGATAAAGCCAATTTAATCTGATTAAAAGCTATCTGATGTACCAGCAACCAAACAAACTCCTGAGATGATTTTAACCAAAGCAAAGAGAAGAAAACCTTTTGTTCCCCTATAGATTTCATAAGGAATCAGTGTAGAAAATTAATCTTTCCAAGAAACTTTGAAGTTCTCTTTTGGTCTGCAGGGGCCTCGCCTACAAAATGTCAAGTGCCTTACTTTGGTCCACCTCAATTCCTTTTTGATGCACCAGAAATCCAAGGAAGTTCCCAATGGTAACTCCGAAAATGCACATTTGGTGGGATTGATTTTGAGGTGATATTTGCCCATTTGGAGAAAACCCTATTCTAAATCCCTCAGATGTTGTAGAAAAACAGGAGACTTTACAACCAGATCATCGATGTATACCTCTATCGTATTACTAATAAGATCATGAAAAATATGAGGTTCATGACTCATTGGAAAGTGGCACCAACATTCTTTAAACCGAAAGGTATGACCACCCATTCGAATAAACTAATGGAACCTGGACATCGGAAAGCCATCTTATGCAATATTCTTTGGCTATAAAGATCTAATTGTACCCAGAGTATCCATTCATGAAACTCAAAAGTAAATTCCTTGCAGCAGAATCAACCAACATATCTACCATAGGCATGGCATACTCATCTTTTGGTGTAGCTAGATTATATTCCTGAAATCAATACAAACCCTTAATTGGTTGTTCTTTTTTATGACTGGAACTATATTGGACACCCTATCCGCATAACGGCATGTGCGTATGAATCCACAACGGAGTAGCCTCTCAATTTCCTCTTTGATTCTAGGCAATAATATGGGATTAAAGCGCCAATCTAGTTGTATATGATCCATGAAACCATCCTTTATTGGTAAGCGATGCTCGATGATGCTTTTGTCTAAACCTAGCATTTCATGATAGTCCCAAACGAAACAATCTTTGTATTTACAAATCAGCTTCATTAATGTATCTCGTTGGCTGGGAGTCAAATGTAAACTCACCTTCACTATTCTATGTTCCCTAGGTCCTCCTATGTTCACTTTCGTTAGCGGGCCCAGGGCAATAAAGCTAGGTGCTCACTGATTATCTGGATTTTCTTCCCTTAAATTGTTTCTCTCCAAATCTTCAGTCGTAATCAGATTATGGGCCATGGTGAGTTTGGTGTACTGGCTTGGATTGAAAATTGGATGGTAAAATAAAGTATTATTCATATGCACCTCTGCTGAAAATAGATTCGAATCGGCTGGGATCTGCTCTACCTGCTCACCATCCCAGATCAACATTATTTGATGAAGTGTTGAGGGGACATAATGATTTGCATGGATCCAATCTCTCCCTAACAAGACAAAATAAGCAAGTTTTGCATCAATTATTATTGTTGTACAAAAGGGGAGCCGATACAATCAGAGATCAGCTACTCTTCTGATGAACACAAACAATCCAATGGGGAAAGTAATATGGGAATTAGATCTTTTAAAGGTGTGGATTCCCTAGACTTACTATAGAAAGGGTCCAAGAAGGCAAATAAATTGCATACATAGTAAAATAAATTCGAAAAGGACATATATTAAATGACCTTAAAGAAGACAAACTTGCAGATAATTAGATTTCAAGCAGAAGGAAATAGAACTGAAAATAATAAGAATCCTAAACTAAATAAAGTGATAAAGAAAGAAAATAAATGTTGAAAGGAAAATTAGACTTTTGAGTGGTGTTGTTGGATGATGATCTTCAATTGAAATGCTCTTCCCATTTTATACATGCCATCCTGATAAAATTCACTATCCGATCGTGGAGTAAACTTTAGTTAGTGGTTAAGCCTTAGCGGTCGTGGATCGTAGTCAATTATTTATGCCGAGACATAGGGAAACATGTCTAATGACCCAACAAGTTCTTGGTTCCGATGTTGATTGGGGACATCGATTGCAAAATAATTGACGTCTTTGTCGGCTCAAAAAAACCTTCCCATCGGCATCGGTTCCATGTTACCGTTGCCTTTGTTTGCCAAAAACTGACGTCAATACATGCCCCTCTGAGTCCCATTGCTTCATGAATGTAAAGAGGTGAAGTGATGGGAATCATACCTTATTGATTCATAATCATTCTTTTTCTGACAAATCGGAGCATCCCGAACGTTATGGACAGTTTGTGATGCCTCAGCTTTGAAACTCGTGAACGGCTAAGCTTTCAAATATTTCTTTTAAATAGCGGTGGTCCCCTACGAACTTCGTCACTCTGGCGAATTCTGTTTCAATTAGACTTCTAATTCTCCTGTGATTTAACAATCTTTTTGCACTTTTTTTCTCTTCTCTGAAACCTGATTAGCCAAGGCAACTCCCGTCGACAGAACCATTCTAGCCTAAATTCGTGTTGAATCAAACATGTATCCCCTAGGCCCTTGGCTATTGTTGCCAGACGTTACCACAAAACATCTGAAGTTTGTTCAACCAAATGATTTCGCTCTCCCTTTTAACCAAAAACCCTTTTCTTCAACTAATCTTCTAACATCTTTTTGCCATCGGCTGCGTAAATTGAAAAACTATAAAGAATGACGAGATCGTTGTCATATCATATTTGGGGCCATTTGGGACCAATGGGGCATTCGTGACACCATAATGATGACGGATTTCAACATGGCCTTTGATCGTAGTCTTTTTGCCATCGTTATCCCATTCTGGTCTTCCACAGTCAACAACTTCATTTTTTCCCATGGGATGTTCTCCCCAATCATCTTAGATATCTACACCATCATCGGCTTCCGATGCAATAGGGACGAGGTCCCAAAACTCCATAATGAGAAAAACATGTCTGCCATTGAAGCACACCTAGACAAGGCCACCTCCTCCTACGATAATTTTATAACTTCTCAGAAAGGTCTAGAAGGAGTTCCGACCGAGCAGGAACAAGCCGTTTTTCAGTGGTTGTGGCTCTGCAAGTACA
Organism: Voacanga thouarsii; assembly: GCA_026120185.1. Classification (NCBI taxonomy): domain Eukaryota; kingdom Viridiplantae; phylum Streptophyta; class Magnoliopsida; order Gentianales; family Apocynaceae; genus Voacanga; species Voacanga thouarsii. Next base: position 86,611 of record JANUWF010001095.1, on the reverse strand, counting down.
TTTTTTATTCTCATTTAGCTAAGATCAACAATGAATACCAATACTATGTTTCGGCCTTACTGAGAAGGAAGAGATACTACAATTTGGCCTCTTTGGCTTTAGCCTTGGTCTATCGAATCATGAATCAGTTAGTCTCATCCTTACCAACAAGGGATGATCTTATCAACCTTAGGGGCCCTTTCTGGATTATGCAGCTATGGCTTTACCAATATCATCCTCAATTTGGTGTTAGTCGCAACTCCGAAGAACCAGAGGTCGACAAACTGCCTCATCCATCGAAGAATCTACGGTCAAATTTCAAGATGATCGGCTAATATTGGAGGCAGAGAAGGAGCTTCTACAGATGGAGCTGCAACACTCGGATGGGATACTGAAGGGTATGCGGTCTTCTTGGGATGTATTTTAGACTAACCTAGCCACAATCCTTCATCATACCATGGTGTTGAGGGACGGGAAAACAGAGGAAGCATGCAGTGACGGGAAAAACAGAGGAAAAAAAAAAACGCAAGCCTTAAAGGCCACACGGAAGCGTAAAGATCATACATTTGCGCTCTTTAAGCCTTCTAGGTTGAGTAGAAATGGATTGAATGACGAGAATCGCTCCGCCTTGCCCACTTGAAGAAGCTTCCAGTTGAAAACCCGCTAGCCTCCTACTTCACCTTGTTTGCATTAACGCCAAGCCTTTCAGCTCTCAGAATATTCCTCTGCCTATCCTCTAGTCGGTGAACACAACAAAGAAGAAGAATGGTCTCAAATCTCTTTAGTTCTCTTGCTATTGATTAGCAAAGAAACAAGAAGAAACCAGAGAAGAGGGAGGCGTGAGCAAGAGAGAGAGGGACGTGAGTCTCAGAGAGAGAGACGTGAGTCTTAGTTGTGTTAGGGAGATTACGGGTTTTCCTTCTACTAGAGACTTGTTTATTGATCAGCCAAAACTAGGTCTCTCATTATCTGATAAACATATCCCCGGGATATCAAATTTCAAACATCCGGATATTATCCTGAGAATAAATTTGGCTTAACCCTAAACTCTTCTTAACCGTATCTGGAAAAAATCCTACGGTTCAAGCTATTAGGCCGAAATAATATTTATTATGTCTCTTGGACCCAAAAGGCCCAAAATAATAAACATTAATTATTTATTTTCTGGGCTTATATAAACGACCCAATAAATAATTAATGAGCCCAAATGAACTATAATAATTAATCTTTAATTATTTATTTATTGGGCTTATATAAAAAACCTAATAAATAATTAAACATTAATTATTTCCCCTAGTTTAAGCCCAGGTTAATTTCCTAATTATTCATACTGGACCTAGGCCCTGAATAATTAATTAACCAATTAAACTAGATAATTAATTTCTCTCAACTCCTATTTTATTTTATTTATTTATTTTATTCCAGTCTAATAATAAATTAGACATCCTGAATAAAATCAAATAAAATAAAATCCTCTTGAACTAAGACCAATTCCTCAACCCAAAATTGGTTATGACTTACGGGCTATTCCAAGGACAAAAAAGACATATCGCCTTAGCTACTAAAATGACCAAAATATCCCTACTATATAAATAGCTGTATTTTGCATTTTAAATATTTTCTAATATCACCATAAGGAAATACTAATCCCAAGGACAATACTGCATTAGCAAAGTCTCCAACCTATAGGTGAAATGACTAAAATACCCCTCTACACATCGCTGTACATTTAGACAGGAAGAAGTGTACTAACACCCCTCTAAATGACATCTACCATCCTTAGGCTTCTAGTCCAATGGTCCACGACTTCTTGGAGTGTTTCCGCTTTCCAAGAGAGCTACCCTAAAGCAAACATCCAAGTCATGTTTCCCAGGGCCCTAGACATTTTAGACCATTCGGACAACCACAAGGGGTGATATAGTGCAGAAACTATCTTGTACACGTCTGTCTTAACTAACTAGTCACACATACCCAACATGCAAGTATATTGGCCCTACGATAGAACCTCAACTATAGCAAATCAAAGTATATGCTTCCAGCTTCGCCGGACCATCAACTCATACTCAAGTCGTAGAGTACTAGTCCACGCTATAGCGGTAGTAGTCTAGGTTTCTATCATATAGTACTTTTAGAAACCACTACTACAGGTCCTGTCCTACGTATTCGAAATATGCTTATGTCATGAAGTGAGTGGACTACTCACTAGTTAAAGGTAAGCCATTCCCCATTTGAAATTCATAACATAATAACATAAACATGATGAGATTCCCAATCTCATCAATAGGTTAAGAACAAATGTTTATGAGTTAAATAACCCGTGATCCATACCTTACTATGAAAGACCACCATTCACATGGACCACTTATTTAAACACAATGGGTCCGTTCCAAACGAAAATTGTACACAAACAAAAAGTAAATTCACAAATAATTTCTGAAAATAAATTCTTTTATTAAAATATTCGATTTTACATCAGAAACCTAGTCTAAGAGGGCATACAATCCAACAATCTCCCACTTGCACTCTAAGACTAGGTAAGTCCATAGGTGCCCACCCCTATGGCGTCTAAGTGTCTCTTGAAGACTCTCTCAGCCAAAGGTTTGGTGAATGGATCTGCTAGATTATTTTTTGAGGCAATATGTTCCACCACGACTTCCCATCTCTGGATGAAATCCCGGATCAAGTGGTATTTTCTCTCGATGTGTTTTCCCTTCTTGTGGTTCCGAGGTTCCTTAGATTGCGATACTGCTCCAGTGTTGTCGCAATACATCACAATCGGCATGTCCATATGTAGTACGACTCCATGTTCTGAAAGGAACTTCCAGAGCCAAACTGCTTCCTTGGATGCCTCCGAAGCTGCCACATACTCAGCTTCCATGGTTGAGTCAGCAATACATGACTGCTTAATACTCCTCTATGAAATTGCTCCTCCAGACAAGGTGAAGACATATCCACTAGTGGATTTTCTCTCATCCTTATCTGCTTGGAAGTCTGAGTCTGTGTATCCTGTAGGAACCAAATCATCAGCCCTGTAAACCAGCATATAATCTCTCGTTCCCTTGAGGTACTTGAGAATATGCTTTACAGCTTGCCAATGAACCTCCCATAGGTTTGCTGATATCTGCTAATGAAGCCCACGGCAAAGCAGATATCTGGCCTAGTACACAACATGGCGTAGATGAAACTTCCCACAGCCAAAGCGTAGGGAATCCTACTCATTCTGTCCTTTTCTTCTTGAGATTTAGGACAGTCCTTCGAAGAAAATGACAATCCATGTCTGCAAGGGATTAGAGTTCCCTGGCATGAGTCCATGCTGTACTTGGTCAGCATCTTGTCAATATATGCTGCTTGGGATAATCTTAACATTCTCTGCTTCATATTTCTAAGTAGCCTAATCCTAAGAATGTAGCTGGCTTCTCCCAAGTCCTTCATACTGAATTGACTAGACAGCCAAACCTTTGTAGATGATAATGTCCCTACATCATTTCCAATGAATAGAATGTCATCCACATACAGGACAAGGAAAACCACATTAATGCCTTCAAGTTTCTTGTACGCGCATGGTTTATCTTCGTTTTGAATAAAACTATAAGACTTTACAGTCTCATCAAAACGAATGTTCCATGCTCTCGATACCTGCTTAAGTCTATAAATGGACTTCTTAAGCTTGCAAACCATATGTTCCTGACCTTCAACAATGAAGCCTTCTAGTTGGGACATATAGATGTTTTCGCTAAGATGACCATTTAAGAATGCCGTCTTGACATCCATTTACCATATCTCGTAGTTATAGTGACATGCGATGGCAAAAAGGATGCGGATAGATTTAAGCATGGCTACCGAGGAAAAGGTTTCCTCATAGTCAATACCTTCTTTCTGAGTATACCCTTTCGCCACAAGCCTAGCTTTGAAAGTTTCCACCTTCCCATCTGCTACCCTCTTTCTCTTGTACACTCACTTGCACCCAATGGGTTTTATCCCTTCAGGTGAAGCTACAAGATCCCAAACCTGATTGAGGTACATAGACTCAATCTCGGCTTTCATTTCTTCATGCCAAAAATTTGCATCGGCATCAACAATAGCCTCCTCGTATCTAGTGGGGTCTTGTTCCTGATGGTCAGAAAGACCAGCTCAAAGGCTTCTCTAGTCCATCTATCCAGAACCCTGGACACTCTTCCACTATAACGAGGCTTCACTTGCATAGGCTCTTGAGGCTGTGCCTCTTCTTGTTCCACATTTAGGTAAGAAGAAGTTGATTCCGTAGATAACTTCTCCTCAAGTTCCAACCTCATAGAACCTTTAGTGGAAGTACTTTGATCTTCTTCCAAGTATCTAGCATTCGTACTGACTAGCACCTTCTGCTCCTTAGGATGATAAAAGTAACCTCCTTTTGTCCCTTTTGGATAGCCAACAAGATAGTATAATTCTGATCTTGGTTCCAACTTGTCTCCCTTGACCAGTACATAAGTTGGACTACCCCAAATCCTGAGATGATTCAGACTTGGCTTATGCCCAATCCACATCTCATAGGGAGTCCTAGGTACTGACTTGGAAGGCACCAAGTTCAAAATATATGCCGCTGTCTCCAGGGCATATCCCCAAAAGGACACTGGAAGAGTAGCATGAGACATCATGCTTCGAACAATTTCCATCAATGTCCTGTTCCTTCTCTCAGCTACTCCATTCTACTGGGGTGTTCCCGGCGCAGAGAGCTGGGATACTATCCCATGTTGTACCATGTAGTCCTCGAATTCATCTAGGAGGTATTCTCCACCGCAATCCGATCGTAAGGTTTTGATTAATTTACCTGTCCGACGCTCCACTTCAGCCTTAAACTCCTTGAACTTGTCAAAAGAGTCAGACTTGCGTCTCATCAGGTAAATGTAACCATACCTCGTACAATCATCCGTGAAAGTGATGAAGTACTCAAAACCTCCCCTAGCTGGTGTAGACAACGGACCACACACATCAGTGTAAACAAGACTCAACACCTCCTTAGCTCTATCTACCTTTGATGTAAATGACCTCTTGGGCATCTTTCCCATCAGGTAGGATTCACACTGAGGCCAACTTTCTAATCTCAATGAGCCCAAAGGCCCATCATAGATTAGCCTCTGAATCCTGGTTGAGTTAATATGACCCAACCTTAGATGCCAAAGGTATGAATCATTGATATTGGTCTTTCTCTTCTTAGTTAAAGGTTCAGACTGAGTGTTATTTGATTGGTTGTTAATAGGGTTTAAAAAGAACAAATTACCATACATGTGCCCAGTACATAAAATTTCTCCATCTCTACTAATAGAAATACCAAAATAGAAAGATACAGAATATCCTTGATTAATAAGTTTTGCAACTGAAATCAAATTTTGACGAAAACCAAGTACATATAAAATATCTTTTAAAACCACTATCTTATTACAATAAAAAATAAGATCCAGCCCTCCCACTGCAAGAGCCCAGACTTGTGCTCCATTACCCACTCGAAGCCCATGTTCTCCCTTCTTGAGTCTTCTTATCTTTCTAAACCCCTGCAAGGAGTTACAGATATGATCAGTGGCTCCTGAATCAACAATCTAAGTGGAAGTTGATCCTACCATTGATATGGACTCTAGATAGAAAACATTACATGTGGGGTTTTTCTTGGTTTGAAGATCTGGACACTCCTTTTTCCAGTATCCCTTCTTGCCACATTTGAAGTACTTGCCCTTTGGCTGGTTCTTGGGCTGGGCTGTTGCATTCCCCTTCTTCCTCTTGAACTTTCTGGGTTTAGGCCCAGTTCTTGAGGAAGAACCCTTAGCAATCATGGCCTTTGACTGCGGCTTCATGACCTTCTCCGCCATTTGGAGCTCTTTCATCAGTTCAGTTAAACTTATGTTCAACTTGTTCATGTTATAGTTTAACTTGAACTGAGTGAAAGAGCCCGGTAGAGATTCAAGAACCATGTCCACTTGGCTCTCGGGGTCAACGACAGCTGTTAAGATTTTTGCCTCCTCGAAAGCAGCAATCATCTGAGAATATGTTCTCGGACTGATGCTCCCTCAGCCATCTTAGTGTTAACAATAGTTCGAAGAGCCTCTTGCCTTGCGGGCCGGCTATTGTCCACGAACATAGTAGCCAATGATTGACCGATGTCATATGCAGAAGCTATGTGCTCGTGTTTTGACTGGAGCGCATTAGACATAGAGGCTAACATATAGCAACATGCCATTTCATCAGCCTTTTTCCACGCCTTCTCAGCCTTTCGCTTTTCGGCGGTGGAACCTTCCCCGATAACAGGGCAGGTCTCGTAAAGGACATACATATACTCCTCAACTGTGAGTATTATGTCCAGGTTCCTTTTCCAGTCCACATAGTTTGGACCCGTTAACTTATTCTCCCTGAGAATAACAACCAATGGACTAAAAGAACCTCCCACCATTTTTGAAAATAAAAAAATAAAAGAAAGAATTTAGTTTGTGAAAATAAAATAAAATTTGTGCATTGAAAATAATTTGTCTCTTCGGAAAATTGACATAGCTTCTTGGGAAGATTAACAGTTTCCTAAGCTAAGTGTAATAACCACCTCAAATTAATTTCCCTTCTAGGTAATGATCTAGAGGATAACTCCATCGTGGGATGGCCGTTTCCTCTCATTTCCTATGGACATACCTCGCACTATAACCTCCAACGTGGGCTGGCTGATCATCGTACGTGCCCCAAGTTATTAATTACATCATTCAATTAGATCTAGATCCTTGTGGTATCCCCATCCTATACGGGTTCACTCCCAGGGTGACGCGAGGGGACCCACGATCTCTAATGAGGACCGTGATGGAAGCCGTGGGGCCGTTGGAACCCCTCTCCCACTTAGTCTTTTAAAATAAAGGGTTCTCTGGAAAAATATCCTTTTGAAATTTCCATTAAGTTTTTTTCCTTAACTCAAAAATAAAATATTTAAGTCCATTAAAATCTCTATGCCAAGGCTTATATCCTTTGAATGATTTCTCCATGGACTAATTTTATTTAAGTTAAAACTTAATGATTTCAAAAATTTTCCAATTAAAACTTTCTAGAGACTTTGGTTTCAAGTTCATTCGACAAAATCATTTTTCTAGTCCAAAACAAAACAAAATGGCTCTCCATTTTAATTTACAAAAATATCTAAATCCAATATATTTTCTATGTCAAGGATTAAATCCTTTGAGAAAATATTCAAGAATTAATTTTTGTACAAATTAAAATAACCATTTAATTTTTGAAGAAAAATATTCTTCTTGTCAAAACAGTGTTTCCAAAGACTTTGGTCTTTGAGGAAAAGCGCACATGGGTACATAAAAAAATAGCATGCCAGAAAACAGTAAACGTTTTCATGCTTTTCTATTTTTTAAACCTAAGTGCCCAAATAATAGAATTAAACACATTAATTAATGATCTTGTTTAATTCTAAAATCCCTTACTAATATTTTTCATGCAAATATATTCCAAGAATATAAAATATTGCAAAAATATTAACTTCGCCTGGTATGGGATCCAAAAAGAAAAAGAAAAAAAAACAAAAAAAATTGCAAAAATAGCAGGCGGTCCACGTGCACCAGATCCATGCCCGCATGGCCTGCAGTCCACCGTGGCCGCGGTGCACCGCGCCTCATCGGATCACCAGCACTGCAACCCATGGAGCCGACCCGCGCCCGCTTGCCCTTTGCTGCCGACCCACGCCTCCGCCCGGTTTCCCGCTGAAGACCCACGCGCCAATTGCAAATTTGCAATTGCAATCAGCAATCGGCTCGCAATTCTCCTATTGGCTCAGCTCAACAGCAACCGGCTCCTCTTACAGTTTCGACAGAGGCTCGGCTTGGCTCAAACGGCTTAGGAATAGTGCCTTTCTTCTTCGTTTTTTTCTTCCGCGCGAACTTTCTGCAGAGCCTCTGTTATTCGACTTTTGCTTATTTCTTTGGCTTCTTTGGACATTTTTACTTACAAAAACTCATTCAAAACAAAACCACAACCGCCTATACCCATTTAAATTGGGTTTACACGATCAAAACATTAAAGCAAAAAATTTTACAAAAAGTCCAATGCTTCAACGGTGAAGCTCACAGTAATGCTATTCCATACCAAAACAGCGAAGGATCACAGGTATAATCATCTTCTCCATTTTTATTAACTACCATGCTCCCTAAATTGATCAAAGAACCTGGCTCTAATACCACATTGAGGGACGGGAAAACAGAGGAAGCATGCAGTGACGGTAAAAACTGAGGGAAAAAAAATGCAAGCCTTAAAAACCGCACAAAAGCGTGAAGATCATACCTTTGCGCTCTTTAAGCCTTCTAGGTTGAGTAGAAGTGGATTGAACGTCGGGAATCGCTCCGCCTTGCCCACTTGAAGAAGCTTCCGATTGAAAACCCACTAGCCTCCTACTTCGCCTTGTTTGCATTAACGCCAAGCCTTTCATCTCTCAAAATATTCCTCTACCTATCCTCTAGTCGGTGAACACAACAGAGAAGAAGAACGGTCTCAAATCTCCTTGGTTCTCTTGCTATTGATTAGCAAAGAAACAAGAAGAAACCAGAGAAAAGGGAGGCGTGAGCAAGAGAGAGAGGGACGTGAGTCTCAGAGAGAGAGACGTGAGTCTTAGTTGTGTTAGGGAGATTAGGGTTTTTCCTTCTACCAGAGACTTGTTTATTGGTCAGCCAAATCTAGGTCTCTCATTATCTGATAAACATATCCCCGGGATATCAAATTTCAAACACCCGGAAGTTATCCTGAGAATAAGTTTGGCTTAACTCTAAACTCTTCTTAACCGTATCTGGAAAAAACCCTACGGTCCAAGCTATTAGGCCGAAATAATATTTATTATTTCTCTTGGACGCAAAATGCCCAAAATAATAAACATTAATTATTTATTTCTTGGGCTTATATAAACAACCCAATAAATAATTAATGAGCCCAAATGAACCTTAATAATTAATCTTTAATTATTTATTTCTTGAGCTTATATAAATAACCCAATAAATAATTAAATATTAATTATTTCCTCTAGTTTAAGCCCAGGTTAATTTCCTAATTATTCATACTGGACCTAGGCCCTGAATAATTAATTAACCAATTAAACTAAATAATTAATTTCTCTCAACTCTTATTTTATTTTATTTATTTATTTTATTCTAGTCTAATAATAAATTAGACATCCTGAATAAAATAAAATAAAATCCTCTTGAATTGAGATCAATTCCTCAACCCAAAATTAGTTAGGACTTATGTGCTATTCCGAGGACTAAAAAGACACATCACATTGGCTACTAAAATGCCAAAATACCCCTGCTATATAAATAGCTGCATTTTGCATTTTAAATATTTCCTAATATCACCATAAGGAAATATTGACCCCAAGGACAATGCTGCATTAGCAAAGTCTCCGACTTACATGTGAAATGACTAAAATACCCCTCTACACATCGCCGTACATTTAGAGAGGAAGAAGTGTACTAACACCCCTCTAAATGACATCTACCATCTTTAGGCTTCTAGTCCAACGGTCCACGACTTCCTGGAGTGTTTTCGCTTTCCAGGGGAGCTACCCTAAAGCAAACATCCAAGTCATGTCTCCCAGGGCCCTGGACATTTAAGACCATTCGGATAACCACAAGGGGCGATATAGTGTAGAAACTATCTTGTACAAGTCTGTCTTAACTAACTAGTCACACATACCCAACATGCAAGTATATTGGCCCTACGATAGAACCTCAACTATAGCAAATCAAAGTATATGCTTCCAGTTTCGCCGGACCACCAACTCATACTCAAGTCGTAGAGTACTAGTCCACGCTGTAGCGGTAGTAGTCTAGGTTTCTATCATATAGTACTTTTAGAAACCACTACTAAAGGTCCTGTCCTACGTATTCGAAATACGCTTATGTCATGAAGCGAGTGGACTACTCACTAGCTAAAGGTAAGCCATTCTCCATTTGGAATTCATAACAAAATAACCTAAGCATGATGAGGTTTCAAGTCTCATCAATAGGTTAAGAGCAAATATTTATATGTTAAATAACCCATGATCCATACCTTACTATGAAAGACCACCATTCACGTGGACCACTTATTTAAACATAATGTGTCTGTTCCAAATGAAAATTGTGCACAAACAAAAAGTAAATTCACTAACAATTTCTGAAAATAAATTCTTTTATTAAAATATTTGATTTTACATCAAAAACCTAGTCTAAGAGGACATACAATCCAACAGGTATAACACCCCACTACTTAGGCCCAAAAGAGCTGGGAATGTTACCTCATCCAAAGGATAAGGGGTCTTTATAACTAGGACACACAAATAAAAATAAAGCAATACTTCAAAATTAAAACTTATTAAAATCTAAAAATTCAAGATGAATCCATAAATATAAATTGTTCACCCTCTACTCCAAAAGCAATACATAAAAAAAATAATAGAATATCCTCTAAGCAGGCAACAACTAGCTACTCATCCCTACAGCAGGATCGACTTGAAATCATGGTAAAAATGGTGATCAGATAAAAATCTCAGTAAGTCCGTGTGTGCTTTGAGTGTCCAGTGAAAACAATTCACGAATGCAAAGAGTAAGAACTTCATAAGAAAAATACTGGCAAGCAGTAAACAATGTTAAAAACAAGAGTGGCGTTTTGGCTTTTCCAACCATTCATGAATAATAAAATCAACCACTCAAAAGGCGGCCATGGGTTACCACACATTAGGCCCCATAACCATACAACGGTCAAAATGCCACACTTTGTGCAAACTGACAAAAAAGGTAGGTGATCAGCCTACCGGGTAAGATTCTCTTTCTTCTCTACACCCAAACAACACCGGTTGTCCATTCCGGCAACACACAGTCTACATGACTGAAAACTGCTAGGTCGGACCGGCATAACTAAGTAGTATTGATGTTTCTCTAAGTTGAGTTCATCTTCTGGAGGTGGCCTCCTGCCAGAAGACTCACTCTTACTCTTTAAAACTAGTACTACTAGCCTATCCTTATTGAGTACTTAACGTAGTTCATCCCCTTGGGAGAAAACTAATAAAACATAGCTTTACTTGAAAATGGTAATCAAGGATTTCCAAAGTCTTTGTCAAAATTAGTTTTAGAAAAAGTTTAGTGTTTGAAAAAAACTGCTTGTTGATTTTCAAATAATTAGTTTGATTGAAACAAGAAAGGAAACTATCCTTAATTGCCTTTACCAATCAGTGTTCACATACTTCGGGTTTAGCTTGCCATAGAAATCTTTTACAATAAACAAGTTTTATGCAGAAGCTTACTTAATCCTTTGCTCGAGATAAAATTAGAGATCTCCAAAAGCTGGCCTAACCCCGCCTAGGGTAAACATAAGCCAAAATTCACTTTCATAAATAATCCTAACTCAACTTACTACAATCATGACCCTAATGTCCCAAACTTTAAGGCTAAATAATAAATAAAAGGATTTATAAAATAAATCTAACTTGATATTAAAATATTAGGGTTTGTGAAATAGCTACTAAAAAGTTGTAGGTTGAAATCCTGCCATAAATAAATCAGGGTTTATTTGATGAAGGATCCTAGGTCCTAGATGGTATTATTTAAAGTAATGATTTATAATGGTTAGAAAATAATTGGTAAATAAAATTAATAGAAAGTAAATTTTATTATGTTTTGGTTAAATAAATTTTATTAGTATTTATGAATATATGACTTTCAAAATTAATATTTTACCTATTATGATTATTTATATAAAAGGCTTGATTAAATGATATTATTATATAATATATATATATATATATATATATTTCTTTAACAAAAGCTATCATTTATTTGACTAAAATATTATTATTTTATATAATCATTCAAAACCATATTTTCCTACGGTTTTCGAAATCACTAGGAGAAATTATAGCATAGATCATTTTTATGGATGAAATAAAATTGGCTAACTTAATTAGCTTAGGGATAACAAGGTCATGATCATAATTTCTATTGCTAATCATAATCATGAACATACACTCTACACCAATCATCAACTCATCCAAATCATGAATAAAGGCATAGATCTGAATTTACCAATATATGATCTCAACTCCACTAAACATAATCATATGCATGGCCTCAACAAGAATACAAGAACATAAACCCTATTCACCAAAGGTGACATAATCTCTAACATGCTTGATTAATCATACTACTAACGACATGAAGGCATGCAACAAACCCTAAAGCATCGTATAATCTAACCAAGACCAATCATCATCATGCATCAATCCCAACTCCATCATATAAACATATTCATTCATGCTTCAATCTCAACTCCATCATGCAAACGCATACTCAATCTCCAAATATATTCCATCCTCATCCAACTACATCTAAGAGACATGAATCTAGAATTTAAAGAGAAGATTGAAGAGACTTACTTGAATGATGACTACCTTGAAGAAGTTTCGAAAGAATCCTCTCGCGTGGACAGCTTGATTCGTCCAAGGAGGGAAAAGAAAAATTGGCCATGGTTGGATTAACCATTCGGCCGAGAGAGAGAGAGAGAGAGAGAGAGAGTGTGTGTGTGTGTGTGTGTGTGTGAGAGAGAGAGAGAGAGAGAAATTTTGTTAGTATATGAATATATATATATATATATATATATATATATATTCATTAAGAGTTGAAGATGAATGATCGTTCATGCTTACCTTGAAGGTGCTCTTGAGCCTTCAAGAAAATTCTGGTTTTTTATCCAAAAGTGAGACTTTGAATTTGGTATTGATGTTAAAAATTGCAGAAGTGATTTCAAGGGGTTGAGTAGGTGTGATTTGGAGTTTTTGGATAAGATTGGAGAGGTTTGGAGTGGTCTTAAGCATGAGAATGTTAGTAGATGTTCTTAGTTTGGAGAGAATGGAGAGAATAGAGAGAGAGCTGGCCGAAATTCTGTTTGGGAAGGAGTGGTCGACTATTTGGGAGGGTTTTGGTAACTGAATTTTCTTATTTGAGAGGAAAAGGAAAGCTGGTTGTTTGAAATCCAAAAGGAATATTTTAGGGAATCAATTTTGGAAACAAACATGGTAAGAAGGTCTTGGTTAATGGAGAGCTTTTGGAAGTTTCAATGGCCGGCTACTTGGCTGTGATTTTTACTGAGATGAATGATGTTTGAGGGAGCTTTAGAGTGTCCAAAAATATGGTGTACAATGGTGAAGGAATTTTCTGGTTGTGTGAGGGTTAATCTATGGTAGTTTGCTGAAATATCTTGCTGAAATTCTAGACTTCAATTAATGGCTTGATTGGAGTGATTGATGGAGAGATTTCAGGAGCAGCCATGGAGCTATTTTTCGTGCAAAACTCTGGAAAAGATGATAGAGCTCAGTTCATGACTGATCAGGGTGAGTTTGCACAGAAAATAGGATAAGTTTTCGGATAAGGGTGAAGGAGAAACAAATTGGAAATTCTGATCAGGTTTTTCGCAAGCTTGCTGGAATTTCTGGGCATATTCTTCTGCCATATTTCAGTCAGCTTGCAAAAGGTTTGAAGGGCTATTGGAGGGTCCTTTAAGGCTGGTTTTCAACCTTCTTTATGGAGGAAAAATAAGGTTGAATTGCTGGATAAAAAGGTGGAAGAACAGCTGGGTTTTTTGGACTGCTTTGCTACGAAAGTTGTCCAGAAATTTTTCTGGTTTGCATAGCTTTTGTGCAGTCTAGTTTTGGCCTTATAATTTCAGACTTCAAGCTGGTCAAGTTGGCTATTTTTCTAGCAGTATTTGGGAGGAAAAGATGGCTGAAATTTTTGACAATGGGACTGATCAAGAAGTTGGTAAAATTTCCAGATTACTACATGAAGAAGATGAACACACTTAGGTTGGAGTTTGAAGGTTCAACCATGGAGATTAATTCTCTTGGAAACCTTCTATAACTCTTCCCCAATTTTGGTCAACAAGATATCCATTCATAGTCATTTTTGAAACCTAAATCTCACAAAACCTTGCTGGAACTTTCTGGAAACAAAATGGCTTAGATAAATTAATCAACTTAATTGATTAAGAATTAAGGAAAGCTAAAGATCAAAAAGGGTATGAATCCTTTAGAAATTTTTGTATGGCACAAGAGTGGGATTAGGACATTCCTATCATGTCTCCCCTAAGACAACACTCTTACTCTTCCCTAAAGCATGCAAGGCCAAAATATAGCCTTCCTAAACAAAAGTAAAATTTAATGATGCTAAAACTCAAATGATGGAATTTGAACTCAAGACCTCAAGAATTTATTCCAAAGCTCTAACCACTAAACCACAACAACTCTTGTTCTTATTTTCTCTCCCAAATATTTTTCCTATTTAATCCTCAAGCTATTTCCCTAATTCATCCTCAAGCAAAATTACCATTTTTCCCTTCTTACTCAACAACCACAATCGAGCCATCTAGTCTACAATTCACATATCCAAGGCACATAAAATCATATAGAAATATATTTATGCATGCAAGAAAATATGATATGCATCCCAACCCCCTTACCTATAGTTGGTTTTAGTTGGGGTTTCACACATGGTGCCAATGAGGTTGGTCCTTCTAGAACCCAAGCTAAAGAGATCAGTATTGAGAATGCCGAGGCTGAAGACGCTGGAGCTGAAAGCACTAGAGCTGATCCGCTTTCAACGGAAATGACTGACCCGATATAAGAGGTAACCCAGGGTAATGGGGATAACCTTTTGGTAAGGGATTCGCAATTGCTAGAAAGTGAGGCAGGCAAGAAGGAAGTAGTACCTCCTACAAGTAGTCCAAAAATAAACCGAGATGAGATATCACCCCTTGCAGAAGATCCAAATCGACTAGCCATCGTTCCATATACCCAGCTAATCAAGATGCCTCGTTCCTCTTCTGATGGTGTTTGACTTTTAGTAGCATATCGGAAATATGTACTATGGCTATATGATTTTCCTTTTGTAATCAGTTCATTAACTTTCCAGAGCTTTTCGGAAAAATTCCTTCCCTTTTCTTTTTTCCCTCTTTTTTTTATACTATAGTTCCTTCCCAGAATGTCGGGTAAAACCTCTTCAAATACTTACCATTTATAGTCTTACTTGCCACTTTCTCTTCTAGTGTCATCAAGCTATAAGCTCCTCCATCATAAACTTTTGTTACAAAAAACGGGCCTTCCCAGGAAACAGACCACTTACCATGTTTTGGATCCTTTGGTGCGACGGGCAAGATAGTTTTCCAGACCATATCTCCTTCTTAGAAATTCCTTTCACGCACTTTCTGAACGTTCTTACCACCTTCTCCTTATGCTTGCTTAATGTTTTCAAAGGCTACCCATCGGTCCTCCTCAGTCTGATCCAGATTCAAAGCCAGAGCTAGTTGATATTCCTCAATTGATAAATAGTATTGGTAGACTACTCGAGCCGATTGTAATGACAACTCCACAGGAAGCATTGCATCCTGCCCATATGTCCACGTGAATGGTGTAAATCCTGCGATAATTTTGACAGCATTTCGGTATACCCACAAAACTTCTTGAAGCGTCTTATTCGTATGACAGTCTTCTATTGATTTCCTAATCATGCCAATCAACGTCTTCTTCGTAGCTTTGGCTTGAGCATTAACCTGTTCATAATATTGGGATCAATAAAGTAATTTGACATTGAATTGGACTAGAAAATTGCATACCTTATCCCCTATAAACATGGTTCCTTAGTCTGCCGTTACTGTTTCGGGGATGCCAAAACAAAATAAGATGTTCAACCAACAGAAAATCATGACAGCTGATTGGGTTACTTTAACCAAAGATTGAGCCTTTACCTGCTTGGTGAAAAGTAATCTGTTGCCACCAAATAAAAGAGTGCCCTTTAGCTAAAGGCAGCTGAATCTTACCCATGACATCTAAAGCCCAATCTCAGAAAGACTAAGGCTTAATGATAGGGTGTAACTCTGTGGATGGTGAATGCAAGAGAGGACTATACTTCTAACAAGCCTCACAATCGGCTACATAAGCGATGCAATTCGTGGTCATGGAAGGCCAATAAAACCCGTGACATTGCAGTGTCCATTTTAACTTTGGGCCTGCTTGGTGAGCTCTGCATAAGCCCTCATGCACTTCAGTTGATGCCTACAATACTTCCTATTTTGAAAGACACTTCAATAGAACTCTGGTATGGCTTCGTCCGAACAGGTCGTTTCCGATAAGAACAAAATTTAGCGCCTTGCGCTTTAACTCTCGTGAGGCATGACCAGTTGGTTTTCACAAATAGGTGATAATATTGGACCACCAATCCTCCTCGTGTTCCATTTCTGATATATGTTAGCACATCATGGCCTATCTTCTAAATCCAAATGCCGTCTGAGCTAAATCATTCGCGACTCAATTCTCAACCCATGGGATGTGGGCCAAAATAACCTCGTAAAAATGTTGTAGCAATTCCTTTACTTCCCGCAACTTACCTAGTAGGACAAGGTTAGTACATCTGTACTCACCAGAAACTTGTCAAATGACCACCTAAGAATCTCCTACTATCTTGACCACTTGCACATCCAAGGCTTTTAAAATTCGAAGTCCCAAAATGAGAGCATCATACTCTACCTCGCCCACCAGTGACTTCAATGACTAAGCCAACACCAGCTTTTGACTGGGGTACTAGAACCGTCAAATTGTAACAGCCACGGCTTATAGGTGATGTACCTCTGTGCCTCCTCATTTCTCTGGTTTTGTTCCTCAAGGTAGGGGTGTTCGGCCAAAAAATCTACTACTGCTTGACCTTTAGTTGCCATTAACGGCACATGAGTTAAAGAGAAAACATGCAACTTAATCGCCCATTTCATTAGTCGTCCTTACAGTAGGGGGCAGTTCAACAAATATTTTACCAAATCTAATTTGCACAAGACCTGCACCTCTCTAAACAACAAATAATGTTCTATTTTTGTGCATGCATGATAAAGACACAAGCATCACCTCTCAATGGGGGTGTGCCTTATTTCGGTGTCTGATAAATTTTGGTTGAGACAATAAACCGCTCTTTCAAATCCCTATATACCATCTTGAGCTAGCAAACTCCCAATGGATTCTTGGGCCGCCGAAATGTATAATTTTAAGGGAGCCTGATTGTGTGGAGGCACCAAGATGGGTGGTCGCGATAAAGCCAGTTTGATCTTATCAAAAGCTGTCTGATGTATTTGCTGCTAAACAAACTTTTGAGATGATTTTAACCGAAGTAAAGAGGAGAAACCATTTTGTTTCCCTGCAAAGTTTGCAAGGAATCAGTGCAGAAAATTATTCTTTCCAAGAAAATTTTGAAGTTCTCTTTTGGTTTGCTGGGGCCTCACTTGTGAAATGTCTCATGCCTTATTTTGATCCACCTCAATTCCTCTTTGATGCACAAAAAATCTAAGGAAGTTCCCAATGGTAACTCCAAAAATGCACATTCGACGGGATTGATTTTGAGGTGATGTTTGCGCATTCGGAGGAACGCATGTTCCAAATCCCTCAGATGTTGTGGAAAAATAGGAGACTTTACAACTAGATCATTGATGTATACCTCTATCATGTTACCAATAAGATCATGAAAAATAAGCTTCATGGCTTATTGAAAAGTGGCATCAGCATTCTTCAAACCGAAAGGCGTGACCGCCCATTCGAATAAACTAATGGAGCCTGAACATCAGAAAGCCGTCTTATACATATCTTCTTCGGCCATAAAGATTTGATTGTACCCGGAGTATCCATCCATGAAGCTCAACAATTGATTCCCTGTGGTAGAATCAACCAACATATCTGCCATGGGTATGGCATACTCATTTTTTAGTATAGCTAGATTTAGATTCCTAAAATCAATACAAACCCTTAATTGGTTGTTCTTTTTGATGACTAGAACTATGTTGGACACCCAATCCGCATAACGGCATGTGCGTATGAATCCACATCGGAGTAGCCTTTTAATTTCCTTCTTGATTCTGGGCAATACTATAGGATTGAAATGCCAAGCTACTTGTTTATGAGCCCTGAAACCATCATTTATTAGTAAGCGATACTCGACGATGCTTCTGTCCAAACCCGGCATTTCATGATTGCAAAACCCCACCTAAACCTACCCTAGAATTAGAGGGATGGGTTGCATTTCATGACATATCACATAAAAATATATTTACTGGATGAGTTTGAGTATTTTAGATTTGTTATATGTGGTTTATATAGTTTATTTATGTTTGTTGAGTATTAGGGTAATTAGGAAATTTTGCTCAGATAAGAGAGAAGGAAAGAATTAGGAAGTAGGAGGGAAGAGGATTAAGTTCAGAAAATAAGAGCAAGATTTAATGTGGTTAAGTGGTTAGAGTTTTGTGGTTGATTCCTAAGGTCTTGAGTTCAAATCCTTTCAAATATGTATTATTTTTAATTATCCTAACTAATGTTTGAATTTTATTTCTTGCATTCTATGAAATTAGGAATGTTGTCTTGGGAAAGACACAATGGTAATATTCTAACCAAGTGATTTTATCCTACAAAAAAATCTAGAGGAGTTTTAATCTCCATTATTTTAGGAACCAATGTCCTAGCATGTTTGAATTTAAAATATTCATATTTCTTGAATTCTTTAAATTTCCTTATAAAATATTTTAGATGATCTTGGACTTAAATTTTTAAAAGGAAAATTCCAGCTCTTGGAGAATTAGTTGGCCGAAATATAGGAGTGATACTAAGGTGTTTGTTTTCCAAATTAAATCACCATGATTTCTTCTCTAAAGAACTTCATTTTGCCTATTCTTATTTTGGTGCAAAGTTGAAATTATATCCAGCTCTTTCTCTTGGCTAAAATTCCGAAAATATGAAGCAAAAATACATCTTCTTTCCTTGCTATCAACAGCTATTTCATGTGTGTAGAAAGCTGAAAAATCCCTTGGAAATTCGGAGCAAATATAGCTTCAACAAACTAGAAAATTTTCCAGCAAAACCACAGAGTATTTTTAGCCATAGGAGTTGAGCCTTCAACCCATGCATAAGTTCATCTAAAGTCCTCTTCTTTTCCTTCAAGATGATGGCTGAAAACCACCATTAATAAACCTTGAAACACTCCTATTTTACATCTGCAAATCCATTCAAAATAATTCAAATTCTTGCTAACAAACCACCTAGATCTTATCACTTCTTCTAGCTAACTAACCAGATTTTTTTTTCAGCTTTTCCAACCTTCAACTAGCTAGCATTTCTCTTCATTTTCTTTTTCAATTCTCCTTCATTTCTTTACCATATTTATGGCCAACTAGGGACCTAGCTGAATATCCTTTCTTCTTCACCAACTTTAGCCAACAAAACTCCATTAAAGAACCTCAAAACTCTCCGAGTTTTTCTCTATTCAAAATACTTTTGAATTTGAAAATTAAAACCCACCTTTTGCTTCATCAAACACTCACCTATCTAGCAACCAATCTTATTAAACCAAACCAGAAATTCTGCTCTCATTTCCACAAGAAATTTTGGCCACACCATCCAAGAACGTTCTCCCACTTCATCTAACTTTCTCTCCTATTCTCTAAAAAACACCAAGAACACCCACTACCCACCTTCAACCATTTAGTCATTTCTAAACATCCTAAACCCCTCTAAATCCTTCAAATCAACTAGAGATCATCATATTCTCTCCTTTGGTATATTTTATAACACCAAAACAACCAAAGTTAATCCTTATTTCGAATCAAACAAGCCTTTTTATTCAAGACAAGACATCTCATTCTTCCTTTTTCTTTTATCTTCTTTTCTTCATAATATCAATCTCTCTCACACACACACTCTTTCTCTTGGCCAAACCATTGGTGGCCATCTTTGGACAACTTCAAACATTATAGGACTCATTGAAGTATTCAAAGGCCTTTATTTGTCAAGACCACACCTTTGACTTAAATGGTCATCAAACAAATATTTTGTCCTAACTCCTTCATTTATTTTTGAACTCAAGATTAATAGGATGATGGCTTATTGATATAATGATGGATGATCTAGTAGTGCTGGGGAAAATAAATGCATGTTTATATGACATGGATGATTTTACGATGTATAAATTGAGATGTGTATTAGGACTATTCTATGAAATAAATTTGGATTTTGATTTTAACATGAGATTTTAGTTATCTTCTATTTGTTCTAAGACTTGTATAAGTATTGTTTTGGGATTGTAATAAGTTTAATATTATGTCATTTCCTCCTATAATTTCTATTACCTAGTTACAAAGACCCCTTGTCCTAAGGATGGGACGACATCCTCGCCCCTTTGGGGTACGTAGGTAAAAAGGTGTTACATGATAATCCCAGGCAAAACAATCTTTGCATCTACAAATCAACTTCGTTAATGTATCCCATTAGCTGGGAGTCAAATGTAAGCTCATCTTCACTGTTCTATGTTCCCCAAGTCTGTTGGGAATATGCCCTAGAGTCAAATTGTACTTATACTATTGTCGTTATGTTTAATATAATAATAAAAGGCTTTCCTTTCCATGAATAGTGCATTTTGTTTTGTGGTCATCAAGTACGTGACTTGATAGTAAAACCCAACAATGAATACAATAACTATTCTAAATCTGTCCTTGATCGTTTATTATTATTGGAACAATAATAAATTAAGATTAGTATGTTTGTGACTGGATGGCTATGTTTTACTGGTCATAGATATTTGTGATATCAAGTCAAAACATAAATAAATGTTAGAGAACATTGTATTGGACATGACCCACTGTGAGAGTACTTCATGGAACATGTCATAAGTATTTTCTAGCCATAATAATATTAAAAGTCCTTCGACCTAAATTCATCATAGTTTCCTACTTGATAAATTCTGTATTTTGACGTTGTCTAAAGTTGTCTTTAACTAGATAATAAATTAGACTACTATTAGATATAAAATAAATCAATGAGAGGAATATGATTGATAGTGAAGGAATTTGTCCTTCTCAATTATGTGAGAGATATCTATGGACCCCTTGATAAGTTAGACTGTTAAAATGCATGGCCGTGCTCAAATATATCAATATAAGATATTGATATCATTTGTTTGAACAGTCTACTATGAAATCAAGAAATAATTGATTAAGCTTAATAAGGATGACATGCTCCGTGCCTTATGCTTAATCTGGATATCGTGTGACAAAAGAACTAAATGTAAAATTATGGTTTGGTTCAAAGAGATCATCGATATTCATTTAACCTGGATAGTTATAATGTTTTGCTAGAAACTGTTTATAACTTGTGGGCCATTTAAATATGATTTAGGCACACTACCGTGCTAAATGAACCTATAGGGTCACACAATAAGCGAACTTGTTAGGTTATTTTTCTGGTGACCAGATTTGATGAATCTGGAAATATGTCTAAGTTTATCAAACTTAGAAAATTTACCAGATACAATGAATTTAGAAATATGTCCACATTCGATGTATCTGGATGATGTCCAGATTATAAGAATCTGTCTCGATAAATTAATTAGTTAAATTACCAAGATAATAGCAGAATCTTATGATATCAGTTTTAATTTAATTTGAATTAAAATTTAAATACGATAAGATATTATTAGGGTTGGACTCTAAGAGGTCGGAGTAGGTTTTTAAGAAAACCCTAGCCGTCTTCTTGGGTGTGCCAATTTCTGTTGAGAATATTCGTGCCTCCATTGATCAGAAGAAAAAAAAAACCTCTCAAACCCTATGCGCTAGCACTCCCCGGGTAGCGAGTGAGTTTGCGGTGTGTATTTAATAGAGGATGGTCACACACTGCAGTGTTTGGTGATTGTTCGGGTTGCACGTACAGTGACAGAATCGTAATCGAAGGATATCGATTACACCAAATAGAGGTAATTCTACAAACCTACGGTCTTCTTAATCGTTTACTTGGATCCTTGAAAGGGATTCGTGGATGTTTTCCGCGTTTAGGAGTCCACAAATCCTAACAAAGTCCTCCTATGTTCACTTTCGTGAAGGAGTCCTAGGCATTGAAGGTAGGTGCTTGCCGATCATCTGGATCTTCTGCCCTCAAACCGTTTCCCTCCAAATCATCAGTCGCAATCAGATTGTGGTCCATGGTGAGTTTGGCATACTGGCTTGGATCAAAAGTTGGATGGTAAAATAAAGCCTCGTTCATATGCACCTTTACTAAAAATGGATTAGGATCGGCTGGGATTTGCTCTACCCACTCACCATCCCAAATCAACATAATTTGATTAAGTGTTGAAGGGACACAATGATTTGCATGGATCCAATCTCTCTTTAGCAAGACAGAATAAGCAGGTTTTGCATCAATTATAAAGAAAATTGTCTTACTAGTTTTGGATCCGACTGTGACTTTGAGAGTAATGACCCCTTCCACATTAGTTGCATCTCTAGCAAAGTTGAGCATTTGAATGTCGGTAGGGGACAAGTCAGACTTTTTTTCCCAGACATTTCAACATCGCCAGAGGCATTACGTTTAACACAACCCCGCCATCAATAAAGACCCGCTAGAACAGCTTTCCATTGATATGCGCCTTGATGTACCAAAGCCTGAGGTGATTAGTGTTTTCTACCATTGGGATTGGGAAGAACATTTGAACTCAATCAGCTCAACGATAGTGTCCTCTGGGGCATAGAAATCTTCATCCGCCACTCTTTACTAAGTGGTCGCTTGAAATTTTGATAGAAGGATGCTAAGCATGTTTTGGCTGCCTTTACCTCCATCAATTGTTCCTCTTCGTCTTCAACTGTATTATCAACTACTGATATCATTATTTGCCCATGAGAGAATTTAACAAAACATATCTTCTCTTTTTTCTTGAATATTTCTTCTATTCTGACAGCTTCAGAGAATAAGCAGGAAGGATCAGAAAAGTCCTGAAGAATGAGACGTTTCATGAGCTGCGGGTGCATCCTGCTTATGGCAATCCTTGCACATTCTATTTCTGGAAATTGTGTGTTGCAATTGGCTTTAATTTGACGGAAACGCTCAATAAATTTCGCTACGCTCTCGGTTGGTTTTTGCTTTACCGCCAAAAGATTTGCCAAAGAAACTTTTGGTGCTAGTTTGAAAAACTATTGATGGAAGACTCGTTCTATGTCTGCCTAAGAGTATATAGAGCTAGGGGCCAAATTTGCATATTCCGTCAAAGATAAAGAGAACAATTAGAGCTTATGCCAATCACTATTCCCAAGTTCTCCATATTAGGCTATGAATCTCCTAATATATTCTATAGTTGATTTATTGCTGTCTCCAGAAAACATGGTGAACTCGGGCAACTTATACCCCCAAGGGAGCACCGCCATAGTATCCAACTACTCGGGGTATGGCTTCTGATAAACTGGTCAGTCCTTAACCTGTCGTCGTTACGTTTCTGTCATCGTGCTAACATTGGCTGATTAAGCCAGTTGTTGGGGTTGCATTAACAGATTCATCATAACTGGCCAATGACCTTGGCTTGGAAACGAAGTCATCTCAGTGTATCCTACTCCTTGTGATGGATAAGCTACCATTGTTGTAGGATACACAGGGGAGGGGGGGGAGGGGAGGGAAGCCATGAGATAATTTTGTTGCCCCCAAAGGGAGAAAGAGCACTACTATTAAATGCTCCTATCGCATCGAATGGTGGTTGGACCCCAGTCATTGGGTAGGTGGTCCTTCCCGAAAAAGGTTCTATTAGGATAATATTCTGATAGGAATGAATCCGACCACAACAATCGAGCTCAAGAAGGGGGGATGACAAAACCGAAACAAAGCCTAGTTTGCCCGGTCCGTTAATGAGAGCCTGATTTAAACAATGCCAACATAATCTTCAGCCATATCTACAAGCTAATTTCAAGTGGGATAGCATATGGACGTTGCTAGAAGAGGATCGAGAATGGACTATGTTGCTAGTAAACAAAGGACATCAATTGAAAGCAGTTTGCGAAGAAACGTCACCCAGAATGGACCCGGCGCTGGCCTTACTAGCCCGAGACGGCGTCGGCTGAGTATTGGAAAAGATTCTAACTTTTTTTTATGCGTGCACTGTTCCAGCCAAATGGACCCGATGCCGGCCTTACTAGCCCTATTTGGCGCCAGCTATTTACTGTAAAATGCCTTGTTTGATTCCAACTTTTTGTGAATGGGTATTGTTACTCCAGAATGTACCCAGCACCATCCCTATGAGCCCTACCCGGCGCCGGCCGTGCTCTGGATTCGAACCCCTAACATTTTTTTGCTATTTTTGGGGTCATTTTGTAATATTTAAAAGTATTTTAGGTCAGGAACAGAGTACCATTATATAGTGCTTGTATTGTAAGAACAAGAGGAACATATTCCATATTTTTAACATGAATGAAGTTTTATCTTGAAGACTTGAAGTATGGAGAGATTCCTTGTTCAACTTCAATCCAAGACCAACATAAGGGGTTAGTCCACACTTGAGTAAGTGTATATAAACTCAAATGATAATTCAACTAGGAAATCAACAAGAGTTCTTCTTGTATGTCATTTAGGATTCTTGTTGTTTCTTATTTGAATGCCCACAATTCCCTATCCTTTTAGTTCTTGATTTCTTGCTAAGTCAAAGATTCTAAGGTGTTGTTGTAGTAGAGCTTGTCTACTAAATTTGGGGTTCTAAAAGCTAGATCTTTTAGGATTCTTTGTTTGTAGAAAAATGTGCTTCTTTATTACCTTGCTTGATCTCTTTATGTTCTTTTCTTGTTTGATTTACTTGTCTTGAAATCCATCTACTTGTTAAAGTCCAAGAAAGAGCTACTTTTAGATCCTGAAGGACTTCCTCCCTCAAGCTCATATCAAATTTGGTATCAGAGTTAGGATAAGTTTAGATCTCTATCTTAGCTTAGATCTCAAATATAGAGAGTTGTTTGATCTTGAGATTCTTGGATTTATAAAAAAAAGGAATAAGAATGATTTGTTGAAGAAAGATCCTTGGGAATACATTGATTTTTGTTGTTGTGATTATATTGAGCTTGTTTGGGAAGAAATTTGCTTGCAAAGTTCCATAAGAAAATCTTGCACATAAGGTGTTTGATAAAAAGTCTCAATGACCATTTACTCTATAAACACCAAGTGTTTGATGAAATGTCTCAAAGAAAGAATGTGACTTGAACAATAGTGTTATTCCTATAACCGTTTTATTGTATTCTTCAAATTGTCTTTTCCTTTATTGTGTGTTGTGAACACCTTGTACTCTACTTGTTTCTTGACCTCTAAGTGTTTGCTAAAGTTATCATCCTAAGACCCTTATGTATTGAAGTGTCCTAAGAGCTAATAGGCTAAGGTGAACTAAACCCTTTGAAGTTGGGAAGGAAATTCGATGAACAAGTGAGCCATAGAGTGAACAAAAAAAAAAAAAAAAGGCAAGAGAGAAAGATTCTTATTGAAAAAGTCAAGGAGTGCAAACACGAGAGTGGAGTGTAAACACTTAGGGAGTAAGTAAGGAAACCAATTTCTATTTTTGTTCTCTTAACTCTTTTTGCAGGAACATCAGTCTAAACTCCAACAATACTCAAGGAGAGAAAATGACTAGGCTAAATCTTGGTGGAGTAAGTAGACCACAAAAGGATTTGGGAAATCTTTGTGAGACCCTTATTTTATTTCAAAGGAGTATGGAGGGCATTTGAAGGGAGATAACCGAACTCCGAGCTTAATAAGGCTAAACATCTACCGCTGGTCAAATGAGGGGACAAGAGTAACCAGAAGCCGACAACACGCCTCCTGTGAATACCCAACTAGGAGAAGAATAGGATGAATACTCAGTTTGTGGATATCAACAAGAACCTATGAGAGGAGGGAGAAACGGTTTAAAAGGAGGTAGAGGTAGAGGCCAAAGGAGGATTTGTGAGAATCCTATAAGTGGAGTTGAAAGAAATATAGAGAAAATTTGAATGGGAAGAAGGATACCCAGAGGAAAGCTACGGAGAATGATATCAGGGTAATGTGATGAGAGGTAGGAAGAGAGATAAAAATGAGAGAGAACAGGAATTGAAAAATATCAAAATGGAGGTACAATAATTCCAGGGGAAAAGTGATCCCGAGGCATATTTTGAATGGGAAAGGAAGATTGAAATTCTATTTGATTGCCAGGATTGTAGTAAGAGGAATAAAGTGAAGTTGGCAATATTTGGATTTTCAGATTATGCATTGGTATGGTGGGGGTAAGTTTTGACTACTAGAAGGAGAATAGGAGAAAATGCCGTTGGGACATGGGAATTGATGAAGACTCTCATGAGGGTAAGATTTGTACCACACCACTACTACAATGAGCTATATCAAAGGCTTCAAGTACTAAGATAGGGGAATAGAAGTGTTGAAGATTTTCACAAAAAACTAAAAGTGATAATGATGAGGGCAGTTATTAATGAAGATTCACGTGCCACTAAAGCAAGATTTCTAGATAGATTGAACCAGGAGATAGCCAATGTAGTCGAGTTGCATTCATATGAAACCTTGGAAGAAATGGTGCAAATGGCTATGAAGGTAGAAAAACAATTGAAGAGAAGGCCATTTGAGAAGAGAGAAAACCACCCAACTTCACCCCTAAAGACTTCCCTAAGCCAATACTAAAGAAGGAAGGAGTCCCAAGGCCGCCACCTAAGGAATTCAACAAACTAAGGGAAGAAGGAAATAGAGATAAAGGAAAGGCTATTGAGAAGCCGAGAAGCTAAGATTTCTAATGCTATAGTTGTTTGGGTTATAGACATACAATACACAAATGCCCAAGCAAGAGATTAATGTATACCAATGCCTATGGTGAGATTTTATCTGAGGAAGAGGAATATGAGAAATTAAAAGAAATTCAAAAAGAAGAAGACATTTCGAGCGAAAAAAGTAAAGAAGTTGGGAAAGTGTGTGCATTACTTGGTGTAGCGAGGAGATCATTGAGTACGCAAGCAAAAGAGGATGAGCATCATCAACAGAGGGAGAATATCTTTTATACAAAATGCTTGATCAACCAAGTACCTTGCTGCGTAATCATTGATAGCGGAAGTTGCACCAACATTATAAGTGCTAGCGCAGTGGAAGAAATAGGCTTGGAAACAAGAAAGCATCCACAACCCTACAAGTTGCAATAGATAAATGAAAGTGAAAATTTGAAGATTAATAAACAAGCCTTGATTGCAATTAACATGCGGAAATATAAGGATGAGATCTTGTGCGATATTATTTCTATACAGACAAGCCACCTACTTTTAGGAAGACCATAGCAATATGATAAGGGAGTAAAGCATGACGCGAAGAAAAACACCTATACTGTGTATAAGGAGGGAAAGAAATTCATTCTACTGCTTATGTCTCCGAGTGAAGTGAGCAAAGATCAAAAAATCATGAGAGAAAAGGAGAAGAAAAAGAGTGTTTAAGAAAACGAGAAAAAAATCGAGAGAGAGAACACTGAGAAAGAAGAAAATAAAAAGAGAGAGGGGAAACAAGAGAGAAGAGATAAGAAATGAGTAAATTTCTTTGCAAGTGAGAGAGATGTGGTATAAGCTATTAAAGCTAAGGAACTGTGGTATCTCTTAATTTGTAAAGGCCTTTATGTAAATACTAATGAAACTATTCTTTCTTTTCCTTGTGAAATTTCAGGTCTTGTTGAAGAATTCTAGGATGTATTTCCAAAAGAAATACCAGAAGGATTGCCACCCGTCCGAGGAATAAAGCGTCAGATTAATTTCATCTCGGGGGCTGTCATTCCAAACCTACCAACTTATAAATGCAACCTTGAAGAAGCTAAGGAGTTACAAAAGCAAGTTGAGGAGTTGCTCAAGAAATGCCATGTTCGAGAGAGTTTGAGTCCAAGCGCAGCTCCAGTGTTGTTGGTGCTTAAGAAAGACGGATCATGGAGAATATGTGTTAATTGTAGGGTCATTAACAACATGACAGTAAAATATTGTTACTCTATCCCTAGGCTTGATGATTTATTGGATGAATTGTATGGATCACGTGTATTTTTAAAAATTTATTTAAAATCCAAATATCATCAGATTAGGATTAGGAATGGTGATGAATGGAAAACTGCATTTAAGACCAAACAGGGTTTGTATGAGTGGCTTGTGATGCCATTTAGGTTATCAAATGCAACTAGTACTTTCATGAGATTGATGCATTATGTGTTGCGAAAATATATTGGAAAATTTATTGTACTGTATTTTGATGATATTTTGATTTATAGCAAAACTTATGAAAATCATTTGCATTATCTTAAGTGTGTGCTTATTGCTCTAAGAAGAGAAAGGTTATATGAGAATTTTGACAAATGTTCATTTTGTTTGGAAAAGATAACTGTTCTTGGATATGTTGTGAGTTCAAAAGGTATTGAAGTTGATGAAGAAAAGGTCAAGACAACTTAGGATTAGCCAACACCTACTTTTGTGACTGAGGTAAGGAGTTTTCATAAGTTGGCCAATTTTTGTAGGTGTTTCATCATAAATTTCAGCACAATAGCTACCCCATTGACTGAAGTTATTAAAAAGAATGTGGGGTTTAGGTGGGGAGAAGAACAAAAAAAAAGCTTTATGCTTTGAAATTAGAATTCAGTGAAACCCCATTGTTGTCCTTGTCTAATTTTGAAAAAGCCTTTGAAGTGGAATGTGATACTAGTAGAATAGGAATAGGTGTTGTGTTGACACAGGATCAAAAACCTATTGCATTTTTTAGTGAGAAGCTATTGGGACCATCCTTGAATTATTCCACTTATGACAAGGAATTGTATGCATTAGTGAGGACCTTACACTATTGGCAACATTATTTGTTACTTAGGGAATTTATCATTCATACTGATAATGAAACATTAAAGCATCTTAAAGGCCAACAAAAGTTGAACAAAAGGCATGCCAAATGGATAGAGTTTATTGATACATTTCCATACGTAATCAAATACAATAAAGGTAAAGATAATGTAGTAGCTGATGTATTATCTTGCAGGTATGTGCTTTTAAATTTTTTTTAGATGCAAAATTACTTGATTTTGAGCTTATTAAGGATTTATATGCAAATGATGAAAAATTGGGAGAGATTTATCATGCTTGTGAAAAATGTGCTTTCTAAAAATTTTATAGGCATGATGGGTTTTTGTTTAAAGAGGGTACACTGTGCATACTAAAAGGATCCTTGAGAAAATTGTTAGTGAAGAAAGCTCATGGAGGAGGTTTAATGGGACATTTTGGGAATTTAAAAACATTAGGTATTTTGCAAGAGCATTTTTATTGACAAAAAATGAGGGGAGATGTAGAGAGGCATTGTAATTCATGTATAACATGTAGAAGAACCAAATCTAAAACACTACCCCCAGGGTTTGTATACTCCTTACCATCCCTAATGCACCATGGTTAGATATTTCAATGGATTTCATATTGGGATTTCCACAAACTAGGGGGGGGGGAAGGATTCCATCTTTGTAGTTGTTAATCGATTTTCTAAGATGGCTCATTTTATTCCTTGTGCAAAAACTAATAATGCTACTCATATTGCAGGTTTATTCTCTAAGGAAGTGGTAAGATTGCACGGGTTACCACGGAGTATAATATCGACAGGGATACCAAATTTTTAAGTCATTTTTGAAAAATATTGTGGGCAAAACTTGGAACTAACTTGTTTTCTACAGCTTGTCACCCACAAACGGATGGACAAATAGAGGTTGTCAACCAAACCCTCACACAACTACTATGAACAATCATCAAGAGGAACTTGAAGGGTTAGGAAGAATGTCTTCCACATATCGAATTTGCTTATAATAGAACTGTCCATTCTACTACTACATATTCTCCTTTTCAAATTGTTTATGGGTTGAATCCATTAACCCCTTTAGATTTATCTCTGTTGCCTGTAGATGAGTGATTGAGTCTTGATGGCAAAAAGAAGGCCGAAATGGTAAAGTCCATGCACGAGAAAGTTAAATCTCTAATCGAAAAATGAAATGAGGTCATTGCATGCAAGCAAAACCAAGGAAGAAAGCAAGAGATTTTGAGCCAAGAGACTGGGAGTGGGGGTATTTATGCAAGGAGAGATTTTCCACCTAACGCAAGTCAAAGCTCAAACTGTGAGAAGATGGACCATTTCAAGTTCTTGAGCGATACGGAGACAACACCTACAAGATTGATCTATCGGGTGAGTATAATATAAGTGATACTTTTAATATAGCTGATCTTTCTCCCTATGATGTAGGTTATGATTCGAAGACGAATCCATTCCAAGAAGGGAGAAATGATAGGAATCAATCTGACCACGGGGATCGAGCTTAAGAAGGGGGAGATGACAAAATTGAAACAAAGTTGAATTTGCCTGGTCTGTTGACGAGAGCCCAGTTCAAACAATTCCAACACAATCTCCAGGCATATCTACAAGCTCATTTCAAGTAGGATAGCATATGAACATTGCTAGAAGAGGATCGAGAATGGACCATGCTGCTGGTGAACGAAGGACGTCAACCGGAAGTAGTTTACGAAGAAACGTCACCCAGAATGGACCCGACGCCGGCCCTACTAGCCCGAGATGGCGCCGGCTGAGTACTAGAAAAGATTCCAACTTTTTTTTTACGTGCGCACTGTTCCAGCCGAATAGACCTGGCACTGGCCCTATTAGCCCTACTCGGTGCCAGCTGTGTACTGTAAAATGCCTCATTTGTTTTTGACTTTTTGTAAATAGGTACTGTTACTCCAGAATATACCCAATGCCATCTCTATAAGCCCTACCCAATAGTAACCATGCTCTGAATCCGAACCCCTAACGTTTTTAAGCTATTTTTGGGGCTATTTTGTAATATTTAAAAATATTTTAGGTCAAGAATGGAGTACCATTATATAATACTTGTATTGTAAGAACAAGAGGAACATATTCCATATTTTTAACATGAATGAAGTTTCATCTTAAAAACTTGAAGCATGGAGAGATTCCTTGTTCAACTTCAATCCAAGACCAACCTAAGGGCTTAGTCTACCCTTGAGTAAGTGTCTATAAACTCAAAGGATAATTTAACTAGGAAATCAACAAGGGTTCTACTTGTATGTCATTTAGGGTCCTTGATGTTTCTTGTTTGAATGCCCACAATTCCCTATTCTTTTAGTTCTTGATTTCTTGCCAAGTTAAGGGTTCTAAAGTGTTATTATGGTTGACCTTATCTACTAAATTTGGAGTTCTAAAAGCTTGTTCTTTTAGGGTTCTTTGTTTGTGGAGAGAGGTGTTACTTTGTTCCTTTTTCTTGATCTCTTTTTGTTCTTTCTTATTTGTTTTGCTTGTTATTGAAGTCATTTTACCTTGTTCAAGTCCAAACTAAAGCTGTTTTTAGATCTAGAAAGACTTTTCCCTCAATCTCATATCACATTCTAAACAACTATTCCCGGAACACCTTGGTGCCCCCCAGACGTTGGGAACAATGGCTTTCTATGCAATAATTGAACCAACCCATAAGATGGTACACTATCCATCATAGGAGTAGGATATCCAACTGTCTGGGATACCCTATAAGCACTATATCTCTATGCAAAATAGTGAAGCTCATTCTGGAGTAAAGGTTAGAATACTGTGGCAAATTGGGGAATGAGACCTTGCATAAGTTCACCTATACACTGCTCCATAGCATGCCGTATAATAGTTAAAGAAGTAGGTGTCAATTGAGACACCTGAGACGGTGACGAGCATCGAAAACCTTGCTCGGGAGGAAGAACCTGAGTATTGCTTGACGTGTTGGCTGCTAGGTCAACACCCCCCCCCCCCCCCGAACAGTACGAACTGGAGGTTGCTTGGATAAGTCTGCTATAGGGAGCTATTGTGGATTGCTCGATATCAAGCAACCTGATCGTAACTCCATGCAACAATGACCTTGGTGTTAGTGTTATGCCCTAGAGACAATTACTTGTACCTTGTATATGACACATTTTATTTTAATAAAAGGCATTATTTATCTTACAATTTCTTTTGTTTACCTCTATGTAAAATAACTGTGAGATAAAATCCTTAGTACAACAATGTGTTAAGGAAATCATGATAAAAATCATGATATGAGATTCCTACTATACTGTATAGTGTTAATACTTAAATAGCCCCTACTATACTGTATAGTATTAATGCGTTAAGTCTAGCATGTGTTAGAATTCCTGATTTGATCAGGCGGTGGTTCTCATATCCGTGAGTATTGAGATATTTAAAGTTAACACGTGGATGCTTGTTAGTGTAACAAGTTCATTAGATGACCTAACTATGAGATAATCACATGGATAACTATTTAGTGCCAGTAATATAATCTCAACATAGCATGCGTGCAAGTATCCTTAGACTTGAGATCTTCAAGGTACTTTGTTTGCTGAGCATTGTACTTTGATTCCAATCTCTGGAGCTCGATCGAGGCCGCCTATGGGATGGATATTAGGTACATTGTAAGGTAAACGAAAGTAGTTGAGATGGTCAATAAAGGATTCACCACTCCTAATAGTAGGGGCAAATATCTCACGCCCACTTGTAGGAATTACTACTCGAGAAGTCCTTGGCCAAGGCGTTTGTGTATTGAAAACAGTTCCAATTGATACACATCTAGAGTAGTAGGTTCCTGGTACAAGTATAATTGTATTCGGGCCAGAATGAATATATATTCTGGAGGGTGTTGGCACTAATTCTGTACTCCAAATCGAATGAGATATTATATGGTGAAATGAGTTAATTGCACTATAGTTTATTATTGAAGGGTTCATATCAAGCCACTTGACTTCCTGGATTCTTGGGTGGTCATGATGTGTTTCTAGATACCACTCATGATATGGAAATATGAGTTTATTAATTAATAAATTAATAAACTAATCCTGATTAGAATCAATATGATTAATTCTAATTAATTATAGATTATTACTCTAAAAAATGTTTGGATTAATTCATGTTCGCTGCCAATTGACCAGGAAACCTAATAGGTCACACACAATAGATGATTATATACTCAAGATGTTATTTAATAACATAATGGGGTTTATTGCGAGAAAGAGAAGTTGATGTAGCCAAATTATAGTTAGTTATATTTATGGGTTAATTTATAATTCTGTGAACTTGAGGGGTTCCAATTACAAATTAGAGAATTCTAATTGTTTAGAATTCTCAAATGTGGTTTTTTGTTGAGATTGTTGGGTGCTTCAAGGGTCATACGAAATACCCCAAAAACATGAAAACCAAAGGTTACATGAAACAACTCTACAAAAACCAAGGGGCACACAAGAGAATCATTTTTTGTTCTCTTCTCTCTCTCTCTCGTGTGAGTCTCTCCAAGAGAACACCAAGGCTCTTCTTCTTCTTCTTCTTCTTCTTCTTCTTCTTCTTCTTCTTTCTCTGGTTTTGCTAAACAAGAAGAACAAAGAAGAAAAACCCCAGCCACTATTGTTGTTTTCTACTAGCACAGATAATCTTGGTGCTTGAATGTGATCCTCTGTGTGGATTTCTATTAGAGATAATCACACACTGTGATTATAGTGGTTGGACATACAACTTTCGTGGTGATTCTTCAAGAGGATTGCTGGATTGTGCCATAATTATCATACTTGAAGAAGGAAAGTTTTATTTTCCACACAAACAAAGAAAGGTAAAAGCTGTTATCTTTGTTTCTTTGTTTTTTATATATATGTCTTGTTTTTCACACATACGCAGATTCTGGGATGGTATCTCATTTTATTCTTCCACTACGCCGTATGTGATATGCAAGAGATACCCAACACTTGGGTCCCACTGGGCGTGCCAATCTATATTGCCTTACAAAAGGGGAGCCGATAAAATCAGAGATCGGTTACTCTTCTGATGAACATAAATAATTCGATGGGAAAAGCAATGTGGGAATCAGATCTTTTAAAGGTGTGGGTTCCCTAGACTTACTGTAGAAAAGGCCCAAGAAGGCAAATAAATTGCACATAGAATAGAATATATTTGAAAAAGGGCGTATATTAAATGATTGTAAAAAAGACAAACTTATAGATAATTAGACTTCAAGTAGAAGGAAATATAACTAGAAATAATAAGAACCTTAAACTAAACAAAGCGATAAAGAAAGCACATAAATGTTGAAAGGAAAATTGGACTTTTAAGTGGTGTTGTTGGATGATGATCTTTAGCTGAAACGCTCTTCCCGTTTTATACATGCCACCCTAATAAAATCCGCTATTCGATCGTGGAGCAAACTTTAGTTAGTGGTTAAGCCTTAGAGGTCATGGATCGTGGCCAGTTGTTTATGCTGAGATGTAGGGAAGCATGTCTAACGACCCAGTAGCTTCTTGGTTCCGATGTTGACTGGAGACATCAGCTACAAAATAATTAACGTCTTTGTCAGCTCAAAGAAAATTTCTCATCAGCATCGGCTCCATGTTACCGTTATTTCGGTTTGCCAAAAACTGACATCAACAATTATACATATAGTATTTGGTGAATTCATTTAAATCTTCAAAAGAATACTGAGGCCAGCAATTCCTCAATTATATACATTTGTATGGTCTTCGTATTAGTGCCATAGATTCTATATTTGCACTTGTATTGTGCAAAAACCTTTTTTTTTTCCAAAGCCTGTGCAAGGCTTTATGAAGTCTTAGATTTTGCTAGAATTTGTTCTAGTGGGCAGTTTTTTTTTTTTTTTTTCTGTGGTTGGAATTTTGTTCTAGCCGCAGGCCACCAAGCTATTCCTTGTATATGATTTTTTTTTTTATAAAACCACCGAAGTGTTTTTTCTTAAGTTCCAAAAGGACCCCAAAAGTTTTCTCTAAATTTGATTTTGGGACTAATTATATTATTTTTCCAAAACAATGATTTTTAAATTTAATATTTCATGTGCATTTATTTTACTTAATATATTTAAAATTTGTTCTGGCGTGTTAGCTTAGTTATGGACTATTGGACCTATTTAATTTTTTTTCATACATATTTATCACTTTGTTTTGAATAAATAAGGTTTGCGAGTCCTGCCTTTCTCCATAATACTCTTGTAATTTCTTTTCTCATCTAATTCCCCTCGAATGTAGCTCGATGTTTCTTCATTAAGAATTTATGTAATTAGATTACATGGGTTAAATAGATTAGAATTTTTTTTTTAGAAAATTATGGAGATGACGACTGTGGACAAGACGAGAAAATGGTAAGACTTTCTTCGCAAAACATGCATGAACACATATGTTTGACCAAAAGTAATTTCCTACTTGGCTCAAGGAAATTAATCTAGAAAATCCATGTAATTGAGTCTATTATAATATTATTAATGTGTTGATGATTATGCATGCCTAATGATGAAACCACTAATTATATAATTAACCCCCTCAAATAATATTAAATCTAAAGCGTTCCATTAATATAGCAAAAACGAGAGTTCTTTTTTGAGATTAGGTTGTTGGGTACACCCAAGTTTACGCGACATTGAGCATGTTCAAGTTATGGAATATAATTCTAGATTAATAGATTAGATTTAACTAATATCTTTATCCCGATTGGACACATCCAAGCATAAAAAATATTAGAGGCTATGTTAGCGTAGCACTAAACACTTTAAGATTAAAATATATTAATCACCCTAATGATTCGATAGTTACATTTAAAGTAATTGGTATTAGATACCTACTATTGAACTTAGGAGTGGTTTCTTGGGCAAATCCAAGGTCAACGTTAAGGAATTTGAATATTAATTAAAATTCTGAGGGGATTTGACACTAATTCTATACTCTAAACCAAATGAGATATTATATGATGAAAGGAGTTTATTACACTAACATTTTCATTATTGAAAGGCTCATGTCAAGTCACTTAACTTTTTTGAATTTTTGGGTGGTTATGATATATTACTAGATACTGCTCATGATCTGCGAAATATGAATTTATTAATTAGAAAATTAATAAATTTAATCCTAATTAGAATTAATTAGATTATTAATTCTATTATGATGAAATTAATTCATAATAGCTACCAAATGATTAGAAAACCTAATAGGTCACACACAATAGAGGAATTGGTACTCAAAATATTATTTGATAATATTATAGGGTTAATTTGTGAGAAAAAATAATTATTATGGGCTAATTAGAAAGTGTTATAATTATTTGGGGTTGAATTACGATTATTAAATTCCCATAGGTGAATTATAAACTTGTTATAATTCATAAGACCTAATTGCAATTCTTGAAATTCCTAAGCCCATAATTGAAAAGAAAATTCCTAACAAATATGGAATTCAAATTCAAGTTAGTAGATTCCTAACTTGTTTTCTAGTTGGCTTCTTGTGGCGGCTGTTTTGAAGAAAAGGAAATCAATTTCCTATTTACATATAGAGAATTTATTCTTTTCATAAGTAGAAAAAGTTTGGCCATAGTAACAAAAAAAAAAAAAAAAAAAGAGAGAGAGAGAGAACACGCACAGAAAGAATTTCTTCTTCTTTTCTTTTCGAAAGAAAAGAAAACAATTTCTTCCCAATTAAATTAATCATAAAGCTACCTAACATTATTCTGCTAGCATAGAATTTGGCAGTTTTGAGTATGTTCTTCGTGTGGATCAATATTAGAGAAATTCGTATCCTTGGAATTTGATGGCTCGATTGGATCGACTTTTGAAGGGGATTCGCATGGAAGAAAAAATTTTAAAAGATGCATTTTTAAAGTAATTAATTTTTCTTCCCTTTTCATGATCCGTGTAATTACATACGAATGATCTTTTACGTGGATTTTGTTTTATTTTTCCGCTACGTGTAAACTGGTTTGTATGATTGAAATCCAACAGTGGTATCAGAGCCAACTCATATGTGTTTTATGGATTTTATTATTATTTTGAAATTGTTTCAAAATAAATTTGATGTTGTGAAATTGTTTCATAAATATTTTAGAATTTGAAATAGTTTCAAAATTATATTCGGTCCATAAAAATTGTTTCATATAAAAATTTATTTATGGAAAATTTTTGTTTTAATGGGTTATATATATATGTGTGTGTGTGTGTGTGTGTGTGTGTGTGTGTGTGTGTGTGTACGCGTATTAATTACTGAAATTGGTTTAATTAAATTATAGAAATTGTTTTCTTTTAATTCATATAAACCGTTTTTGCGGAAAAGAAAAAAAATAAAGTTTTGTAACCTTAAATTTGTTAAGGAAATTGAAGCCGAAAAGGAGAAAATTTTCGTTAGTTCACTAACAGAAAATGTTGAAAATGGCAACTTTGAGAGTTAATAATTTTTAACTCATGATTAGTTAGCCTAAAACAATTAATGGGAATTGTTCTTGACATGTTAGAGATTGTTTCGATTGTGGTAGAAGCCATTTTCATGGTGGGAATCCATAATTAAATGTTGTTAAAGTTAGGCTTGGGCCATGTTTTCACGATCCTCTATTTTTATTTAGCCCAATTAATTAACTCTAACTTGAAAATGAATAGGAAACATAAAATCTGGTAAGGGAATTAGGGCTTCCTAATCCGAATTGGGTTTTAATTTTCCTAAGGAGACATTAAAAGGGGGAACAGAGCCGCCATTAGGGTGAAACCCTTTTCGTGCTTTTTTGCTTCTTGCGAGAAAATTCGCCGCTTCGGTTCTCTCTCCGTGATCCATAATTTTTTGCCTTATCGGGACCGGCGAACTGAGGGGATTTTCGAGGTGATCACAGTTGGTGTGCGTCAACAGTGATCTGAGACCGTCTTATCCTGCAAGAAGAGTCGTTGTACCCATCGCACCGGAGTGGGGCGAATAGCTTCTTGAAGGCAAACCAGTATTAGACTGGTAATTCGGTCAGCAGTACAGTACGTTGCGGCGCAGCTTGTCCAGAGGAGTGCCAGCACTAGGTACGTTCTGGTAGAACCGCGAGCAAGTCAATCAGGTATACTATTGATTTGTTTATTAAGTGTGAATTCTGTCTAGTTACATTACGTTTGGACTATGTGGCCTTGCCGGCATTGTTGATATTTGATAATTGCAATTGTTAGAGCCCTGGTCGGGTATAGGCGGTGCTTGTTCAATTCAGTTGAGTTGCCTGTCCGTGCTCGTAGGTACCCTGGTTAACTAATAGTCTTCAAGAAGCTATTCTGCAATTATCTGTGTGTGTGAAATGGCCAGTTCGTCAGGTACTGCATCTGCTGCATATAAGCCTTTGGTTGACTTGAATGGTTTGCCGAACAAGTTTGGTCCAGGGCAGAATTTCAAGCGTTGGCAACAACGTATGAAAATTTGGTTGACCATGAGAGGCTTATTATCAGCAGTGCAGGTAGACAGGCCTATACCAACTGAAAGGCATTCTAGAGTAGCTGAGATTGCTGCGTGGGATGAACGGAATAATGTAGGCAGAGGGGCAATACTGTCAGCATTGACAAATGCTCTCTTTGATGTCTACTGTTCTGAGTCATACACAGCAAAGATGCTATGGGATGAACTGGATAGGAAATATAATACCGAGGATCAAGGTCTGGAAAGGTATTATGTCTCCAAATTCTTGAAGTTTCAGATGGTTGAGGGTAAGTCTGTGACTGAACAGACTCAAGAGTTGCAATTGATTATTCATTCTCTTCATGAATCGGATATGGAACTTCCTAAGAAGTTTCAAGTGATGTCAGTGATAGAGAAATTTCCTAAGTCTTGGGAGGACTTTGGTATGTCCCTCAAACACAAGACGGAGAAGATTTCTCTAAACGATCTGATGAAATCAATATCCATTGAGGAGTAACATAGAAAGAATAATCATATTGTACCTATGGAGTCTAATGTCCATATTGTGACTACTGAGAAGAAGAGCAATAATCAGAGGAATGTGGGGGTTAACTCAAACTCTAAAAACATAAACAAGACAAAAGGCAAGGCCAAGAAGAAACCGAAAGCAAACAAACCTTGCTGGAATTGTGGTCAGGTTGGACATTGGGTTAAGGACTGTCCGTCTAAAAAGCCCAAAGTCAAACAAGGATCAAATTCTGAAGCACAAGTCAATGTGGTAGTAGAGGATACTAGTCAAGCGGAGGCTGATTTGAGTACTCACCTTACTGAGGTTTGTACCATTGAGGCTGAGACTGGCATCACTACTTCCAATGATAATGAAAGGTATGTTTCTGTTAACCCAGAAGTCTTTACTATTTATGAGCCACATGAATGGCTGGTTGATACTGGAGCAAATGTGCACGTTTGTGCTGATAAATTGCTTTTTGTGTCTTACCAGCCTATTAAAGGAAAAACTATGAAGATGGGGAACTCAATTGCAGCCAATGTGTTGGGGATTGGATGCGTGGACTTGAAGTTTCCTTCAGGGCGTATTCTTTCTCTTCATAGGGTGCAACATGTTCCAACAGTTCGTAGGAATATTCTTAGTGGTTCATGTTTAGTTAGATAGGGTTATGAACTTACTTTCAAATGTAATAAAGTAGTGATTATGCACTACAATTCTTTTGTTGGCAAAGGTTATTTGTCAGATGGTTTATTTAAATTAAGAGTTGAACCTTTTACTTCTGATTTGAATAAAGCTTCTTCTATTGAGAATTCTGTTTATCCTATGGTGCACATTATTGAATCCACTGATATTTGGCATAGTAGACTTGGACATTTAAATTTAGATTCTGTTAAAAGAATGATGAATTTAGACTTGATCCCTAGACATTCAATTGATAAGAAAAATAAATGTCAAGTGTGTGTGGAAGCTAAAACAACCAGGAAACCCTATCATTCAATTGAAAGGGATTCAGAAATACTTGATTTAGTTCACACAGACATTTGTGAATTCAATGGCTTATTGACTAGGGATCATAAGAAATACTTCATTACTTTTATTGACGATTGCAGTAAATATTGCTATGTTTATTTACTTAAACATAAAGATGAAGCACTTGAAAAGTTTCTCATATTTAAAAATGAAGCTGAAAGTCAAACTGACAAGAAACTTAAAAGGTTAAGATCTGATAGAGGTGGAGAGTATGGGGCTAATCCATTTGTTGAATATTGCCAAAGCAATGGCATAATTCATGAGGAGACACCCCCTTATTCTCCCCAGTCTAATGGGATTGCTGAACGGAAAAATAGAACGTTTAAAGATATGATTAACAGTTTACTTTTAAATTCTGGATTGCCTAAGTATATGTGGGGTGAGGCTTTGAATACGGCTTGCCATATTCTGAACAGAGTCCCTCATAAACATAAAGAGGTAACTCCATTTGAAATCTGGAAAGGTAGGAAACCTAACTTAAAATACTTCCGTGTGTGGGGTTGTCTTGCAAAAGTTCTAATCCCTGAACATAAAATGAAGAAGTTAGGACCAAAGACTATTGATTCCATCTTTATTGGTTATGTGGAAACAAGCTATGCCATGAGGTTTTTGGTAATTAAGTCCGAAATACCTGGTATAGATTGTAACACTATCATTCAATACCGTGATGCTACATTCTTTGAGAATGTGTTTCCCATGAAAACTGGTTTGCCTCAAGATGTTTCTACTTTAGATTCAGCCTTAACGTCTGATTCCATTCCTGATCATGTGGAAAGGATGAAAGATGTGGGGGCAAGTCCAAATAGTCCCAATACTCAAATTGAGGAATTGGAAGAACCTAGAAGGAGTAAGAGAGCTAAGGCTGTCAAGGACTTTAGAAGTGACTTTGTCGCTTACAATGTTGAGGACGAACCTTTGACTTTTCAAGCAGCTATGGCTTCCTCAGAAGTAGGGCATTGGAAAGGAGCTGTCAAGAGTGAGATGGATTCCATTGTTTCCAAAGGGACATGGGAATTGGTAGATCTCCCTCATTGGTGCAGTACAATTGGATGTAAATGGATATTTAAGAAGAAACTTAAACCAGATGGGACCATAGATAAGTATAAAGCCATATTAGTTGCCAAAGGGTTTAGACAGAAAGAGGGAATAGACTATTTTGATACACACTCTCCTGTTACTCGTTTGACTACAATCCGAGTGCTAATTGCATTGGCTTCCATTTATTGTCTGACCATCTAACAAATGGATGTGAAGACAACTTTTCTTCATGGTGATCTTGAAGAAGAGATATATATGGATCAACCTGAGGAATTTGTGGCCAAAGGAAATGAACAGAAAGTTTGTAAACTTATTAAATCCCTATATGGTTAAA
Source organism: Voacanga thouarsii (assembly GCA_026120185.1). Taxonomy (NCBI): domain Eukaryota; kingdom Viridiplantae; phylum Streptophyta; class Magnoliopsida; order Gentianales; family Apocynaceae; genus Voacanga; species Voacanga thouarsii. The sequence goes on along the minus strand of JANUWF010001095.1, from coordinate 45,674 downwards.
ACAAACACCCAAACAATGGCATGAAAAATTTGATAAAACAATTTTATCATTTGGCTTCAACATAAATGAGAATGACAAGTGTGTTTACTGTAAGGTTAAAGGTAATACTTGTATTGTTCTATGCCTGTATGTGGATGACATTTTGCTATTTGGGTCCAATATTGAGATAATTAATGAGACTAAATCATTTTTGAAAAGTAAGTTTGAAATGAAGGATATGGGAGTAGCAAATGTGATTCTTGGCCTAAAGTTGATTCGCTCAACTGAGGGGATAACCATTTCTCAAACTCACTATGTTGAGAGTGTTCTTGAGAAATATGGGTATCAAAATTGTAGAATTGCTAAAACTCCAAGTGACCCTTCTGTAGCTTTGTTTAAAAATGAAAGTGGAGTTCCTGTGTCTCAATTAAGATATTCTCAAATTATTGGTAGCTTGCAATATCTTGCGAATGGCTCAAGACCAGATATTTCATTTTCTGTATCTAAGCTGGCAAGATATACAAGTTGTCCAAATCGGACTCATTGGGAGGCCTTGGATAGAGTACTAAGGTACTTGAAGGGAACAGTGTCCCTTGGGCTGCATTATGGGAAATTCCCTACTGTACTTGAAGGGTATAGTGATGCAAGCTGGATAGCCAAGAGCTCTGGTAGCAATGGATGCATTAGATATGTGTTTACATTAGGTGGTGGTGCAGTCGCCTGGAAGTCTTGTAAACAGACTATGATAACTCGGTCAACTTTTGAAGTGAGTTATGTGCCTTGGATACTACTGGAACGGAAGCTGAATGGCTGTATGGACTATTGTCCTCTTTGCTAATGATCAGCAAGTCCGTTACTGCTATGTCTGTGCATTGTGACAGTCAAACCACAATTGCAAAGATAAAGAGTACCAAGTATAATCAAAAGACTAAGAGATACATCCAAGTTAGACTTAAGTCTATAAGGGAGTTAGTGTCTGAAAAGGTGGTGTCTGTTGACTTTGTTGGATCCAAATATAACATTGCAGACCCCCTAACTAAGGGACTTGAAACATCATTGTTCCTTAAATCCAGGTTGGGAATGGGACTGATAACCCATAAATGATTCACCTACAGTGGCAACCCAACTGACCAAGTGGAGATCCCGCAAGGCAGTTCAATGTGGTATAAACAAGCTGTTTGAGTGAATCTGGCACCAATTCTGATACTTTTGTATCTAGGTCCTTTCCCTGAAAGCCTGTGGTGCATTTACTGCAATAAGTAAGAGTTTTGACTCTGAATGGGATCAAGTCTTTTAGACAGGATGCTAGCAGTCCATCCTTGGAGATCACCAACTATGTGAGTGTTGTTGTGTGGCCGCAACTAAAGGGAATTGGGTTTTCTCTGAATACACTCATGAGACAGGATCAGGACACATGGCCATAACATGTCAACCCTAAAGATTATCTCCATAGCCGATAGTCTGTTGTTACCAATGGACGCCGTCACATTCAAGGTTCAGATTCAAGGCTTAAGTCCATCTGTTCCTGTGGGGGCATAAGTTGGATAACTTAGGTAGTGGTTCAAACCGGAAGGTACCATTATCAAAAGCAGATTATGTGAATCCTGAATAATCTTTAACTATGGATTTGTGGGGGATTGTTGAAAATGGCAACTTTGGGAGTTAATAATTTTTAACTCATTATTAGTTAGCCTAAAACAATTAATGGGAATTATTCTTGACATGTTAGAGATTGTTTTGATTGTGGTAGAAGCCATTTTCATGGTGGGAATCCATAATTAAATGTTGTTAAAGTTGGGCTTGGGCCATGTTTTCACGATCCTCTATTTTTATTTGGCCCAATTAATTAACTCTAACTTGAAAATGAATAGGAAACATAAAATCTAGTAAGGGAATTAGGGCTTCCTAATCCGAATTGGGTTTTAATTTTCCTAAGGCGACATTAAAAGGGGGAACAGAGCTGCCATTAGGGTGAAACCCTTTTCGTGCTTTTTTGCTTCTTGCGAGAAAATTCGCCGCTTCGGTTCTCTCTCCGCGATCCATAATTTTTGCCTTATCGGGACCGGCGAACTGAGGGGATTTTCGAGGTGATCACAGTTGGTGTGCGTCAACAGTGATCTGAGACCGTCTTATCCTGCAAGAAGAGTCGCTGTACCCATCGCACCGGAGTGGGGCGAATAGCTTCTTGAAGGCAAACCAGTATTAGACTGGTGGTTCGATCAGCAGTACAGTACGTTGCGGCGCAGCTTGTCCAGAGGAGTGCCAGCGCTAGGTACGTTCTGGTAGAACCGCGAGCAAGTCAATCAGGTATACTATTGATTTGTTTATTAAATGTGAATTCTGTCTAGTTACATTACGTTTAGACTATGTGGCCTTGCCGGCATTGTTGATATTTGATAATTGCAATTGTTAAAGCCCTGGTCGGGTATAGGCGGTGCTTGTTCAATTCAGTTGAGTTGCCTGTCTCTGCTCGTAGGTACCCTGGTTAACTAACAGAAAATTCATTAAGGAAACAATTTTCTAGTTGTTTTTTGGTTGCATCTCTTGGAGGATGATTAACAACCTTGGCAGGCTTATGCCATTATTATAATTTAAAAAAAAAAAAAAAGGAATTCCGTTTTCCATATTCAATTGCAAAAGTTGACCAGAATCTTGAATTGATTGCAATTCAAGATTAGTTCCAATTGATTGAATTGGAAATTGTCTTCATGTGAAACCCGCAATATTTTCTTTAATGTGGCGGTTGTCTTCACTGATTGGAATTGTGCCTAATTTTATTTATTTAATAAAAAAAATATTTTTTGGTTGAGCCTTGTGCGGCTATGCCTATGCGAAGTCTGTAGATTCATGATTGAAAATTGTTTCAATCATTGAATAAATAAATAAGTAAATATATATATATATATATATATATATATATATATATTAAGTTTCAATTTTTATGTGTTTGACCGTCGATTTTCTAGTTATTTCTTCAAGGACCCACTAAAATATTTTATTCCAAAAAGACCCGATAAATTTTGATTTTGGGATTAATTAATTAAATTTCTAAAATAACAATTTTAGAATTTAATATTTGATGCATACTTATTTATTTATTTTTTCTTTATGTGTTTTAAGTAAAATATTGGCATGTTGGCTTGGTTATGGACTTAAACTAAATTAATTTGATTAATTTAAATTGTGTCATGTATTTTATTGCTTTATTTTGAATAAATAGGGCATGTGTGTCCTACATTTCTCTGTAATTCTCTTGTAATTTCTCTTCTCATCAAATTCTCCTCGAATGTAATTCGAGATTTCTTCATTAGGAATTTATGTAATTAGATTACATAGATTAAATAAGAGTAAAAATTATTTTATGAATCTATAGAGATGGCGACTAAGGCAAAGCAAGAAGATGGTAAGACTTTCTTCTCAAAACATGCATGAGCATATAAGTTTTGACCAAAATTAATTTTCTTCTTGGCTCAAGGAAATTAATCTAGAAAAGTCCATAACCAAGCCATGTAATTGAGTCTATTACAATTATGTCAAAGTGTTGATATTTTGCATGAAAATGATGAGAATATTAATTAAATAATTAAAATCCCTCAAACAATATTAAATCTAAAGCCTTCTATTAATATAGCAAGTACGAGAGTTCTTTTTCAAGATTAAGTTGTTGGGCATACCCAAGCTTACTCGACATTAAGTATGTTTAAGCTATAGAATATGATTCCTAATTAATGGATTGGATTTAACTAATATCTTTATCCCAATTGGGCATGCCCAAGTATAAAGAATATTAGAGGCTAAGTTGGGGTAGAACCAAGTGCTTTAAGATTAAAAGATATTAATCACCTGATGATCTGGTAGTTACATTTGATGTCATTGGTATTGAATACCTACTATTGAACTTAAGAGTTGTTTGTTGGCATACCCAAGGTCATTCTTAAAGAATTTGGATACCGTACCACTAGGAAAGTTTCAAACAGGCTTTCCCGAGTTAATAGTGAGGACTATTGATTTGAAGAAAATAGTGGGTTAAATACGCGTTTGATTAAAGGCCTAATTAAATGCATTTCATGAGTATATACATAGTTTAATGTCTCTTATCTTTCATCTAGATCATTTGCATAATGACAACAAATTTGAACTTACGTAGCATTTTGGAAACAAATAAGCTCATCGAATCAAACTTCTTGGATTGGTATAGAAATTTGAGAATCGTTCTCAAATTAAAAAAAAAAAAAAAATTGCTCTACGTATTAGATGCTTCAATTTCACCACCACCAACTAATGATGCTCTTGTTGAAGAGTATGAAATCCATAAGAAGCATAAAGAGGACAGTGAAGGCACGAAAAGCGAAAAAACATAAGGCACACAGCGGAAGCGAACATAAAAAAACTGGAAAAACACAACAGGAGATTCCAGGACAGGGCCGGTGCCGGCTCCGACTGCCCTAGCCGGCGTCGGTTGTGCCCTGTCCAAATCCCGAGGTTTTAAAATTTTTACGTCTCCTTCTAGTTCTCAAAGGTGGCTGGACCGGAACGTGCGCAACCGGGGTAGGTGTACTGGTAGAAGCCTCTAGTGCAATTCCTACAAGCCTCTTACTCCTCCTTTGCATGTATGTAAACACCGAACTCTCGATCTTCTAGTATATGGCCTGCCTAACTACCGTTTGGTGAACAACTAACAGACTAGGGAATTTTTTTAGAGAGAGAGAGAGAGAGAGACGCCTGGCCTTTCATAGAGAAGATGCCGTCTCTTCGACTGTGTGTTTTGTCACAATGACGTTGTCTCCAATCATCCTGTTTAACCTAAATAAAACCCTAGGTTAAACTGGATTGGGCCATTGGACTCTTAGTTTAACCTTTTGAGTTTAATTAATTATTCTAATTAGAACCAACCAAACGGCCCAATTAATAATTAATTTTCGAGCCCAAATAAACCAGTCCAATTAATAAGCCTATATTAGTTTAGTCCCAGGTTAATCTTTAATTATTCAAATTAGGCTAAATCTTTAAAGCCCTGAATAATTAATTAACCCACTAAAATAATTTAATTAATTCTCTCTCTCCATGGACCTTTATTTTATTCTAACCCAATAATTAAATTAGGTTACTTAAATAAAATAAATTCCATTTAATTTAAGATCAATTCCTTAGCCCGTATTTAATTATGACTCACGGTCTATATTGGGGACCAAAAGACACACCACTTTGGCTACTAAAAAGACCAAAATACCATTGCCATATAAATAGCTGTATTTTATATTTTAAATATTTCCTAATATCACCATAAGGAAATATTGACCCCGAGGACAATGTTGCATTGGCAAAGTCTCCGACCTATAGGTGTAATGACTAAAATACCACTCTATACATCATCGTACATTCAGAGAGGAAGAAGTGTACTAATACCTTTCTAAATGACATCTACCATCCTTAAGCCTCTAGTCCAATTATTCACGACTTCTTGGATTGTTTCCGCTTTCCAAGGGAGCTACCCTAAAGTAAACATCCAAGTCATGTTTCCCAGGGCCTTGGATATTTAGATTATTCAGACAACTACAAGTGGCGATATAGTACAGAAGCTATCTTGTACAAGTTTGTCTTAACTGACTAGTCACACATACCCAGCATACAAGTATATTGGCCCTACGATAGAATCTCAGCTATAGCATATCAAAGCATATGCTTCTAGCTTCGTCAGACCACCAACTCATACTCAAGTCATAGAGTATTAGTCCACGCTGTAAATATAGTAGTCTAGGTTTCTACCATATAATACTTTTAGAAACCACTACTATAGGTCATATTCTACGAATTCGAAATATGCTTATGTCATGGAATAGACTATTCACTGGCTAAAGGTAAGCCATTCCCTATTTAGAATTTACAACATAATAACCTAAACATGATGAGATTCTCATTCTCATTAATTGGTTAAGAATAAAAGTTTATGTATTAAGTAACACGTGATCCATACCTTATTGTGAAAGACCTTCATTCACATGGACCACTTACCTAAACACAATAGGTCTTTTTCAAACGTAATTGTGAACAAATAAATTTTTAGATTCACAAATAATTTCTGAAAATAAATTCTTTTATTAAAACATTCGATTTTTTACATCAAAAACCTAGTCTAAGAGGCATACATCCCAACAATCTCCCACTTGCACTCTAAGACTAAGTAAGTCCGTAAGTGCCCACCCCTATGGCGTCTAAGTGTCTCTTGAAAACTTTCTCAGCCAAAGACTTGGTGAATGGATCTGCTAGATTGTTCTCGAAGGCAATCTGTTCCACCACGACTTCCCATTTCTGGATGAAATACCGAGTCAGGTGGTATTTCCTCTCGCTATGCTTCACCTTCTTGTGGTTCCGAGGTTCTTTAGATTGTGATACTATTCCAGTGTTGTCGCAATACATCACAATCGGCCTGTCCAAGTATGGCACAACTCCAAATTCTAAAAAGAACTTCCGAAGCCAGACTACTTCCTTGGATACCTCCAAAGCTGCCACATACTCAGCTTCTATGGTTAAGTCAGCAAGGTAAGATTGCTTGATACTCTTCCATGAAATAGCCCCTCCAGACAAGGTGAAAATATATCCACTAGTGGATTTTCTCTCATCCTTATCCGCCTGAAAGTCTGAGTCTGTGTATCTTGTAGGAACCAAGTCATTAGCCCTGTAAACCAGCATATAATCTCTCGTCCCCTTGAGGTACTTGAGAATATACTTTACAGCTTGCCAATGAACCTCTCCAGGGTTTGACTGATATCTGCTGACCAAGCCTACAGCAAAACAGATCTCTGGCCTAGTACACAGCATGACGTACATGAGACTTCCCACAGCCGAAGCGTAGGGAATCCTACTCATTCTGTCCCTTTCTTCTTGAGACTTAGGATAGCCCCTTAAAGAAAGTGGCAACCCATATCTGCAAGGAATTAAAACTCTCTTACATGAGTCCATGTTGTACCAGGCCAACATCTTGTCAACGTATGCTGCTTAGGATAATCCTAACATTCTTTGCTTCCTATTTCTAAGAAGTCTAATCCCGAGAATGTAGCTGGCTTCTCCCAAATCCTTTATACTGAATTGACTAGACAGCCAAACCTTTGTAGATGACAATGACCCTACATCATTTCCAATGAGTAGAATGCCATGCACATACAAGACAAGAAAAACCACATTAATGCCTTCAAGTTTCCTGTACACGCATAGTTCATCCTCGTTTTGAACAAAATCATAAGACTTTACAATCTCATCAAAATGAATGTTCCATGTCCATGATGCCTGCTTAAGTCCATAAATGGACTTCTTAAGCTAGCAAACCATATGCTTTTGGCCTTTAACAATAAAGCCTTCTGGTTAGGACATATAGATGTCTTCACTAAGATGGCCATTTAAAAATTCCGTCTTGACATTCATTTGCCATATCTCGTAGTCATAATGACAGGCGATGGTAAGGAGGATATGGATGGACTTAAGTATGGCTACTGGGGAAAAGGTTTTCTCATAGTCGATTCCCTCTTTCTGAGTATATCCTTTTGCCACAAGCCTAGCTTTGAAGGTTTCCACCTTCCCATCTACTCCCCTCTTTCTCTTGTATACCCACTTACACCCTATGGGTTTTATCCCTTCAGGTGAAGCTACAAGATCCCAAACCTAATTGAGATACATAGACTCATTCTCGGCTTTCATTGCTTCATGCCACAGATTTGCATCGGCATCAGTAATAGCCTTCTCGTATCTAGTAGAGTCTTATTCCTGATGGTAAGAGACCAACTCGAAAGCTATTCCAATCCACCTTTCTGGAACCCTAGACACTCTCCCACTACGATGAGGCTCCATTTGTACAGGCTCTTGAGGCTGTACATTTTCTTGTTCCACAATCGGGTCAGAAGAATTTGCTTCCGAAAATAACTTCTCGTCTAGTTCCAACCTTGTTGAACCTTTCGTGGAAGTACTTTGATCATCCTCTAAGTATCTAGCATTAGTACTAACCAGTGCTTTTTGCTCCTTAGGATGATCAAAGTAACCACCATTTGTCCCTTTTGGATACCCAAAAAAAATAGCATAATTCTGATCTTGGTTCCAACTTGTCTCCCCTGACCAGTACATAAGCTAGACAACCCCATATCCTAAGATGATCCAGACTTGGATTACACCCAATCCACATCTCATAGGAAGTCCTAGGTACTGACTTGAAAGGCACCAATTTCAGAATATATGCCACTATTTCCAAGGCATATCCCCAAAAAGAACTAGAAGAGTAGTATGAGACATCATGCTTCGAACCACTTCCATTAATGTCATGTTTCTTCTCTCAGCTACTCCATTCTGCTGGGGTGTCCTCGACGCAGAGAGCTGGGATACTATCCCATGATATACCATGTAGTCCTTGAATTCACCAGGGAGGTACTCTTCCCCACGATCCGATCGTAAGGTCTTGATCAATTTACCTGTCCGACGCTCCACTTTAGCCTTAAACTCTTTAAACTTGTCAAAAGAGTCAGACTTGCGTCTCATCAGGTAAACGTAACCAAACCTTGTACAATCATCCGTGAAAATATTGAAGTACTCAAAACCTCCTCTAGCTGGTGTAGACAGAGGACCACACACATCAGTGTGAATAAGACTCAAAACTTCCTTGGCTCTATCCGCCTTAAGGGCAAATGACCTTTCAGTCATCTTTCCCATCAAGCAGGACTCACACTGAGGCCAATTTTCCAATCTTAATGAACCCAAAGGCCCATCATGGATCAACCTCTGAATCCTAGTTTAGTTGATATACCCCAACCTTAGATGCCAAAGATAAGAGTCATTGACATTGGTCTTTCTCTTCCTTGTTAAAGGTTCAAATCGAGCGTTATTTAATTGATTGTTAATAAGTTTTAAGAAAAATAGATTCCCATACATGTGCCCAGTACATAAAAATTTTTCATCTCTACGGATAGAAATACTATAATGGAAAGATACAGAATATCCTTGATTTATTAGTTTCGCAACCGAAATCAAATTCTGTCTAAATCCAGGTACATATAAAATATCTTTCAAAACCACTATTCTATTACAATTAAGTACAATATCCAACTCTCCCATTGCAAGGGCCCAAACTTGTGCTCCATTTCCCACACGTAATCCATGTTCGCCCTTTTGGAATCTTTTAATCTTTCTAAACCCCTGTAGGGAGTTATAGATGTGATCGGTGGCTCCTGAATCAGCAATCCAAGTGGAAGTTGATCCAACCATTGATATAGACTCTAACATTACCTGTGGGGGTTTTCTTGACTTGAAGATCCGGACACTCTTTTTTCCAGTGTCCCTTCAGTCCACACTTGAAGCACTTGCCCTTGGATTTGTCTTTGGGCTAGGTCTTGGGCTGGACCGCTGTGTTTCCCTTCTTTTTCTTAAACTTTCTAGGCTTGGGCCCAATTCTAGAAGATGAAACCTTAGCAATCATAGCCTTAGATTGTGGCTTCATGACCTTCTTCGCCATCTAGAGCTCCTTTATCAACTCAGTCAAACCCATGTTCAACTTGTTCATGTTATAGTTCAACTTGAACTGAGTAAAGGAACCCGGTAGAGATTCGAGAACCATGTCCACTTGGCTCTCGGGGTCAATGACAGCCCCTAAGATTTCTGCCTCCTCGAAAGCAACAATTATCTTGATCATATGCTCTTTAACTGATGCTCCCTCAGCCATCTTAGTGTTAATGATGGTTCGAAGAGCCTCTTACCTTGCAGGCCAGTTCTTATCCGCGAACATCATGGCTAATGATTGGGTTATGTCATACGCAGTGGTCATGTGCTTGATAGGGCCTAAATTAGTCATATATTTCTTAGTTATTTGAGGCCATTTTGTGATACATTTTGTACAATAACTAGTCATATTCCTTCATATTTGATATTTCCCTTATAAAAATGTTTTCTATAATTTTATGCAAAATAAAGAAAAATTGGAGCTAATTGAGTAATTTTTCAAAACAGGACCAGCACCAGCCCAGAAAGGAGTGAAATAGCACCAGCACCGCCACCAGCTTGTACTGGCATAGCAGAGAAAGTGAGTGAAACAGGGGAACAATTGCAACTGGGAATTAGAGAAGAAAAGATGGAAAATGGCTAAGTGGATTTCGATTCATGGCTTCACGGCTCAATTCCAATTCAACAACAAAGACATTCAACAATTTTATGGCTCACTTGAGCCGACAGCAAGAGCAAAACAAAGCAAGAAAAAAAAGAAACAATTTCGGTGGTGGGCCAAGGTGAAGAGGGAAGTTAACAAAAATGGAAAGCAGAGAAAAAGAGGAAAGTAGCTTCGGTCAGTGGTTAAGCAAGCCGAGAACGGAGGAAAAGGACAAAAGCAATAAGGAAAAGCTGAACAAAACAACAAAGGAAAAAGGAGAGTTTCGGTGGTCAGCAATGCAACAAGAAAAAAATAGCAGCGGTAGGCTTGGCTGTGTGGCTAACAGAAAGCGGCTCAATTGAGCTGATAGAAAAACATAGAACAATTCAACATATTTCAATTGGCTCAATTGGAAGCCAATTTCAACAAATCCAAATTCCAATTCAACGAATTATGTTCAGCACAAGACGACAAAAGAAGGCAAAGTCCAATCCAAATTGATTTCCAATTTTCCAAAGTCAATGGCGGTGGATTTTTTAGGCTTTATTTAGAATTTTATTTAGGCTTTTATTTAGCAATTTCTAATCCTTTTTTGTTTTAGATTTTTTAGGTAATTACTTCTTCTTTATTGGATTCTTTTAGGAACTTTGTAAAGCCTATAAATAAAGGCCAATTTATCCTAAGAAAAGGGAGGTGCACAATATAGAGACTTAGATTTATTTTAGAGTTCATCACCAATATTTTCTTGAGATAAATAGTTCAAGGAGGATTGTGCAAGAGGGTCTACAAAGGAAGAAGAATGAGGCTTGTCTATGAGTGCTTTCTTTTACTTTGTTTTCTTTTTCTTAAACATTGATGTATTAATTATTTTATTATAATTTGACATTGTTGTAGGTATTCATGATTTTTAGGGTTATTTGATCGTTTGATTAATTGATTGTTATTCTTAGTATTTAATTACTTGTCTAATTGCGAGATTAATTGGTTGTTTCTTCCTATTAACTTGCTTGAGAAATGGGTTGATGGTGGTTTTAATTTGTTAATTTCATATTTGTTGTCTCTTAACTTGCTTGAGAAAAAGGTTAATTGCTAAGAACAAGGTAATTGAAGGTTAATTGATGTCTGCCAGAGTATGGATTCATTGGTTAATTTCATATTTTAAGTTTGCCAGAGTATGAAAATTTAATCAATGACTGTGTTTAATGTATCTTTTGGGTGAATTAGTTGAAACAGAGTATGTGATGCTAATTTGTCTAGAAGATAGTGATTTCATGGATTGGGAAAGAAGTAAGTCTACTTTAATCCTTCATGATGCCAAGAGAATAATTAGTTATGATAATGATTGGGTTCTTTAAGATCATATTTGTCTAAACAATGGTTTAAATTACATAATTCTCCATCCTTGACATGTATATATTCTTTGATTTTGTTTTATTTTTTTATTTCTTTTTCACTTTATTGAGTCGGTTAAACAATGAAAGAAAAGTGATTAATGCATACTTGTTCCTTGAGGATCGACACTTGTTTGAACCATATGCTATGTTTATGATAAGTACGCTTGCTCATATGTGTAATTTGGGTTTAACATTTTAATGTAAACTTGATTGGGAGCGTGCTTAGTTTTTATATCATTTTTATACCCAAATCTAAACGCATCAGTGCGCATGTTTGGATTGGAGCACATTAGATATGGAGGCCAACATGTAACAACGAGCCATCTCGTCGGCCTTCTTCCATGCCTTCTAAGCCTCACGCTCCTCGGCGGTAGAACCCTTCCTGATAACAGGACAGGTTTCATAAAGGACATACTTATACTCTTCCACTGTGAGTATTATGTCCAAGTTCCTTTTCCAGTCCACATATGTGCACTTTATCCTTATTATCAAAACCAATAATAATCAATTTGGCTCTTAGAAAAACTGACATAGCTTCTTAGGAAGATTAACAGTTTCCTAAGCTAAGTGTGTTAACCACCACAAATTAACTTCCCTTCTAGGCAATAATCTAGAAGATAACTCCATCGAGGGGATGGCCGTTTCCTCTCATTTCCTATGGACATGCCTCGTACTATGACCTCCAACGAGGGGCTGGCCGATCATAGTACGTGCCTCGAGTTATTAATTACATCCCTCCATTAGATCTAGATCATTGTAGTATTCCCATCCTATGCGGATTCACTCCCAGGATGACGCGAGGGGTCCCATGATCTCAAATGAGGATCGTGATGGAAGTCGTGGGGCTATTGGAACCCCTCTCCTATTTAGTCTTTTAAAATAAGGGTTTTCTAAAAAATATCCTTTTGAAAATTTCCATTAAGTTTTACCTTAACTCAAAAATAAAATGTCTAAGTCCATAAAAATCTCTATGTTAAGGTTTATATCCTTTGAGAATTTTTTTCATGGACTAATTTTATTTAAGTTAAAAACTTAATGATTTCAAAAATTTTCAATTAAAACTTTCTAGAGACTTTGGTCTCATGTTTATTTGAAAAAACAATTTTTCTTGTGCCAAACTAAAACAAAATGACTTTCTATTTTAACCTAACAAAAAAAACTAAATCCAATATATTTTCTATGTCAAGGATTAAATCCTTTGAGAAAATATCTAAGGATTAATTTTTGTTCAAGCTAAAATAACCATTTAATTTGTAGAAAAATGTTTTCCTTGTAAAAAACATTCCCAAAGACTTTGGTCATTGAGAAAACGTGCACATAGGTATCAAAAATAAATAGCATGCTAGAAAACAGTAGATGTTTTCATGCTCTTCTATTTTTAAACCTAAGTGCCCAGATAATAGAATTAAACACATTAATTATTCATTATCTTGTTTAATCCTAAAATCCTTTACTAATATTTTTCATACAAAAATATTCCTTGAATATTAACTATTATAGAATATTAACTTCGTCTGGTATGGACCCTAAAACCAAAAGAAATTGCAAGAAAAATTACAAGGAAATATTTTTTTTAAAAAAATTCATTGGTCCACTGCACCCACCGCACTGGATTAGCCACCCATCTGAAGTGTGGTCCACTGCACCCGCCGTACAGAATCAGGACCCATGAGAAAACAGTGCGGACCGGCCTTCCAGACCCAAGCCGGCACCGGTTCGGGCGGTCTAGCCAGTGCCGGTTCAGTTCTGGACGCCTTCTTCTTGCAGTTTCTTTTTCCTGCGAATTTTCCCTGTTTTCTGCACAGCTTCTGGTGCCATTGGCTCTTCGATTTCAATCTTAATGTAATAAAATCATCCAAAACCAACAACTACCTATACTCATAAACATTGGGCTTACACGATTTACTAAGAAAAATAGTAAATTACAGATTCTTATACCTCCACCCGCGAGGTTTAACAGAGAATCTATCCATACCATAAACAACGAAGGATTACAATTTTAATCAGACATATGTATCCAGTTTTATTTATCTAGATGCATGCTCCCTATATTTTTACAAAACATTCATGCTCTGATACCAATTGAAGGCATGGAAAGCTAAAAAACACAGGGCACATAGCGGAAGCGAACATAAAAAATAGAAAAAACACAACAGGGGATTCTAGGATAGGGCCAGTGCCGGCTCCGGCTACCCTAGCCGGCACCGGTTGCGCCATGTCTAAATCCCGAGGTTTTAAAATTTTTACCTCTCCTTTTGGTTCTCAAAGGTGGCTGGATCGGGACGTGCACAACCAGGGTAGGTGTACTAGTAGAAGCCATTGGTGCGATCCCTGCAAGCCTCCTACTCCTCATTTGCATGTATGTGAACGTCGAACTCTCGATCATCCAGTATATGGCCTGCCTAACTACCGTTTGGTGAACAACTAACAGGCTAGGGAATTTTTCTAGAGAGAGAGACACACACACACACATGGCCTTTCATAGAGAAGAAGCCGTCTCTTTGAGTGTGTGTTCTGTCACAACGACGTTGTCTCCAATCCTCCTATTTAACATAAATAAAACCCTAGGTTAAACTAGATTGGGCCATTAGACTCTTAGTTTAACTTTTTGGGCTTAATTAATTATTCTAATTAGAACCAACCTAATGGCCCAATTAATAATTAATTTTTCAGCCCAAATAAACTAGTCCAATTAATAAGCCTATATTAGTTTAGTCCCAGGGTAATCTTTAATTATTCAAACTAGGTCAAAGCCCTGAATAATTAATTAACCCACTGAACTAATTTAATTAATTCTCTCTCTCCATTGACCTTTATTTTATTCTAGCCTAATATTTAAATTAGGCCACTTAAATAAAATAAATTCCATTTAATTTAAGATTAATTCCTTAGCCCTATTTAATTAGGACTTACGGTCTATACTGGAGACCAAAAGACACACCGCTTTGGCTACTAAAAAGATCAAAATACCCTTGCCATATAAATAGTTATATTTTGTATTTTAAATATTTCCTAATATCACCATAAGAAAATATTGACCCCAAGGACAATACTGCGTTGGCAAAGTCTCCGACCTACAGGTGTAATAACTAAAATACCCGTTTATACATCACCGTACATTCAGAGAGGAAGAAGTGTACTAACACCTCTCTAAATGACATCTACCATCCTTAGGTTTCTAGTCCAATGATCCATGATTTTCTGGATTGTTTCCGCTTTCCAAGGGAGCTACCCTAAAGCAAACATCCAAGTCATGTGTCCCAGGGCCTTGGATATTTAGATCATTCAGACAACCACAAGGGCGATATAATATAGAAACTATCTTGTACAAGTTTGTCTTAACTAACTAGTCACACATACCCAACATGCAAGTATATTGGCCCTATGATAGAATCTCAGCTATAGCATATCAAAGCATATGCTTCCAGCTTCGTTAGACCACTAACTTATACTCAAGTCGTAGAGTATTATTCCACGCTATAACGGTAGTAGTCTAGGTTTGTACCATATAGTACTTTTAGAAACCACTACTACAGGTCCTGTTCTACATATTCGAATTACGCTTATGTCATGAAGTGAGTGGACTACTCACTGGTTAAAGGTAAGTCATTCCCCATTTAAAATTTACAACATAATAACCTAGACATGATGAGATTCCCATTTTCATCAATCGGTTAAGAACAAAAGTTTATGCGTTAAGTAACCCGTGATCCATACCTTACTGTGAAAGACTTCCATTCACATGAACTACTTACCTAAATACAATAGGTCTTTTTCAAATGTAATTGTGCACAAATAAAATTGTAAATTCACAAACAATTTCTGAAAATAAATTCTTTTATTAAAACATTCGATTTTTTACATCAGAAACCTAGTCTAAGAGGGCATACATCCCAACAGACAGTGACACAACATCTTGTATCATGCTAGCATCAATGATTAATGTGTTTCAAAAATAGTATGAGTATATGGATGCTCATACTATTATCTTCCACCTAAGAGAGCTTTTTATATGCAAACAAAGGCAAAGAGATATGATATATCTAAGCAGTTATTCCATTCTAAGATGGTAGAAGGCATTTTGGTAACCATTCATGGACTTAAGATGTTAGGGTTAATTGAGAAGCTTGGATCACTTAGTTCACTATGGATCACGAATTAGGTATAGACTTGATTCTTCAATCTTTGCCAATTAGTTTTTCACAATTTGTGATGAACTAGCAATGAATAAGATTGAGACCACAATACCTGAGTTGATTAACCTTCTTAAGACTGAGAGTCTTTTATAAAAAAGAAAATAATGTAATCTTATTGGTTGATTCTTCTTCTAAAAGGAAAAATATTTCTAAAAGAAGAAATATAATTAAACCTAAAGATGGTGTAAAGAAGAATGAGACAGCTACCAAAGGCACATGTCACCATTGTGGGAAAATGGGCCATTAGAGGCATAACTGTAAAAACTACTTGGAGACTGTTAAAGAAAAGAAGCGGAAGGAGAAGCTTGCAAGAACTTCTACTTCCACTCCTGGTATATTTATGATTGAGATTAATACTGCTTTTAACAATGAGATATGGGTATTGGATACCGGATGTGAATCTCATTTGTACAATAATTTGCAGAGACTAAATAGCAATAGGAAGTTGGAGAAAGGTGATGTGGACCTTCGTACAATAAATGAAGTAAAGGTTGTTGTACTTACCGTGGGGACTTATCACCTACATCTGCCTTTCGAATTAATTCTAGAATTACAAAATTGTTTTTATATACCAGTTTTACTTAAAAACATTACCTCAGTTGCTTGTTTAGACTTGCTTGGATTTTATTTAAATTTTAAGAATTAAAAGTTGTTCTTTTTCATTAAATGATATCCACTATGGAACTACAACTTTGATGAATAGTATATGTTCTAGAAATGAAAATTCAAGTTTTCAATATAAACAATAAAAGGCCAAGAAAAATAATACAAACCCATCTTACTTATAGCATTATCGTTTAGACCATGTAAATGACAATTGTATTTCTAAGTTACATAAGTGTGGTGACTTAGGCTCATTTTATTTTGAATCATATGAGACTTGGGCACCTATGGACATACCTAGTCTTTGAGTGCAAGTGGGAGATTGTTGGGAATATGCCCTCTTAGACTAGTTTTCTGATGAAAAAAATCAATATGTTAATAAAAGAATTTATTTGTCGGAAATCGTTTGTGAAATAATTTTCGTTATTTGTGTACATTTTCATTTGGAATAGACCCATTGTGTATAAATAAGTTATCCATGTGAATGGAGGTCTTTCACATAAGGCATGGATCATGGGTTATTTAAACACATAAACAGTTGTTCTTAACCGATTGATGAGAATAGGAATCTCGTCATGTTTAAGTTATTATGTTATTAATTTCAAGTGGGGAATGGCTTACCTTTAGCCAGTGAGTAGTCCACTCACTTCATGACATAAGCGTATTTCGAATACGTAGAATAGGACCTGTAGTAGTGGTTTCTAAAAAGTACTATATGGTAGAAACCTAGACTGCTACCGCTACAGCGTGGACTAGTACTCTAAGACTTGAGTATGAGTTGGTGGTTTGGCGAAGCTGGAAGCATATGCTTTGATATGCTATAGTTGAGGTTCTATCAGAGAGCCAATATACTTGTATGTTGAGTATGTGTGACTAGTTAGTTAAGACAGACTTGTACAAGATAGTTTCTACACCATATCGCCCATTGTGGTTGTCCAGATGATCTAAATATCCAAGGCCTTAGGAAATATGACTTGGATGTTTGCTTTAGAGTCGCTCCCTTGGAAAGCAGAAACACTCCAGGAAGTCATGGATCATTGGACTAAAGGCCTAAGGATGGTAGATGTCTTTAGAGAGGTGTTAGTACACTTCTTCCTCTCTAAATGTACGGCGATATGTGGAGGGGTATTTTAGTCATTTCACTTATAGGTCGAAGACTCTACTAATACAACATTGTCCTTGGGGTCAATATTTCCTTATGGTGATATTAGAAAATATTTAAAATGTAAAATACATCTATTTATATAGTAGGGGTATTTTGGTCATTTTAGTAGCCAAGGCGATGTGTCTTTTTGGTCCTCGGAATAGCCTGTAAGTCCTAATTAATTTTTGGGTTGAGAAAATGATCTCAGTTGAGAGAGTTTTATTTTATTCAGGAAGTCTAATTTATTATTGGACTGGAATAAAATAAATAGAGAGAAATTTATTATCTGGTTTAATTGGTTAATTAATTATTCAGGACCTGGGTCCAGTTTGAATAATTAAAAAATTAACCGAGACTTAAACTAGAGAAAAATAATTATTACTTAATTATTTATTGGGTTATTTATTTAATTAAATTTCAAGAAATAAATAATCAATATTTAATTATTTATTGTTCATTTGGGTTAATTATTTATTTATTGGGTTATTTATTTAATCCTAAGAAAAATAATTAATGTTTATTATTTTGGGCTTTTCAAGTCCAAGAAAAATAATAAATATTATTTTAGCCCAATAGCCTGGACCATAGGATTTTTCCGGATACTGTTTAGAAGTTTAGAGTGAAGCCAAATTTTATTTTGTATATAATATTTGGGTATAAAATCCCGAGAATATTATTTTTATCAAAATAATTATTTTTGGTTTCATGACTCTTGACTTTCTGTGTGGAAAAATAAATTAAAAGGAAAAAGAAATAAAATAAAAATATTTTCTTTCTCCCCGGTGACTCTTGGCTCTCTCTCTCTCTCGTATTGTCTCTTCTCCTCACTGGCTTTTGGTTTTGAAACTAAAAGAAGCCAACTGAGAGTGTGTCCCTTGATTTTCTGGCTTCTGGATTTGGTCATATCAAGGGTCATCGGTTCACTGGGTTTGCTTCTTCTGGGTTGTCTATAAATAGCTGAGACAATGAAACCAGAGGAGGTGTGCAAAGGAAAAACCAGTGAAAGACATGGAGAAAAAAACTGAGTGATCATTTCTTCTTCCTAAATTGTGTGCTCACCGACTGGATTTAGGCAGTGGCCATATTCTGTGAACTGGAAAGCTAGCATTCCACCAGAGGAGAAGAAAGAATCGGAGATGGACAGTGGAAGCTTCACTGGTGTTCATGGATGCAGTGCACTGGACGTTGAAGGAAGAAGCTGTTCTTGAGCTTCAAATCATTCAACCATGTTCTTCAAGTTTTAAAGGCTCCAAGAGGTATGTTTTCATCCTACCATGATGCTACCATACTCTGTTATTCATGTTCTTGTTCTTCCATTTTCATACCCGTTTGCATGCTCTGTGAATGTCAATCCTTCAAGTGGTATCAGAGAATGAATTTGATTGACATAGGGAGCATGTTAATTAATAAAAATGGAGAAGAACATTGTTTGGAGCATAAATATGTGATCCTTTGCTGTTTATGGTATGGGATGTGTGTACTGTAAAATTTCACAGAGCATCTATGAAATTTGGTTTAGTTGATTGGATCATGTAAACCCAATTTAAATGGGTATAGGCGGTTGTAGTTTTGGTTTGGATGAGTTTTATGAATGAAATATGTCCAAAGAAGCCACTGCAAGTGAAACCGCAGAAAAAACATAGAAGAAACAGACGCAGAACTCATTCTAGAGAAGAATAACTATTCATAAGCCGCCGAGCCGCGAGCCGAGCCTTCACTATTTCTGGGTCTGCAGCCATGCCTGATAAGCCGCTGGAGCTGAGCCGTGATACAGTGAAATTGAGCTGATGGTTTGCAATTGAAGCTTCAATTTTGAGCGGGTCATGCAGTGGTTCAGGCGTGTGAAAACGGATCAACACGCAGGTCGCTTGTGGGGCAACAGCAGAGACAAAATGGGCCGGATCGCGCGCTCCACGGGTCGAGGCGCAGATCCAGCATGCACGTGTGTGGCGCGTGTACGGGGCGGCCGACCGGTTCGGGTGCAGGCGCAGGTTCTTAGGCAGGCGGCTTCACCGGTCATGGCAGCTGGAGATCTGGTGCACGCGGTTCACCACAGCCACTATGGACCACAAGGCAAATGGGCCCGAATCCGATGTGGCCAGTGCAGTGGACCGCCAGTCAAAAAAAAAAATTTTTCAATTTTTTTTAATTTGGTTCCCATACCAAGCGAAGTTAATATTTTTGCAATAGTTTATATTCTTAGAATATATTTGCATGAAAAATATTAGTAAAGGATTTTAGGATTAAACAAGATTATTAATTAATTAATTAATGTGTTTAATTCTATTATTTAGGCACATTGGTTTAAAAATAGAAAAGCATGAAAACGTTTACTGTTTTCTGGCATGCTATTTATTTTGTGTACCTATGTGCGCGGTTTCTCAAAGATCAAAGTCTTTGGGAATATTTATGTAAGGAAAACTTTTTTTTTCTTGAAAAAAATTAAATGGTTATTTTAACTTGAACAAAAATTAATCCTTGGATATTTTCTTAAAGGATTTAATCCTTGGCATAGAAAATATATTAGATTTAGATATTTTTGTAAGTTAAAATAGGAAGCCATTTTATTTTATTTTGCACAAGAAAAATTGTTTTGTTAAATAAAATTGAGACCAAAGTCTCGAGAAAGTTTTAATTGGAAAATTTTTGAAATCATTAAGTTTTAACTTATATAAAATTAGTCCATGAAAAAATCTCTCAAAGGATATAATCTTTTGGCATAGAAATTTTAATGGACTTAGATATTTTATTTTTAAGTTAAAGGAAAACTTAATGAAAATTTCAAAAGGATATTTTTCCAAGAAACTTTATTTTAAAAGACTAAGTGGGAGAGGGGTTCCAACGGCCCCACGGCTTCCATCACGGCCCTCATTAGAGATCGTGGGTCCCCTCGCGTCCCACTGGGAGTGAACCCGTATAGGATGGGGATACCACAAGGATCTAGATCTAATGGAATGATGTAATTAATAACCCGGGACACGTACTATAATCGGCCAGCCCACGTTAGAGGTTATAGTGCGGGGAATGTCCATAGGAAATAGAGAGGAAACGGCCATCCCATGATGGAGTTATTCTCTAAATCATTACCTAGAAGGGAAATTAATTTGTGGTAGTTATTACACTTAGCTTAGGGAACTGTTAATCTTCCAAAGAAGCTATGTCAATTTTCCTAAGAGCCAAATTAATTTCTGTACACAAATTTGTTTTCACAAATTAAATCCTTTCTTTTATTATTCGATTTTTTGGAAATGGTGGTGGGTTCTTTTAGTCCTTTGGCCGTTATTCTCCGTGAGAATAAGTTAACGGGACCAAACTATGTGGACTGGAAGAGGAACCTGGACATAATACTCACAGCTGGAGAATATAAGTATGTCCTTTACGAGACCTACCCTGTGATCGGGAAAGGTTCCACCGACAATGAGCGAGAGGCTGAAAAGGTATGGAAGAAAGCTAATGAAATGGCACGTTGCTATATACTAGCCTCCATGTCTAATGTGCTCCAGTCTAAATACGAGCACATAGCTTTTATGTATGACATTAGTCATTCATTGGCTATTATGTTCGCGGATAAGAGCCGACCCGCAAGGCAAGAAGCTCTTCGAACTATAATAAACTCTAAGATGGCTAAGGGAGCATCAGTCAGGGAGCATATGCTCAAGATGATTGCTGTTTTTGAGGAGGCGGAAATCTTAGAGGCTATCATTAACCCCGAGAGCCAAGTGGACATGGTTCTCGAATCTCTACCGGAGTCCTTTACTCAGTTTAAATGATGAGTTTGACTGAGTTGATGAAGGAACTTCAGATGGCAGAGAAGGTCAAGAAGCCACATTCAATGGCCATGATTACTAAGGCTCTTCCTCAAGAACTGGGTTCAAGCCCGGAAAATTCAAAAGGAAGAAGAGATACGCAGTAGCCCAGCCCAAAGACAAACTGAAGGGCAAGTGCTTCAAATGAGGAAAGAAGGGACACTGGGAAAAGGAGTGTCCAGATCTTCAAGCCAAGAAAAACCCCACTGGTAATGTTTTCTATCTAGAGTCTATATCAATGGTTGGATCAACTTCCACTTGGATTGTTGATTCAAGAGCCACTGATCATATCTGTAACTTCTTCTGGGGGTTTAGAAAGATAAGTAGACTCAAGAAGGGCGAACATGGATTACGCGTGGGAAATAGAGCACAAGTCTGGGCCCTTGCAGTGGGAGAGCTGGATCTTATTTTTTATTGATAATAAAGTGGTTTTAATAGATATTATATGTACCTAGTTTTTGTCAAAATTTGATTTTAGTTGCAAAACTTATAAATTAAGGATATTCTGAATTTTTCCATTCTGGTATTTCTATCAGTAGAAATGGAGAAATGTTATGTACTGGGCACAGGTATGAAAATCTATTCTATTTAAACCCTATCAACAATCAATCAAATAATACTCAATCTGAACCTTTAACTAAGAAGAGAAAGACTAATATCAATAACACATATCTTTGGTATCTATGGTTGGGTCACATCTACTCAACCAAGATTCAGAGGCTAATCCATGATGGGCCTTTCGGCCCATTGAGATTGGAGAATTTGCCTCAATATGAATCTTGCCTAATGGGAAAAAGGTCTTTTATCCCTAAGGCGGATAGTGCCAAGGAGGTGCTGAGTCTTGCTCACACTGATGTGTATGGTCCATTGTCTACACCAGTTAGAGGAGGTTTTTGAGTTCTTCATCACTTTCATAGATGATTGTACAAGGTTTGGTTGCGTTTACCTGATAAGACGCAAGTCTGACTCTTTTGACAAGTTCAAAGAGTTTAAGGCTGAAGTGGAGCGTCGGACAGGTAAATTAATCAAGACCTTACGATTGAATCGTGGTAGAGAGTACCTCCTAGGTGAATTCGAGGACTACATGGTACATCATGGGATAGTATCCCAACTCTCTGCGCCAGGGACACCCCAGCAGAACGGAGTAGCTGAGAGAAGGAACATGACATTGATGGAAATAGTCAGAAGCATGATGTCTCATGCTACTCTTCTAGTATCTTTTTGGGGATATGCCCTGGAAACAGCGGCAAATATTCGAAACTTGGTGCTTTCCATTTCAGGACCTAGGACTCCCTATGAGATGAGGATTGAGCATAAGCCAAGTCTGAATCATCTCAGGATATAGGGTTGTCCAGCTTATGTACTGATAAAGGGAGACAAATTGGAACCAAGATCAGAATTATGTTATTTTGTTGGGTATCTAAAAGGAATAAATGGTGGTTACTTCTATCATCCTAAAGAGCAGGAGGTACTGGGTA
Organism: Voacanga thouarsii; assembly: GCA_026120185.1. NCBI lineage: Eukaryota > Viridiplantae > Streptophyta > Magnoliopsida > Gentianales > Apocynaceae > Voacanga > Voacanga thouarsii. Next base: position 22,957 of record JANUWF010001095.1, on the reverse strand, counting down.
GTGCCAATACAAGATACTTAGAGGATGATCAAAGTATTTTCATGAAAGGTTCAACTTGGTTGGAACTCGAGGAGAAGTTATCTTCGGAAGCAACTTCTTTTGACTCAATTGAGGAACAATAAGAGGTACAGCCTCAAGAGCCTGTACAAATGGTACCTTGTCGCAGTGGGAGAGTGTCTAGAGTTCCAGATAAATGGTATGGAGGAGCTTTTGAGCTGGTCTCTGACCATCAGGAACAAGACCCCACTAGATACGAGGAGGCAATTGCTGATGCCGTTGCAAATCTTTGGCATGAAGCAATGAAAGTCGAGATTGAGTCTATGTACTTCAATCAGGTTTAGGATCTTGCAGCTTCACCTGAAGGGATAAAACCCATTGGGTGTAAGTAGGTGTACAAGAGAAGAGGTGAGCGGATGGGAAGGTGAAAACCTCCATTGCTAGGCTTGTGGCAAAAGGGTATACTCAGAAAGAAAAGAACAGGATGAGTAGGATTCCTTTCGCTTCGGCTGTGGGAAGTCTCATGTACTCTATGCTGTGTACTATGCCAGATATCTGCTTTGTCATAGGCTTAGTTAGCAGATATCAGTCAAACCTTGGGGAGGTTCATTACTAAGCTGTAAAGCATATTCTTAGGTACCTCAAAGGAACCTTGGAACCACAAGGAAGGGAAGCATATAGAAAGATAGTACCACCTGATCCGAGATATCCAGAGACGGGATATGGTGGTGGTACAGATTGCCCGAGAACAATCTAGCAGATCCATTCACCAAGCCTTTGGCTGAGGGTCTTCAAGAGACAGTTAGATGCTATTGGGGTGGGCACCTATGGACTTACCTAATCTTATAGTGCAAATGGGAGATTGTTGAGAATATGCCCTTTTAGACTAGTTTTCTGATAAAAAAAATCGAATATGTTAATAAAAGAATTTATTTTTCAGAAATCGTTTGTGAAATAATTTTCTTTATTTGTGTACATTTTCGTTTGGAACAAACCCACTGTGTATAAATAAGTGATCCATGTGAATGGAGGCCTTTCACAATAAGGCATGGATCATGGGTTATTTAAACACATAAACAGTTGTTCTTAACCGATTAATGAGAATAGGAATCTCGTCATGTTCAGGTTATTATGTTATTAATTCCAAGTAGGGAATGGCTTACCTTTAACCAATGAGTAGTCCACTCACTTCATGACATAAGCGTATTTCGAATACGTAGAACAGGACCTGTAGTAGTGGTTTCTAAAAAGTACTATATGGTAAAAACCTAGATTGCTACTGCTATAGCGTGGACTAGTACTCTAAGACTTGAGTATAAGTTGGTGGTCTGGCGAAGCTGGAAGCATATGCTTTGACATACTATAGTTGAGGTTCTATCGGAGGGCCAAAATACTTGTATGTTGGGTATGTGTGACTAGTTAGTTAAGACAGACTTATACAAGATAGTTTCTGCACCATATCGTCCCTTGTAGTTGTCCGGATGATCTAAATATCCAAGGCCTTGGGAAACATGACTTGGATGTTTACTTTAGGGTCGCTCCCTTGGAAAGCGGAAACACTCTAGGAAGTTGTGGATCATTGGACTAGAGGCCTAAGGATGGTAGATGTCTTTAGAGATGTGTTAATACACTTCTTCCTCTCTAAATGTACGGCGATGTGTGGAGAGGTATTTTAGTCATTTCACTTGTAGGTTGAAGACTCTACTAATGCAGCATTGTCCTTGGGGTCAATATTTTCTTATGGTGACATTAAGAAATATTTAAAACGTAAAATACATCTATTTATATAGTAGGGGTATTTTGGTCATTTTAGTAGCCAAAGCGATGTGTCTTTTTGGTCCTCGAAATAGCCCGTAAGTCCTAATTAATTTTTAGGTTGAGAAAATGATCTCAGCTGAGAAATTTTTATTTTATTCAGGAAGTCTAATTTATTATTGGATTGAAATAAAATAAATGGAGAGAAATTTATTATCTGGTTTAATTGGTTAATTAATTATTCAGGACTTGGGTCCAGTTTGAATAATTAAAAAATTAACCGAGACTTGAACTAGAGGAAAATAATTATTACTTAATTATCTATTGGGTTTTTATTTAATTAAAGTCCAAGAAATAAATAATTAATAATTAATTTTTTTTGCTCATTTGGGTTAATTATTTATTTATTGGGTTATTTATTTAATTCTAAGGAAAATAATTAATGTTTATTATTTTGGGCTTTCGGGTCCAAGAAAAATAATAAATATTATTTTAGCCCAATAGCCTGGACCATAGAATTTTTCAGAACATAGTTTAGAAGAGTTTAGAGTGAAGCCAAATTTTATTTTGTATATAATATTCGGGTATAAAATCCCGAGAATATTATTTTTATCAAATAATTATTTTTGGTTTCATGACTCTTGGCTTTCTGTGTGGAAAAATAAAATAAAAGGAAAAAGAAAAAAATAAAAATATTTTCTTTCTCCCCGGTGACTCTTGGCTCTCTCTCTCTCGTACTGTCTCTTCTCCTCACTGGCTTTTGGTTTTGAAACCAAAGGAAGCCAACCGAGAGTGTGTCCCTTGATTTTCTGGCTTCTGGATTTGGTCATATCAAGGGTCATCGGTTCACTGGGTTTGCTTCTTCTGGGTTGTCTATAAATTGCTGAGACAATGAAACCAGGGGAGGTGTACAAAGGAAAAACCAGTGAAAGATATGGAGAAAAAAACTGAGTGATCATTTCTTCTTCCTAAATTGTGTGCTCACCGATTGGATTTAGGCAGTGGTCATATTCTGTGAATTGGAAAGCTAGCATTCCACCAGAGGAAAAGAAAGAATCGGAGATGGACAGTGGAAGCTTCACTGGTGTTCATGGATGCAGTGCACTGGACGTTGAAGGAAGAAGCTGTTCTTGAGCTTCAAATCATTCAACCATGTTCTTCAAGTTTTAAAGGCTCCAAGAGGTATGTTTTCATCTCACCATAATGCTGCCATACTCTGTTATTCATGTTCTTGTTCTTCCATTTTCATAACCGTTTGCATGCTCTGTGAATGTCAATCCTTCAGTATGTGGACCAATGACATTGCAAGCAAGAAGGGGATATCAATACTTCATTACCTTCATTGATGATTATTCTCGATTTGGATATTTGTATTTAATGAAATATAAATCTAAAACCTTTAACAAGTTTAAAGAATTCAGAAATGAAGTAGACAAGTAACTTTGTAAGAGTATTAAAAGTCTAAGATTTGATCGAGAAGAAGAATACTTAAGTCAAGAGTTTCTAAGTTATCTTAGAGATAATTGGATATTATCTCAATGGGCTCTGCCACATACACCACAACATAATGGTGTATCTAAAAAAAGGTATCAACCTTTATTAGATATGGTTCGATCCATGATGGCTTTTGCTAATCTACCAAAATTGTTTTGGGAATTTGCACTGGAAATTGATGTCTACACACTATACAGAGTTCCATCAAAAATAGTTAACACTATCCCATTCAAGTTATTTTATGGTAAAAGACCAAAGCTGACTTACATGAGAATTTGAGGATGTCCTGCTTATGTGAAGAGGACAAAGTTAAATAAATTAGAAAATAAATCTAATAAGTGTTTGTTTGTTGGATATCCAAAAGAATCTCATAGATATTATATTTGCCTCCCTATTGAAAACAAAGTGTTTCTTTCAAGGTATGCTATTTTTCTAGAGAAGGAATTCGTTCTTAAGGGAGATAGTGGGAGCAAGATTGAACTTAGTGATGTTCAAGAAGCCCAAACGAACAATGACCAACTAGTTGATCTCGATCCTATTGATCGAATAAATGAACTTTCTGCTATACAAGAACCTCATAGGTCAAGTAGGATACGAGTGGCACCTAAGAGATATGGATTTCTCATTACTGAAAATAATGACGTATCGTTCATAAAAAAAGATGAGCTATCACTTATGAAGAAGTTCTGAATAGTTCAGAATTTGACAAATGGCTTGAAGCCATAAAGTCAGAAATGGATTCCATGTATGACAACTAAGTTTAGACTTTAGTTGATCCACTTGAAAGGATAAAACTCGTAGGGTGCAAATGGGTTTTCAAGAAGAAAACAGGCATGGATGGTAAAGCGATTACCTATAAGGTATGATTGGTTGCAAAAGGTTACCGTTAGAAATAAGGTATTGACTGTGATGAAATTTTTTCATCAGTAGTAATGCTAAAATCCATTAGGATGCTCCTAGCACTTGTCGCTTATTATGATTATGAGATTTGGCAAATAGATGTGAAAACAATTTCTTTAATGGAAATCTGACTGAAGAAGTGTACATGACACAACTTGAGGGTTGCACATCCAAAGATCACACTTAAGTATGCAAGCTGCAAAGGTCCATTTATAGATTAAAGTAAGTTTTTAGGAGTTGGAACATCCATTTAGATGAAACCATTAAAGAATTCAGTATCAAACAAAACATGGATAAACCTTGTGTATACAAGAAGGTTAGTGGGAGTGCAATTATTTTCCTATTACTATATAGATGACATATTGCTAATCAGAAATGATTTCTCTATTCTACAATCAGTTAATGTTTGGTCATCAAAGAAATTCTCCATGAAATGCCTTGGAGAAATAGCTTATATTCTAGGAATAAGAATCTATAAAGATAGATAAAAAGAGTTTGCTTAGTCTTTCGTAGTCTACATAGATAGACAAAGTGCTAAAAGTTTTAGCATGAGTTAAAATGGTATACTGATGCCAGTTTCCAAACTGATAATGATGACCACGAGTCACAATCATACTACGTGTTAAATTTGAGTGCTATCACTTGATTAGAGAAATCATTGATAGAAAGGATGTAAAGATAGAAAGAGTTCTCACTGATCAGAATATAGCTGATCCACTTACAATGGCATTATCCCAACAGAAACACAATGGTCATGTTTAGTCATTTGGTATTAGATACAAGAATGATTGGGCCTAGTGCAAGTGGGATATTGTTACGATTGTGCCCTAGAAGCCATCATTTATACAATGTATTTTTCATATTAAATCAATAAAAGACATTCTTTATCTTTCAGTTTCTTTATTTCATATGTTTATGTATATAAAATTGTTAGATAAAGTTCCAAATACAACACTGTATTAAGGAAATTGAAAATCCTTAGAGGGGGGTGAATAAGGTTTTTGGCAAGCAAAAATAATTTTTCCGAATTGTGTAAAATATTGAACAAGAATGATCACCAAGATACTTGGACTGACTTTATAGATGCATAGAAAGCTACCCAAGTACTCATAGATGTATATCCAAATTTAGACAATAAAAGATCATATAAAAAAAACAGTACATGAATCACTGAATAAAATGAGATAAGAGATGTATAGTGGTTCGATCAACAATGATCTACGTCCACTACCTTAAGCCTCACACTTAAGGATTTTCAACCCTATTTCATTAACCTCACTTAATGAAATCGATTCACATACAAGAGAGGATCACCACACTAGGTTTTCCACAACCTCTCAAACATATCAAGGATCACCTCACTAGGTTTTACTTCACAACCTTGACTCAAGAACAAAACAAGGATCACCCCAATAGATTTTACCACATAACCTTGAATATACACAAAACAAGGATCACCCCTATGAGTTTTACCACACAACCTTGAACAACCACCAACACAAGGCTCACCCCTATGGGTTTTACACTACAACCTTACACTACAACAGAGAATTGAAAATTAATAGAACAGAGATAAGCTCACTTACTTGAACAGATGTTTTCTCGGATACAAGCCATAAATTACTTTAATATTTGATACACAATGAACTCACATTAAAGCTACATAAAAGGATATTTTTGAAAGTATTGAGCAATAAGGTTTCTAAGATGAATGTTTCAAAAATCCTGCTTCTAACCTTGCTTTAAGGGCTATTTATAGAGCCAAAAAGTGGAGTGCCAATAGTTATGAAAAAATGGCTACAAATTTTTCTGTTTAAACTCATCCAAGTTTTGGACTTGGGTTTTGGACGAAGATGCATCCAAAAGGTAAGTCCAAAATAGCACATTCCTAATAGAAATTTTTCAACCCGGTTTATAAGATTTTGGATGAACCTTTTGGATTCAAATTGTTCCATCCAAAATTCTATAAATTTTAAAAACATTGAAAATCATCTCATTTGAAACTTCAAGGTAAAGTCAAATGAATCAAAAGATAAAAAGACATAGGAATTAATAAATATATCTTAATAACACTTCCTAGTCTATCATTCTTTATAAAGAGCTTCCATGATATATTACCTCTCATACTCTGATTTTCTCATTTGATCTTCAAATCTTGAAATCAACGATGAAGAGGTTGTCAACAATTCTTATCTAAAGACTTTAGAAGAATAAAGATTAACCATGTCCTATCGCAGGAAATTAATAAGTTAGTCCATATCAACGTTTGTCATAAATCAAAACTTAAAAGAAAGCCCTTAGAGCTAACAATCTCCCCCTTTTTGAGTGATGACAAACATGACACATTTGACATGTAGATAGAGAGAACATGTTGAACAAATAAATATAATCTTACAGTATAGGTCTCATAGAGATCTATATGATCAAAAATTTGTAAACATATCTCAATAATTCTAAAGCATATCATATCTCTATATAAATATTCAGAGTAATTTGATAAAGATAAAATACTAAAATGCTCCCCTTAAATATATGCTTATGAACATAAGAGGGATGAGAAGAAGTAACAATTTATTTATCCAGAAAGTGTATCCAAATGGTTTTGGAAGAACTTATTTTTCAGAATTTCATTTGGATAGGCTTTTGGATGTCCAAAACATTTTTCAGTTCAGTAAATCTGCTTATAAGAACATTTCTTTTGGATACGAAATTTCTGAGTCCAAACTCCCCCTGACTTAATGCACAAAAATCTTATCACAGAATCTAGTCTCAAAAATACCATTATCATAAAAGTGAGCATCACAAACAGAGGGGTTTTTCAAAAAATTTTGATAAACAGTAAATCATATCAATGATTTTCTTAACAGTTCAAATTTGATATCAATGTATAACTGTTCATGCCAGAAGTAGTTCATACAGTTCATAACAATTCATGCAGTTACTTGGAATTCAATAACTGTTCCTACAACAGTCTTTTCTCTTCCATAGATAGTTTCAGTTTTTCAAAATGGTTTCAACTTCTATGGCAGTTATTTCATAGATCAAAAAATCATACATTAACAGTCCAATTTCAGATGAAAGTTATGTTCAAAAATTTAGTTCATACATATAACATCAGTCATGTAGAATCCATATCAGATTATTATGCAGAACTCATAACAACATGTAGATCTAACATGCAGACCTAACATTTTCTCCTTATCAGTTACTGCATATCGACAATTTTATACAACAGCATATATATGCAGACTATATCATTTTCAGACCGACATATTTCTTGCAAACAACATCATGCCGATAGTCATGCAGACCATAATATTCACAGACCAACATTCAACATTTTCACAGCAGTTTTATTTTTTTTTTCTTTCTCCCCCATAATAACAGTCATATTCAATGTCATTTTCTTTCTCCCACTTTGTCATCAATAAAAAAGAAGCATAGTAGAAGAAGAAGTAATATGCAATCAAAAGTCATTAGATAGATAATAAGCATGATAGAGAATGACACAAGTATCAGAAATTATCCAAAAACAGAACGTAAATGACTGAAAAAAGTAAATTGTTCAACTGTTGCAGAAAGTAAATTGGTCATCAGTCCATTGTGCTGCCCAAGAAAATAGTCTAGGAAATATTGATTGTTTCAGACTTAGATCCAACCCCCTTCCTTGAAATCTGACCAACAATTCTTTAGACTTTCTTTTTACAACCATATGCTTCTGTCTTTTGCCAAATGGTTTGGGCTTGGGAGAAGGAGTAGGAATATCTGTCTTCTATATGAGAGAAGGCTGTAGAGATAGTTCAGGAGAGGGTTTAGGAGAGGGAACCTTAACATCTGCAGGCGGTTCAACCTTGTCCTCTGAAGATTGTTCATCCTTTTCATGATCAGATATGGAGGCGGAAGGCTTAGCAGATTGCTCAATAACAGATAGTCTATCTCCAAGACTCTTTATTTCTGAACTAAGAGATTCCAATTTCTCTGCAAAGAAGCTGATTGCACTTAGAATAGTCTCACATAGGCCAGAATCTGGAACAGTTCTTTCTTCATCAATTTTTCTTTTAGTTACTGACTTCCCTTCTTTCTTGATCTTTATCAAATTCTCTCTCTCTTTTCCAGCAAATTCTCTTAACAATTTCCATGAATTTCCCTTCCTTACATACCCCATCTTTTCAAATGAGTCAAAGCTGTAGACATTTATTTTTGAGGGATCACAAGTAACAGAATTTAAATCAACATTGAAAAATCTGAAAACTTTGGACAACAAATTTCCAAATGGTAGAGCCTTGCTAGAAGTATTTCTAGATTGCAACATTAACTTAGTTGCTAGGAACCCAAAGTTAATATGTCTCCCCTCTACTAAGGCTAACATGACTACCATTTGAAGTATACTGATAGAGGTCTTATGGCCGGAACTAGGAACAACAATGGTAGACACCATATGATGCAGAATTTTACCCAATCCATTCAGACATTTGGAACAACAATTTCCAGAATTCTCAAAACTTTTTCCACCAGTAAATAACTTCTCAAAATTTTTCAGAACAAAAATTTCATTTCCATCAGGAAATTTGTTCAACTCAAAATGCTGAAAATCGGCATCTCGAACATCACAGATTCTATTCAGCATTCTATGGTCAAATTCAAAATCTTTTCATTTTACTCTTGTTACATAGCATCGAATCATAAACCCTCCCTCAATTTCTTCCAGTTTGCCCTTTCTCAAATTTGCATAAAATTCCCAGACTAGAGGAGTATTGATTTTCTCATCAACGGATAACAAACTCCCCCACCCGACATGATCAAACATATCCAGAATATTTGACAAGTTCAGAAAAGAAGAGTGGTTCACTCGATAACTAGAAATAATAGTTTAATTTCTGGAGACCCAGTCATTGTATTCAGATTCACATTTTGAGTCAAGAAATCAGGGTACCTGATTTGCAGAACTCACTTGATCTGAAGAAGATTTAGACGAATCATAATGAGAGGCCGAGAAGTGAGGTTGAGGAGAAGCTTCCTTTGCTTTAGCCTTGCCCTTAGTTAAACCCAAAAACTTTTTTCTTTAACACCGGAGAAGATTTATGCTCCTTCTTAGGTTTTGGAACGGTGGATTTTGCCTTGGCCATTGAAAGATTGAAGCTTTTTTAGGGCTTTTTTGGTTTTTGAATTAGAAGAGTACAAAGGATTTTTGGAAGAAGAACGATTTCAAGGGTTTTGAATGAGAGAAAATTAGATAGCTTTGAATGTCTAGGATAGTGTGAGAGTAAAGTACATTGAAAACAAATATTTTTCTAAGGAGTTTTGAAAAACGCGCAAACCAATTTTTTGAAACTCAAAATTTGGAATAAGAGAATATTAAGGATTGATTTTGGAACAATACTAGGTTCGAAATCAACATCCAAAAGAGTATTTTCCTCAAGTGCATTTTTTATGTAGGAATTGGATTCTAACACTGTGTCCAAAACAAGGACGAGGTATTTCGGATGTAGTGTTTTGTTTCCAAAACCTTTTTCTTCACAAATCATGTACAAGAAAGACTTATACCACATGGTTAGTTTTCAAATTCTTGTAATTCCCAAACCTCTTCTTAAGTTGTTGAATCTATTCTCAGCTAGAGGTTTAGTGAAGATATTTGCAAGTTGTTCATCCATTGAGACATATTCAACACACACATCTCCTTTGAGTACATGGTCTCGGATGAAGTGGTGTTTAACTTCAATATGCTTTGTTCTCGAATGCTGCACTGGATTTTTTGTTAGATTAATAGAACTTGTATTATCACACATTATACGTACACAATTAAAATTTAGATTAAAATCTAGCAAAGTATTCTTCATCCATAAGATTTGAGCACAACAACTTCCTGCTGCAATATATTCAGCCCCAGTGGTGGATAGTGATACGCATGCTTATTTTTTACTATGTCATGATACCAGTGAATGTCCAAGAAATTGACAATGGCCACTAGTACTTTTTCTTTCAACTTTACATCCTACAAAATCTGTATCAATATATCCTATAAGATCAAAAGTATTAGTACGTGGATACCATAATCCATAATAATGTGTGCCAAATAGATATCGAAGTATGCATTTAACTGCACTTAAATGTGATTCCTTAGGACAAGATTGAAATCGAGCACAAAGACATACTAAAAACATGATATCTGGTCTACTAGTAGTAAGATACAGTAGACTTCCAATCATACATCTATATTTACGTTCATCTACCTTCTTACCCTTTTCATCATGGTCAAGTTTTATGGACGTACTCATAAGTGTACTGATTTCTTTTGTTTCATTAATCCCAAACCTTTTGAGCAACTCTTTAGCATACTTAGCTTGGTTTATAAAGATTCCATCCTTGGTTTGCATAATTTACAGTTCAAGAAAGAAGTTCAATTCTTCCATCATGCTCATTTCAAATTCTTGCTACATAGTCTTAGAAAACATCTTGCACAAAGAGTCGTTAGTAGCCATAAAAATAATATCATCAATATAGATTTGGACAATTAGTAAGTCACCAGAACTATCAGATTTGATGAAAAAGGTATTATCAATTAAACCTCTAGAAAATCCTTTTGAGATTAGGAAACCATTAAGCCTTTCATACCAAGCTCTTAGAGCTTACTTTAATCTATAAAGAGCTTTAGAGAGTTTCAAAACAAGATTTGGAAAAAGCTCATGAGAAAAACCAGGTGGCTACTCAATGTACACTTTTTGTTCAATAATGCCATTTAGAAAGGCACTTTTGACATTCATTTGATAGAGCATGAAATTTTTTAAAGATGCAAAGTGTAACACCCCACTACCTAGGCCCAACAGGGCCGGGGATGTCACCCCATCCAAAGGACAATGGGTCTTTATAACCAGGTCACACAATAAAAATAAAACAATACATTGAAATTAAAAACTTATTACAACCCAAAAATTCAAGAATAAATTCAAAAATAGATTGTTCACTCTCATCTCTCAAAGCATTACATAAAATAAATAACACAATATCTTCCAAGCAGGCAACAACTAGCTACTCATCCCCACAGTAGGATCGACCTAAAATTAAGATAAAAATGGTGATGAGATAAAAATCTCAGTAAGTCCATGTGTGCTTTTAGTGTCCAGATAAAACAGTTCATGAATGCAAGTTGTAGAACTTCATAAGGAAAAGTATTGGCAAGCATTAAACAATATTAAAAACAAAGAGTGGCATTTTTGTCTTTTCAAACCATACAACGCAATAAGCACAACTCAAAATGGGCAATCATGGGTTACCACATGTTGGGCCCCATAACCATACAACGGTCAGAATGCCATACTTTGTGCAGACTGAAAAAAAGTAGGTGTACGGCCTACCAGGTAAGATATTCCTCATTCTCTACACCCAAACAAAACTGGTTGTCCATTCCAGCAACACACAGTCCACATGACTAAAACTTGCTAGCTCGGACCAGCATGACCAAGTAGTACCGTCACTTTTCCAAGTTGAGTTTGTTAGTGTTGTGTTCTAGAGGCAATCACTTGTACCATGTATATTGCATATTAAATTAATAAGAGGCATTCTTTATCTTTCAGTTTGATTATTATATCTAAATATGTGTACAAACCGTTAGATAAAGTCCCTAGTACAACACAGTGTTAAGGAAATCATGATGTGAGATTCCTACTACACTATGCAGTGTTTGTACTTAAATAATCCCCAGTCATAGTATTAATAAGATGGGACATTATTAATAAGCCAAGACTGGCACATTTTATATCTCTTGATTGGATCAAGCGGTGATTCTCATATCCGTGAGTATTAGGATACTCAAGATTAACGTGTGGATGCTTGTTTTAGAACAAGTTCATTAGATGACCTAGCTACGAGATAATCACTTGGATAACTATTTAGTGCCAATGATAGAATCCCATTATAGCAAGTGTGCAAGTATCCTTAGACTTGAGATCTCCAAGGTACTTTGTTTATTGAGCGTTGTACTTTAATTCTAATCTTTGGAGTCTTATCTAGGACCGCCTATGGGATGGATATTTGGTACAACGTAAAGTAAACGAAAGTAGTTGAGAGGGTCAATAAAGGATTCACCACTCCTAATAGTAGGAGAGTATATCTCAAGGCCACTTGTAGAAATCATTACTCATAAAGTCCTTGGCCAAGGCGACTATGTGATGGAAATGGTTCCAATTGATACACATATCGAGTAATGGATTTCTTGAACAAGTACTAAAATATTCGGGCCAGAATTAATAATATTTTGGAGGGAGTTGGCACTAATTCCACGCTCTAGATCGAATGAGATATTGTATGGTGAAAGGAGTTTATTGCACTGATAATTTTATATTGAAAGGTTCATGTCAAGCCACTTGACTTTCTGGACTTTTGGGTGGTCAAGAGTCATTGCTAGATGTCGCTCTTGATATGCTAAATATGGATTTATTAATTAGAGAACTAATAAATTTAATCCTTTATTTTATTAAGGATTATTAAATCTAATATTGTTAGAATTAATTCATATTATGCTACCAATAAGACCAGGAAACCTAATGGGTCACACACAATAAAGGTTTGAATGCTCAAATATATTATTTGATAATATTATGGGGTTAATTAAGAGAAGAGAATATATTTATAGGTGAATTATAAGTTTGTTATAATTCATGGGACCTAATTGTAATTAAGTAAACTTCAAGGACCAATTTGTTGACAATTGGACGTTGAAGGACTAAGTTACAATTTACGGTAATTATAAATCTATAAATATAAGGAAACGGTTTCCTTAGGGTAAGAGACATAGACTATTCATGCAATAACAGAGAAACCATTTCTCTGCCTCTCTCTTGATCAAACCCTAGCCGTCTCTCTCTTATTAATCAAACCCTAGCCTCCTAAATTCTACTAGCATAGAATTGTGAGATTGTGAGCGTTTGACCTTGTGTGGATTATCATTAGAGGGAGTTCTTTCTTGGACTTCAGTTGAGCTGCTGTGAACTAGTTTTGTGATCTGGATTGCGCCTGCGTTCTTGGAACAAGAAAAATTTAAATTCTGGCTTCAAGAGATAATAAGTGTGATCTTCTCTTTTTCCCATTTCTACTGCAAACCCGTGATCCATGGCTTGGATTTCTTGCTATTTTTTGCTGCGTTTAACCTGTTTAATTAATTTATAAATCCTACAGTGGTATCAAAGCCTACGGGTTTGCGTTTTAATGGGATGTTTTATTGCTTTGAATTGTTCAAGCATGTAAATTGCATGATTATAGCATGTTAATTGTATGATCATGTCTGCTGGTTTGTATGCAATCATCTGGGGTTTGTTTTGAATAATTTGGGTTGCAAAAATCGTTTCTGCGTTGTGGGTTTTATACTTTCGAAAATATTGCAGAACGGTTCTACGTCTGTGTTCAGGTTTTGGCTTCAGTTGATGTTCATCCTGTAATTAAGCCTTTCGTTTAACAATTTAAATTGTTAAATTGATTGTGAGAATGATCACAATGGTTTGTTAATAAAGATTAACAAAGCTCAACGTCAAAAACTGGTTTTGATTGATCTAGGAACGGCCCCGAACTGAACAAAAATTTGCAGAAAATCCAAGCTGCACGCGGTGGTTACTGTTCGGTGGTTTTTAAAAAAAAAGAAAAAGGTTTTGGAATAGAATTTTGAAAGGGAAAATCTCATTTGATGAGAGGTGGTAAAATAAAAATTTTTCCATGGGGGCGTTGCCCCCTGACCCCCACCCACTGACCGGCCAGCGAGACCGCCATTATCGTTGCGTGACGGGACCCAGAAGCATTTTCTCAAAATTAGTTTTGAGACAAAAAAATTTTATTTTTCAAAATAATTTTATTTTTCAAAATAGTGATTTTGAAAATTTAACATTAATGTATTTTTCTAAAATGTTGATTTTAGAATTTGTTTCATTTTCCCAAAATAATGGTTTTAGAATAATAAAAGTATATGTTTATTTTGTTTAAGCATAGTTAATGGCATGGTGGATGGTTTTGGACTAAAACCAATTATTTCTGTTCATGCATTTTTTACCGCTTTGTTTTAATGAAATAGGGCCTGCGTGTCCTGCCTTCTCTCAAATTCTGATGTAATTCTCTTCTCATCTAACTCCCCTCGAATGTAACTCGAGGTTTCTCCTTTTAGGAAATTATGTAATTAGATTATATAGGTTAGATTGAGGTAGAATTTTACTTTCAAGATTTTGAAGATGGCATTCAAAGTAAGGCGAGATGGTAAGACCCTCTACTTATATCATGTATGAACACATAGGGTTGACCATATTAATTTCCTTGGTGGCTCGAGGAAATTAATTTAGAAAGCCCATAACCATGCCACGTAATTGTTTATTACTATGTTTATCAATTTATGCTGCTTATTAATAAATTGTATGCATGCCTAACAATGAGACCACTAAGAGGAACAAATCCCTCAAATAATATTAAACCTAATTCCTTCCATTAATATAGTAAGAACGAGAGTCCTTTTTCAAGACCAGGTTGTTGGGCAAACCCAAGCCTACTTGACATCGGGCATATTCAAGCTATGGAATTAAATTCCTTTGGAATTAAATTCCTGATTAATGGGTCGGGTTTAACTAAATTCTTTATCCCGGTTGGGCAAACTCAAGCATAAAGAAATTTAGAGGAAAAGTTGGGGTAGCCCAAAAGGCTTTAAGATTAAAAGCTGTTAATCACCCAATGATCCGGTAGTTACATACGATGTAATTGGTATTGGATACCTACCAATGAACTTAAGGATGGCTTGTTGGGCAAACCCAATGTTATTCTTAAGGAATTTAGATACCGGTCCGCTAGGAAAGCTTCCAATGGGTTTTCCCGAATCAATAGTGGGGACTATTGGTTTGAGTAAAAATAGTGGAATAATTATGCGCTTAATTAAAGACCTAATTAATCACATTGCATTTGCATATACATGTTCTAATAATTCTATCTTTACATCTAGGTCATTTGCATCATGTCGACAAACCTAAACTTGCGTAGCATCTTGGAAACAAACAAGCTCACTGAATCAAACTATTTGGACTGGTATAGAAACTTGAGAATCGTTCTCAAGTCGGAAAAGTTGCTCTACGTGCTAGAAGCTCCTATTCCGCCACCTCCAGCTCAAGATGCTCCTGCTGAAGAGCATGCTGTCCACAAGAAGCACAAAGAAGATAGCGACACAGCATCTTGTATCATGCTGGCGTCAATGTCTCCTGAGCTGCAAAAACAGCATGAGCATATGGATGCTCAATCGATGATCCTCCATCTTAAAGAGCTGTTTGATAAACAAGCTAGAACAGAGAGATATGAGATCTCTAAACAACTGTTCCGTGCTAAGATGGTTGAGGGTGCTTCAGTGGCCACTCATGGGTTGCAGATGTTGGGCTACATGGAAAAGCTTGGGTCTCTTGGGTTCGTAATGGATCATGAGTTAAGTATTGACTTAATTCTACAATCATTACCAAGTAGTTTTTCGCAGTTTGTGATCAACTACCACATGAATAATATTGAGACCACCATACCTGAGCTAATCAATCTGCTTAAGACTGCTGAGTCCTCTATGAAAAAGGATGATAAGGCAATCTTGTTAGTAGGTTCTTCATCTTCTAAGAAAAAGGTTTCTAAGAAGAAGAAGAAGAACACTCCTACTAAGCCCAAAGGAGGTGTCAAGAAGAAGGAGGCTGCCCCTAAAGGCCCATGTCATCATTGTGGTAAAATGGGCCATTGGAGGCGTAACTACAAGGCCTACTTGGAGACTGTGAAGGAAAAGAAGGAGAAAGAGAAGCTTGCAGGCACTTCTACTTCTAATCCTGGTATGTTTATGATTGAGATTAATAATGCCTTTAATAATGAGATATGGGTATTGGATACCGGTTGTGAATCTCATTTATGTAATAATTTGCAGAGACTAAAGGACAGTAAAAGGTTAGAGAAAGGTGACGTGGCCCTACGAGCTGCAAATGGAGCAAAGGTTGCTGTGGGGACTTATCATCTCAATCTACCTTCTGGATTAGTTTTAGAACTACAAAACTGTTATTTTGTACCAGTTTTGTTGAAAAACATTATCTCAGTTGCTTGTTTAGACTTATTCGGATTTCATTCATGTTTTAAGAATAAATGTTGTTCTTTCTCATTAAATGATATTCATTATGGTTCTGCAACTTTGATCAATGGTTTATATGTTCTAGACATGTATAATCCAATTCTCAATATAAGTAAAAAGAAACATAAAAAGGATAACTTAATCTCATCTTACTTATGGCATTGTCGTTTAGGCCATGTAAATGAAAAATGTGTGTCTAAGTTATACAAATTGGGTGACTTAGGGTCATTTGATTACGAATCATATGACACATGCGAATCTTGTTTACTTGGAAAAATGGCTAAAACTTCTTTTTCAAGAAAATGAGAAAGGGCAAAAGAGTTATTAGAACTCGTACATTCAGATGTATGTGGCCCAATGTCAATACAAGCGAGAGGAGGTTATCAATACTTCATTACCTTTATTGATGATTATTCTCGATATGGGTATTTGTATTTGATGAAATACAAATCTGAAGCCTTTGACCGTTTCAAAGACTTCAAGAATGAAGTAGAGAAATAACTTGGCAAAAGTATTAAAGCTCTTAGATCCGATCGAGGAGGTGAATACTTAAGTCAAGAGTTTCTAAGTTATCTAAGAGATAACGGAATATTATCTCAATGGACTCCACCATATACACCTCAACATAACGGTGTATTAAAGAGAAGGAATTGAACCTTTCTAGACATGGTAAGGACCATGATGGCTTTTGCAGACTTACCAAAATCGTTTTGGGAGTACGCACTTGGAGACTACTTGTTTACATTTTAAATAGAGTTCCGTAAAAAACGGTTGATACCACTCCTTATGAGTTATTCTTTGGTAAGAGACCAAAGTTATCTCATTTAAGGATTTGGGGTTGCCCTACTTTTGTTAAAAAGGTAATGTCAGACAAACTTGAAAGTAAGTCTGACAAATGTTTGTTTGTTGGATATCCAAAAGAATCGTTTGGATATTACTTCTATCTTCCTTACGAAAATAAAGTTTTTATTTCAAAACATGTTGTCTTCTTAGAGAAGGAGCACATGTTCAAAGAAGATAGTGGGAGCAAGCTTGAACTTAGTGAAGTTCAAGAAGAGCAAACAAATATTGATCAACCATCTGAACCTATATCTATTCAAATAGATGAACCTTCTAACACACAAGAGCTTCGTAGGTCAAGTAGGATACGAGTGGCACACGAGAGATATGGATTTCTCATAAGTGACCATAATGACGTATTGCTCATAGATGACGATGAGCCTACTACTTACGAGGATGTTACGAATAGTTCGAGAATCGACAAATGGCTCGAAGCTATGAAGTCGAGAGATGGATTCCATGTATGACAACCAAGTATGGACTTTGGTTGATCCACCTGAAGGAATCAAGCCTATAGGGTGTAAATGGGTTTTCAAAAAGAAAGCTGACATGGATGGTAATGTGGTTACCTATAAGGCTCGCTTGGTAGCAAAAGGTTATCGTCAACGACAAGGTATTGACTATGACGAAACTTTTTCACTAGTCGCGATGTTGAAATTCATAAGAATACTCCTAACCATTGCCGCTCATTACGATTATGAGGTTTGGAAAATGGATGTGAAAACAGATTTCCTTAATGGAAACCTGATTGAGGAAGTGTATATGACACAGCCTGAAAGTTTCATATCCAAAGATAGCACAAAGGTGTGCAAGTTGCAAAGGTCCATTTATGGACTTAAGCAAGCATCTAGGAGTTGGAATATCCATTTTGATGAGACAATTAAAGATTTTGGTTTCATTCAAAATATCGATGAACCTTGTGTGTACAAGAAGGTTAGTGGGAGTAAAGTTGTTTTCCTATTGCTTTATGTAGATGACATATTGCTTATAGGAAATGATGTTTCCACTCTTCAATCAGTGAAGATTTTGTTGTCCAAGATGTTCTCCATGAAAGACCTTGGAGAAGCAACCTATATTCTGGGAATAAAGATCTATAGAGATAGATCTAGAAGGTTGCTAGGTCTTTCACAGTCTACATACATAGACAAAGTGTTGAAAAGGTTCAGCATGGATCAATCCAAAAGAGGATTCTTACCTATGACATATGGTGTAAGCCTTTCAAAGTCGATGTCTCCAAAGACACAAGTTGAAAGGGATCACATGAGTAGAATTCCATATGCTTCGGCAATTGGGTCTATCATGTATGCTATATATGTACTAGGCCCGATGTATCGTGTGCTCTTAGTTTAACGAGTAGATACCAATTTGATCCTGGAGAGGGTCACTGGGCGGCTGTAAAGAATATCCTTAAGTACTTACGAAAGACTAAGGATGCATTCTTGATATATGGAGATGGTGATTTACAAGTAAGAGGGTATACTGATGCCAACTTTCAGTCCGATAAGGACGACTTCAAATCACAATCTGGCTACGTATTTACATTAGGTGGTGGGGCAGTTAGATGGAAGAGTTCCAAACAAGAGACTACTTCCGATTCAACTACTGAAGCAGAGTACATAGCAGCTTCTGAAGCAGCTAAAGAAGCAATATGGATCAAGAAGTTCATCACCGAACTTGGAGTGGTGCCCGACATTGTTGATTCGATACCTTTGTATTGTGACAACAATGGAGCCATTGCACAGGTAAAGGAACCACGGTCTCATCAACGATCCAAGCATGTACTTAGACGCTATCATCTGATTAGAGAAATCATAGATACAGTAGATGCAAAGATAGAGAGGATTCCCACGGATCAGAACATAGCTGATCCACTCACTAAAGCGCTTTCCGGAAGAAACATAATAAACATGTTGAGTCATTTGGTATTCGATACATGAATGATTGGCTCTAGTACAAGTGGGAGTTTGTTAGTGTTGTGCTCTAGAGGCAATCACTTGTACCATGTATATTGCATATTAAATTAATAAGAGGCATTCTTTATCTTTCAGTTTGATTGTTATATCCAAATATGTGTACAAACCGTTAGATAAAGCCCCTAATACAACACAGTGTTAAGGAAATCATGATAAAGATCATGATGTGAGATTCCTACTACACTATGCAGTGTTTGTACTTAAATAATCCCCATTCATAGTATTAATAAGATGGGACATTATTAATACGCCAAGACTGGAACATGTTATATCTCTTGATTGGATCAAGCGGTGGTTCTCATATCCGTGAGTATTAGGATACTCAGGATTAACGTGTGGAAGCTTGTTTTGGAACAAGTTCATTGGATGACCTAGCTACGAGATAATCACTTGGATAACTATTTAGTGCCAGTGATATAATCTCATTATGGCAAGTGTGTAAATATCCTTATGTTAGTGTTGTGCCCTAGAGGCAATCACTTGTACCATGTATATTGCATATTAAATTAATAAGAGGCATTCTTTATCTTTTAGTTTGATTGTTATATCTAAATATGTGTACAAACCGTTAGATAAAGTCCCTAGTACAACACAGTGTTAAGGAGATCATGATGTGAGATTCCTACTACACTATGCAGTGTTTGTACTTAAATAATCCCCAGTCATAGTATTAATAAGATGGGACATTATTAATACGCCAAGACTAGCACATGTTATATCTCTTGATTGGATCAAGCGGTGGTTCTCATATCCGTGGGTATTGGGATACTCAGGATTAACGTGTGGATGCTTATTTTGAAACAAGTTCATTGGATGACTTAGCTACGAGATAATCACTTGGATAACTATTTAGTACCAGTGAGAGAATCTCATTATAGCAAGTGTGCAAGTATCCTTAGACTTGAGATCTCCAAGGTACTTTGTTTATCGAGCGTTGTACTTTAATTCTAATCTTTGGAGTCTTATCTAGGACCGCCTATGGGATGGATATTGGGTACAACGTAAAGTAAACGAAAGTAGTTGAGAGGGTCAATAAAGGATTCACCACTCCTAATAGTAGGAGAGTATATCTCAAGGCCATTTGTAGAAATCATTACTCATGAAGTCCTTGGCCAAGGCGACTATGTGATGGAAATGGTTCCAATTGATACACATATCGAGTAATGGATTTCTTGAACAAGTACTAAAATATTCGGGCCAGAATTAATAATATTCTGGAGGGAGTTGGCATTAATTCCATGCTCTAGACCGAATGAGATATTGTATGTTGAAAGGAGTTTATTGCACTGATAATTTGCTATTGAAAGGTTCATGTCAAGTCACTTGACTTTCTGGACTTTTGGGTGGTCAAGAGTCATTGCTAGATATCGCTCTTGATATGCTAAATATGAATTTATTAATTAGAGAATTAATAAATTTAATCCTTCATTTTATTAAGGATTATTAATTCTAATATTGTTAGAATTAATTCATATTATACTACCAATAAGACCAGGAAACCTAATGGGTCACACACAATAAAGGTTTGAATGCTCAAATATATTATTTGATAATATTATGGGGTTAATTAAGAGAAGGGAATATATTTATAGGTGAATTATAAGTTTGTTATAATTCATGGGACCTAATTGTAATTAAGTAAATTTCAAGGACCAATTTGTTGACAATTGGACGTTGAAGGACTAAGTTGCAATTTTTGGTAATTATAAATCTATAAATATAAGGAAACGGTTTCCTTAGGGTAAGAGACACAGACTATTCACGCAATAACAGAGAAACCGTTTCTCTGCCTCTCTCTTGATCAAACCCTAGACGTCTCTCTTCTTGATCAAAACCCTAGCCTCCCGAATTCTACTAGCATAGAATTGTGAGATTGTGAGCATTCAACCTTGTGTGGATTATCATTAGAGGGAGTTCTTTCTTGGACTTCAGTTGAGCTGCAGTGAACGGTTTTGGATAATCTGGATTGCGCCCGCATTCTTGTTTCTAAAATTTTTGAATTCCGGCTTCACGAGGTAATAGACGCAATCTTCTCCCTTTTCCCGTTTCTATTGCAAACCCGTGATCCATGGCTTGGATTTCTTGTTGTTTTCCGCTACGCTTAATCTGATTATGCATGATAGAAATCCTACACCTTAGACTTGAGATCTCCAAGGTACTTTGTTTAACGACTGTTGTACTTTGATTCTAATCTTTGGAGTCTTATCTAGGACTGCCTATGGGATGGATATTGGGTACAAAGTAAAGTAAACGAAAGTAGTTGAGAAAGTCAATAAAGGATTCACCACTCCTAATAGTAGGAGAGTATATCTCAAGGCCACTTGTAGAAATCATTACTCATGAAGTCCTTGGCCAAGGCGACTATGTGATGGAAATGGTTCCAATCGATACACATATCGAGTAATGGATTTCTTGAACAAGTACTAAAATATTCGGGCCAGAATTAATAATATTCTGGAGGGAGTTGGCATTAATTCCATGCTCTAGACCGAATGAGATATTGTATGTTGAAAGGAGTTTATTGCACTGATAATTTGCTATTGAAAGGTTCATGTCAAGCCACTTGACTTTCTGGACTTTTGGGTGGTCAAGAGTCATTGCTAGATGTCGCTCTTGATATGCTAAATATGAATTTATTAATTAGAGAATTAATAAATTTAATCCTTCATTTTATTAAGGATTGTTAATTCTAATATTGTTAGAATTAATTCATATTATGCTACCAATAAGACCAGGAAACCTAATGGGTCACACACAATAAAGGTTTGAATGCTCAAATATATTATTTGATAATATTATGGGGTTAATTAAGAGAAGGGAATATATTTATAGGTGAATTATAAGTTTGTTATAATTCATGGGACCTAATTGTAATTAAGTAAACTTCAAGGACCAATTTGTTGACAATTGGACGTTGAAGGACTAAGTTGCAATTTACGGTAATTATAAATCTATAAATATAAGGAAACGGTTTCCTTAGGGTAAGAGACACAGACTATTCATGCAATAACAGAGAAATCGTTTCTCTGCCTCTCTCTTGATCAAACCCTAGCCGTCTCTCTCTTATTAACCAAACACTAGCCTCCTAAATTCTACTAGCATAGAATTGTGAGATTGTGAGCGTTTGACCTTGTGTGGATTATCATTAGAGAGAGTTCTTTCTTGGACTTCAGTTGAGCTACTGTGAACCGGTTTTGTGATCTGGATCACGCCTGCGTTCTTGGAACAAGAAAATTTTAAATTCCGGCTTCAAGAGGTAATATGCATGATCTTCTCTTTTTCCCGTTTCTACTGCAAACCCGTGGTCCATGGCTTGGATTCCTTGCAATTTTCCACTGCGTTTAATCTGTTTAATTAATTTAGAAATCCTACAGAGTTCATCTTCTGGAGGTGGCCTCCTGCCAGAAGACTCGCGCTTGCTCTTCAAAACTAGTACCACTAGCCTACCCTTATTGAGTACTCAACATTGGTTATCCCACTCGGGAGAAAATTGATAAAATATTGCTTTACTTGGAAATGGCAATCAAGGGTTTCCAAAGTTTGTGTCAAAATTGGTTTTAGAAAGTGTTTAGTGTTTGGGAAAAACAGCTTGTTGGTTTTCAAATAATTTATGTGACTGCAATAGGAAAGGGAATAATCCTCAATTGCCTTTACGAAAATGAATGTTCACACACTTCATATTTGGCTTGCCATAGTGACCTTTTTACATCAAATAGGTTTTATTCAAGAGCTGACTTGATCCTTTGCTTGAGCAAAATCAAAGATCTTCCAAAGCTGACCTAACCCCGCCTGGGGTAAACACAAGCCATAATTAAACTCAAGCCAAATTTGCTTCCATAAATAATCCTAGTTTAACTTACTACAATCATGACCCTAGTGTTCCAAACTTTAA